>MU858045.1:0-1228838 GCA_033297075.1 Rhypophila decipiens | reverse complement strand
GAACCGTTGAGGCGGTCGGAAAGAGTTGACGTAGGCACCCCCCATCTTTTGGCTGCAGCGGCTTGACTTTTGCCCTCTTCTCGTACTTCTTTGATGGCCGATTGAATTGCCTCTTCGTGAACAGTCATGACGCAAAATTTGAACAAATTTGGGCTAGAATTGATGAAGTTATTGATGGCTGAAGTTAGAGGGTGCTGAAATGGCGGTGTGTTGAGAAGGATCCGGGCGTGGGGGTCCGCTTTTCTAGGACTTGAGAAGCTGTCCTTGGTAATCTTGGTCGCGGTGGCTCTCTCGTCCGTCCCAGGCAAACGAGGGTGTTGACCGTACACAACCGATGTTGTAGTTTTATCTCTTCGTCTAGGCTCTCGGTGTCTGCACAAATGAGTTCCGCGATCATTTTTCGCTCTTCGAGTCGGTGGCTTGGCTGATGACCCAAAGTATCGTTTAGAGCGTCGAGATAAGCGCTGCGCTCATTTCGGATCTGCTGGTTGATCTCAATAGTGTTGATCTCCTCAAAGAACTTCTGTCTCGTGTTTTTCTTCGCCACTTTACGAATCAACACGTTCATCGAAGTGACCTTCGCCGCAACGTTTGCATACATTCCGTAAAGTTCGGTTCCATCCTTCTTAGCCTGTCTCACATTCCCTGATTCGAGACAAACTTCTCTGCACAACATGTCGCGTAGCTCTATAAGCTGCAAGATGCCCGAATCAGCCCTTGCTTGCGCTAATTCTTGTTGGCCCGTCTCTGTGGGCGCTCTAGGGTCGACGTAACGGCTCATATGCGTCGCCGCACTTATCAGTGCTTTCTTAGACGGCCGTCCAAGGAACGCTGCGACGGTGTCACATTGAACCCTTTGGTTGATGTACGCTTGGTATATACCAGCATCCTTGTGGTTCATCACGTGTTGGAGCTGTCCCATAAGTAGATTTGTGAACGAAGTCTATGTTCAATAACGACCTTCACGTTCCTCCTCGACCAGATATGGCATAATCCAGCATGAGCGAACTACGCCCAGAACCTCATCTGCCGGAGAAATAGCGTTGTCTTTATGTGGAGCCGTGAGGCCAGCGGATGTGTTGCTATCTTGTTTTTTTGGATCACGATTTGGTTTGTTGGACCGGTACCGGAGTAAATTGTGTATACAGCAGGACGAACTTGTCTGGGACAATGATCTGGCGGAGGTACATGATCTTAAGAAGGGATGTGACGCGTAAAAACGGTGGTAATAGTGAAGGGGTTGTTTTTATTGCTTGGGATAGGGGCGTCGGTTAGCGTTTTCATGTCTCCTAGTCTATAGTTGGAGTTTTGAGAATATCCCATATAGAAGACATTCTTGCTCATTACTATATTTGGATTTAAATAGTTAATAATAGATTATGAAAGATAGACCAGGAGGTACTTGGCAACGGCTGAGGAAATACACTCTGATTCGCCTTTACAGCCGAGGTGTCTCCGAGGTTACACAACGCTCGACAACGACACATCAGGCGCCAAAGTGCACAACTGGGAGTCGGTACTTGTCTTTTCTGTCTTTGTCTGTGCTCCATGAGATGTCTCTTAATCTCCAACTAAACACGCAAAGCACCCATCTCTCTGACTTCGAAAACTGAACTGCAATACCAATTACACCCTTTTACCAAACAAAGAGCCATCATGGCAACCAACTCCCAAGGTTGGGACTCGCGATTTAACGACGATGAGCCCGGTGACCAAGCATCGTCTCGAGTGCCGGCCAAGGTGTCGAACGAGAAGTTTAAACAAGATGAGCTCCTCCTCGACACCCTAATCGCCCTAAGACACGAACTCCTGTTCATCCCGCCACAATGCCTAGAGTACTTCTCCCTTCTTGGGCGTGGCAGCAGCTTTGAGGTCAACAAGGAGCTCTTACGACCAACAACCGGTGATCCTCACTTCGTCGCCGTCAAACGCATTCTGACCCACGACGACGGGAACAAACTCCGGACCTTCACCAGTGTCTCTCGTGAAGTGCGCGTGTTAACCCACTCCAAGCTGCGGTCCCACGGCTGTCTTGTATCAGCCATAGGATACGGCTGGACAAGCCAGAATGACAGGCGGGCTGGCCCATCTCAACCGTATCTGGTAATGCAATACTCGGATAGGGGCTCTCTAAAGGCCTTTGCCCGTCATAACAGCGTCACCCTCTACGAACGGCACTTGCTCGCGTTAGACGTTGCGATGGGCTTGCGGGCTCTCCACGAAAGCGACATTGTGCATTGCGACGTGAAACCAGACAATGTGCTTGTCTATGATCCACCACATCAGTATATTGGTTCTCACAACCGGTCTTTTGTCGCCAAGGTTGCCGATTTTGGGAACGCATTGTTCAGGAAGGACTTTGAGCGGCAAGAGCAGAAATATCTTGGGACCCAATTGTACCTTGCCCCCGAGATGTGTGGTCGATTCCGCCAGCGAGACTCCGCTCTCGATCATGATACGCAAATGCCCAAGTTTGAGCAGTTCAAGGCCGCAGACTGCTACTCATTTGGTATCCTGTTATGGGAGACTGTCAACAATGGCGAACCATTCATCAACCCGCAATGGCTCGCTACTGGGAAGGATGCTTCCCTGAAGGAGAGGATGGACTTTCTTGAACAGCTATTCCACAACAAATCAAACGCTCTGCTTGAAATTGCCCTCCAATTCTTTACTCCTGCAACTCAAAGTGTGGATTCAGAATCAGACATAAAAGCAACCGAGATGAAATGGGGGAAGCAACGAGGTGTGAATTATGTCGAGAATCCCACCTTCCTCCAATTGTCCACCTACGTGAACCATTATCCACATCTGCAGGGACAGCTTGAAGGACTTGGTGAGGGGAATTCCTCCCAAGAACAGTCATTCGAGGTGTTTCGGGTCACAGCTTGCCTCTGTCTTCAGGACAGTGCCCTCAAAAGAGGGACCATGTCTGATATTGTCAAGACCCTCGCAAGGGACATTGGGTAATTAAGAGTCCTAATCATACCTGCATCATCTGATCCGCTACTGACAACTGCACAGGGAGCACATTCCACACGGTGGCCTTCCAACGGTCCGTTTACTCCCTCACGATCGGCTTCTCAACAACACAGTGCCGAAAGAACCGGGTTATTCCGGCCATCTGGCCGGACATGAAAGACAATGGCTGATGGCTCCTACTGTCCAACTGAGCGCAACACTTCGGGGTCTGGCGCTTCACCAGGAGCCTCAACCGGAACCCCAAGGTGCTTGGCAAGTCCTGAGCAAGAACAACCTCCGTGCTGTGTCCTTGACGGAGCCGTCGGATCCAGCGCTTCAAGTCGCCAGGGTCGAGGCTCCAAAGCAGATGGAATACATGGTTTTGACGCCACAAGAATACCGTTACAAGGGCGAAGACATGTTCAGGGTGAGTTGAATCTTAGACTTTGAATCTAGTACAAATTCTGATACTAACTGCCTAGGCCTCAAAAAGCGCACAGCCACCTTGGCAGAACCAATGTGAGGCCGCAGAAGCCTTGCAACGAGCTATTGGGAATGAAAAGGACCCGGAGGAGAAGGCACAGGCCCATCTTCAGCTCGCCATCATGCATCATATCGGATACGGCGTTGCACCAGACAGAAGCCAAGTCTTGCACCATCTCGAACAAGCAGCGCATGGAAACGAAGTGGCGAGGTCGATATGGACGGCTGTGTCGGACTCTCTGGGTCCTGAACAAATGGGCCAGACAAGGCCAGCAGTCCCTACGCATACCGCAGTATGCAAAGACCCTATGATATTCAGTGATGACACCATTATCCGGGGTGTTCAGGATGATGACTCGGGGTCAGGATCTAGCCTCTACACCGTCGGGCCAATCAGTGTTGGTTCCATCACCACATTCCGAATTCTGGTCAATAGGGGGAGGTATGAAGCCAGTGAGATATGTGAAGCATTGACTGTTGCTTGCAGAGATGGGAATGTGGAAGCTGCTGTGATTTTGGCAAGACACTGTTCAGACTTCTCGAGTCTCAAGGCCGATGTCCCGAACCCATTGCATTGGCTTGTCACGCTCACTCAAGAGGGAGCAATGGAAGTGCTACGGGCACTGGTGGAGGGGAAGGAAGGCTGCAACCGAGTGGATCGCTTGAATGCACTCCGGCCCATGTTGGCATCTGGCCTAGACAGCTTGACCGTCTTCCTGCCTCCTCGTTGTGTCGAGCTTCGCGGTACTCCACTTCATTGGTACGTGTACAGTACTAGATCCATTCTTTTGCGAGCCCGTGAAACCAGACTAATCCTGTTAGGGCGGCAACATGCGGCTACGCCGAGCTGGTATCCGAATTCATCAAGCTCGACGCCAACGTCAACACAAGAACAAAATGGAGGAGAGAATCACATGCTTTGCCCAACGTCGACCATGAGCCCGGCCTTAGCCCGCTGGATTGCGCTGCGGCGCTCCACCACTCCCAAATCGTCAAGATACTCCTCGAACACGGTGCTGAATCTTATGGAGGAGATTGGTACTGGTCTCACTCGCCTTTCCACATGCTCGGGTTCAAGGCCTTTCCATTCGCAAGATACGTCGCCCATGGACATGGACATCGAGCTGCCCTCCGAGCGACGATCCGAGTTCTCCTTCAACAAAACATCGACATAAACCGAGTAGATTCACTCAATGAAACGCCGCTCTATCTCGCCGTCAAGAACATTGACCTGGAGCCGTATATACTTGAAGAGCTCCTTTCAGCTGGCGCGCAGCCAGGCGAGGAATGCGACAAGATGGACGGGAATATCCTCTGCGCGGCCATCATCTGCTGTGACCAGCGCCGATTCAGTCACTCCAAGGTCCCACTTCTCATCCCCTCGTGCAAGGACCGCATCAACAGCGCCACGGAACATCAGAATGCCCTGCATCTGTGCTCCGTCTTTGATGCCACCACTGTTGTGGAAACTCTGCTCCAGACGCCCGGAGTTGATATAAACGCCCACAACAAACACGGAATGACAGCCTTGGACATAGCAGCGTCGCGAGGTTCCCTGAACGTTTTGGCAATATTAATCAAGAACAGCGCCCTGGAGCACCACGCCCAACAAGCCAACTACGAGGTGATTCCCCGAGCCATCGGCAAAGGCCAGACCGAAGCAGTCAAGATGCTCATCGAGGCCGCCGGCGCAGCGGCACTGAGCTTCACCAAGATCAACGCAGACGCAGACGTCTTGACCCGAAATATCCTGCATGTGTCGGTGAGCACAGACGGAGTCGCACCTTCCTACGTGAGTCATTTCCTCGACACATGTCCTCGTCTGCGCGAGCCCGAATATCTCGACCAGTTTTCGAGTCTTGGAAGGACACCACTCCACGAAGCGGCTTATTATGGGGATCACAATGCTGTGCATGCACTTTTAGCAGCTGGAGCGAATCCATTAGCACGGGGTGTGAGTTTTGGGTTGTTTGCTGGTACGCCCAAGGAGCTGGCGGTCAAGATAAAGGGTTGGAAGGCCGAGCTCAAGCTTGATCTGCATCCGAGGATCCAGAATGGACATCGATTTAGGCTGGGAGATACGGGGCACTGGAGCGCAGGGACTATGACCAAGGCGTTGCATCTGGAGAGCTTGTTTATGGATTGTCTTGAGGAGGTTATAAGAACTTTGGAAGAAGCCGAAAGGAAGCAAGTCCAAGGCTAGGTAGCAATTAATTAGATTGTAAGATCTGCAAATTACTATCTCGACTCGGGCAGACTCCCCACAAATACAACCATGACCGCACAGTACGCCGCTGTGGCAGAAAAGATTTCATAATTTCTCGACATGGTCAACCACCGCAGTGCCGAGGAAAACAGGGCAGTGAATCCGCTGATTATCCAGAGCCGAGACGTGACGGCCTGTACGTTGTAGAGCACCACGATAGGGATGATGAGTGCAAAGACGGCAAAGACCGTGGCGAGGGTCCGTGATACAGCCATGATTTTGGAGTGGTTGGCTAGTCGAACGTGAGGGTCGTCCGACTTGGGAGACGGTGACTGTGGGTGCAGTTAGTAAGAGAGCGAGTAAGTAGTATTGATCTGTCCGGGTTCGGAGTCATACTGCCCATATTCTCTGACATGTTGGAGAAGTGGCAATCCTGCCTAAAAGCTCTTCGAGTCCTCCTTTCTCGGGACTGTGTTTGGACGGCCTGAGATCACTCCAATCATCCAGAAAACCAGATTCGGCCCTGGCGAGAGGCTTTTTGCCGTCCATCCAGTTGGCGACGTTTTGAATCTTGGATTGCTCTGGTTCTTGGGTCCCCAGGTGGTCGAGCAGCGAGGTAAGGACAGAATCTGTCAAATAATGGTTTTTTTTGTCAAACCTGTTGTCACTTGAGCAAAGACGATAGCAAGTACGTACTGTACTCTCGTAATTTGACCTCAATCTCAGCAAGCAACACTCGCCGTTCCTCGCTATATCTGCTAGTAGGCCCGTGACGCCCCGGCCGGTTGGTCGTCAGAGCGTGCGGGTTGATCTGTCCCTCGGCCTCGTCGAGGCTGTCGAGGTGTTCTTCGAGCTGGACTAGCTCGTCTTGCTTGTGGAGTACCAGTCTCGCATGAAGACGCTTGAAGCTCCGGAACATGGCAAATTCCCTGTCGCTGCTGAGGAATGCTGACAAGGAAGGGTATCCCCGGGGAAAGCTCTCGACTAGGGAGGGGGCACTGTTTATCATCACCTCCACAGACTTGCTAAACTGCTAACATCTGTGAGACAAGGGCTTACTCTTTGCTGGGTTATCCGTAAAGACTGGTCCCCCGTGCTGAACACTTTGTAGCGGGATGATGGCTAACGAGTTCATGGAACCAATTAGCTAGGTCGCCAAGTTAGTGCCGAGTGGGTTTAGTATCTTACGTCTCTGCCGACAAGTGAAGTTCCCAGACTGGGGAGATACCGTCGTTGTCGTTGCGGTGGATGACATCGTGTCTAGTTGTTGTGGGCGAGTGTATTGACTTTCTGGAAAGGATTTGAAGATGCCTTTGCTTGGTCCAGTTGAAGGTTCTTTCACATTAACTCTCAGCTGTTTGGGTTGCTGGGAGCTAACAACACAAGGTCTCTATTATCCAGCTAGGTAGCCGATATGTTTGCCTCTTTCTGGATGCCTGACAGTGAAGCAATGCCCCAAATTGCCGAACCCACCGGCCCAATCAGTGACCAGCAATTGTTGCCCCCGCCATGGCCGCCTTATTTTGGCCCAATACTTGGCCATCGCCAAACCCACACATGTTTATCACAACCGAAAAACAAACTAGTACAACTAAACCCGCCTTACACTTTGACCCGCAAACTACTCTCGCCGACTGCGCTGGGATGTATCTGCCCATTATCTGCCCTTTTGATCGTATATGTCCGGGCCGCATTGTCGTTGGACACAATCACGTAAGGCCCAGATGGCTGGCTTTGCCCGGGAACTGAGAGATAGACAACCTCCCCGATAGAGTAGAGGGGCTCTTCAGGCCACTTTCATTGTGGCATTTCTGAGTAAGCAGGGAGACTTGAAATCTATGAGCAGTCAGTCTGGTGATTGCAGATACTTACATCTGCCTGGCTCGCGTATCTATCGACACGCGAACGATACGCCCCTTTGGCATAATCACAAAAATTTGTCGAGTTTGGGGAAGACTTAAAGTGTGAATGTCACCAGTCTGTTAGTCTTGGCATGAATGCGTGGAGACGGAAGTTCCAAAAGTTGTCTGGTTGAGGGAAATGGAAAAGGGGGTCAACTTGCATCTTCTTCCTCTGAGGAATATTCTTCTTCGTTCGGGCGAGTGCGACCCCTGCTCCCTGCTGCTGTTGACATTCTGGGATTTGGAATTTCAGCTATGGATTGATGGCGTGGATAGGGTTTGGAGAAGTGGACGCTGCCAATGATTGTGAGGAAAGAGAAAGATGAAGGGATTAAACCAGTTGAGCACTTTAAGACCCACAAGTGAGTTTAAATAAGTAGGTCGATGTGCATCCCGGGGCGTAAGTGGTGTGGTTGCACAGCATGGTTGGGTTGACATACATGCCTCAGGTATCATGGCAATAATTACCCGCCGAAACTTGTTACTTTAGGAGTACCAAGCATCTCTCGATAAGTTCATTTCAGCACAATAGCCCGGCATACAAAAACAAGAACCGTATTCTGGGGCCCAAATAAGAACGATCATGACGGACTCAGACATTGTTGGTTCTTTCGAGGCGGGCATCGGCCCTAGCCTGCACACCCCTTACACCGAGGTTCACGCGCTTCTCATATCGTGGGCTGATAACGACTTTGGGAAACCCCTCGACGATGAAATCACCAATCTACGGGCGGTCCTAGAGAATGAATACAACTACAGTAGTGTCACCACCTTTTCTATTCCCACGGAAAACGGACATCGGAGACTTAATCGGGAGATCTCCAGCTTTGTGGAAGACTATTCTTCGTCAAGTGATTCGCTCATCATCATTTACTACGGCGGCCACTGCGGACCCAATTCCAAGAATGCAAAGGAGGCAGAGTGGGCGGCGTTCGAAGATGAGGGCCGTGGTCCTAGTCTCCTGTGGTTTAATACGCAACCACTGTTATTTGCTGCCAGGGGCGACGTATTGCTGATCCTAGACTGCTGCCACGCTGCTCTTCTTTGCGCAGGTTCAAAGAGTGATGGCGGACGGTTTGAACTGGTCGCTGCTTGTGGAAAGGCGTCCAAGACACCAATCCCCGGCCGGCTATCCTTTACCAATGGCCTGATAAGAATCCTCAAGCGGCATGTCCACGAAGGCATCACATCCCAGAGCCTGGCCTCTGTCTTGAGAGAAGACTCCAAGATCACAGGTAATCTTCCATTTCCCCACTGCTGTTTGAGAATAGTAATATGCTCGTGATTTATCTGACGGGTTGCAAATAGAAACGCCCATCTTCCACGACTTTGTTCGCCAATATCCAACACATATCAGACTTCAACCTTTACCCACCCTGGATGCAGCTGAGGCCACTAATGGATTTATACAGAAACCCTCGGGGTACTTGCTCTTTCGGGCTTCGCTCTCAGGTGATGTGGCGGGATTGCAAATAGCCCAGTGGTTCAAAGCAGCACCACCGGACAACGTCACGGCCGTCAGCATCGAAGCCATCGTTAGCCGGGCGCGAAGGATGCAGACCAGCACGAATCTCGTCGACGGTTGCTTTCCTCCCGGCTCGATGTTCGAAGCATTGCCAGCTGCCGCCAGGGCGGAGATTGTGCGATGCATGCGAAACTTGAACACCGTCATGGCCGTGACAGGAGACCTAGCAACAAGTGCAGAACCAGGCGAGGAACTCATCTCTCAGACTCTCAATGAGTTAGAGGATGCTTCGTCGTCCGTGGCAGCAGCAATCGAGACACCTCTTCTTGCAGTCGAACCCAGCAACGTGGACAGCTCTGGTATCATCCACGCCAGCCGCCCCATAGCTGAAGCAACAGACTTGATCCCCTCCCTTGTCCTGCGCGAGGCCATCCTCTCGGAGTGTCCAACCCTCTACTCGACCGAAATAGCCCTTGGCCAACTCACCTTCAACAACAACAACGTCCCATCCAGATTCAAGTTCGGCACCTTTTCCATCAACAGCGATGGCAGTCCGAGTCTCAACTGGCCAATCATGGCAGAACGGTACAACTACGCCGACGCTGCCAACTCAACCGGCGACCCGTGCCCTAAAGCCCTCTCTCAGATCCGCAAAATGACAGGCCTCCTCTGCCACCCCAAACGAAAAGGATTCCACATCATGCCCTGTCTAGGCTTCTACCGCGATCGGGTCCGTCGAGAGCTTGGGCTCGTCTTTCGACCTCCTCCTTCTCGATTTGACCTCTCCCAAGGACAGGAAGGGTTTACTACCTTGCTGGACCTTTTGAAATCGAGAAAGTTGGTTCCGCTGGGTGAAAGGATCCATCTTGCTTGGGCACTTGCTGTTGCGGTGGAGCATTTGCATCGCGTGGGCTGGGTTCACAAATCCTTTCGTAGCAGTATAATTGGGTTTGTTCAGCGGCGTAGAGAAGATTCAAGTTCCCAGGAAACAGCCGACTCAAAAGTTGTTGTGGAACAGCCTGGAGAGATAAAGGAACCGTTGTTGGATGACGAGAAAAAGTGGGATCTCACATGCCCGTATTTGTTCGGTTACGAATACGCTCGCCCGGGCGACGGAACGACCTATCTAGACGAGGACCACACCCTGGCGAACAATATCTACCGACACCCCGAAAGATGGGTCATGCCCAGTGCGAAGTTCGAGAAGAAACATGATGCTTATGCTTTGGGTGTGGTTCTGCTGGAAATTGCCTTGTGGAAGGACGTTCAGGGGATTATCAAGGTGAGGGATGAAAAGGTTCGAGCTGAGGAGATAGCTGAGGCCTTGAGGAAGAAGTGCGAGACAAAGACTTTGCCGCATCAGATTGGGGGTGTTTTTGTGGGTGTTATTATGACTTGTTTGGTGTTTGGGGAGAGGACGAAGGGGATGAGCGATTATGAGGCTCAGGTATTCTTTCAGAGGGAGGTTACGGGGCGGTTAAAGGGTGTCGTGGGGAAGATTTGAGTCGACTTTCTAAAGCATTGATAGATGAAAGAACTTGGCTGGTATTTATGTTATTACACGGTGGCCTGGGATCATAGTAGTAAATGGGACATGTCGAATATCCGCGCTGGAACACTCTTGAATGGGGTATTTGTGGTAATAACTTCGTTAAGAAATTAAACTAGATAAGTAGTTATTATAGATTTAGGCTATTTTACGGTAACATGCGGGTTTTTAATTATTAGCTGTAATGTGGATAATGGTAGGGGGGGGGGTGTGCTAGTTGTCAGAATATCGCACTTGGTTGTTGAATTGATTCTGATTGAATTCATTTTCCTCCTTCTCCTCTCTGGCTTCGCTAGAGAGGTTCTCTTATAACTATACATAGTGGCAATACTGGTGGCAAATATGACGAAACCGGTGACAAAAGATTATTACCAATATTTCCAGTCATTTCCAGAGAGTTCCTTCTGATAACCAATCCCTTCCGAATGACAAGGAATATTCTGACACTAGTAGTAATAATGCTTTACTTAAAGGTAATTGTATTGGTGTGCAATTAGGGGTTGATGGGATCGGATCCGATTTGGCTTCATACGTCACGGGGCGAGAAAGCTCGATATATCTGCTTGTCGTATTGTTGGGGCGGGGCTCAGTTTATCAGAACGTCCAACGAAACGCTGCAGAGCCACGCGACAGACATTCAGTTTGACGAACTTCCAGAAGCGTTCCAGCATACCGTCGCTGTCGCCCGGGCTCTGGGAGTCCGTTATGTTTGGATCGACTCTCTTTGTATCATCCAAGATGATAGTGCTGATTGGGTACGTGAGTTAAGTGGTATGGCCGACGTGTACTGTCGTTCCTATCCCATCGTCGCTGCTGGTTGGGTGGATATGCCCCACTCTGGCTGCTTTCCACCATCAGACAAAGGCGTCAAAGTCGGATCCGTTACGGTTCAACAGAACTTCCACTTTCGCGAAACAAGGTTTAACAAGGATTTCCCGCTGCTTTCACGGGCATGGACATACCAGGAACGCATACTGTCCTCCCGGATCCTGTACTTCTCCCGCCAGGAGCTTATCTGGGACTGTCAAGAAGTCCGAAAATGCGAATGTGGGAATGTTGTCGACGCCAGATCACACGAGCTGGATAGACGCAAGTTCTATAAGCTTGTCTCGGACCAGCAGTCACCTGAGAACCGGGCTAGGGATCATGCAGAGCTCTGGCGCACGATGGTCAGAGAATACACAGCACATTCATTGACCTATCTCAGCGACATGCTACCTGCAATCAAGGGCCTGGCAGTTCAGATGCAGCGCCACCGAAAAAGCGAGTATCTGGCAGGGCTTTGGAGAGATACCCTGATTCAGGATATGTGTTGGCGGACAAATAATGACTACTCGCGGATCAGCAATCATAACACGAGCCGGGCGAGAACTCCTCACAATCAACAGCAGGCTCCGACTTGGTCATGGGCTTCTGTCGATAGTGCAATTGATTGCGGCTCCTGGAACGAGACGATACCGGCGGGTTCCGCCTGACGAAGCACCTCCCCAATGACGCGACCTCCGAGATTCCGCCGTATGCGATATTATCACACACATGGGGCGATGGAGAGGTCCTCTTCAGAGACCTGGCGGACGGTACGGCCAAGAACAAAGCAGGCTACGCTAAGATTCGGTTTTGCGGAGATCAGGCCGAGCGTGATGGGCTGAAATACTTCTGGGTCGACACATGCTGTATCGACAAGTCCGACGCAGCGGAGCTTCAACACGGTCTCAATTCCATGTTTCAGTGGTATCGCGCTGCGGCCAAATGCTGTGTCTATCTCGCAGAAGTCTCCACGCGCAAGCGGGATGCCGATGGAAGCTCGAAGTGGGATCTGAATCTTCGAGACTTCAGGTGGTTCACCCGCGGATGGACCCTCCAAGAGCTCATTGCTCCGGCGATCGTCGAATTTTTCTCGAAAAAGGGCGAGCGCTTGGGAGACAAGAAGTCTCTGGAAAGAGAAATCCACAATATAACCGGGATCCCCCCGAAGAGCCCTGCAAGGGAGCCCCTTGTCCGATTTCAGCGTCGCTGAGCGGATGAAATGGATCGAGAAGCGCAACACGAAATATGAGGAGGACAAGGCGTACTCGCTATTTGGAATATTCGATGTGCATATGCCGATCCTGTATGGCGAAGGAAAAGAAAAGGCGTTCGATCGGCTGCAGGAGAAGATCGACAAGAATTCTCACCGTCTGGCAAAGCTGTGGTCCGCTGGCCCGCATGACCCGCGCGTCGACAAGGAGCGCATCGAGCTGGCAAAGGGCGGTCTGCTGGTTGACGCTTACCACTGGGTCTTCGACAACCCCGACTTCAACCGACGGCGCCAACTTTCGGAGAGCCGCCTACTCTGGATCAAGGTTGACCCTGGCAAAGGCAAGACCATGTTACTACGCGGCATCATCAACGAGCTAGAGCAGCCTATTACTGTGAACGGTGGTAATTTGGTGTACTTCTTCTGTCAAGCCACTGACTCGCGCATCAACAATGGAACCTCCGTACTGCGGAGCTTAATCTACCTACTCGTCCAACGGCAACCTCGTCTCCTCTCGCACCTGCCCGAGAACACTTACCCCTCCGATGACACGATGGCATGGATTATCTTATCAAAGACTTTGATTGAGATGGTAGAAGACCCGAACTTGAAGGCCACCTACTTGGTCATTGACGCCCTGGACGAATGTGTGATAGACCAACAGAAGCTTCTCAGCTTAATCGTTCAGATATCGTCTATATCTGCTCGTGTTAAGTGCGTTGTCTCCAGCCGTAATTGGTTGCAGATCGAAGAGCAGTTGGCTAGTGTTGCGGAACAGTTAAGACTAAGCCTCGAGCTAAACGCTGAATCCGTCACCGCCGCCGTCGAAGCATTCATCCGCCACAAGGTCCTGCGCCTGTCACAACTGAAACAATACGACAGCACAATGGAGAACTTCGTTCAGGAATATCTCACCTCCAACGCGAAGGGCACATTTCTCTGGGTGGCCTTGGTCTGCCAAGCCCTTGCGGACCCTAAGGTTCGGAAGCGGCACACTTTAAAAAAAATTGCATACATTTCCGCCCGGCCTGGATGACTTGTATGCGCGAATGATGGAACAAATTAATGACTCTGAGGATACAGATCTCTGCAAGGAGATACTCGCCGTCACCACGATTGTTCACCGACCGATCAGCCTTCCAGAGTTGGCTACTCTTGTCGAGATGGCTCACGCAAGAAACATTTGATGCACATCGCGGCATTATGCCCCTTACAGCGCCCGCTATTGCTCCTTGGATCGAGCGGACGATGCATGGCTACGAGAGCCGGGGTCTCGATGACGAAGCATGGAAGCTCACGCAAGAAACATTTGATGCACATCGCGGCATTATGCCCCTTACAGCGCCCGCTATCGCTCCTTGGATCGAGCGGATGATCCAGGGCTACGAGAGCCGGGGTCTCTCTGAAAATGAGCTTCGGTTGCACGTGGATATTTCATCAAGCTACCTTCAACAAGGCGACATTTTTCGCGCTCTTCGCGCTATCGATAAGGCTATGATGACGTGGAGAGGTTCAAAAAGTACAGAAGCTCCACCGACTCTCAGCAATCTGCGGGACTTCCCAGTGTTCGTTCAGGGACTCTTTAAACGCGGACTCTACTCCGAACTCGATCTCCTACTTCCGCACATCCGGGATAATGCAGGACCGATGTCACTCGAATGGAAATTAGGCATCCTAGAATTGGATGTTCCGATGGAACTGCGACGATGGATTGCCAATAATATCCGCCAAGCCGAAACCGATCTGCGCCTATCGACCGGAGACTCTGACGTTTTCTGCGTCCATAAAGCAGTTGTAGGATATTGGAGCTCATACTTCAGAGGGATGTTGAGGTCTCCGTGGAAGGAGTTAAATGAAGGGGAAGTCGCCCTTGATGAAAGCATTATTTCTTCGCAGTCATTAGAAGTCTTCCTCAATTTCATATATTATGGCACCTACGATTTTGTGGACGTTGGCAAGGCTGAAGACAAATTACAAGCTGCTGACTATCTCGATGTCCCTGTGTTAGAGATGATCATCAAACGGCATTTACACAGTCACTACAGCTAGATAGTTTTCTGAATAGTAGGAGAGTGCTGCGCACACTCCGTCCGAGGATTTAGATGGCCGCCAGTCTCCAAATTGGTCTCCTGTGGGCCGCCATTCTCCATGGCTTCGGCTGGCACAACTTCTACTTCAGCATCGATGATCAGATCACATGCAGGCGGCTGATGCAGATGTCCTATCTTCCATGGGTCTGCGGTGTAGCTTTTGGAAAGATAAGCATTGCCCGGCTGCTTATGGGCCTCAAGCAAACCTCGGGCTGGAAGGCCACCTTCTGGTCTGTAATTGCTCTGCAGGTTCCCTTTGCTATCTTTGTGATTGTCGCCCTACTTGCCTCTTGCCGGCCCATCCAAGCCAGCTGGAATCCTATGGTCCCGGGGGCGTTGTGTTGGGACTGCCGGGTTTTCCAGGTGTCTGTTTGCAATGGATAGGACGTGTGGCTCTCAACGGTCAACCGATCGAGTTGAGCCAGGTTGGCATGGTTGGAATGGACGGCTTCGACGCGTGAAGGAGCAGCATGGCTGGAAGGGACGGCTGCGGAGCAAAGAGGCACGGAACACCGCCGTTGAGCGGTCGACGCGCCGAACTGGGAAGTAGACGTTGTTTTTCCTTTTGTGAGTCATGTCTTCATGGCAGGGGAAGTAGTCCGGCAGATCACACGCGGCGAGCTTGCTATTCAGGGTTGTAAGCTTCGCCATGTGGTTTCTCACACCGCCATGCTGCTCCCTCGTGACAAATGCCGCCAAATTTCTGCTCTCTCCCATCTTCGAGTCAATGGTGGAGCCAAACACCATATAACCGGGTGCTCAGCAGTCTCCCAACCTCCGCCACATTCGCAAAATGGTTTTATAATCCCTGGAACACCCTGTTTAGATAGAAAGTCCCGAAGCCCGATACCACCAGTTCGAATCTGGACTGATAGTGAGCTTTTCGCCTTGTTGAGGCCTATGTGTCTCTAAAGATGGTTTCGCCGCTCTTGGCTCAGGAAAACTAGAGCGTAATATGTACACATCTCGAGCAGAACTCCTAGAGCCAATCAGCCAAACCGTGCTACTTACTAATAAGACGAGACAGCAGCAGCCAGATCAGCTCCAGACACTTCCTTCCTCCACGATCTTGCGAGACAGGGCGTCAGCAGCAATGTTGTCTTTGCCTGGTGGGTACTGAAGGGTAATGTCGAAATTAGACAGGAAATCAGCCCAACGAACTTGGCATGAGAAGTCCAGCAAACGTTAAACCGGTCTTGCGACCTTAGCTCTCTGCGTCAATGGTTAAGGGCTGGTCCGTGGCACTCGGCAGGTACACTAGCGTATGCCACAGCGTTCACACAGATATGGTAGCAGTTTGATCGTATGATCATCATCGTGCCAGTCACGGGTTGCCGAACACCCCGTCGGAAAACCAGGGCCCATTACCATGGCTTTGTATATCATTTCATTTTCTGCTACACGTGTATCCTCCAATTGAAAATGATACCCCCTTTTCGGTTAGATTAATTGATGGGGGCAGCCGGGGAGAGCAGGTGTACCAGGTGAATGGGATCTCATCTGTGAACTTTCGAAGAGCAATATATGCGTTTACAGAGCTTAGTATTCCTTGGAAGATTTTAAAGCCCTCTATAAAGGCGTAATTTATAATTACGTTCTGAGAGAACGGTATGGTACGGGGAATCGGTGTAGAAATGCGGAAACCGGATTGTTCTGACAGCCTTTGGTCGCTGCAGAATTCCAATTTCCTATTTGGGAATAACGACCAATCAAACGCTTCCGGCACCGTGCTCAAGTCAAGAAAGCACAGGCGCTGCACCGTCAACGCAAAGCAGAATATACCAAGGGACTCGAACAGGAGGTTACCAGACTAAAGGAATCAATCAGTACGACAAAATCCGAGGTGGATCGTCTAATACATGAGAATGTTTTCATCAAAACTCATCTCTCGACCTCGGTGGGTGATGTCCACACTACCTACGCCCAAGTACCTCTCGACCATGATATTCCCGTCGGTATGGCGCTATACTCTGAGAATCAAGATCTTGACAGTTATTACATGGATTCTCCCATAGATAATCCCATACCTAGGGCTCCATACTCCCAAAGCGCCTTACCTGCTTCAGCCCATTATGATTACTGTATGCGCATACCATCGAACCTGACACCCCCCTCTTACATGGTTCCGGATCAATACCAGCAAGGCATGGGCCATATTATGGCGTAAGTTCTAATGTCTGGGTTATATGTACGTCCAAACTGACCAATGAGCCGGCAGCAGCACTTCTTCTGTCTACTTACAACCAGTCACATTGGTCGAAGCGTCGAGCATGCCCATTCATACTACTGCACCAGCTCCAGTCCCATTTCCATTCGATCAACCAACCACGGCCGCGAGAAAGGGCCAGGAGACAGCTGGACCAGTCAGAGTGCACAGTCAGCCGAAGCATCAATGCTGGGAGCACGGGTGCAATGGCCGCCAGTTTTCTAACTTCAGCAACCTCGTCCGCCACCAGCGCGAGAAGTCGAGTCAGGCAAAAAAGTGGACCTGCTCTAACTGCGGCACAAAGTTTACCAGGAGGACAGCGAAGGACAGCCACGTAACTCAGGGGAAATGCAAGTAGCGCTAGCAAAAGGCGAATGAACCTAAAAGGAAAAGGACGCACTGGTTTAAGGCTACCCGGACCGAAAAGCAACAAGGGCTATTAGGGTATGACTTTTTTTTCGGTTGGCCTCAGATGGTTTATGTATCATATTATTTATCTTCTATTAGAGCATGAACAATGTCCTCAGGAGCCCCGAGGCCCACAAAAGGCTTTGGTGACTGACCATGGCACATATGATCCTGCCAACGGGTTCACAATCAGCAGGAAAGGAGATGGTGGGGAGATCAAGGTTGATGGGGGCAGGTACAAAGTGGGCGTGACGAGGTCGGTGCTGATGCAGCTGCCGGAGGGGTTTCAGTCGAATACGATCACGAGGGTGTTTTCGGTCAGACAGGGGGAGGATAAGAGGAGGGCGGGCACGGTGAGTATGAGGGCGCATGTTGATGTGTGGAGGGACAAGTTCGGGGTGGATCTGGAGGCGGCCAGGTTGAACTATCAGCCTGTGGCGGTGGAGGGGTATCTGAGTAGTGGCGAGGCGGAGGTCACTGCTTCGGAGGCTTAGTTGGGTAGCTGAGGGGCGCCTTGTCATCCCTTAAGGTGGTTTCTATCGTAATGTTGCTTCTCGCTTGATTTCGTGCACGGGTCTTTAGTGGTGGAAGGGAGATGCGAAAATGGCTCTGTATTAGAGGTGTGGCGACGGAAAATGCAACTTGTGGCTATGTCGCCCTGAACTAACCCGAGATTCGGCGTTGGCATTACAAGACTGATATCTGATGAGTGGTGATTAAGTTTGGTTAGTTTTAGTGAGGGGTTGCCTTAGGTAGTCTTTGTTAATTTTTGTTACCTCTGTGAGTCCGTCTGATGGGAAAATGATATCTGAGTATAGAAGCAAGTAGGAGTCTGATTTACAGAAAAAGAACACTGAGACCCTAATGCTGTTCACGCGACACGGGTCGGCCTCCTGCATCAACCTCCTCCTCCTCCTATTTCCCACGCATGATGACAAGACGCAATAAAGTGCACAAAAAACTCCCGGAAACATGGATCCTCTGCCGATGGATACTTATTCAACCCGCGGTGGTCCGTCCCAAGAATCGATTGTTTGCCATATGTCAGCTCACCACCCTCGAGATCAACGGTCTAAGAGCCAGGTTATTAGTCCATCAAGGCAAGTTTCAGACAAGCTCAAGGCAAACTCACCGGACTCAGAGAAACTTTCCCAAACCCCTCAGGCACCATCTCAATCAGATTGGCAATATACGGCTCGGTGCCCACATTAGATTTGTGGCCCGACCGACCGGCATAGATGCGGGCGAACTTGTCGTCAAGCTTCTTGAGTTCCTTGTTTCCCTGGGCTACAAACTGCAGGAGGGCAGTCGAGGATCCCCGCCAGTAGGCTGTACAGGCCATCAGCCGCGCCAGCAGCGAGTACCGGGAGCCGTGGTGGGGCACGCCGAGAAAGAGGATGTCTTTCGTCATTTTGGCGGTATCTCTGGACTCTGTGCTCGCGTCGATGAGCAGCTGAATTGTTTTTCGTGCGTTGATGTTAGTTTCTGGCAAGTCTAATACGGATTTGAATCAAGGGTTAAGGGTAAAGTGTAAACCCGCCGACGCAACATACCTGCTTCAGCAACAAGCCCCCGAAACTGTGCGCAAGAAAGATGATTGGACGCTTTCCTTGATTTATTCTCTCAACGTGGCTCAGCATGCTCCTCGCGTGAGCATTGAAGTCCACCTGGGGCGTGCGCGAGTCCCATCTCGTCTGATGGTTAAGCAGCGTGATGCGGATTTGCGGGCAGCCCTCCTGGCGAGGTAGAATCTCGGTGAGCCAGTCAACGCTTCGTCCGTGTCCAGGTCCCCGGTACCGCCAAGCGCTGTTGGGATTGGAGCCGAGGCCGTGTATAGCGAAGATGCTGGTCAGGATCGGTGGTAAGTATTGCGGCCTGTTCATGTGCAAAACATGTAGAAGAAGGGTTGGAACATACTCGATATCAATGGACCCTTGCGGCGTGAAGATTGTTTGGTAAGGATTGAAGGGCGGATGAACTTCGTACTTGATCCACAGCTCCAGTGGGGTCCAGAGGATATGGAACGGTGAGAGCAGACCACACCAGGCTAACAAGAGGCAAAAGAAGGCGCGACGGGCGAGCCACCCCTTCCACGAAGACCCAGGGGATACTCCAAAGACAAACTTGCCCCAGAGCAACATGGTAAGAACACTCAAAGAGGTTATTAACCCGTAGAAGCTTGAGTTCCAGCAAAAGGCAGCAATAGCTGTGAGGATACCAATTGACATGTAAAAGTACCCGACGCTTGGGTGTGAAGTGAGAGATGATGCGGTTGTTGGGGCGCTCAGTGTGGAAACACCGTGTCCCGAAGTAGACATGTGCGAAAATGTATCGTCTGCCATATGTGATAGCTCGTATGATTGCCAGGACTCGAGTAATGCGGACGCGCCGCCGAACTTAGAGCGATTGCGCCCACGCTCGTGGCTCGTCATGGACGCACGGGACATTGAACTTGAAACTCGGATATCCGGCGTCGAACCTGCAAAAACTTGCTCTTGATGGCTAGGGTCTTTCTGAGGCCCAAAAACCACAGCACATTTCCTGTCCAGCCTATCTCGTGCGGGCTTGTTAGCGGGCAATTTGGGGTCGTGGGTCAAACCTGAGCTGTTTGGAATGAGAACTTGGGCGATTTGGCAGCGGTCGTCTTCAGAATATCCGTGATAGATTTGTTTCGAACCTTTGGGGAAGCTGTACCAGCGCTGCTGAGTGGCAGGACACACTTCGAAAATGCACCCTGGGTCATACCAGTAGACGTCCTCAGCAACGCGCCACGGCACTGCGTCGCGGCCTCCCCCTCGCCTTTCAAGGATGACATTGAGATCGGACCCCAGAACGGCAAGATAGCCCAGCCCCTTGGGTAGTGTGTGCCAGGCCTTGCACAAGCCCTTTGTATCTTCAGGTCGGATGAGGTCCCCGAAGCCCCGTCCAAACAGGATGGGCGCGTTGAGGCGTCGGGTCAGGTGCAACCACGTCGGGCGTCGCTCCGGCGCTGAGTTAAGCTGCACAGCCCGGACTTGTCCGCTACTCCAGTAGTTCCTGTTGTTCATGGCAATGTCGCGGAAGTCGTAGCCCTGGAGGAAGTTCTCTATCTGATCTCCCCTTCGGTTGATGGCGAGCTGCATGTTGAGAGCTAATACCAGCATCTCGCAGATGACCTCGACCCGTTTCCGGAGAATGACAGCCGGTCCATTGCTGCTGAACAAGGGCAGCTCCGTATTCACCTTGTACGACAGAACGCTGGCGGCACGAGTGCCTAGTATTGGCTCAATGGTCTCATTGTATTCGGTCATCTTGAAGGTAAACTGGTTGGCAAAGGTCTGGTTGATGAGCGGATCTTGATCAAATTGCAGGGATGTTCGCACAATGTGCAGTAACGCGGCAGCCCCTTCGATCAGCCACCCACGTTCTTCTTCCGTGTCGTAGAACACAAAAAAGATCTCCGCCATCTCTGCGATGCGGTCTCTATAGAATCCGTCGAGTGGATTCCCATACGGTTCTCCTTTGTCCCTCTTAGCTAGGCTTGTGTCACTCTTGCTTGTGACCAAATCGGTCCTTGTCGTCTGGGATATTGAGTCCGGAATGCTTGATGTTGTAGTTTGGCTGTATTTCGCCTGTTGTGCCAGAGAAGCTGTGAGTACAGGGTTCCTATGCCGCTAACTGACAAGGTAGAAGAAGCAGAACTTATGCTTACCGGCTAGGTTCTTGGCCCTGGAACACCACCCTACAACGTGGCGACCCTTTTCCAACCCTGGGAGCATGCTCGCACCATCTACAACACGCTTCGTATTGAGGCGCTCGATTTTGGGATCTCCGTAAGATATGGGTTTTTGGTTCTCGTTCAGGACCAAATGCCAAAACAGCGTGTCCTGGAGCTGTTCTATGAGAACAAGTATGGCGCAAAACCCTTTGAGCACCACCCTTCCATCAAACAGAGCGGCCCCTGGTGCCTGAACGAGCTCGGCAGCTAAACCCAGTCCAATTTCCAGGCCGGTGCTCTCTCTGGGCTTCCTGCGAATGGGGTATCCTTGTACAGTTACGGGCCTGCGGAATAGCCCAAACCAGCAGTGACCGTTTTGATCCTGGTTTCCCGA
This sequence comes from Rhypophila decipiens, assembly GCA_033297075.1. NCBI lineage: Eukaryota > Fungi > Ascomycota > Sordariomycetes > Sordariales > Naviculisporaceae > Rhypophila > Rhypophila decipiens. Next base: position 1,207,464 of record MU858045.1, on the reverse strand, counting down.
GGTATCACTCTTCCGAGGCATTTCGGATAGGTCAAAGTGAAATCTCCAGTGAACAAAGGGACTTGGAGGTATTGAAAGCTTGCGTTGTTTGATTCGCGGCCGACAGCAAAAGACACGGGTTCCGTCTGCAGAAGGCGAGGATTGCAGCGTGGCACCGAGCCATGCGAGTTGCTCGCCCAACTCAACCAGGGCAGGGCGAACCCCCGACGCCTCGATAATCAGCTTTGCCCCCATTATGCGAGCTTCGAGTCGTGCGCCGTGGCTCAAGCTCGTTCGACGGGAGGTCCCGTCGCGGACTGCCCCCCTGATGAGTTCCAAAAGCTCTGGCCCAGCGCCAGGCCAAGTCTGGGCGAGGTATTGCGAACAGCTAAGTGCTTGTGCGTCATCGGTACAGCCTGTGATGGTAACGGCCATCGCCACTGCGTTTCCACACTCCTCATCAATCTCCTGGTCCCATACGAAGGCTTGAGGGTCCCAGTCGAGCTCAAACACCATGCGATGCGAGGTTGCTGCCCTACGCCATGTAACTTTCTGGCTCTGGGGCAACGAGGCAGCAATCCTCGTTCCCACCTCTGCCATGACATAAGCCTCAGAGCAGGTCAAGTACAGCTCCCGGCGGAGATACCCCACCAGACAGTTATATGCGGGCGTCTCGGTGGTGAGGTTGAGGTAGTCAGCCACACCGCCTACCTCGTCCTTGGTATCTCGCTCTGGCGATGGTGCGCCTTCCGTAGCGTGTCCCTCTGTGAGATCCGGTATCACTTTTTCGCGCCAAAGCAAGACCTTCTCGCGTGTGTCTATGCTCTCCAGTGGCCCATCATCGGAATATTCCGTCAGCGACCTTGGGGGGCTCTGTTGCTGCCTCGACAGCTGATTACCTTTACGCAGGCACTCGTTTTCGAAGGCGTCGATTATTTCCCTTAGATAACGAACTTGTTAGAGGCGGAATACGCAATTTAGCTGGGTAAGAAGGGACCAGGGCCTCACACTCACCTCTTGTACTTGTGAACAATATACATAATCTTTTTGGCGTCATCGTCTTGCGGTTCGTACCCGATCTTCAGTGCAAAGTCTTTGAGGGTCTTGGGAAGTACACTTCTCGTTCTCTCGACAGCCCCTGCATCTATAGCCTTGTCAGCCTCCGGTATTACCCGGTCCGCAAGGTCCACGGCCAAGCCAACGATCAGGCGTTCTCGCTGTGCCTCCGTGAAGGGGCCAATCTCTGAGTACTCAGTGCGGGATCGTCGATGAGGTTGTCCGGGTCGGCGACAGGCGCAGGGGCGCTACTTGGAAAATCCGAACTTGTATCGGATATCTCTGAATCCGAATCGCGTGTTTCCAGCCTGAGCAATATCCGATCACAGTCGTAACTGTTGCGCTTCTTGGCTTCTTTCAAAAGGTCTCCGAAGTTCTTGATCACTGCTCCAGCATCGAGAAGTTGCTGGAGCACAGGCGCGGACCCAGATTGGATAGCGGCTAGGACTGCTGTCCCTCCCCAATTATCCTCCACCGCGAGGTCGGCCCCTCTGCGAATGAGGAGCTTGACCAGGGCAGAACGACCCATACGGGCCGCTTGCCACAAGGCAGATCGGCCATTGCTGTCCCGAAGGCTGACATGAGCGCCGCGCTGAAGCAGGAGCTCCGCTATGCCAATGTTTCCGATCCGGCATGTCTTGGAGAGTGGGAAACCGCCGAACTCATCCTGCGAGTTGACGTCTGCGCCTAGATCAACCAGGAACCGCGTTGTTTTTCTCGCGCACTCGTGTTCCGGTTGCTCAATGGCATATTCCAGTGCCGTTAACCCATTCTTGTCACGGGCATCTATATATGCGCCATGTTGAAGTAACAGCGTCATGACATCAATATGGCAATTTCTAGCAGCCCAAGCCAGTGGCGTCCTATCAAAGTCGTCTTTCTGATCGGGACTCTGGCAAAATTCGTCATCGGTTAAGAGGAGCCGAACGATGTTGACGATTCCCAGGTAGCTGGAGAGATGGAGAGCTGTCGGTCGCCAAGGAGTAAAGCGGCCCCTAAGAGCTTGCCCAGCTGCCGCAACCTGCGCTGGACACTTAAGGAAAGATCGGGTTGAGTCTGTGACGCCCAGACTAGCCACCGCTGGCCTAAGAGCGTGATGGCCCCAGTACTTGGCAGCGTACGAGTAAAACGGGAACATTTCGAGACGTTCAGTAAACTCCACTTGCGATGGGCATGGCCCCCCACTGAATTCCGGCCGTGCGAGATAGCAAACGCAGGTATCCAGCAGTTCGGCCTCTACCTTGGGCTTGCAAAGTGTCGGATGCACCCGCCAGAGGTATTCCTTCGCGGTAGGATGCATCAAGTCGAGTTTCCCCTCCTTGTCGTCTTCCACTATGCACGGCTCGTTCGAGAATACGAGAGATAAGAAGGGATATGAATCAAGCGTATCGCCCCGGCATAGGGCATAGCAGAGCTCAGCTGTAGATAGTGGACGAAATGCCAGAAGCAGCCACGAGAGAGCCTGCTGCAGTATCCGGTGGTGCGGCCCGTCCGCTGTCCCGCTTACTCGCTCAAACATCTGGTCGTAGATATTATCAAGACCTCGGAATCTATTGGGGGCGAGGCTGTCCAAGGCGTGCTTTACGTCCTCTCTCGTTCGCTGCTGCGCAAGAGACTGCATCGCAAGGGAAGCGATGAGGAACCTGGTTGAAATGTTACTATTGTGCCAAAGGATGAGTGACTTGTCTGCTTGTTCGACGTGGACTTACATTCCATCGGCCAGTTTCACTGTGGTATCCTTGATATGATCCTGAAGAGCAGGCTCCTTGGCGATAAATGGTAGATCTGAGCGTATGTGGCTGTTGACATACAAAGTGATGTCGTAGTCAGAGGCGCGGATTGCCACCCTGGTGAAGCTGCGTCCATTTTCCAGAACGTCCCTGCCTGTATCCCTGGAGGTCAGGAGAAGTTTGATAATTGACCCAGAGCGCTGGTCCACATGCTCAAAGTAGGCCAACAATTTCTTTTTCTCGTCTGATCCCAGGGCATCCAGCCCATCCAATAAAACAAAAACAGTCTGGTACCGCGAATTGAGTATCCAGCAGAGCATCTCAACAAGGGATTCATCGCCATTTGGAGGCTCGTTAAGCAACTCATCCCACCTCCCCGGAAGCGAATTACCACGTTCTGAAAGTATAATTTTCTTTATCACCTCTGTCAGAACTTCGGTCAAGCTGTCACGGTGACCGTCCACACCCAGGTATCGAAAGGCAATAGCCGTCTCTTCATCCATGGCGAACTTGCTCCGGAGCGTTTCGATGACCATTGATGTCATCACGGTCTTGCCAGCTCCCAAGATTCCGTGACACCACAGTGTACTTGATTCAGGTGTTGCCATCCAGTTTTGAAACTCGGGCGACTCCAAAAGCCATTTGCCGGTGCCTGGCTGCCGCATTTGCGAATATCTCTTCTGCTTGATTTCATCACGAAGTTCTGAATCCGTGTCTAGCCATCTCAGCAGCCGTTCCACTCTCCTGCGTTTTCCTTCGTTACCCTTGGACCAGATAACCCCTCCGAATTGCGATCCAAGGCCTTTCAGATCCTCGTCGTCCGAGGTAACTGGCTCCCCATAATTCGGAGAGGACTGGAAGGTGACTGGTCCCGACATTGACATAGCTCTTATAGAATCGGTTGGCAAGATTCGACGAGGGAATTGAGGTTGGGTCAAATTCGAACTGAGGGTAATGAGTTGAAGAACAGTTGGATGATGTTGTCGAGATCACAGAGCCTGACCGACCAGAACAATTTGATCATGGTGGTACCCCGCACAGCCACCCCTGCGCAGTTTCAGCTCGAGGAGAGCTCGAGGAGGGTGGAAAGCTCAGGCAGCCGCACCGAGCTCCGATGGCTTGCAGCTGGGCTCGGGAAGACTGGACTCCGATGAATTGCTTTTCCAGAAATGGAAAAGAGCTAGGCAAGTTTTGGACGCCGGCTCTTGTAACCAGGGCGTCTGTTCTGTGAACGAGTGTCTCAATAGGAATAAGGAGGAGCGAGCGAAACTGAGCCTATATCCCCGTACGGAGTCACGAATGATTAGAATGTCGACTAGCCCAAGCCCTTTGGTATCAAATAATGCCATGGTAGATTGAAGAGAATACTGTTGTGCAAATAGTTTGCTATACCCCTAGACTCCCGTCAGGGGGTGAGGGTAGGGAAATAATTATTAGACAGGGGTGGAAGCTTTTGGGGTTTGGACTACTTCTTATGGATTTGGGGTAATGTAGCTGCGCTTATATAATTGATTATATTATTCACTTAATGTCCTACTGTTGGTTGCAATTTAATGTAAAGACGTCTGAAGTGGCGAAGTCACGGACCCAGATCACGTTGCACGAAGCCTACTGCTGCAGCAGGCTGTTATGCGTTGTGATCAGGTCTGTTGTTCTTCCTTTTTCTATCTCGGTTCTCTGGCCTCGCCAGAGAGCCTCTTATAGTTGTGAATGGTGGCAAGCCATTACGCGTCAGTTTACGCGGCTGTGGCAACTTATTACAAATATATGGTTCTGGCCACTGCCAGAACCTTCGCTTACAGCGTTTGATCCAACACCTACTTTAAGGAATTGTATTATTGTAATTAAATTTTTTTTCTTTCTAGCCTTTTGAGAGTTGTCTTTTTAAACGAAGACTACCAGTGGGTATAACGGGCTGCTTAGTTGTCGCTAGATAGTGTACGTAGCTGAGGCCGTCGTTATGTTGCTCTTGGTCTCTAAGAAAATTGCCCCAGCACCTTGGAGAAATTAAGGCTGCAGGAGGGGCTTTGCAGGCGCCAAGGCGTTTTTATCCTCACGTGATGAGAACACGCAATTCATCATTTCAACCCAGGGAAAGAGTGCAAGTCATTCCTTTTACAAGATCCTCAACGTCAATTTGAGAGCTGAATGTGATGGCCGAACCTGGCACTTCAACAGACATCTTCGATGCGGCGCATCAAATCAACACTGAAACCCTGCAGACGCTACAATTACGCCACAACATAACAGACGATACAGCAGGTTGGGATGCCCGCCTAACCAGCGACCTCAAACACATCCTCTTCGATTACCTCTACCCATGGGTATGGCCATTTGCCACCAAGGCGGGTAACCACATCGACCCGCTTCACCGCGCGCTCATCAAGAATCGCATCGTAATCGCCGCTGAGGACCCTAAACTCCATCTCATCTGGCACGAGGATACCATCTACATCAAGCCGCTACCCGACTACCTCTTGAACTTCTCCATATGGCAAAACTACCTTCGGGGACGCGCCGACATGGACATGACGTTTTACCAAGCCGCCGCCGGCTTCCTCCGCAGCTATAGCTTCCTCATCCAGCGCGAGTCCGACTTCGTCATCGCGCACAAGTCCAACCTCCTCCCCAAATACGTCTCATTCCTTCACTTTCAGCGCTTCATACAACGCTTTCGCACCCTCCCCGACGACGCCGTCTCTCCCCGCTACCACTACGGGCAGCTCCGTCTCAACCGCCTGAACTGGCTCACCCATGCCTCCAAGCTTGCCACCTTCGTCCCCCGTATCAGTACCCAACCATCACCACCAATAGCTCCCCATCATGACCACCCTCCCTGGATCCACCCCTGGTACTACCACGAAAGCCGCTGGGAGTTCCGCCAACATATAGCAAACTGGGTCGCCCCCCTCGCCTTCATCTTCGCCAGCCTCTCGCTTATCCTCAGCGCAATGCAAGTCGGGCTAGCCTCACTGGATCCAGGTGAAGCCCATGTCTTTGTGCGCACAAGCAAAGGTTTTGCTATCGCTACCATTGTTGCGGCTGCTGCTCCGTTGGTTTTGGCTGTGGTGGCGGTGCTTGTTGTGCTGGTGGCGCAGTTTGGGTTTGCGGTGAGGGCGGAGGTGAGGAGACGGCGGGATAACCGGGTGGTAGGGGGAAGGGCGACGGGAGCGGCGTGACGGGTGGGTTGGATTGGGGGTTTCTGAGCTGGGGTGGGGTGCTGCTTGGTGGATGTCTTTTGGATATATATTATGCTTCGGCGAAGTCGAGGTTGCTTGCCATCCGGGGACGACGTACGTGTTGCGTGAGCGTTTGGATGGACGGTGTCGTATCGGTGTAACCCAAAGTGAGATACGCAAACTGGTAGTTCAATGACTTGAAGCACTTTTATAGCATCCATTACCTCGGCCTGATGATGTTGATGCGATAAGATAAGATTATAAGATCGCGCTATGTAACTCCTAGCTATAACGTTATCTACTTATATTTTACTATATTCTAAGTTCTAACTCTAGGAAACTATAGTAAGTCTATATATATCTCTATATTATTTACTATAGTTCTAATTATATGCCCTAGATATCCCTTAAATTCGGGATTTATCTATTGAGTTACTTTAGGAGTTTTTAAACAACCGGACCTTTATGTCTAAGTAGCTTATTAAGACCTATCTTACTAGAAGCGTACAGGTTAATCCTACTATCCCCTCCGTTATTAAGATTAACTTAGCCGCTATCATAGAAGCACAAAAGGCAGACCGGGACAGACGAAAGAGTAGTGCAAATAGGCGAGGCAACCCAACTCGAACAACGAATGATATTGACAGGCCGGGGGCTAACATCTTTACACAGTACTCTCCATGGCATCCCAATCTTGGTCAAAGACTCCATTTGCACAGATGGAATGGAGAACTCGGTTGGCTCTTATTGCCTCGTTGGGTCTTGAACCAAGAACGAGGCGTCTGTCGTCTCTCGCCTTCGAGCCGCAGGCGCCATCATTCTTGGCAAGGCCAACATGTCACAGTGGGGCAACTCAAGTTCGTCTTCGCAGACGGCGTCAAACGGGTGGAGCGCTGTCGGGGGACAGACATACGGTGTTTACGTCCCCCGCCAAGATCCTTGCGGAAGCAGCAGCGGTTCTGCTGTCTCCATGGCGCTCGGCCTGGTCACTGGCACGGTCGGTGTCGAGACCGTGGGCAGCATAACATGTGCCGCCATAAGGAGCAACATGGTTAGTATCAAGACCACGGCCGGCCTTGTTGCCCGTGATAACGTCGTAGTGACCAAACTGCGAGGCTCAGTCGGTCCTATTACCCGAATAGTCAAGGGCGCAGCTATGATGCTCAGTGTAATGGCCGGTCCGAGCCCAGATGATCCCGCTAGCTTGAAAACACCCTTTTCCAAGATTCTAGACTACACGAAATCCTGTAAGATCGATGGGCTTGTCAACAGCCGCCTCGGGGTCCCACGAAACAATGCGGATAATCCGTTCGCGGCCATAATGAGCCTCACCCCCGTGATGAAAACCTTTGACCGTATCCTCGATACCATGAGGAGCCTCGCAGCAACAATTATAGACAACGGGAATTACACCGCTTATGCCCAAGTGAATGCGGACAACGCGCCGCAGCAAATCGTCGGACCCGCCGAGTATAGCTATGATATGGAGAGCTATTTTAGAAGCCTCATAGTGAATCCGCGGGAGATTTTGACTATGGAAGACTTGATTGGATGTACCAAGAAACTGCCCGAGGAGGATTACCCATCTCGTGATGTCGCGAATTAGGAGCTCGTAAGCAAGGCACTGGATTTCAACTCGCCTACAGTAGTCGAAGCTATCGCAAAACTTGAAGCTTACCAATCCGGCCAATCCGGCCATGAGGCAAATAGCTGTCCGCATCATCTTGGCGGTATCAATCGCACAGGCAGGTAGGTATGGTAGAGGTGGATGAGATGCTGCTGAGTGCTGGTGCTGTCGAGTAAAGAGGTTCGGTGGATAAAACCGGTGAATTGTGACAGATGCCAATTCAAGGTTTGTGGAAAGGATTCTGCTAATAAGAGAAAGCAGGGAAAAGGGGTTTAAATAATGGTCTATGGGAGGCGGACGGGTGCATCAGCAGTATCACTGGACCCAGTATGTGACAGGTGGTCAGAGTCGGTGAACAAGAGGAAACTTGGGATAACAGAGATACGGCAGGCGCGAATGTGAGTGAGCAAGAATCTGGATGGAAAGCAAATGACGGGAAATTGTCAATGTTGGAGAAGGAGAAGTGGACATGACGTGACTCACAAGGAAACTTGGGATAACAGAGATACGGCAGGCGCGACTATGAGTGGGCAAGAATCTGGGTGGAAAGCAAATGACGAGAAATTGTCAATGTGTGGAGAAGAGAATGGGATATTACAGCCGCTCAGGTGACGACAGATTCATTGGAACTTTCGAAGAGATGGAAGAAATGAAATCCAATGTCCCTAGGTGCCAGTCTCGGAACCACCCCGACACAAGGCGTTTGCCAGTCGCGCACCCCTCCTTTTGGCTACCCGCGCATCCCTCCTTTTGGGGGTTAGGGTTATGTATGGTAAAGTCAGGCTAGGTTTTTTTACCAACTTAGACACAATATCCACAACACCAAGGACAGCGATTCTCAGCCAGTATCACCACATCCAGGGCAGCATTAGTTTTCTTAGTGTTTTCTATATAATCTAGATACTCTATCTCTACAGAGCATACCAAAACAAGCTCTCCTTGCCCCTCCACAGCGTTGGCTAGTCGTGAGCGTTGGCCAGTCGTGAGTAGCCAGTCATGATCCGACTGGGCGCACCGATCTGGACACAACGCTGTGAGGGGCTCTCGCACAGATATAAAGCCCTGAATGCAGCGTTCTGATTGGCCAGATCGGCCTTATCTCAGCCAACACACTCAACCAAGCGCACAAGTCTGGACACACCAGACAGAGCCTACTTGCGCGCAACTGCGGCGTCGGCCGCCTTCTCTGTAAGCCGTATCTGCCGGCCAGATCAAGTAACCCTAGCAGCCGGAATAGGGCTGACAGGCACCTCTGCCGGCTGCTCCGTGCTTGTAACCGCAGTTGAGGCTATCACCACATCTCCAGTTGCCTGTAAGGCGCCATCTCGTGGTGTTGAGACAGTTGCTTGCTCAGCCGCTATCACAGCCTCGCCCCCTGACCGTGAGTCCTCGCAGGGCGCCGCCCTTTTGCGCTTCCGCGGAACCGTTCTAGTAGCAGTTGCGCTGATTAACAGTGAACTGCGCGGCCGTGAGGCTATTACCAAAGTCGTTCTTGGCTCCTGAATCCCGTCAGCTGGAGGCTTGGGCTTGTTTTTTGACCCCTTCGGTCTGCCACGCTTCTTCGCCGCCGGTGCGCCTGTATCTACCACCTGTGCCCTTATAGTATCCTCCTCCTCATCTGTATCCAGCATCTCGAACGCTGAGAATCTCCGCCGTATGCTTGGCTGTAGCCTCGGCGCGTTGCCCTTCGGTAGCCCTGGGGTTGTTCTCTTACGCTTGGTCTGCTTCGGCGCCGGCGGTACGCTGAGGTCTGCAGGTAGTGCGATCGGCTTGTTCTTGGGCCTTCCTCGCCTGCTCACGGCTATCTTGGGATCCTGAATTCGAAGGTAGGCATCTTGGAGGTCCTATGAAGGTTAGCAGAGCCAACGAGGCAGGATCACGGGTACTTACAAGTGGTGCTTTGAGGTACCAGTGCGGATGAACGTCTCTGACGCGAAGGCTGTCTCCCTCGAGGAGCAACTCGTAGATCCTATGCCGGCAAGGTACGCCATACTGAAACCCAACTGTACAGTCATCATCGCAGGGCTTAAGGGGCTTGCTACGCCGCCTAGAAGTCGGTATCGCTACCTTGGCGTGAAGGTATTCGCGGTTGATGTGCTCAAGGCCCTTGTATGAGATCTTCAACGGCAGTTTGCCAAGGTAGGTGCGGCCGATGTACTCACGGCGTATCCGTACAGCTTCGTTAGCGACGACCTCATCGAGTACTCTGCACTGCTCGTCAACCATCTCAACGATGGCGCTGATTAGCCGGTATACGTTGCTTCTGCCGTTAAGGAGATAGCTCTTGACGGTTAGGTTAGCCGTCTCTGTAGGAGAGGTCACCACGGCCCCGAAGTTCTGATAGTTCTCGGTGTGACAGTACGCCCACTGCTCACGGCAGGGCATCCACTGTTTCTGGATATACCGAAGGATCGCCGGTTGGTCTAGAAACTTCGCCTTCAACGCCTTCTAGGCGTCGAAGAATAGCGCCTCGTCCCTAGCGTACACCATGACCTGGAACATATCATGGACCCCCTGAGGATGGTGAGAAAACACCTTAGGGGTGGCGTTGGCCGTATCTTGTTGTTCCTCTTGTTGTTCCTCTTGCTGGCGGTGTTCTGTAGCCATGGCAGCTCTCTCGACCTCGTTGAGACCCTCGCCAACGGCCTCATCCTCAGAGCCAGGTTCGGTATTGCGTTTGAACTTCATCTTGGCGTTGAGGTGAACGTTCTTGAGGATGTGAAAGATGCAGATTTATTGTTGGGTACGGTCAAAGACCTCCGCAAGCGCCGCCTTCATCTCCTTGCAGTGGTCTGTTACAACAACAAGAGGTTCCTCGATCCCCCTCTCAGCTCGGAGCTCCTTTGTTGCCGTACAGAGGAAGTCAAAAGCCTCCCTCTTCTCGTTATCGATAACGCCAAATACAGAGTTGAAGATCTTGTTGACAGAGGTCATGCCTGTGACTTGGTAGAGAGGGTAGCCGAGGCAGTTAGTATTGTAGGTCAGATCTATGTTCATGACTTCAGAGAACTGGTCTGTAAGGTCCAGACTACATTCAAAGCTCCAGACTACGCCAACAAAGCGAGTCTTAGTCGGATCTTCCCACTTGACGCGATACCGGATACCGCACCTGTCAAGGGCTTCGATTAGCGCGCCGGCTGGGGTATGTCCATCAAGCTCGTCGAGGCGGATCTTCGCTCTCGCGTTGTAGATATCCTTCCTCGTATATACAGCTTCGGGGTTCTGGTCTTTGATGATAGACCTCACCTCCCTGGCATGAATACCATTATGCTTGGAGATACCAGCAACGGTGCTTATGGTCTCAGAGTCCATTTTCCGGTGTTGGGTGTGGGCAGAGGGGTGAAGAGAGGGTCCATGGTTGTGAACGCGGTGTTTTGGCTCGCTGTGGTTACGGAACATCCACCCCCTTGCGGTCCTTTCCGCCGCCGCCTTCCACTGGCAACCGTACTTGCGAGAGGCCGTCGTACGGAGCCCTACTGACTCAGACGGTCTTGGTTGGCCATACCTATCGCAGGTAAGATCGTACCGACTGTATTCGCCATCTCGCTTGCTGCGGCCATTGGTGCGGACCACAGCGAAGCCTTTCCTCTTCGCCCACTTGTTGACAAGCTCTTGGAGCTCCTTCACTGAGGGGACAGGGCCAAAGTGACCGCTGGGGGGGGGCCTCGATCTCAGAGTCGTCATCCGAGGTGTTCAACGACGAATCGCTAGGCAGTTGGCTAGGGTCACTAGGGCGTGATGGACTGCCGTGATGGCTCTCGAGTAGGCTGGCGCATTCGGCGTCCGAATCCGAGAATCCATTCCAGTCAGGCTCGCTGTATTCGTCGGCACGTGCGGCGTCGGCTTCAGTGGCAGTGGGCGCCATGGCGCGGCGCAATCGCTGGATCAACGCGTACAGCGCTCTAGAGGGCCAATGTTAGCTATATTCAGGGCTGTAGATAGCTGTACTGACCGTTGCGAGCGCGGCGATTGAACGCGGCGATTTGAACGTGACCGTGGCTATTGACTGTGATGGAGGGGTTGTTGGCTGTTGTCTGCGCAGTTGGGGCGGTGAGGTCTAAATGGTGGAGTTTGGTGGCCCAGTGGGCTCGAAGGTGGGCCACCCTGACTTTACCATACATAACCCTAACCCCCAAAAGGAGGGATGCGCGGGTAGCCAAAAGGAGGGGTGCGCGACTAGCAAACGCCAAAAGAAATGAGCGTTAATGAATTCTGTAAAACGTCGACTGATAAAAGACTCCAGAGCTGATCTAGATCATGGATTTTTGTGTAATTGTTGAAGATGTTGAGTCTTTGAACGAATCTCCCGAGCCGGTGCCGGTATCCTCGGCCGACGACTCGGAATCACCTGCTGCTGGCTATCAGCGGGCTACCATGTGACGATCCGAGATTTCTAGCATCCTCGCCTCCTATCTGCGGCTCTTGCAATCTTGCAAGTGCCGACAATCTTCTTGTATCCCCGCTTATCAAATATAGTTGCTGAAGTCTATGGTTGAGCATCGAGGCCAGTTTGCACTTTCCTATGCTTTGGGCTGACACCGGCATCATTTCCTTCAAGTCATTTGTCAATACCAGATTAAACAAGGTTGATATTCGAGTTTAAACTATAATGTTCTGCATTTCGAACTCGTCACTTTCCGCTCCCTCCCGCCTATCATTGCTGTAATGATATTGCACAGAGAAGTCCTTTGTTTTTACTATCCTCCCCGGGATCTGAGCAGGTACTGCTCCATTTAGCACCATGCTCTTTTCGCTCCCCTCATCCAATACCTGATGTGTATCTCTGCTATTTGTAGGCGGTCCCCCCGATATGGTGACCACCACGTTGCCTGAGGGCTTTATCACAGACGCCCCGGTGTGTCGTGAGCTTGTTGCTGTTACCGAACTTTGCTTCCCACTGTCATCTCTGGCTCTATGTCGATAATAGTGTCGCGAATGTGTGACGTCGCGGATCAGGACCCGCAAGATTGGGATGCTGGCAGCAATGATGGTTGTCGTCGTCTCGGCATTTCCCCAAATAAAGAGATCGACGCCATCCGCTGTCGGTGACAATGGTAACATTGGTAAGTCATTGAAGTGGCAAGCTGAGAGGGATGGTCTTACCAAAGTCGTGTGACAACATGACCGTGATCTTGCTCGTTTTGACGAGGCCAGTGATGCCCGCGCTGTGAAACAATTGTCAACTTCCCTTTCGATTCCTAGAACCCGAGTAAGTAATTCACTGTCGTGTAACTCACACGATGCCCATGCTCATTGCCAGCGCAACACCAACTTTCTCCTTGAGCCTCATCTGGAGTTTCCAGATTACCTTCCATGGAAGGAGGGCCAAGGCGATATCCATCAATCCCGAGTAGGCAGCAGAGAAGATGTTGTAATGAACAAGGACGGTCGGCTTCCAACATGTTCCGTCAATTGTCATGTCCCATGACTTCTGAACCGGGCTGCAAGTGACCCATGGGAGGAGCGCACTGAGACCCATGGCAATATTCATCGACACAATCATGAACCATATAAACCATTTGGTCTTGCCCTCTGTCAGTCGAAGCAAGGTGAATGCGAAACTCGTCTTGGACCATATGGCCGCCGTCACAGAGAAGCTGCCGGCGATGTTGACGCTCAGAAGCAGCCGGGGCATGTTCACCATGTTGAAATCCCATACGTGAAGTCCGTAACCAAGACTTGTCATGTACGTGAGCACAGCGCACTCGACGGTGATGGTCATCTGCTCACCCTCACTCACAATTCGTCAGCGTCACGGCAGTTCATAGGTATTGAGAGTGACACAATACCAAATCGTGAACGTACCCAGGCAGCAATGAGAATGATATCATCCCACCAGAGTCCCTTTCGTCGAAGATATTTGCAGTATAGACGCAGGGCAAGGAATCCCCCCGAGAGGGCGGTCAGAACCCATATCGCACTGTTGAGCTTCGTTGCTTGGTTGTTATGGGGTAGCGCTGCTTCTTCCTCGGGGCTTGGCAACGTCGACGGACCGGCAAACTGGTCGGGTTTATTGTTGACTGACATGTCTGAATCCCGGTGCCAGCTTGGTGGCCAAGGATCAGCGTGCACTGTTGAGGAAAGAAACCCTCAAGGGAAAGATTTTGGGTAGGTTGAGCCCAGGGACTCTTGTCATATTAGACAGATCATATCTTGCCTGTGCATGTCATGATAATGTGACCCTTCCAGCTAACCCACACTATACTGCAGCTTCACATTTTTGCCTGGAAGTTGCTAGATAGAGTACACAACCCAGCTTCTGTCTGCTTTGATGGTGGGTAAAATGCGATAGGGTGGGTAAATTCGGGGGTCTCTATACTTGACATATTTACCTGCCGCAGATACCCTCTGGACCGGGTCTATTTATCCCGCAGCTAGTTGGCTGTCAGATAAACATGATCGATCACACACGTGGATTAGATATTATTCACGGGGCTGTATCTCCGCTTCCCCCAATGATATGTGAACAACGTTTGTGCCATGCGGAATGCAGGCAAGTGATTTGACGAAACGCTCGACATCTACCGGACCTCATAAGCTTGGGTCTTGTGCGTATCAAGGTCAATGGCCGACCCTTTATGTCGAGACGGTGGTATGCAGAAAGTGAGTACCAAATGTGCGGGGAGATAACGTGGTGACACTGCAAAGTAATATGGAGCCGTGTTTCGATCGGGCATATACCCGGCACGCGTCTTCGGGAATGCGAGCCTTTTTTAACATCAACACATCACACCTTGAGTCCCTTAGCAACCTGAAATCTCCCTGCAAGGAATGGTGTTCAAGCCCCACTGTCCATTGAAAGCGTTCAAGTTACTCGAGTAATAGGACCATACTAGAACTTACATTTAAATGATGTAATATATTAGTTTCAAGAGACCGTGGATAAGTAGAGGCGAAGGCAATCAGTCTTTACTGGCCAGTATAGAGGCCCGTACACCGTATTAGACCTTTCCCGTTGGTATTGTGGCTGGCTCGACTCTGAGGGTTCATGATAAAGATGTTCTCGGTGAATGGAATGGGACAATCCCATAAGCTGACCACGGTCAAATGGAATGCTGGATATATAAAACTAGTGAATGTGGTGTTGGGTGACTTGAATGGGAAGATGATGAAAGTAAAAATATAGACTTTCAAGGGCAGATGGCCAGAAAGAGGCCTCAGAGAGAAAGCACTCGACAGGCTGTCTCTAGCAACGTCGCCGGATGACCAAGACCAGACTGTGATCTGACCAACAGAGATTAGTTGGGCCTTCAACCATTGTTGGAAAGACTGTCAGTGCAGATCACGACACATAGGATGAGAGGTCAGGCGCTTATGAGGAACCGATAATGGACCTTTCACAGAAGCAAATTCCTCTCAGAACTAAGCTATGATCAGTCATCAGCATAACTACGGGATTACACAAGTTCCATTGCGGAAGACAAAGTATGGACATACCTATGCTAAAGCTCCCTGCAATCAGTGCAATGAGAATATGAATAGCTAAAGCTAACAAAATCTTTCGAAATCTTTATTAGGTATAAGCATGTATATGAACCGGTAGGAGAACTCTAGACCCGTCAACAAGTCACTGGAAAATCCCATTGCCAATGTTGCTTATTGCTAGTTGTCATTCCATTCTTTTTGTGTGACCTGTTGTTGGCTGTCGACTTGTATGGTGGTGTGATTGTGGGTTCACTTGATAATGGAAATCGACTCTCAGCTTCCAAAGTCAAGGACGTTGGTCATCCTTGTGTATCCCATGCAGCTCACCGGTGTGCGGAGGCAGGTCGAATTCTGAACACTCTCCGTGGTCACCGGACTGATTCTTCCAAGTTCAACCACCAACAGGAGGCACGGCATGCATCGTGATGTGGCTTCAGAATCCAGCGCCCGGTTTTGGTGTGAGTACATCAGGCTTCTCGGGACAGGTCGAAAGACTGTAAGACGACGCGAACAAGAGCATTCCTGGAGCTCCTGATTCCTATAAGAAGGCCAGCAACTCGGCTGTCTTTTTCGACATTCGGGTTATTATTTACTTTATTATCCACAAACACCTCATTGTCCACAAACACTCCCGTCTTGCTGAGTCTGCCAGCTTCAACATTCCCGAGAATCCCAACAATGCGCATTTCCAGTCTTGTCATCGCTGGGTCGATCCTTGGTCGATCTGCCTCTGCCGGAGAGGTAGAGCCCATCCCAGGATATGAAATCGTTCCCATGTCATGGGAAATTGAGATCTCCCCAGGCCAGATCGCGGTCTTGAACGGTACCATCCAGGAGGTCGTTGCACAGGCTACAACCATCAACCCAGAGTTTGTACTCCCTCCTGCGCCCGAAGCAGAAACTCCATCCCCGGTCATAAAGCGGAGGTCTATTCCACGCCGCGGCGTCCAGTTCTGCAACGAGTTTAGACAGGCGAACGTCGGTACCATCCGTGATGGTGTCGACTATCTCCACCGACTTGGTGGACAAGCAACGTTGGCCCCTGGTCCGGGCAGGTGTTCCCGTGTCAGCTGCTCATACGATGCCGCCATCTATTGGTGCAACGATGTGAGTCTTCTTTGACTTATCTCCTCGCGACCTCTTATTGAAGGATAGGTTATGGACTCGGATTTCAAGGTTAACCGAGCTGCTCACAGAACACTGTTTCCAAGACGGTCACTTGGGATGGGATTGCCAACAGCGCGGGGCACATCACCGAAGTGTGCCCCTGGACCACCGTTAACCAATGGAATGATTTCGTTAGTGGGCAAAACTTTGAGAGGACCAGCTGGAATACTATTGTGCGTTGGGATGACTGCTAGGTGGAACGAGAAGAAGATAAGGATTGTAATCCAAGTATCTGCTGGTGAAGACTGATTGTCACGGCAGGGAGACTGTAAGGAGCTGGAAGCGAGATAACGATTTGAATTATAACAAGGCGCAGGGTGGAGAGCGATCTGTAAGGAATATATGTGTAACTTGGAACATTAAGCAGGCACATGTGCTGCTTTATATCCTGTTATTCGGAGTATCTGACAGCACGTGGACTTGAGAGCTGACCCGTGACATGAACCATTGCTGACATGGAGATGGTGCAAGTGTGCCGGACAGCCATTGCCAATGAGTGACCAGAATGGATAGTAATGACGGCGATTGGTTTATTGCTCTGGGTATGGTGACAAGTTTCCGTATCACAACCCCAAATTTTGATCATTACGTGCCTTTCCTGTGCCGTTACAAAGCATCATGTAGCCTCGCAACCAGGGTGAGTAACAACAGCCATGAAATTCACACATTGAACGACAAGGCGGCCGGCGTCGGAGGCAACAGGGGCTCAGATGACGTCATGGAATGAGACAGTACCAATTGGGCATGGTCAACAAGCCAGCAGGTCGCACTCACGGTGATTCTTGGTGGAAATGCGGCATAGAAAGCAGCCTCTCTGCCTGGCCCTCGGATGCCTTTGTGGCTTCATGGTGACATCTTTCCAGCTCGACAGTAAGAACAACGGCACCAAGCTCATTGCTTGTCCAGATCCGTTCTTCAATGCCAACCCGTCATTTACAGCCTACCATCAAACATGCATCTTTCCAAGCCAGTCACTGCCATTGCGGCCTTTTACCCCTGGTTCCCGGCTGTCTTGGCTGGCGTCGTTGACCCGGCAACCGTGGGTGAATTAGTGCGTCTCGCTGATATGAGATGCAGCTTTGTTACTTGGCATCATGTTTCGGCACAGTTAACTATCGCAGAGACTCGAATATTTAGGACGAGAAACGTGGCGAATGTGAAGCCAAGGGTTGCAGCCTGGATTCGGAGTGCAACCAGTTTTGCTGACAGTTGTAATAATGGCAGATGCACCACAAGCTGGGTCCCATATATTAGCAAAGAAGTGAGCGTTTGTAGTGCAATGGAATTATCTCATGATGCTTCCTTCCATTCAGTTGGGACCAAACTGAGTGCCTGTTGTGTGATGATGACCCAAACGCATGACGTCATTCTTCTTTGCCTTGTACACCGTTATCTTATCGCAGCATCTTATCAGGGCCTTTGGGCAGCCCAAAACAGTCACGTGATCTCGTGATGAAATAAACACGCCATCTGTTCTCTTGTTCATCAAGCTGTCTGTGAATTATGGGCCTCAAAACCCCTTTATATCAGTTCATTCTTCACCTGCCACTCTCGGCTGGTCATCCTCAGCTATTGCTTATTCAAAATGTCTTTTCAGCATCTCAGTCATTCGCCCATCAGTCAACATCAAATATTGGATCCTTTCTCCCAGCCCGATTCGCAGCCGAATTCGCAGTCATGGGAAGTTATTCTTGATCCAGACGCGACACTATCTCAACCTGAAGCACAGTCAACTCAACCCCGAGTACAGGGTGGCAAACCAGCAGAGCTCCACGGATCCCAGCGACCGCGGAACCAGACACAAACCGCCACGAGTCAAAACGCAATCAAGGTGAACCAAGCAGATGTCGGGGGACTCGAGGCAGCCAAGGAGTCAGAGGAAGAAATGGCGGCTAGATATGCCCGGGTCGGCATCAAACCAAGCCCCAAACCAGATAATCGACTACGTTTCAAGGCCCTCGTCAGCCGAATCAACCGTCGACAATGGAACATGCTCCCTGACAGCATTCATGGCAGGTTGACGTATAACGGCCATCGCATGACGCTCTTTGAGTTTACACAGCACTTTAGACAAGAATTCCCGCCCAAGTCCAACATCACCCTCAACGTTGTGTCCATCTTGGGCGGCAAGCTGTCGGGCAGTGAAGAGATGGACCGGGCGGATGGCGGCGGGCCCGTCGGAGCGCGACTACGGGTGACCATGGTGGTGGTCGATGGCATGATGCTCCCTGGCACCAGCCGCAGTACAACTCACTACGCCCGCCACATGTTTGCTTACTTCGCCAAGGGCAAGATCAACGAGTTGAGCGACATATCCGACCTGAGCGAGAGGTTTCCTCACGGTTCCAAGATCACACCAGTCCCGAGTCTGCGTCCGCCACCGCCTCGCGTGTCCATCGACCTGAGGACATTCTATCAAGACTACATCACAGCCATCAACTCTACCAAAGGCGGGCCAGAGGTCGGCGTTTTCTGCAAAGCGTCGGGCGTGGTCTGGAACGGAAGCAAGAAGTCGGTCGAGGACTACTGCTTGCTCATGAGGAAAGCCTTCGACGCGATTCCAGACCTCGAGTTCAATGCCCACACTGTATTGGTGGACGAGGATTTGCAACAGATTGCTGTCCGCATAGACTTTTCGGGAACCCCAGTCAAGCCGTTTGGTGGAGGTATACCCAATGGGAAGCCGGTCGCTTTCTCCGAGCATGCATTCTATTGGCTTGAGCAGGGAAAGATCTCCGACGTCTTGACCATCGTGGACTGGGAGAATTATAGGGCCCAGCTGATGTGCTGACCCAGTTCAGATTTGCATCACTGGCAGCAGCATCAGCTGTTCTGTTTCACGGCACAAGACCCTGAATAAACTCCGTGTTCACCTGGATTTTATCTCCTTTCTGGTCACTTGAATGCGACGGCTATTTTATCTCTCAGGCTGGGAGCCATTGTGTATCTCCTTGGAGCAGACACCTCTGCGAGCTTGCACCATCTTCATTCCTTGTCCTGTGTACTTACCTGATACCTGACAGTACCTCCCGCCAATAAGCGAGGGAATTCCGTTGCGCCCACGGTTACCCACTAGACTCCCAACCTCGTCCATGTCGCATTTCACCTCGCCGGATCTCGATTGTACAAGACTCGGAGTCTCAAATCAAGAACATCTTGTGTCGCAAAGCTGGTGTTCGCAGTTCTGACCCTTGGCTGCCAGTGGACCTCGTCCTCCCTTCCAGAAGAGTCTCACCCTCCTGCAGGTTCCGACCGGTGGTATCGAACGCGTCTAGAATTGCTGACCCTTTCTGCACCTTACTCATGACCTACAGGTGGTTGTAACCGTGGGGGGCTGGAGATTGTGATGCATGGTCGCAGGGCTCAGACCTCTGTGGGGGTCATCTTTACTTGCTACCTAGGAGCATAAGGTAAATCGAGTATTACCCGAGCTGTCCGGATTCCCAATCTTCCAGAGCCTCGTGAGGCATTAAGTGGCCAATACCCAAAGAAGGGCTGGTGTTGGTGTAATGGTGCAGAGAGTGAAGCTGAAATGGAGCTGAAAATGAGTTTGAATGGGATTTCCAAGGTTGGAGCATGCATGTGTGACGGGCTGGAAACCCTCGACAATGTGCGACCACGGGCCTAACCAATCCTTTCGGCGGAAGGAGGCACAATGTCTGCCACGGGAATAGATTGTGCCTTGTGGCTGTTGATCTCGCATCTTCAATGTCGTGACAAGCGGCGTTCTAGGCCATGGCATGGGATTGACCTTGCACGGCAGCCAAAGTATGCTGGCCCATCTTGACCTACCTAGTCTCTAGACAAGCAGATTGGCCTGGGTTTGTGCTAAAACATATGGCCCTCGTATCCTGCCGGTTCATAAGGGTCCAATTCCAGCTCATGTTTGGTAATCTGCTTACTCTTGGTCAATGGTAAGGCTTTGACATACATCCATCGGTATTTGCTACGTAGGTACGCTAGATTCGACGTTTGCCGGTGGTGCTCCGACCCGGCGCGGATGTCCATCCTCAGTTTCTCGTTGTCTCGGGCTTCAGTCAGGAAGTCACGGCCTCAATTTCTGATGCAACCGGACCTGGAAGTTTAGAGCCCCATTCAGTTCCCTTTGCTCTTTCCCTCGTCCCGAAACCTCACCCCGGTTGGTCTAGAAGGCAGGTGGGCCAGTAGCCGCTAGTTGCCATCTCACGCGTCCGACACACGGTTCTCTTTTCGGCTCTTCCCTCCTCGTCAAATGCATCAACCCATGATGCACCCAGCATTATGATGCCATGCTGCAGAGAACAAGGTATCACCACACGGGCATTCCAATACCTCGCCATCCCTGCTACACAGAAAAAATTTTCTATCCTTGACAGTTTGTCCCCGTCGACCTAAAGAGATCGACGATCATTTGTAGCCGTAGGGCCAATTGGTAAAAGAGCTTGGATGCAGTGCTTCGGGCCATATTCAGATTCATCTCATCACCATCTATGAGCTTTATGTTTTCTGATCAATTTTTACCTGAACAGCCAAGGTAGATAGGTCGACTGAATCAACAGAAATTCCAGCATAATCTT
This sequence comes from Rhypophila decipiens, assembly GCA_033297075.1. Taxonomy (NCBI): domain Eukaryota; kingdom Fungi; phylum Ascomycota; class Sordariomycetes; order Sordariales; family Naviculisporaceae; genus Rhypophila; species Rhypophila decipiens. The sequence goes on along the minus strand of MU858045.1, from coordinate 1,186,745 downwards.
CATCTCGCTGGACGGATATCCCCGTCAGGTGACTACATGTACGGAATCTTGCTGCGGCTGCGGCAACGACTGGTTTCCGGTGAATCTGGGACTTCGCCGCTCGGAAGTAGACTTTCCATGGGCTCCGGACCCCGTTGAAGCCAAAGGGGAAATGCCCAGTGTCCTCGAAACAGAGGCTGTATCTTGTCTCGAAACACAATGAAATCACGGAATTTTAAGTCCTGTCTTTCCTTTTTTTTTCTCCTTGGTTTGGTCAAGTTGGGAATCCACTCAAGTGCACAGCTGACACAGTGACATAGTGGCGTCGTACCATTTTTTGCATCGGGAGCACTGTATCACACGGGTGAGTTTGACAGTTGATGGCATTAGTAAATCGTTCAAGTGTCACCAACGTCAATCTCAGTATGTGTCCACGCGAGTATGGATAGTTGGCCACAGGTACCCGGCTGGCACAACAGGCTAGCAAAAAAGTTGGAAATACACGACTGATGAGCAACACAGCTACCTTCGGGGCGCCGTTTCTGGTCCAACGGGCGCTGGCCTCTGGTATCGTGGAGGTTCCTGCTCCTGCTACGTCTGTCACACGTTGCGGTACAGTACGTGGCCTGAAAATCCCTCGCCCCTTATTTTGACAGACGGGGATGGAGATGGAATCGACCCGGACCTGTGATTTAGCTCGTTCGATGAAACAAACTGTGCGGGCACAAGTACGGGAATGACGGAGAAGCCCATAGGGAGTAACCGTTTGGCAAGCCCTCTCTTTCCAACAGATGCCGTCCAAGTCGTTATGTCCTACGTGGTGAACTGCAGCGCTACAGTTTAGGAAAGAGCCAGCGGGAGAGGCAATGAAGTGAATGATTTCATCCAGTCCATGGCGGCCGGATCGACCTGACGTAGTGGCCATCGACTGAGGGGAAAGCGTCGAGTCTCGTCATGGCTGGGAACTGAAGGGGAGCGAGCAGGAGCGAGAGGAGGAGTGATATTTGTGAGAAAACTACATGTACTCGAAAAGACCCTGCAGTGGACTAGGAGACACATTTCAACTCATGTTGAGCCTGCTACCTGATCTAATCGAGACCGACCGCTGCGAAGACTGAATACCGCCTACAAGTACGATATTCACTGACACGAAGCTCGAGCCCGACTCACCACAACAAGAGAAGCAGGCCCAGGAAAACAAAGACCGAAAGAATTCTCCGATAATCAGTCCTCCGCGAGGTGCATCTGGACCCTGTCAGTGAGCCAGGGCCAGATCCAGCACAGGCTAGACTGTTACCTCTCAGCCCCTGAGAACAGAGATCTTGATACCGGCGTGCAGTGGCAGATCTGGATCTGGACCTGAGTCTGATCCCAGCCCTCTCGTCCTCGACGTTGTGGTGTGCTATCGGCGATCAACAAGCTCCAGCTGTGATTAGCGATCTGCGTGTTTACCTGCTCGCTGCGCTTGGACTGCGCCTGAGGGTATCAGCACGAGGCATCTGGAGAAGCCCGCTAGTACTTTTGTATTTGGGCGGCCTCACGTCTTTTCAAAGTTCATCCTCCTCCATGGAAACCAGAAGCATAAGTAAGAATTTCCCCATTGTTGATTTGCTGCTCCTTCACCTTTTTCCCAGTTCACTTTGCTTTGACCATAGACAAGCCAACAACAAACTTTCTCCATTCCTTCGTTTGCAGTTTGCCAAGTTCCCTCTAGACCCGGCTCTTGTTGCCGAGAAGAGATCAGATTTGAAGCAACAACAACACAATCCTTTTATTTTTACTTTTACACTCTCATTCACAGTTCCGTTCAAGATGCCACGCCCCGACCATTTTCGGAGCATGCACATTGATTTTCCCCATGATCTCAACACAATACTGACCATGCCAGCTGCGTGCCAAACGCCGTCAACTCCAGGGACACTGCTTGGCGGGTCGTCGTGTGCCTCGACGCCGTTTCATGGCTCCTTCTCCGACCTTACCATCAAGCCGCTTTCGTCATCGTCATCGTCCACCACTTCGTCCCTCAGGAAAGAAAAGGCAGTCGCTGCCGACGCGTCACAGCCCAACCTTTGGGCAAGGGGAGTGGGCTTTTGGCGCTGCTTCATTGCGTTATGCGTCCCTATCCTCTTGTCTGCCTTTGAAGGGAGCGTGGTCAGCACGGCACTGCCCACCATCTCGCAGAAGCTCCAGCTCGGCACCAGCTCGTCCTGGGTGGCCACGGCGTTTCTGCTCGCCTCGATTGTCTGCCAGCCTCTGTATGGCCAGCTGGCCGACATCTGGGGGCGACGGCACCTGATGATGTTTGCCGTGGTCCTCTTTGGCATCGGCAGCGCAATCTCAGCGGCGGCACAGAATGGCGCCACGCTGATTGTCGGCCGAATCACGCAGGGCATGGGATCGGGCGGCATTGACCTGTTTGCCGAACTGATTCTCTGTGACATCATCCCACTCAAGCGCAGAGGCCACTACGTCGCCATCAAAGCAGCCGTGTACGCGCTGGGTACGACGGTGGGACCTGTGCTCGGGGGCGTGTTTGCCGAGAAGGACTGGAGGTGGTGCTTTGGTGTCAACATTCCCATCTGTGCCATGTCGCTCGTCATGATGTGGCTCTGGCTGCAGGTGGGCAACCCCAAGGACTGGGAGCAGCTGGGCGTGCTCCAGCAGATTGGCCGCATCGACTTCCTGGGCATCAGCCTTCTGACAAGCTCCGTGGTCCTGATCCTCTACGCCCTTAGCTCGGGTGGCGCTGGCCCCTCTTGGTCTGACCCGACCACGACCATGACTACCACTTTGAGCCTGATGGGCGTCATTACATTCGTTTTCTGGGAACGCTCCGGGTGGTGCAGGTACCCCATCATGCCTCCCCACGTCTTCTCCAACCGCACCACCGTCGCCGCCTTCGTTGTCACTTCGATCCACGGCTTCCTCACGTACGGCTTCCAGTTCTACCTGCCCCCCTTCTTCCAAGCCGTCTTGGGTGTGACGCCCACCCAGTCGGGCATCTACATCCTCCCGTGCACTCTGACCATTGTCGTCCTCGCAGCTGTGGGCGGCCCGCTTCTCGCCAAGTTCGGCAAGTACCAGCTGATGCACTTTTTCGGCTTCAAGCTCATGGCTCTTGGCTTCATGCTCTGCACCGCCTATTCCGACCAGAGCTCCAAGATAGCGCCGTGGATTGGCTACTCGTTCCTCGTCGGCATCGGGTCCGGCATCATTGTCTCGACCACTCTGCCCACCGTCCTTGCCGAGCTCACCGACAGGGAGAACGCTGCCGCCACAGGATCATGGGCCTTTCTTCGAGGACTGGGCTCGCTCTTGGGCGTGGCCATTCCCAATGCCGCCTTCAACGCCAGGTTCTCAGACCTGCTCAGGACCATTGACAGCGCCGACGCGCAATCAGCACTGGCTGACGGACAGGCCTATCAGCAAGCCTCGTCTGACTTCTCTCACGAGTACGGCCACCAGGTGCATTCTCAGATCGTCAAGGCATACAGCACCAGCTTCAGAGTGGAGTGGGTCATGTTTCTGGCGCTTGCCATGATCGGCATTGTCGCTTCCATGGTGGAGCGACAAGTCGAGTTGAGAAGGGACTTGGACAGCGAATACGGCCTCAAGGAACGGCCGGGCAAGGAGTCAAAGAGCGAGGTATCCGAGGCATAGACAAAAGCGATCCAAAATTATACCACTTTTCCTTTCCCAATCTCGGAGTCTGTCTAACCAAATAGAACAGTGTAGTCGTCAATACTTTGTGGGAATATCTTCAAGGTGGGGTGTTCTTTAGACTGGACTCTATGTTTTCATCTGTCTGTTTTACTAATCTGTCTCACTGGCACTTTCATCTTTTTACCTGTAACCTTTCTCTCTCTTTCTTCCAACTAACCTTCCCTGTGTCGTTATAGCATTGATTCAGCCTTTTGGGTGGGTTAACTACTAGCAATCACTGGCATTCTGGAGTTTTTGGCATTTCCCATTTTCAACACAGACAACAAGCACACACCACTGTCTGGCTGGGTGGCATCTTTCAGGCCAAGTCCTGGATTCGGACTTGGGCATTTTGTTGATTCTGAGAACATGAAGGCGCGTCGGACTGTTTCAAGCATTCGGGTTGCGGAAAATACCAGTTGTACATGGCAAGCAAGATCTATACATCTCACACTATCAGTGCAACCACCATTGCTGCAGCAGCAACTTGATGCGTTATTCGAGTGACACGTCTAAACGTCGTACGTCGGCCTTCTCCTCTCGATGCGGTGTTTTTGCGTGGGCGGCATGATCTTGTCACATCATACCTCAGAACCCTTCAAGTCCGGAACTTGCGTCACCTCTCACATTTGGCTGCCACACATGCAGCAAGCTGTGTCACAAGTTGGGGGTAATGGACTTGGACTTTTCTTTCTTTTTTTGCTCCTACGTGGGTGGTCCCCTCCCAGTCTTCTCATTATCCACTAATAGTTGGAGAATATGATGCTCGAAGCAACAAAAAAAAAGTCAATTCAGGTCCTGTATCCTTTGTCTCACGTGCCCGGGACGTCGCTCCAGCATATCCAGGTTCTTCCACCAGTTTCTATAGATTGTGGTTACTACCCTGGTAGCATGGCAGCAAGGTGAGTCAATGGGTATGCCGGGAAAGAAGGGCGCGGCCTTTGTGCTATTTTCTTCTTTCCTGCAGGTTTTACCCTTTCTGGCTTTCTTTCTCAAAGCGTATTATTGGTTTGCTGGCCTCATCGGATTGACCTTGTAGCCGAACGCAGTCCGTGTATGACTACCTACCTTGGCTGTTCTTGCCGAGTCCTATGGGAGCGATCTCTCCTTCTTCATCCGCTGCATTTCATCGGTTTCTGTCTGCATGTTCCCATTCTGGACGACAGTTGTTACGAGATTGAATTCCTCAAGTCGGATTGGTCCGTTAATTCCCTGGCCGTTTTGCCGTAAAGAGTCTAGCACGCATCTTGTGATACCTGTGCGAGACGAGCACATGGCAGCAAGCACCACCCATTCGCCAATTGAGATCCATTAGGGCAGAGCGGCTAAGTCCCGTTAGAGCCGGGCGCGGGTGGAATCTACTCTGCTGTGCGAGGTATGACACACACTGTACACAATATCAACTTGAGGACAGACCAAGGAAAATCCACGCCCACAGAAAAGTCTTTTTCCGTCTTCATGATGTCACTTGCTTTGGCCAACAACTTGAAGTTTGTTTCACAGCCATGACTCACGTGGCGCTGGCCCAGTTGCTCGCCCTCCTTTCCAGGTTCCAGGCTTCCCGTTTAGACGTGCAATTGGACCTCGGCTCAGAGAAACAGTGAAACTCCAGATGTCACTCTCTCGTTTTTAGAGCGTAGGGCTCTAGTTGCTGTCGACTGTCCTGGATACGGGTTGATACCAGTGCGATTCACTGGTGAAGTGTTTCATGACATAATACAACATCCCCACAGCAGGACATCTTTCTGTTCCTTCCCATCTCTTCGATTTCATTCCAGCCCGGAAACTATGAGCAACCGAGCTTATCGAGGCCCGGGTCATCCCAGTAAACTCAGATTGATTGATTGTTGACAAGCCAATCGATTAGTATCTGGCGCAAAAGGGGGCTAAACTCTCTTGCACGGTTCCTGAGCATGAACGTGTGTTCCAGTCGCCACTGGCCAGCAACCTGGAAAGTACAGTACCTAGCTTCAGAACAGGGCTGCGGCCCTAGAACACTGAGATACCAGGTAACCTGGAACTATCGTTTGCAGAGCAGCAGAGGCCTGGGTCGTTCGACTCCACTAGACTGTCATTTTTCTACCTTGAAGCCTTGCGTCTTAATGCACGTTCTAACTTCTCCCAGCCACAACCTGAAGCCTTCCAGTCGGACAGTAATCACATGAGCTAGGCATAATTAAAGCTTTCCCAAGCCACGAAGCCACTTTTTCCACGCCTTCTAGCTGTCACGTGCGAAGTTAATGCATCAGGGCAGCTGCCAGTAACGACCAACGGATACATGCCCGGTGGTGTTGAGGAAGCATTAAGACCTTTACGGATGGAGATAACTGATACTAGTAATGATACATAATATATGTACGTTAACAATAAAACAAGATGCTGTTCTGAGGTTTTGCTCAGATATTCCCGACCCTACCTTAGTGTCCTGTCTAAATTCCATTTCCCTGTAGTAATGGATTTTGTGGATCAGAGTCTTTTGCCCGTATTTAGGACCCTTCTTGCAGTAGGAGCGTGACCTTTGAACCAATGGAAATGCCAGAACTATAACCTTTATTCTGCTATAGATTTTCATATCCTGACAGCCCCCTTGGGGACTGGCACCTAGCAACATCATGGTCTCAGCCATTGGTCCATTTATCCCCGGCCGCGAGGCTGGAGTGCCCATATACCAGTATTTGAACAGGACCTTCCATTTCATCAACCCTTTACATGCTTACTCTGTAGTATGTAGAATGTCCTCAACGGGCTTTCCCGCATCAGTCGACTGAACGGATCCATTGCTACCCCCCTGAGCCTTTTGAATTATTGCCACCTTGTACAAATCTGTTCATACCGAGAGCTCACAGTCCCCACTGGGATTAACTCCCGGTGAAAAACTCAATAGAGCAAGTAGAGTTCAGCCTTTTCTCTCTTGGCTGCCCGGACGTGATACGTCTGAGAAATCTTCTTGTGGTTTCCAGTCGACACCGAGGAACAAGGAGCTTTCTGTGAAAAAGTTTATTTCTACAAGACCACAGAGGAGCTTGAGTTCCCGGAAAACCTTATTCTGCTTTCGTTTTCTCGTCTACAAATAGCTCTCCTCTCCCGGGCTTTCCTGCGTTTCCTTTTTTTTTTTCTTTTTTCCCTCACATTCACAACCACGTCTCTCCGCACTCAACGAGTTCTATCGCGCAACAAGTTGAAACAAGTACAAGCAAACAATCGAAATGGACACCGACACCATTATAATGGATGCTGAGTGCGTCATCTCCAAAGGCGAGGACCTGGAACGGCTCCTCGACGAAATCCTCTCCAGCCGAGCCCCAGATTCTGGACGCACTCGAGGCTGGAGCAGCACAAACCGACGCGGCGGTGATGGCAAGAAGCCATCCCATCAGCAGCAGCAGGCGTGGGACCTCCCCGTCTGCCTCGAACCCTACTCCCCCGATGTCGAGATGATTGACATTGGCGACGCCGAGGTCCTCGACCAAGGCGAGCCGATGGAGCTGGATCCCCCGGCGGCGGTTAATCCCCCCCAAGGGCCTCGGGTCAATCGTCCAAGGCGGCAACGTGGCTCTCGCAAGAGATCACGCCCCAAGGACGGGCGACCCCGTTTCCACAAAAGCTCGAAGCAGCCACTGGTACTGGCACCGAGGAGGTGGTATTCGAGCTGAAAGATGGTTCTTTGGTCAAAGCCACTGTGCACCAAAAAAAGTTTAAAAACTTGAATACAAAAAAAAAGGATATGGAGTTTTGTTTGTTTGTACTTGCGCGGAGCAGGACTTGGTATGTATTCCCCCCCTTCCCCCGGTTCAGGCTTCTCCCCCCTGGACCGGGTTCCTCCTCCGAGCTGTGCCTTCCTCCACAGTCTCACCCTCTTTCTTTACCCTCCTTCTTTCCAAACTCGCTCCCCAGCGTTATGGGCTTCTCGAGCTGTGCCGTCCCCCACAGTCTCGCGGGCGGCGAAGTCGGATTCTGTAACCTCCTCGTGGTGTCGCCTGGGAACCTGCTACTATTGCAGAGCCAGTACAGAAACGCAACTGAAATTTTGTTGTCAATCAAGCACATGCAGCCTGTGAGTATTCGTCATACTTGTGCCTTTGGGGCTGCAAGCCGCTAACCATCGTCGTTTATTGTCAGCCCTGTCAGCCGGTTCTGAAGTCCCAGACGCAATCCATTCTCCTGCAAGTGCACAACTACGTCGATGCCGCTCAGTGACGGTCGGACCTTGACAACCACGTCGCTCTCGGTATCTTTCAGAGACATCCTTGTCTGGCTCATATTGCCCTGCAGCCCACCGTTGTTGAGACTCTGCCTGCAACTTGCAAGCCAGCCTTGAACAGTTTCGTTCTCCAACTCGACAGTCCCTTCGTCTTGTTGCAGGTGGAGCAAGGTCACCTGTGCACGCATCTGGCGAAACTCAAAGATGCCACACATGGCAAACGGTGGCCATTCTGCGGGACTCTTTGCATTTCGCAGTATCAGAACCAGTGGCTGCGATGCGTCCAGACATGGAAACTCGGCAGTCATATTGGCTGACCTGGATCCTAGTCTATATTGCCCCCCTGATGCCCTTTCAGCGACGCAATACGTATACCCCGACTCGACGATTCGCAGTAACAATCTCGCTTTTGGCTCGCGGACCAACATTCTGTCGGGGCTGCTTGCAAACAAGGAATCGTCCGAGAACAGCTTGCATCGTACATCTTGAAGCGGCGAAAAGATGATCGAAGCACCACTGCTTCTGACACTCTTCCGCAGGAGTAATGGGGCAAAGACGGTACGAGAGTGGTGGCGGACAAGAGGTGCGGGTTGTTTGTCCACTAAGACGAGTCCAATTTGGCCGGCTGGTGTCCAACAGTCCAACAAGACAACCAGTATGAGGCCGCCGTTGCTTGACTCCAGCGGATCGGTTGTTGAGCGATAAAATCGGTCCAAATCCAAAAAGCCCGGGACGCTGGATGCAGTACTCTGGTACGTATTCTGCATGTCGCCGTCGTGGGCATTCTCGCGACTGAGCAGGGAGGATCGTGACCGTAGCAATAAGCCCGACGCTGACCTCGACCAGGCGCGGATCTTTTCGGTTGTTTTGCGTAGCCTCAGCGTTGAGACTGTCAACTGCACGTGGGTATTCGACACGTCCAAGGCCCGGGCTGCATGATGCTGGTTGACGAGCTGGCCTGCGCTGGGTGGGAACCCTCGGAGCTTTTTGCCTGAGTTTCCAGAATCACTGAACTCAAAATGTCGCACGTCGCTGTACGATTCGAAGCATTCGGGTGAGGGCGCGAGGAGACCCGACCAGCTCCAATTCGGCCGCGAGTGGGCTGGATATCGCCAGACAAAGATGGACATGTCGTCGTCGGACTGGTGCATGATCTCCTTTTGCAGGCGCAGAAAGGCCTTGGGCCCCTCTCCGTACAGCAGTGGCATGTTGATGCCAAAGAGGCCCATGAGCGAGTAAGCCTGGTCCTCGAGCCGGGTCGTGGTTCGTTTCGCAGCCCAAGACATTCTCTGTGCGATGCTACATTGGCGAAGAGTAGAGCTGATGTCGGAAGCGTGGAGTTGCGAACCCCATCCCGTGTTCGTGATGACGGGCAGAGGCGACAGGACACCCTGGTCTATTCCGGTGATGGTCGATATCAGTCCAGCAAGAGTGGTCTTTGTTCCCAGCTCGTCCCAGGATGCATTGAGGAACACGACACTGCTGGGGGCAACCAGCTCTTGCAAGGTCCATCCCCGCGTGAACCATCGGCTGGCAATGAAGCTGCGTGTGTTGGATGTCACCATGTCCTCCGGGACGTCGCCGAGGTAGGCATAACACACTGCCGAGTCCTTGTACCAGTTGAACATGGAGTTGATGGCCTCGGAGAGTTCAGCGCTCGACGACTTGTCGATGCAGCAAGTGTCGATCCAGATCCATTCGAACCCTTCGCGGAAGGCCACAGCGCAGCTTCCTGCAATCTTGGTGTAGCCCCTGAGCTTTCTATAGCTGATATTGTCGGTGGCAGTGAGGTCTCTGTATGTCACCTCCTCGTCGCCCCACGTGTGAGAAAGGATCGCATATCGTGGGATGGTGAAGAACTCGTGGAGTTGCTCGGTGCGTGTGTTGAGCAAGCGCATAGTAATCTTGCCACATTTCTTGCCGAGTGCAGGTGGTCCTGTTTTTCCAGCAAAAAGGAAGGTGAAGTCTGGTGAGGAGAGGTGAGTTCTCTTGAGATGAAGTCAGCAGTCAAGCCCCTGCATGTCGACCGTAACATGCCCTGATTGGACATTTCCAAAGACAACCCCTGTCAGGATACGCGTGACGCGGCGCAGCTGCCATTCAGCTTGAAGCGGGGGTGGTCCGAAGACATTACGTTTCCGTACGTACTTGGCTCGCCATACTGTACGGAATACATTGGTTGATTGCTTAGAAATCTAGCACAACTTGAAGTGTCACAGTGTGGAAAGAGCCCGAGCTGACAGACTCCATGTTCATGAACATTCAATATATGTAACGTTACCGGTAATAATGTATTCTTCTGAAAAGCAAAAACCTGTGAGTCTTGTCCATGACTAAAAGTAGTCCTGGAGAGAGAAATGGTTCAGAAATCCAACTTGGTCAACCCAGACCCGTAACACCGTCTATATATGCATAGTTTACAGAACAGAACACCGTCTACTCGTCATCATTTCCGCTGGCGGACTCATCCTCGCTCCCCTGCTTCAGGGCCGCTTGGTTAGCATTGCCGGTCTTGGCCTTGCCCTTGTTTCCTCGGCCACGGAGGCCCGAGGGAATCTCCTTCCGGACTTCACCGTCCTCAAGAAGCAGGCCGATGTCTGGCCGACGAGCAACCGCCTTCTTCCATAGGCTCTGGGGCACAACAGAGGACGTGACAATGCTGCCGTTCTCGGCACGGTACCATTCGATCTCGCTGTTGCTCTGCAGCGCTTTCTTGAGATCGATCCAGATGCTAACCTCGGCGGTTTCCGACCCGGCGTTGCTCTGGAACCTTTCCGTACCGTCGTCGTTGACTGTTACGGGATAAAAAGGAAGATGGGTTGCGCCGCCTCGAGGCTGCGTGATCATTCCCGATGCCACCAGAAGAGGGTATCGCTGATACGACGTCTCGTACACAATAAACTCTGGGAGACTCTCCGTCTCAACAGTCAATGCGTCGCCCAAGGGGGCTGGGACAGGTTCTGAGATGCTGTCACGCTTGGTGATGCGGCGAATCTGCCACGACGAGGCTTCCTCCGCCATGGTGTTTGGCAGCTGCTGGAACTCAAAACGGGCCTTGGTTGCGTTACCAAGGACGCGCTGGACGTCATCAAGGTCCACTTCGAGAGCAGTAATCTTGGGATGTTGAAGCTACACAGGAGAGCGAGAAGTTAGCTGTCCGTTATGCTATATGATATCATTGATATATGAAGTTCAGAAGTGAGCCATCACCCACCAGTTGGTCGAGGTTGACCCAGCCCTCGCTGTCCTCGACAAGGTTGTCCACTTTCTCCTCCTCATCCACTTGGTCCTCGGTGATGGTCCTCTTGAGGACAAACATGACAGCCTTGGCGATGCTGACGTCGCGGTCCTCGACGACACTGTACCTTCTGCCTCCTTGCTTGCCCTTGAAGCTCATTCCCCTGCTCCGGCCATGGCGGGGAGAGTGCTGGACAAGAGCACTGGGAGGAAGAACACCGCCGAGCTGGTTGTTGATGGCGGAAACGGGGACAGCAACAGCGGTGGCCATGTTGGGTAATATGAGGGTGTTGGAAAGAGTTGTTGGTTGGGTTTGTAGTAAGTTGATGTTGGACGTGACTGGTATCTTTGGACTTGGAAGAAGACTATGTGAGAGACTGGGGGTCTGGGAGTGGACGACATGCCGAGGGACGTTGTCTTCCTTTTAAAGAATCCTGAGAGCTGGAAGGACTCGAGTTTGAGGCCAGACCGAAATCGGCAAAGGGCCAAAACGACATGATGCACAACACTGGCTCAAACGAGCCCATTGTGGTTCAACAGGGAAGGCGGGCATGCACCATTCCGCCTGGGTTTGCATCAGCCATGCCAGCGGCAAAGCCCCTCACTCGGGCAGTAATGATACTGTTGATTGATCGGGCAGCGTTGACCGCCGTTTGGTGCAGGAAGGGACCATCACCCGCTGACATGGCCTTTGTCCATGTTTACCATCCCCCTTTGGCTGCAGATTGAGACGACTGACTGGCTTGGAGGTTGCGGTGAGGGGCGCCCGCCATGCTTCACCCCTCCAACACCCTGGTCCGGGACTTCCCCTGGGCGCTATTATCCTTGGGCATGCCAACGAATCACCTGCCCCACCAGTCGCAACCCCGCCCCCACAGCATGCTCTCTCTCTTGCCTCTCTCTGCAAAAGGGGCGCTTAAGTTCGTGTCGTGGTCGAGATCCGTGTCTTGGAAGTAAACAAACGCTCTTTCTTGTCAAGGTGCTGATGGCCCGGATGAGGGCTCTTTGGTCGAGTTGAATATCCATTTCGTCGGCAGACCTCGGGTTACAGCAACGAAAAAATATGAGATATAGATAGCATAGCCTATCCGTGGAGCGGGGAAGTCCAGCTCACATATTATTGACAAACAATCCGTGGCCATGGACCAGTGGACTGTCTCACCGCCTGTCTGCTTCATGTCTGGGGTGCTACGTGTCTGCCGCTGCCGACCGTATCAACATCTACCTAGTACATACCCGGAGTCTGCAGCCAGTCGAACCCGCAAGCTTCCAAATACTTGCTTGTACTTGTCAGGTGCAGCCCAGAGGTGTATTCTTGACCAATGCCCCGCAAAGATTGCGCCGAATGTGGCTTCGTGGCATCCAGGCACTATTGCCGTCCGCCCATTGTTGCCCGTTGTTGCGTGATCACCGCACCCAGTAAAGCTTGGAGATGGCGGGGTTCTCTGGGCATCTCTTATCACCATGATACCTTATCCTGTGACTGGGCAGCACCTCAGGCTGCTACGACAATACAACCGTGCAGAGAGATCTCCGTTCTACTAAACCTGAATCCGAGACTTCAACTTTTCAGCTTCATTTACTCCGCCTCTGGAACAGGCTCCTTTCTCCATCTTGTTCTGGCGGCAACATGAAAGCCTAAATGCACTCAAGGCCGATACTTGACGATAAGATAAGGCACAGCACCCCTCGATGCTGCCAAGACAACTGGGATCACACGAGCGGGTACCCCAGATCATGCGGGGTGTTGATCAGATGGGATCTCTTGGCAATGCGGACGCTGAGAGACCAAACCGCTTGCGGACAACGAGGTGACAAGACTAGAGAGGAAGCTGCACAACCGTGTGCAAGTTATAGAAGTGAAACTTGGGGGTTCCTTGGGCGGCAGTTCGCTTTCCTTCTACATAGTTACGAGAGGTGGCTGGGGAAGTGAAGTTTGGGAGGCGAGGCCGCGCTTCCTGGAGACATTGAACCTTGGCCGGAGGAAGAAGGAGCATGTAACGGTTCATGAGGAGTTGGGGCATGAGGAATATGAGCTACGGTAATGAAGTTCATTTCAGGCAAGTATCCGCACACAGCTGAATATAGAGCTGGTTAGGAGAAAAATATGAGAATAAAGAAAGATCCTATATCATGGCGGTAAAGGTGGTTATTGAACTTATCTGCTAAGACGAGGTTGTTATTTACTTTGCCCCTTTTCCCCTGCTTATCGATAAAGGGAAAAGTTGTCTTCAAACCAAAACACAATTGACGACGATGAAATGACGCATTTCGATAGACGGGCTCGAGGAAAGTGGGGCTGGTCGGCAAGAAAGAACCTCCGGCTCCGTCTTCACGTTCGCCGGTATCTGCCCAGGACTAGGGTTAGGGTTTATACTCGCAAATTGTTTCCACTTTCCTCGATAGCTTCTAGAAACTTCTTTTAGACTTGCTTTATTTATGCATTTCTATCATTATCTCAAGATGAGTCTTCATTCTCCCCGAGATCCAGATATACGGCTGACGGACGCTGTTTGCCAAAATGCCCCCAGAATATCAAAGCAAGGATTACTGGCATGCTCGATTCGGGCACGAGACTTCGTTCGAGTGGCTTGTACCATCAGCTGACTTCTTGAAAATCCTGGACCCTTTCCTCGCTCGACTGCCGACAACGGCCAGAATCTTGCAATTGGGATGCGGCACAAGCGATATACACTGTTTACTACGCCAGCGGGGATACGAGCATATCACCAACATGGATTACGAACCGCTGGCTATCGGTCGAAGCCGCGATATTGAGCACAAGATGTTTGGGGACAGCGTGATGAGCTACGTCGTCGCCGATGCCACCGACTTCAACTTGGGACAGACCAGATTTGATCTAGTCATCGACAAATCCACAGCAGATGCCGTTGCATGCACCGGCCCTGCACCCGTCATCTCCATGACCAAGGCTGTCAAACGTTGCCTCGCCGAGGACGGGATGTGGCTCTCGTTGAGTTTTTCCGCCTATCGCTATGACCACGACGGCATGCCTTTGTCAGTCCAAGTTATCAACAAGATCCCGACACCGAAAGCGAAAGAGACCGACCCTGACATCTTTCATTACTGCTATCTGCTTCGACCGATGCAGTCTGAGGCATGCCGGCGCTCAAAATGAAGTCTTCCTCGAGTACTTGAAGTCGTAGAGAGCAAGGTCAAGGGTGCACGAGAGCAGGTTTGGGGATGCCATGCCTCCCTTCTTATTACTCTTGATCTGGGCTGCATAACAACGGATTTGGCGGACAGAGTTTCCGCAAGTGTGGGTTGGAAACTAGCGAATCTCGGCGTCACCCCGAAGCCAAGACCAACCGTTGCCTGGTTAGGGTTGCAGAATCCGGAGCCGAGCTCAACTGGAAACGCGCTGCCAAGGCCACTATTCCCGGAACGAAGCAGCTGGCCATGGAGCACTACCGTCCGAAATTTGCCCTGTGATATTCAGGTCCATCGTCATGCTGTCATAGCGTTGCTTCTCCATCTTTGTCGTCGGGCTCGATCCCGAGTGGCATGCTGAGGACCCGCCAGAGTCTCATTCGAACTCCTCCGTCACCTGAAATGGCAGCTCGTTGACGAGGAAAACCTGGTTGTCATCAACGCCACTTGCCATTGATCGCTGACGAGTCCAGTCCACCGGATCGTCCGGGGGGTGAAGAGGCATGTATAAAACGATGACTCCAAGACCGCTAGAGAGCATGTGTGATCTGCCTCTTCTCCATCGACTCCTGCTTGACAAGATCTCGACCGCCACAGACCTCCAACATGAAAGGATTCTCGGCCCTCGTCGCCTTGGCTGGCCTTGCCAATGCCCACACCATCTTCCAGAAAGTGTCGGTCAATGGAGTCGACCAAGGACAGCTCAAGGGCGTTCGTGCGCCGTATTCCAACTACCCAATCGAGAATGTGAACCATCCCGACTTCGCCTGCAACACCAACCTCCAGCTGAAGGACAACACCGTCATCACCGTGCCAGCTGGTGCCAGAGTTGGATCGTGGTGGGGACACGAGATTGGAGGAGCTGCTGGGCCCAACGACCCCGACCACCCCATTGCCGCCAGCCACAAGGGTATGTGACCCAGAGCCGTCCGACAGTGAATCGAAGTTATTTCCTCAGGGTGGCTCACATTTTGTTTTATCTGTTCTTCAGGTCCTGTTATTGTTTACCTCGCCAAGGTCGACAACGCGGCGACTGCTGGCACATCCGGGCTTAAGTGGTTCAAGGTTGCCGAGGATGGCCTGAACGGAGGTACCTGGGCGGTCGACACCCTGATCGCCAATGGCGGATGGCACTACTTCACCATGCCCACGTGCATTGCCCCGGGTGATTATCTCATGCGCGTCGAGATCATTGCCCTGCACAACGCCTACTCGTATCCGGGAGCGCAGTTCTACATGGAATGCGCCCAGTAAGTACTTTCCTAATCCTATGCACTCTCAACATTCTTTGTCTAATGACCTCTTACTAGGATCCGTGTCACTGGCTCGGGCTCTACCACCGGCTCCGACACAGTCAGCTTCCCCGGCGGCTACCAAAGCAACCACCCCGGCATCACCGTCAGCATCTACGACCAGACTGGCAGACCTCTGATGGGTGGACGTCCTTACCAGATTCCCGGTCCCAAGGTTCTCACTTGCTCCAACAACGGGGGCGGTAACGGCGGTAGCCCGCCTACGACTCTGACTACTTCTGTCGTGAATACCCCGACCCAGACTCCCGGCGGTGCTCCCCTGTGGGGCCAGTGTGGTGGCCAGGGCTGGACTGGCCCTACTACCTGCTCTTCAGGTACCTGCAAGGCCACCAACGAGTGGTATAGTAAGTCGTCCCAGCTCACATTCTTGTCCATTGTACACGATGAAGAGCATTTACTAACTTTGCTCTCATAGGCCAATGCACCCCATAAACAATCCAAGATCATCCGTGTTGATATTAAACTCATCATCGTCATTATTGCGCCGACATGCTTCTTCGTGTTCAAACCTTTATGGGGGAGGGGTCTCGCGACTATTGACGTCTAATCGGGGTCCAAAAACCAGCGATGCCGAGTTATGATTATTATTCCAAACTGTACATACTTTACTTCTTTGCAAATATTACCAAGCTCGCAGCAATGGCTGAATTGGAATAGCTCATCTCCAGGTGGCACATTGCATTTATACAAGCGTGCTTCTTTCGCGTCATCATTCATTCATTACTCAAGGGTAATGCTAGGGGCACCCACGTCTTTTACTGCGGGCACCCACTTGCCAGTCTGACAGCTGCAATGGGCACGGGCAATACATCATGGTTTTTTTACCTGTAAATTCCGTAAAAGCGTGGGCGGCGCCCATGCAAGCCCGGCATATAGAATGCAAGCCCTCGAACCGTTGCGTTTTCCGGTCAACCAAGCCACGCCGGCCAAACTTAACTTACTTTGTAATCAATCTTTTGACATGGCGATATTTTTCCTGGTGTTGTGGCCACTTGTGCCTTCTTTTTCCTTCGGCTTCTACATCAGTAATCGTGATCTCGGACGACGACTATGACGACGGGGATACCTTCATCGAGGATGACGTTAAGGATGACTTCAAGAGGGATGCTGAGCATATAGATGTAGATGACTATGAGCCGCAGGAGGGCGATATGCTGATTTAGACTGGCCCCAACAGCCATTACCGCCTCAGATCCTAGATTACTGCTTTTGAGGGGTTTTTCGGCGCCAACTATCGATAGTTTACGTAGCTCAGATTGATCAATTTACTGCTTTTCCTCTTGACTTGGCTTGGCTAACTATTTTGCAAAAGAAAGAAATGCGTGATCGTAATCTGGATTGAACTCACGGCATGGAAAAAAAACTCAACACCGCACTGAAATCTCTTAGCGTTGAAGGAATATTCCCCATGGTAGTTGATATAGGTATTTGATGGTTGACGTGGCTGTATGCATGGTGCGATACCCGGGAAAACGTTATTTTGTATGATTACAGGGCCCCTTTTCAGGCCAACTGCCATGGCACTGCCAGACTTCTAGTATTACCCTTACTCAAGTCCGGTGGTACTATGTATGTATGTGACAGTACGTGTTCGAGAAGGCCGTCGCAAATCAAGCACGTTCACTACGAGACAACATTCAAAAGCAGGGGGGCAGTGCCAGATATGGTCCGTTTTATTTCAGCGTATTCAATCAGCCCAAGATTGATAAATCCTATTCCAAGGCCCTCTGATGACAGGCTTTGTATTCCGCCTTGTATCGGTTTCATTGACGATAGACCACTGACACGAGACTGCAAAGAGAGTAATGTGCAAGAAAGGATGTTTCGACATGAACTCTGCCTCACCAGGACAGTACACCATGTAACCCTCAACTGCATGTTGAATGCTGAGCCTATTGCCATCCACGTTCACATTGCTGTATTCAATCCTGCTTTCCTGCGCTCATGTCGTTGTATAGCCCGCTTGATGGCGCGCAATTCTCCTGTCAAGCAGAGTGCGTGATGCCATGACATCAAGGCTATGCGTCCCCACGATATAGGTATATTATCTGAACTCAAACCCCCACTTCCAGGCGGCCACAACACCTGCTGCGACAAGGTTCCATGCAAATCGTATGTTGAGAATGACGACGAAGAGGAAGGAGCTCAAGAAGATGGCGACAAGTGGAACCCCGAAGACGGCCCCTGCAAAGACCCCCATGAACAACGTTGCCTCGGGGTTTCGTTCCTTCCATGTCTTCTTGCTTTCCGGCTGCTGGGTCCTCGCGCGAGGCTCTCGATTGGCATTTCCACCATCTGTGGCGGTGGATGCGGCCGGGTTGCGAGTGTTGCGAGTGTTGCGACCTGAGATGCTGTCGCGAGGATTCCTATTTCTTGGGCAACCTGGCGTCATGGGCATGTTGCGGTCGGCGTCCCTCGTTGTCATGCGTTGGTTGGCCTGCCCGGGTTTCATCGGAGAGACCATTTCTTCTCGGTGGATGTATCTCATTGAGGACTTTCGAGTGACGTTGAACTGGTCGGATGTTTGGCTTTTGGTGTGGCAGAATGCCGTTATTGATATCTGTGATGGTCAGAATGAGGGAATGTTGTGGGTGATGTCTGGTGCTTCCTCGAATGGAAAGCACAGAACAACCTTTTACAATAGAATCGGAGAGAAATTGTTTGCTTCTTGTAAAAACCTTATTATTCCCTTGCCGAACTTTCCCGTCATCGTCCAGACAGCCCATATGTGCACTCAGCTGCCGCTCCCGCCCTGATAAGCCTCCGAGACCAAAACTCAAGCTGCAGTGGCGTCTCATGACGTTATGACGTTGGTAATTCACATGTTATGGGTGAAATACAGAAATGCAAGTATTATTCCTGGCGAGTTCAATAGTATTCTTCTATTCTTCAATGATGAACCCCAGTCCAACCCAGACGATATAGCTTTGAAGTAAGCGATTGGTAGAATATAACCTCCATCATGATTCATGACCTCCATGCTCTCGCCAGTCAACTGAGAGAGCTGAATACTGGCAATCACGATTAATGCCCTTTCCAACAACTTCCAATGACAACGAGCCTTATAGTGGCACCGAGACGATGGAACTGCAACACTAGAAGCACACGCAAGAAATGATATCCATAAGTGACTCTTTCCTGCCACCCAGTACCGTTTACCACCAATTCTGCCTGGTGTCTACTCCGGTCGATCGCTTCGAATCTCCAAGTAGAATTAGAGGACAGGTCCTTGATCTCTCAGTCAAACCAAGCTCCGAGTTTCCAGGCAGCGGCAACGACCGCTGTGACAAAGCTCCATCCGAAGCGTAACAGAAAAACGGATAGGAAGAGGAACACGCCAAAGGCCGCGATGCACGCTGGAATAGCGACCAATGCCAACAGAATGTCTGTGGTGGCGCAGGTGGATTCGCTCCCTGAATCTTTTCCGGCCTCATTCTTGTTTTCGTTCTGCTGGGCGGCCGCATCAGATCCTCGTTCGAGGTCCCTCTCAGTTGTGTCGACACATGTGGCAGTTTGCTGACCCAGGGCGTGGTCAAGAGGATTTGTGGTCGTCATCTTCTCGACGTAGTCAGGGTCGTCTATGTCTCTTGCTGGGACGGTTTCGTAGACCTGATCGGCGGCCATTGGAGAGCGTATCGATGTCTAGAGGGCTTGAACTGATTTAGTGCTTGCTTTCTTACGTGAGAGGGAACACAGCTTTTGGTACCTGAGATAGATGGGAATGTCGTACGTAATGTCTGAGATTTGCGGTGGTGCCTTGCTGAATGCTGCTGAATCAAGCGGCAAGATTTGGAGTTTTTAAGAACCGAATCCCATGGACCTTCGCAATCTCGAGGTGGCCACGCACCCAACCTGGCAGATAACCGATAAACATCATGATCCAAAACTCAATACAGTGCTATGAAGCCCCATGACGTCCACGACTGGACACTTTCGAGGCAGAAAGAGGAGTCCCGCCTCACGGTGCATTCCAACTTCCAGGTTGAGGGAATGCGCCACATCAGGGCAACACCATAATTACAGCACACGAAGGATTGCAAGGGCCAAAAACACAGGCAAGTTAGTTTAACTGTCCTCTAAATATCTGGAACTCGAAAGGTGTTTAACCCTTGATCACACCCCATTTTGTCTGGCGATGGAAAATGAAAGTATTGCTGCTGCAGTTTATAAAAGAGATGAGTCTCGGAAAGTGCAACTGGTGAGCTTTGATAGTATCATGGGATGTTTCTCGCCAATTCTTTGAAGTCACCGTCGACATCTGACAGACGAGCCGACGTTGACAATAGTGGGGCTCTTTTAACCCCTGCCGCGAAGAAAAGGGGCTGCTGCACGGAATGAGACCCTGCTCCGGTGCGTGCGTCTTAATGGCACTGTGACTGTGCGCCCCTTTTTCATTGGTCTAGATTCGAGGGGCCACTGCCTTCACTGTAACAACAAAAACATTCCTTCTCAACGAAAACGACTTGTCGATTCAACTTGCACAACACTTGCATCCTGAGATCTTGATAAGGTAAACAAGACTCGGATGGCGTGGATTTAATCACATGAGAGCAAGAACCCTGTCCGAAAGAACCGCATCTTGAACATGCCAAGACGACCTCCAAAGGCAAGCCCTGGACGACAGGGGGAAGGACTGGAGATCCTGGAAGATCCGGGGACGATGGTTCTCAGTTACCCGTCGTGCCCCTCATTCCCGCTCGACCTCCACCGCTAGGGGACTTGTGCCCCGGCAGCCCGAAACCGAGGACTTTGTGTGTCGGTGCGCACTGAGCAGGTGGGTTATCGAGCTCTCCTTCCCAGAATCGGCCAGAAGCAACAAGGAATGAACAGGTTGGATGCTACGTGACCTCGCTAGCTGGCCCCAAAACCACAAGGCACCAGGTGCGCTAGGCATCTAGCATGCCAATATGAGTTTTGAGTCGGTGGGGGCCGGCACACTGCGGGGTACTCGCACTATCCACACAGGCTTCACCAGTTCACACGCCAATAAACATCGCATTTGAGCAAGAGTCGATGGGCTTTCTTGTCCAAGTCGGGAAGTTCACTACCTAGAGACGGGAGACAGCTTGGCTGCATGGTAATAGAATGGAGGTTCCAGGCCTTTTGGGCAAGTCGGATGTGCAGGTCGGGGACTCGGGTGTGGCAAAGGAAACCTGTCCAGTCTGACGAGAAGTCTTTGGTTGTGCAAAGTTCTTCATTGATCGCTATCTCGTCAGCGGGTGCGGCGTAGAAAAGCTGTCAGCGCTGAGGCCTTTTGATCTATTCGACTTGCCAACAACTTTTGGCTTCCTCTCCTTTTCTTCTCTCTGTTCATCGTCGACAGTTCGACGACAAAGTCGTAGGTTACAGCCGAGTCGCTAGGACGATTGCGCCTGTCTGTACGAACCTCGGAGGAGTCCAATTGACCACTCATATCACAAGTCGTGCGCCACCATCATCACCGGCAGATCAACCTAACCTTTGATGTCGGAGCCACAATGGCAGCCACGAGAGCCACGAGAGCCACGAGACCAACGAGGGACAATGTGGATTGCCTGTATGTCACGCTTTTTGCATTTTCACGTAGATCTAGAGCCTTGACTCATCTCTTGTCGCCCGCTGCCTAGATACATCAACACGGCCTGCTTTGGCGTGAGCGACACCATCGCAAAGACGTCGGCCTCCATCACCCGTTTCGTCCGCGAGGTTCGCGAATCCCGCTCCGATTTCGATGCTATTTCGAGTGAACTGCACTCGCTGGCCGGAATTGTCGACCTGCTCAAAGACGATGTGTCGTATTTCCCCCCCGAGCTGGCGCAAAAGACTCCGGCCGTGCTCGACACTTGTTTTGCCATTCTGAACGAGCTCGAAGGATGCATATCGGTCCTCGATCGCAGCAGTGTGTCGCGGGTAGACAAGAAGTCTCGGTGGGTTGCGAGTCGCGATCATATTGGGAAACTTGGCTGGACGCTGGAGGGTTACAAGTCGACGCTGGGTTTGGCCGTCGATCTTGTCGCATTGTGAGTCGTGCTGGTGGCTTCTACCAGTAGTCCTCGTAGCATCTAGGCTAACTCCGAGTCGTCTCTCGCAGGAACCGTCGGCGCAAAGCAGCCAAGAGCACTAACGAAGACCGGACCTCGCCTGACACTGGCAGCCAAGATGACTGGAACGACGAAACGGCAAGACTAGCCACTGACATACAAGACCTTGCGACTCGACTGCGGCCCGAAGCTCGCCAGAATGGAGCGGTGGCTCGTCTAGAACAATACCTTGATGCTCTTCTAAGCCGTGCCATGACTGCTTGTGACCAGCACGAGCCTGCCCCTTCATTCGTCAGTAACGCGGCGGATGCCCCCGACAGCGCCGTCGAGCTTAGCGACGGCCAGCAGTCCCCGTTGCGTGCGAAGCAGTCAAGGACCCCAACGTCACCCAGCGTCGGATCATCGTCGTTCCAGGTCGATGAAGTGGACGAGATCCTTGACGAGTTGAGAGAGATGCCCACGGAACCACCGATGCCGCCGCCGCGATCTGCGAGAAGAGTCCACCATGGCACGCCGTCGTTTGACAGGCCGCCCAGCAACGCAGGCAGCTACACGGTCTCCGTGTCTAGCGGGTACCGGAGCTTTAGCAGTACCACCCGTCACAGCCCCCAGAATAGCTGGCCGCGGTCCCTCAGCCACGCGCGGAGCTGGAGTCTTTCTCCTTCAGAGACGCCAGACTCGATATACGAGGGCTATTCAACCCCAGCAACCGAAATCAGCGGCGCTCAATCCGACCGAGACTCCAACTCGTTGGAAAAGGTCAGACCAGACAGCGAGACCATTGGTCAGCCCTTGGACTTTTCCAGGTTTTCCAGGTGGGAGAACCCCCGCGCCAACGTCCCTGTCCCTCCAGTCGGTGCCGGTGCCGGTGCCGGTGCCATGGGGCGTCCTTCTACCGCTTCGAGCTCAACCACCAACCAGTCAAGTGGGCAGGGCAGCGGCGTGGTCCGGAGAAGCAGCTCTCGTCTCTCGGTGGCGCTCAAGGGGCTGCGCATTGGCGGAAGGAGATCCTCGAGCAATGCACGGCTGCCTCCTCCGCAGACACCACAATCAGATCATTCGCTTGATCCCGTGTCTCCGCTTCAGCCACCAGAATGCCGTGCCGTATTTGGCGTGTCACTTGCCGAGTCGATGCAAGTCGCCAAGGGCATTGGCCACGACGGTTACGGTGGCGCCAAGGACGGCCGGAATGGCAGCAACAACAACAACAACACCACCCGTGGCTACCCATTGTGTGTGCTCCGATGTGTCTACTTTATTCAAGACATGGGCCTGAAAACGGCCGACCTCTTTGGGCAAGACGGGGATCTTGTCCTCCTCTCAAACCTGAAAGACATCTTTAGCTCGATCGACACAGGCTACGGGACGATGCTGGACTGGCGCCGGTTCACAGTGCACGAGGCGGCTGACTTGATTCTGCTGTTCCTGTCGGAGCTGCCATCACCGCTGGTGCCTGAATCGGTAGGCAAACGGTGGGTTTTTCTCTCGCGGCAAGCGACGGTAGCGGGGTCCATGGCAATGCGGCTAGACCAGGGCATTGACTTTTGGGAAGAGGCCTTCCTGGGGATACACGGTTCATCGCGCGCACTTTTGCGTCTTCTCCTCAATCTGTGGGGCGACATCGCCGATCTGTCCGAGTTCAACGACATGACAGCTGAGCGGCTTGCTGGACGAGCCATGCGTCCGCTGATGCACCTGCCTGCTGCCCGGTTCGACACTGACTTGATGCTCGGCCTGGCATTCGTGATCCGCAAGAGGTCCGAGTACCGGATGAAGGCCAAAGGCACGGGGCGGAAGAGCAATGCCGCGTTTTAGCTTCATTGCCAGTCATGTACACACCTGTCCAGTGGGACACGAGCTATACCGGTTTGACGGTTGTGCCGTGTGTGACGAGAACGGGAGCAATCTATTTTCCCGCGCTTGTTTACTCGAGAGCCACGATTTTCTGTTCAGAGATACCCACTTTGTACTATACCTGCTAGACGGCATGACCACTTTCACTTTGTGTTTTAACGTATATTATATATATAGGGCTCGTCTAGTTCCGAATCCCAGTTTCCAGGATGACCATGTACCCCGGCCTGAATTTCTTGTTCCCGAGGTAATTTGCGAGCTGCCATGCCATGATCTGTTGACCCGATGGAAAACGGCGAGTCCCGTCTGGTCGGCATGTGGAGATTGGTGTCATTGGACCTCTCATCATCTCAGACCGTCGCTAGCTGCGTGCAGATTTTTCATCTAGGATTACATCCATCACGTCATCCAAGACGCCCGGGATGGAGATCACGGCTCTACCCGGAAAACAAAACCGGGGCGACGGGGGCCGGGGCCGTCAAGCTCGTGTTCGGGGTTACAGAAAAGCTGCACCCCGTGTCAAACCGAGACATTCACACACAAGCCATAAGACACTCAAGAACAGGCTCCTCGCCATAGCAGCAACAACGGCGATGTGGTGGAGCTCAGCGGGAAAGGGATTCTTAGTCTCAGCTATGCGGGAGTATACACTATTGCCGACTTGCTTCCAGTAACACGTGTCTCAACAGCGACTATCCAATAGGGTCTCCTTGTGTACATTCAATTATTCATATGTTGCAGGGGTATAGAGTGTACGCTCGGAGCAACGATAGCTCTCCGGTCTCCATGAGCCGACCCATACCACACGTGCACGCAGATAATTTCAGTCCCTGGGTTACTCCAGACCGAGGGCCATAGGGCTGACCCTCGTTGACGAATAATCTTGGGGATGATCAACACGTTGGTATGCGAGATAGAGTACTGACGACCCTGACGGCCCATGTAGTGATATAGTGACCAGCACTCGTTGAGGAAGCCAGAAACTCACCAACCGAAAAGGCAGAAAGGGTCACCGAGAGACGATGGAGCTGAGCTTGAAATCTACCCATGGTAAGCATTCACTTCAAGTTCGTACATGGGCCATTGCAGCTTGCTCAGTCTCACACCAGTGACCGTCCAAGACATTCACGCAGGGGGTTGTGCTACCTCGATGGGCTTGGCACTGCTGGAATCTTCCCTTCAGAAGCCGTTTATCCTTTTGGGAGTTCAAGATTGTTCCAGTAAGCCCGGATATCATTTGCCCGCGTACCGGTAATTTCAGGCAAGTATCGGTTTCTTTCCTTCTCTGCTAGTTGCCACGTTGAGGAAAGTTGATTCCTGGTTTTTTGCAATTAGTATCGTCCCTGCAGTGTCGTTTTCAATTCCCGTGATGGACAGAAAAACTTTTCTCTGTCTCTCTCGTTACTGGTTTTCGTCATCATCCGTATAGAATGTTGCATCCCAAGAGCACAAATGCTACCTACAATCAGGCACGAAAGGCCCTGGCTATAGAAATGTTTTGACAATTTTTGATGCTGTACCTGCTAAGCATCATGTCCAGTTAGGCTAGGGTCAATTTCTATATATACATACGTGTAAAATGTGTTCAGCGACATATTCTCCGCACGGTCAATGTGGTTCCGTCAACTAGGCGTTGGGTCAGTCACTTAATAGCCTAGCCGGATGACACCCTTGTGCTTCTTGGCTTCCGTACACCTTTTCCCAAACAAACCCAGATCGGATCCGGATCGACCTCCCTGTGAGTCCAGCGTAGCAACCAGACCCAACACCAAGCGAGCAAATGATGGGAACCCACATGCAGCCCTCGTTGCCAGCTGCCAGCTGCGGCCTGCCAGACTCCCCGGACGGCCTAGTATCAAGCTCGTGTACTCGTAAAACTCAACGGCCGGTACCGCACTGCTTTCCAGGTTTCCCCATCGGGCCCCATCCTGATGCTGACCATGTACGACGACTAGGCGGTCCGAAGGGCGCCCTACCCGCCTGGGCGACGGTGCGACCCCGTGTATTACGTCTGGGCAAAGTCTAAGTTGGAACCGATGAGATGACATGACTGACGGTGGATAGGCTTAGTAGTGTGACTACGGGTAGTTAGTCTGGACTTGGGTGCATGGCTCATCTCCTGACCCCGTCACTTCCCTGTCCATGTTGTCGATCTGATGATGGTGATGATCACCCAAAAGGGAAACCAGCCTTCAAACCTCCTTGGGATGCCTCGGCCTGGATCATTGGAATGCTGATTTTTCCAGAGGGCCTCGTTTTTTTGCAGTCAGGCCCACCCGTGACATTCCATGAAGGGTGTCATTCTATTCTTAGCCGTGGATGAAATTTTCTTCCTCGTGGCTCGATGGGATCAAAGGCTTCTCTGAACATATTTCCGGTATTGTGGCGTTCTTAATCTATGGTTCCGAATTTATTATATATTAGACCCTCCTTCCCGGTATTGGACGTCGACATAACATCATCAACCACTCGACCTCAAACCTCAACCACTGCACCTACCACCTAGTCCTCCTTCAACTTGAGCTCTGCCTAGTATTCAGGATTCACCGTCTTGATACTTCTTACTACATTCAATTTCAAGTCCACGCCGGCTCCAGCAAACCTCTCTTCCCTACATACAAAATGGTCGCCCTATCCACCCGAGCCGTGATGCTCTTCACCCTTGCTCTCGGTGCTGTTGCCAACCCCCTACTCAATCTCGCCGCCCGTCAAGAGAATGCTGCCAAGGATCCCTGCGCCGTAGTCCGATGTGCCGGCGGAACCGTCTGTCAGGCCATCAACGGCAAGGCCCAGTGCGTCAAGGGAGTCTCCTGCGGCCCGACCACGTGCGCAGCCGGCGATGTCTGCTGCAACTCGTCGTGCGGAATCTGCACCAAGCCCGGCGGTGCCTGTATCCAGTTGTTCTGCGAGCCACCTCGCAAGCAGTGCGGCCCCAACCTCTGCGCCGCCGACGAGGAATGCTGCAACGAGAGCTGCGGAATCTGCACTCCCAAGGGCGGTTCCTGCACTATGCAGTTCTGCGAAAAGCCCGGACCCCAGTGCGGCAGCAAGAACTGCCCTGATGGCACCGAATGCTGCAACTCGAGCTGTGGCATCTGCACTCCCCCCGGCGGATTCTGCACCCAGCAAATTTGCCCTTCATCCGACTAGGTAAACTGGGGCTGTTGTGTCTTGCCTGATCTAGATCTGGGGGCTTATGTCTACGGTGACCACTGGACCACTGGACCAGTGTGGTCATGCGGAAAAGGGGGGCGTTCTTTACCTTGCTATGTTTCTTTCAGTTGATCGTGGCATTTTTTATTCATACGGCGGTTCATTTCTTCAGCATAAGGATTTTCCAAAAAGGGGGTTTGGTTGGCTGTTTCTAAGATACCTTGCAACAATTTCTTTTTCAAGCTGCACTAGTTTCCGCGGCTACTACATGCCTTACCCAAGGTCTCTTCATAGCATTGGCAATTCATTCCCAATATTCAGTCCAAGACTCATTGTAATAAAAGTGATCGCATGGCTAAGTTCTGTTTCACAGCACAAATGACAGACCGTGACATGACACAAAGAACACTATCTGTCCGACGACTCGTCAGTAACCTGAAATCGAGATTGTACCCACCATCTATCTGTAACCATGAAAGACACTTCCGGGGGCTGTTGGTCAACAATACTACCTGGCTGTTCAGAACCAAAGGATGGATAATGGTGGTAAGAGTGTCGACTGTGTCGTAGCACAAAGTCGGAGTTTGTGTTGCCATCCAACACCAAAGTTGTCATCCAGTCCTCATCGCATGTCACGTCCTGTGTCTGATTGGTCCCCTGTTTCACCGGGCGACCCGGGGAGGGGACCGCAGTCTTCTGCAGGCAAACAGCCACGCTCCTGCAACAGCTTGACAACTGCAACGACCTTCTCATCCTCAAAACGCCGTCCGACTGCCTGGAGACCAACGGGCATATTGACAAAGACATCGGGGTCATCTTGGAGAATCTCTTGTCAGCACTGACAGGAAAAACATAGCATGACACTTACAAAGACTCCAGTTCCACCGGTCGTGGTCACTCATAAACTTGATTCGCTTACATGTGGCTGCGTCCTTGTCCTTGTCCACCCTCCCAGCAGGAAACGCCAAGGCGGGATAGTCGACGAGGTTCCACACGGCCGAGTATGACCAATACTTGGCCGTGCCGTGCCGTGAAGCTACCCCGGGCATGACGGGGCAGATCAGTATGTCCATCGGACTGTCCCAAGTCCCCTTGTCCGCATCCCAGGTCCCAGTCGAATTCCACGCCGCCGCATACTCAAGTCGATACTCCTCACGCTCTTCCAACCAGTACTCCAGCTCGGACCTGGTCAGATTTTTCACACCTGGTGTCTCGTTGATGATCCAATTGGTCAGGGGCAGAATCGGTTCCCCGGACTCAGCCATGACGCTCCTGTCAGCTGCTCCGCCGTCGGTGAAATACAAACTCGAGGCAATAGCCCAAGCCTCGTCGTGTTTGTATGGCACAAAATCCATCACCCGGAACCCCGGGAGGCCACGTAATTTGTCGGCCAGCTCCTGCAATGTCCTCGTGATGGGCGGATGAGGAAGCACCGTCCCATCATGCATGGAAATTCCAATCTTGATGGGCCGGTCAAAGCTGACAGACCTCCATGGCAGGGGCACCAAAGCCGGCTCGACTTTCCAAGACTCAGCTGCCAAGACAGTCTCCATGAACATTTCTATCCCATCCAGATCGTTACTGAGCGGACCGAGCACAGTAGGAATGGGGTCTGCTCCAGGAGGAGTAGAGCTCCAGCCAGTGCATGGTACTCGGAACCCAGTCGGCTTCAGCCCGAAGATTCCGCATGCTGCCGCCGGGACTCGAATGCTCCCTCCGACGTCGCTTCCCAGCCCAATGGAGCTCCCACCCATGGCCACCAAGGCACCCTCACCTCCTGAAGAGCCGCCTGACGACAGGTTCGGATTGTACGGGTTGAGAGTCGTCCCGTACAGGTTGCTCGTGCACTCCAGCTGCATCATGCTCTGCGGCTCTGTTGTCCTGGCATGGATTACAGCTCCGGCTCGCTCAAGGATCTGCACCACCAGTGCGTCTTTGGTCGAGAAATTGTTCCACCAGGCGATGTACCCAGCTGGCATCCGCGTATTCTGGATCCCGATATGGGATTTCACGCTGATGGGAATCCCGTGTAACGGTCCTCTTTTTGACGGGTGTTTGCCGTCCAGTTCTCTTGCTCGCGTGAGGGCTCTCTCACCTAGAAGCTCGGTAAGACAGTTCACCGACTGCTGAGCCACTGCTGACCGTCGAAGGAACGCCGTTACTACCTCCTCGGCTAAAATGGCGCCCGTGATAAGCAGCTTGTTAAGCTCCTTCAGCTTCAGGTTGGTGATTTGGTGTTGCGAATCTGACAAAGGACCTTTGGACTGTAGGACCGCAAACTCTGAATCTCCCAGAACATTGCGGATAGTTGCGTCTCGGTGTGCTTGAGCCTCTGATGCCACATCTTTCCAGGACTTGGCATGACTCTTTTTCTGTTTCTTGGGGGGCATGTTTTAGCAACCCTCGCCCTGTTACCAGGGATCTTTTAAGACTATCCGAGACAGGAGTGAAGTTGGTTCAACGGCTAGCAGAGTGCTAATGAAGATAAAGATCAACAAAAAGATTTAAGCAGACAGGGGTTTACCACGTAAATAGGGGAACTGCTAGTTCTCACACGGTTGATGCCATCCTTCTCCGTATTCTAATGCTCAAAGATGATTGGACCTCACTGGATTCTGGTAAACGCGGGGTAACCAGCTAGAGAGCAACAGGAGGATACTGACTAGGATCGGAGTTTACTTCTTCCAATGTGATGTGCTGTTTGATGATACTGTACAAAATACACATCATCAA
This sequence comes from Rhypophila decipiens, assembly GCA_033297075.1. Classification (NCBI taxonomy): domain Eukaryota; kingdom Fungi; phylum Ascomycota; class Sordariomycetes; order Sordariales; family Naviculisporaceae; genus Rhypophila; species Rhypophila decipiens. The sequence continues at coordinate 1,157,382 of MU858045.1, read as the reverse complement.
CAGGTCAATGAAGTCAACATTAAGAATGAAAGTGCAAGTCTTTATGCCAAGATTTCTTGGTCGGGGTCAGCCAAGGTGAGAAGGATAGTCCAACTTCCAAGAGCATCTATAATCTAGATAACAAATCGGCATTGCGTCTTGCTGAGTGGTTTGTGTAACCCGGGCTAAATGTGATAACCCCTTTAGGGACCTGCGAGTAGTATGGAAATCGGACTTTGCAATATGAAGAGCTAGCGGACCAGTTTTGAAGTCCGACGCGGGTCAGGCTTGAGGTCGCACCAAGGGCTCACCGTCTTGGTATTTTGATGATGATCTGGTAGAAACTCATCTGGTCATGTTTTCTTCAAGTTGGTGTTGAGCGAGTGCGTCCTGGTCCATCCTTCTGTGCCTTGTCCCAAACGTATTCTTGAGAAAATGGTCTTGTTACCATGGATGATGCTTTGGGTCCTAGTATTTCTGCTCCAGGTTTCATTGGCAAACCCGATCCAATCTCAGGCTCTCGGGGACAGATACGACTACATTGTCGTCGGGAGTGGCCCGGGCGGAGGAACGATCGCTGCAAACCTCGCTCGTGCCGGCCATTCTGTCCTGTTGCTGGAGGCAGGGGACGACCAAAGCAACAACACCAACTCGGAAATTCCCGCCCTCTTTCCCCAGGCTTTTGTCGATCCGCTTCTGCGATGGGACTTTTTCGTCAACGACACACGAGCCAGCCGAAACGAACACGCAACATGGAGACGGCCAGACGGGTCTTTCTACGTGGGAAGAGAGCCCCCACACGGTGCCGAACTCCTGGGTTTATACTACCCCCGTGGGGGAACGCTGGGCGGTAGCTCGGCCATCAATGGAATGGCTACCATCTTGCCAAGTGATAGTGACTGGGATTATATTGCTGATATTACCCAAGATCCAAGTTGGAAGTGAGTTTGTTTGCACTCACCTTTGCGTACATTTTAATTACAGTCCGTACTTTACAGTGAACTGACTCCTTGAAGCGCTGCCCACATGCGGAGCATCTTTACCAAGATCGAGAAGAACCACTACTTACCGTTGAATAACACCCGGCATGGATTCACGGGTTCTCTTGACACCAGTTCACCGGACAAGACGGAATGGAGCAGCCAAGAACACCTCCTGAGTGTCCTTGACGTCGTTTCTTCCAGTTTGGGTCAGAATAGCAGTCAGGATATTGCTGAAAAGGTCCTATCGGACCCAAACAGTGCAGACTCTGGCAGAGACAAGAGGCAGGGTGTGTTTGGGAACGTCGTACACGTGGACCCATCAAAGCGCAGGTTCAGTTCCAGAGACTACGTCCTTCGTACGCGAGATGCCACGAATAAGGACGGGAGCCCGAAGTATCGGTTACACATAGAGCTCAACAGCTTAACCACCAGAGTGATATTTGGCTTGGAACACATGCATGGGACTCACAACATGAGCAAGAAGCCTCGAGCGCTGGGGATACAGTTCCTCCAAGGAAAAAGCCTCTATGGGGCAGACCCTCGCCATAACAAAAACAATCAAGGAAGGCCAGCTAAGGCCTTTGCCCGAAAAGAGGTCATTCTGGCCGGTGGAGCATTCAACACGCCGCAGCTCCTCATGCTGTCTGGCATTGGACCGGCCCAAGAACTCTCCAGGTTCGGGATCCCGCTGCTGGTCGATCTCCCAGGAGTTGGGAATAACCTACAAGACAACTATGAGCTGCCTATAATTGGACTTACTGCACGAAGCCTTGATCCGACGCCAGATGCCAACAACATCATCTGTGGAAAGAGGGACAAAGAGGCTGAAGATCCCTGCGTTACGCTCTGGAGACGAGGTGAAGGCCCATACTCAAAACTGGGACCTCTCAACTCGGTATGGAGAAAGAGCATCGGAGATGCTGCACATGGCGAGCGTGACTTCTTCATGTTGGCAGGAACCTCGCCTCTCCGCGGATTCTGGCCGCCCACAGACTCGGTATCACCCGATGATCCAAACACCTTTGCCTTTTCAACGGTCAAGATGCATCCTCGGAGCAGGCGGGGACAGGTTCTCCTGACAAGTTCCAACCCACAGGACAAGCCTGATATTCACTTTAATCATTTCGACAACAATGGCAGCCCGAGTGATGATCTAGAGCTGGACCTACAAGCAGAGCTCGACACGGTCAAATGGGCAAGGCGAGTGTTTGCGAGCATACAACCGCCGATTGGGCCCATCAAACCGGCAGAGCCGCCATGCCACGATGGACATGAGCTACCAAGAGCAGACGGGTCATGCGACGACGCAGCCGACGTGGAATGGATCAAGAATCAAATGTTTGGACACCACGCAGCATGCACCTGTGCAATTGGCGCTGATGACGACCTCATGGCAGTTCTGGACTCCAAGCTCCGGGTCCGTGGTGTCGCCGGACTTCGGGTCGTTGATGCCAGCGCTTTCCCCGGAATTCCTGGGCCCTTCCCTGTTCTCCCGACCTTCATGTTGGCCGAAAAAGCTACCGAGAGCGTATTGGAGGACGCGGATTCGTGGTGAATCGTCTCCGTTCCGTACATACAGACGGGCAGTGGCGGATTTATATTCATATACCACTTGAAATCACAAGAGAGTCTGGTATTGATGGAGAAACATCTAGAAAGCTACATAGATGTTTGGTCATTGGTATGGTGCTACAGTCAGGTCAACCGGCCAATGTGGCAACAATTTAAACAACCGCCTATAAAATAGACTGTGTATACCACTACTACCAATATCAATATCATCAAGACTAATAATAACTAGTTTATATAGATTAAACTGACTTGATTAGATTTGAGTGGACTAACTGCGATTGACTAGAGTTAACTGGATTTGACTAAACTAACTAGATTAACTAGAGTTGACTGGATTGACTAGCTTTGACTGGACTTACTAGATTTGACTGGATTTAACTAGATTAACTGGCTTTGACTGGACTGACTGCGATTGACTGGAGTTGACTGGATTTGACTGAACTGACTGGATTAACTGGAGTTGACTAGATTGACTGGCTTTGACTGGACTTACTGGATTTGACTGGATTTGACTGAACTAACTGGATTGACTGGAGTTGACTGGATTGACTGGCTTTGACTGGACTTACTAGATTTGACTGGATTTGACTGAACTGACTGGATTTGACTGGATTCGATGTCTTGATGTTGATGTTGGTGGTGGTGGTTGTACGGATATTTTGGGTGGGTGTAGCAATTGTTGCCACATTGGCCGGTTGACCTGACTGTAGCACCATACATTGGTGGTAGCGAGGTTTTGGGGTACGTTGCCGAGGTGGTATATATGAATCCGAGAGTAAAAGGCACGGAGCTGGTGTTCCGTTGACCAGTCAACGTGGTCGAATAAACCACATCGTAATCTATTAGCCCCACAGTTCATCTACATGTATTGAAACATGTCCAGAGCCCGAATACTCATCTTGAATTCATCCGACGATCTTCCAGATTTATATCGCGATCCTCCAGGACGCCTCGTCGGGCTGCAGCAAAACTCTCGCTTCCCCAGAGTCCTTTTTTTTACATTTAAGCCTTGGGCTGCAGCCACTACCGTGCCGTGTTTTGAATCTTTACAACGAAACCGGGTAGAAAGAATATTCAGATACTGAAAATAGTAACTCGTTGACTGATCTCTGATCGCCATGAAGACCCTCTTGTACCTGGTGCTCGGGTTCGTCACGGCGCATGCTGTGTCGGCGCACTACATCTTTCAGCAGTTCTCGGTCGGGTCGACCAAGTATCCGGCCTGGAAGTATGTTCGGCGCAACTCCAACCCCTCGTGGCTCCAGAACGGGCCCGTGACGGACCTGGCCTCCAACGATCTGCGTTGCAATGTCGGTGGAGGCACCAGCAACGGCACCGAGACCGCCAATGTCAACGCCGGGGACTCCTTCACCTTCACTCTGGACACTGCCGTCTACCATGTCGGGCCCGTCTCTTTGTACATGTCCAAGGCCCCTGGCCTGGCCAAGGACTACGATGGGAGCGGACAATGGTTCAAGATCTTTGACTGGGGTCCATCGGGCACCAACTGGCCCATGAGAAGTGAGTATTTTATGTCTGTCCGGGAAATGGGGCACCATACTGACCGTGACATATCCTCAGACTCGTACACTGCCAACGTTCCCAAGTGCATCCCAAGCGGTGAATACCTTTTGCGTATCCAGCAGATTGGAATCCACAACCCCGGGGCTGCTCCTCAGTTCTACATCAGCTGTGCCCAGATCAATGTTGTCGGCGGTGGGAATGCCTCACCTGGCCCCCTGGTCTCGATCCCCGGCGCCTTCAAGGCCAGCGACCCTGGTTTGGTTGCCAATGTGAGTATCCCGAATACCAGGGCCCTTGTTTTCCCCTTCAGCTCTGACTTTTCCGACCAGGTTTATAATGGCGGTGCCAACAGTTATGTCGTTCCCGGTCCTAAAGTTGTAAGTCTCGTTTTTTCACTGAATGCCATTGAAATCTCATAAATCTGTGAAAAGAGAAATATGATTCGAAAGCTGACTATGTGCAAAGTTTTCATGCTAAGCATGGAAAACCCATCCACCGCGGATATACAAAGGATTGCCATGTGCGTGTATATAGCTTTTTGAACGGTTGGAAACTTGAGAAAAGGGGAAATTTTGAAAAGAAGAACCCATCACCATCACCACCACCAACAACCAGAGGAAAGCCGCCACCGTGATGTATGTACTGCGGAGGAGGGGAATCCAGTCCATAGGGAAATTTGAGGAGACCAAGAGGCATAGAGCTGCTGCTATACCATCTAGCACTTTCTCCAGGCAACCGAGATGTTGACAGTGAGCTTGCCAGAGATACGATCGACCTTTGACAGTGAGTGTTAGCATGGTTCGTGAGTTCGTACACTAGTATAAAGAGTGCAGGTATGCTTACAGCAATGAGGGCGGCCTGCTGGGTAGGCGAGATGTTGCACTGGGTGTTCATGTTCATGATGGAGGTGGTGCCGCCGCACTGGGACCACGAGGTCACATCGGGAGCAGCCGAGAGGGTGAAGGGTCCCTCGCGAGGTCCGGGCAGGTTGACAGCGTACTGGGTAGAGCCAGCAACTCCGGTGAAGTCGAAGGTGTTGGTGCAGAGACCCTTGGCGCCCTTGGGGATTTGTGCGAAACCCTGCATGTCGGTGGCCAGAGTGGCGAATCTGGAGGAGAGGGCAGAGATGTTAGCTATCATGTCTTGTTGTTTTAGAGTCTTGACGTCTAAACTTACTGGAAGCCCTCATCGAAAGCGAGGTTGACAGTCAACTTGCAGTTGCGGCGCCACTCGGAAGCCTTGGTGCCAGGGCCGGTCTGGATGATGTACTCGGAAAAGGTGACTTCAAGGAGAGTCTTGGTGGCATCGATCTGGACATCGGCAGAGCCAGCAGGGCAGCCGGATCCGAGAAGGGAGATGCCCATGACGCGGACCGAGGAGGGAGCCACGGCAGCGGGGGCATTGAGAGAGGGCTGGTTGGGAGTAGGGGAGGCGGCAGCAAGGCCAGCGAGGGCAGCGATGATCGAGAAGGTCTTCATGTTGGCGGTTGAGAAATTGCTAGAAAGAAGCAAAGGTTGAAAAGTTTGGACTGGTGAGGAGAAGAGGCTGATGATGATGATGATGATGATGATGATGATGAGGATGGTGAAAAGAGTTGTCGATAGAATCCGGGGATCACCACGATATATATACCTGACTTGAGGTGCTCGTCGTCGACCTAGTGGGTCTTGAAAAGTGAAGTCTAACTCGACAAGTCAGGGACTTGTGGTCTGTCCAGCATCCATCTGCTCAGTCTGGTCGACTTTGACGCTTGCTACGGTATCAGCCATGTCCCTTTTCGGGAGACGGCGGTTCACTTCCATGTCCGGGACTTTTCACGACACCAAGGTTTGTAAAAGAAAGGCGAGTGTGAATGTTTACTGATTGCCGAATCGGGAAATGTGCACTTGTAGTCGCCGCAGGTCCTTAATTGCCAGATGGGCCGGGACCGGATGACTCGGCGGTCCAAGAGGTCGGAATATAAAAACACGTACCAGAATCTGCGAGGTACCGTATATCAGGGTTGCATAGCCAGGTCGTGTTTCGACTGTCTTTTGATTGATTTCTGACTTAAGCGACTCGAAACTGATTAATTGTCCTGATATCCCCACAAAGCCAGCGCTTCTCAGCCAGATGGTAACCTGTACGACAATGCTATATTTATCCTCACCGCTGACAGGTCCAATACTGCCTATACCGCCGTTGCAGGAAACGTGGGAGCGGGCGAGACGGGTATCTGCTGGGGCCTACCACCTGTATATTAACACAGCTCGGAGAATGCAACTCTGTCCAATTGAACCCGCCACTGGGATATATATCTTGTGGAGCTTGTTTAACAACAAGTCCACCTAACAAATGGTTCCGAGGTCCATTGGATCGCAACTTTTTCTCTAAAGTACGGCCAAATGCCGGTGGATCTGATTCCTGTAAATTTACTTAGGATATGTGGTTGACGGGAGCAATCAATGGTAACCCCTTTATTAAATCTGCTCACTGTCCCCTGGGCAAAAGTCCCTTCTTCCCTGGTTAAGCTGTGCTCAATGGTTGAATATCTCTTTATGCTACGACGTTGTTTGAAAGAAAAGCTTAAAACAAGGTTGGTTTGCCTCTGAATTGATTAATGGTTATACTCCCTTGTCGGACAAGAATAGCAACAAACACTCTCCACGATCCGGGGAAAGCCATCATGTTGGATATTAATCATAATATATTCGACATTTGAGTTTTATTTTTAACAACTATCCACATCCAGAGACACATCTGGATGGTCTTGTATCATTGAGCCTCTTGTTTCTATTGCCACTTCATGCTTGCTTGGACGATAACGCTGCGGTTTGGGACCTCGAAGAAGCAAAGCAGGACAGGATGGAAAAAGCTCTGAATTGCCTCACTAATAAGTAGGACTTTTGTGTGTTTTCATGTTCCGAGTCAAGTTCAGATACAACCACTTAGCAGGGTCCAGTTCCAGGCCCAGGTCCAGGCACAGCACCTTTGTCCACTCCAGACAGGAACAGCTAACTGCCTTAGTAACGCCCGCAACGTCCGACAGTTACAGTTCACACCAATCAAACTCACAACCAGGCTGGTTGCTGGCTCGGTACCGGTGGACATCAACCTGAAAATCCTTCCGGCTACCTGGGCCGGATAAATTGGCGTCTGCGAACTGTTGCCACGCGCGAATCGGAACCTGGATGTGTTGCCCAATGCTACCGTCCCCAAGCAATAGATTAATCCGACCCTCTCCTATTTTCAGACATGCACACACAAGTCCCCAAAGTTTATTGGGCCATGGTCCACGGTCCAGGCCCGGGCCCAGGAAGTTGACACATATCGTTGCGTAAATGCTCGTGTCCTAGAACTAGAATCCAATCCAGACCTTGGTTCGCTTCCCGTATTTCCGACCGGGGCTAGACGCATTCAAACTCTCAGGACCCTCCCAAGTCGACAGGGGAATATACACGATCATGGCTGAGCCAGTTCTGTCCATCCAATCGACCGTGGCACCACGGGGCAGCCATGTCCGAGTCCCTCGTCTGGGGTTTGGCGTCTACCAAATCTTGGGCGATAGTTGCACGACTGCCTGTCAGCGCGCCCTCGAGGTGGGCTACCGCCAGATTGACACCGCCCAACTCTACCGAAACGAGGAGCAGGTAGGAGCAGCGCTTCGGAAGAGTGGACTGCCACGGTCCCATGTCTTCATCACCACCAAGCAGGGGCTAAGGGGCGACACGCCAGAGGCCACTTATCAGCTCGCCGAGAAAAGCGTGGAGAGGATTGCGGGCCCTAGCAGCGGCACCAAAGCTTATGTTGACCTTTTCCTCATCCACATCCCGCACATTCGAGGCGATGCAGAAGGCCGCAAGGAGGTGTGGCAGGCGCTCGAGCGACTATATGCTGAGGGCAAAGCCCGGTTGATTGGCGTGAGCAACTTTTCTGTCGACCACATGGAAGAGATGAAGTCGTACGCAAAAGTGTGGCCACCGCATGTGAATCAGATCGAGGTATGTTCAGAATCCTTTCGAATTGACGCCCCTGGGACAGACTGGAGTGCTAATTAACTGAACTTAGCTGCACCCTTGGTCCCAACAGCGAGATGTGGTCGAGTATTGCGAGCGTCATGGAATTGCGTTCCAAGCATACTCGCCGCTGGCAGAGGGGTTGAAGATGGACGACGAGGTCCTTTTGAGCGTTGCCAGAAAGCATGCCAAGTCTCCAGCACAGATCCTCGTCCGATATGGCCTGCAGAGGGGCTGGGTCGTTCTCCCCAAGAGCCAGCGGGACGAGCGAATCCAAGAGAACGCGAGTGTGTTTGACTTTGAACTTGATGTCGACGATATGCTTACCCTTGATAACTTGGACAAATCTTAGTCAATGAATGGTTATTCGCAACAACTGAATGGGGCTTGGCACTGTTGGAGGTACCCTGGTACTCGCTCAGTGGAAAAAGTCCTTGTCACTCCAAATGGCCACCATGACAGACCCTTGTGTTGGAAAATGAATCTCGAGAGTACCATACCATGGCCGAGGGAAAGGGTATGTCAGGCTCACTGTGGAACTTGACTTCTTGACAAGTCGACGAATGAAGAGAGCTGCAGTGGGAACTTGAATAGCATCAACCTGAGCAACGTAGAGATACTGCGCTAGTCTTTTTCAGGTTAGTCTTTAGGCAGCAACCAATTACTTTCTCTTGGGCTTGATAAGTATTCTCTTCAGCTCCCTTTGAACATTGCAGTGCAGTCAGGATCAAGGAAGCAGCCCATTTGAGAGTAACAACCAGTATCGCCACTCGTGCTTTTATCATTTAGCTCTCCAGCCAGGTCAGAAGCAAGGTCCCTTGGGTTCAGTCGCGAGCAGGCATGGAAAAGGAAATGGAACCTGACGCTAAAGATGATCAATATGGGATGTTTGCATATACCGAACTCTCATATAATGTCGAGGTACCATTTCGCCTCCTCTACTTGGCGGCTGGGGCCGAGAACAGCGAGATCGAGTGCCTCCTCGTGGAAGCGGATCTCGCCTCAGCCGGCAACACGTTCGAGGCTCTGTCTTATGTCTGGGGCGATACCTCGGTCGACAAGAAGACCATCAAAGTCGACGGGCTACCGTTCACTGTTGGGGCAAACCTGTACAGCGCTCTCCTCCATCTCCGGCCCAAAGATGAGTACCGCATCCTGTGGGTCGACGCCATCTGCATCAACCAAGAGGATGTCCTGGAGAGAGCCAGCCAGGTCGGACACATGCGGGACATCTACAAGACGGCCAGGCAAACAATAGCTTGGCTTGGAGAGGCCAACGAGAAGACGGACAAGATGTTTGAGGGGCTCCAGCTGCTCGGAAACGAAGCATTAGAGATGCGAGCGGTAAGCAAAGCACCGGTTCCTGAAAAGGGAGATGCCTATGAACACCTCTTGTTCAAGCTCGACGGAGCAGATACGTTTGAGGGCATCCTGGAAAATAGCTGGTGGAGGCGTGTCTGGACTCTGCGTAGGTTCCAGTCAGTCTTTAGGAGATATTATCTGACTGACATGTGTACGATTGCCAGAGGAGATGATTCTCGCCCGCCGTGCCACGATCCACATAGGCCACCACCAGATCGACTGGGACTTTTTCACCATGGCTATTCAACACGCGAAAGCTGTCAATCTCTTCCCCAACTCGTTTTTCGGAACAGCCATGACGTCCGACACGGAGCCTGTTGATGTCGTCGTGTCCATGAAGAATGCGGCAGCCAACGCCAACCCCGGCACTGGATTCCTTTCGCACGCCTTTTTCAGTCACGGGAGAGCCGCTGCGGATCCCAGAGACAAACTGTTTGGCCTGCTCGGTCTTGCGACAAGCGACATCGGCATCCGGGTAGACTACAATGCTTCGCCAGCCGACGTGTTTATCAGGTCAACAAGAGCGTTGATCGAGACGGCGGGAAACCTGCATGTTCTAGGATTTTGCTTTCCGTTCAGGGTTGGGGCCCTTCCAGAAAAGGCGCCACTGCCTTCGTGGGTGCCTCAATGGGGCTCGACAGGCACTTTTGCAACACCCATGATGTTCCTGGCCAACAACACGTTGAGAACCAGCGACGCATCAGGGGGGTCTTTGTGCGCACCTCAATGGACCGAGGATGGAACCACCTTGATCGTCGAGGGATTCGTGGTGGACACGGTCAAGACCCTCTCGTCCGTCCTGCCTTCGCTCTATCTAAACAACAAACACGAGGGCTCATTTGACTGGATGGATGAACTGGAAAAAAAGGCCTTCCAGGATCATGACGACGATCCCGACTATGACCCCAGTGTTTGGGAGTCGATTTGCGAGGTAGGGACGGCGGCCAAATATCTTGGCAAACTGATCTCCGGGGGCGTGTCCCAACTGCTGGGCACCTTCACTGACCTGTCCCGCTATATCGAGTGGGAGGACTTTTGCCGCAAAGAGATGACGTCTCGTGGGGCCGACGCCGACACTTGCGACGAAATCATGTGCGAGATATTGTCAGTTGGAACCCAGTTCCCCGGAGGGCCCGCCGAGACGGCAGAGCAATTCGCGCAGTGGCGCAAGAGTATGTGGTACATCAGGAAGATGAAGGCCTCAAAGCTGGATCGTGTGTCCAAGGGCTTGTTCCAGGCCAGCAGCTTCATCATGGGACTCAAGACGGAAATCACCAAGAAGAACAACGCCTTCACCTTTATGCTCCGTCATTGCCAGGAACGCAGGATGGGCGTCACCCAGCTTGGACGCATGGCCTTGTTTCCCAAAATGACCGAGCAAGGGGACCAGGTGGTTATTCTCAAAGGCGGCCGCGTTCCGCTTGTTCTGAGGCCCAAGGGAAATGGCTATGTCGAACTGATTGGGGAGGCCTATGTGCACGGCATCATGGATGGCGAAGCCGTCAACCAGCATGTGCGCTGGAGTGACTTTCTCTTAATTTAGATCCACGGGCCTTGGTTTTCGCCATGTATGTCATGTTGACTGAACATTTGACATCCGGAGGCGGAGATGCCCTAGCCAGAATGCAGGGTGAGTAAGCAATCCGGACGGAACATACGTTTAATGCCGACTGATGTCCGATATGGGACGACATTGGTAATGTTACTGCTTGTTCCCACTCTACATCTTGGACGTGCAAGTACAATATGGGCGCTCTAAGGATTGTTCCATTTGCAAGGAGATTTCAAAGGTCATTCTTCGGCCCTCATCGAGCTCTCCAACGCCAGTTTCGACCAGACCCTTCCCCCAGATTGAACATGTCTCGCCGTGTTCCCATCACGCCACAGAATGTCTCGGCCCCCCTGACATCATCAGCAACATTTCTCGTCCTCCGAATAATCCACCCTTATTCTCCTTCCTCGGCCGATACCATCCGCTCCACAATCTCATCTGTTGCCGACCTCTCCAAAAATGTGGCCATTCGCGATCTAAGCGCCTCCTTCTCGTGCACAGTAGGCATTGGCTCCAATGCCTGGTCGGCCCTCCTCCCTCGGACCCCAAAGCCCGCCGAGCTACACCCCTTTCGCGAGATCAAGGGCCGGGTCCATACCGCTGTCTCAACGCCTGGGGACTTGCTCTTCCATATCCGTTCCGAAAGACGGGATCTCAACTTTGAGTTCGAAAAGCAGCTTCTGGACTTGCTGGGTGATGAAGTCGAGGTAGCAGATGACACGGAAGGGTTCCGATATTTTGACGTCAGGGACCTCCTGGGCTTCGTCGACGGGACAGCAAACCCTGTCGGGGAGGAGGTGAATGAGGCAGTGCTCATCACTCGGGACGAATCTGCCACGGGTCAAGATGTCAGGGCAGAGGCAGAGGTTGGCGGAAGCTATATTGTTGTGCAGAAATACGTGCACGACATGAAGAGGTGGAGCAGTCTTCCAACCGAGATGCAAGAGGCCATCATCGGACGCAGAAAGTGGGATAACGTCGAGTTGGATGATGCAGACGAGGGCAAGCAAGCTGCTCACAAAACCCTGACGACCGTCGAAGATGCGGATGGAAACGAGTATGGCATCCTAAGAGACAACATGCCGTTTGGGTCACCAGGGCGAGGCGAATTTGGTACATATTTCATTGGATACTCGGCTAGGTTGTGGGTCATTGAGCGGATGCTGGAGCGCATGTTTATTGGGAATCCGCCTGGGTTGCATGATCGTTTGCTCGATTATTCTACGCCATTGACTGGCTGTGTTTTCTTTGCGCCAAGTGCAAGTTTCTTGGCTTCGTTGGGGAAGGACTGAGCATGAGGAGTGGCAGACTTGAAAGACCGGGACGGAAGCCATGGTTATCCCGCGGCATAGAGGGCCGAGACCCAACTTTGTGTTAATGTTGCTACCTGATTATTGCACACAGTTCATGAACCATTCCCAAGACTTGACAAACATAATGCATTCTGTATTCACCGGTTCAAGACCCATTCCTAGCCCTTGGCCAACCGCTTCAGCCCGGCCAAGTCTCCGTTAAAGATATCAGAGTCACCCCCATAGGCGTACGAGTCCGAGTTTTGCCAAATGGTCTGATACGGCCAGCCACCGGGGATCGTTCCAGGCGCGCTGGCATAGCGGGCCAGCACAAGCGGGTTGGTGTTTACAAAGGCGTTGGAGTTGCCCGTGCAGGACGACCACCACGACGGATTGGTGTAGAGCATGGGGTAGACTCCCGTCCTGGACCTGTATCGGTCGCTGAAAGCCTTGATCCAAGAGACCATGGCACTCTGCGAAAGACCCCAGCAGGCAGCATAGCCGCTTGCGTTCTCGAGGTCCAGCATGCCCGGGAGGGTGATGCCGTCGCTGGACCATCCACCGCCGTGGGCAATGAAGTAGTCGGCCTGCACCGCACCCGTCGTTGCACCAGGGTGAGCAAAGTGGTATCCGCCCCGGATCAGACCGGCACTGGTGGCACCAGTGTAGTGAGAGTTGAACTTGGGGTCGATGTAATTGTTGCTCTCGGTTGCCTGTCATCCGCCGCGATTAGTACAGCCCACTGCATGGTAACAAGGTGATGGAAGATTTGGGCTCAAAGTCACCTTGATGATCACAAAGCGAGCTCCAGAGTTGTAAGCCGCAGCAAAGTTGACACTGGACTGATAGTGGGAGACATCGAATCCCTGGACGGCGGCTTGGGCAGCGCCGACAAGGGCAGTGGCAGCAAGGACGAATGACTTCATGTTGTTCGGAGGTCAAGGCAGAGAGATGCTGGTGGAGTTGTCTGTAATAGTCCTGACTGAGGAGAGAGGAGATGATGGGCTCCTTATATACATCTCAAGCAAGTTCAACTGGATTGCGGGCAGGCAACCAACCACTGTCAATTGCATCATTGAGAGAAATCACTGATAAGCTCCCGCTCGCCGTCTCATTGAACTGCAGATCCAATACCGAGCAATCAACAGTGACCACAACGACATTCTTCCAGACAATTTCACCTGCCTGATAGCCTAACTGTGTGAGGAAGGAGGCCACTTCCAAATGTCGTGATCGAATGAAGGCGGTCCTCGCCGGCATGTGCAGTACCGTACTGTCTTTCCCAGAGGTGGATCATAATCTGGCATAGAAGGTAGGACCCAGACTATGCTTACTAGAGTGGTAGCCCAGTGGGGAAAAGAGCTCGAAACAAGCAACACCTGCATGTTTATTGACGATCTTATCAGGCCCCATCCCTGATATGGCCAAGGAGCAGAGGAGCGCCAGTAAAAGCTTGTCTACCGCAGGCGTGCAAGCGTGGGCGTGCCAGAGTCCAGAGACCACCATGGTTACTCGGCAGGGAAGAATCTGGAAATACATGCATCTGTCGACCATTCGGTATTGGTTCTGGAAAGATTTAGTGGGGGTTCGCCGGTTAGATTCCGCTTCGGCACTCCCCGCTACACCATCTTCAACGGGTTTTGGACGTCTCGTCACTTACAACTTCCTCTTCGAGACTTGATCTGCGCCTTTTATTGGAGGGTTCAAACACTAGTCTGATGCTTGTTTATCGGAGGGTAGTATCGTAGACTGTGTCACTCGATGACATGAATTTCAGGTCCAGCAAAAAGTAGCTATCACCACCACCCTTGTTCGTCAAAGTCATGTTCGAAATGCACTTGGTATTAGTATTACTATGCTACAAGCATGAAGCAATCCTCTCAAAACGTCCCAATCTCCAGCCAACCATCACACCCTCAAGATGCATCATGGGCCCCCCGCGGCCTTTCATTTGTTATCTGCCATGGGATGAAGCCCGAATGCGGACCTTTCTTTGAGGAATCAGCACCAACATACAAGGACTTATCATAAACCGTTATCTCGAAACATAATGCTAATTGTCAATAAAGATATTCCCTTATTGTACAAAGATCGCATGCCGGGATTCCGTGCATCCAAGCTACACAATGAACAGGTCCTCTTGGCAATGGAGATTGTGACCCAGTAACCGGAGATCCGAACAAGCCAAGTTTGTTAAATGCAAACTGCAAAGCAAATGGATGAACAAGAAGGCCAATATCCCACTAATTCAACTCGATCTAGCCTTACATTTTAACATAGACTACTTGGATTTACACCCAGTTGGAGAACCGCTATATAGAACCTTATCACACTCCTTGGAACTAGAAATAACTATATTTTTAGCCATATTCATAAAAAGCAGACGGCCCCAGTATCAATAATCAAGGCAGAACAGCTCGCCAGGTAGAGAGATTCTAGTATATAAAACAGGAAAAAGCCAAGATGGGACGTTTGGGCTGTTTAACAATTGAACAAACATTAGATGGATCATGGACCCAAGGTACAGTTAACAGATGGATTCAAGAGATATATATAGCCCCTTTCAGAAACTGCCATCGAGATCAAGTACGTCGTAACAAGATAGATATTTACAGAGTCAGTCCGACACAATCATTGACCTACTCCGTACGGGGTATTCATCTCTAGATTCTTCGATGCCCCTGTTATCCTGCAAAGTGATGAGCCTAAGCCTAATTCAGGAGTGTTAGTGGTTTCACCTCAAGTTCCCAAGTTCCCACGCCTTTATACGGATACGCAACCCTAGGCTTGTGTTGATTCGTTAGGTATGGTTATGTATGACGACAACTTGGCAAGGCAACTGCGTTGGTCAACCTTTGGGGCCGCCTTCTGCCAGGGCGCCTAAAACCAGCTCGGCGGCAAACGGGCATTTGTTTGGAGCGCAGCACCCGTGCTCGACAGAATCCTCCTTGGGCTGTTGAGCATCCGTCGTACATAAAGGCTCAAAGGTTTGTTATTTCTGGACTATCGAGCTTTGAGGCATAAATCGAAACCCCAAACCTGCCGGTTCAGTGGGACTCCTGGGCTCATGGAATATGAGATATGTCGAGAACGAGTGCGACGGCGACGCAGGCGGCAGGAGGAAGTCTTCACCTTGCCAAGGTCTTGGCTGCGCTGTAGGATTTCGCTAGAGCACTACATCAGAAGCAAATAGCTGGCCCATGAGCTCTTAAAGGAAGCCAGGCGCTACTTTCCATCTTAGATCTGATTGACATTTCACGCTGTTCTCCGCCTTCGAATAACATCAGCAAAGCCCGAGACAGACAGCGAGCTCGAAATGGATACGCTCAAATCCTCCTCCGACATACCAGATCTCGAGACTTTATGGTATGAACCTGAACCTTTGAGCCTGCGATGTCTTGTGTGTGGCAAAGATTTCGACCAGACGGCACTCGTCCGAACCTATCGAGTCGGACAGCCCAGGGTCTGTCGCTCGAGTCTCTGGGCTGTAGTGCCGTCATCTCGACACATCTGGGAAACGACAGGGACATTTTAATTTTCGACAGACACCTAGACTACATTCTCAGCAAAAATATTGCATTCACGGCCATATCTCATATTTGGGACCGCGAGATGTCTGTGACGCAGATGCAAGGACAGCACTCGCCGCAGCCGCTTCGCGCGCGACAACACAGTATCGAATCGCCGGTCAACATCTACGCTGGACTGATGCGAGAGAAAAGAGACGAGGACGGCGATGAGATATGGCAATGTTCGCATGATGACTGCCGCTTACGAGCCTGTGGGGAGACCAAGCGACCCCGTTTTCCTTGGAAGACTGAACGAGGTCTGGGAGCAAGAGCTGAAGAAGCACAAGACTGTCTACGAGTTGGAGCAAAAGGTTCAAATCGGGCGGAATCTGGTGCCATGGAACCTTGGGCCTCTGGCGGGAGTGAAGGCACTCAAGAGGACGAGCTTTGCCATGGCCTTTGCCCTCCTCGCCAAACGGGAATGTCGAGACGCGAGCGACTTTCTCTGGGCGCTGAGTGGAATCGTGACGGCGACTCCGCAGCTGCCCTTCCGGAACGATGTCCGCACCGAGATTGCCGAGCTTGCAAGGGGCTGTCTGGAGGCTGGTGACTTTAGCCCTCTCCTCACGATGCCCGATTTAGGGGATGACGGGGATCCCCGAGCCCATCCGGACTACGCACTGAATGCCGGCTATAACGATGTCTTCACCTGGGAGCTGGGCGAGCAGATCAACGGCCCGACTTTTGCTGACGAGCTAACTTTCAGCCAAGATCGGAACATGCTGACAGTACGGCTTGAGAAGATGGGTCGCGTCATCATGGTGCATCAGGCCAACGGCGGTGGCACAACCGGCGATCCGATGAGAAACTTCTCTCGCTGTGCCGCCATGACCTTGGAATTGACCGGGCCAAGTTTTGAGGAATTTGTGGCATCGATCGGCACCAGGCTCTATGGTCTGAGTTACGAGCTCATCCGGCAAAACTTGGAGACGACTGGGAATCTCGCGGCTGTTGAGGACGCTCTCAAGGCACGGTACGACAGCCCGGGACGACGCCACGACTGGTGGCCCATCGAGGGACCCCAAGGGGCCGAGTGGCTTGCTTCTGTCCTGTCGCTGTCCAGCATCAGCGGTGATGAGCCAGAGAGCCGTTTGGCCTCGTGTCTTGGTCGATACAACACCATGCACGGCCGTGAGTTCAACCACGTCGTGGGGATAATTTGTACAACTTGCCTGCAAACCTCACCCTTTCGCGTCTGCGCCTTTGGCCCTTCGGCCGCAGCTCTGCACGGTGCCAATGCCTATCGGATCCCAGGACTGCAGTACCGGATGTCGATCCCCAACGGAATGGCTCTGTTGGAGAAGAAGGGCCGGATCGTCGGCCGAATGATGTGGGCGACACCGGCGTGCCAGTGTGCGGACAAGACTGAGTTGGTCCGGCTGCATTTGCCCAACTTTCCACCGCCAAGACCACGCAGTCGCTATCTCTCCGAGGATGCTAAAACAGCGTACGAGAATTTTGAGGATGATGTTGCCCGTGAGAAGGAAACCGACGGTGACGGTGATTGATTGGCTATACTGCTTCGTACAGTAATAACAGTGCAGGCTTCATATACTCTTTTGATTGTTACAATGACCCTCATAACGAAAGGTTCAAAGCCACGCTCAAATGACGACGTGAACAGCAGGGTGATCAACGTGAAGACTAAAGAGTCAAAGAGTGCGTGCTTGTAACAGATGATATCTTCGATTTCATTGGAATAGGGGTATAAACAAACATGAGAATCCGAAACCCAAACTCCAAGTAAACCAACCCAGTGAACCCACAACGCCTCGAATTCATCCCACGATAGAACTCTACCAACGCGACCCTTAATAACAGCTGGCAATCTGTTGGTTAACCGATCATACCTGACCACAACGCCAATAATTTCAGACCCCATATTAGGTAATTCCCCAAACGAGAAAGCCAACTTCGTAATGACATGTTTTCCCAGACCAGATAGACAGTAGACGCTCTAGTCATACACTTCTTTATCGATACATTCAGCAAGTCCTTTCAGCTGGTCAGCTGAGGCATGATATGATCACGTCGAAGCCCCAGCGCCAGAGCGGGGAGTTGATGGCGCGTGGCGGTTCACGACCTCACCAGGTGATTCAGGTCCTGAACTTGAAAACGACCCGCTCCGGGAGAAGGACGGCATGACAGTGCCGGTAGGGCTGCTGGCTGGAGAGGATGCCAGAGAGAATGAACGTGGATGAGGAATGTTTTGTGGAACTGGGTGCAACGACCCGACGACGGTGTCGGCTCTGCCGGCCTTGGAGAGTGCGTAGTCACCCGAGTCAAAGTACTTGCGTTCCTTGAGGTGCTTGGCAAAGTGGTGCGACTGGGAGGGCACCCGGCCGTAGAGACGGTAGAGCCGGGCTTCTTGGGGCGTGAGAGCCTGTGTGATTCATGGGTTGTCAGTCAACTTACACGTGTACTGTGAAATATCTTGGCACAAAGGGCGGCTCTTTTCTTGTTATGGGGTGTGGGCCGGGCAGATGAATGAAAGGGGTAAGAAGAGAGGACTTACATTGATGTTGACCTTGGGCGAGTTCATTTTGGGAGTGGTGTCCATTGTTGATGGAGGTGTTTCCTTGTTTGGTTATGCAATGAGATCCTGTTTGCACAACAAGATGGTGGGCTCGGGATGTTCAAGAATACACTTGTATCAAAATCAAATCAACTCTTGCTCAATCCAGGTAAACTCTGGACCGTAATGATGGTCAATTCGTGATTTTATCCCACTCAGGCTTGGCTGCGAATTACGAATCGAGGCAGAGACCCTGATGACGGCGGATTGGTCGACTTTATACTTGACCATGAGCGTGGGTAGCACAACCATGGCGAGCAGCTGGCTCTCTCTTATGCCCAAGTAGTGCATGGCCGGGTGAGATGGAAATGTAATAGACAAGTGTGAAAGTGTGAATTGCACCTTCTTGGACGTTGTGGTTGGCGTCCGGGGGGGGGGCCTCTCTGATTGGACAACGGAACTGCAGCTGGTGAACCCCGCAAGCACACTTGCTCCTCTCCGGAAGCCACTCGATTTCACAAATGGGTCGATGGATATATAGAATGTCGACTGATTCTGGCAGATTCCATACGAGGGGGCCACATGGCGATAACCTCATCCGTGCGTGTGTGAGACGGGACGTGATTGGTCGAGACGCTGTGAACCCGCACCTGTGGAACTTGGCATCAAGGGGAGAGAGCAGCGCCGAGACAAGACTGATCCCAGTTGGGGATGTGTTTTCTGGTACTCGAATACACTTCAAGACTCGAGATGCGCCATGGTAGCATCGACAAGGTTGGCGCCGTCTCGTCAAGTGACCCAAATGTGGCCCCATCGAGGGATCTGGGACGGGAAGCCCACCCGGTGGTCGTTATTAATCGTGCCATTTCTCCATGGGAAATTGGAATTGTGCGACGGGATTTTCTCAAGATCTCGGGAGAAAGTGATGAGCACATGATGGCATTGTGTCCCTCTGGGGAGATGAAATTGAGTTTACACCATGACGTGAGATTTATCTTGGTAGTGTAGGCATGACTGTGTGCCCAGCTTCGGAAGTCGGAGAGTCCCCTAACACAGTCCATCATGGTGTAAGACTGTAAGCAACTAGACAATGGCACAAACCAATTGCACATGTTTGTTCCTTTGAGCAAGTTCAAAGTCATCTTGGCGGACCTGAGCTAATCTATGTACACCTCGGCCGGGGTTAATTTTGTTAGTTTGGTACAGCCAAGCCCCCTAAGCCAAGTTGGGTTTGGCCATATGCTCACAATAAATAAGGCATCAAATAGGCGTTTTTCAACCATTTATTGTAGCCATTTGACCCACATTGAACGTCAGGAAAATCGTCAATTTGAACAACGGCTTCAATTGGCAGGATCAATGATTCAATAGTCAATATGCCGTCCTTCGGCTGTGTGGCCGAAATCGTGCAACGCTTTGATTCCGATGCGTTGATCTCTTGTTAAATCGCTTCTTTTGGCTCTTTTGGCGATGACTGTTGACGGCGTTGATGAGGGCGAATTGAGTAGGGCAGTAATTGAAAGACGACGACGACGTGGTGTTGTTGGTGGTGGTGGTTGACTGACCACTGAATCGGTGGTTTGACTGGCCATAGTTCGGTAATTCAGGGCAGTTTTTTCAGATGGTTTGGTGAGTCATGTGGTAAAAATATCGTAATTCAGTGGGAAAAAACGCCGGTTTTTATTTCCTTGTACTTCTTCTAGTATTTTCTATGGTGGTGGTACGTTGTTGTTGAAATGCGTAGGTGGCTTAAATTAGCGGGGGAAAATGGTATGTCATAGAATTTGATAGAAAAGTGGCCCCGGCTGACCCCCTGCAAAGTAAACGATCTAACAAAATTAACCCCGGCCGAGGTGTATACACTGTGTACGCGTGTAATATCACGTCCGGTTACAAGCGAAGGGGTCTAGACCCTTGATCGGTTCTGTTCGCCCTGCATATCGAAGATCCGGCTTCACAAGCCCGAGAATGACAAGACGGACCTGGAGGGGGTGCTAATACCCGTATTACTGCCCGTGATATCTCCATATAACACAGCGCGAGTCCGAACTTTTCTTTCTTTGGGTCTGAGAAACCGGTTTCGACAAGTGAGCAAGTTTATCAAAATCCCTTGTCCGTCGCTGCAGCAAGGTCTGGTCCTCGGTCACCATTGACCGATCGCAAAACATTCATGATTCGGGCCAAAGAAGCTGGTGGATGGAAATTTGCATGTTTGTATTTCCATCTTTTATTTCCATAAGCCCTTGTTTCCATCTTCCCTACATGTACCTTATTTGGCAATTCAAATTCCATTTTATTCTCCAAAAGCAGGCTGAGCAAGTTATACATCAAGACCCACAGATGTCAGCTAGCACCGGTTGCGACCTGCCTTTATCCCCTTTATCAATTCCACCTCTTCCTCGTTGGGCCTTTGCCCTTGCCCTTGCCCTTTCCTTTTCCTTTCCCCCCGCCTGGGCTGACCTTGCACAGCCGGCCATTCTGGGTTGGCCAACCCTCGGGGTTCTGGACCTCCCACGCTTCACTGCCAACCGTGGTTTCCGCCCAGAAGACACCCCATGGGTCATAGGCCTTCTTGATGCTCGCCAACCTGGGGTAGTTGCTACCAAAGAAGGCCTGCTGCCAATTGGGTTCGAGCATGTCGGCCTCGTTGAGATAGGCACCCGACTGAGGAGAGACAGCCCGTAGACCGTCGATGTAGCCGTCGAGTTTCTCGTGTGCCGCCTCGATCTTGGCTTCGTCTTTGCCGTAGTCGGTGTAGTCGAACACGTCGGCGTGCATGATGGCGTGCCGGAACGCGGGATTGACTGCGTTGCCGACTGCGCTGTATGGGTACCTGGCCGTCTCCTCGTTGGGCTGGATACTAACTCCGTGGAAGGTATAGTTGCCACTCTCGGCGATGGCGCGGATGGCCTTGGTGGTCTCGAGGAACAGTGTGCGGTTGTTCCAGTTGGTGGCCGGGAGCAGACGGGTCGAGAAGCGCGTTGTGCCGGGCTTCTGGCCGTCTCCGCTCCGTGGCGGTCCCCAGTTTATCGGTGAAACCGGTTCGGGGTTCTGCATCGGGATGCCTATGGCCGCCAGGGAATCGAAAAGAGGTTGGTAAAAGGCAAAGACCTCGTCGGGAAGCATGTTGGGCATTCGAACCGTCATGAGAAAGTTCATTCCCGCCTTTTTGCTGACTGGGTCTACGAACGGCGTGAGGAAGCTGTAGCCTGCTCCCCCTGCCGCCGTGAAGTTCTTGGTGAAGGCCCAGTAGATGTCGACACCTTCCCAGAACTTGGTGATGTTGGTCGCAAAACCGAGAGGATTTGGGGGCCTGTTGCCGATGAAGCCCAGCCTGGGCGGGGCCGCCTCCAGCGTTTGAAAGCTCAACTCTGTGTTGGTGACTCTGATACGTGGGTAGGCCTTGTAAATCATCGACGTAACGACGCCAAATGTACCTGGAATCGGCAAGTCAGCTACTTGGCCTCTAGCAGTGGTTCGGAAATCAAAAGACGGCGGTATACTCACTCCCGCCTCCGCCTCTGAGTGCGAAGAACAAGTCAGGATGGCTGGTTGGACTGGCTGTCACAAACCGCCCATCAGCAGTCACGACCTCGAGGGATAGTGGCTGATCGGCACCAAACCCATATGCCGAGCTCAGAACAGAGTGACCGCCGCCGGCCATCCATCCGCCAAAGGTGCCGACGGTGCCGGCTCCAGCGACCACCATGGTCATGTCATACTGATCCATTAGTTTATAGGCCTCCCATGTCTCGACACCAACACCGACTCGGCCGGCCCTCCCGCTGTAATCGCCCGCGTTGTACTCGGCAAGATACTCAAAGTCCTTGAGATGATGTGTCCATATGCTGAGCGAACCTGCTCCTGCCGATCGACCGTTGAAATCGTGGCCAGTGTTTCTGAACAAGGTGGCGGGTCAGTGACAGTCCCATTGGATCCAGTCTTGTTACGACTGCAGACAGTATAGTACTTACTTGATTACAAGCCGAATGTTCTTATTCCTCGCAAAGTTCACAGCAAGCTGAACCTGCTTCACAGTGGTCACGTTGACAACATACTCGGGAAACCCTCCCTGTGTGCAAGTCCCATTGGTTGGATTTGCTACAGGTACGCAGGTCTGCCCTTGTGTCCACTGGGTCATGACCGTTACGGGATCGTTGACATAAAACCTCCCGCTGCTGGCATTCTTGAGAAGAAAGTCGCATTTGCCCAAGTCATAGTTGGGCCCTAGGAAGCAGACCGCTCCAGGCGGCAATGGCTTCAGTAGGGCACCACTAAGGGTGGCATTAAGTCGAGCCCATTCGTCAGGACGGGGCCAGGTGGTGTCTCCTGGAAATGTCTTGCAAGATTGTTGATGTGCACCGCTCCCTGTCGCGGCATCACCGAAATCGATGGCCGAGAAGTTCCCAATGTCGCTGTCCTGAAGCTGGACTCCTTCAAAAGGGAAGTTGTGGCAATTGCCGATGCTGACCACCAGTCCGAGCAGGACGAGCGAGGATGGGGAGATGATCTGCATGGCTGCTACCATGAATGGAACGAAACTTCTTGCCAACCTAGGCGGGGAAGACCAACGGGTTCAACGGAGTGGGACAAGAGCTCTGGGCCGGGACAGTGACCGAGTGTCCACGATCCTTGTGTGAATGAGAGCAGAGAAAAGTGTTGTTGGCGATCCTGGGGCCACGATAGGATAAGGACTTTATATCCTATACTATGTGCCTAGTATATGAGCGAGACCCAGTCAAGGAACCTGCCTCTTTGGAACTCGAAGGTTAGCGCCATCCCGCACTGAGCGGTGAATGCCAAATACTAGGACGAGGTTATCTGCATGTTGTTCTCCAAGGAGGTTGGTAGGTTGATCATAGGACAGGGTGCCCTGGAGAGTTGCTGTCCGAGTCCGGGTCTGGAAGCATATCGCACCAACAGCGTAGGATTCGACTTGGCAATCTGCATTAATCACGTATATTGTCGCTGCTACAGGATTGTATACGAACTGGCTGGCCACTGGCTTTTGCTGCCCGAGGGTTGCACGTCAAGAGGGCCCGTTCCGTCCGGACCAGGGCACGATGCTTACATCCATAGCACTTGGTGCGGCGCAGTCGGCCAACACACGTGTTTCTCCGGAAGGGCGAGCCATTCTCAACCGGATCCTTTGCAGAAACAGGCTGATGTTCAATGTTGCGCATTGGGGGCTGGAGTCTCGCCAGCCGGCCGAACCAAGGACCCGGGACGGGGTGGTCAGCAGAAGACGACTGTTGGACCGTTGGTATATTCAGGCAAAAAAAAAAGCCCATGTTTGGTTTCTGGCATCCCGTTATCTCTGGACCTCGCCGCAATCAAGGGCGTGTCAGATTGCCTGTACCGTAGGCTGGCTGGCTGATCCTGCCATGGGGAACGGAACGCATGGTTCTAGGATCGAGGAGGTGAACCGCCATTCGGCAGATGGCCGCAAGTACTGTTATATCGAAGAAAGCAGGCAAGCACAGTTTGCGCCTTGGCCAAGAAACAACAGGCGAAAGAAAGGAAAAAGAAAGCGACGAACACAGTATAATGATCTGTGATTTGGACAGCGGCATATAGAAAGGCGCCCAAAATCAAGCGTCCCCTTGTCAAACCAAGTTTAATACGCAGTCATGATGATGCAAACCTGGATGGCATGGGCCAGCCTCTGGCAGAGCAAGACTCAACCAAGTGCCAGGATCCGAACCTTTCGGCTTCCCCGAAAGTAATTCAACCACCGAGAGGAGAAGAGTGCAAACTGTGAGATGTAAAGTCGATGACCCGGTGTTTAATGATCGCCGCTGCTGGTAACGCCTGTTTTGTCTTTGCCTGTCCCATTTCCATCCAAGCCGCCCGGACTAACGCCCAAAAACATTGCACTCGCCGAAAACCGCGTATCCGGTAACCAGAAACTCCACAGAGAACGGAGGAAAACGCCAGAGGAAAGACGGGGTATCATAACAGCTCGTCATCAAGTGTCATCAGCTCAACATCAAAGGCCACATCGTCCATGTCGACGTCCTCGGCTTCAGACACCAAAGAGAACGCAACAGCGCTTAGATCCACCAGCTCTTTATCGGCGACTGTGTCGCTATCGTCCACGTTCAAACTCTTCCAGCCCCGGGACAGATCAGTTGGATCCCTGGCAATACCGTAGGCAATCTTGATGTTCTCGGCTTCGGACGTTCCTGCTGCAGGCACGGGCGTCGTTTTGGGCGGCACAATCGACGACGTTAGACCCTTGGGGTAACGGTCTTGCAGAATCTCGAGAAGGTCTGAGGATATCTGGCCAAACGTCGTATCATTTTTGACGAACAGAAAGATGGTGTGTATGCCATGCTTGAGCCGCAAGGATATTTGTTCCTCGGTGGCGGTGGCACGGCGCGGCTTGCAAAAAGGTCAGTCAAGGGTTTAGGAGTGACAATTGGAAGAGGACAGGGCAATGAAGCATTGGAGGTAATCCTCTGCGTAACGAGTAGCTGTCTGTATCAACTCACCGGCATATTTGCTGTTATCTTCGGCGAGGTATGTACTGTACTACAGTAGGCTCGCAGAGAGCAGATACTGTATTATATCCGGGGCGGGCGGAGGGATGGGCAAGCCTGGTTTGTCGACTGGAGGCGCAGACAAGTATTTCGCTGTTTGTGTAACATTGAAGAAGTAGAAATTAGGTACAGAAAGAAAGGGCTCCTGGGCGAGGCGATTTGCTTCAAGTTCTTCTCCGTTGCACGATTCCCAACCAGACCCAACTTTGGAGGGGATCTTGGCGATTGGAGATGTTCTGACAGGCAACAAGGACCGGAGTCGGAAATTGGAGACAACAACCTAGGCAGGCGCGCTTTAGCGGCAGGCGGGACAGTGCAGACAGTGCAGACAGTGCAGTCACTGCAGTGGGATAGGAGCTTGGGCCACCCGAGATTTTCGGTGGATTCCAACTTGAACCCAGGCTCGTCGTTCACAGCTGATGAATTAATCTGCCCGGGATCGCCATCTCGACATCCGGAAGCTGATCCAACTTTCATCAGATGCTTTGTTCCGCGCTTTGGAGCCGATTCCCGACCGAGACGGCCACGACGACTCGCTTCCAAGTTCTTTTCCAGTCTCGCTCGCGACATGGCGCCTACCGAGGCCGAAATCGAAAAGTTCCATGCCTACGGGCTGCCCGTCACAGATGAAGAATGGGTAAAAGCCAAGCAAAATGCCAGACTCTCGATTCCCGCCTTCATTCGTATCCCGATGGCTTCTGGGTCGGCCTTCATCGTCGGCCTGCTCTTGGGAACCGCCCAGGGCAGCAGAATGGCCGGCCTTCGCTTTCGAGCAGAACACGCGCACAAGCTCCCCAACACCACCACGGGCTGGTATCTATATCACAAGAGCAAGAATTACCATGTCGCATATGGAGGGCTGCGGGAGGGCCTCAAAATGGGAACCAAAGTGTGCTTCTGGACCACGGCCGTGTTTGGCATCGAAAACATGTTTGACTCGTATCGCGGAGCCAGCGATTTGTTCAACACGGTGACAGCCTGTGTGACTGTAGCTGGCGGCTTCAGTTTGTGGAGTGCGTGTCTCTATCTCATCGCGTTGCTTTTTGGGTTCCTGGCTTGCTGACTCTTGCTATTGCCGTCCTACTACAGATCGCTTTTCTTTGCCCATGGCTGCTCGAACCACCCGGACTGCCCTCGTGATCGGCTTCGTCTACGGCGGCCTGCAAGACTTGGCTGGAGCCGTACGAGGCCGACCGATCGGGTTTGTCGACGCCCTCAACCGCCGATTCAGACCACAAGCGACCGTCCATTCAGCTGGCAAGCCGCAAGAGGCCGAAGACCCTAGTCTAAAATGAACAAGCTTTGAACTATGTTCGGCCAGCAGAAGAGTTTCACTTCTCATTTATATCACCTGACTGGATGGTAATCCCCGCCGGTCTCGGCATTACCAAAGACTTTCGGATACAAATGGTCTGTGGAATGAGGGACCATCTCTGATGTAGCCTCCGGTGGCCGGTCACCCTGCGCCGACATCAACCGCCGGGGAGATGGTTACTTCTAGCAATGGACGATTGTTTGGCGTCATTGGGGGTACATTTCCCAATGGCGTGTACCCCGTACCCGACATGGGACGCTAATAAAGCCGTCGCCGGCACAAGAGGTGGGACCACTTGAGTCTGTTCAGTGGCTATCCGAGCCAGCCTCTGAGATTGGTCTTTGATAGGAGTTTCATGTTGCAATTGTTAATGGTGACGGCACTGCACACTTCTCCGCAAATGCGCTCCCTCGCTCCGTCAGTACCGATGCCGCCCCACGCTGCAAGAACACTGCGGGCTTGATGCATGCTGCAGTACAAGCTTCTCCTCAATGGCCAATTCTGCCATCATCGCCTATCAATCGGCGGTTGTGCCGTGTCGTGGGGCAAAATGGAGCCTCTCCGGACTGATGCATCATGGTCAAAGGACAAAGCCTCCATGGGGACACCGCTGGCCTGCGGCTACTCGCGGCCTTTGCTTGGAGATTAGCCCCACGTGACCACAAAGATAGGGGGCGTTTGCGGTTACCAGCCAGCCCGTCACGGACAGCGCATACATCATCGCCTGCGTCAACGGAGCAATGACAAAGATAATTGATGGAACACTAAACTGCCGCCGTATTCCCCATATCAGTCAATGATTGTGCCAATGGCACCTCGATATCATATACGAAGCATGATACTGCGAGATAAAGAGGTGGAGATGACGAAGACAAGGGCTATTGTTACAAGAGTCAGACCCCTCCGGACTTTGTACCTATATATCTAAGGTTGTGTACGCGCGGGCGTCTGTTGAATTGAACTTTGTTGTCTCTGATAAACTTTGCTCAATTGTTTACTGTTCCAGTCTTGAACCCAAGTCTCCTCTCCTGATTACATACTTATCCTCTGCCACTGGTGTCCAATTCTCTTCGAACATCTTGATCAGCCACAGCAGCTAGCAAAGTGCTGACCGAACATGGCATTGACATCAAGATGCCTTTCCAAACGGCCACTCCGGGGCGTGACGGCTACTAGAGTCGAAGCAAACTCTGGGGTTTTGTGCT
Organism: Rhypophila decipiens; assembly: GCA_033297075.1. Classification (NCBI taxonomy): domain Eukaryota; kingdom Fungi; phylum Ascomycota; class Sordariomycetes; order Sordariales; family Naviculisporaceae; genus Rhypophila; species Rhypophila decipiens. The sequence continues at coordinate 1,129,977 of MU858045.1, read as the reverse complement.
TGTCACTGCTTCCTTCCGTCCCTACAAACCTCACATTCTGCCGACGTGTGCCATTGGACACGGGGGCCTGTCTTTCCTTCTCCAGAATGGCTTCCACGCAGCGGTCCCTCCATTCGTCTTCGAACCAGCCTGCACCATCCGTCGGGTTAACGCTTGGGTCCGACGTAACTTCACCAGTCCAAGATCACCACCAGACTGATGCCACAACGACACACTCAATGGCGAAACCCCCGGTGGCACCTCTATCGGTGCTGCCGCTGACAAACATTCTTCGGTCACTAATGACAACTACCGTATCGTCATCCCCCATCTTATTACCGCCGTCCTTGACGGTCATGTCTTTGCTAGCCCACACCAACAACCCGCTCCTCAACCCGGACCGGAACCCTCTCCTGCGCTATGCTCTCAAAAAGACATTCTACGCCCAGTTTTGTGCCGGAGAAAACGCCACCGAAGTGAAGCAAACGGTCGCCGGGCTCAAGAACATTGGTTTCAGCGGAGTCATCCTCGGCTATGCTAAAGAAGTGGTCATGACCAACAAGGACCAGGCGGCTGCCTCTCTGGAACCCAACTCGACTCCCAGTGAGGAAGCCATCATTCGAAACGAGATTGAGCCATGGGCCAAAGGGACAATAGAGACGGTCAAGCTAGCTTCCAAAGGCGACTTTGTGGCGCTTAAGTTCACTGGTGCTGGTCAGCAAGCCCTCTCGTCACTCATGAAGCAGCTCCCGCCGTCGGAGGCGCTGGGCAATGCCATTGACAAGATCTGCCAGTTGGCTTCAGAGCGGGGTGTCCGTCTGCTATTCGATGCTGAGCAGCAGGCTGTTCAAGCGGGAATTGATGACTGGACACTGAAGTATATGCGCAAGTACAACCGCGCTACTTCATCTTCGGGCAGCAACAGCCCAGCAGCGGTAATTTATGGGACTTATCAAGCCTATCTCAAGGCAACACCCCGCATCCTCAGCAGTCACCTGGCCACGGCACAAAAAGAAGGCTTCACCCTAGGAGTCAAGCTCGTGAGAGGGGCATATCTGGGATCAGATCCGAGACATCTCATCCACGACACCAAGGCGGACACAGATGGCGCGTATGACGGCGTCGCAGAAGGTCTTCTGACGAGACAATGGAACGCGCCCCTCAAGGCACCGGAAGGGGAGGACTTCCCAAGTCGGGTGGATGTTGTGCTTGCTTCCCATAATCGGGACTCGGTCCTCAAGGCTCGCAGGATCTTGCAACAACAAACCGCAATGATAGCCACCAAAGGTGGCGAGGCCATTGATGTTGCCTTTGCGCAGCTCCAGGGTATGGCGGATGAGGTCAGCTGCGAGTTGGTAGTCGGTAGCGAGGCCAACCAACAGATCATGGCCGCGGGGAAACCAAATGTGTACAAATATCTCGTCTGGGGGTCGACGGGCGAGTGTATGAAGTACCTTCTCCGACGGGCACAGGAGAACCGTGATGCTGTTCAGCGGACGAGGAGCGGGAGAGAGGCAATGAGGGCCGAGCTCGCCAGAAGAGTCAAGGCCTGGTTTGGGTTTTCTACCTAGTGGCAATTTTGGAGGAGGACCGCCCATGAGTTAATGACCGTTATGACCTGCATTGCATTGTTCTTAGTCTTACTTGCACCATTATTCACAGATTAGCGACTATTGGGGTTGTGTTCAGTTCTGTTTTCCATTTCCACGGAATAGCTCCCAGCTAGATTTGGCCACAATCAATTCCATACCCTCATTCAATTCTATCAGTTCCAACTCATCGGCCCCCAAGTACAACCACACACCAACACGCAAACGGAAAAGGGTGATTGACAGCTACTCGCCGTATCGCATACCCAAGTCTACTGACCGTTCGTTGCTGCCCGGATGACTCCGCTCACAGTCCGCAAGTCATGATGTCGAGTCCGGGGCAAGCCCTCTACATTCAAGGGTGAAGAGTGTGTCTCTTCATTCCAATACGCCCGATTCCTGACTCTACGTCCCAAAGTCTCATCTCCACGTGCAAGATCCCTGGATGAGACCGGTGGGCGGACGGGCGATAGAGGGGAACCACAGAGGCATCGTATGCTCGCAGATCTGGCCCAGCCCAATAAGGAGGGACATCCTTCCGGCCATCTTCTCGCCCTTCTGAGAGAGCGCCCTGGCATTGGGTTATTTAACAATAACTTCCGCTGTGGCCTCGTCTACAGTTCACGGAGTGCCATGGCCATAATAACCATCCGCTCCATCTCTTTCCTCTTGGCCACTTCGTCCTTTATCGCGTCCAAGGCTGGCACACCGTTGAGCTTGTAGTACTTTCGTATTTTGGCCGCCCAGTCCGTGGTCTTGGAAAGCTCGTCGTCGGTCAGAGGGGTCGCCGTGGCGCCTTGGAGGTGTTCTTTTAAATGCGCCCATACTTGCTCGGGCGAGGATGGTATGGGAGAAGAAGGGTCGGACTCGCTAGAGGTGGTGGGAAGGACTTTGACAACGATCAGGTTCGAGGTCTTCCCTGCCTGGATACCCCATCTTCGGTAGGCATCGGAAATCTGTCATTGGGGAGGGACGAGTTAGACTTTGGACACGAGGACTAAGGACGTTTTCCCTACGGCTTACATTGTTATTCGGGCCCAGTGATATCACAATCTCGGAGTGTACATTCGGGGTCCGTAAAGAGTCGGTCGCAGCAGCATTCACTGCGTTGAAGACGGCGGAAAGAAGGTGGGCGCGCGATATAATCGAAGTCGCGTCGATAAAGGCGTACTCAAACGCGGGATTCCTTGCAAACAGCTGTTTCTGTAACAACTCACTGGCGGATGCGCTGACGTCGCGGAAGAAGGCGACCAGGATTTCTTGGCCGGGGGCCACAAGGTCGAGCTGGATTTTCTCGAGAGCCATCTTGATCACTCGTGCTTCTCGGATTGGAACCTGAAGCGACCTAGAAGGCAAGGAAACAACCGAGAACAATTGGAATTCCGGGAAAGCTGGATATTCACCTTGTCGCGCAGGAGCTTTTTGCTGTTAGCTTGGGACCTGGTATTGACTTGCGACTTGACGCGGGGCACTGAAAATATTTGGCGGGGTGACAGGACCGGGGACCCAAGCCCAGTGCTCCACTTTTCCCCCGAACTCCATAAGGCCCTTCCACTTCAACTGTTTTGCTGTAGGTAAAAATGTGAAGACTTGAAATGCTTATAAAGAGAAAAAGAAAGGACGAAACATGATTTAATGGTAGATATGTGACCTACCGGACTGCAGCCGGTTGCTCTACCCTGAGCTATTTGTCCGCTCCAACTCCCAGCTGCGGATTGCTTCAGGCAGAGAGAAAGAATGCTTCTGTGAAAGGAGCTCCGAAGATTCAAACGTATTAGTCCCGCCACACACCCAAATATCAGGCTGGAGTCGGCCACAAACTTCACCTCAGATTCATCTAGCACCGAGGCGAGCTTGGCAACGAAGAATCTTGGGAACGGGATATCCACAGCAAGATCCCCTGATGTCCAGACTTCCCAATGTCCCTCAATAGCCACGAGGTCGACGGCAAGGAACGACAAGTCAAACACTTCTTTAATGATCTGCACCCCGCATATAGGGTGATATTCTTGCAAGATAGCAATCCGAATTGGGTCACGCTTCATCGTTTCTGCCCGCGGTGATGGTCTTGATGATCCTCTATGCCCATATTTAATGGACTGCCTCGGTCTGATAGCGGTGAAGTCCGGAGTACGGATACCTTCATTGTCCAGATTTGGATTCTTTAGCAGCAACTGAGAGCTGGGGAAGATCGCAAGCTAGTCCTCATTAGGCCTACACATAGTGGGGTTCCCCGCAACCTCCACACAGTGTGCCTTTATTCCCCCGCATTTCACATGTCTCGGTCTCCACCTGCAGGTGACGTCTTGTCAAGCTTCTCCAACTTCCACCCTTCTCTCCTCTTGCACTATCACTTACACCGAAAAGAGAAGTCGACAGTCGATCATCAAGAATAGGTTTGCGCAGATGGGACTGCGTGACATGCCTCTACACTTGATCACAACAGCCTTGAGAGGCCGCATCGGTTCCAACAGAGAAGGGTAGGACCGGTAGGTACATTACACTTGTCTGACTCCCAGGCTGCTACTGCCGAGGAGCATGAAGAATCACACCTCCATGAAACAAACTCTCGTCTTTTCGTTAGTCTCGCATCCCCTCTGCACCCAGGCCATGGAACAGAACCTGTACCAGGATCTAGGAGGCTAGAGGAATGCAATGAGGAGATCTTGTCCTGCCAGTGCCACTCTTGCCATATTATGCGTCAGGTGTTCCCCATTCTGTCATGGTGCCGGGCTCATCAGGGCGAAGGGGTTTATTAGCTTGGACCTGCACATCTCATAGGAGCAAGACCGCGAGATATGTGACTTGTTGTGCTGTTTTCCATTTCCTTCCCACCCCTCCAAAACATCCGCACTCCTCGATAGTCCTTTCCAGTGCGCAATCATGGGTGTCAAGGAAATTCTCGACAAACACATCCTCAAGCAGGAGGATAAGGTCGGGCAGGATGATGAGAAAACAAAAGACTTTGCTGCCCCTGTAGATGCAATAGAGCCGCCTCATCAGGACGATGTTTCTTCAGGCGACGATGGCGTCGTAGACAACGGCAAGGCGGTCCCCGAGGCGTTGAGCAAGAGGCAAAAGGTGAAGCGCCATTGCGGTCGATTCAAGTGGTACTATGTGGCAGCAGTCGTTGTTCTTCTCGTCATCCTATTACCCATCTTGTAAGTCGACTTCGTTGCTCCTTGTCCTCCACTGATCGCCTTCTTCTGACCGTCTCGCACCAGGTTCAAAGTCATCATACCGGCTATCATGAGGAATGTCGTCAACAACCAAGCTCTGCCAATCATTTCGGGCGCCATGGTCTTTACCAGTTCGGAGAGCATGACCATGGCTCTCAACACCTCGCTCGATACTCCGCTCGGCGTGGTAATTGAACCCGTGGGGCTCGCTCTCCATGCTCCCCAGCCTGAGGGAGCCGATAACAACGAGTCCCCCTTTGTCACTGTTCAAATGCCAGAGCAGTACGTCGACGGCAAAACCGAGGTTGAGATCCCCACCCAGACTGCCACGATCCAAGATGATACGCAGTTGGTAGCCTGGTTCAATGACTTTTTTGACAGCGAGACGACGGAACTTCGTGTCAAGGCGGACCCCTTGGTTGCCCACCTCGGTAAGCTTAAATACTCGGTCAACATGGACAAGACCATTCGTGTGCAGGGTCTCAACGGCCTTCAAGGATTCGGCGTCTCCAAAATGAACTTTATCCTTCCTGCCGAGTCGAACGGCACCAACGTGGCCGGCACGCTGATGATTCCCAATGCTGCCGTCTTGACTCTGAGCATGGGCAATGTCTCTTTCAACCTCTGGGCAGGCAACCTCAACCTGGGTATCGTCACCGCGTATGATCTCACGCTTAAACCGGGAAACAACACTCCGGCCTTCCAAGGCGAGCTGTACCTGGACCAGCTAATCCCCAACCTGGGCGCTATTCTCGATTCGCAAAACGGTGCCATCTCCAATGGCTTCATCGAGTTGAACGCCACGGGGAACTCGACATCTTACAATGGGAACAGGATCACATATCTCGAGAAGGTGCTCGGAACCAAAAAGATGTTGGTTCAGTTTCCTGCTGCCACGCTCGTCACCGAGTTACTTAGCGGCCTGCTGGTATCCGGCACTGGTAGCGATGGATCGAACAGCACTTTGTTGGACAGCCTGGGGCAGGTCCTGGGGAATGTGACACTCTTAGAGAACATGTTGGCCAACTTTGAGGCAGATGACACCGGTTCTGAAGATGAGGCAGCCCCTTCCGAAACTTCTACCAGCAGGGTCAGGAGAGGGATGGGTGCTGCTGCTTCCAAAAGCCCTTCGAGGTCAGTGAGAACAAATCTCTTCAGGTTAGGACTGCGAGGATTGAGGGGAAGAAAATGAAAGCAACTCTGACGAGCTTGGGTTGATTGGCTGATGAAGAGGGACGCGTCAAGTTATTTGATGTTTTGTCATGTTTTCGTTCAATAGTTAGGTCGACTTTTGGCCTTCAAGATTCTGTTGCGCAGCATATCGTTGTAGACTGAAATGATACTCTCTGGTGTTTCGTTTCAGTGACAAGAAATAGGTGCACCTCAAATGACAGCTGATTCGGACTGTCTTGAGGGCTTGGCAATACCCGTGCCAGCTGCCCACCCCGAAGATAGAATTTCCAAATTTGGAAAGACCGCTGGAGCCCCTGCCAAGCCTTTAGCAAGCAGCTGGACGGCCCAGGATCTCGGGAAATAAACTCGGCACCCCTGCGATCGCTTTTTTGCCGCTCCTTTCCACACCCGAAACACGACTTGATTTTGGCTTCACGACGTTCCTTTTTCATCCGCAAGGCCTGATTCAGGTGCTCTTGTTTTTCTTCATCTTCTCTTTTTGTGTTCCTTTATTCTATTGTTTGCATCAGGTTAGTGAGCGCTATAGTTGTCAACCTACCGTTAGTTTCCCCCATGCATTCAAGACGGGAATAATTCGTTCTCTCCTCCCACATGAGCGCATCGTCTCCGACCGCGATCCTGCGCAATGGATTGCGACTCCTCTTTCCGCTGGCCGTCATATTGACGACCTACCTCTATCTCTATCCCGTATTCAAGACTTGCGCGTTCCCGTTGCCACCAGATCACGACGGCGGTTCAGCCGATACGGGCCATGGCGCCTACATCGAAACGGCCAAACTGCATTGGCCTTCAAATAAACCAACGGCGAAGGACACAACAGCAGCAGACCATGACAGGACCGAGACACGATCCAGCCCCGCGCCGCCGAGTCGTCTCGCACCGTTCCGGCTGCTCTCACTTGGCGATCCCCAGCTCGAGGGCGCCACCTCGATCCCGACCAACTACCTCGGCGTCTTCCCCCACGTCTCGAGCCTGATCAAACATGTTACCTTCCAGTCGCAACACAACTCCCTCCGCGAACGAGCCCGGGAAAGCCTTCACGACATGATCGACATTTTGTTCGACGACGTCTTCTTCTACTTCGAGTCCCTCCGCAAGCGCCTCGACCATTTTGGCAATGACTTTTACCTCGCCCATCAATACCGCACCTTGCGCTGGTGGACCAGGCCAACCCACGTCACGGTGCTGGGCGATTTGGTAGGCAGCCAATGGCTCGATGACGACGAGTTCAATCTTCGCGCCGATCGGTACTGGTCGCGCGTCTTTCGAGGCGGCGAGCGCGTGCCTGATGACGTCGCCACTTATCCTGCCGACGAGTACGACCTGACAGGCTACCTCGGAGGAGGCGACGGTGGCGATGATAGCCTCGATGGGTCGGGAGTATGGACGAGACGAATCATCAACGTGGCAGGCAACCACGATATTGGCTATGCGGGGGACATAAACACGGAACGGACCGAACGGTTCGAGCGCGCCTTTGGCAAGATCAATTACGAGCTACGATTCGAACTGCCTCTTAATCGAACACGTTCCCGCACTGCGGCGATCGCCGAAGACCAACCCGACCGTCTGATCCCAGAGCTGCGCATCGTAGTCCTCAACGACATGAACCTCGACACGCCGGCCTTGTCCTCGGAGCTTCAAGACGCAACCTACAGCTTCATCAACAAGGTCATTGGCACGTCTACGGCGGTAGAGTTCAGGGGCCATTACACTGTAATCTTGACCCATGTGCCGCTGTACAAACCCGAGGGGATCTGCGTCGATGATCCCTTGTTCAATTTCCATGACCATGACGGTACTCTTAAGGAGCAGAACCAGCTGAGTCGCGACGCGTCCAAGGGCTTCCTGGAGGGCATGTTGGGCATGTCTGGAGATGTCAATGCTCCGGGACGGGGGAGAGGGCGGCCGGGTATCATCCTTAATGGCCACGACCACGAGGGATGCGACACGTGGCATTTCATCAACCAGAGCGACCCCGAGGCTGGACAGCAGCGAGAGTGGGAGGTCAAGAGGTGGCGACAGGCGAGAAAATCCGGCTTGGTGGGCAGGGAAGGGCTCCCCGGCGTGAGGGAGATCACGGTGCGGAGCATGATGGGTGAGTTTGGGGGCAATGCGGGCCTGCTGAGTATGTGGTTCGACGAGACCAGCTGGGAGTGGAAGGCGGAATATGACAGCTGTCCTATGGGGACACAGCATCTTTGGTGGTTTGTTCACTTTTTGGATCTGGGCATCGTGATAGCTGCTGTAGTTTATGTCTTTGTGCTGCTGCTGAATGGCGTGGGCGTTGATGTGGACGGCGCCGTGATGAGGGCGCTGCCAAGTTGCTTGACGGGCGGCAGGGCAAAGGAGAGCAAGCAACTCCAAATTCCTGTTGGGAAGGAAGCTGTTCTCGAGGAGAAAAAGCCTCTCAAAGAGGTGGGTTAGAACCGTGACTCGGACATGGGTGTTGTGAGTTGAGAGGAGAAACAAACATAATTATGTAGCCCATTGCATATATTCATCAGTTCCATTTGGATAGTAGCCTGGTGTACATGACTTATTTATTACATGATAGACTTTTGGTTCAATAACCACACTGAATACGAGGTTAAGGGTTTTGGTCTAGGTTGTTATGTTGAACCAAGCAAAGCTCGTTTGCCACTCACGACAGGAATTGCCATTACGAGTCCAACACACATCATCGACAACATGCAACGAATGACTTGGATTTCTATGAAACGAATGGCTATGGCAAGCTGTGTTAAATGAACAATATAAAACTGAACATTTGTAAAAGAGAAGATAAAAATAGCTTGACCAAATGTTGTATAAATAAATAAAAAAGAGATCAACCCCTCAAACAAACCTAGAACAAACAGACAGTCTATAGTTCAAAAGCCGAGGCGACGGAAAGAATCATCATAATCTTGTCCCTGGCCCACGTGCACACTCACTGACTCTGGGCCCAGACTGAACTGACTGGAATCGAGCTAGCCGAGAGTACCTTGGTAACTGTGCAGCGAGGTGGGATCGGAAAGAAACTCGGCGGTTGCAGCCGCAGAGCTGGCGGTGAGGTGAAAAAGACACCGATTTACATGCAGTTTTTGAGACTAGAAAGGGCCAGTCAGTAACGTGAGTTGACAACAACTGGGAAAGGGTGGGAAAAGACATACCCGCTCTTGTAGCCGCCCTTCAACTGGAGGCACTCGCTGTTGGTGCCAGCGACCTCGTTCAAGGGAAGGTGCGATCCGCGGGTCATCTGCTGGGGGATATTAAGATGCTCGCCGTTGACCATGTTCTGTCCATGGGGAAGACCCTTGGACTCGAGCTCGATGGGCTCGCCCTTCAGGCTGCGGGGCTGGGGCTGGTTCTGCTCGCCCTTTTGGCCACGGGGCAGGCCCTTGTAGTCAACGTCGATGATCTCGGCGCCCTTCTGGTTGATGGGCTGGCCCTTGTACTCGAGGTCGATTTGCTGGCCAAGGGGCTGGATCTGAGCATCCTTCTGGCCACGGGGCAGACCCTGGTAAAAGTCGTCGCCATGGTTGGGGTTGCGGATGAGCTCGTTGCCCGGCTGGACGAGGTCACGACCCCGGAGCCACATGTCCTGATTCGTGGGCGGCGTGCGGATGAGCTCGTCGCCCGGAATGGGGTTGCGGAGGAGCTCGCCACCCTTGGGCTGGGGCTTGGTGATGAAGTAGTCACCGCTGATTGGGTTGCGGTTCAGGAACTCGTCGCCGCCAAGTGGGAGAGTCTGAGTCTCGATGTGACGGGGGGCGACATGGCCTCGGCCCGGGTTGTAGTCGAGCTTGGTGGTCTGTGGCTGCTCAACGTTCTCGTAGTGCATCTTGCCCATCGCCTGGTGGAATCGGCGAACGAGGGGAGCGCCGCCCTTGCGGTCGTCGCCGCCCTGGTAGAAGTCGTCGCCGGGCTGGATTGGGTTACCCTGATAATAGTCGTTGCCGGGCTGGATCTCAATGTTCTCGTAGTGCATCTTGCCCATCGCTTGGTGGAATCGGCGAACGAGAGGAGCGCCGCCCTTGCGGTCGTCACCGCCCTGGTAAAAGTCGTCGCCGGGCTGGATTGGGTTGCCCTGGTAGAAATCGTCGCCGGGCTGGATTGGGTTGCCCTGGTAGAAGTCGTCGCCGGGGTGGACAAGGATATTCTTGTTGCCCTTGAGGGGGTTGCCGCCCTCGATGTCTTGCATGCCGCGGACACCACCGCCGCCACGCTCGGCTCTCTTTACGTGCATGGGGGGCTCCTGAGCGGGGCTCACGATACCCTTGCTGCCCGGGCTGTGGGTGCAACCGCCCTGGCTACACTCCATGTCCTCCTTGGGCTTGCCGGTGGTCTTCCAGCCGGGCAGAGCCGTGGCGGTGGTGGCCGCGAGGGCGACGGCGAGAACTGTGCGGGGTAGATGCATGATGACAGAGACTGGCTGGCTGACTGACTGACTGCGGTCGTTCTGAAGGGTTGTCTCGACTGAAGCAAAGTTATTCTGGTAAGGATTGTGTGGTACTAGGGAGTCAAGAGAATGAAGATCCCAGTTGAGTAAGTTCGATCAAGCACAAGAAGACAGGAAAGGATGGTGGAGGTGATGATCCGAGTCTAGAATCAGGCAGAGGAGACGAGGATGGTCGCTTCTTATATCTCGAATCTGCTCATTCCTTGATCCAACGACAATGAGGTCTCGCCTCTCTTGAGCCGTCCTTGGCCATGGCTTGGATCGTGACGGCTGTGGTGAACATGCTCTCCGAGACTGACCTCCCGTCAACAAGCATCATGCCGATGTTTGGTTTGCTGTCAATGTTGGGAGAGGAGGCGAACTCTGCCATGGCCTATCGCAAAGCGCGCGGAAGAAAAGAACCGCGCCCGGGTCGCTCTGCGTGGCAATGGAGGTGGTCCGGAAATCCCGACGGGACTGTTGTGATTTCCAGAAAGAATCGCATTCTCTTTCGGCCTTGGTCGCACCCGTGCTGTTAAGCAATGTTGAGCTGTTGACCAGCGCGCAGAAATTCTCCTTTGCTTCAAACTCGGGAACTTGAAAGGACCGAACAGAGCACAGAACAACCATCCTCAGGTACCGTTTGCAAATCCTTGCCTCTCCGGGCCTTTCCCTTATTAGTTGAATGTGCTCTGCCCCTTGTCCAGGCACCGCTGTTCATCCCGTGTCCGCTCGCAACAGATCCGCTTGGCCAGAGAACCAAAATGATATGATCAGGAGTAGTAGGGCAAGGCGAGACACATGGCAGAAGCGGAGGTAAACACCGTCATGCTCACAACCGATGACAGACTGGTGTCAAAGCCGGTGTCCAGTAAGACCGATGCCAACAGCGCGGAGCCTTGACCCCTGATCAGCAAGACCTATCACTTGTCAACCTTTCTGTTGCTGTGACTCTAGAGGGAATCGGAATTAGTGTTTCCGCTGTCAGTGGTCAATGGCTCTTGCAAGGACCAGGACAGCGTGGTTCGTGTCCAACATTACCCCATGTCTGGAAGAGGACACGCTTAACTGGTGGAAGGGTCCAGTGTCGTACAAGCATGCATCACTATCTGTCAACTGCCCGGAAGAGTTTGCCGCGCTCGCTTGTGCTCATGACCAGGCTCGGTCGTCGGGTCCAACAACATAGCAAATTACCTCAAACTTATCCACCAGTCCCTTTTCTCAATGAACAAACTCTGGCTCGCCTCATCAGTCCCAAACGGAGAACCGTCGCACTGTTTCATGTCGAAATGGTATTGTACAAGACTAGTCTATCGCTGCTAACTCAGCAAATTATGTATAAAGGTATATCAAGCATTTTGATGCCCTACGTCCGATACCGATGCTCCCCATGCGAGATAACCAACGTGACCAGAGCAGAGAGTCGTAAGGGGCGCTCTTGAAGTGTCAAGATAGTAGAACAGTATAAAGGGAGAAGAAACTTGTAGCGGAAGAGAACGTCATGTTCAAGAGGTGTGTTTTGTTGGTACATATCGACGGCACTGGGGCCGGTGAGTTGAGCTTGTTGGAGCAGGGCCTTATGCCTTCTTTTCGGGCTCGTCCCTGTTGGACTCGTCTGCGGATCCGCCGAACCAGCCAAACATGGACTTTTGCATGCCCTTCATCATCTCTTTTTGCGCCTTTTCTTGCATCTCTTGCTCCTCCTTGAGCCACTTCTCGCCGTTCTCGCGAATCTGCTCCTCGAGCATGAGGTAGTTGCGCAGACCGCGCTCTCGGGCGATATCCTGCAGCATCTTGCCCTTTGCGAACGCTTCCTGGGGCGTCTCCTCGCCCTCTGGTGAGACCATCATGCTCATGTTGCTCGGCTTGAGGCCGAGATGGCTGCTGAGCCAGCCCAGGCCGCCGCCGCCCGCCGCCTTTCCTCTCTTGGAAGCCACCAGCTTGTTGTGCTCTGCACGGGCAATCGCCTCTCTGCGGGCAAACTCTGAAGGGATATGTGTGCCCTCAAAAGACTTTAGCACCTTGCGCACGTCCTCATACTGCATCGTGTGTATGAACTCGAGGAAGGGCACCAGTGACACGAGCTCGGCATCCTTGGCGTCACCCTTCCACTTGGGCAGAATGATGGCGTTCTCGGGTTGTTCGCGCACATGTTGGGCATTGGTGTCGATGATGATCACCTTTGACAGGTCCCGGTTGAGGTACGAGAGGTCCTGGTCACGCGACAATGTTAGCAACTGACTCTCGTAGAGTGCTGGATGGGATGGTCCTACCTTGATGACTTCTCCATCCTTGTACTTGGTTGCTTCCCGGTAGAGGGGCCACATGATGAAGCGGTACGGGTCAAGCTTTCGGACGACAGGCTCAGCGATGGAAAACGGCACGCTGGTGAACAGGACGATCTCGTAGTACTGGCTGAGGTAGTGCAGGAAGTAGTCGACACCGGGACGCTTGGCCACACGCCACCCATGCTCGCGTGTCCATTCACTGTGAATGAGCATGTCCTCCAGACTGATGCAGAGCGTGTACGGTCGCTCAAAAGAAGGGTCGGGGTCGGGCAGCAATTTCTCAAACGCTGGCTCCTGGTAGTAGGTGACCGTCTCGCCCAGTCTGGCCCGTACCCGGTTCCACCACAAACCGAAACCCCAGCCATTCGGCACTTCAGGGTGTTGAGACTTCTCGTCTTCCTCCCAGTTCCTGCCTAGATACGCGGTGCCGCCAACCACGGACGCACCCATGGCGGCAAGAAGGGCCCTCGTCCACCACTGCCGGTTGCGCTCAGTCGACGAGACGTATGCAGAGGCGGGTAATTCGCCCTTGGAACGGCCGCCCCCACCGGCGCCCCCTGGTGACGTAGATGACGCTTCCTCCTCTTCCAGGGGCGGCATCGACGATTTGTTGGAGCCAGCCGTCTCATATTCGAGCGTTGAGGGGATACCTTGAGTGAGGTCGGGCAGCTTGGACAGGTCCGGAACGAATTCCTCCTCTTTCTCCTCAGCGGCAAGCTTCTCGGCCGTTTCTTGCTCGGCGGCAGGAGGAGTGGGGGTTTTTGGTTCGACGGGTTTGGAAGTTGGCCCTGGGCTCGAAGTCGAGGTCGAGGTGGACGAAGGAGTTGGAGTAGGGTTTGGCGCGGCAGGCCTCACAGACGCCTTGGGCGCTGGCGAAGGAGAATTTTGAGGTCGGGAAAATCGCTGGGATTGCTGCTGCTTGTTGTCCTTTGCCATACCACGGCTCCATCGCGAAGCGGCATAAAGGGAGACTGATGGTCTGGCAATGAAAGCCGTGGCTGTAGACGTGGCTCTGGCGCCTAACGCTGAGCGCGCCGCCGTTCTGGATAACATCATGACTGCGGTGTTTTGGCTTCCAACTTGTTATCCAGACAAATTCAGCTCAAATCCACTTTATTTTTCCAGTCTCCAGTTCCCAACCTCGATCGTCCCGGTTGTATATGGCAAGCTGAAACTGTCGTCGCCAGAAATGAATGGCAAGGGGAGATACCGGCTGGAAGATTGCGACAGGAATTGGCAGGGCAGCGAGATATCCTTCTTCTCCCCAGGCTTCGTGATAAAGTTCCTGTTTCTGCTGCTCCAGCTTCCTGCACCTTCGATGGTAGCTCCGGCCTGGTCTGACCTTGAGCGCCGGCCGTCACCAAAAATTTCAAGTGGATATGCCAAGCCCCCAAACTTGGGAAGCACAGACCAATGAAGCGTGTTCTTGGCTGCGCGACTGACTTGACGGCTGGAGCTCACTGTTGCAATTGCCCGCCAGCTGTCTGGAATGCACGGGCCAGTCCAGGTTCATGCTCTTAAACTGTGGAAGATTGATCGCATGATCAAAAGGCGGGGAATTTCGTCATCTTGATGCTTGGCGCGTCTTTCGGCAGCAGCCTGCAGGCCGGCCCTCAGGTTGTCTCAGGTTGTCTCTTTTCCGACTTCACGTGCCCCACCTCTTTTTGCCGCTTGCCTGAGTTCGCGATTCACGGATTGGAATTGAATGCAGCACACCTGCAGCAACTGCAACGACAGTTCCCGACTTTGACTGCTCCAGACGAACGGTATAAACGGCAAACTGAGCGAAAACGCAACACATCGCGATCTCGTCTGTCGACTCCAATCTCGCGCCTTTTCCTCTTCTTACCGGTCTTCCCCTCACTTGCCGGAAGCCTTGGTCCTCGACTCCCGTCCTCCTCTTACGTCCGGTCCTCCTCCTTATAGCCATCACCGTCCGCAACTCCTGGGATTCCCCGGATTCCCTTCTCCAACCAACTCCAAATCTTCGGTCTTTTGGTCCGCGACTCTAAGGCCACCAATACATACATCAACTGCATACATTCTAACCAACCTAAACTTACCTGTATCCATTACGCTCGCCCACCATGGCTGCCGCGGATGCATTCTAGAGGGTGGTCCAGTCGTCGCATCTCAGAACTCACGATGGGACCACCCTCAGAGTGCTGTAATCTCGTCAACTCGAGCCTGCCGCCGTCTTGCAATCCGTTGCCCCAGATTATCCAGTTGCGCACCCAGCATTGAAGAATTACCTACCAATCTCTCCGGTACTCACTGGCTATTTTTTTATACCAGATCTGAGTTCTCGCCACTTCGTCTTTGATTGGCTAACAATCTCTGCTTGCTTAGCATAGCAAGTGACATTACTCCTTTCCACTATTCCGACAGCCTGCCGCTCCGGTCCTTTGCCAGCAAAAAAGTCGATCAATATGGCTCGCAGACCTGTTCGAAGGGCGTCACGAGCTGCTGGCTCATCTGCCCGACCAGCACCGATTCCTCCGACCCCTTCCACACCCGTTAGTTCGGCGTATCCTTCTACCTACGCTTCGGAAGCCGAACTCGATGACGACAATGTCGTTTCTCAACTTCCCCTCCATGCCCTCACCCTGAGCGAAGTCGCAGAACACGAGGCCGCTGCCGAGCTTGCCGAGGAGGAGAAGGCAAAGGCTGCTGCCAAGAAGAAGCAGCCTTTTCGCTACATGGACCTGCCATCGGAGCTGCGGATTAAAATCCTAGGCTATTATTTTGCCGACGTTGGGCCCGTTGTCGACCTTGACACGGACAACTGGAAGCGCATCCATAAGAAATTGGGCATACTGCGCACCAGCCGGGCCATGTACTTTGAGGCATCGCACTTCTTTTACGGCAGCCACACCTTCCGCCTCTTTCCCACGGTTGGCAAATTCTTCAAGGCAAAGAAGCCGCTCCTGGCACGACTGAATAAGCGCCAGCGCGGTTGGATCACGTCGCTCGAGTTGCGCCTGGGTCCTGGCTGGAATAGGCCTCCCCGGGGCTGGGTGGTGAACGACGCTCTTGGCCTGGCCGACTGCGTCAGTCTGAGAAACCTCACCGTCTTTGTCGAGTGTGACCCGAGCGACAACGTTTTCAACGGCTTTCGCCGGGCTGACGGGTTCTACGAGAAGTTCTCGCGGGATCTTCTTGGTGATGTGCTGGCGGGTTTGCCGTTCCTGGACCGTATCTACTTTGACGCCTGGACGAGCGTCAAGAAATCGGGCGCCATGATGCGTGGCCTGTTTGAGGTGACGGCCGCCAAAGGCAGGAAGATTTGCTGGGGCCCCGAGCGGGGCTGGACCGATCAGGATGAGGTCGAACCTCCCAAGGTCGACTTCAACCACACGGGTATCACCAACACCATTATGAACAGTGTTGGCATTAGTTTGATGGTGGTCGCTTAGGAGGAATAACAGACCTCTCATCCTGTGTTATTATATAGCATGTGTATTGCCTTTTCCACTTTTGTCCTTTGGGTCGGACTGGTTTGGGGGCTTCGGGTATAGCTGGGTTGAAATAACAATGCGTTTGCTTGGACGATCGATCCCTGAGCTTAGTTCAATGTACATATGGAACATTTTCTTGTCATGTTTTCCTTTTGACGATCGCTACTCAGTTTGGGAATGGAACGCATTGTTTTTTTTTTAAGCTATTTGATGGATCTGGAAATGGTCTGGCTCGATTTTGAGAGATGAAACGGCCGTCCTATTACTCTCTACTTCTAATGAGAAACGGCTTTGTCTTCTTATCCATCCGGCTGCTTCTTGGATGCTCCTGTGCTCTTCCCGCCTCTCTTTATGGCATGCATCTGCTTGACCACTCGTTCCGATGTTCTGCAGCCAGAGAAGGCAGCCCACTCTCTTCGTCGTTGCCGGGAGCACGCAGCAACGCAATTTCCACCATGGGCATCGACAGAGCTCTGTCCACGCTGGCTGCATGCACAACTGGCCGGGCACCACAACACTCAAGCGTCAGGTTCTTCCACATGATGGATATGTCATAAACCACCAGAGGTCTAGGCCCTGAGGCCCGTTATCCTCTCTTTCCAATCAATGAGTTTCCCCATTGGCAAAATACGCCTTGCTGTCGAGTCCCGGACCAAGATGCAGCTTCCGCTTGAACAGCAAACCCGCCGCATACCTTTGGCGGTTGGACCAGTCTACCTTAGACCGAAGTTGAACCATTTACGATGGGGTATGGTAATGGTTGTGAATACTGCATATTGATGTACAATCTTCCAGTCGTGGCAAGAAGCAGTGTAGGAGATTTCGTCGAGAGGGTGTGTTGGGTGCAGCCAAACGCTGATATGATTGATGAAGTCGTCTTTTTACTGGCCCAGCCGTCCCATGGTGTGCCTAATAACCGAAACCTGTGCGGAGGCCTCAACCAGGCTCGACTGCGCCGTCTACCATCATGTTCATTGCCCGATGATGGTGAAAGGCAGACGCGAACCGCACGAGGACAATACCCACCGTGGACACGAGATTCTCACTCCAGACAAGACATAATTGTCACGACCCAAGGCCCAGCACGACCGGTTCTACGCCAGTCAACCCAGGTCATTCCTTCATCACACAATCCAAAATGTGAAAACCGCCATCTCTACCATAGTCCATATGCCATACATTACTTTTTCAGAGAATTTCTATCCTCACCGGACCCTCCAAAAGGGGCGGCTCGTTATAAAACCAGAACTCCGCCTCTTGTACCCGTACCACATCGAGAAGCTGATATATCCAGACGACGATCAAGATGAGCATCCCCGGGGGAATGTCGGTGTCAACGTTGATAAAATCAAAGAATGGCTGAAACAGTGCGATAACATGCACGGGTACCACTGCTGCCGGAGCCCTGGAGACCACACAGGCGGCCCTTCATTTCTGATCGACGTCAAGAGAAAGTGTCTCGTCCGAGCCGAACGTTATCATGACTACCTCGCCCTCAGTTATGTCTGGGGCGAGGCATCTTGTGTTTCGCTATCTTCCGACACAAAGGATCGTCTGAGCATAGAGGGCTCTTTGGAGCGAGGAAAGCCAGCCAAGACTATATGGCAGGCTATGGAGCTCGTCGCACTACTAGGACAGACATATCTCTGGGTCGACAGACTTTGTATAGTTCAGGACGATGGGCCAACCAAAAAGACGCAGATTGCCTCCATGGCGAATATCTATGCCAACTCGTACCTGACCATCGTCGCTGCGGAGAGTGACGATGTGTCCAAGCCGCTCTGTCCCCGAGGCTTTGGAAAGACATGGTCCACTCAGCCGACAACTTCCGGGAATGATAGCGACCATGACGGTCGACCCAGCCCTACCACTACCAGTCCCCGTAGCTGTGTCATGCATGACCTTTCATTCGATCTCGTGACCTCGTCGACCTGGAGCACCCGAGGCTGGACATTCCAAGAGTATCATTCGTCTCGACGCAAACTGATATTCCACCGCAACACGGTGACATGGGAATGCCATTGCGAGGCGTGGAACGAAATGGAGGACCACCAGTCCATCGCCACCACGAGACAATGCCAAGCCATACACAGGTCGCCCTCAAGTATGAACTCGACTGGGCTCAACCTCAGCTCCTGGCCCGACTTTCACCTTTTCGCCCGACTGGTCTGCCATTTCAACGTACGTCATCTAACTTACCAATCCGACACTCTGGACGCCATCGAAGGTCTTCTTTCCGTTTTCAGCACAGTCTTTGAGGGTGGCTTCATCTCAGGCCTGCCACAGATGATCTTTGACGCCGCTCTGCTTTGGCAGCCCTATTTCCCCATGCAGAGGAGAGAAGAACAAGGATCCCAGACTGACGACCCCCGAATTCCACCGACCTGGTCTTACTTTGGACATTACGGCAGCATTCATTCAGAGGATCTTGTCGCCGCCAGCAACTGGACCATCCACGAAAGTCCAGACATGCCAAGGCTGCCAGCAACACATACCATCTCAACGGTAGAATGGAGCCGCAGTGTCTCTCGTGATGGACCACGTATACCCATCGTCGTGTCAGCGGCCGGCTACAGGGAGAAATACCAAGGAAGACACGAAGACCTACCACCAGGCTGGCACGCCATGGGCAGCAGCACCAACTACATGCCATGTCGTCATCGGCGCCGCGGCCGGGGCCGAAGCATCAACAGCGACCTGGTGCAGTACTTTTGGCATGACAGCATAGATGACGCCGCCCAGCGGTTCTGGTACCCTGTCCCGATCCGCCGGCCAAGCTCCTCCCCGCCTGATCCCTCCCCCCGTCCGAGGTTCCTTCATGGGAATACAAGGGTGATTGCGGGAATGGGCGTGCAAATTGTCATGTTTAACCTTCAACAGGGTAAGGAGGATCATAGACGATGCGCCGATGCCTTTCTTCGGATTGGGCAGACGGGCAAGTGGATTGGGTACATTAGACTCAACCAGTCCGCCGACTCGATGCCCGGTTCTACTGAACCAGAGACAGACGGTCTTGTGTTCGAAGAGAACTGCACGTTGATCGAACTCTCGAGGGGCTCGACGACCTACGACGAGCGATTACTGGACCGCTATGCCGAGTACCTCTACCCGGAGATGGCTCGGGAGAAGGTGATACCCCCGATGGACCAAGTATACGAGTTTGTCAACGTCATGTGGATCGAGACGCTCCCTGACGGCGGCGGGGTTGCGACCAGAAAGGCCGTGGGGAGAGTGACCAAGGCAGCCTGGGTGAGACTGTCGAGGGGGGATTTTGACGTTTCGATTTGTTGATCTTCCAATCATGATACCATGTCATTGTTTTTCGGGGCACATGCCAGTGAATGGAGCATACATGAGGAACTTCCCATACAAGACCCCTGATGGACAGGCACATCGGTAAACACAGATGAGACATGTCAACGGTACTCAATGGACTTTATGATTAGCGTACGCTTGTTTTATTTCGAGCACATGGATGCTACCAGTTGCCACTCTGCCTTCATCATCCCATCGAACCCTTGGTGACCCTATCTATGCCCAGTTCGCTAACCATGTCAACACCCTCTGTTCAACAGGACCTTTACCTAAACCTCGTACCTGTCTGAACTAAACATAGGTCTCCAAAATATGGCGAATTTCGTCCTGGCTCAGCGTCTCCAGACCGCGAGCAAGTCGCTTGGGGTTGATCTCAAACTCGCCGATACACCCGGGGCTACAGGAACAGTCGGACACGAGTCGATACCCCTGCCAGCAGCAGGACGCAAACAGGCTGCGGTGCTGGAGCGTGCTGGAGTCGCAGTCGTTGTCTTTGGTGAAATTCCCCGAGGCTACCTTGCAGCAGGCCTCGGTATACGGACTGTATGTCGCGTCGCCACACTTGCAAGCTTGGCTGGGCGGAGAGAAGAAGCAGAGCATTGTTGTTGTGGTTGCGAGGAGCAGGTGTTTGATGTTCATTTTCGAGTTGTGGATAGACGCAAATCAGAGAATTAATTTCTGTTTGCCAAAGTCGTGCGCGGCGAGAAGGAGGATGCTCTTGATGTGAGGATGGAGTTGATTCTGGCCCGACGAGTCTCGGGGCTTTCGATGATTTGTTCCTCTCTTTATACAATTTGATTCTGCTTTCAGACCGGCACAGTCCTTGCGAGACCAAGCCGACGGGACTCTTCTTGTTGCCCGCAGTAACTGTGCTGCTACCATGTCGACCCGTCAGTTCCACGCTCGCGGATCATACCTCGTGTAGAAGACACAGATAGACCAAGACTCGTCATCTATTTGTCTGGCCATCTCTCTACACATGGAACTATTCCCGATGCCATACCCCCCCAGGTTTCAGGATGCGGAGTCGACCCTGATATGATATGTCGGGTACTTGTCCCATCCGCCCAATCGGCTGGTATGCCGTGCTTCTGGTACTAGTAGTGACCGTAGTTTGGTATCAGACGACATGACGAGTGGTGATGAGTCTTGGTGGACGGCGAGTACTGTGGTCTACCCGGGGATTTTAGATGAGCTTGGGTGACGGATATAGACCCGTGTGTTATCTTGGGCGTGTTTGCATTGGCCGGCCATGTCCACCTGACGGGATAATGGCTACCAGTGAGGCTTGCATCCACGTGGCAGTGTTCCCAGGACACTGTGAGACGAGAATTGTAGTTTATGGAATCCCGTCATGGGCATTCTCCATTGTTGACTGGATCCAAGTATGCAGTTTGCCGATGTGTAAATTCCCCGGGACAGCAGTAAGCAGGTCCAGGATCTAGAAGCATTCAATCATGTGCCCAAGCTCATTGTCCTTGTATTTACAAAGTGCGCAAACTCATACAACCCATTTCAGTGATGCTCGCCAAATCCATTGCCTCCATTGGCCGTAGGACTTCCTGATGGTGGTCGCCATCTCTTGGCAGCATTCAGCTCAAGGTTGACTCGACCGAGTGTGGCGCTGATTCTGGTTAGCATCAGTCCGAACCTCAATGATTATTGCGCATCTTGGGCGTCAGGTTTCATTGTGTCTTTGGGATGAGTGGGTGTGAAACGCATAAGAAGCTTGTTTCAACGAGAGCCTTGTCTGAAGATCAAGACCGAGCCCGCCATTCACGAGAGTGTATAAGAAGTGGGGTTGTTGTCTTTTTTCTCATCTGCCAGATTATCTTCAAAGAATAGGAAGATCATCGGCTTCAGACAGTCATCCACAAACATGGTCTTCCCCATCCTCGCCGTCGGCGTGGCCATGCTCGCAGGCAAGGCACTCCAAAAGGGCATCGAGTCCCACGAGAAGCGCAAGACCCAGCAACGTCTCCAAGTGGCCTCGGTCTCTGCCAGCAACATTCCGCGAGGATACGCCCCCCAAGAAGCCCTCCTCTACGATTACCAGCTTCTTCCCGGCGAGACTTTGATTGCCACCTTCCAGTTCACGCCCGCCAAATGGACCAAGGAGATGTTTGCCTCTGGCGAAATGTTTCCCCGTACGCTGGGGAGCACCATGGGCATCGGCCACATCACCAGCCAGAGGGTCATCCTAATGTATGATTTGAAGAGGATCCTCGGACGGAGTTCGTGGAGCGGCGGTCAGGTTGAGACATTGGGGAAATACGGCAGCATGTTGATTTTCTCTCTCCATCAACTTGGCCAGACAGAACTGATGTGGCATCAATAAAAGGCAAAATCATCGAACACGGAGTCAACGAAATGCTCGGCAAGCTCTTCGAAGGGGCAACCCATATCGAGTCCGAAACCCGTGAGTACATGGAAAAGGTCGCCCGCTACTTTGGGCCAGACGGCGTAGTTGCCTTTCCACGCGAAGGAGAATGGGGGATCGCCTTTGGCCACGTCTTCTACGGTGCCGAGTCTCGGAAGCGTGTGGGCAGGGTACCCATGGTCCCGTTTGCCTTTGCCCCGGGGTACATCGACGATAGTGGCAGGGGAGATAGGCAGGCGTTGTTCAAAAAGGTTCTTGGGGTCGGAGGCGCTGATGTTTCCTTTGAGGAGGAGGATTCGGTTCCGTATTATGGGACCAGGTCCGAATTGGCGAGGTCGGTATTCTAACCGGAGGTTGTCACATGTAGCTTGTTACTCCAGAGCCAGGGGAATAGTCGAATCCCAGCATGATTTCAAACCCCAGCCAGCACTGACATCATGTCCTCGAGCATTTTCACATTGTCATTGCTCTTTTCGTAATTGCCGCATCTGGGCAAAGTGAGACAGACGTCAGATACACACTTGAATCACGAGAGACGACAGGATGCAAATCTGTTCCTTAACCACTTGCTTCTGAACTAAGCAATACGTACTCCGAGTCAGCACTTTATTACATTGCCAATGAAACACCAAAACACCATCGCTGTCCCGCCTGCCCGGCATTGCTCAAAAACTTTTGATATACACATCGCGCTATTTGCCCTTTGTCCCGATATGGTATGTAGATGATACAAATGACAAGAGAAGCTCATATTATCGGGTAATGAACGGGGCGCCGCCAAAGGATGGCAAAGATGACATAAAAGGCATAAGACAAGAGTAAAGAAAGGGTATTATTGTGTTTGTTGGCATTGTCGCCGCCCAGAAACTAAAAAGTCGGAGAAAATCAGGCAAGACAATGTGGAATGAGGAAACTAGCCGCCCCCAGAGTTCGTCCCGTCAGGAAACAACAGCAAGGGCCATGAGGCGGTATGGTTGGAGCCCACACCACCAAGACTGATACCCAGCCCAGCAGCCGCCACAGCCGCGTTCATGGCATCGTTCTGGCCACCGTCAACCTGCTGGTGCATGTGGTCCCCGGCCCGCCCACCTCCGAGGGTGAGCAAAGCGCTTGCACTGAAGCGATCTTGGCTGTCGGCCATGGCAGCCGCCCAGTCCTGCCAAGTGTTGCCCGTTATGATGCCCGAGTTATGCGCCGTCGCTGCAAGCAGCTGCTGGGCTTGTTGTGCAGCCGTCGACCGACGCCAGTCATCTTCAGCTTGGCCGACGGTGGATTGTTGACTGCCTGGGCCGGCATTCATCACGTGCTGCGTCGCCTGAGAAGCGAACGCGATGAGGGGGTTCGTAACTGAGGTCCCCGTTTGGTCCATATTCGACGGAACATTTGACCCAAGTGTCGGGGTGCTCAAGAGGGGGCCTGGACCCGGACCGGCGGTGGTGTACATTTGATATGCCGTTCCGTTTGTGGGATCAAACCCGGCCCCGGGGGTGCCATTCTGTTGTGAAACTTGGGAAGTTGGTCCGACTGGGCCTCCGTTCATGGCTGATTCATCGTAGCCAAGGTTGGGGTATGGAGTGGTTGAGCCCACGAGGGGCGTATCGTAGAAGCCATCTCCACTGGTGGCCGTAGTGGTGCCACTCTTTTCGTTGGGCGTCTCGGTGCCCAAAGGAGTCGATGTGCTGTTCTGGACATTGCTTATGGAACTGGCTTGCTCAGACGAAGCGCCAATCTTGCGGTCCATGGCATGTTCTATCCAGCCGAGGGTTCGCTGAATAATGACCCCAATCTCGGTTGTCAGTCTAGTGCCGGTGCCTGTGAATGTGCGAATGTCAGTACAGGCCATGCAAACACAACAGACGCAGTTACTTACCAAGTAGTCGGCCAATCTCTCCAATCACCTCGAGCCACAACATCATTTCAGCCCGCAGAGTGTTGAGTTGATGCGCCGAGATGGTTGACCTCCTTTCCCACTGGGCGACCAATGTTGAGAAGATGGCTGCGACATAGACAGCCAGCTGGTACCAGGTCGTATCTAGCGACTTCATGCGCAGGAGCTCTCCGACAATCTTGAGCAGCTTTTGAGCCGACTCTTCGCAAACTCGGGTATTGTCGGCACAGAACTTGGGATCGGTGGTCATGCATACCGAGGGATGCCTGAGACAGATGGCAAACTCGAGGCGGAATGCCTGCGCGTACAGCGCAAACACCTTCTCGGACAAGTTGCATGCTTCCGGGTTCAGATCAACGGGCAGGCTGTCATAAATGGCCTGCACGCCTTCCTCCAGCTCACGGACAACATCGACGTACTTGGCTGGGTCCCGCCGCACGCCGTAGATGTTTCTATACATCTCAATGTACAGCGGCACGGTCCGGAAGCCCATGAGCCCAATGTGGTAGTTGCAGTGGCCAATCTTGCTAGAGTCCAGCACGCCTTCCTCGCCCAGGCATTCGTCGGGGATGGCGATTGGGAACTCGACATCAAACTCGTCCAGGTTAATAGGCATTGGTCTGCCAAGGCGGCCGTTCAGAGTCACCAGCACACCGAGTATAGCCCACCACACCCTCTTGCGCACCTCGTTGTCCAGATTGGTGCCTCCGCCGGGTACCTTGACGGCCCGATGAAGACCCAGCTCAATGGCTTTGTACAAGGAGAACTGTGCAATGGTGGACGAGCACCCTGGCTTGGGAAAGTTGCGCGTGTGGGCGACGATCATGGCCAGCGCTTGAGCCGCAGTAACTGACTGGGACACGGCAAGGTCAAAAAACTTGCCTAAGCTGTAGTGGTAGTGCTTATTCGACAGGTCGTTGAGCTTGGAATGCTTCTCTGGCTCTTCCCTGTTACGGATGCCATATTGAAAGTAAATGGTGGCAAATACCATGTGCACGATGACCTGTTCAGGGACCGAGGGTTTGAAGGACGGGTCGTCGTAGATTTTGGTCAACAACTGGAGGAAGGAGGGTTTGTGGAGGACGGGAAGAAAAGGCGAGATCATGAGGAAATACCACTCGACGTAGGTGAAGGCGTCTTGTCTGGACGGGAGCTCGACATTCTCGACGGGTGGGTTCATGTTCAATATGGTCTGCATGAAGGCCATGACGGATTTGTTGTAGAGCGGCGAGCCGATCGGGGTGCCAGGGGGAGGCTCGTCCATGTCGGGAGCGTCAAAGGATGTGATGTCGATTGTTGTTCCCAGCACAGACAGCTTTGTCCCTCTGATGGAGCTCAGAGGCTCACTGTCCGCCGACACGCCCAGATAGCTCTCGTTGGGTCTCGATTCGACGAGCGAGTGTCGTGTGTATGTGCTCGTCGAAGTGCCACTGGCCGGCTGTTTTGGCTTGTAGTTTTTCACCCAGAGTGACCCCCTCTGCTTCCATTGGTCCTTGAATTCGGGGTGCTCGCGGACAGGATTGCCCACACTGTCAAGGACCAGGTCGGGCGGGTAGTTGGCGTGGTGGGCTGTGCCTTGCCAGGGGCTGACTTGGATGCCGTTGTCGGCCAGCAGCTGCTCGAGCTCTCGAATGTGGTTCACCATGGCCGCCTTGTCGCGTTCCAGCTGCTGTAGGTAGCCTCGACGCTCAGTGCGACCCGAGACACGGTCCGTGACATAGCACTCGAGGTTCTGGTTGGTGCAATGGGAGCAGCCTTCGGGGAGCGCATCGCAGCGAATCTTGCGGACCTGGTTTGCCGAGCACCTTGAGGTTAGCCAAGTATTCCAAATGAGTATGGCAGCAAAGGTAGATATGGCCTACCTTGCACCGGTCGCAAGCTTGGCCAGTCCTGGTATATGACTGCAGCTTGTTCTTGACAACACTCGAGAAGTCTTCGGGGCCACGGTCGAGACGCGGCAGCTTCAGCTTTGGATTGCCGCTGCCGTCAGCAGCAGTGGAAGGGTCGACAACATCGCTGGGCCCGGGTCGCTTCGCAGGAGGCATCTTCTTGGGCTTGCAGTCTTTGGCAGCTCTGGCGACGGGCCTCGCCTGGTCGGCAGACAAGGACGGCGGGGACCAGTTGGGACTCGAGAGGTTGTTGTCGCGAGGATATGATATGTCGAAAGGGGAACTTGGATTGGACAGTGACGATGCACCATTAGCAGCAGCGGTGGCAGCAATGGCAGCAATGAGCTCTGGCTCCGACATGGCTCATGGTCCAGGATGCATCCAGTCTTGTCGGAGTATGCCGTCGGGATGGAGGCGGACCATTGAATTTATTCCTGTTCAAAGATCAAAGATTCACGACTCTGGCCTAGACCATCAAGCAGAAGTTGAGATCAAGATCCGGCAAATCGGCTGTGCCCTTGCTCGCGTCCAGAGTGTCGGGATCAAGATCTGAACCTGATGGGGGAGCGAGACACGCTGACGGGGCACTCTGTCACTGAAAGGAAGCTCGCACGGCATGGCAGGGGCGCAGCACCTTCCCTGAACGCATCCGGAACACGACCGGCAGTGAACAATCAAATGCTGCAGTCCCGGTCAGTGGTTGCTGGTGCTGACCCACTTATAGTAGTCTCCTCGGCCAATCCCCGCACTTGAGAAGCGGGGCCGGTGAAACACGGACGCCCACCTTTTAGTGCACCACTGGCACCTCGCGGCTCTGCACCAAGCATCAACTGTCACAATCGATGCCAAGAGCCGTTGGGACTCGGAAGCTCACAAGGCCGCGATAATTTTCTTTGTCGACCATCACACCCTCCCGATGGACGGCGACGTAAAACCGCCGGTTCGGGCTAGGAGAGATCGTCTTTATTCGCCCCCGGTCTTCGGATCTCCCGTGAATACCGGCAGTCTGGTTGGAAAGGGGCGAGTCGACAGCATAAAAAAAGAACGGCCAATAGCCGAGTCTCGGCTATGCCCACACTGAACCAGCCGGCTGGTAATCCGACCATGTAATTATGACAACACTGCCCAATCTCAACGGGCGAATAAAGGAAAATTATATATATCTCTTCGATGTTTACTCGGTGACCCGGGGATCTGGATCTGTCGGTTGGCGTTCCGGAGGCTGGTGATTGGTCCATGAACGCTTTTCGCAAAGGGCTTCTGACTAAAATCCACTAACACCATCCCGGCACAACAAAGTCACCAGCTGCAGGGACTATCCTGGGAGTATCTGAACATTTCCATCAGCCAGTCAATTTTGTCAATTTTGTTCTTTGATCAAATCCCGGAAGCAGATGCTCCAAACGATGCAACGCGCTTTTCCTGAATCCAGACCTCTGAAATGGCGGGAGAGTCTCGTTCTCTGGGCCACGGGTTGATCACCGTCAACTTGGAAGCTGTCTCGGCTTGCCCGCCTTTTGTCAAAGCAGGTTGAAGGTTGTGTTGCTATCGGGCCGCTTCCATGGCATACATCTTCCACGACTTGGGAAGAGTGTGTTTATCAACAAGTTCTATCTCAAATACAAGGATCAGCCCCTTTACGAGATAACATCCGTCGTGGTTATGAATTGCCATATTCCAGTTGCTTATAAAATTGCAGATTTGCAGATGAATGATACGGCAACTGGGCCGAAAATGGGGTGTGAAATTGTATAGACACGCCTTTACTTATTGTCTTGCAGATGTCAGAGGAATTAGAAATATACATAGAAGGGGAGTTTAAGAGGCTTATAAAGCTCGATTTTAAAGACGTGATATTCCCTTTTACAACGCCTATCCCCGTACTGTAACATCAACTGGTATTAGTATTGCAAGTTTCCTTTTCCTTTTTCGAGCTCATTACACGGAGTCTCTCACACGCTTTTGGATGACTCAAAGTGGTTCCGCTATAATTGAAATTTCTTTGGGTATGACCAAAGCCCTTTGACTCTTTGAGATATTGATCAAATACTACATTGCCTATTGCTGACCACGTCTCTCAGAAACGCCTGTTCCCGAGCCCATCTAGTTTTGAGTGAGACCGCCACTGGTCTTGGGTCGTCTGGCGATGATCCCCCAAGACAAGAAGCAGCTCGGATCCCAATCCCTCTGTCGAACCTGGCCAGCACCTGAAAGGCCCTCTGTACTTGGTCCTCCGACGCGTACGCACACGAGGCAACCAGCCTGATGGAATGGACGATAACCATGGCCGCAGCACCATCATGTTTTATGCATGACCCCGTTGTGTGAGGTAGTCCTGTCAACGTATCGATCTCCCCAAGTGCGTAGGGGACACATGCCAGCATGTCATCGATGGTCTTTGTGACGTCTGATGAAAGGAGAGGTTCGCATTGAGATAGCAAGGCTAGAATTTGGATGATAGGTCCTTGATCCTCGTCCAGATTTGGTAAAGTGGGCTTGGTCAAGTGACAGGCCATGTCCACCATTTGATAGTAGTATGCGATCAAGCTCATCATAAGTATCAGGCGAGCCGAACGGATCAGAATAAGAGTGCATGCTGTTTCGACGTCGTAGTGTGTCCCCCGTGAGGAAATCTGGCCGAGGGTGGTGGGAATGCCGCGTTCTTGAAACGTGGTTTGCCAGTAGGTGGCAGCTTCACAGTCCCACAAAGTAAACTCGTCCAGTGCTTCGAAACAGCTCTGGATTACTTGCAGCGTTTTCTCTTTCGGGTCAGTTTGCAGGTGTCTGCGTCGATGGCTGAGATGATGAGAATGTGAGTCCAGATGCTGTATCAGACTGTGGCGAAGGCCAAGTGTCGTGGACATCATGGCCATGGCTCGACAGAGTGGGTCGAACGACCCCCAGAGTGAGGCGATCTTGCCTGGGTCCGAATAGGTCGAGTCTTGGTGAAGAAAAGAGTGGACTTGCTACAGCTCATTATTGATTAGCCGCCCAGACATAATCAGATGGAGACCATGTCAAAAGCACATACCAACCGTATCAGAGCCAAAAACAACAGCTCAGCCCCTCTGCTGGTAGCAACCTGCTCTGGACCTCTCTTCTCGATCAAATAGAACAGCCCTGACGCATGTTCGTTAGGATGATCATCTCCTGCGCCGCTGATATCCCTCAGCGTGCACAACAGAAGAATGGAGGCTATAACCCTATCGTCAATGGCGTTCTCCTCGATCTTGATAATGTCTTGCATCATCTTGATGGCCCTTCCATGGTTCTTATATGACTCAATCCGGAACTTTTCACCGCCAAATCTGTTGTAAGCTGCCATTTGCGCCACCGTGAGGGTTGCTGTCTCGAGAAGACCATCAGGGCTACCGCTGTCATAAAGGTTTGGAAGAAAGCTGAGATGGCCGGGAAAGCCGTCCTCGGGGCATGGTGAAACGAATCGGGTGACAAAATAGGACAGAGAGACGTCGTCGTAGCACTGTTCAATCGATCGGAGGAGAGGACTGCTCTCCATGCCGGGTGAGTGAGATCTGGTGCCTTGCAGAGGGCTTTCAGCTCCTTTGCTTTCCTTGACATTCCGCACAAGCCTTTGTCGTGCGGAAGGCTTGGCTGATGATTTCTTCTTGCAAGGGCTAGGGAGCACATCTTCCTCCGGGACGACGGCAATAGTGATATTGCCTCGATTGGACTTGGTCCTTGTGTGCCGGAAATGGAACTGGTCCGTATACCCGGTGCATGGTTTGCCATATATAGCACAGCGGCGACATGAAGGTTTGTTTTCGTCGCACTAGAGTAATAAACGTCAATTTCTTTTGAATTGATGTGACATCCAATGTAAAAGTCCACGACCTGAGGTAGACCCCTTTTCCGCGTACCTTGACCTTTCGTTGACGGCAACGAAGACAGCCTGTACTGAAGCGTCCTGGGAATACCATGCTGATGTTGGACAATGGTATACCTTAATATCCTGCCATGATGAGGTGGTTTTCGGGACACTTCACGTTAAAGCTTTCGAAGGAGCAAAGCACAATGTAGCTATACGATTCAGATTGCAGATTCACAGCTCAGGCCCATCCTATTCTGAATACCAAGACCCAGAAATAGCTTCTTCGGACGGTGCACTAGTGATTAGGACCATAAGAGCTTGTGACGTCGTCAAACACTTTTATCCCCGCCATCTGCCATGGATCTGGATCTGGATATATCTCAATGCAGTACCAGATCTCGAGCATATGCGGGGAACCTCGTCTCCGCGACTCCTATTGGTGTTGATCGCCATGTCTTACTATGTCAGGACTAGTTTGTCAGTCTCCAACTGAGAACAAGCCGAGGTCTTGATGGTGATTGTTGCTGCTGATCTTGTGATCCAAATCATATCCTCGTGGATGCCCGCAATAGGGACTGGGTGTAATGTTATGGGAGTCGCGACGTGGAGCGCTTATGCTGTAGCAGTTCATGCGTTGTTGATTCCCAAGACATGATATGCGTCGTCGGTAGTCTCTTTTCTGTATATTTTGCTCTCCGAAACTTTCACCCGATGTTAACTGCCCGTTGCTGTGCCAGTCTTGTTGACAGACCACAGTGGACTGCAGTCAGGGGCAGTTAAAATCCACATCACGGAAGATGACGGAGTTAGGGGCGGATTTAGGTCATTCCGCCAAGACACTAAATACCCCTGATAAGTGATAAGTCAATGTTGTACTGTAGGTACGGATAGCAATCCCAGCAAATCTAACATCTGTAAAATTTGTCAGCCGAAATACCACGTTTAATCTAAATAAATAAACACTCGCCGGCCCAGGTCGTTATCGTAAGTGGCTTTGAATTACCACTACATATACGGATACCTCACATACATCGCGGCCATGGCAGCAATATCAAAGCTTGCCCTTTCTACTCCCCTGCAATACAAACCTGCAACGACACTCCCACGGCGCGTGCAGACCTTCCTTGACTGGGCTCACGCCCTGTTGATAACGCCGTTCCTTCTCACCAACTTTACGGTCGACATCTTGCTCCTCGTCCTTTTCCCTTTTGCACGCCCATCCCCAAAATGGAACCTCAACCAAGCAATCCGCATGCGTCTAGTCAAAATGGTCCTCCTGTACATGTCAATCCTCAAGACGGCAGACCGACTGCATCTCAAGCCGGGCAGAGAACGAAGCAGATTTGAGATGATCAATCCGGGGCCGTCCAGTCTCTACAAAGGTCCTCTTCGATGCCCCGATGAAACTGATATGAGCCCTGTGGTCAAACCGGCCATAATCGGGACGACATGGACGCCTGGCCTCCCTTCAGCAACGCCTGATATCACAATAGCACTGCACATACACGGCGGTGGCTTCACCCTTGGAAATGGCCGTGACGAAGACACGGGCTTCCTCGCAAAGAACTTCCTCAAGCACATGGGCGTGACTCACGTTTCAACACCACAATACCGACTGTCTAGCTGCCCCTCTCAGCAAAACCACTTTCCAGCGCCTGTTCAGGATGCTCTCACTGCATACTTAGATCTCGTTTTAACGAAAAAGATCCCGGCCAAGCAGATCATCCTCTCTGGAGACTCGGCAGGTGGTAACATTGTGCTTGCGCTGGCGAGGTACATATCCGAATATGGCACCGAACTCGGGATCCCTCCGCCTGGCGGCATCGCACTCTGGTCGCCCTGGGTAGATATCCACGCGGCGACGGATCTGACTCTCGACGTCAAGATGTCGCCGCATTACGAGACGGATTATATCTGCACAGAGTTTGCAAGGTGGGGAGCAGGCTGCGTCCTAGGAGCCTCTGGGACTGGGGTAAAAGTCGATGCTCGAGGACCGTACATGTCCCCGTTACATGATCCATTCAGGCTGGCTCGTCCAGGCCACAGTGTGGAAGGGACTGGGAGGAAAGAGGACGCAGATGACATTCCGTTGTTTATCCACGCGGGAGAGTGCGAGGTTTTGGTCGATGACGTGCGAGAGTTTGCAAGGCTTATAAAGGAAGTAGCTGGCTGGAAGAAGGTGCATTTGGAAATTGCAAAGTACTGTCCGCATGATATTGTGCTCATAGGGGACAAGATTGGGTTCGAGAAAGAAGCTGCTGAGGCGGTCACGGAGGCAGGAGCTTTTTTCAGGCGCATGGGATTAATTTCGACCCCTCTCAAGACTTTATAGAACGCATTTGTACTTGTTGCGTATAGAATTAAAGACATAGTTTTAGAACAGATAGATAATAATTAATAAAGAGCCTCTTTATTCTGGCTGCTAACAATGCTGAGCGTCTCGAACCTCTCCTTTGATCCAAAACTAACAATTGGGATAGCAGATGGAAGGCGGGCACTATTCGGTACGTCAAATGTTGCGAGACGGTCTACAGGTTCCTTCCTACAGAATCTGGGCTGAGTGAGGCGTAGTGTACATACCCCTGGATAAGAGAGGACATGTGGCGCCGCTATTGCCAGTGGGAAAATGACACCTGTCAGATGAGCCATGCTGGACCTCAGCTGAATCCTGATACTCAACCTAGAGGAAGTACAAAACTGTGCCTCTTTGATTTTCCTCCTTAAAGGGCCCAATACTCCTCCTTTGCCCGACTACTCTTACTTGGAGGCACTGCCGCTCCTTCATGTTGCCCTCCAAAGCTGTCAACAAGACATTGACGAAATCCTAGTAAGCTCGACCCCGGCATTCTGGGATAATCAGGGGTGCGGGGTGCAGCGGCTAGGCCCCCTATGACAGCGCCCAGCATTCGTCCCCCAACCTCCCTCCGTTATTGGAAGGGTCCCGAGGTATCCGTTCTCACTCACTCACTTTCTACTTGAATACATCCAGGACTCTGCACACCAAAATGATAAGCAAGTCTCCTGTGCAGTGGTGAACTTGGCGCGGGACAACAGTTATGTTCCAAGTCGAGGTGTCGTCTGGTCACTATTACCAAAAGTAGCTGAAGGGTCGCCACTGCCAGCTTCGCCCTAAATCTATCAACATGGCCAGCAAAGTAACAGGCCACCTAGGGTCCCTCACCCCTTTCGAAACTGCAAAGCTTCAAGAAACATGGATCCATCTCCTTCGGCTTTGTGGCCAAGACATTCCTGACTCCTCTTCTCACCACCTCCCACCAGACCACACTGCCTCGCACCGTCAGGACCATCTCCAGCCTCAACCGAATCTTCACCGTCCCAACGCAGCTGGCAACAGCGGTGCTGTATCCCCAATAACGCCCACCATCTTCCGAGAGCTACTATGGAACTTCTTCCAGGCTGAACATCCAGACGTGATGGTCCTCCGGTTCCTGCGAGCCCGGAAATGGGATGTCGACGACGCCCTTGGCATGCTGCTCTCCACGCTGAAGTGGCGCCATGAGCAAGGGCTTGATGAGATTGTGGCCCGGGGCGAGTTACTCAGCCGTCAACACTATTCAGCCGGTACGGGCGAAAGTCAACTTGACAAAAACCTGGTGGCTCAGTATCAAAGCGGCAAGGCCTTCATCCGGGGAGCCGACAAATCCGGTAGACCCGTTTTCGTCGTCAGGGTCAGGCTCCATCACCCGGATGCTCAGAGCCCCGAAAGCATGGAGCGCTTTGTCTTGCACAATATTGAGACGATGCGGAGTATCCTCCGCTCCCAACACTCTAGCGGGGCGGGCGAGAAGGCATGTCTGATCTTTGATCTCACAGGCTTTGGCCTCAAGAACATGGACTTTCACGTTGTCAAGTTTCTTGTCCTGGCCTTTGAAGCAAGGTACCCTGAGTATCTGGGCGTTGTACTCGTCCACAATGCTCCCTGGGTCTTTTGGGGCATCTGGAGGGTGGTCAAGCCCTGGTTAGATCCTGTCATCGCGGCCAAGATCCAGTTTACGACTTCGAATGGTAATGGTGGCGGCAAGGACAAGACGTCAGGAAGGCTGACGGAGCACATTGATCCCAAGAATCTAGAAAAGTCTTTGGGAGGCACAGATGACTGGGTGTACAAATATCATCCACCTGCGGATGGCGAGAATCATAGGATGGATAACAATGAGTCGAATAGACAAATCAGGGAGAGGCTGAAGGCCGAGAGGGAGGACCTGGTGCGCTGTTTCGAGGGAGCTACGATAGAATGGGCAGCTAAAGGGTTGAATAATCAGGGACTCATGAACGGAAATGCAGCGGGTCATGGGATCACAGAGGACGACAAGGAAAGGCTTCAGCTGGCAAAGAAGCTGCAGCAGAGCTTCTGGGCGTTAGATCCATATGTGCGGGCCAGAAATCCATGCCATCGCTCTGGTCTGCTTGGGCCGAACGGCGAGGTCGCAATGGACTACAAGGGGCCAAGCTGAGCTGGAGGGTCTTTTTACCAAGGGGTAGAACCATGTCTACCTAAATCCGATAATACCTGAAAGGTCTTATATACCCACTCTGCAAACTCGACTCATGATTTGACGACAGGTTTGTTTGTATTGCTCCTGCTGGTTGCCAAGCCAACAACTTACAAGATTCGACACCTTCAGAAAGCACCCTGTGACCCTAGGAATGAGGATGGTCCTTCCCATGGACATTTGCAAGAATATTCCGTCTTGACTGACCTCATTGCCCCCCTTGAAGGGGTAGCAGTAATGTGTATTTCCCCATACCCAATAAGTCCATCGCTTGCGAGGTGCATATCGATATGCATATGAACCATCTCCTACCCCAACCCACGACCGCGGAAATAGACTCTCCGTGTCAAGCACTGTGCCGCCACTGTATCGTCAAGTTGCAACTATCGTCAAGCCTCTTTTAACTTCGGAAACGAGCCTCGGCGATGGGTACTTCTCCTCAGTGATCGACAGCGGGGTAGACGCTAGCTACCCTGTGTGAATCCCGTCACTGATGGACTCTCGAGAGGGGTGTGTACCAAATCCTTTTACTGTACACTAGTTCAATTGTCATGGGATCTGATCAGCAAAGTCTTGTCTTCCTCCTCCATGTGAAGAAATGCAGTGCAAAGGTGTGGTCGGCTGCCAGGAGTACGAGATCCTGCAAGGCATCAAAGCCCACGATCGATGGGTTAAATGCGGGGAAGACCCGGGCCACGACCAACTCTTGCCAACAGGGGTAGTACACAAGCTCTCGATAGTGTCACATATGGCCAACTTGCAGCTTCTCATGTGCCGATGCTTTCTGGGGTAATGTGGGTGTTATCCTTGGAAGACCTCCACCCGAGCTAACATGAAGGGTCTGATCTGTCAAACTGCAAGCAGATGAATAGCACGTAGTACTCTAGCAGCTTCATGCCCATCGAGACGTCGGCTATCATAAAGATGTCGTGTCGGGGTGGTCCTGTCCAGTTCCATCTTTACAGCCCAGCGATTGGGAATCCATGTTCTTTCTTACCTTGAGCTTGTCCGAGCTTGCCTGGCCCCTTGATCTTGTTTTCTCACTGCTCTGTTGACAATGAGATTGTCACATATTCTCATTGGGACATTGGCTCCCACAACCTTGGCGAATGGCTTCACTGGGATACCACGTGCGGATTCCCTCTCCTCAGCCGAGCTTGTTGCCCTTCTCGAAAGACACAACTTGGCCATCGTCCCCAAATCAGACCTCACAGATGTCCTGACGGAACTCACCGGTCTCTTAAAGGCACAGCGCATACGGACGGTTCCCCATCTCAAGTTCAAGAGACAAAACGGCACACAAACGAGCCCAGGCCCCGGCTCCAGAGCTGGTTCCAGTTCTGCTGACAGCAACGATGATGATGGCGGCATCTCGGCCCAGGGACTCCTCGGCGACCTCCTTGGCGATATCCCCGGAATGGGAGATCTGGGAGACATCATCGACAGCTTGGGAAACATTCTCAAGAACCTCGGCAACATCAGTGGCTTGATCAAGGGCGTGGAGGGTCTCCTCACAGCCGAGTTCATACAAGCCCTCAGCGGAGCCATAATCAACCTGGACGCGACTCTGAAGCCTCCCGTCCCACGCCTGGTGCAGAGTCTCCTGGCCAAGGCCGCTCCGTTGGTTGACACCCTCGCGAAGCTTGATCTGGAAGCCCTTTTGGCCAAAGTCGGCCCGTTACTCGACAAGATTGGAGATATCGACCTCGACGGGATCCTCACGGCCTTGGCTCCGCTTCTCACCAAGGAAAAGATTGATAATATTGTCAAGCTCCTAGACAACGCCGGTGCGCTTCTTACAGAGGATACTGTTCAGGAGCTCGGCGGTCTCCTCAAGGCAGCAGGCCCGCTTCTCACCAAACTTGGAGAGCTCTACCTTGATGAGCTGTTCGATGCTGTTGGGCCTCTCCTCCAAAAAGCGGGTCCTCTGCTCGACAAGCTCAACAAGTTGGATCTGGACGGCGTTCTCGACGCGGTTGCTCCTCTGCTCACAAAGGACTCAATCAACGGAATCATAGGCCTGCTCAAGAACGCCGAGTCCCTCCTCACCCAAGACACGGTGAAGCAGCTCAGCGGTCTCCTCAAGGCTGCTGGTCCTCTTCTTGAAAAGCTCGGCGAGCTGGACCTTGACGAACTTCTAGATGCTGCTGGT
Source organism: Rhypophila decipiens (assembly GCA_033297075.1). Lineage (NCBI taxonomy): Eukaryota > Fungi > Ascomycota > Sordariomycetes > Sordariales > Naviculisporaceae > Rhypophila > Rhypophila decipiens. The sequence continues at coordinate 1,093,900 of MU858045.1, read as the reverse complement.
CCTCTGCTCCAGAAGGCCGGGCCGCTGCTCGACAAGCTCAACGAGCTCGATCTGGATTCACTCCTCGAGTCCGTCAAGCCCCTACTCACCGACGAGTCCATCAATGGTCTACTGAGGCTTCTCACCAACGCATCAACGCTCCTTAACAAGGAGAACACCAACAGCCTGGTCAATCTCATCAAGAGTGCCGGACCACTTCTCGACAGCTTCGGCGACCTCGACCTAGAACCGCTTCTGCAACAACTGGGTCCCCTTATCGGAACCTTGGGCAAAGTGGATCTCGATGGCATCCTCCAGTCAATTGCTCCGCTGCTCAGCAAACGGACGATCGATATTCTAACAACCCTGCTTACCAACGCCGCGACTCTTTTGAACAAGGAAAACACCAACTCCCTAGTCGCCGTTATCAAGACCGCGGCTCCGCTCCTCGATGGGCTCAAAGACCTTGACCTAGATGCTCTCCTTGCCCAAATAGGCCCTTTGCTCGCCAAACTATCCAAACTCGATCTTGACGGCTTGCTCAATGCCCTCTCCCCATTGCTTGCCCCCAAGACTGTCCAAGGACTGGTGGCTCTCCTAGGCAATGCCGGCTTGCTGCTCAACAAGGAAAACACAAACTCTCTTGTCCAAGTTATCCGGACTGCCGGTCCGCTGCTTGATGGCCTCAAGGATCTTGATCTCGATGAGCTGCTCGTCCAGGTTGGCCCATTGCTCGGCAGTCTCTCCAAGATTGACCTACCGGCCTTGTTGGGTGCCGTTGCGCCCCTTTTGACAAAAGACTCCATCGGCGGTATCGTCGGGCTGCTGGGCAACGCCGAGAATCTGCTCACGGCCCGGTTTGTCAATCAGACGCAGACTCTAATCGGTGATGCCGTCCCTCTGGTAGGCGCACTTGGTGATGTCGACGTCTCCAAGCTGATTCACCAACTTGGACCACTCCTAGATCTTGTCGGGCGCGTTGATCTGGCTGGTCTCATCAACAAGCTCATGCCTCTTCTGAATGCGTTCGGCAAGATCGACCTAGCCAAGTTGATTGACGACGTCTCGCCGTTGGTAGAGTCGCTTGGTGAGGTCGATCTAGGTGCTTTGCTCAGCAAGCTACCTCCTCTCCTGGGACAAGTCGAGCCATTGCTTGGCCAACTCGCCAAGATTGATTTGCCAAAACTGGTGGGCAAACTGACGCCCATATTGGACCTGGTTGGCCAGTTGGACCTAGAAAGTCTCCTTGCCGCCGTTGCCCCCTTGTTAACGACAGACAGTATCAAGGGCATTCTTGGCCTGCTGGGCAACGTCGAGCATCTTCTCGATGCAAAGTTTGTGAACCAAACCCGAACACTCATCGGCGGGGCAGTGCCGTTCATTGCCACCTTGGAGCGTGTTGACATTGAGGGTCTGTTTGACATTATCGAGCCGCTGCTGAAAGAACTTGAAGGAATTGACCTGTCTGGTATTGTCGAGGCGCTCAAGCCGCTCCTGGGTGCTATCAAGGAGATTGACCTGAAGGGTATCCTTGATCAAGTGCTGCCACTGCTCAGCCCCCAGAGCATCAAGCTGGTCATCGGGCTGCTTGCCAACGCAGGTTCCTTGTTGACGCCCAAGTTTGTGGGCCAGACATCAGAGCTGATTGACGATGCAACACCTGTGAGTTTGACTCATTTCTGACCATCCGAGCATGTTCTTGCCAGGACGCGATTGCTGACCAAAATGCATCTAGCTCGTGGCAACGGTTGCGGACCTCGTGCACGCAATTTTGAAGGAGTTTGTTGGTCCGAAGAAGCAGTAAAAATAACCTATTATTAGTGCGTACCTAATTATAGGGACTGGCCCCTGTGTCAAATCATCATCTCTGTTTATAATTTTTAATCCAATCATGTTCTTGTTGAACCATATGGCTCGTGTATTCACTGCCCTTTCGCTGTTCCACATGTGCCAGTGAACGGCAAGTGTTTGAAATTGGGCTCATCAAGTTCGTCACTGGTTTCTGAGAAGTGAACCTGTCAGGACCGAATAAAGCTAAAAAGAAAGAAAGCACAGTACGTACAGGCCAAGTTATAGCCAAGAGAAACGTGCCTGGCAATGGGCAAGCACGTGCTCGCAGTCTAACCACATGCAATCAACCCCACGGAATCAAGCAGGAGGCTCTCAGCTCTCCTCGAGATTTTTCCATTTCTTTCATCATGGCCTGTGAAAGTGAGCTGGGGAGCCCAGTATTTGTTACGTTTGTCTTGTTCAGGGCTGAGCTGGACCACGAAGCCAAGGTAGATGTTCGAGTCAACGGGTCTGGGATCTCACGGGATTCATATTGGGCAGATTAACTGTGCAGCTTCCGTCGGAATTAGGTCTCATTTAGCTGTGGAGTATGCATAAGCAAGTATGTACGCCCTATGTATGCTCCATATACGATACCGAGTTACCGGCACCGAGAGAATTGAAACCGTTTTGTGAGTGATGGTCCACATTCAGATGATCCACGCTTGGTGGCGATGAACTAACTTGGAGAAATGCTCATGTTGGCGATCTTGTTGTGCTGATAATAATACAGTGTAGATCTTGGTTGTGCGCCACATGGATATCCTGTCCTGAGACAACATCTTTGAGCAACGACACAAAAGCAGTCATGAACGGATACACGAATTCTTGGCCAGAAATTCGTCATTCACAAACCACAGTTTTTCTTTGAGGATTCGCCCACCAACTGGCCGCACAATGGCCAGTTAAGCGAAGAGGCTGATCTGCCAAGACAATAAGGACTGACAATGAATCCTTTCTTGCGCACCTCACTCATTCTCCTTGCTCGACACTTACCGCTATGTTGCAGCTGCCACGACCTCATCTCGTGGGAACATGTCCCTCTGCTAACCCAAACGAGTAATTGGCCCAAAGCAGGCATACCACTACGCCGCTCCACGCGAGTCTCGCCCAACAGTGTGCCAGTGACTGCTACCCGTACCCTCAAGCTTGTTGCCCAGCGGCTCAAGTGTCGCCCGCGGTCGTCCCATGGCGAGGGATATGAAGTTGCATCCGTCACTATGACCCTGCAGCCAAGACACGATGGCAAGACAGCTGCCGGCGCATTGGAATCCCGAGCGCGCCGGCGAAGACCCTTAAAGCCTCATGGAGAGTGGCGCGCCCACCATCAGAGATGTAACGAAGAAACAAGCAAACAAAGAGTCTCGAACGGTCTATGAAACGGAGTTTTGGCTCGGAAGCTAGCATAAAAGTGCCGGATTTTAGTACGCTAATATTCATTCAGCTTCCGGCGGAATGGCCCGAATGATTCGTCGAGGAAACCGTCTACGGATACCTACTCAGACACTAGATGCAGTCAAGATACGGAATTTGGAAAATAACCCCCACAGAATACCCTGCAGGGTCTATTCCCTATGCAGGTGATGGATTTATGATGTGAAATCTTCAAGTGTAGGTCTGGCTGTGCCTGGAGTCAACATGATGGCCCTCTCACCCGTCACTCGTTCCAACTGACCTTTGTTCACAGAAAAATCAGATTGGGGGCAGAGTATTTTAGACGGACGTCGATATATCCAACGTGCTCGACTTGTGGCGTCAGCTAGAGCAAGTTTACCACGGCTTGGGGGCAGTTGCGGATGAGGCCGCATGCGCCAAGTCGGCCTTGCCAGGGTACCCAACGTATCACCGAAGCTTATATCTGGATTGCGTGCTCGACTTGGTCTATTTCATCATCACGCCGAGAAGAAAGATGTTGCGGTTCTCGACTGCTCGGATTCCAGGTCTCCTCTTTTTCGTTTGTTTCCCAGCGCTCACGTCTTGCCGCTTCCTTTCCCCCATGGCCCATCCCATGTGCTTGTCAAGCCCGCTCTTGGTATTGACTCGAATCGCAACGCAACGCTCATGATGGGCTTTCGGGCTTGGGAGACAAGATCTTGGCCCTATCTTGGCTCTCTTGGGCCTGGGGGAATGGGAGCTTATAAGAAGAGAGGGATATCCCGTTGGGAAGAGATAATGAGATACAGGACGAGGTGTCAATCCAAGAGCTCTTCAGTCGGACTCGTCTCATCTTCATCCTTCTGTCTGGTGAAACTTTCTGGCCAGAGATAGAGCTCTAGATCCAAAACTTTACTTGAGAATACCACCCCAGTGGTAGCCAGTCACAATGGCTTCTCCCGACGTCAAGTATACGGACCCGGAGAAGTACCTCCCCGCTCCGGCAGATGATGAGCGGGCCCTCAACCTGCGGGTTGACTGGACCAAGGATGAAGAGAGGAGGGCGAAGCGCAAGTAAGTGTTCCTGCACCTCAGGCTGTCGGCGAGTTTGCCGAACTGGATGCTGTCGTCATAACCCTCCACTCAATCGGCTAAGCTGGCACTGCCTCGACTTGAAGCTTACCTGATGTGTCTACAGGCTCGACCTCATCATTATGCCCCTGTTGACACTGGGCTTCTTCTGCCTGCGTAAGTTCCTCGGGCCCTTGACGGCATCGATACGGACCATGACTTACAATGCCGTCTCTGCTCGACAGAACTCGACAGAGGCAACATCTCCAACGCCATCACAGACACGCTCTTCGAGGATGTCGGCATCACACAGAACGAGTTCAACATCGGACAGCAGATGCTCTCGCTGGGCATCGTGCTCTTCGAGATCCCGTCCAACATGATCCTCTACCGTGTCGGGCCTGGCAAGTGGCTCACCCTCCAGCTCTTCCTGTTCGGCACCGTCGCCACCTTCCAGGCCTTCATGAACAGCTACGGCTCCTTCATCGCTACCCGCCTCCTACTAGGCATCACAGAGTCGGGCTTTATTCCCGGTGGTCTGTGGACGCTCTCGACATGGTACACGCGCCGTGAGACGGCCAAGCGTGTCATGATCTTCTACTTCGGTAACCAGTTTGGCCAGGCTTCCTCCAAGCTCTTGGCCACTGGTATTCTCGCCATGGAGGAGGTGGGCGGCAAGCCTGGTTGGTTCTGGCTCTTTGCCATCATGGGAGCTTTCACCGTCTTCTGCGGCTTCATTCTCGGTTTCTGCCTTCCCGACTCGTTCCGCAACCCCTGCAGCACATTCTTGCCCGGCAAGAGCTGGTTCACCGACCGCGAGCTTCACATCCTGCAGACCCGTGTCCTTCTCGACGACCCGGCCAAGGGAAAGAAGAAGAGAAAGATCGACATTGGTGCCTTCAAGAGAGCTGTAAGTCTCCATATGGCCCCATATGATGCCGTGAACCCTCTTTCTGACCAAGACTCTAGTTCTCCAACTGGCGCATCTGGATCCACGTCTTCATCTCGCTCCTCAACAACGGCCCTCAGCGCGCCTTTGATACCTATGCCCCATCCATCGTCACCTCCTTCGACTTTGGCAAGCTCAGGAGCAACGCCATGGCCTCTGTCGGCCTCTTCCTTCAGCTTCCCACCTCGTTTTTCTTCAGCTGGGTCTCGGATCACTTGTAAGTCTTTCGGTCTCGGACTGTCGATTAATTACTGGCATTCCTACTCAATGCTAACTCTTTGCCTTAGTAATCTTCGTGGCGAGACAGTCATTGCTGGTCTCTTCTTCCATTTGGTCGGCTACATCATGAACAGATCCTTTAGCCCTTACAGCAACGACCGCCGGAGCGTCAAGTATTTTGGCGTCATCTGGACCCAGATGTTTGGCACCTTCTCTCACCCGCTCAACATCACCTGGCTGTCTCTCACCTGCGAGGACTCTGAAGTCCGTGCCCTTGCCATGGCTATGTAAGTTCACTGCCCCCTTTCAGCAGCAAGGCATGCGTGTATAAAGCAGATGACTAACCCTCAGCAGGGTCATCATGGGCGCCAACATCGCCGGTATCTACGGCGCGCAAATCTTCCGATCCGAAGACAAGCCGCTCTACCTCCGCGGCTTCAGCATCAACCTGGCCATCTTGACGACAGCCATCGTCCTTGCCATTGTCCGCACAGTCGATGACAGGATCCGTCGCCGCTTCAGGAAGAGGAACGAAGAAGCTGGCTCCTCTAGTGACCAGGTCCAGACCATCGAGGTCGACGAGGAGTTGAAGGGCGCTGCCAAGTAAAGCCATCATGCACTGCTTGGTCGGATCATGATATAAAATCGGTGCTTTTTTTTTTTTTTTTTGGATATACAGTCCTTGTTATTAGCCGCATACCCATTGAGGTTTGGTAGAGGGCTTGGGATTGTTTGTTGGTTGTTTAGCGAGTTAATACCCATTACTTGGAGACGTCCTTTTATTGACTAGACTAAACACGTAAAAAGTGTGCCTCGTTTGGATGTCTACTTTAATGCTTTTTTGACCACCATCGCATTCCATCCATTGTGACACACTGACAATCATCCCTACTGCCCAGTCGAGAAGCGCTTCAGTTGGATATCAGCATCGTCAACCCCGGCCATCACACTTCGGCGCTTCGACTTTAGTCCACCAGCACAATCGCTGTTCCCATTTCTTGCCCCGTAACCACCACCAGTCAGTTCTTCAGTCGAGACGCCACCTTCGCTGTGTCCATCCTCCAACCTGACAAATGACCCCTCGGGATCAAAATCCGTGACAGTGTCGAGCTTATTCCTCTTTTGTCGACCACCACTCCGGTTCGATATCTTGCCAATCGTAACTATAGAATGCAAGTTCCCCTTCGGCTCAGCTGATTGTCCGTCTTGTCTGCTTCGCTTGCCCGAGATGGTGCCCGTCACGCCACCAAAGAGGCGCTTCAACAAGGGCGCACAAGGTGGCAGACAAGCACCAATGATGGCCAGTGGCGTCTCGATCGCAGAAGCGACATGGCATAACACGACCGTCTGGCTGATGTTGTTACCCGATGGCCCACCGCCAGGCTTGTAGATGCTGAACAAGGCTAGACGGGCGAAGGAGGCAAGAATGACGCTCCCGCCAAGGAGGAAGACACCTGATATGGCGAGCTTCTTGTCCCGACCCATTTGGAGAGACCAGACTTCGTACACGGGCAAGGCGACGGTCAGAAAGTCGAAGATGATGTTGGGCACGGTGATTCCGATGTAGAACTTGTCCGAGTCGATGCAGTAGCCTGGGATGGAGCGGTCCCAGAAGGCTTCAATGGGGGTGCAGCTGAATACTAATTATCCCACTCAGGTCAGCAAAAACATCATGGGAATACCAAAGAGCTGTAGGGATACTGAAGTAGGGCAAGTCAAAACACAAAGCAACGTACTGCTGACGACCACGACGGCAATGCCCCATCCCATCAACATGAACCCTATGACCCAAACAGAATGGCGAATAACTCGGGAGGCCGAAAAGATGCGATAGTACATTGTCAGGACGGCCAGTTTCGAGACGGGGCAGGCGATGCCGTAGGTGACTTCGATGGCCAGGATTCCTTTCAGGAAGAAGATGGGCTCGACAAGGTCGGCCATTGTTCGGCCGAGTCCGTAGTGTACGCAGTAGCCCTCTCCAAAGAGCATCATGTAGTTGGCGAGCTAGGTAAAGAGTAGACGGTCTTGGTCAGTGACAGGATTGGCCGTGGGATGGCATGAATGGACTCACCAGGGCTACGGTGCAGACATATTCGTCAAATGTCAAGGCCTTGCCCGCCCCTCGAACGACATACAGCCGCAGGATGAGGAAAAATGTAGCGATTCCGGTGAACGCAGCGTGGGGAGCCAGCAAGATGGCCGAGATGTCGTTTGGGTTGTAGTAGGTCACGTCGTCCATGGCGGTTGTGTCTCTAGAGTTCTAACAAACTCGAGGGAGTCCTCACGACGACTCGGTGGTCAAGTTGGTAGTCGCATGTGTACATATGAGGAAGAGAGCTGGACACGCCATCTGTGAGTATTCAACTGGCAATGGCATCGGTCCGATATAATAATCGCAGCATGAGCAGATCAAGGCCTGTTATGAACTAGGGCTGTTAGCCTGTTCTTCAAAGCGAGTCGCTCACAATCTTCTTGTCCACGTCCAATTTCACGAGATTTCCAAGGGCTCGAAGCCCCTGACATTTCCAGCTTCCGGGCTTGGCGAGACATCTCCTACACTTGTTTACTCTGTGTTCGACTTTGAACTAACTTATTCATTATTGCAACTGTCTCGGGCTCAGGCGACTCACCGTCCTTGTCTTTCAGCGGTTATATGTCAATCCTTTCTCAATGCCGGCAAGTCTTGAGATAGGGGTATGAGTGCCGATCCTCATCACATCCAACCGCGGAAGAGGGACCGCCATCCGGAAGTCTTTCCCCTGGTCGGTCGTGAGCTGTGCCACTCTGCAGTCAGCTGAACGACGGCTTCAACGCCAAGCTTCTCGAGTGCCGGAGACCAAAGAAATATGATGTGCATATTACGGATACCTATAATACCAGTCTTGAGACAAGAGGCATCATGCAGCAAACTCCGGTGGCTGGTGGATGGATTGGGCCGCAAATTCGAAGCTAGTCGTCCAATCATGAATGACCTCGACCACGCCGTGCGCCAACACATAGTCGGCCTTGGCATCTTTTTGGTTTCCGGGGACCGTTCCGGGGACGGGATGCCGTCACCACCCCTGTTATCAACCTGCATGACGCCCAATTAAGCATTGGGGTTGGTGGATTCATGAGGGTTCTCGTTCACCTGATGTCTGATGAAGAGTATTACCGGCTTTGAGGCTTTTATACGGATACTAGAGCCTCATTGGAATTCATATTGAGTCTGCCCTCGAGGTCCCTCATCTGTCCCGGCTCGGAAGGTGGATGATGGATCGGACTTGAAGATTCACGTCGGTTGTCAGCTTCGCCAATACGTAAAAGATCATCAGTCATGTGCATCACTTTGAAGTTTTCACCATCAGCCGGCCATGGCGGCTTCCGAGCGGTCACTCTCAATCCGCTCCCGAGTCGACCGAGACCCACACCCGTCGGTGGTCAGCCCAGACTTCCGCACCTGGCTTTCTCGCCGAAAGGACGGCAGTGCCGGATATCATCTTATGATCTTACAAATCAGTATGGGCAGCAAATAACCTTTCCATCACACCTCCTCAAGTTTTTGTTAACAGGGGTGCAAGTACCATGCTGTTGTTTGCAGGACACTATAGATATTCGATGCTCATGCAGGTGATAACCTGTCTGGTCGATGCAACACGCTGAGTCAAGTTGGCGATAATGCGGGGGGATTGCCCTGTAACCAGCCACTGGATTTTGAACATGGCCGTCTATTTATTAGACTTGAATCCGAGATGACCGACAGTGCTGAGTCAAAAATCATTCTCAACTTCTATTTCTTACCTGCCTAATCCCCGAGTTGTAGGCTGCCAAGATGAGAATTCTACATATCCTTACCCTTGCTGTCCAAATGATGGGTGTTTCGGCGACCCCAGCTCATCAACATGGCACCGCCGGGACTATCAAGACCGGTGACGGCGTCAATCTTGTCTACAACCAGACCGGCCCACGAAATGGCCAGCAGATTCTATTCATCACAGGATGGCGGCAAGCCCAAGTCGAGTGGAAGAAGCAAGCAGAGTACTTCGCCTCGGCCGGCTTCCGGGTAACAACATATGACATGCGAGGCCACGGAGACTCGGAAGAGCCCGAGTTCGGCTACCGTATAAGCCGCTTCGCCGCCGACCTCAACGACGTCCTGAACAAGCTCAACCTCCGCAAGGTCACCATCGTCGGCCACTCGATGGGCTGCTCCGTCACCTGGGCCTGGTGGGACCAGTACCCAGAGTCCCGCCACCGGGCAAGCCACCTCGTCCTGGTCGACCAAGCAGCCGTCATCGCCGCTGACCCGCATTGGCCTGCCGGACAAGCAGAGCAGCTCGGGTCCCTCTTCTCCCCCACAGCTATATACGACCTCGCCGCCGATATGGCCAACCAGCTTGAATCACTAGTGCGGTCCATGTTCACTCCCTCCGTCTCTGAAGCCGACTTTCAGTGGGTCCTGGCTCAGAACCGCAAGATGACCGACGCCCACTCGGCCGCCTTGTTTGTCGATCATTCATTCCGAGACTGGCGTGATGTCTTTCCGCGGATCACCATCCCGACCTTGGTCATTGGCGGCGAGGTGAGCGTGATGCCGCCTGCTGGGATCGAGTGGATTGCCGGTCAAATACCAGGGGCGGAGAAGTACATCTTCTCGGCCGCCGAGAAGGGGAGTCATTTCATGTTTTGGGAGAACCCGACCAAGTTCAACTCGTTGGTAAAAAGCTTCATTACAAAGAAGTAATAACCAACTGGTAAGTCCGATTTCAGCCAGGACCATTGAATTGAGGCTGGTGGGGACTTCTGTTTTTTCCCAACGCATGTAATTATGGAAATGGCGCCACGGCAGAGCAGAATAAGTGGCTTCGAGATTTGTTAACAAGGTCAGGGCTTGGCGCAAATAACTGATGTTCGACTCCCATGGGGTGAGATGGAAAAGAGAAACTGACTTTTCATGTACTCGCGCTCGGTCTGAGAGTAGAAACTCCAATACTGTTGCCTGAGTGTTGCCTGGGCCACAAAGGCAGGGGAAAGCCTTTGTACCCCACCAGGCAGCGGTAGGTGCAGCACTGCCGTTAGGCCATATAAATGGCCTGCGCTCTTCCCTCTTCGGTACATCATAGCTTAGCTCCGTAGAGATCTTATCTATGATTCACCTCTCACAAATACTGTGTAGTGTGAAAACGTGACAGCGTCATAGTAGATTTTGAGTTTTTGGTCCGCCGAAATCACTGTAATCAGACAGCCGCAGATCTCCTCTATCTTGGAGAGTCCGGTGGAAGTAGGACATGCTCCGGGCTGACTCGGGGAAAGATGTTGAAAGTTGATTGCATGTACAAGAAGGCCCGTTGGCAAGGCACCGAAAACGTGGATGGATGAATTTGACTCAGTAACTCCATTGAGCCAAACAAAGACGTTGCGTGCGATGTCTCGGTAGTCTTTGGGAATTTCGCCGAGAATACGTGCATAGGTCTCGTCGAGGTCCTTCGGCAGTTCTTGGAGTGCTTGTTCGATGGCTGAGGCATCCAACTTCCGGTTCAAAATCCTGACTTGGCAGGATGCCCATTGAAACATGCCCTTGGCGCCATCTACCAACTTCTCAACAACTTGTTCCCGTAACGAGACCCTCCAGGGCTCCGTCCACGTTCTATTGATCTCGCGACTAACGAATTTCCCGATGTCTTTGTCAACCTCTTCGTTGGACATGGGCACCGTCATCGAACATGGCCCGAGTCGTGTCTTGATATCGGCATATAGTCGGCTGGTTGCCAGCAGTCGAACCTTGGCGAACTGGGGAGAAATAGCCATCCGCACGAGGACATCGAGTAACTGATCTCGCGGTTCTTTGCTTTCGTCAACACCATCTACCATCAGGTATAGGACGTCGACGAACGTAAGGAGCTCAACCAGCCCATCCATCAATGCGTCAATAGTGGGGTGATGATCCATCCTGCACGACGCAAGGATCTTGGGTGGTACATGTCCCAAAGCTCGGCATAGCTGGCTCACGGTCCACCTTAGGAAAGCCTCAGACTCGTCTCGATTATGCCTATACGAACAGTAGTAGTAGACACACTGGGCCGCTTTTGGCGTCATGGTTCTCACATGCCCCCGGCATTTGTCGATGAGAAACGAGGCGAAAATGGTCTTTCCGGCACCAGGGATACCGTGAATCCACAGAAGTCGGGATGGCGGCATTGTGTCTGTGTCAAGCCACGACTGCCACTCGTTCATAACGCAGAATCCATTCACCAGTATTGTCCTCCTTTTTGCGTAAACCACAGGCTGCGTTGTGTTTGACAGTTGGGTTCGTTTCCTTCTGAATCCATGAGACGACCTTGCTCCGTTCCTGGTCTGTGGCACCCTGTGTTAGCAATGGCTCTAGAACGACAGAACGTTCCGTCGTTACATACCACTCAATGAATTGTGCACGACGGTAACTGTGCTTTTGATGTCCTTTATATCACGGCTGATCGCTTGTCAGTTATCGAGCTATGGGTGGGCACGTTGTAGTCGGAGGGCATACGCAATATCTCCAAGCAATCCAATCATCAGGTTGGTCTTGTGTTTTTGGATAGCTGTCCGGAGCTTCTCGATATCGTCCTTTCTCCACGTCCACATCACAGCATCTCTGATCTTATGACGCTTTCCGGGAGCAGAAGAACATGATTCCGAAATAGAGAGTCCCTCTAGACCCCTGGCGAGTTCGTCGAGAGTTTCTTTGCACCCTTTAATAGCGGTATTTACCCCGGCCTGACTGGTTGTCGAATCCTGATCTTTCGCTAAGGCATCAACGTGAAGCTCCTCCAGCACGGTACTGAAAGCCTTTATCTCGATGTCGATGATCCGCAGGTCCTTTGGCGCCTCCTTCGCTGTGCTAAGAAGGTTGAGAATTTTGCCCGCAAAGACCCAAAAGGGCCGTGATGCCCGACGCAATGCTCAATGGATCAGCCATGTTAATGCTCTGGAGCTCTCTCAGTCGAGTTGAGCGGGGTTATGTTGTCGGGCGAGGAAATGGATGAGGTGATGAGAATGAGGGGCTCTGATGAATCGATGGGTTCCAAGATGTTTGAACGGCCACTTGGCACACCTTTTCAGCACAATCGGGTTCCCGCTGGGTAGCAAGGCATACTGAGGCAGGCGACTCAGCCACCACCATGTGAAACCAGTTGCATTAGGCGTTTTCCATTCAAGACGGAGCGGCTAATAGTTTCGCATCAACAATACATCACTACATTTTCCGGCAATGATGTTAACAGGGCACCAGCTGTCAACACTTCACAGAAGTTGAATGAACTGTACATGAAGAATACAGTATTCCATGGTAAATAGTCAACCTGCAAACCTGATAAGGCGCCTTGCCAAATTGTAAAAGGAAGGCACCTATCTATATAAACACAACGCAAAAGAGTGACTTTAAGGACTTGTATCCGACATATGTATGAACTATAAAAGAGCAAAAAGAGAGAGAGAAAGAGGTTATGCCCGGACTCGAACCGGGGTTCCCGGAAACATTGAGGGTGCCTTGCAACATCTCAAAATCCGATGTGCTGACCACTACACTACACAACCTTAACCGTAACTTCTGTCTTATGGTGATTTTAGTTGAGCGGAGTTCGGCTGACATGGAAGAAGCGGACGGGAGTACGTCAAACCTTATTGACCTGCAAGAACGGTAGGAACAATCTCGAAGTGTAGGAAGCTCCTCGTATTTACCCTATCATACATGCGGGCATTATGTGTCCTGTCCTAATTTCCAACCATCTCATGGCCACTGCCATGTGCGTTTGAGTTGTATCACTTTACCTTGTCAAGGGTGATGTTCAAGGCCATGTTGTATACGCTCTTGACCTCCCCCGTCGAACCCTCCAACTCAAAAATGAACCCATCGAGCGGCTGACCGGCATACGTCACGCCGGTATAGTCGATCCAAACGCCACAGTCGGTGCTATACCACTTTCCCGGATTATCCGGCCCCCCTATGTTCTCAAAGACCGCCTTGAAGGCTTGTCTCACACGGCCGTTGGGAAGTTTGGTCTCCAGGCCGGTATAGTACAGTCTCACGGATGGGACTGGCGCGGTCTTGTTGTTATTTGCTGGATCTGTGGCAACGGAGAGGCCGGATTGGAGAGCCAACGAGACGGGAATCATGTCACTGCTGTTGGAGTACCATGTGCCAACACCTAGACCTGGGACATCCGGGGCGGTGGAGATCTGGACGGTTGAGTTCATGGTCCGGTTGGTACTTGCGACAGGGCCGCGATAGGTATATGTACCGCCAAACTGCGCATCTGCAGACTCTCGACTTGCGGCATCATAGGCTGGAATGATGGTCGAGGCCACATAATCTGCAAAGCCAAAGATGCTGCCCGCTGGTGCATTTCCTGCGATCATGAGCGTGATGCCTAGGTTGTAGTCTGGGAGCAGGGACAAGAAAGCCGAGTAGTCGCCTACGCTTCCGGCTTTTGTGAAGGCTGTTACGGTACGGTGGGGATGCTTTTCGCTAGGTCGAATCCTCCTAATCCCCCATGGTGCTCCTACCGCGGCGACAAAATCCGAGGAGAACGATACTGGTTTGAGCCACCGACGGGTGAGAGCCGGCTTTAGCAAAGTCGAGTTGAGAATGGCCAAGCCCAGACGGGAGAGGTCGCCTGCCGATGTGAACATGTTGCCAGATCTGGTGCCAGGTTAGCTGTAATGTTATGCTGATCCGAGTCGGGGAATTGGAAAGGGGGTAATCTTACGGATTCTCATCTCCCAAGTAGTAGCGCCATCCCGTCCCGCTATCCCGGGGAATGATTCCCACCGATTCGGGGGCCTCATCGTAATAGGTATGGTCAAGACCAAGGGGCTTGAGTACGTTTTGTTCGAGCACCTCTTTAAACGGCTTCCCGGTTATTTGCTCTAGAGCATAGGCAAGGATCTGATATGCAATGTTTGAGTAGGCAGGTGTCTTCCAAGGGGCAAACGCCGGGTAAGCTTTTGCGAGTCCTTCGAAGAATTCTGCAGTGACTTGTTAGTCTTTTTCTTCCCTCTTGCCATAATCATCATAGGGTAGACTTGCGTGTGCGGTTACAAAGCGGATAGTTGCCACAAGTAGGAATGTCTGCCTCGGCAAGGGGCGGAAATCCAATGTTGACAGCCTGCTCCAGATCTAGAGGCCCGATAATCTCCCCGAGGACCAATTCTGCTTCGAGTTAGAAATGACATCCCGATTTTTTAGTCTTGTAGTCGGGGAAAGGACGGCGAACATACGGTCACGTTCGAGACCCGACATCTGCGCCATCAGCGACAGAATCGTAATGTCTTCCCAGTCCACCGTTCGAACATGGTCGTTTGGATCCCCTCGTTTTGCGAGTTCCGCCAGTTCTGGCACAAACTCAGTAATCGGATGGTTGAAGTATTTGTCTCCGACTTCCGACAGGAACGTCAAGACTGTGAAAATCTTGGTAACGCTGCCCAGCCGATAGACTGTATCGGCGTCCACCTTTTTAACTCCCGTGGTGTTGGATGGGAGCAGCTGAGCGGTATGAAAGGTCTCAAACACAATAGGCTTTCCGGGGTTGGTCGAGAATACCTGAACCGAAAACGAATAGTTCTGTCCAGCACTCGCCACGGTATCAAATGTGGCCTTTAGCGCATCGGCCGCCGCTTTCCATGTGGGCTGCTCGGCGAGATTCCTGACCTTGGGAAACTCGGCTCCTTGAACAGGACAATTCGGGCTAGCACTGGCAACCTGAAGGGAGGTGAATGCCAGCAGCACCGAAGCTAATGACTGAAACAGGGGCGCCATAGTCGCAGCTCATCCACATCAGATGATGATTATCCCAGGGAGCAAAGAAGTCGGACAGCAAACCCGGGAAACGTCCCAGGGACACAATCCCGGTGCGATGGGCAATCTTATATCATTTTGTTTCCAAGCAACGCACGAAGCTATGAATGCAGATATATCATCCGCAGCCGTTCCTGGAATGTTCAGTGAGGGGACGAGGGTCTGCTGCGGGCGAATATCCGGGACAAAGTGTATAGTCCCAGGATCTGGATCTCATAGAGGGGAATCATGATCGAGATAGGACGCAATTACAGCCACTTTGGATGTTTGGGTGAGTCTCTGGACAAATTGTGCTGAACCGGGCATTAATCAGGACGGAAAGTGGGTGATAAATACTAGGCTCAATGTGGTCCCGCTCAAGACTGATAGATAACGGTCCTGGTCTGGACTCGAGACCTTGCAAAGCTTGATTTGACGGCAACCTAGCCCCTGAGGACCTGAAGTGACTGTGGTTACGTGGTAGCCGAAGATGCTTCCCGAAGAGCTATCTCTCCGGCGTCTCCGCTCCAGGGCTCTTAGCCCCGTCAACTGACAACAAGTGAGTCCGAGAAAAGGGGGAAATGGATGGCAAGATAAACAACAAAGGACCCTGCCATTATTACGATTAGGCTCCTGATCCTTTTGATACAGCAAATCCATATGTTCACAGGGGCTAAACACCAAGAAGAGGAAGAAAGCGGCACATTCCCCTGAATTGTAATTAATCACGGCTAAAGTGGCCGGCTCGAACCGACAACCATCGCCGGGCCTACTGCTGATGAGTATACACGCATGTTAACACACGGCAATACACTCAGTTAAAAAGTCGGTTCGACCGCGTTTCTATTCTTGGGATCGATCCGAGTTCCCGTCCTATAGTAGCTACATGGTTGGGTATCATGGCGAGCCACATGCCGGGAAACGTCCTTCCCACCCCTGTTATGCATGGCCGTTTGAAGAGGTACGATGGAATTGGTTATGATGACAAGATGAAGGACGACGGACCCTCTTGGGGACAACAAAATATAGTCACTGTTTTTTGGTTCAACACTCGAGTAACTGCCCGTATATTAGCGATGTCCAAGGGCACAAAACACACTCAAGGGACAGCCAGGAAACCATGGAAACTTGGAAATTGGCTTTTATTTGACTGAAAGCTCATCCCAGTTCAGTCGTCGAATCGCAACTGCGGCCTCCACCCAGTCCTCTGTCCTCAAGCCCCTGTCATGAGGTCCGAATAGCCCTTTTGTACAATGCCAAGAAAGTCCTCCAAAACGAGAGTAAGAAATGAAAGGTCTCCCTCGTTTAACCCAAATGATAACGCCCAAGATAGTATATAGTCCCCAAACCAATTGCAAATCCGAAACCCCGAATCTCCTTTGTCTATTATCCACCACAGCCATGTCCAATGACACCGAGCCAAGCGACCATTGATATAGATGTTGTCTCTCCCGAGAGGTATGATTTACCGCCGTCCAAAAGGCACGGGAATTCCGTCGGCGCCGCTGCGTACGGCAACCTCGGCTGGGATCTGGGCAATGGGTTCACGCTTCCAGGCACCGCGGGGATAGACCTCTCGCTTGTTGAAGGGCACGGCGTTGCCATTCACATCGCTTTTTGTGGCGACCTCGGCGGGGACTCCCTGACGTCTTCCCAGGTCTCGTCGTGAGAAGGGAACAGCCTTGCCGCTGGCGTCGGACTTGACGGCGACTTCGGCGGGGATATCTTGGGCCACCACCAAAGTGGCCATGAGAGCGAGGAGGAACTTTGCCTGCATTTTGAATGGGTTGTTTTGGTTGAACTGAAATTAGGTACGGAGATTGTTGATGAGTTGCTTTCCTTTGGGGAAAAAGAGTGGAATAAAAGTCGAATTGATATAAAGGAGGGACGGAACGGGAGAGAATCGAAGAATAAAGCTCGCCCTGGCGATTTTCCTGGAAAGAAGAGAAGACTGAAGGGTTGACAACGACAAGACTACACAAGAGAAGATTGAACGGGAAAGAGGCATGAACAGAGACGGATCAACCGGATCATCGTGTTATATACGTCCAAGCAAAACATGCACGACAAGAAAAAAGGGGATTGGAAAGCTTGGAAGTCAATACGTAACTTGAAAGCTCAGAAAATGTCAAGAGATTCGAGACCGAGACGAGAATGGGCTGAAACGGGGTAACAGTCCATGATCTCCCTTCTGCGACGTGAAAACAGTGGGGACCTGCCTCACCTTTCCCGTCGGCCACTGAGAAGTTGTGAGGAACAAGGGTAAAGCTGAATTATCAGGGTAACAACCCGCAAAACATGCTTTTTAACCTTGAATTTTAACTCGTCGGCCGCTAAAACAATGGCCTGTTAGCTTACCTGCTAGCCGACGAGGTCTTGTGTGGGATTTTGGTGCAAGAGGATGAGATGGATGAGATGAAGTTTCCTTCCCCGGGAGGTCTGGGGCCCGGATCCAGCAGGCGGTTCTAGGCCCCAATTTCAGGCCCTTGCTGCCCTTGCATGAAATTTTGGGGCGATTGCCCAGAACTGGCCCCTGAAGATGGGCACTCTGAAACGCGCCATGTCAGGCTTTCCTGGTTTTCTTACGTGGTAAATTTCATTCCTCCCCGGAACTCTCTGCAATCGCTCAATTGTTTTCTTGTTTCTTGCGAATTACTCCGTCTTTGTTTTGCTGTTTCAACATGCGCTGTTTCACTTTCGAAGGCCTTGTCGTTACGCAAACAAACGGTAACCGAAAATACATAAGGAGGATCCCCTCGCTCAACTGTTTCCAACTTGCTTTGGTGCTCTCATGATGACATGAGTCCCACCTTCGTACCAAATGCAACGCTTCATCCAAACGAGCTGGTCTTTTACAAGAAGATGTCGCGAATTCCCTCTCTGTGATATCTTTCCCAATTAAGTCAATTCCACGGTCTGATAGCCAATGTTCAGTTCAACCAACACATGCTTCAAGCTTGCATTCATCAGACACTGAATCTCACCACAGCTAAATGAAAAGATGTTGAACCAGCAACGTTATTAATGAGGTCAATTCATTCTTACCTGATCGCGCATTACCGTAGCTTTCAGTCTGTTTTGATCCTTTGTTCTTATTCATGAGCAAAGTGAGTTGACGGCATTTGGCTCACTCATCAATGGGTTCAAAATCTCACGCAAGTCTGGCAACTGTAATGGCACTCACTCTTATTTGGAAAATACGAGAGCATAACAATCCACATGTGCAGATCATTGTAAAGAGTATATTTCCTTCACAGACAAAACACCACGGCCAAGTTGTACAATGGTGAGCCCAAACGCTGTTCACGCTTCCCGTAAGAATGCAAAAATCCATCTTATCATACATCATGCTTAAATCTCATAATGACATGGCACCTCAATCGTGGTTTAGTTTGGTCCAGAAAACCCATTTCCCGAACTGCTCATACCATGAGAACCCGAGTCATGGCCCCTATTCTCATCCTTCAGACCATTTGAAGACTGCTCGGGGTGACGGCTCCAGTCGTACGGAGGCGGCGTGGGATTCTGGGCGTGATGTGCCGCAGGCGGGTATTGAGTCGTCGCATTGCCATACCCGCCGTACTGATTATCACCACCGCCAGGCCCGTAAGGCGGATAGTTTCCCGACATGGAGTTGGAATGGCCATGTCTGCGTCCGTTGGCAGCTGTTCGGAGCGAAGGCAAGACGCCGTAGTCGCGGTGGGTGAGGGCTTTCTTGATGAGCGTGAACCACATGATCCAGGCCCCGATGATGAGCACGAACATGACGCCCGCTACTATGCCGAATATCGCGGCCGGGTGAAGCCCATTGTCGCGGTCGGGGAAATTGCTGTTGGAGGGGAAGTTTTGGCGGGCTGTGAGATGTACTACACGGTTTGCCAAGGATGACCATGACGAAGACTTGGAGTTTTGTATATAGGGCGGCATTTTGAGTTTGTAATTATTTCTCGGCTGGTTTGGATGGCGATTATTTATTTCGGTGAGAACACCCTTTACGGGGACGGTTCAAGGACAATAAATAGATGGGGACTTGGTGACTGTTAGATGGACTAGACAGGAGGATAGACACTCATCCAAACGACAGGAGGGGCATCAGCTTTCTATATACATGTCCATAAAAGTCCAGATGTCATCCTGCATGATGCTGCCTGCTGTGATTCCCAACTTGAACTCAAAAATACACAGGCCGAATCCTTCAAACCGCCCTCGATCCGCTCGGGATTCTGGCCAATGATGACCTCCCCAGCCACAAACAGCCGCTCTGGGCACCTAATCATGGGGGCGTGGGATCTACCAAAATGATGTCGTCCAGCCTGTCAAACGTGAGATTTAAGTGACATTTGTTGCTTGGCAGTGTGGCGGGTTGATGATCTTGTGTTTGTTAGTCCGAGGGCATTGCCCAGAGGCCAGAGCCGCTTTTCCGACGTTGGATTGGGCTATTCAAGGTTGATTTATCTCTTCTTGGCCGTACGTCACCGAGCCACCCAACGGTCGATGAATAAATAAAGCTTATAAGGAAATAAGCAGACCTTTTACGGTAGCCAATTCTGACTTGATTGGTAGTTGACCCCTTGGTCACTTAGCTTTATGTCACACATTATTATCTCGCAATGGCCTACTCAATCTGGACCTTTACCGAAACCGAGCCCTTCTTAGTCTGTGCCACGATCATGTCATGGTCATAGGTCAGATCCTCGATGGTTGTTTCGTACAATGTCGTCCTCGGGATCAGACGAAGGGCGATGAGCGCAGACATGAGATAGAGCTCGCAGTACGCCAGGCTGTACCATCATGGTCACCAGTCAGTGCCAACGTTCAAGCCCAAAAGAGAGCCGAAGAGGAAAAACTCACTTTTCGCCGATGCAGACTCGGTGTCCCTTGCCAAACGCAAGCATGTACTTTTGCAACTTGTAATTCGGCGAGCCATCCTCGAGAAGCCACCGTTCAGGCATATACTTGTCGGGCTCTGGAAACAAGTCGCTATTCCAGTGCTGGATCATGGAAGTCATGCCAATGGGAGTTCCTCTGGGAATGACCATCTCAATCTTGCCGTCTTGACTTCTATACACGAGATCCTCATCGCGACAACGCCTGGCTGATCTGTGCGAAACACCAGGCATCATACGCACTGCCTCCTGAATAACCGCCCAGTGGTACGGTTTCTGCTCCAGCTCGACCCATCTGAGTGACTCTGGGGTCATGCCCTGCAGATCTTGCATCAGGCGAGCATAGATCTTGGGCGAGGCAAGGAGGTGGTAAGTGATGACCGTGAGGGTGGCCTAAACGGCAGTCCATTCCATATTAGCGCCCTCTCGATTATTGTCACCAAGAAAAGATGAACTTACACCAGTAGTCTCCGTCCCAGCCAGCAAGAAATTGAAGCCCTCGCCGGCCAGCCGAACCATGCTCATCTCGCCATTATCCATCTCCCGATCCTTCATCAGATCCGCAAACACCCGCCCATTATCCGGGTCGTCGATCGCGCTCTTGACATAGCCCGGAATAACGACATTCATCTGGTGCATCACGGCTTTGACATCGTCCCCAAGATAATCCGCGATGAAAGGCAAGAACTGGGCCATGCTTCGCGCAATCCAATTGTGACGCATCATATAGGCACTCTTGAAGAAGGAACTCGTCCAGATGGCAAGGTTAGGCTCCCAGCCTTCTTGGTTACTTACAAAGCCCATGCTATGCCCAAATGCATACTGCGAGATGACATCTGCCGTGAAGCAGTTGAAAGCCTCTTTGATGTCGAATGGTCCCTTTCCAGAGAAGCGGAGCAGTTTTTCGACGGTCATGGAAGCGAAATCGAGAACTTCTGATTCGAGCTTGAGCATCTGCTGCCGGGAAAAGAAGCGCGAGAATGGCTGGCGACGGGAGCGGTGAAGTTCGTGGGGGACTGTGGAAAAGGCAGTCACCATCACCGGCCCGGATCCGCCTGTGTTGACTTGGTGCTGCCACTTGTCGCGGATGCGACTGGGCGAGGAGGTGTAGATCTCGTCGACAAAGTAGGGGTCTGCGCAGTGCAGCTCGTCCGGGTTAATCCGGATGATGGGGCCTGGAGGTCGGTGTTAGTCCAGCATATTGTGTCCCAGTCGAGTGTTGGTGTCAGCATACCGTATTTCTCGTGCATGGCGGCAATGCGCTTGCCATATCGTCCTACTTGGATCCAGTCATAGTATGCTTCGTAGGCATAAGTTGCTGCTGCAACCTTGTTCCCAGGAAAGCGGTGTAATGGGTGGAAAGGAGAAATGTTGTAGATGGCTTTGATCACGTGGCTGGCTACCCAGATGCCTAGGATCGTGAGGATCGGAGCAGGAGAGAAGAAAAGTCGCAGAAGTGCATCCCCGGAGAGAGGTGCAAAGGATGTGATCTTGTCCATGGTTGAACACTGTAGATAAGCCTAAGAGCTTATCGATCCTCTTCGGTAACCAAGTTCCCAAGTCCGTGGGATCGGGATTGGGGGAGCCACGGGCCTGGTTATATAGTACTGTCTGCCCTGGACCCCGGCATGGGGATTATCTTCTCACCAGTCCAATTACAGTTCTGTGGGTGACATGGGACATCCCCTAGATCCTCCTTGAGACCCTTTCCCTTCCCTGAAGGCTCCATACTGAGTCTAGTCAGCCCCCGCTGATAGGCAAGCCTAGTACACCTTCCGGTAAGGCCTTGTCACCATTTGAAGCGATATGCCGGGGTCTACCGAATGACGGTTCGTGTAACAGCAAACGATGCATAGGGGACCCATCGCCGAGTCATGGCTGCGTCGCATTCGTTAACCGAGAAATTCTGCTGCCTGATTTGACATCTTGGGTGACTTGGCTCTGTGAAAACGGTGATGGTGTCGCAGTTTCTGGTTCATTGCTGCATGTGGTCCTGTATCTTTGCCTTGGCACTGCGCGGGAGGACCATTCGACCACACACGATTACTAAGTGCCCAGGCCCCAAACCAGGTCGACGACGTGTGGAAGGTGAGACTTTGGGGCGGGGCCAAGATTCACGGCTTCACCTTGTCTCGATAACGGTTTGGCGGCGATAAGGGTCTCCCGCTGGTCCCGCAATCTACACAGCTCGTTCGGAAATAAGCAAGAATTCAACGGATGAACCTCGACGCCGCTCATGACCGGAATCATATGTTAGTCTGGACAGTGTTCCAGTCTCGGACTATATCGCGAACATCGCAAGTTTTTATCATCGCGTCTTCATTGTAGCCCGAGGTCATCAGGTGAACGATGCAGAGTTTCTCATATTGTACATGATAAGAGGTGGGCAACTGGGACTGTTATGAATAGTAACTTGGACTGTGGCCTATTAACTGGTTCGAAAAGTAGGGTGTAAAAACAGATGATAATACCTCGAGACAGGAACAACAAGGCATTTTTGAACACTGATATATACATCAAGATGGAACTCTGTAGGCCTTGGAGTTTTCTCGTACATACATATTTCTAGTCCTTTGAACGCGTCCAGGGGATATAAAGATATGTGTTCTTGCTTTGCTTCTTCCCAAGATATTTCCCAGTCTTCTAATTGGGAAGGAAGACGAGGCCTGGAAGTCGTGTGTCATGATTCATGAATTCTCTCCTGCCTCCTTCCTCCTTTCCCACATATACACGGCGGCCGGTTAATTGCCTCGAAATCTTCACCTTCTTCACCTTCTTCACCTTCTTGACCTTAAGGCTGGTTCTTGCCCTATTGTAATACCTTCTAGCTACTACCAGCAGACGCCCTTCCGTCCAACACCCGCACAGCCAACCGTTCGACTCGACCCCACCACAACAACAGCGACCTCCACGAGGATCTACGATGAGCTTGTTGCCAAAGGCCACGTCTGGCATCCAGCCTACATCGAGACGATGAATACCAACTCCCTTGTGTCGACGAAACCCCCGGCCATTCTTAGCAGTGATACACCTGAGGAACCCGAAGTTCTCCCACGTATCAAGAATATAATTATAATGATGCGAGAAGGCCTCTGGAATAAGGAATACTGTATGACAGTGGCATCAGGCTTGAGTCGCACCTGCAAATCTCTTCACCAGCTTCTCGAACCAATCCTCTACTAGCGACTCGAGATAACAGAACCTTGTGGTGACCGATTGGATTGTCCATGCACGGGGAGTCCATGTAGGAGGATTATATAGTTCTACATACAGGAGGTCGGTTCATCATATGCATGTCGAACCATAAAGACCGTGACCCTTCCAGGTTATGATGTATTCAACCCCTTTATCCCTTTCCTTTTCCCTCTTGCTTTGTTTCTTCTTGGCAGATTCTGACATATGTGCTAGGGACTCCCCGGCCAAATCTACTTTTCCCAGATGCACCAGTCGGTCCAGTGCCCGCGCAACCCAGCCACTGCGGATAGCATTCTTCGAGTTATGCCATGCCCAGGACTCGTGGCAGGATTCCCCTACCTTCCTGGCTGCAGCAGTCACAGTGTGCCAATTCCAAGCGGCCCGCCTTGTTGGTTAGCATGTATGTACCGGCCGCAGCCAACAGAAAACTTGGAATAAGCCGGCGTTGGGCGTTGGACCTGGAGCAGCCATTCTGCTGCGGTTGGCGTTAAAGTGAGATGGACATTTTGTGCCACGCCGCCCCCCACCAACTAGCAACAAGCCTGAGTCTCGTTTTCCCGCCGACTAACCTCGAGTTCATTACTTTTCCGAGTTCACCATGTTCTCTACTACCGAGTACACTCTTCTCGCAGTCATCTTGACAAGTGTATCCACGCTAGCCTTCTTGGTTGGAAAAATGTTTGGAGGCCACGATCCCCGCGAGCCCCCGATAGCATCGCCGTCGATTCCCATCATCGGCCACATGGTTGGGCTCGCGCGAAGTAAGTTCAACTACTATGTTGATCTCAGGTAAAATAGACACTCCATCGACTTCACACCAAAGTCAGATCTAACCATTTTGCTCCCACAGCAAGCTGACAGATGCCCCCATCTTTACCATGTCACTCCCGGGACAGAACAAGATATATGTGGTAACCAAGCCGGAGCTCGTCCAAGCTGTTCAGAAGCAACCGACGCTACTCGCCTTCCCGCCCATCGAGGCCAAATTCGCCAGCTCAATTTGCGGAGTCAGCTCCAAGGCCCAGGCCATTCTGGCAAATAACGTCAATGGCGATGAGGGCCACACCGGTCTCTCGATGGAGTCCTATGACGGCATGCGCTTCGCTCTCAGGCCTGGCCCGGGGCTCGACGATATGAATCGTGTCATGCTTCGGGAGATAGTCAAATCGCTGGATGACCTGCAGCCACTTGGAAAGAGCGGTGAAACTTCACGCACGATTGGAATATACTCTTGGTTGAGGGAAGCCATTACAACCGCCACGACCCGCTCCGTATATGGACCTATGAATCCATATGATGATAAGGCCATTGCCGATTCATTTTGGGACTTTGAGAGCGGCCTCATGTCCATCTTGATCGGCTTCCTACCATCCCTTACCGCTCGCAAGCCCATAGCCGCCCGCGAAAGAGTCGCAAACGCGTTCGAGACGTATTACAAGACGCCTGGTGCTATTGATCAGGCATCGACCCTGGCCAAGAAGCGTTACGAGGCAGAGGTTAACAAAAATGTCCCGCTGGAGGATATAGCTCGGTTCGAGGTTGGCGGCGCAGTGGCCATCATGGTAAACACGGCACCTGCTGCATTCTGGACTCTGTTCTTTTTGTACGCCGACCCCGCCCTTCTTTCCGACATTCGTGCAGAGGTCGAGGCGTGTATCGAGACCGAAACTGGCACCAATCTTGTCAAGACGATCAACATTTCCACCCTCAAGAAGCAGTGTCCTCTACTCTTATCCTCATATCAAGAGACTCTCCGTCACCGGTCAATGGGAACATCGGTGCGCGAAGTAATGCAAGACACAATGCTCGATGGCAGATGGCTGTTGAAGAAGGGAGCCATGTTGCAAATGCCTAGCAGAATCATCCACCAAGACTCAGGTCTTTGGGGGTCAGACGTTGCCGACTACAACCCCCGTAGGTTTCTGCCCGAGGAGAGGAAGAACCGACCGAGTAATATCTGCTTCCGCGCCTTTGGAGGTGGCGAAACCCTCTGTCCCGGTCGGCACTTTGCCACTAATGAGGTCCTCGCTGTTGTCGCTCTCTTCGTGGTCAGGTTTGACATGGTGCCAGTGGGCACAAGTGACGGCAAATGGGACCTGCCTACTACAGCCAACACCAACGTTGCCTCCGTCGTCATGACACCAGATGACGATATCCAGGTCCGTATCACACCACGACAAACAGTTGGTAGTGATGACAAGTTCAAGTGGGCGGTCCATCTGGATGGATCTGAGAAAGCCTTTGCGATGGTCAGCGAAGATGCGGCCGCGGCGGCAGAGTAAAGTGGTACTGATATTCTGCGTTGGAGATTATGGTTCCTATCTCAAACTGTTTCTGTGTCACAGTTTAGCTTGTCGTCGCTAATTCTTTATAGGTAAACAGATCTGTTTAGTATAATCAATTTTACGTCCTTTATTCCAGCCAACAAACCATATCTTCATCCTTACATAAGGTTGCATAATGGGGCCAGTGAAACAGGCATCCTTCCTCTTGCTATTGTGAGATCATGACTATCTGGGTGTAAAAACGAAAAAAAGGTCATAAAGGCTTGCTGTGTAATACTGAATGATTCGAAAGTACCTATGGTCCCTATGGAATACGGTCCACACAAACAGATGATTCCGGTCATGAACGATGTCGAGGTCCATCCTTTGAAGGTGCCAGGGCAGCCAAGGTCAACTACGACAGCCTTACAGATGCACCAGCAGCGAAACAGGCAGCTGACATCGTGTCGGACAGCAACAAGAAGTACGATGCTGTCGTCGCGATTGCTAAGATACAGCTCTGTCTTCTGATCGCCAGCCTCTTCTGTGGCACGTTTGTCATGGCTCTTGATGCCACTATCATTGGAACAGCGGTACCGGCCATCACCGCGCAGTTCAATTCTCTTGACGACAGCGCCTGGTACGGTAGTGGTTACCTCATTACTATCACTGCCTTCCAGCCGACCTTTGGAAACCTGTACCAGTTTGTGAGTGCTAGAGTGCTCTTTATTGGCTGTATACTGGTATTTGAAGGTATCTAGTTACGCCCGGTCTAAAATCCTCTTCCACTCACCGAAGCGTTCCCAAACCAAAAGCTCGGACAGAGTTCGACTCCTTAACACTTGCCAAAGGAGTGGAACGACTAGATCCTCTAGGATCTCTGTTTATTATCTCAGCCGTGGTGTGTATCCTGCTGGCCCTTCAGTGGGGCGGCCAGACCAAGGCGTGAAACTCACCTACAGTCATTAAGCTCCTAGTCGCCTTTCCATTGTTGATGGTCCTGTTTGTGTGAACACAATGGAGGTTAGGACCCGAAGCGACATTGCCGCTTTGGCTTCTAAAGCAGCGGTCAATGCTGGGCGGTGCCATTTACAGCTTCTGAATAGGTGCCTAATATACAGGCACCGGTCCTCTCGTATATAGGCACCAGTTCTCTTATATACTGGGACTCCTCTTGTAAGATGGATGCCTAGATTAGCTAGAATAAATGCCATGACTGGACTGGAATAAATGCCTTAACTGACTGGAACAAATGCCCTAACTAGCTCTAATAAATACCTTAGCTGGTTTGAATAAATACTCTACCTAGTTGGAATAAATGCTTTAACTAGATGAAAATAAATGGCTTACCTAGCTGGAATAAATGCCCTGACTGGCTCGAATAAATGCCTCTGGTCTGGAAAGTCACAGTGGACTAGTGCCTGTATATGAGAGTACCGATGTCTGTATATTAGGCGCCTCTTTATATCCATGCCCACGTATCTGGTTAGTCGATAAAGTGCTCCTAATTATTGCTGGACAGATTTCTATACATGGAATCTCCTTGCTGACCGCTGAGAAACCAACCACACCAGTACGGGTACTATCTCCCCGTATACTTTCAAGCGGTTAAGGGCTCCTCAGCAACGGAGAACGGATACCGGTTCCTGGCCCTGGCGATACCCCCAATATTTGCCGTCATTCTTTCTGGAGACTTGGTGACCGTGTTAGGATTCTATGTCAGTTTTCACCGACATCCCCGCAAAGTTCATATTGTGAATAGCACAGACTGACTTGGCAGCACTAGGTCCCGTTTCTAATCATCGGAACCGCAGTCGGGCTGGTGGGAACCGTGGGATCTGGCCTTTTCCTGATGCTCGGGTTAGACAGTCCCACTGCACATTGGGCAACATTCCTAGTCATCTGCGGGGTTGGTACGGGCATGGCAATCAATCTTCCATATACTATTGTCCAGGAAGTGAGTTTTTTTTCTTGATCTCTTCTCCTGCCCGCCCGAGGGCTGCCCCGTGGTCCCGAAAAGATGACATCTTGGCTAAGTAGACGACCTCCTAAAACAGGGAAGATCTTGTTCCTATTGGAAATGGTACAGTCCAGTTCAAGTTCCCTATTCCGTCGATACTGCTAGTCACTGACGTGAGGCCTCACCTTTAGCGGCGTTTCAATTCATGTTCCAGCTTGGGGCGTAAGTAGTACTTGAATGAGTTCATTTTCACCCAACCACCATATGACAGTACGTAGGCTGACATCTAGTTTGCTCCTGGACTTAGAGCCCTTAGTCTGTCAATTGGTCAAACAATCTTCTTGAGCAGGCTGAAAGCCTCTGCCCAAATACGAACACCCTCCATTTCCAGCGGGGACCTCATCAGTAGCGGAGCCTCCCATCTCACAAGACTTGCTGGAGGTTCCGAGGAGTTCTACAATTCACTGCGACAAGTTTATATGGATGCGCTCCATGATACTTACATCTTCCCAATCGTCGTTACTGGCGTGGCTCTGATTATCACTATTATTGTCGAGAACAAAAATATCAAGAAAGTCGCTAAGGACAGGGAGAGTCACGCCCAGGATTGAAGTCTGAAAGGTATGGAGTGAGCGAAGACCCATCAATCTATTCATCTTTGAAGATTACATCCGGAAGCCTTGGATAGGCTGTTCTGTCTCTTCTTTCCCGCTCATGGAGTTTTGGCTAGCACATGAAGAATGTCTGTCTATTAGAATAACGTTAACGTTAGTTCAATTTGGGAATTTTTATTACTTTTACTTATAAGACCTTGGGAATCAAAACATATGCAAGCACTATAGTTAGATATAAGCGCCTTATATACAGGCACTAGTCCTCTTGTATACGGGCACTAGTCTTGCTCCTTCTTATCTATAGGCACTACTCGTATTGGAATAAATGCCTTTACTAGCTGAAGTAAATGCCTTAACTAGCTGGAATAAATGTCTCGACTAGCTAGAATAAATGCTTTAATTACCTAGAATAAATGCCTTAACTAACTAGAATAAATGCCTTAACTAGCTAGAATAAATGCTCCAACTACCTTGAATAAATACCCCTAGTCTAGAAAGTCAAATTAGACTAGTGCTTGTATATTAGGTGCCTAGATATATTATTGCCTTGTTAAGTCAGCTTTTACTCTTTCTATGCCTATATTGCCTTTTTCCAAGACTCCGCATCCCTTTCTACAAATTTAGCTCGTATTACCTGTAGTAGAAATCTAAGAACATGTCTTTCAATCTGAGCGTTGTCACGGCGAGCCGTGATAACACAAGCGATAGTGCCCTATTGAAACTGCTATATAACACACAATTCTAAGGCTAGCTTGCAGCTTAGAATTTGGCATCCTTTTTTAAGGAGGTTTGGCCTAGTGGTGTGGTTCTAGATTCCCAAATCGTCACAAGCTTGGGATTCGGGAAGCCCCTACTTCACGATTACTACCTTATGAACCTAGGTATGCTGTGCAGATTCCTGATCGGAAAACCCTGGCTATGAGATTATTGAAATTTAGGTCCAATCTGGGTATTGGTAGTAAAAGAGGTAGCGGTACCAAGTACTATATAAGTGTGTGGGTTTCTCTTAGTGTATAACTTCATGGACTCAAAGGAATTAGTGCTAGAGGGAAAGGAGCTGGGGAGTACTTATCTGCTAAGTTGTCTTGTAGATGCCGATCAGTTTATCTATTTCCAAACAGACAACGAGAACCGAGCAAATCGACGCAGCGTCCCTCTTCGGCTTCCAGAAGCCCAAGGAACAAGGACGAGTGGCCTGATTCCTGAAGCAGAATGGTTGCTCGTCCTCCAGACTCTAGCCTCTATATACAAGGCACAACACACGGGATGGTACAAGTCTGTTAATTATCTTCGCCCTGCAGTTTTGTACCATCGATTGGTTCCCAGAAGTGTCTGACCAGAGGAATGCGAGGAGGAAACGATGCGTCGTCCCGCTGTATCCCATCCAGTCAAACACTTCTGGGCGATGCTGACAAGGGTACTAGTCACCTATCGCGGCACCTCAACCAACAAGAGGCTCAGACGCGCAGACTGTAAGGTGTCCCTCAGCGAGGGGAGCCGAAGCTACTTTGGAGAGAGGTTGGTGTCATCGTTACGGGTGGGTGACCGGAAAGATAATTATATAGCCCGGTATTTTGGCCCCCGGTGCAAGGGTACTGACTGGAGAGAGGTGAGAGGAGGGTGGGTTATTAAGTAGTCCTTTCGGACTGGGCCGAGGCCGACTCATCTGATAGCCCCTTTCGCTGCGCTTTCTTCTCTTATCTGTTCTTCTTGGGAGCCCGGCCAGGAGCGACGGGGGCGATATGGTCGACAAACCAGCACAGGTCGGGAAACGTCTTCTCGCCCAGCAAAACCTTCGGGCCATCGAATCGAGGGAAAAGTCGGATCCGGGATACCATTCGCCGACCAAAAATTGAGGGATATGACCCCAGCATCCGCGCGACAGACTTTCCGTTCTGGGTTGCGAGCAGGGCAAAGAAGTCGTCGCTCCCAACACAAACGTCAACCGTCGGAAGGGATTGGACTCGGCGGGCGCGAAAGATCTCCTCGACCATGCGCTCCGTTTGCTGCAATGTGCAACACGGACGGTTCCAGCATCTCGTTAGCCATACTGAACTGCACTGGTAGCGACCGAAAGCAGACGCCACTAGAAATGCAGTTGCAATGTGACTAAGGATCCGAGATGCTGTCAGCCGTGCGTACCTCGTTCTCGACCCATTAACACCAGATAGCCTCGAGGCCGCGCATCTTTCCGTCTCGGCCTCCAGCTCGAGATACCGAGGAGCACGCCGTGGCCAAAAACTGGCTAAAGAAGATTTGACCCGGAAGATTCTAATGCAAATCGTTATTAATTAGCAAGAGTCGTCTATGCAAACATGAAAGCAATAGCCAGGGAACCTTGGGAGACAAAGAATGAAAGGCAAAAGGAGTACTTACATTGTACCTATCGTATTCCTTGTGAATCGACGTACAGATGATGGCCTTGCCTCCCACAAGGACATAGCTTTCATATATAGACCCCACGTCATCGGCCACCGCCTCATCCGCATCCTTTAGTTCCACAAATCGGTATTCGCCCCAATGTCCAAGCTGGTTGAGGCTGCTCGATGTGGCGGCAACAACACCTGGAAGGCCGGGGGCGCTGGTATCAAAGGTTTAATGAGGAGGGATAGCTGGGAGAGTTGCATCGCCATATACACTATGGCCGTTCATGGCCCTAACTTGGGCATCGTACCAAGCCCTACCCTCAGCAGCAAGCGCATGGTACTCGGGGGAAAACGTCGCCATTGCCGCTTTCTTCCAAGGTTCGGATGCACAAGATATCGACAAGACGGGATCGGATGAAAAACGCACGAATGAACTGGAACAGGATGAACGGCGCGATGGTTGAGGCGATTCTCATCAAAAAGGAGGATCAGATGGAAATCTAGATTACCCGGAAGACATCTCCAGGCAAGCTGGAAGGTGGCATAGTAAAGTAAAAACCAACGTTGATATGAGGAAGGCGAACATTTCGAAGCAACTGCCCGGCCGCTGCATATGTGGGAAAGGAGGAAAGAGGGAGCAGAGAATACACGACACCCAACTTCCAAGACTCTTCTTCCTTCCTAATAGCAAATACTGGGCAGAAGCAAGCACATACTGCAGCGCTAGCCTGAAAACTTTGGGATTGGCTTTAACTTCCCTTGATGTCCAGCTGGCCAAAATCGCCTCTCCCGGTTCGTCAATTGCCACCGTATCTAATGTGTCTCTGTAAAAAGCCCAGGAAATGTCTTCCAATCCCTCTTGATCCGCTTCTCATCCCTGCTTCGAGCCCGACTCTCTATTGCATTCATGTCCCTCTCCGCGAAGGACCTATCCGGGGCATGGATCCAGTCGGGATGTTTCGCGAAGTCTACCCGCGGTCCTTCCACAGTATAGACCTTCTGCGTGGTTTCGTCGAACATGTGGACCTTTGTCGAGATTGGCATTTTTCCGCCATCTGGGTGAGGTCCGTAGACCGCCATCTCTCGAATTTCAAGGGTCTGAACGAAGTCGATCGCTGTTTCGAGACTCACCTTCACAACGTCTCCATCCTTTGAGGAATATGAAGGGCTGAGAGGGTCGATTTTCCCCTCAAGCGAATCAAACGTTATAGGCGCACTCAAGCCCTCCTCCACACCCGTGCGGATAAGAAAAACGAACATGTTGCCGATGGTCCGGGAGGTCTGGTTGAGGTAGTAATCCGGGAAGGCGCCGATAATGAGGGCCTGGAATAGAGGCTGCAGGACATACTGGTAGCGCTCGTGGTCCATTATATAACCCTTGACGGAATACGGAGGTGTCTCCAGCTCTGCAATGTGCTGCATGTACTGCTTGCGTAGCTCTTCGATCCTTTGGCAGAGGGTGTTGTGACGGGAGACCAGATTGTTGACAAAGGAGCGAGGAGGTTCGGGCCTCTCTGGCACCGTGTGTACCACATCATGATTAGGGCAACAATCTTTTGGTGGTAGCCAGTCAAAATCGTCACGAGTGCCGACGATACGAACAAGTTTCGCAAGAAAAGGTCCGCTGTCGAGGTCGTTCTCATATGGCCGATACCATCGACGATATATATAGCCCCAAAGGGCAGGTTTGAAACCATGGTCTATTGTGTTGGAACTTGAAATGTAGATGCCCACCGACTTGTTACATGTGACTTTGAATTGCTTGTCGTTGATTTCCTCTGCATCGTCGCTCAATTGCACGCGGAGGAAATGCCGTAAGTTATCGATCATAGTCTCCATGTAAAAGTTCTCCTCCTTTATCATACGCTCATACCACAGCCGCTCATCCAATGGGAACTCTCGCAATGTCTTCCCGGTTCCGGTCGGGGTCTCTAGCTCGACAGGGTTGTTGAGCATATGCAGCCAGTAAGAGCGATCGGAGGCGTCCGTGCCAAACTGGAGATTGTCGCCCATCGCGAATATGCGGTGCGCTTGTGGGATATTTGTTCAAAGATGGTAGGCAAAGAGAGAGTACTGACGGAGAGAATACTTTAAGGAGTTCTCCAAGGGTTGAAGACTTGCGGGGCAACTGAATGAATGTATTGTTGGTAGGATAAAAGATGTTTGAAGGAGGGAAGAATTCTCGGGAGATCCGTTTCGAAATTTGTACCATCAGCGGTCTATCTGGCGCCACATAAAACTCTGTCTAGTTTTTAAGCTGTAATACTGTGTGTAAAACAACAGTGGCGTTAGACATCAAAACCATCACAAAAGTTGTGGGGTAAAAGCAAGAAAAACGATGTCATCGCGGTCACAGGTCACCCACTAATCTTTGGATCGTTACCTAACTTCCGGGGTTAGGGTTATGTCTATTTGGGACCCAACTAAGCCATTTCAGATCGAATTCTCATACCGCCAATATTCCTTTGTAAACTCGACGACTGACTTCGTCGAACGCGGTGAGCATAGATCAACGACAACTGTCATCATGTGCCCTCGTACTATAACACTACCTACTTACCCGCTCCCAAAGGTCCCACTTCTTCTCCCAGTGGATGGCAATTGGCAACTCGCTTGAAAGTTTTGGTATTTCACGGCCAGAAATCCGGAAATTCAGACCTGCAAGGCCACCGCCCATCTCAAATTCCAAGTCCAAGGTAGCTAACACGCACGGGTATCGAGAGCTGTACGCGATTGACTAGACTCACCAGAGGTGGAGGCAATAAGGATATCTTTACACACTCTTGTTCCGTTCCCTGCCCGGAGACTCTTCAATGTCACACATGATGATCCCGGTGTCTGCTCCTCGTTGCGGTGTCGTCTGCCGCTCTGCCTGTTACTGATCATAAGTATTCAGGACTCGGTCGCGCTCGGCCGCCTTGTTCTTGATGCCCGGATGAGGTGGATTATGGTACGCCCCCATGATCAAAATACGATTCCCCAAAGACCTCAATTCGACCTGATAGGCCCATTCGAGATGTTAAACACCGTACTCGCGAGAAATTGACCGGGTTGGTGCGAATGGCTGAACACGGCCCAGTAGCAATGGCAGATATAAGCGAAGGATCACCTGTGTACGCCACAGTCAGACCGGTGACGGGTCGCTCAAAGACGGCGCGTTGAGATATGGCGAGTCATGCAGATTCGTAGACGGGCCTTGGTTGATATTTGGCTTCCATGACCATCATAGTCGTTGCAGTGTGGACTGTGGAGAGCATGTCACATCTCTTCCCATCACATTGTTGTACGAACGCCATCTGCAGTTATGCCGCCCGGGCAAGAAGCACCAATCAGGACGTTAGTGGTCCAAACTGGTGGTGCACCTGCCACTGGCTCCCAGCAATCCGGGGGCGGCGGGAACTAAGGGACCACAAGGCAGGTATGTTGCACAGATTCCCGATCCGGGGAAGGCTTGATCTAGATTCCTTCTCCAGGGATCATAGAAGTAAGATGGCCCTATCGCATCCTTCCATGTGTTTGGTCTTCGATATGGGCGCACTTGCAGTCTCGGGCATTGTGGAAGAGGAATCCCTGCAGTGACGACAGCTGAGCAACCACCTCGATCTCATCATCTTCAGCCTATGACGATCGACTCTGTCCCCTCCCCCTTTCTTCATCCATCCCCTTGAAGAACAGAGTTCTGACCGGTTTGATGCGCGGATGCAGGCAGTGCATCTCTCGTCGACAGCATCGACAAATGAAAGCGAACAGAAAAGATTATTGTATGGAAAGAACGAGACGCTCGCCTTCGATCGTGGTGGGCAGTTACGTAAAGCCTACTCGAGAGATCCAGGAGGATGGGCCTCACGAAAACACCAAAAGCCATGGCTTTGATGATTAGGCATTTCGGCCAATCCAATTTATGCCTCATGCAACGACAGGCCAACTTGGGAAGCCGAGCCGGAATGCCAGAATCAAGGCCCATCACCGGCCTCCCCTCTCCTAGGCTGGGCGAGCTAATAGGATCCTGCCGGCGTGGATGATGGGACACGCTGTCATCAAGACTTTGAGGAAGAAGCGCAAGGGTTTGATATGGGGGGCGGCAAAAGAGAAGAAGAAAAAAGTATAAAGCCACGGCCGATTCCCCGAAATTAATCTACAAGTCTTGATCAGACCAAACTCAACACCACACACAACTTGACTCATCAACCAGACCATCATCTTCCATAAACATTTCTTGCGCTCCAAACTGCCTCCATCCATCATGTCTTCTCCATCCAACAACGACCTCAAAAAGGCCCTCGACTTGCACAACCAGGCCCGCTCCGCAAAGGGCAACAGCCCGCTCACCTGGAGCGCCACCCTGACGGCCCACGCGCAGGCATGGGCCGACCACTGCATCTCCGTCGGTAAATCGGAGCACGCCGACTCGTCCGTCACCAAGGAGGGCGAGAACCTGGGCCACTTCCCAAACCTCGACGGCCAAACCGTCGACAACCCTGCTGAGATCATTACCAACTCGTGGCTGGCTGAGGAACAGACCGGCAATTACCACGGCGAGCCCATCTCGTATGATAATTACGGTCAGGTCGGGCATTATAGTACGACATCTCCTGCTTTGCCCACTCCGAGTCTTCTTCTGCTTGGACGTAGCTGACATGTTCATGACCGCATCGTCAGCCCAGTGCGTCTGGAACAAGTCCACCCAGGTGGGCATCGCCATTGCCAAGGACAGGAACAACATCCACGTCGTGGCGCGATATAATCCCCAGGGCAACCTGTACGTTACCTTGACTTTCAATATAAACTACATCAGACGATGCTTATAGCTAACATCATACGTTTGTTCTTTTTTTGCCCAGACTTGGTGCCAAGCCGTATTAAGCTTGTTGAATTGCGCGGGTTTTGCCGGTCTCGCGACCTTGATGATGGATATTGGATGGCACGTCGATCATGTAGTTGCTTTTGAATGAGTCCTGCTTAGGCTATAACTGAATCTGATTTATTTTCCTGCTGTCCGTGCACATCCTGAAAGCGATGATATAAAAGGATAGGTAGGTGCATGTGTTTGAACTCATCCGTAATTCTTGAAACGTGGTCCATCAGGCGCAAGTTGGCCGTGGTCCAAGAGGTCCAAGACTCACAAAAGGGCTTTGTGCTTTTCACGTTTTTTTCGAACTTCTCCTCCTACTCTTCGCATAAAGTGTACATTCATCAGTCGAACTGGTGACTCCTTTGTTATAATTTGCCCTTTTCGAGTTGCGTCGCCTGCAAGTTCCAACAAAGCTTCGTGTGGCTCAAACTTTGCAGACCGTAGGTACGAGACGCGGCAGCTGAAAGTACCAGGCAGCTTCATGTGGGAAAATCAGGAAGGAACTGTCAAAGAGTAAAATACAACAAAACGGCAAATAGAAGGAGAGGGCTGCACAAGAAAATCATTCACATGCAGCAACGCCGCCACCAATGACAGTCAAGGAAGTAATCCATGCCGGGCTGACCACTTGCTGCGTCAAGCGAAAGGCAAGTGGTGATTGATCCCACCCCATATGGGCCACATACCTTGGGCACGGTCCATAAAGATGAAGACGCTTTGAGATTTCTTAGGATGGCGTGGAAAAGGTGTTGAGGATATAAGCAATAGCGGTTAATAATCCTGATGGTGCATTGGGATTCCTTCCTGATCAATTTACATGACGAGTTCTCGACTAGGCCGGGTCAAAATCGACGATCTGACCAATGATGTCTAGCAATATTGAGATATACATGCTGTAATGAGTCAAATTCCGTACAATATCAATCTGCGAGCCGCCGTTGCCTGGTCAACCTGATAAGACGTAAACATTTTCGCAAATACCCCTTTTTATCCGTGGTCTTACCCAACACATCTCACCCACCCCCCTGCCAGCTGCACCCTAATATCCGAATGGACAGGGCAGAGCGAGCCAAACTCGACCCCCAAAAAGTATCCAATTGAGGGAAAAAACCTCTAAATTCTTTCAGAACTTTCTCACCTTGACCTTCTACATCCTGGATTCCTGATGCTCTTCCCATCCTGCCAGAGCATGACCGAGTGCTTCTCTCGACCGGGTATCATCGGCGCAGCAGAAGACGCCATAATCAATTGATCAGATGCTGCTGGCCGGTCAATTCTTCTCCTTGGGCCCGCACTTGACAACAACGATGCCGCATCTTGACATTAATAGTAAGGAAAGTTTGGTCAACTAGTATTATAAGATGGCAATAAATCGTCCCATAGAAGTTAGGATGCAATTGAAATAGAAATAAATATCAAAGATGCCTCGCTGTTTGGTGTGTGACCCTCATTCAAAATATGGTAAATAATATTCCCTCCGGCCCATCAACACTCGTGAATGAACTCCCAGAACGCCACTGTCCAACCCACTCTATCAAACACGTCTCCCTCCCAACCCCCTAGCTTCACTCTATACTTTGCGCCTCGCACATGCCTCGGTACAATCCGCCCTTGGCAAGCAGCTCGGCATGCGTTCCCCGCTCAACAATCCGGCCATTGTAAAACACACAAATGAGGTGAGCGTCCCGGATGGTGCTCAACCGATGGGCCACAGCGACAGTGATACGACCATCCTGCTGGGCCGCCTCGGCCAACGCACCCTGGACAATCTTCTCCGACTCAGTGTCCAATGCGCTGGTGGCCTCGTCAAGCAGCAAAATCTTGGGGTTTCTGATCAAGGATCTGGCGATGGCGATTCGCTGACGTTGCCCACCTGAGAGCTGGGTGCCGCTTGCTCCTGCCTGGGTAGACAGACCTTCCGGGAGAGACGAGACAAAGTCCCATGCGTTGGCAGCTTTCAGGGCGGACTCGATCTGTTCGTCCGAGACCTCGACCGACACGTCGTCGACAGTGTGGGAACTGTCGACGCCAAGGGCGATGTTCTCCCGGATGGTTCCCTGGAAGAGAGTAGGCTCTTGTTGCACGAGGGAGACAATCCGGCGGTAGAGGCGAGGATTCAAGTCGACCAGGGCGTCAGAGCTGTCGATGCGGACGGTGCCCGTGGTGGGATCGTAGAACCGCTCGAGCAGAGCTACGACGGTGGACTTGCCGCATCCGGAAGCACCAACTACAGCCACGAATTGGCCTTTTTGGATCTGTTCACACCCGAGTTAGCATCACCAGGACATGCGTCGGCGAAAATGATAAAAACATACCTCCAAGTCGACTCCCTTGAGGACAGCGGTATCCGGACGCAAGGGGTACGAAAACCTGATGTGGTCCAAATGCACCGCCTCACCAGCCTTGGGTGCTCGGTCCTTGTTCTCGGGGTTCTCCTGGATGCTAGGCACCAACGAGCCCAGCCAAAAGATGTACTCGGCAGCGTTTTTACCCTTGGTCATGCTGGTCGAGAACTGAAAGAACTGACTGGCGCCCTGGCCCGAGAAGAAGACACCCAAAAAGGCAACCATGAAGTTGTACATGTTGACTTCCCCAAACGACAGCAGCCGGCACCCATACCAAAAGCCCAGCGCCATGAACCAATATTCGACACCTTGGGTGATGGCAAACCAGACCATCATGGCGCAGAGTGGCTTGATCGAGTGCTGGTTGGCTTGGTGAAGCTCATTGACATAGCGGGCAAGCACCTTGTCCTCGATAGCCAACGACGAGACAGTTCTGATGGCAGTGATGGCTTCGCTGGCAATGCTTGCCCCCGTTTCCATTCTTTTATCACGCTGACGTGCAAGCTTGACGTCGGACCGAATCTTGAGGAAACCACTCCCGATTAGGGGAGGTAGACCGGCAAAGACGACCACCAGACCAATCTTCCACGAGTGGGCGATGGCAAGGACGCTGCAGGCTAGTACCTGAATCACACTGACGAATACCAGGCCAACATTCATGCCCATAAGCTCGAACACGGCCTGCGCATTTCCATCCACCCTTGAAACCAGCGCGCCAGTGGTGTTTTCCTCCCTGTCAAAGAATGAGATGTCCTGTTTGAGGAATCCTTCGAGAGACTCACGTCGCAGCTGATGAGTAAGTCCTTGCGAGACTGCCGACGAGGCATATCCCATCCCGAACCAGACAACCATCAGACCGCAGGCCATGGCGACGAACATCTTGGCGAAGAACTCACCCTGCGTAATCATCTCGGGTCGCGGCAGGGTGAAAACGTCCATGACCTTGGCCAGAAGGAGGGCTTGCCCGGGGAAAGCAGCTGCACCCAGGAAGCACCCGAGGAGCGTGAGGAGGAACCAGACCTTGAGGTCCCGGGCCGAGTGGTGGTAAAGACGGTAGATAACCGAGGCGAGAGAGTGGGACTTGTGCGTGGCTTCGTAGTCGTATCTGTCAGCTGGGCTGTCCAGAAGATCCGCAGCACCAGCAGCGCGTGATTGAGTCTTGGCTAGGTACGCGGTTTGAGAGGTTGATTGTTCGAGGGGAGCGGCCACGACAGCGCCACCTTCGGCCTCGGTGTCAGAGCCGGAGCCTGCACCGGCAATGGATTTGAGACCCAAATCTTGAATCCGGACCAGATGAGCATACACTCCGTCTTGGGAAATCAAACCCTCGTGCGAACCCTGTTCGACAATCTTTCCCTTGGACATGACCACAATGTTATCTGCCTTGCGGATCGTGGCGAGCTTGTGGGCGATGACAATAGTAGTACGTCCCTCAGATGCCCTGTCGAGAGCCTGCTGCACAATTCCTTCGGCGTGGGGGTCAAGAGCACTCGTAGCTTCATCCAGCAGCAGGACCTTGGGTTGAGACACCACACTTCTTGCGATGGCGATGCGCTGCTTCTGACCCCCGGAAAGGAGGCCGCCCCTCTGACCAATCTGGGTCTCGTAACCTTGGGGAAGTTCAGTGATGAAATCGTGGGCAAAAGCGGTCTTGGCGGCTTGTTCAATCTGTGCCATCTTTTCCTCTTTAGACGCATGCTCGTAAGGAGTGCCGACTAGACCATGCGCAATATTCTCGTAGACTGTCCCCTGGAAGAGAACGGGCTCTTGTTGAACAAGACGGACATGTTTGCGAAGCCAGCCGAGGTTGAGCGAGTCGATGGGGCGGCCATCCAGCTTGATGCTGCCCGAGGTGGGATTGTACCACCGCTCGATGAGACCGATGATGGTTGATTTTCCGGAGCCAGATTGACCCTGAGTGCGTTAGCAAAAACACAATGGTGAGGAGAGGTGGAAGTGAGGCACTCACGACCAGCGCGGTGACTTTTCCAGCGGGAATGCTCAACGAAAAGTTGTCCAGGACAGTGCTATCAGGGCGAGTGGGATAGGCAAAAGTGAGATTTTCAATTTCCAGCCCACCAATGGTGTCGTCAGGCTGCGCTCCGGACTCATCAAAAGGATTGATGGCGGATTGGCGATCGATCAGCTCGAAGAGCTGCTCAGCGGCACTGGTAGCCCGGCTGAACTCGGACATGTACGGGGCCATGGCGGTCAAAGCCAACGACCCGATGACGACGGAGAAGATGACCAGGAAGACATCACCTGCGTCAGAAATGTCACCGTCGGCAAACATGCGGGTACCCTTCCAGAAGGCAAGTCCAAAGCCCATGTAAATGATGGTGTACTCGACTGAGAAGAGAAGTCCCATCAAGGGTGCGCACTTGTCGCCCCATTTGCGGCCTTCCTTGAGGTACTCGTCGAACTTGGCCACCAGTCTGGACCGCATCTCAAACGCATGAATGGTCCTGGCGCTGGCCAGAACACCCTCGGCGAAAGAGTTGGCCTGTCCATAGGCAGCCAGGATCTTGAGCTCGTACTCGGCAAAGAAAGCACCGACAATGCCCATGATGATAATGGTACCGGGGGCAATGAACAAGCAGTACAAGGTGAGCTTCCAGTTGACGATGAAGGCAATGATGAAAGCCGTGACGAAGGTTGAGAGGCCCTGGAAGGTCAGGCCCAGCTTCTCAACGATACCGGCCTGGATGAGACGTCCATTGGTGGTGGCCTGGGCAGCGATAGACCCTCCTGTACCGAGATCAAAGAAGGCTATTTCCTGGCTGAGGGCCGCTTTGACGTAGGCGGTCTGTATGCTCTTGACGATACGGTAGGCCGCGTAGTTGAGAAGGACATTGTAGATGTATGCCAGCGCGAAGCGGCCAATACCCATGTAGGTGAAGAAGAGGGCGAGCTGGCCGGCCTCATGGCGGAAGTCGTCGGCCGAGGCAGTGCCGGCGACATAGTTGGTGATGACAGTGACAAACTCGCCAAAGATGAGATTCTGCAGAGCTTGGCCAGCTCCAGAGGTGATGGCGGCCAAGAAGGCTACTGCTTGGATGGACCGGTCAAAGGTGGTTGCGTAGCTAAAGATGCGCTGGAAGAAGCATGTCAGGACTGAATTGTCATATGGTGTGGCGTGTATGAGTGTGACTCACAAAATAGGCATTGCCTTTCTTCTTCTCAGGCTCGGCTTTTTTGGAGTCACCGTCTGAGAAAGAAAGATCTAGGGCAACTTCATCTTTTGTTGGCTGGGTGATAATAGGTTGGCCCTTTTCCGTGATGTCGTCAGTGGCTTCCAGAGCAGCCGCCATGTTGACGGAAGGGTACGGTAAAGAACGTGTGGGATGAAGATCAAGGAGACGTCAATCCCAAGATGTGCTAAAGGAAAGGTTTTAACATGACCGCCGTCAATGGCCAACATGGGGTGCCACGGCGGAATCTGGGATTGCACGGCGACCGAGGGTCGATGACATTACGGTTAGCCTTTTAGCTCCTCGGCGCCAAGTTGAGAAGGTGCAGTTGCTCGGTGTTAGTGCGCTACAGTGACCGGTCACGAGAAG
This sequence comes from Rhypophila decipiens, assembly GCA_033297075.1. NCBI lineage: Eukaryota > Fungi > Ascomycota > Sordariomycetes > Sordariales > Naviculisporaceae > Rhypophila > Rhypophila decipiens. Next base: position 1,052,646 of record MU858045.1, on the reverse strand, counting down.
TGGGTAGAACACGCGACAATGTGGATATGTCCGGTGTCACTCACTAACATTTCCTCCCCGGTTCCGGGATTGCATTCAAAATCCACATCTCGGGCAGCCACGAACAACCTTCGCAAGTTCAGATGGAGCAGTGGCCGGGCTGTCGCAAAATATCACCATGTCTTTCTGGATCGTCACCACTCTTACATGCCATTGTACTGCTCTCAAGATTGAACAACATCCCTTTTCGAATCATTGCCCTGATTTCATCATTACAAAGGTGGAGAAGTCAAGCCAAACACACCCGACCGCGTGGGCCAGCCCGGGACAGAAAAGAAAGTGACGACGACTCGCTCCCCGCGGGACGCGCGGGTTCCGAAACCACGGCATCAGCTCCCAATCTCCAGCAGTTTTCACACATGCGCCAAGATGGATCTCATTCACAACTGAACTCGCCATCGGAGAGATTCAAGCCCCGATATTATCAACGTGAGCGAAACACCTCGAAAATCCAGGAAATTCCTCCAACACCAAGACGTCGGGGATGCAACGCATTTTGTAATTTTTCCTCCAACAGCCCACGCTTTGTTGGGCCCACCATCAATACTCCAGCTTTATCCCTTTTGACTATCGTGACTTGTTCACCAACGTCCAACACCACACATCTCATTCACTTGTCCAATCATAAGCCAGCACTATTAATTCAATCTGGCGAAATCATTCTTTCATCATTAACACAAAATACACGTGCAATGGACCACGAGGAAGCTGAATCTTCGGCCGAAAAACCATCAATAGCTCCGACGGTTCCCCGAGCTGTGAGTAGAGACTACATCTGTAAATTAGCGGCCCCAGGACCCCCCTTGGCGATAGTCCATTATACAAACTCATGCATCACATGTACATACCAAGTTCATCTCATGTGTGCAAAGCTAACAAGTTCCATGATGGCAGTGCGACGCATGCCGTGCCCGAAAGGTTGCAGTTCCCCGGCCTGAGTCATCCGGCGCCGTGATTCCGCGGATCAAAGATTCCTGAACTAATCTCCTCATCTCCGTCGTAGATACGGTGCAACCGAGAGACACCGTGTGCCCACTGCGTCCAGGCCAAGATCGAGTGTAGTCACGACGGAGCAAGGCCGAAGGAGAAGCGGGCCAGGGTCCTCGTTTCGTCCCAGTAGTGAGTTGATACCTACTCCTCGTTCATTCTCGTGTTCGTGTCCGTATCCACCTTGTACTCACTCGCTGCCTTGTCTTGAACCTCAGCGAGAAGAAGATTGACCAGATCGACTCGCGCCTCGACGTTGTTGTCCGTCTCCTCCAAGATGTTCGATCACGACTCCCTCCCCCAGGGTCTTCTCCTCAGCCCCAAGCTTCCATCCCAGGGCAGACACAGCCATCTGCCCCCATAACGACCCAAATACACAACAGCGCAAGCTCATCAGCCACTGCAACACCTGGCACTTCGACTGGCAGCCATGTCGATGCAGCCATGGGCCCGATGGTGGAGGGCAACTCATCCCTGACCGCGCACTCGATATTTGCCAAGGATCTCTTGCAAAAGATCATCGATGAAGGATCCAGACCCGAGATGCGAGAGACGCTGGACGCGCTCCATGCCGTCGTCGAGGCCATGAAGAAGCAGCCGGCCGCCAAGGAGATGACATACCCCAACGCGCGACCAGATCGATCTGTGCCGGCCTTTCTCCAGGGCTGCGAGCTGCCACCCATTCAGCGGTCGCTGCACGTTGTCAAGTTGGCCAGGTGTATGTCTTTCAGTTTCTGTTTTTCCAACAAGAGCTAACTGCAGGATAGCCCACCAACTGCCCAGCATATCCTGGGTATACGAGTTCATTCCCGTGCACCACTTCCCCGAGACCTGTCTGAGCATCTACCTGTCCGAGAACTACAACGAAGCCGACTTCATCATGGTCAACGCCTGTCTACACTATCTGTTTGAGACGTATTCATATCAGCTGGAAGGCGATGAGCAGGCCGAATATCGTCGGCTTTCGAAACTGTGTGGTGCAAATCTCGAGACGGCGCTGTCCAACTTGCCACTCCATCTGCCCGCCAATGTCGATACCATCGCTGCCTTGTTACTTGGGGTCCGTTGTTTCCACCTTGGCTTGTCTCTTGCTTTCGAGCATAACTAACCGCTGTGATAACATCAGGCTTATTATGCAATCGACCTCTCCCAGCCCCAACTATCCTGGATTCTCTCTTCCAAAGCCTCTGAGCTCTGCCAAACTCTAGGCTACCACCGTCTAGCCACCTACCAGCAACCCACTCGACCCCCTCTCCACCCATCCCAACCAATGACACCCTTGGAATCCCAAATCTCCATCCAGCAGAAACAATCCCTCTTCTGGGCCGTGTATATCGCCGACAAGGGCCTCGCTCTTCGCCTCGGCCGGGCAAGTACCATACAAGATTACGACGTCACCGTGCCATATCCTGCTTCCGAGGGACGTAGTAGCAACCCTATTGCCATGTTTTTGAGGGGCTGGGTCTTGGTAGCAAACGTGCAAGGCCGTATTTATGAGCAGCTATATTGTCCCGAGGCGATTCGGTTGGCTGAAGGGGAGCGGTGGGAAAGGGCGAAGGAATTGGTCGGAATGTTATCTGAGGTTGAGAGGTTCATGGGGGAGGCTACGGTACGTCTTGTTCCGGCCGCTGACTGCAGTGTTAGGCCTTGATAGGCTGAGTACTGACATGTGAAACAGGAACGATGGCGTCTGGATGGCGACGACGCAGTAGGCAAAGACCTCGCGGAATTCATCGTCGGGTCAGATGCCGTGCTGAGGCTGTCTCTCCTGACGCTAGTATACCGCGCCGTCCCCCATCCACCGGGATCACGCACCACGTTTCGACCAGAGTGTGTCCGAGCGGCGAGAGCCACATTGGAACGACACCAGCAGTGCATGGCTGTCGTGGCGCAGAGCGAGTTTGGCTTGTTCTCCATCTACATGCACTGGACGATCCTCTTTGCGCCCTTTGTCCCGTTCATCGTCCTGTTCTGCCAGGTCATCGAGACTAAAGACCGCGATGACTTGTCCAGGTTGCAGGCCTTTGTGGTGTCTATCCAGTCGAGCAATTCAAGGGAAGGCGGGGTCTCGGAGGCGGTCGACAGGCTGTGTAGACTCTTTCAGGTGTTGTATAGCGTTGCGTCGCATTACGTGGAGAGCTATGCTGCTGGTGGTGGGGGGGTGTACCCTACTGGAACGGGCGGCGTTGGTGACTCGGACATGTTCCAGGGGGCAAGTACCCAGGGGATTGGCGCCGCTTTGGCTGGGGTTGATACATATCTGGCTGCATTGGGTTTCCCGCCGCCACAACTGAACAATGCTTCTGCTAATGCGGAAGTGCAAGGTCAGGCTGGCTTTGGCGGCGGCGGATCAACCGACTTGCCATATCACTCCGGTCATGACGGTCGGAGTCAGGAACAATTCGCCATCAAGAGTGGTGATGATGACTTCCAACTGGACGGCGTAGCCGGTGAAGGTCAAGAGCCGCAGCGAGCGTTGGATCCCATGATTTGGATGGGTAACGAGGCCCAACTGGAAGGCTGGTTGTATAGTAACCAGCAGGTCTTGTCCTTTCTGGAAGATGGACTCTTGGATACGCTGGGAGGCATGGCTTCAGGGAGCGGAGGAAATGGCGGTCAATAGAGCCATGAATTCCACACACGTGCTTGGTTGGGTAACAGGGTGTGATTCAAGAGCCTTTCATAGGTTACCAAAGGGTTGACGCTGACATTGACATGCGCTGCACCCCCATTTCAATGTTACACTGAACGGGTCATCTTTGGGGCCGGTCGGTGTCTCTTTCAGCTTTAATATCCCTGCCGTGCCCATCTCGGGCTTCACGACAAGCATTCCTCTTCTGCACCAATCTACCTGTATCAAACCTCATAGTCAACCCATAATCGGCCTCATTGCCTCACAACCAAAATGAGACTACCATTCCACTCCGTCGCCATCGGAATAGCCCTCGTAACGTTCGTCACTGCACTTGACCCGGCCAACTGCAACACGGCCGAAAAAAGCAGAACCGGTTCCGATTTCAAACTCACCGAGCAAGCCGACAATCAATACCTCGCGCCTCTCGCCAAGATTTTCTCTGATGCTGGGAAGGTAGTCAAAGTGGCCGATGTCTTTAACGATGCCAATCACAAGCTGTCGACCAATTCTCAAGGCTGGAAAGTCTGGCCGACGAACTTCAACGACCAGGGTACGGAGAAGTGGACGCCGCAGGGAATTACTTCGACCGCTGACGCTCTTGACGCCGGGACGTACGAGGGCAAAGACGGCTGGCTGGTGAGCTGGTACCAGAAGACTCCGCTCAAGAGCGTGAGAATCACCTTTGTCGACCGGTCCAATGACGAGTATAGGCATGTCATGCTCGTGAGACCGAATGCTAAAGATGACTTTACCACCGTGCCGATCCATGCTGGCGGTATCATGTGGTATGGGAACACGCTCTGGGTGGTGGACACGGATAATGGGATCCGTGTGTTTGACATGACCAACATCTGGCAGGTCGACACCGATGGCGAGGGTGTGGGTAAGATGTCTGGTGGAGGATACTCGGCTGCTACGTACAAATATGTCATACCGCAGATCCGGTAGGTGACTCTACTAATGATCCGCATTACATACTAATACATTGACTGACACTTTCCGATGACAGGTGGTATAAATGGACCTCTCCTTTCCGATTCCGACATTCGTTCATGGCCCTCGACAGGACAACCACCCCAGATAGTCTCATCGTTGGTGAATACACCAACGGGTCTGAGCCTACACCGCCGCCCATTCGGTTTGTGCGCTACGAGTTGGACTATACCACGCGCAAACTCAAAACCGATTCGAACAAAGTGGCCAAGGCAGTCTGGGCTTACTGCGTCAACATTGACAACATGCAGGGCGCGGTATCGGCCGACGCCAAGTTCTACATCAGTACGAGTAATGGGAAAACCAAGGACGGGGACATGTACGGCTGGGCTCCAGGCAAGGGGGCCTATAACAACAAGGGCTTTCTGCCTCGGGGGCCCGAAGATGTCAGTTATGACAAGAGAGGGGGCGGTTGGGTCTACAGTGTCACTGAGCACCCGGGGTACCGGTACATCTGGAAGACCAAGGCGTCTTCCGTCAAGTTTTCGTAGTCTCACGGGGTTTATGATTGCTAGCTAGTCTAGTGTGATGACGCTGTCTCATTCGTGCGGGTATTCAACAAAGACTAGAAACTCTTGAGCCAGCCAAGAATTGCTGCCATCATCAAGCCTCCTTCATACCCAACCGCAGAGTCCAGCGCGACCTGGACGTGCACCTCGCCCTCGCATTCAACATATAAATGCTCCTTATTCCAATCCAACTCGCCCAAGTTCGTCCCCTGACCAACCCTAACCGTCTTTTCAGCCCGGAGGAAGCTCTTTGCAAACTCTCTACAACAATCCAGAAACACCTCCGCTGTGCCCACCGTGACCATGACCCTTGTGACAACTCCACCTTCGGTGCCCCTAAACACCTCATCCCATACCTCCTTGCTGCCTTCACCCTCGCACATGTCCGCCCAGACCTCGCCGTTTGCCGGCTTCCACGCCGCTTCGAAACCACCCATCTGTTTCTTATCCAGATAATCCTGCCCATCATTCCGGATATAGCTCTCATCCTTGATCTCAAGCACGGTAAGGGGACTTATCATCAGCGCCGCTCCCAACTTTGCCCCCTTGGGCAGTGAGATGGGCAAAGCATACGGACAGGGCCGTACGATATGCGCAAGTACTGAGCCCACCATCTGGCCGCCTGCGCTGTCTCCTGCGATGGTGATCTCCTCAGCAGGTATGGACATCCTGTTCAAGACATGATTCAGGGCGGCAATTGCCTGGATGGTTTGTGCTGGGTAAGGATGTTCCGGTGCAAGGGAGTACTCCAAGATGGCAACCTGAGAGGCCCTCGATGCAGAGACAATTTTAATTATAAAAGGCATATGTGCCTCTGAGCGCATCGGGTTGACATAACCGCCTCCGTGCAGATACAAGATCGTCTTGTTGGTCCTTTCAGCTTCGTTTTTCGAGGACTTGGGCGTGAGAATGTGCAGGATTCCCGGCGGCGTGCTCGTGGAGTGTTCTCCGACGGCGGCACTTTCGAGAGTGACCTGGCGATGGGAGATCCCATGTTTGGCACAGTAGCCTCTGACACCCTCACCCGTCGAGGTCCGCCGCACATACCATTGCAGAATGTCTTGCGGGAGAGTCGCCCGCTGGGACTGCAAGAAACGGAGTGCGACCAGCTGGCGCCAGTGCAGGTTGCCTTTGTTGGGCTTTACTGCTAGTGAGGCAAGGACGCGGAGGACTGGAGACGGTGTTAGCCCAAGTCATGAAAAAGAGCCATGTTGATTTAGAAGAGGACTCACAGAGTAGGGGCACAAAAGCAAGGAAGCGTCCCACTTTGTGGGCCGAGGTCTCGTTTCCAGCCGACATATTCATTTAGTAAATTGTTGACGCTTGGTATATTGCATCAAGGGTGAATGGAGAAAGTCTCGGCTTGTCCGTGGATAAGGGCGGCGGAATGAGATGTCGTTGGCTCAAGTTGGACAGGAAAATGCCGAGGTAAAAATTGCACCTCTGATTTGCCTCCCTTGGTTAGTAGCTGACTAATTCAGAACACTTGTCTAACTTGTTTTGGTATCACCAAGTACACCAACAATATGCTTGGTGATAGCCTCATGATTGGTATTGACTGGTAGTTTATGCTTTTCTCGACTACTTGAATTCAGCGGGGGTTCTCAATGAAAATTTTGCTTAAGAATATTTAGCACCTCGGGGGATGGCAGTACGGGGTAGAGGCTTGATAAACAGACACCACTCTGAAAAATTAGATGCCTTGGTCGGCTAGAATAAATGTATTAATTGGGCGGGAACGATACCTTGAGTGGATAGAAAGGATGTCCTGACGAACTGTAAAGGATACCTTGACTAGCCGGAATAAATCCCTTGACTGTGTTAAAAAGCCCTTCGACTTCCGCATCGTATACCGCATCGGTGATACTGCGCTTGTCCAACCGTCTAGGCTCTATTTCCTGAACTTACAAACATGGCCGTTTGTCGCTCTCCTTTTAGTGGTACCAACACTTCGGTATGGTCTCGCTGCCAGCCTTCCAATCACGGATCATGATAAGCGAATGCTGGAGTTGCACTACTCAACGGTTCCTCTCAAGATTCTGGAAGCTCCATATTAAGGTAGCAGTACCGTTGACGTGTATACGAGTCCCTGCAACCGGCGACACTAACATCAGGTCACCTCGATGCCCTCGTCCGTCAGGGACACGCTTACACTCATTCCATTGCATACCTAGTTCACTTTCACGAATTCTACGTTTCTCCGATTGCGTTCAAATTAGATGAATACCGACACTTTCACAACGAAAAATGTCACTGGATAGCCTCTGCCCTCTGGCCCGGGTGTCCATCGCGGCTTCGCCTCCGGATATTTAGCTACCCGGATGAGTCTTGACGATCATGATTGGCCAGCCTCTCTATGCTGCATAGCTCTACATACACAAGCACAACTTCTCGCTTTCAACTTCCATTAAGAGAGATAATGAAACCCTGCCAGTAAACAGCAGGAGCATCAACACTTCGAAATTCAGACAGCCGAGAGACGTTTTGTCATGGATTGCAACATGCCCGCCTTGAATATCAGGAACTCAACGTCTTGAAGGTGAGAACCCAAGGCATGTCGACGGAGATGTAGTTTATACGCAATATATTGTGCGGCTGACATGTAAACAGCTGAAGGTGTGCAGTCTTGGAAGTCATATAGTCTTCTTGGCATTAGAACAGCGGTTTGACTACTCGACAGGTCATCATACTGCCTTCTGAATGTTCTAGACCTTCTCGAGTGCGATGCCAGACCCAAAGGTGATCATCTGCCTACTTAAACCTCGACAATTTCCAAGGAAATTCCTTTCGTTCAGAGTCATGATCGAAAGTCCTCATCCTCTCCCTCCTCATCATCACCAAGAAAGTAATCAGTTTTGACCCCAGCCAAAATGAAAGCCCCACTCAACCTTCTTCTCTTCGCCCTCTCGGCTTCGGCGCAGTCCCTCATTGCCGTGCGCCCGTCCAAGCCAGACTTCACCCTCTCCCAAATTCTCAACCCAGTCATGTCCTTCCTTGAATGCACCAAAGGCGATTCAATCACCCAACTTCTCTGCCAGGTAGTCTCGCACAAAGTCTCAGCCGCCCTAAGAGCGTCCAACATCTTTGTCGACCGCACAGGAATTCTCTTCAGCTACGATGACCCGACCCATAGCAAGGTCGACACAGGCCACTCGTGCACTGTCACGGCAGAAATCACAAACACCCACGCGGATGCCAAGCTGCTTTCTTCGGCATCCCTCGACTTTTCAGGCAACCCACTGAGTCTCTCCGACCCTGCGCTCTTCGTGGCCGAGCTGCCCGTCGAGCTGAACGGACGAGTCGACGTCAAGCAGAGATTCGGCACTCGTATCCTGACAGGCTGCACCAATCTCGGAAGCGATAGCTTCAAAGCCAGCGGTGGGATATCGACCACCGCTCAGATTGCCATCTTGTTCACCTTTGCGCCCGCCCCTGTTCGGGTCGACGCACAAGGCAACTACATCTTTACCATCCGCCCAATCACCAAAGTAGCTGCTAGTTTGGCAAACACAGACATCAAGTTCAACATTAGCGGCGTGAGTTTCTTGAACGGACTGGTCACGGCTATTCTGGGAGGCACATCCAGTCTCTTCAAGGCAGTAATTGGCATTCTCAAGGGGGACAGTCTCAAGTCGGTATGGAAGAATGTCCAGCAGCACGTCATTGACGTTGCCGTCGGCGGGCTTTTGAGCACCCCGTTCGACTTGCTTGATGATCTTGTCGAGCTACTGGCGCAGAGCATCGTTGACGAAAAGAAAAAGGGTGTCGAGACAAAATACAGCGGTGAATTGGAAAAGAGACTTCGGACCCTGGTCAGTGGTGCCTTGGGATTAGATGCTAACGGCGAGAGACAATTTGTCGTCAGGAAGGAGGTGGTTGACTTGGTGAGCAGATTTGGACTGGACTATGGCGATTTGTTCCTTGCTGACAAGCCCGCGGGATATTGTGTCGGTGATGCCGAGTGCAGTGATGGGATTTGGTGTAATGGGGTTGAGAGATGCGTGGCGAATAAATGTGCTGTTGGGACGGAGCCGTGTTTTGGGAGTGAGGAGAGGTGTGCCGAGGCTAGCAAGCGGTGTATCTCGACTTGTGGCCGGAATGGGAGGATCTGTCCCAAGAATAAGCGGGCTATTGCTGATTCTGTGGAGTCAATTGTGGAGGGGGAATATTTCATGTGAGAGCACATGGAGGGCAGAAAAGATGAGGTGTAGGAGAGGAATAGAGGATGGATTGACACGTGGATTTCTGGCCACTTCAATCATGGCAAAATACATGTCAGTAACGACTCACAGGTAGTTCACAATGTACTAGCTACCTCTAGGAATCATATGTACAGCCAAATAAACAGGCACCACTAATTCCACATAGAGGGACCAGTCTTTCTATACACCGGCACCACTTTTGTAGCATAAATGCCTGGACAAAATAGCATAAATGCCTTGAGAAAATAGCATATATGCCTCGGCTGGTTGGAATATATGCCCCAATTGTAGTGGAATAATTATATATCTAAACTGACTACAAAAAATGGTGAGCATTTTGCTACGCCTTTATTACATACATCACCAGAGTGATGAGTGACAAATCAGGGTAACGTTGTCATGATTGGTCGTTAGGTATCGTGGTGATGTCGATGTCACGAGGCAGACCGATTACCTAATTTCTTGGAAAATGAATGATTTGACAGCTAACGCTCTCCGGTCTTCCCTGCAGACACCGGCGGTAATCTGGCAGCATTGAAGAAGAGCTGTAAGACATTGGCACTAAGAGAATCACGAATGGCACTATTGGTGGACCTTCAATATTGGTATATTGCACCTGAGCTTCCAGTTCTAGACCACCAGAGACTGTCCAATATTCCGATGTCGATCCTTAACAAACTGAGGGGAATACGAGTTGTCGTTCCAGACCATTGGGGCGTGTCGTGATCTTGGGTCAAGGGATCTCGTCAATCCAGTCCGTATGAAGTCGGAGCAAGATCCCGTGTCGGACGAATCACATCATGGGCGCCACCGCAGCAATTTTGCAGACGAGTTGTGAACAGAAGACGATGCTCACCGTAGTGCACCGGTATTACCTTCCCCAGATACCCCTCCAAACTAGCCTGTGTCTATGTACCCATTCGGAACAAACACGGAGATGGAATTCCATACAAAACGCAGGCAATCACAATGGGAAAAGTCTCCATGACATGCCAAAACTTTCCGACCTTCGGGCCAAACAATACCGATAAACATGTTGCGGCTCAACAGTGCAGTGGCGGGGCGGGGGAGAAAATGACAAGACAAAAGCAATCTCACTTGATCAAGAAAGCTTGACCCGAAATGGCGTTTTCAGCTGGCTTGGTGCTTCGTGTGAAACGGTTCAGCTGGCCACAACCGATATTTGCCGCCTAATTGGTTGACTCTGGCTCGCTAAAGCGGTGAAGCATGGGACAACCAGGGCAGGCCCACTGCGGCCTGCAGCAAGGGTGCAGCTACCAAGAGCGCCTGCTGCATGGTACCGACCCACTGCAGGAAAGGACCCATAAAAGATCTGGGCCCTGGGGCCTGGGAGCTTCCTCCACAAGGAAGCTCCAGACTTTTGCTCACTCGGGGCTGGCATTGCGGGCAAGTGCGGGCACGGGTTGTGGGGTTACTCAAGACATGTAGCAATTTAACGGATTTAGGGACGTTCTTTCACTGTCTTTCAGGTAATATCAAACTGCCTCAACTCTCCATTATCGATTACTTTCTTCCCAAGACGGAAGAGCGGCAGTTGGCGCCATATCTTGCCCGTTTTTGCCCTTTTGAGCGACAACGATGAAAGCCAGATCTGAGCCGCCGCCACTTCCCATCTTCCCACCAAGAACCTTGTTGGCCCAGGTCCTCGCCCGTAACCGGCACAGTAAGCTTCCTGGCTGCGTACCGAAAACCCCCCATTTCCCGCCTTGGAGATGCATCTCTTGCGGTACCCGGACTAGCCTAATCAGGAAAGCTCGGTGTTGACTTGTCTCATGACCCTGCCCAGCGTGGTCCTGAGATTTCTGTGTTATTGACGTCAAAGTGCGCTCTCGGCTCTCCAAGATGCTTTCACAGAGACCGAGTCTTCAGCTAGCCTCGACAAAACTAGTGAAAAATAAATAGCAACTAACACGTCTCTGGCAATTTCACTGTGCCTTGAGAGCTGGCGTGGATCAAACTACCTTCTTGTTGAGTGATGCGACTCTCATGCCACCAGCACCAGGCCTTGGTATCTTACCAGCAACTGTCTAGTCTCAGGACGCCACAAACAGCCGTGTCCATGTCAATTTGGACTGTTGCTTCTATTTTGGTGGTGTGTCTGTGTGTACAGGGCTCCTGGGCTACACTACCACACTACGTAGGTGGTGTGTCTGTCTCCATGAGAAAGAAAGGCAGCAACGCTTGAGATATATCAACTCCACCAACGTCCACAATCCCTCCACACTTCACCTGTCATGGACCCTCCTTCCCTAGCTCGATCGCTACATTGTTTCCGCGCAACTGATAATCGCCCCAGGCCGCAGCAGGCCCGGTCCAGAGCCAAGTACACGCCAGAAGAACGAGAGAAGGTCAACAAGGTCCGTCAACAGGGGGCATGCCTGCGCTGTCGGATGCTGAGGATTCGTGTAAGTCGGCATGCTAATCTCACTCCATCCCACTTACTTCCCATGGTCGGATATAACATGATGTGACTGACCACCACAACTTTGGACTCACGAAAACAGTGCTCTCAAGATAATCCTTGCAAATCCTGTCTTGAATCCGCCCTCAGGGGCTCAGAGCGCAAAGTCTTGTCTTTTTGCTACTGCATCCGCTCCAGATACTCAGACGTCAACATCTTTTATTCAGACCAGATCGCCGTCATGCAGATCGAGACCCTTTCGGCCAAGATGGGCGGCCTGCTCAGTCGAGTTGCTCTCCCAGCCAGCTTCACCTCGTTTGACCTTGAACAGCGGGACAAGTTCAACGACACTCTCGAGACCTGGCTGACTGATCCGGGCTCCAAATTTCCAAACGGGAGCATCGTGGCCCTGTGCTGCTCCAACCTCTTGTCTATTCACTTCCAAGAAGAGCTGCTCGACGACGACCTACTTCCCGAATCTCAAAAGTTTCTTCTCGCCACCACGCTCGCCCACAGCGGATGGCACGCCCGCGATATGAAGAGGCGGGAGCTCTGCGCGGCAGGCCATGTCTCGGGCTACCGCCTGATAAAGCGGCTAGACCGCATTTTGACGCCGCAATTTCTCTCTCAGTGCAGTCCCGAGTACTGCCAGGTTCTGTTTCTCCTCTTGCTGGGCACCATCCTTGGCGTGGGATATTCGTCGACCCAACTGACCGACTCGGACCCCTCGCCAAGCTTCCCAGCAGCTGAAATGCTCGACACCGAGTTCCAGCAGAGCCCGACCCTGTGGCTGGCCATGAAAGAGCACCTATGTCAGATGCTGGCCCACCATCTCATCTATCTGGCTTCCATGTTGGGGATAAAGCTGGACACGGACGTCGAGAGGCGCATCATCGACACGGCAATTCACAGATGGAGCAAAATGGAGTCGTACGTCTGGGCGGATGGAGTTGAGAGTACCGAGGCCGAGAGGGACGCCATGTCAAGAGATACCCTAAACAGGAGAAGGGCGGGGTTTACAATGAACCAGACGCAACAGCAACAATTACCACAAATACAAACGTCCTCACAACCTGAACCGCACCCGCAAATATACGACCAATACGAAAATCCACCATACTGGCAAGACGGACCCGAGCCCCAAATGGACACAATACCAAGGAAGCAGCCACCGCTTGTGCCAATCCCCTGCGAGGATCTAGCGCAGTTCACCACCGACTTCCCGCAATGGTCCGAGAATCCCGAGTCCTACATGTCGATGGAGATGGACGAGCCGCCAGAAGCCCCAGAGACCGAATCAAGTTCTGCGTCAATATACGGCGAGCCGGAATCGATGCAGATGGATTATAGTACCAGCAGGACAACAGCTGGCAGTAGTTTTGGGCCTGTATCACGATCAATGTTAACCAGGTCACATACGGAGCCGATCCCACAAAGTAGACAAGATTGTAAGTTTTACCTCGCTCTCAAACAATGTTGACTTGCAATGTACTAACAACATGGTAAATCGACAGACTCGGTCCCATGGCGACGAATAAAACGACGGTCCATGTGGGTCGTCCGCACCTTTGACGGCGGCCCCGAGCACGGCCCGATCAACGTCCAGGCTCGGCTCCGGGGGAGGGGAGTGCCCCGGGACTTTGGGCTTTTTGTCTGAATCACGTCGGCTCATCTTGGCCGGCGGTCTGATATGATGAGGGCACCACACACAACCACCTATGACACACATGAGACACACGAACACATGTCATATTTACGACGTACATGATAGAGCCCTTTTAGTTTTCGATGATAGTTAATACAGTCTGCAATACCTATTGTCGGTTCCCATATTCCCGTATGCTGATTCATGAAATACTGGAGCTACAGATGCTGAAACTTCAAGGGGATGCTTAAAATAGGGCGATACCTATCTCGAGACGTCAGCGACTGAAAATCATGGATCAAAGTTAGAGTCCAGATACCTCGGAATCAAGTGGGCCTCTGTTGTTGGTGTGGCGTTGTTAGATGGAAAGCCTGCTTCCCGACGGCTAACTCGATTACGCAGTCTCTGGCATGTGCTATGAATACCGGGTGGCGGGTGTTGTCTACTCGTTTTCTACTCGTTTTCTTTCTCTTTTCCTCTTTCTCCCCAATCCGTCTTTTTAGTTTTCTTCAGTTAAAGCCAACGGTTTCCCAAACGCTTTGTCCATGTTAGAGAATGGATCTCGTACCCCAGCTCGTGCCGGAGCTTCAAATTCTGATACTCATCACATGAGCTATCCTCTCGGTCTCCTGACACCGGTTTCCCACTTTCATAACAGCCATGACCCAAACTTTGACCCAAGATCAACCGATTCACTCATTCACGAGGAAACAAGAACAAAACATACGATCTCGGGCGCCAATGGAAGGACGAATGACAAGGCCTCTTCCTCTCATCAGTCCCAATCATGTCCAATTGTCCCATCGCCCACCGGGCCGCCGAAAAGTCTAGATCAGTTCAGCAGAGATGAGTTTGTCTGGCTTTCCCGAGCGTGCCATGAAGACGAGCACTTTGCCGACATACGCAGAAACAGCGTCGAAGACGATTTCCGGGTCAACATTGAAGACATGAGCTTCCTGACCAGGATGGACCTGACGCATTTCCAAGACACGTGCAACAAATCGGTCGCCATCTACACGGGATGCTCGGACTGGCAATACCGAACCATGAACCGCGTCATCTTCAACTACGTCTATCGGAGATGGTACCGGCCGTATCGCAACGACATATACCACCAGAGATATCTTTGCAAGTTAATCGCCTTGGAAGGACTCCCCGATGCGGGGAACCCTACTATAGCCTCGAACCGGGCTCGCACCACGTCGATCCTGGCTGTTAGGAACAAACCAAACCCCAATCGCGGCGTCATCGACTCCCTGGTCAACATGCATCGGTTTCTATGTGATGATGCCGAAGCGATGAAGGCCAGGGGATTCGACCCGGAGAAACACTTTGTTGTGCAGCCGCTGTTTAAAGCGCTGCTCATTCTGGTCGACCCTGCCTTCTACCGCCTCGAAGACTCCAAGCAGGTGGGTAGGATGCCCGTGTTCATGGTCAAAACGGGCGTGAAAGACGGGCTTAGCGAGCCTGTTACATTTGACTCTATCCAACGCAAGATCACATCTAGCTATGAGATTGACGAAATGGAGGTGGTCAAGACCTCGCTCGCGGCAGCCATTGACCTGGTCATGACGCTCGAGGTGCGGGAAACAGTTGTTTGCGGGTCAAGGCCGAATCCCTACATTACCAGCCGTCAAGATGCAAAGGATCTGAATAAAAAGCTAGTCAAAATGTTTGGTCCCGATGTGGAACTAGTGCCTGACGACAGCCTGGATCACGAATGGGTAGATACGCGCAAACATCCTAGGTGGGAGGCGGCAGCGACGGTGATGCCAAACCGAGAAACGGTGAGTATATACGATGCTGGAAACGGGAAGTATCGAATTCCCCAGCTGGTTATGGTCCTTCAGGAGCAGGGTTTGTTTAACGACCAGGAACTGAGGAGGACCTTTGAGGGTCTTCGAAAGTGCAGCTGAGGGAATAGGAATGGACAGCACTTCATTTGAGGTCAATTGACTTGGGTCATCAGTTAACCGAACAAATCAAAATATTTCCTTGTATCCTCAGACCTATTTCACAATATGTTGCGTTGATATGGTGATGATATAATCAGAAAAAAGACATGCACACATTTTTCTAACGCGGCGCATTGTGTTTATCATATTATCTAGCCGATGAATAATAATCTAGACGCTTATAAGATACTGACTGAGACTTTGTAAAACGGATGGTCGTTACTAATATGAAGAAACTTTGTTAAAAAGTATGTAACTAGGAGAAATAAAAAGAAGTGCAAATAAATAATGAGACGAAAAAAATATCAAAAAGGAAATGAAATCTCACGACGTGGGCCGGATTTGAACCGACGCCTCCGAAGAGACAAGATATGCACGAATCAATGAATTCGAGTCTTGCGCATTAGACCACTCTGCCACCACGCCCGATGTTTTTTCTCGGCAGGAACACTGTTCTTATTCGTGGAAGGCGCTGTGGAGTGAGCGGCTGTATGGAGCTATGTGGATATGCCGTTACTGTGCGAGTCATTCATTGTTTACACTTTTTGGTTTTACCCCTGAAATAGCTCCGGGACGTCTGTGAATCTGTTTTGTATCTTAAAATGGCAATGGCGCAGCGATAAGATTCGCGACCAGTTCACGTGAAAATAGGGTCTTGGGCTTGATCTGCATGTATTCATATTTCTCATGGTGGCCTATCTGACTAATGGCTGACGGCCCCTCTATATAGTCCTCCTCAGTTTGAACCTTGAACCCACCGTCCGGCGCTCCGTCCCTCTCTAGTCCATCCGTGACCGTTCTATCAGATGCAATTACGCAACGGTCTCAATCTGAGACGTCTGTCCCTTTTCAGCGGGCTTCTTCTCCTGCCCGCTGCTGCTGTGGTTCCCGTCGGTGTGGTGGGTGTTGTCCTCCTCGACGAGGGCCTTTTCTGGCCCATCGGTGACGCCAAACAGCCGATCCATGGCCTCGAGCGAGATGCCCTTGGTCTCGGGGATGAAGAACCAGACAAAGAAGAACATGGAGAAGCAGAAGGATCCAAAGATGAGGTACGTGCTGGAAAAGGGGTTATTGTCAGTTTTGTGCACATGGAACAACTATTACAAGAATAAAGTCGTTGCGTCTTACCCATAACCGTGTGCTCCGACAGTCACCAACATCTCGGGAACGGATCTCGCGACGACAAAGTTGAAGAGCCATTGGGTGGCGGCGGCGAGGGCAACGTTGAGCGAGCGAAGTCGAGCAGTTGGGATTTCACTGGCCAGAATCCAGCAAGCGGGACCCCATCCGAATTGGAAGAACCTGTTCGAATAATCAGAGTCAGCGCAAGAGTCAAGATAAGTTTGCGCAAGGCAAAGGGAGAGGATGAGAAAGGAACTTACGCAGCAAACAAAAAGATGCACACCAGGGCAAAGTATCCCGCGGGAGGCACCGATTGGCCCTCAATAGGCGGTGCGATTCGCACGTACAGGCCAATGTAAAACATGACCAGCCCCTGGGCAATCGAGGTCCACAACAGACTCCTCCTTCTGCCGAGCGAATCTGCCATGAACAGCAAGAAGCAGATACAGCTGAGCACCTTGACGATGCCGTAGATGCCTGTGCTGAACAACGGCGTGCTTGTGCCCGTCAGACCGAGATTCTTGAAGATAGTCGGCGCATAGGTATTGATGGCGTTGGTGCCCGTCATTTGTTGGCACACCATGAGAGTGATGCTGATCAGGGCACGTTTCCGATTGCCAGGGACGGTCCACATCTCCTTTTGGAGGTTCCAGAAGGTAGCATCCCCAACGAGTCGTCTCTCGTTTTCGAGCTGGTCGACGATTTCTTGGAACTCGTCTTCGATGTAGGGATGGTCAGGGGGCAGATTGCGGATTTGGGCAAGAATGCGCTTGGTATCCTCCCATCTGTCTGCGCGGGCTAGCCAGCGGGGCGATTCATGGCAGAGGAGCATGCACAGGCAGAGCAAGACGGCAGGGAGGGCCTGGATGGCGAGCGGGAAGATGTACATTGATTTCCCATGGAAGTGGAGACTGACGGCGTAGTTGATCCAGAAGGCAATCATGCCGCCTGTGACGATGAAGAGCTGGTAGAGGCCAGTCAAGAGACCGCGGATGGCGCGGGGAGCGTTCTCGGAGACGTAGATGGGGTTGATGGTGCTGGCTGCGCCGACTCCCACACCGGCGACGAACCGGCCTGCGTAGAGGGGACCCAGATTACCCGAGGACACAGCTTGCATGATGACGCCGACGGTGATTACGGCAGAGATTCCAATCAGACACCACTTGCGGCCATAGCGGTCGGTGAGAGGGGAAGCCAGGAGAGCGCCGAGGAAACAACCTGCTTGGAGGGTCGACACGATGTTGCCTGCCAGACTGGCAGAGGCTTTGGGATTGCCGGTGAGGCCATAGTCGGTTTTGAAGGGAGGGAGTTCGATGACGCCGCCGATGACTGACGAGTCCCAGCCAAACGACATGGCACCGAAACAGGCCGAGCAGGCGAGAAGATAGACGCGCCAGCCGTAGATCTCGGGAGGATCCGAGGCCATGGCCTCGTTCTTCACGATCTTTTTGAGAATCCGCACCGATAGAGACATTTTGGCGGTTGTCCTTGTCTACCAGACAGATGAAGTTGGAAGGGTTGAGTCCCAAGTCAAGTGAGGGGATACGTGACACAAGGGAATAGTCGAGATGGGGAGCCTCTCGATTATATTTGGCAGCCACTCGTGCGCAGATGTACAGCGCAGAGAAAAAGCAGGGGCTTCTAGAAGTAGGGTTAGCCTACATGGATCTGTGCTATCATTTATAGTTGCACCCGGGCATGCAAGAGCAATATAACATGGTGGTATGGCATCCTAGCTCCCCGGGTGGACGGGTGATATCGAGGAGCATGTTGAAAGCTCTGCGGGGGGATCTGATTGGGGATCTCGACCATGAACTGCTGCTCCATTGTCTACATTGAACGGGTCGAGCGAGAATCCGGGCCGTTTCTCATATCTTGGTGTGCAGTTTGCTTGATCCAGATGCCTGGCTTGTTTCCGCGTGGTGCAGGTGGTTGGATTCTCACCACCATCACCGCCACGTTGTCTCCAACTTGGAGGCGATCGGCAGGTTTACCTTGAGAGCTTACCCCAACGGCATCTCCAAGGTCAATGTCACTGTATGTTGTGGGGCAAGGGTATTTTCCACCAAGGAGAGCCTCCGAGCCTCTCTTACAGAGCAACTGGTGCTACCATGAGTAATCGAGGTTGAGCGGGGGTCGTACTTATTAAGTGCCTGGAATTGCTGGAACAGCGAGTATGAGTACTTCTCACTGCATACGTGGTGCCTCAGCATACGTGATTAGGTCATCAAGTCTAATCTTACCATCCATACCACACGTGACCTTTTCCGAGGGCAAAGAAGGGAAATGTGGCGTTCATCGGACCTTCTTCTGAGATGATGCTTCAACTCGCCGCATGCACTTTCTGGCTCGCAGCGCCAAGTCCAATTCCCTCTTCGGTTGTCGTTCCGCCTGCCAAGGGTCGTTCGGGCTATGTACCGCAGCGTAATATTAGCCTATTTGTTTGTCCCGATGTTTGGTTCGGCCATCTGGATGTACCATTGCGGAGAGTGTGACAGGGGTCCGGGTCGTGAGAAGAGATCAACGGCGTTGCAGTGTGAGGGGTTAGCTTCTGGGCTGAGAAGAGGAATGTGATTGGATAGTTCGTTCAATGTGATGGAGTGTCTCTGTGGCATCAGATACAAGTACGGAGATCTTGATGTTGAGTTTTTCGAAATACAGTGTTGACTTTATAGATTCATTGTTGGATTATCTGGTTATCTAGCAATCGTTGGGGTCAGTTTCTCTGATGTTGTTGTTATCATAGACTCCAAACTTTGTACTCCCATGGAACGATAGGTAACTCGCTTATCACCTTCCCGTCTTCTCGACATAATTTAGTACTATATTATCCCAACTTCAAAAGTGATAACTGGAAGCTTTAAGTTTCGACGAGTTTTGCTGCGCAAAGACAACAAGACTGAACAAGCGGGATATCAAGCTACATCAAGATCTTCTGGTTCCAAGCCCTTGGAACTTTGAGTGATCGGTGTCGGTTCGATATGATTGTACATTGGTGGTATTTACCCTCATGGTAGAGGACGGCAGGGAGCAAATAGCCAAAGAACATTTTTCCACCAATCAGAAGCACCATCACAAGTCATGTTCTTGTATGCCATAATGCCACACCGGGGAAACAGACAGACCAGGTGTGAATATCAAGATGCCAGTGCTGTAACAATGTACACATGCAGATAAATGTCTCTCAAACGGGAAGCTACTGGGGCGTCATCATCTTGGATACTCCATCAAAGTCGGCATACTTCAATTCTAGTAGAAACGATAGTCAGATGGCGTTAGTCAACCCAACCATCTCCATCCTGGGCCAAGATCCCGGCCACCGGAGACGGTGTAATATCAATGCCAATGCCTTTCAACAAGACGCCGTGGTGACTTTCCAAGGCTGGCAGTATGCCGTTTTCTACAGCTATATGTGCAAGGACCACCGTATCCCAGGGCCAGAGGATGGAATAGACGATGAGCCCCTCTACATCCATCTTGCAAGGAGGAAACTGCCCCATGCCTCGGTAGCAGGGCTGGGACGGCCAGGTACTGAGATGGAGAAGGAGAGTCAAGCGAGCGCCTGGGAAGTTGTCGTGTTTGATGACTACCCACAGACTACTGATGACGGACACAATACCGTCCAGATAGGAATATGTCCGGGTGATGGGACGATTCACCTCGCATATGACCACCACTGTGATGTGTAAGTTTCAATTTAATCCTTCCCTCTGGACTGCAAGTCAATGACCAACATCGACAGCCTACGATACCGACAGTCGGTACCAAACCTAGCTCTGACTCCAGACGACTTTCAATGGAGGCCCTCGCTCTTTAGCCCAGCACTCTCCCACCTGCCAGGGCTCCCGACAACGCACGCCCCTTTCAAAGACGTCACCTACCCCCGATTTGGGTTTCTTGGCAGCAGCAACATGTTTCTCTCCTTTCGGGATGGCAAAGCAGGCCTTGGGAACGACCATCTCTACATGTACCAAGCCGCCGACGGCGAAGCCGGACGATACGCCTACATGGGCCAACATCTGACCGGAATCCAAAGCAACCCCTACGTCAACGGAATCACCTACACCCAGCGAGACAATCGACTTCACATAACCTGGGTTTACAGGGGTTTTGTGCATTACGCCGGATGGGACGAACCTCTCGACACGAAACATAAACAACAAGCTGGTCCAAATGGCGCAGAGAACAACCATGACCTGTGCTATGCTTATAGTGAGGATTTGGGGTATACCTGGCGGAATGGAAATGGAGAAGTTATTGCTGATTTGAAAGCCAAGAATACCACAGCAGGGACGGAAATAAAAAGCACAGTCACCAACTCGACCTCAGGAATTGTGGCATTCAAGATACCCAAGGGGAGCGGACTCATGAATCAAGAGGCCCAGGCCGTGGATTCTGAAGGACGGGTGCATGTCCTTAACCGGGACTGTCTGGCTTGCCCAGACTCCGATGATGACGGCTCGGATACTAGTAACATGCAAGTGAAATGGAAACATTACTTTAGGGACCCTCTGGATGGTGAGTACATTATGGGTAGAAAATCTTCTTCCAGCACACTGACAACTTGAACAGGGAAATGGACATGCCACGCCCTCCCCATTACTCCCGGAACAAGACGCGGTAGACTAGCCGCCGTCCCAACATCTCGTCAAGATACGAATGCTCCTTCCGAAACTTACATCATCCTGCCCGGCTCAGACACGGACTCTATCTTCCGAATCCTCAAAGCCTCCAGCAAAGACAACTACACCACTTACAGCCAAGTCTGGTCCAGCCATCAGATGGGTCTGAAACTAGCAGGCGAGCCGTTGGTTGATTCCTCGCGCCTGGAATTTGATCTCGTCCTTTCTGTCTTTTGCCTACGTGAACACGGTGTTCTTGGCCAAGAAACGGGCGACGAGGGAAGCAAAGGGGACAAGAACCTTCCTCAAAGAGATGTAGTAGTTCTGGACTTTGAGCTCCCTTGTACGGATACAAGGTTTGCAGTCGACGCCATGTAGACTTTGATGCATCTCTGGAAAGAACAGAGTTCAAGAACAAAACCGTAGAGCAAGTCATACAGATTGTATTGTATTATTATGTCATGGCAGGCTAAAGTCAGCCAACCATGCTATGCAATGAGAACCAAGAAGGGCCCCTGTCAAAGATAACACCTTCTTAGTTCATATGGTATCTCGAAACGATGCAAACGGCTTGCCACCAACCAATCCATCGTGTCTCGCGCCGCAAAATAAAAGAGAAAAGAGAGTAAAGTACTCGACGTGGTATCGTTCCCATTTACACATTTCCCAAACAAACAATTACATCATCACATGATCTTCATACACATGGCCACCTTGTAGGCTTAGCAGGAATCCCCAGGGCAGCCAACCATGCTGCCCTTGACGGACCCGTCGACGCCCGCCAGGGTAAGAACGGCACCGACCACACCGCCGAGACCCTCGCCAGCAATGAAACCTGGAAGCGTAAAGTGTTAGTGCATGTGTGCGTCGGTGCAAAATAATATCGGGGCGGATCCAACTTACCAGCAGCGACGGCATAACCATAGAGGTCCCAAGTTCTCATGTCGTACTTCCTCCACAGAGCAGCGACGACGGCACCGAGCAGAGAGGCCGAGGCGTAAATGGTCTGGGGAATGACCCAGGCGATGGCAATGGCGCCCCAGTTGGGCAGCCACTTGCGGTACTTCTCACGCTCGCCAACAAGGTAGAAGTGGCGGAACACACATTGGGCGACAGAGACGATACCCATGGCGATGGCAAAATAACCGCTCTTGGGGGGAATCGGGACCGAGGGGTCCGTGACAGCCTGTGCGACAGCAGCCCAGGCAGAGACAGAGGGGACGAGGAAAGCGCAGTGCTCAGCCTCGGAGTCGAGAATGCAAGGGTAGGCGCTGGTGAAGAGGATGAACAAGCCGGGCGCGAGCCAAACCGAGACGAAGGAGCCGATAGCCTGAGCGATGAACTGCTTCACGGGCGGAGTGCGGAGCAGGAAACCGGTACGGAAATCGCTGACGAGGGCATTGGCCACATCAGCACCGCCGGCGGCGAGACCAGCAGCAGCCAAGTTGAGCTTCTGGGCCTGAGGGATAGGGAAGTGGCTGCCCGAGGTGGCGGCGCCAAAGACGAGCTGGGAGGCCTTGGCAGTGGCAGTGAGAGGAGTTGTGTCCGTCACGGCACCGATCTGGATGGCCAGGAAAGAGAAGAGGAAGGCGAGCAGGCAAGCCAGGATGGTCAACCCAGGGTGCATATCCCACTGGAAGTGGAAGATGATCATGGCGATGACGACCGTGGCAAGCAAGCCGACAAGCCACATCCAGTGCTTGACTTGGTCCTCCGGGGCGGCAAAGTCCTCCACCTCATCCTCAGTCTTTTCGCGGGGAGCACCGTACTTGGAAAAGAACTTGCTGGTCTTGCCCTTGGCAACCAGTCGGTGGTTGATTCCAGAGCACGACTGGTACCAGATAGTCTTGAAGCCGTAGCCAATGACCTTGTACTGCACAATGAGCTCGGCCATGGAGGAGCAAACCATGACCATGACACCGGGCCACAGGAGCCAGTAACGGGGCGATGGGGGCTCCTTTCCGAGATTGCGGAGGGAATTGAACGAGTAGTAGCCCTCCCACTGCGGCGTGTCTTCGTCCCACTGGGCCTTGCCGATGCACTCGCCGTAGTGGACAAGGAGAGGTCCGATCAGAGCCCAGGCAGAGACGGAGCCGATGAACATGGAAATGGCAGGGTTGAGGCCGATCAGGATACCCGAGCCAATGAAGGCCGGGGTCCACTCAAAGTACCATCCCCACGACTCGATGTTCATAGCCCAGCTCTTGTAGCCGCTCCAGATGTGGATCCACGTCAAAGGGTGCCAGTCGTACAGGATACCGGGCGCATAGTACGAGGCGACACGCTGGACGAGAGCGGCCGTGAAGCTGAGGCCAAGGCACTTGAGCTTCTTGATGGCCTCGAGACCGCCAGCAGCACCGGCGTGCATGGAGCGAATGGTGAGGCCGACGGCGGTGGCGGTGGGGAACATGAGTCTCAGCTCGCGGGCCACCTGGACGATGAAGAACTTGCGCAGCGGGGTGACGTAGAAGAGACCAAGGAAAGAGCAGACGAGGGTGATGGTGAAGATGGCACCAATGTCATCTCTCGGCGTGTGGCCCTCGGGCATGACACCGGGGAGACGGTACATGGCCGGAATACCGGCGATGAAGATACCCGAGATACCACCGGCACCCGTGGCAGCAGCCTGGACGATGGAGTTCTCCTGCGGGCCAAAGGCGCCACCGATGATGGGCAGATTGCCACCCGACTTCTCAAAGAACTTGAGAATACCGTAACCGAAAATGGCACCGAACATGTTGGCGCTGAAACTGAAGCCAGTCTTGAGACCTGTTGCGATTGTGAGCGACGAGTCCAGATCGCATCTGACAGACCACAGACATGGACTTACCAAGGTACAAGTTGGAGGCATTGACAAGACATCCGAGAATGATGCCGACGATCACGGCACGGACGGTCAATGGATTGGCCTCGTGGGCGATGGACTCGTCCATGACCAGGGGCTTGTAGAGATCCTCCTCCACCACCTCTTCTTCGTCGCTGTGCATTTCAAGCTTGACATCGTGGTCGGGCTGGTCCTCGGGCCGCTCAATGGGAGGGTTGGACTCGGAGAATGGGTGGACCGTGTTACCGGCCGGCGTCTCCTTGGAGACGATTTCCTTCTTCTCGTCCATGTTTGTCGATTGTTGTTGTCGTCTCCTGGGTGTTGATGACCTCACACAACAGATTCAACCGTTGGGGGAGACGGGAGAGGAGACAAGTCTCGGCTGTGGAATGGAGAAGCAAGAAGAAAAGAAAAACCCAAGTGGGCGGGACAGCTCGTTTTCAGCCTGTATTTAAAGTTTGCAAAAGTTGGGATCGAATCTAGCTCATGTGCTTGGCCGGGGCCCCGCCGAGACACTCAGACAGGTACCGTACCGTACATACTCATGCATACCTTACCGTAGCAGAGAGAAACAGTGCGGGCGGACAGCAGGTGGACATGTATCCGTACCGGCCGTGGTTCAAACTCCATGTGGCAGGTCGATCACGACAACCCCGTCAAGTCCCCATCGCCCTGGCCCTACCCCCCAGTTACTTGCGCCGAGCTTGTCGTTTTGCCCGCGTGCATATTACTACTCAGTATGTAGTGCCCGGTGCAACCATGTGGTGAGATAGGCATGTGCCGCCGTAGCTCGCCTGCTTGCGACTTGGGATGTTCGAATCGACTGATTCGACTCGGTCGAGATGATGCCATGGTTCTCCCAACTGTGTGATTGTGGCCTCCCTCTCCTGACTGTGTTCGGGTGTATTCTATCCAATGTAAATGCCCCGCCGCCACCTGCGACATGTCGGTTTATCTCGGCCGATCGTCAAAGCCAGTAGGGACAGAGATAAGGCATCAAATGGGACCATGGACACTGGACCGTTGGTCGGATTAAAGCAATAAGCACAGTATAACCGTACCTATCTGTACCAGGGAGGAAGGCGTCTGGGGAAGAAGAAGACGTGAGACCTGCGGCCAGTGGTTCGCCCCCTTGTCTCCTGGTTAATTGACATATAGCACCTATCCCTGTCCGGAATCAACCAATCGCTTCCTGATTGGTCGGATTCCTCATAACGTCCCGATTAGGCAGGTCGGATGCCGCAGCGAAAACAGGTAGTGGTGGCCGCTTTTGTGTGTCACTGCAACTCACTGGTGTGTGCTCTATGGATCGTGAGGATACGCACGGTACGAATGCACGATTGGTCGAGATTGCATGATGTTTTGGGTGCTGCAGCAGTTGCCATGTCTTGGCTGTGGTGTTGATGTCGGCGGCGTTGGCGTTGGCGTTGGCAGTCAAGGCCCAGAAATGCCAAAAATGCTTGTAGAAGCTTGACTTTTTGACTTTTGCTTGACGGATGCACTCAAGACACTAGTAGGACTAGCAAGATAAGAGATGGTGTGCAGGGTCTTGTTGGACTTGGACTCGGTGGTGATCATCCTTCGGTGCCGTTGCTTCGAGTTGATGTTCGCGGCAAGTTGCATTCCACATGTCTTTAAAACGACTTGGAGGGACTCAGGGAGAACCTCCTTCCTTACTTCACCTGGGCTATTTCCTCCGCTGCAACTGTTGTGCCCTGTCGCAGAATGGGCTGCACTGGTTCAGCGCCTTCAGTGGCCCACCTATAGTGCCGAGAGCGCCCAGCCGCCTGCCAGTTCCGTGTTCCGTAATGCGGGGACACCGCCAGGGATCTTTAGCGGCGGCAACGGCAGAAGCTCAAGCTGCACCTTCCTGAGACTGCCTTCCTTGTCCAACAAGGAAGGTGCCCGTGGTGGCTTGAAGTAGCTTTTTCGGTTAACGGTGGGGGTCATCCCATTCGATCTAACAATTCTAACAAGCCTTTCCCAGAAGAGCAGGAAGTCTCATACATGGGGACTTTGGTACTCTAGTAGAGCGCTAGTATGTAAAACTTTACGAAATACATGTACGTAGCTGCTGGTGGCCCTAGCTTCTCATCTCCGAGAGAAGTAACCGGTCATGCTCGCACAACATGGAGGTCTTGGAATCGGAGGTTTTGTTTTGTTGGCGATGAAGCTAGGGAGCCTGAAGTCTTGGAGAGTCTTGGTCGCTTGCAGGATCAGTCATCCGTAGTGTTCCAGTTCTTTTTCTAGAAACTCCTCTTAAAACTAGGGCGAGTTTGCGAAAGCTTTAACGAATTGACCTAGCGATATTGACCCATTACTTGGAGGTCCGTGCGTTTGCTGGGCCTACCTCCTACTCCGTAGGAGGGGGCTAAACTCTGGGACAGTCGTTAACTCTGGGACACTGCAAAATAAGCCAATTTACTATGGGCGAAAGAACCAATTCAACAATAACACAGCCAGTATTAGCTGCAGTATAATTCAAAAAGACTGAAATAAAGATCAAAAGAGCTGCTTTCTACACTGCTTTCCCTTTTCTTATTGCGATCAGAACTGGTTAAATAGTTGTGCAAAATGGTCAAAGTTGCACCAAATTCAACATGCCCATGAACCCCCGACTTACACCCAAATCCAGCAGGCTGCATCTCAACGACTATTGCCTGCACAACAAAACTAACACTAGAAATAGACTTAGACAGCCAGAATTAGCCAATTTAGGCCTTTTTGCAATGGCTACTTAGGTTTTGGTGGTGGAATATAACTGGAAAATCGGCTATTTTGTATGGTGGAGAGTGTCCCAGAGTTAACGACTGTCCCAGAGCTATGGCCCCTCCTACGGAGTAGGAGGTAGGCCCAGCAAACGCACGGACCTCCAAGTAATGAGAGATACGAGCTATGATGAGATGTATTCGTACCCACCGGCACCACGATGTGGTGACCGTGTACGGATACGGCGTACGCGGATCTCAGAAAGATTTACACTGACGTGATTATCCGTCACCGACCATATCCAGCAGGTCGCTGACACTCAGATCCCATCCTTCGAATAACTACTCGGATTTATGTCTTTCCTATCTGGTTCAAGCCCTTCATCCAACCACATGCCCTATCTTAACGACCCATGCGCTGGGCAGAGTATGGATCTCTGTCTTACCCGGCTGTCGGATCTTGGATACAGCTGTAATCTCTGGTACGTGCGCACATGCGCCGCAGACCCGAAAGATATCACCTGTCAGGTAATACACTATTGCATATCAGTTTAATGAAACCTCGGAATACCACTGTCTAAGAATAGAGACTACCAGTGCATCTGAAGAACATGAACTGTCTGATGTTTGATAAAGTACGGATATTTGTGGTCATAAAACGTTATCACATGGCTGGACTTGTCGAAATCTGCAATCTTCCCCCACATCCCCGAAACCGTTCTGGCCATCCGGCCCGTGCACGGCTAGCGCCGCCGTTGGAACGGGCCAAGACCGCCAAGTGGGTCCCCTGTCGCCGCCAAGAGAAAGCTTACCTCCTGCCGTTTCTGTCAAAATCGCCAGCATCTGTTGGAAGCTGCACATCATCCCCGGCACCATGCAGAATGTTGGTGGAATTGTTTCCACTCTGCAATCCACGCCTTCCGTCCTGCCAGTTCAAACTACGGGTGCTAGAAGCTGGGTATCGATCTCCGAGAGCCCTTCACTGTTCATTGTACATATACGGGTACCAAGCTCGTCCTCAAGCCAACAATCCGGATGCCTGCGCAGTGCGCACCATCCCGACACCACACATATCAGGTTGGCGGCTCCCATCTTATCAACAACCTGGAAACAACCCGTGGACCAACAAGGGTAGGATTTTCTTATACCCAACCAGGAAGCTCTCGGCGTATAGGATCGACTAATACATGTATCTAGAATCTGCAAGGCCTTTCGTATTCTGCTGCCTACCTTTTCCCTCGCTCGTTGAATAAATCGTACGTTTCCTGGCTCTACATGACAAAACGAGCTTCGGAGTTGCTATATTTGAATTGGTCTCTAGCCTAACCATCAATATGTCGACCGGCAAAAGTGGGTAATACTCGTCTGATAACCGGAACAGAGGAAGGTACCTCGGCGAACCGACTTGGCCTGTAACTTGAAAAGTGGCGATATCACCAAATGAACGGCGAGCCGATCCATATCCCCGCTTTCACCACCTCCTTGATCTATCTATGATGGTTACATCAAACCCACCTGCCTTATTCTTTGATTCATCTAGAACACTGCTGATCCATCCTTACTGAAACTCTGGCGTCCAAAGATACACCTGGAGATCGAAGCCTCCTTATTGTCTTCCATCCATACAGACTGACCGTTGAGAGTTCCAGGTATGAAATGGCAAGAACAGGTCAAAGTTTATCCCCATCAGACAGAACAGGACTGTATTTGAAGCTCCTTGCGATGCTTGTTTCCTGGACTTACTTCACCGGAGACTTGGATACACCACTAATCGGAGGTTGTCAACACAAGCCAGAAATAGGAGCAGTTATATGTTACCGATGATCGTTGGTCCCACGAATCCGCAGACCCGCTACCGAGGCCACGGAATCATACCACCACTATCAATCTGGGTCTGCTGCGGGACGTGGAATATCAAGTGTCTCTGTCCTGGAGGTGGTCACATACTTGGAGGAGAATGCTCCCACAACCAGGGGCAAACTCTTGCGCCTTTGTTCTGTGAAACTGCTACCACATAGCAAGCACGTTATATGTGTCTCCCGCCTACCTGTCAAGGCTTGATATTAACAAGACGTTCCATCCCGCTGTGCGTCGGTATGATGATGATATTCTGAGGTGACACCCTGCCCTTCTGGGCATTCCCTTGGACCTCGTCACTCTCTTGAGCTTGTCCAAGAGTTCGTCCGACGTTCGGGTGGTAACTCTGCTGCTACTGTCACCATCAAGGTTCCCCGACCGCAGGTTGCAATACATCTCTCGGCGCGGTCCGTCCTTCTTGTCTGCGCCCGGCACCCATGACCATTGGCTCTGCAGCGGGATCCTGGCGATGAGTAAAGTCCGAGAAACCAGGTATATGTTTACACCGGCACGTTACCGACTGGAGCATTAGGGATCTCATCATCATATCCTGGAGCTGATTATGTTTGCGGGGGTGGCGGAGTGTCGATGCTTGCCAGATCTTGTTACCATCGTAGTGGGTTTCCGATCTTGTACAATATCGGTACAAGTCCGACGGACTCAGTCCGATGCCATTCATGTTGTCACTGACTACATGTACTTGGAAGTGACTGCTTTCCATCTCGTCTCATTCCCTTTCAAATAACTGTCGAGGTCCATCTCAACGCCGCCGTTTCAAAGAGGCCAACCATGGCGGGACGACACTGACTGGAATACTTCAAATCTATCACATTGCGTGACCACCGCGTCAGGCGCAAACATTATCAACCTATCGCACTGCATGATTATCTTGTTGTTTGATCAACCGGAATCACACTCCATCTCCCTCATGAATCTGAAAACCCAAACATGTTTTGACGGCTGAACCAGCGGGAAGGTCATGCTGGGGTGAATCATGCAAAATGCCGCCTCTTCTCCTCGCCCAGCATACGGCTCGACTGAAACACTCACACAAGGACTTCCCGGCGGAAGAAGATATATCATGATTCAAATGCATATTTTGGTTGGCCAAGAGACATGTTAATGAACCGTACAGGTGACACGCCATGTAAGTAGACCCGTTGATCAAAAAGCCATCGCCGCTGACGATCAAAGCATATCCATCCCGACAAAAATCAACGCTCTTCGTACCAGACAGCAATCACAGAATGATTCATTGAAAAGGAGAGATAAACAGAATCTTCTTGGCCCACCCAATCCTCGGCTGCGAATAATCAATGCCGCCGCCGGCATGGTCAAACACCACAAAGGCCGACTTGAGCGCGACATCGCCAAAGATGGGAAACCCGACATGTTCATCGTACTGAATCGACCCATAGCACCTCCACTTCTGGTCTGTGCCCGTATAGATTCGGCCATAACTGAGGTAACTCGCTGGGATGGTGATTATCAAGTTATCCTCTGGGTCGGTGCCACTGATTCCAAAGCTGAAATCTGGAACCTCGCCGTCACAAGGAAAACACCATCCTGCATGGTCATGGTCATATGCGGCGCCTTGGATGTAGCTGTAGTAGTCCATGACCAGCGCGCGAGGTAAAAGCAACAGTGTCGAGCCGGTATCCGCTACGCCCGTGACAGTTGCCGCCGTGAAATTGTCGGCGATGAGAGCATCAGAGGCCCCAGACGCAGTGATGGAGTATCCTTGTATGTTCATGCCCCAGAGCCCTGAGCCCAGACTGGTGTCGACGTCGGTGTAGGTGATATTCCCTAGAAAGGCGTCATAGTCAATCCAACCAAAGTTGTAGGTTCCTGTTTCTTGGGTTCTGAGGTCGGCTGTGAATATCGGGCTGTCGAGGGTGGGGATGATGTTTTCGAAGAATGTATTTTGTCTCTGGGGCTGGACGGTGTTGATGTTGCTGAAGCCTAGGCCGACCAAGCCGTTGCTGTTGGGGTCGTTGGTGAACTGGGCGGATACTCGTGTTGCTACCTCGACTGCTTGAGAGGCAAAAGTCACTCCGCCTATGGTGACAGTGTCGGTGTATACTTCGCCGCTGGAGGAGCTGCCGTCGCCGTAGAGGATTGACCATGTGGCGCCCTCCATCTTCTTTGCTGAAGAACTTTGATTGGGGTCATAGAGAATCTGGCCGTTTATTTCGCTTGGGTCGGTCTCGGTGCTGAAGACCCAGAAATCGCTCGATCCGGTGTCGAAATCGACGTTGAGGGTTTGGGCAGGGGTCCCAATGTACACGGGCGACAAGAACTCGACATCGGAGGTTTCGGGGACAGCGTCGACTGTCCCGGTGGATCGGCGTTCGAAGCCGCGGGATTGCCTGTACCGCTTGACGGCAGCATCGAGGTTTTCTGGAATGGGCACGCCGTATTTGCGGTATATCTTGGCTAATTGGGCAGGTCCGTAGGGCACAAAATGTGGATTTCGGACTTGGGACACTGAGAATCCATTCGGACCAGGACCAGGACCGCCTCTTGGTTGTTCGGGCAAGACTGCTCCATTCGCAAGGAAGCCGGCCACAACAAGTCGCAGAGGGTTGACCATTCTCCCAGGAGGGAACAAGTATCAAGGCAAAGTGAGGGCAATAACCTGGGTAAGGAATAAGTGATTAATACTAGCAAGAAACGGAGGAATGGACAAATGACTGTCAACAAGAGGGTGGAAGAGATTTCATATTTGTTTTTCGGGATGGGTGAAGACATGCTGCGTACTAAGCCATCGGATGATAGAGGACTTATAGATCTCTGCAGACAGACCGAGTAGGTTCCCGGTCAACTTGGATTAATTCCACCAAGCAGCCGACACAGCATGGCGCTGAGCCGGCATCTGAGCAGATCCGATTAGCGTACGATGCTGAAAAGCTGTTGTGAACTTGCGGCAAGCTCCTAATAACCGTTGCAAAGGTTGGTATTATGAGCACAGATGCAAGGTACAATCGGTGTGGAAGCGACTCGTCCTCCTTGGCTCACATAGTTCATCCAGTGATTCCAGTTGCCTTTTGTTAGTGCTAGTGCCAAGGAAGCACTGCCTTTCTGTCGACAGGGCCAGACTTGCAAACAGGTCACACTCATGTGAGGTACAGTGGTCTTGTGATCCCTTGTGCATCTGTTTACTCTCGGATGAATGCATGGGGTCTCCTCGTCTTCCTTCACAATTTTGAGAAAGAGGTTATTCTGTGAAGCCATGGAAAGATCAGATGAGGGCTTCGTCTCGACATTCCCAGAATGGAAACCCGCCTTCATGCAGGCAAAGACGCTTGGCCATTGACGGCGTCACGGCGGCGTGAAGCTAAGAGATCTAGATCGGGGCTCAGGGCTTGTAGGGCTACAAGTGTCTTGGCATCAACGTCTCACTTATCATCGGCGGCGCTTTGGTGATGACTGACGAGTCCCTTGTGCGTTTATCAGAAACATCTCCTTTCCTTTCCTACCAACTTAACCCCGGCCCCTGGCTCTAACGTGGTAAAAGCAATACTGCCTACCTCGGCGCCCGGCTCAACATCGGCTAGAAACAACCTCTTGTCCTTGAACATCATGGCCCACTTCTCTGGAGGCCATGCCGACGACCCACCTCCAGCCATTCCCTCAATCCTGTTCGAAAAGAAAATCATCGACATGGATCCCAGCACGTTGGGCGCGAGCGTCACCGCGCGCAAGACAAGCCCCGCCAGGGCGCAGAGAAACATGACCGACGACGACACAAGGAGCAAGCTGAGCCATGCCCAGTGGCAGCGGACGACATTCTGCTGCGTGGTTGTGAGCCCTGTTGACCCCTCGGTGGCCGGATGGCCATCAACACTGGCAACCAAGGCACCATAAACAACAAAGAGGACGGACAGTATCAATAGTGTCGAGTCTGTTGCAAGCCGAAATGTTTTCTGGGCCCTGGAGATGGAGAGTGTCTGGGCCGAGACCCCAGCCGACAAATCATGGTTTGATGTCGGCTTCGAATCTTCCTCATCTGTTGTGTAACCACTGCTGGGCCGAAGACGACAGCTCGCTCCGAACAGTTACAGCGACGATCCTTCTGATTTGAGGCATATGTAGCTTGCCTGAATGAGTTTACATGCATCAAGCCCTGCAGTCTGCCTTTGTGTTCCGTCTTTCTCGAACGCATCAATCCTGGCCTGGCAAGTACCGGCTATCTCTCTCAAGCAACTCATGCTGTTCCGCTTGTTTGATTTTCCTTGGGCATTCCGGAATTTCCTCTGCTGCAGAGCCACGACGAGGGTTAGATTCAAGGAAGCCTTAGACAGAGACGAGGATACGTACCACTCTCTTTTTCCCAATCCTCCTTGAAGCCATCTTTGTCTCTCAAGATGCTGTACAAGACGTGTAGCAACATGCCAACAGAAAGGATAAGAGGTGTGAGCTGGCCGACCGAATCAAGACTCTGAAGTCCCTGGATGTGATTCCACTGGATTTGCAGCTCGACTGCTGGAACAATCGATGACAAGAAGATGCCATTAACGAAGAGAATGAAGCCACTAGTGAGAATGAAGACGGCAAACTTGGCCAACAAACTACCAGTCTCGTCCGCCCACTCCTTTGCACTTTTAATGAGAGCGGCGAGGGTGTTTGAACCGTCACCTTCGTCCTTTTCGCCGTTGATTAGGGCTGGAGTTTGACACAAATCATTGTCAGCGCTCCCGTTGCTCAAGACTTGGCACCGCTATCATCATACCCAGAAAATGACATCCATATTCTTACCTAACAATGACTGATAACCATACCAGCAGACGTAGCATCCGTAAGAAATACTAGCCATAACGTAAACAACCTTCTGCCCCTTGATGTAATTTTGGTCACGCAAGTCTTGCTTCTTGGCAACCCCGAAGGCCCATTCCTCGCAAAATTCCCCTTCCTTGTCTCCTTTGGCTTGTCTGTCCAGTCTATTGACCCCGACGAACCAAAACCAGGCTCCGTAGATAACAGCAGTCGTCAAGAGTGCCTGACGGAAAGCCTGTCGACCGTAGGCACGACTCCTCACGCGGGAAGCATTTTCGAGACTCAAAACGAGGAGGACCAAGAGCCAAAAGACACAAGATGCCTCGGGGGCGCGGATCGAGTTGTTGGAAACTTCGCGGATGAGTATCGCCAATGTGGCGATGAAAAATGTTACTCCTGACGACTGGAGGTAGTCGTTTTGCAGATCTAGAAAGGCGGCCGAGAGCGCGGTGGTGATGGTTTGGAGGTAGATGGTGAGTCGGATGCCGAGACCGAGGAGATCCGGGTTGCCGGCGATGGTACAGGCTGCCTCTGAGGCTGCCGATATTGCTATCGTGGTGCTGTTTGACATTTTTGATTCACAACATAGGAACAGAATAATGAATGCCGATTCTTGTCTCCAGTTCAACGTGAGGGGGTCGGTTCAAAGTGGTTTTCTTGGGTGTCAACACCAAGGACCATCATGTTCATAACATAGCAGGAGGACAAAAGGTATTCCTGTTGGAGCAATGTTAAAGCTGACGGGTTAACTTAGTCTTCGAGAATCAAAATCACAGTCTAGACTCTGGTAACCCCTGATCAACCCTATCACGTCTCGTTGTCCTGCACGTACCCCTCGTTACCGCCCCCTTTGGATTTCAGATTTTCAGCCGCACAGAATACCCCTTTTTAACAATGAGTCTATTGGCATCTAGACCACACGACCTTTAATGCTGTGAGCGAGCAATTGGTCTTGTAGAGTTCCGGGTGTAGCGCCTCAAGCCACACTGCAACAAGGTCGGACTTTTCCTGCTCTGAAAAACAACTTGAAGGGTCCAAGGACACAAGCATTTGAGTCTCCTTTTCTTGACCTCGACTAGGAACAGTTCTTTAACGCCTTGTTTCCAAATCCTGAGATTTATTACTTATCCTACATCTCTTCTTTACACTATCTATACCTAACATTTGTTAATTATTCCCGACTTTTGTAACAATTAACACAGACATTTATTCAAATCTTGCTTCGCCCGTCAACATGCCCCCGTCCTGCCCCCAAGAAGGGACAGCCGATCTCTATGGCATCGGCATCAGGGTAGGCCTCTACACGCAATGGACATCGACCCTCTTGGTAACGATTTTCCGCCAAGAAGAAGAAGCGCTCTACAGAGTGGTCAATATACACCTCCAACTCGCCGTCTTTGCATGTTTGGTCTTGTTGACAGTGAACTCGTCCCACGATGGGAACAACACTCTACATCCGTGTGAGGTGGTCCTCTCATTGTGGCTACTTTTGGGCGGCGCATTGTCCAACACGACTGGTAGCGAAGGATTCCTGTATTTGAAGCAAAAGAAGTTGGCGGGATTGGCTAGGCTGGCCAT
The DNA here is from genome assembly GCA_033297075.1 of Rhypophila decipiens. Classification (NCBI taxonomy): domain Eukaryota; kingdom Fungi; phylum Ascomycota; class Sordariomycetes; order Sordariales; family Naviculisporaceae; genus Rhypophila; species Rhypophila decipiens. Next base: position 1,017,772 of record MU858045.1, on the reverse strand, counting down.
GTATACCGCTTTGGCGAGCTATGCCGTTTGGTTTTGGGTCGGTGGGGGGCTGGACCTCGTTCAGGAGAGGGAACGGTTCATGATGAAAGAAGCTTCAAGGCAGGATAGAGGAAATGGCAGGGAAGAAGAGTGCGACGTGGGAAGAGAGTCGATTGCCTGGTTTGGACGGGCGGGAATAGACAGCCCTGCCATCAGGAACTTTGGGAAAGCTGCCTCGATAGGAGGGTTGGCTGTCTGTGTGGGATTGATTGGGTACTGTCTTTACAACTTTTGGGTCGACTGGAAGGATTCTCGGAGAGGGCATTACGAGCCTACATCGAGTGACTCGGACATGCCCACGACCAACAAGGCGCTGCTGGTTTCCGGGCGAGCCAAAGGAAAGGGGCAGAGACAACGAGCCCAGACTGAGATCACACTAGTGGCCGTATCCATTGGGGCAATCATACTCTCCGTCACGTCGGTCGAGTACATGATCCAGGAAAACTCTCTCGAGGGAGTCAATGACATCTTTGCGGTGGGACAGATCATACCGCTGCTGGTGGGAACAATGGGACTTGTCACCACGGTCGTGTCCATCTTTTGGGAGTCGAGGATATTCGAGCCGAGATGCGTCAGGATTTTTGGAAGACATTATAAATGTACTTAAGTTGATCTTTCAATCATATCAAGCCTGCAACGTCCTCCTAACCGTCCGCTTCCCTCCACTGCCCTCCTTCTTCAACACAACCCGCAACGCCATATTCTCCAAGCCCCTCACCCGCCCGGCCTCGTCGAGCTCAAAGACAAACTGATCCAATGCAAAAGTCCCATACGACACGCCCGTGAAACTAACCCACGTCCCACAGTCGGTAGAAAACATGCTCCCATCAGCTGGATTCCTCGCAGGCAGATTCTTGTCCTCGAAAACAGCTTTATACCCCACCCTCTTTCCCTTTCTCCCATCCTTTTCTGGTGTCAAGACAGTTTCCAGTCCAGTCGGGTAAAGTCGAACGGTGGGATCAACAGGCTGATATCCGGATTGCAAAGCGACAGAGATGTACTGCATATACGTCCCATTGCTGATCCAATTCTCGATTCCCAGCCCAGGCCGATCAGACTGGGTCGTTATTCGCAGACTTGCGTTTCTCGCGGGGTCGGAATAGACACCCCCATACAAAGAAGAGGCTTGTTCCCGACCTGCTTCTTCAAGCGCAGGCAAGAGGCGGTTCCCGATTATATCGGCCAGATTGAAATTCGTGTTGCCTGGAATCGTGGGACCTGCGATCAAGGCGGAAATACCAATGTCATAGTCTGGTAGAAGGATCAGGAGGGACGAGTAATAGCCTATTCGACCGGCTTTGTTGAAGGCGTCGATTGTGCGTTTGCCGTTTGCTTGCGAACTGAGGGATATGCGCCGGACTCCCCAGGGCGCGCCGACGCCGGCATTGGGTTCCGAGCTCATGGCTGCTGGTTTGAGCCACCGGCGCGTTGTTGCCGGTGTGAGGAGGGACGAGGAGAGGATTGAGCGGCCGAGGGCGGATATGTCGGCTATGGACGAGTACATTCCTCCTGCTCTTTTAACCAGGGCAGGTCATATTAGTATCTTGTGGCGGCTAGACGGCACGGTGGAAGAGCTTACGGATCCTCATCGCCAAGCTGAAAGTACCACTGCGATTCGAGCTCGGGTCCTGGGATAATACCAGCGCTGGCTGGCGCACCGTTATAATACGTGTGTGTTAGACCCAGTGGCTTGAAGATGCTATCTTTCATCATGTCCTCAAACTTTCTGCCCTTTATGGCCTCGAGCGCATAGGCCAGGATCTGGTAGCCTGTATTGGTGTAGGCCGGGGTGGTCCAGGGGGCGTAGGAGGGATACGTCTGGAGGAGCCCGTTGAAGAATTCTGTTTTCAGATACAGTGGTCAGCTTTCTGCAAGATGAAAGACATATGGGCAGTTCTGTTGGCGACTTGACATACCGGTCCGATTACACAGCGGCCAAACACCACACTTGGGCACAGTCGGGTCCTCGTACTTGAGCGGAGGGAAGCCCAGTGCCACGGCAGCAGCCGCGTCCATCTGCTGCGTAACCTCGCCCATGAGCCCGTCTGATGTGGGTATCCCAGGTCAGCCCTATTCTTCATCAGAAAAGAAAGAAAACTCACAGTCCCTGATAATCCCACCCATCTGGCTAGCCAACGCACCAACCGTCACCTCATCCCAGTCAACATACCTGACCCCATCAGACTTTGCGTTCCCTTGCTTGGCCGCAGCAGCCAGCTCAGGAACATATTTCGTGATAGGCTCATTCCATTTCTGATCCCCATCCTGCGCAAGCCAAGTGTAGACCGTAAATACCTTGGTCAAACTGCCCAGTCTGTAAACCGTGTCGGGACCAGCCTTTTTCACGCCTGGAGAACTCGCATTCAACCGACTGGTCATCAACTCGGCGGTATGGTGCCATTCAAACACGTTGGGCGTGTTGGGACCTGTGCTAAAGACTTGGATGCTATATGAGGTTTCGTTTGATAGCACCGAGGGAGAATTGTCCTTGTCTCGGGCTGCGAATGTTGCTGTGAGATTTGCCAGCGCGGACCGGATTGCCGCGCTGGTGGCAAAATTTCGAGGTTTCTCGAAGACCGGGCCTTGAGGCGGGCAGTTGGGTGCGCTGAGGACCGTGGGGAGGCATGATGAGACCAGGAGGAGGACGAGGGATAGAGGCGAGGTGGTGAACATCATGCTGTCGGTTTGAGGTGCACTAGGCCCCCGAAGCCGTTGATGGTGTTGGCAAACGCTATCACTCGAGGGATGTCGATTGACTCGGGGGAGAACAGAACAGGGAGGAGGAAGTTGAGAGAAGGTCAATATCATAGGCTCATATTGCTTGCTGCATGTTCTCGTTGATGCAAGGCAGGCAGCATGTGATGATTGTCCAGATACCACCAAGGTCCTCACTTTTCAGTCTCGAGCGTGCCCAAGTACCATCGTGGATGGGTCAGTTAGCTCTCGGGACTGGTGAACGGCAGACAATGCGAATGTCCTAGTACGCAGTGATAAACATCTGGACCTGTTGATGACCGGAATGTAATGGCCTGCTTGTCCTGCGTCGGTAATATGTATGTGCATCTAATAATCAGGAACCCGAATAATAAGGATAGAGATTATATAGTGCCATTGTAACCACATCTCCAAGGACCAATACCACCCCATGCCCTTGCATTACTTGGATAGACGGTTATACACTGTAGTATATTAATTCCTAACCCAGGAACAGCAGCAGGACTAAATCCGGTTCACTTTTACTTACCATAATGTGTTTTTGACTTCCTATGGGTGCTCGTCGGCTGAATTGAGGTTCTGGGCTCTGGGCTCGTGGTAATGCGGGTAAAATGAATTCTGGACAACCATTCGGAGCTTCGTTCCGTGACGTCCATTCGGTTGTCTCCGAATATCTGTTCTGCTGCCTGGGCCCTTCGGGCTTCAAGTTCTCACCAGATGATATTAGCGATGTGACGATCAAGGCGTTTGTTAATCATGTAAATATGGATTTCTTTCAATCATGAGAAAAATGCCGTAACTTTACATGTACTTTCCAATTTGTGACTTTGCAAAAAGAGCAGTATTGAACCAGTACCAGACACCAGCAGCCGGGACAGGGATATCTTGGGTTATCAACAAGACTGTAAAGCAATAACATGAATGAAACAACTGAAAGAGTCATAAAGGAAACATGAACCCAAACTTGGAGAAAAGCATGTACCGGCTCCTTTTCTCGACGCAATTGCCCGAATGTCAAAAGCTTCAATGTGGCCACCTTCGGCTTGAAGCAACTCGGGTCGTCTCTTTCTTTCTTATTTTTCCTGCGACATTTCACCGCTGGCTCCCAGTTCACCGCCCTCGAGAACTCGTTTCTCCGCCTTCTCTCTCTCCAGACGTTCCATCCTCCTCTTCCTCCATTCCTCGCCGTAGAACCATTCCAGTACAAGAAGAGGACTCAACACCAGAGTAATGATTGCGAAAATAAGAAATGTGACGCCGGCGCCAATATCATCAATAATGAACTGAATAGCGGCGACGCCGGCAGCCCCAATTGCGCATCGAATTAGATTGTTGACGGCCGTCGCGCTCGCGCTAGCGCCGGGGTATAAATCCACCATCAGCGCACTATTTTGCGTAAAGACAGCCGTGGCGGTAAAGGCGATGACGAACTGCAGGACCAGAGGCAGGGCCATGCCGGGCTTGGCAGCGAGAGCTGGACTATCGATGGCGAAACCATAGCCGCCAACTGCGAGGATGAAGGGGACCACCAAGTATGCTGATGACCTCAGTCGGGCCCGCGAGACGGGGAAGTCGGCCAGTTTCTTGCGGTCGAGTGCGACTTCGGAAGACAAGCCATGGGAAGCGCGGTAGGCGGCTTCGACGATGCGGTAGTCTCGGTCCAGCAGCTTGCCGGTCAAATACGATCCGCTGACACAGCCGACACCGTTGGGCAGGAAAATGAGCCCAACTTGAAGGTCCCCGAGGCCATATCGTGGCTGGAACAAGGCTGTGGTTGACGAAGTGATCATGCTCCAGACCGTGTAGACAATTGCGCCAAAGAACAGCGTGACAAATACGTCCTTTTCGAACAAGAAGCGGAAGGGAGAGAAAATGGTTGATGGGGTAATCCTTGGAGGAGCTTCTTTGACCGTGTCGTCCCCGTATTTCCAGTGACGCTTGAAGTTGCTGTAGAAGACTGGACGATATATCCCTTCAAGCGGGATCGTGCCGTTGCCGGCAATGCGACGGAGTGTCTCGGGCAGGAAGAGGAGAATCAGTAGAAGCGCCGTGGTTCCTAGGATGAACAAAAACCAAAAGATGGCATGGAAGCCAAAGTATTCGGTGATGATACCGCCAATAACCGGGCCGATGGACTGCCCCAGCATTCGTACTAGACGGCTGGTTAGTAAATAACCCTAACAGGCTAACCCTTATGCGATGGAGGGATCGAGTAACTCACTGCCTCCAAAGCTACCAACAAAACCGCCTCGTTCTTTAGGTGTGGTTATGTCGCCAATGACCCCAGCCCCTGGACGCGAGAAATATCAGTAATTGCCTTTCCATCTTTTCCACCTGAGAGACTGGAGGTACGTACCGACTGATATGGTAGCTGCACTGCCAGCGGCCTGGATGGCCCGAAATATCATCAATGTTGTAAAGTCCTTGCTAAACGCCAGACCGATGTTTGCCATGAGATAAACAGTAAACGTTCCCATAAATGTTAGCCGCCTTCCCCGGGTATCACTCAGGGGTCCCCAGAACGAAGGAGCTAGGCCTTGGACCACCATATAAATGGTAACCGTCAGCGAAACAAGGGCAATGTTTGTTTGTAACGCCTGCATATTTCCGTTCTTAGTACACCATCATCGTATTTCTCTGTTTCGGTCTTTCTTACTTTTGCAATGGCTCCCAGGGCTGGGAAGTAAATGTTGCTGGAAAGCGGCGAGAATAGCCCCGCCAGCGATACGATGTAGACCAGAGCCCATTTTTCTTTTCTTGTAAAGACATGATACGGCGGTTCGGGCAGCGGCTTTTCCGAGATCTTGGTTGTAATCTTGCTGGGTTCATCTTCGTCTGGAGTCTTGGTATCGGCGAACTCTTCTTCGGAAGTGCTTGACTGTGTCGTGTCTAAGAAGTGGTCGGAACTGGGGGAAGACGAGGTGGCACCTCTGTGCTCATGAGTGTGTCGGCGGTGCCACACCCCAGGCCGAGTGTCAGGTTCTCGTCTTTGGGTTGTAGAGGTTGGCTCCATGCGGTCTCGTTGAGGTTATGTGCTCGTTGCGAAAAGTGTCGACCCGGTTCCAGCGAGGGCGGTCGATGGCGCGTAAGTGGACTTGAGCGCCGTAGGTTTTGGTGAAAAGTGGTCTGCTTTTGTCTGGGTTATGACATAAAGGCCAATGCGAGACGCTCGGGGGGTTGTCACAGTAGTAGACGATGCTCGGGTGCAGAGCGCGAGTGCGGGAGCCTCTCTTATACTGCACAGCTGGGTATTCGCCCATGCAGATATATATCAGAAGAATGTGAAGGGTAGCGGTAGTAGGTAGCGGTTTCTGGGCCCTTCGGGCAAGAAATGACTGGCTTATCAGTGCTCACGGCCGAGAGGAGGGCATGTTCTGCTGAGCCGATCGAGTTTGACAGAAGGGTCGGCGTACGGGTAACAGGCCAGTCGAGAAGCCCACCCCAGACCCCGGGGGAGCAACGGACCTGAGTTGGGCTTGACATGTTGGGATGTCTGGAGTTGTAAGGGTCAATCCCGCAAGACGACATGGATCTGAGGGCTATGACGGATGTGTCGTGCCTGGCTGGGAGCTGCTCTGGGATGGACACACACCCAATGGGTACCTGGATAAGAGCCAGACAGCAGGGGTGTGGGGAGAAGATCCAGATGCAGGCGTTTGCGGTGGACTAGCGATGCTGTGACAGAAGTTAATGTCGCCGAGGACGCGTAGTTGCGTCCATTCTTGATGGGACCATGCATGCTGACGGGCTATCTGCCAAGGGAAACAGGCCTTGTCGATGTCAGAGGTTCTGTTTTTTTCGCCGGACTCCGTGCTTCTATCGCGGCATCAGTGGCGATATCTAGACTCGCTGCGGCGACAAGATAGGCAGGCAGACATGGTTGGATCGATATCCATTGATATGGGTCCAGCTGGATATCCAGATATCGCAACGCCAGATTTCAGCCACCGGGCGAACCTCCAGTTCTTCGGACATATCGCGGGCTGCTCAAGGGTCCAAAGACGAAGGTGCGAGAAGAGACGAGTCTGACAATTTGCTCATCGAATTTACTCATGGTAAGCCGGCATCTGAAGGTCGGGGAAGCGCACTGCCCACATGCTAGAAAACCTTATTTCTGGTCCGGGCACTGACCGTTTCGAGGCTCCGTTACTTAGTCATGTCAAACACCAATGTCGTGATGACGGCAAAGTGTGTCCAGACTCTCGAGGACCATCAAAATTGGCTGAAAGAATTCTAGAGACCGGAACCAGCAAATCTGGCCCGAGAAAATATATTGTTGCTGCCTGTAAGGGCCGTAACTATGTAGACTTGATCCCGGCGTGGTCAATTTGGCCTTCCCACGTTGGTTCCCGTTCCTTAGCTCCCCCGTCCACGTCTCCATGTCGGCATCTTGGTCTTCTTGGGACCCATAAGGCTTAGAGCCATGAGTTTGTTTTGAAACTTCCAGGATACCGTCGCACATGTTAAAACTCCTATTCCAACGGTGCAAGCTCGGGGTGTTCGTGTTCGTAAGCTCAAACCCCCTTTCCATGATTGGGCTTGGCAGGGGTCAGTCAAAACCGCCTGACATTGGGAATTCGCCCAATCGGAAAAGTTGGACATTGATATGTCGACAACGTGAACCCCTCCAGGTTGCATCGTTTGGTTCTGTCATCGTAAGCCACATGCAGCCGTCCAGTCAGTATATGCATCATTGATGCTCGATCTGGATTTCTCCCGAGGTGAAGCCGGATCCCGATCCGGGTCCGGCATGGTCCGACACTGACCGGCCCCACAGTTGCCGGTGCCCGGGACTAGGCATCCGGCCGTAAGGGTCTCTTCAGTGCCGGACCCACATTTTAAGCTGTCATCCAGCCGGTCCAGATCATGGTCCCCAACATCCACGATATTCCTCCCGTCCGTTTCCCATTCAGGTAGAATCATTCCGGGGCCAGGTCACCAACCGAGCCACGTCAATCCTGAGGTCCACGAACCATATAAACCGGCCCAGCTCTGAGTCACTTGGCAATGAGACGGGCGAGGATTTGCAAAGTGCCAAAGTTGGACACCATATGAAAAACACTTGCTGATTCTGGGTATAATGCTGATGCTGCTCTCTATCCGTGCATATGTGCTTACAAGCACATCTATATGATCCATTCCAAAAAAAGAAAAACCTGAGACCCCAGAGCCGTATTTCTTCCCCTTCGCTTCCCTGCTTTTCGCCATTTTTAGTAAGAGATGCCACAGGGGGGAAAAGACATCAAAAAGGAACAAAGGGGACGGAAAAGTTAAAGGAAAGCCGAGCACTGCCCCCCGGCTTGCCCTGTGACACTAGAGTACAGACTACTCAAAATGACATGCACAATATGCACCTGATAGGAAAAGGAATGCTATGCCACGAAGTTGAACGAAGAATCGGGCCTTCTATGTCGCCGGGTGGGAAGAAATAAAAACCTAATAACGATCGGCCATGGTTTTGAGACGTGCTTATCGAAGTGGATTTATCACCTTGGATCGCACCCGTCCCAAGTGCATGGCCAGGCTGTCGCTGTGATAGTCTTTCTCTTTTGGATCCCACCACCCAATGACATCAATGTATAGCCACGCCTTGGGTGTTTCCACCACCACCACGCCCATGACTGGCACAGAACCGCGTGGAGGATTCGCTTTCGAAGGCCTATACGCTTTGCTGTATGCCCGCCAAAATATCTTGGTTTGATATGATAGTTCTCGAGGAGCCTCGTCGGCCTTGTCATCCTTGGCCTTGGGCGAGCTGGTAGGTAGGCCGGAGCCGTTGACCGGGCCGGGCGAAGCTGCCTTTGAAGCGGCTTTATCACCTGATGAGGCCATACTGCTGTCATGCGGAGGGACTTCCCCAGGCCTTCTCGTCGCATGTTCTCTGATTGCCTGCATGGCCTTTTGCACATCGTTGGGCTTGGTCGTGGCAGAAGCTATTGCCGGCGGGGGGTCTGATCCTAACCCGGGTTGGTCTAGAGCCCTCAGTCCGTCACCACCAAATAACGTGCCAATTATCAACTCTCTGGACTGGGACATGATAGCTGAGAGGACAGCCCAGGTCGCCATCATCACGGGCTTTGGCCACAGCACCCGCTCTTCGAACCGTGCAGCTTGTGAATCACGCTCTCTTTCAGCTATTGCCACCACCTCGTCGGTGATGAGGATTCTGCCATGGCGTCAGTCACGAAATCCTAGCCGAGACAGAACTGGTGGTGCTTACCCGAGTTGCCGGTGTACAGGAGGTGGATATAACGGATAGTCCAAGTCCAAATGCCAGCTAGATACCCTGAGAGGTTTCCCGAATCTCGCCGTCAGGATGCTATGGCCGGATGTGATTCTAAGTACTTGAGAGACAAGGCTTGCTGTCATTTACATTAGCATTGCCCACAGACAAATAGTCAGGTGCGTTCAGGTTGGGGAGCGCTTACTCCTCATATGCCGTATATAGTCCTTGTCCTTGCTTATTTTGACAAACTCGGCCCATTCGGGATCTTCCCGGGAATAGGGTGGTGGTATAACCTCTCTGGTCGTAAGGGGAAGCGGGAAGAAAAAGTCAGAGTCGTCGTCCTCCTCCTCCTCGTGCGGTGATGAAATCTGATGGAGGTCCTCGACTGCTTTCCCAAGCGGTGATATAACTAGGTGGTCGTATATTTCAAAGGCGAGAACGGTCGCAAAGATGCTCAACGCCGTACGGCTGCGCAAAGGCCCAAGTTTGACGTCAGCAACCACCCCTCAGCTACCTACTCAAGTTGACCAGGTATGCGACTTACCCCATCCATGAACCGTACCGTTTTTGCTTGACCTTCACATTGTTGAAGACAACCTCTTGTCCGTTCCCAAGCCTTTTGGATGTCCGCGAAGTGAGAAAATGCAACGGTCTAAAATGCAACGGTCTAAAATGCAACTGTCTCGTTCCGCAAAATAACCTCGACGTGGCCGGTGTTCGGATGGCTAGGAAGGCCATGAGGAACGGCCAACAAAGGCGCGCCGGGCGACGGCCGAGTGAGCGAGGACGTCTACGGAGAAATCCTAGACGGCTGCTGAAGTGATGCGCTCGTGAAGGCCGGCGATTGTCCCCGGCGATTGTCGTCTGATCCTTGGTCCCGGCGCAGAAGGCTTCAATAATCGACCGAGCACAGGGTCGAAATCGAGGTGCCAAATGGTGCTGCGCGCCGTCGAAGCAATGGGAGGTATTAAAAGTTCCTCGGGGGAGCACTGTACACCGTAATTGAAGCTGGCGTCGAGATGGTTGGATTTTATGGCCTTGAGGAGCAGTAGGAAATTAATTGTCGAAGACCATTGTCGCCTCCCTTCGGTCTTGGTTGTCGCGATTTACGTAGAGGGTCACGGTGTGAATAGCTGCCATCTGAGCTGGGCACGGTGAAAGCCAGCGGATGGAAGCAGGTTTGCACAGTGCGCTTTGTTTGAGGGCCAAAACGGGCAGGCACAGGGCGCCAGTCTTGGCATTGTTGCCGCCCCACTTTAACCCCCATAACCCGTAGCCGCATCCTAGGCTCTTTAAGTTAGCGTCTTGCGTTGGCCACTTGGGTCAGTGCACGGTGCAGGTGCGCGGGACGAGGTCATTGATGAGCAGCTTCAATGTTCAGCAGAATCCGGGAACATCAGCATTGAAATAATCTCTTTGACGACAGAGACGACATCCCATTCCCCGAACCCAGCACTCCACCCAGCCGATTGCACACTGAACAGCGACTTTGACAAAAATCACCCGGGCTAGTACTTCTTTTGGTCGCTTGAGATGAGGTTCTCAACGGGAATTGCGGTGGCAGCTCTGTCGGGGCTGACCACTGCAAGTGCCGACCAAGATGCCCGCGTATACCACTTGATGAGCAGCAGCAGGCGACAACAGATCCCCCAGGATACACCCCAGCTCCCGAAAGAAGTTGCGCGGCATATTCTCCTTCAAAGAGTAAGCCGCATATTGGCACAAAGTTTCATCTCCCCTTGTTGAGCCGTCACTGACTGCGTTGCGCAGACGTCCACAGCATCCGGTTACGGCAGCGACCTCCGCGATCTCCCCGAATCAGTCGACACCGATGCCGCAGTCAGCTACATTGCCAGATACGGCAAGAGGCCTCTTCCCATTTTTAGTAGCAATGAAAAGACCGGCAGCTCACAGCTAGTTGTCATCATCGAGGGTGCGACACAGGAAAACGTGGGATCTTTAGTGAAGACAATTGAGGAATCCGACCAGGCTGTTAGCTTCGTGGTTTCTAATCCCCCCTCGGCCGTCGCGAATGGCCATCTGATGGATCTCTTCGACAGCATGGGTGCTGTACCATCACCACGAAAATGCGACCTGGAGTCGGCCATCAACCCATTCGATAGCAACTGCTGGACAACGATGGCGGCGGTGCTCAGGTACGACTTGAAAAAGGTATGTCAACTGGACGATAATGCCATATTGATTCCACTAAGCTAACGAATTATATTTGTGTCAAAGTCTCCATCAACTACCAAAACACTTCTCGACAACTTCTCCCGCCTGACCAAGTTCGTCGACTCGGGAGACCTGGAGGCCACCCTGGTCCTCATGCCCGAATCCAGCCGGTCCTCCAAGATCAAGCACTGGAGTGCCTTGGCCGCAGGAGAGGTGGCTGACCTCCGCCGGCGCTTCAACCGAGATGCCGAGACCGTTATGACCGACTTGAACGTCCCGGCCGTCGCCACGGCCTCGTCGGTATCCGTCTTTACAGAGCCCGAGGTGCCATCCGTCTTTGCTCCCGAGAAGGAAAAGAAGACCAAGATTCCGCAATGCTTCAGCTCTTTCAATGCTTGCACCAAGCAGACCGACAGCTGCTCCGGTCACGGCGAGTGCGTGGACAAGTATAGTCGCAAGGCCGGGAACGCCTCGACTGCGGCTGCCGCAGATGCAAAGGTCTGCTTCGTATGTCAATGCAACCAGCGGGACATTATCAAGCCTGGAAAGGGTAAAGGAAACGTGGGCATCAAAACGGTCGCGTGGGCTGGGAACAAGTGCCAGAAGATCGATGTCAGTGTGCCTTTTTGGCTGCTCGCTGGATTCACGATAACAATCATGGGAGCTATCACATTTGCCATTGGATTGTTGTATAGCATAGGCAACGAGCCTCTCCCCGGTGTTATTGGGGCGGGTGTCATTCGTTCGTCAAAGTAAGGAACTGCCGCGATGATTTAGATGGCGGATACTTGTTACGCAGACAAGGAATGGTATCGACAGTAAGTGGAAGAAATCAGCGAGGTGGGAGACAAACATATAACGGACTATGAGACGGCGGACTAGATGTCTGGGGACAGTTGGGGTGGTGTTTTCTTTAATCACGTATTTTTATCGCATCGTGGCAATCATGGGGAAACTGGTTGCCTTTGTATCTGTAGCTGTAGAGTGCGGGCTGGTTCATTGGATTTGTATTCCTACCCCTCGTGATACTTGTATTTGCTGCCGCTTTTTATCTTGTTCCTCGGGTGGTGATGAAGGAATGACTTTTATGGTTTCGGTAATTTCTAGAGAGGCAAAGAAGTAAACATTCTACCATATCATACGGGCCCCTGTGGTCGTTATCATGACCTGAAGAGAACCATGGTTCCGGAGGAGATAAAAGGTAAAAAGAATGGTCCTGGGTTAGATGGGGAAAAAAAGAGCCATGGACCCAAGCTTCAAAGAAAGGACCTGGGCAAAAGGGTAAAGAATCTCCTCGACCGGAATCGAGCCGGTGACCTTTCGGTTTATGATTGTTACAATTACAGCCGAACGTGATAGCCAACTACACCACAAGGAGTTGTTCTTCTTTTGTGCTTGCTTGTTTAGGGTTTCCGGGTTTATTGTATTTAGGGCGTTTATGGAGTTCATGGCTTATGATGCAGATAGGTGGATCCGACTCAAAAAGGGGGACAAGAAACGAGATGTGGCTTTGAAGAATCCAACTTGGAGCTGTGGCCCATGATCGATGGGTAGATTCAGATACCACTTGATGAGAATGGAATTCAGAAGACAAGGGAGTCTGTGATGATGGTTTCTAGGTATTCTGTAGTTTGGTTATACAAGTACGACGAATTTAATACAAGTCTGCTAATCTCGCAGGCAATCAAGACATCTCTTCGTCTTGGTCCTCAGCCCCAGGATCAGGCCTCTTGGTCGGCGTCGTGCCAAAACTCTCCAGCCCCCTTTCAACAGCTAAATCAACCCCAATACCAGGCGGAAGAGGCACGCGTAACGGTGATTGTGTTGATGCCGAGAACGACAGCTTGATCGCCTCGCCGATCCCGGCCCCTACTCCAGCTCCAGTCACAGGTACCGGAGCACCAGGAGTCCCCGGAGCTGCAGCTGCCGCACCAGTCCCCCCGACAGTCCCAATAACAGCTTGGTACTTCTGCCCCGCCTGGTTCAAAATCTCCTGCACTTCAACCTCCTTTGCTAGGATTTCCTTCTTCTCCTTCTCCAGGTCTGCTATCCTGCTCCGTTTCCTAGCCACCTCATCCTCCAGGCCTTGCACCAAATTCTTCATCCTCTGAAGAACTTCGTCAAAGTCTGGGAGTGTTTTCATCTTGGGTATCATGTTGATGCCCCCTCCGCCGTCACCATCGAGGTCATCGTCCTTGCCGGGTCCTTGTAATCCGTCCATGCCGGCCCGACGTTGCGCAGCTTCATATGCGGCTCGCCGCTCAGCCTCACTATCATCGCTCTCTGCGTCTGAGCCCTCTTCCGCCGCTTGTATCATATCTGCCATTTCCTGTCTGTGTCGTCGCTCGGCTTCACGCTCGGCCTTTCTGCCGAGCGCCAGCCCTCCATCGCTAACGAATTCGTCGTATCCCTCGCCTAGATCCTCGTCTTCAGCAATGAGTCGGGATTCCGACTTTTTGGGTTTCGAAGAGTCGAAGCGAACAGTCACGCGGTTGGAGTGCTCGTCTTCAGAATTGTCCGAGTCGTCGTCTAGGGGTATGAAGTCGGCCTCCTGAGCTAGCCGTGCGCGGCGCTCCTTGCGCTCGCGGATCTCGGCTTCTGTCAGGATATTGGCCGAATTCGTTGGTCGTGTGAGAGCCTGTGCTGATGGAGACCGTCGGGAGAGGTCTTGCGACTGCACAATCAGGGCTCCGTCCAGCTCTGAGGGGTCGAGATCCATCATGTCCTGATTGTCAAGATCTGTGCCATTTCCCTCATCTTCGTTGTAATCCTTGATGCGCAGAGAAGAGAGATTCTGGGGCGTGTTCGGGGTCGAGCTCTGGAGTTCTTGAAGATACTCCTTGCTATATTTCGGCTTGTCGTCGTCGTCCTCTCCCCCAAAGGCTGAGAACCGAGGAGGCAGTGACGCTCCAGAGCCAGATCTCCGTAGCGCATTGTTCTCAATGACCTTCTTTCCGAGTGACTTTTTGGGGGTTGTGACTGCCTCCGCATCGCCGTCATCAGCGGCGAGGTCGCTCGGTCCGAACGATAGCCGGGACGTCGATGCGCGCTTCTTTTGTTTTACCGAGCTCGAACGACTGATAGCTGGTCGTATCACTACGGATGCCCCCGTCTGGTCCTTGTCGTCCGCAGTCTTGTCCGCTTCATCATCACCGGCCGCGCCTGAATCGGTGTTTTCCAGGTCATTGAAATTGATGCTCTTTCGCAAAGACGACGATTTGGCGGGTTTGCTGCGGCCAAATTTGATGGGGCCTTGTGGAATTTGTACTGTCGGCACCGAATCAGCTCGTGTGTTCTGTGATGAGTTGCGGTTATCAGCAGAGAGGGCAGGAAGGCGAATGCGATTCTGTGGTTGCGACGAGGACGAGCTCGACTTACCTTCTTTCTTGGCTTCTTCGCCGCCAATCAGCGACGGACCCAGGTCGACATCATCGTCGAGAGTTTGGATGACACGGGGCTTGCGCTTTACGAATGAGCTCATTTTGTCGGTTTAAGTGGTGGTTGGAGTATTTGTTCGTTGGATGCGATCGCTTCCGCGACTTTTTTTGTTGCTTGTGACGGGACTTGAGTTGAGGTGAAGCTGGAGCCGTCCGGCCAATGGTCGCGCGAGCTCTGAGCTGAAAAAGCGGGGCCAAGCGCCTCAACCTAAATTTCAGGCGCGCCAGGCCAGCGTTAACAGTGGGGGCCCTTGTCGCGAGCGAGAACCTCTCCAGCTCCAGTTCATCAACACCGACATCTTGAGACAGCATCATCGCCTTCAAGACAAGATGGCGCCCGCACAACCAGAACTCAAGAAGGTAAGTTACGATTCTCTTTGACTCGTTCTTAATTGGATGCGTCGGCTCTGCACTGATGATTGTTTTCTTGGGAAATTCGGTGGACCTTGGCTGACCTGTTCCCTTCCCTCTAGTATCTCGACAAGAGACTCTTTGTCCAACTCAATGGAAAGCGCCAGGTTATTGGTGTCCTCCGTGGCTATGATGTAGGTGATCCCCAATCTTGCGCCGGGATTCACGCCGTTAATAACTGGCGGTGTTCTCGGTCACAGGTCTTCCTGAACATTGTCCTCGATGACGCCGTCGAAGAGAAGGCTGGTGGTGAGAAGGAAAGGCTCGGCATGGTGGTACGTTATTATGACCTTTTCGGCGTCATTGCGTTGGGGGATTTATTGACTTTGGTTTCTACAGGTTATTCGTGGCAATTCAGTTGTAATGCTGGAGGCCTTGGAACGCATTGGCGACGATAGGCGAGGTTGATCTGCCTCGGACGAGCGACACCCATCGGGCGCATGGGTTAAAAAGATGATATTTCAATACGGGTTTCATTTATGTTGTTGGTGAATATATTGGGCTGGTTGGATGGCGTTCAGATTTCGCAAAACGACATGGTACCAGAACAGGTGTGCGTCTTGTCGACACCACCCTGGAGAAATGGGAAAAGAAGATACCCCGATAAGCTCTTGAGCCTGATTCCATCATGCGCTTTCCGCCTGCCACGTCTCTTCGTCGTATCCATCCATCATCTGGCCGCCATACGCCTTTACCCAGCCCCGGATTCCGCCCGTCATTACCTGCGACTGGATATCACCTCCGACTTGGTCGATATAGTCTTGCATCCATGCGGCGCATCTTGGACCTCGACCATTGGAGGAGCCTAGCTCTCGGGCGGAGCGCGATGGGGCGCCAGTTGTTAGTGGACATGGGGAAAAGGACCCTCAGGGTCATGATCACGGGTTACTGGGGCAAAGACGGATGAAAAGGAGACAACCCACCACAATAAAAGATTATCCTCTTGATTCCAGCTTGCTTGCACAAATCGTACAGTGATTTCCGTGTTGGGTAGAAACTGTGAGCGGGCATGTTGAGGGATGAGGTGACGGTGCCACCTGTGCAGTCAGTCCGTCGAGTGTCGATGAGCAAGAACTCGCATGGCTTTGGCTTGCCGTTGTGTTGACTTTCTAGCAGTTCGAGCACTTGAGCTGGTTCGATCGTGTTGACGTCCGACTTGGGTTCTGGGAAGGCCGTCCACCAGGGTGTCCCGTCATCGCGGGTGGCCATCTTGAGGCAATGTTCGTGCACGTGGATTGTCATGGCTACGAGTACCGTATGCTAGTTTTCTTGGCCCTTCTCTGGGATGGTGTGTGTGCATTCGCAAGCCAGCAAAGCTGATTATGATGATGGTCAGTGAACTTTGCGAATCCGATACGGCATGTGCAAAGAATAACCTAAGGTACCTGGTATTCTCAGCTGAAGAGGTCAGCCAAGAGCGTCCAATTGCAACACCTCTGATTACTTTATCTCCCAGCCACCTCGTCTCACTCACCTGTTTGGAGTATATTATCGATTTCGAAACCCCTTTGGGTCAGCACATATTTCTAGAGTAATTAAGACAAGACGTGGCAACCTGTATTCGTTGTTCTTTCATGATCGGAAAGAGCGGTCCGGTTGAGATGACTTCATCCAGAGCTTCAGGCGACTTGACACCCTTCAGCCTACAAATCAACTCGGTATCCTCCGTCCGAGGATCAAACACTACTTACTGAGACAGTTTATCAATGCAAATTAGCCGGATATAAGCTTTTTGGTTGTTCTAGAACAATATCTTCACTGAGACGGGGTCTTGCTCAGCTTTTCAGTCAGCCAGTCAGTCAGTCAGTCGGAACGCTCTCACCGTTACATCTCATGAAGCTACTTGCGTACATTCATACGTACATTCACATTCTGGAAATGGAAAATAGGGAACAAGGCATATGGGTGCTCAACTTGAGCATCATGTCCGAAATAGACTTTCTTTTTATTAATTGTTCAAGGGTGTTAGTGAGCCTGAGAAATCACCTCATACACACTCATCACCTTCAAGTTCAAGATTCATAACCACATGACCAGCATGAGTTCACTTCACTTGCGGTTTTTTATTTTTTTTAAAGACCCGAGAATTCGGGAATCAGTTCCAAAGAATCAGGACATTGCAAGTTCAAGTTCAAGTACAAGTCAGTCACAGTCACAATCTTATCTGATCCGCTGTCTCACTATCACTTCTCTCACTCACTCACAACTCCTCCTCTCTTCTTCTTCAAACCCCCTGCCTTCAAACCCGAAACCTAGCCATCATTCTGGCGGCCTCAGGTCTTCTCGGCTCCGAATCCAAGCGGTTAGCACTCAAATTCATAATCCCCATCTCGATATCCCTCCCCTGCTGCTCGGTAATCTTACCCGACCGCACCGCATTCATCACAGATTGTCTAACTCGCTCACCAGCCTGCATATGCCGCTGGTGCTGTCGTTGTCTGATCTGCTCTTGCTGTCTGGCCAGGCGCAGCTTGGCCTGTCTCTTCTCGCGGGGCTCAAACAGCAGGCATGTGCCCCACGCTGCTGATACTACCACCAGGATTATTGCCAGGGTTACGCCTACTATCACGCCTACTTGCTTGCTTAAGTCGTCGACTGTTGATTGGGGGATGTCCATACCTCGCTGGGTCAGACTGATTGGGGCCATGGTTATGGTTGCTCGAGTTGTCAAGATAGATATGTCTAGTTACTAAAGAGGTCGATCTGGTCTCTGTTGAGAAAAGATGAGCTTATGAGCAAGTTAGTACCTGTTTCTTTGTCACTCGAGGTGTGTGAAGAAGGAAAAACGAAATGTGAGTTGGGGATGGGGGTAAAGGTCTTTAAATAGCTTTATTTCGAGAGGGATAAAGAGTGAGAACAATAGCATTGTGCCCTCGATACGGGATCAGATATCAGAACAAGGGCATTGTGTTGTTGATGATAAGACTGAGGAGTGAACAACACAAGCTAAGTAAGAATAAGACGTGGGTCTCCTGAGTATGATCATTCTTACAAGGAAGATGGCTAGCATAATGCAGACCCTAACTCTGGGTTATTCCACATCGGATGATCTGTCTTGTGGGAGCTGTAGCTGTTTCAGTTCAATGTAAGCGTATATAAACAGCACCCTTACCTTGGAACAATTTAGAATCCAAGAGCTTCTTGCTAGAGTTAAGACACAAACCATGATGCCCAAATCAGTCAATGCATTCAAGATGTCTTGGGGAAAGAAAATATTTGTTAAAAGTGTTAGATTATTCGTTAGGGATGGGATCATGGTACTCACAATTAGCAATGTTATGAAGAAGAAAGTTCCAGATAATTAAACTTATTTATTACTCAAGGAAAGATTGTTAGCCCACTCGCTCGACCCCGTCCCTGGTTTGGCTCACCTTCGTCACTCACCGTCTCGACCGACGCCTGGAAAGACGAACGGTTAGATTGGGCAGGCGAATGATCCGGCACTTGAGGGGCCTCACTTTCATCAATTACCGACTCGACCGACGCTTGGAAGGCAGAGTTGTTTGACCGTGCGGCAGGTGAAGGGTGGAATACCCGATGAGGGGGGACAGGGGGAGGAGCGGGTGACCTAGTGGTTCGTGTCGTCCTTTGCGCAGCTCTCTGGGGAGTCCTCTGAGGCCTTGCTGGGGATCTTTGACTAGGTCGGGGGAGTTGACTTTGCGAAGTTCTAGGAGCTCTCCTTGAAGGGCCGGCGCTACTTTCTCGACCAGCCCGGGGAACAGAAGCTGATGCTCTGACGGGGATGGAAGATGGAGTGGCGCCCTTCCTCGGAGACCTGGAGCCCTGGGGAGTACCTTTTGGGCGAGTCAGGGGAACAGAGCCAGATGCTCTGACCGGTATGGAAGAACGACGAGTGGTACGCCGCCTCGGAGACCTGGGTCCTACTATGGGCCTACCTTCACGCCCCTGTTCTGCAGTTGGCAGGACAGGGGGTGGAGGAAGGGTGGTTTGTCTAGTTCTAGTAGGACGGACAGGAAATCGAGTAGTCTCTGGACATGCACCTATCACCCGACCAGCACGTTGACCCGAGGGGCCAGGCTGGGCGACAGGAGACGGCACACGTAGAGGGGGCCTTGACGGTGACGACCGATGTGGAGGAGGCGGAGGAGGTACTATGTTATCCATCTCAAAGGTCATGCCGCTGCTGTTACCGCTCACACGTTTGCCTCTGTCTTGTTTTGCACGCAGCTTCTTTCTGATGCAGTAGGCTATGGCCAAGAGGAAAATAACACCGCCGATGGCAACCGGAACTGCAATTGCAATGATTACCGATTGAGACGGGTGTGCTTCTGCCACAACTTCATCACGCTCACTCAACAACAGTCCAGCTGCTATCGGGTAAGAGTGAGTAAAGGTTGAGAACAAGACGAACACAAGCGAAAGCACGTTAAACATGGTGAAAGCCATTTTGTAATATCGTTTCACAATAACTTCTGGATTAACCAAGAGGTCTGTGATACTAACTAACTTGCAACTGACTGGACTCTATGGCCAATCAATCTTGTCGACTTTTCTGATGCAATAAATGCTCCGAGCGTTGTGTCTTGAGACTTGTGTCGGAAGGAAAAGGAAGAGATGACGAGAAGGAGTCACTTGTTTTAAATACTCGACCAATCCTGCGATATGTGTAGAGGACAACGTCAGCTATTCATATTGACGAGCTCTGTTCGGGGATATGGCTGCTGCTGAGGAACAAAGGACGAGCGCTCTTTGAGTGTTGTTCTTCTCACAACAGCCCCTGGACGACTACTCAGGACGGGAGCACACAGCTCCTCATGTTGGCCAACCATCTCTTTGTCCTTGAAGTGCCTAAACGAATTGCCAAGTTGTAAAAGTGCAAAATCCAACACTTGAATCCAAACAGATCTCGTCCTAACGGGGACAAACATCATTGACTGTGAACTGGACCTTGTTGTAGTTGGTTTAACCACAAAGACATGCTCCCGATCTGTCAGGGATCGGCAATGTTCTTGTCGGGGCGAGTGGCAGGGTTGAAGTTGGAAACCCTTGACAAGATGTGCCGTGATGTGCCGATCATGTCAATCTCAATTCAACCCCAGCTCCCGAGTCCCGGCGGAAGGCGCCGTCTGCAACCTCCATGTCACCGAGATTGTCGATAGAGTGGCATTCAGGATCGATCAGATCGGGATTTAGTGATTTTGTCAAAGAAGGCGCAGTCATGCTGGGATTTCCGCTTTCCAAATTGTCGATTTGGATTTTGGACGACTCGAGGAGAAGGAGCAAGATGGATTCCGGTGGGGCCAGAAATTGGAATTCCACCACGATCTGGAAGTTTGTCAGCATTTGTCCAGGACGGTGGACACCGATTTCTGACCTCAGTTTGGGAAGCAGTCATCGACACTTGGGACGATGCAGGGGTAGGTACGGCCATCAAGGTTCCTGCCCGATTGGTTTTCTGTTCGCTGAACCAACAGGCACGAGCGACCTCCAAAATTCACGACGGGACTCCCAAGCAGTTGGCGATGGAAATTGGACACAAAAAGCAATTATAACGATCGACAAGCAGCCTCTGTCCGAATTCACCAACAAGTCTAGCGCTACTCCGTACAGGAGAAACGAAACAGGACCAGGCGTTAGCTCCCAGATTTCTTCTTTTCATATCGAGATGTTCTGTTGGCCATGGGAAAGTGCCCTGAGTGCCATTGATACTCGCTCGAATTGTCAAAAGGAACAGAATCCTAGCCTCGTTCTCAGCATCATCTCGTGGCTCCCCACAAGCTAGATGATCTATCCAATTTAACCAGACGTCATCTACCGTGGGGGTCGGTCATAGAACATCACCAAGCCTGTGGCCTTCAATGGGATAGACGATAGGTCCCATGCTTTAGCTGCGTTTTCCGACGAGTTTCGGGCTCAGACCCAGAAACTTGCACGAGTGGAAAGACACGACCTACACATGTACACCATCTCCATCTTGCAGGCCGGTGATCTTGCCTTGTCTCAGCCTCGTGCTGGGGCTCAAGTCTTCCATGCACATATGTCACCGTTCCATCCGGCCTTTTGTGGCCCGGCTCGGGTGAAATTCCCATTACTTGGTTCGATGGGAAGCCTCATCCCCACAGGTCCTCTCCCTCCAGATCGACATAGCTCCCCCCTCTGCCCCTGTCAGTCTTTGGAGTGACCCCTTGACAGAGACTTGGACGACATCGACATGGTATATGCTACCAATCATGATCTGTTGGCCTCCTTTGGCTTTCCTCCGTCTCAGGACCACTAGGAGAGGAAATGTATTAGTATCAGACACATCTTGGTTGCTTTGAGCTGTGCTTCCTCTTTGTTCTTTCTCGGGAGCTTCAAGTCTTGACGAGCCTTGCATATCTCGATGCTCACCTTGTCGACGCCCCAGACCCCGCATGATAAAATATCCTTTGTCGAGCCCCTTTTCCTATCATAACATCTCCCCGCTTGGTCCAAATCCAACTCTTCCTCACCGAGTCGTCACTTCGCGGTATTAGCCACAAATTCAACATGATCCTCCCAGCCAGGCCCGCCGCGAGGGCAATCGGGGTCACGGTGGGCTCCGAATTTGGCACCACACCCGACACTGCCCCTGAGGTCAGACTTGATGCCATAGGCATCTGGTGGATTACTTTCGATGCCGTCTGGACGGTCATCTTGGCTGCCAGCATGACATGGCTCTGGCGTCGTCGGGAGCACCCGACATTGAGGATCCGTGGACTGCCCCTGACTTTCGCCGGAATCGTCCTTCTTCACCTCTACTGGGCCACGGTGCAGATTGGATATCCGGTTGGACCTCTTGCGCCTGAAGTTGCCGAGTACTGGATTATGGGACTCTGGTATCCCTTTGGCATTGCTCTTTTCCAGGCTGGCAACAGTCAGTTCCTTCACGTCGCCAAAGCCCAGAGCAGGTTTGCACGACCTCCTACCCAGATGAAGACACGATTCAATGAGAAGAAGGGGGCCACGAAGAGTACTGTTTTCACACGGATCAGAGACATGGACTACTCAAAGAGGATGTTTGTGTTTGTCACCGTTGGCATGACAATGCAGGTCAGTCTAATTCTCGAAACACAATATCTTTCTTTCTCTGACACCATCCACAGTTGTTGGCAGTCGTGATCATCTACCTGGTCTCTCGCAAGTTCCATCCCGAATTTGGAATTCCCGGTACAGAAGTCACTGGCTCCTCGCCTCAAGAAATCTCCATGCAACAAGGGAGAGGATGGGAATGGTAAGCTGGCCATTTAATGCCATGATGATATCTGTTTCTAATTATTATTTAGGTGGCCGTCGCTATTCTGGCAGTTTCTCTGGGCCTGGGTCATTGCCCCAGTCATTCTCTGGAAGTCTCGCGGGATCCATGACACCCACGGATGGCAAGTTCAGACTGTTGCCTGTTGTATTGCTGGGTACGTATCTTTAACAGCTCTGGTCGCAGACTTTTGACTGACAAGGTAAACAGACTGCCCGCTGCTCCCATGTGGCTGATCGCCTTGTACGTTCCAGCAATGGCGCCGGTAAACGCTGTCTTCATTCCACCCCAGTGGTAAGCTCACCATGCTCTTTCTCGCCTTCATATAGCTAGGACTAACAAACTGGTTTCAGGATTGCTTTGACTATCTTTGTGATGGAAATATTCACAGTCTTTGTGCCGATCTACTACGTGAAACGAGGTCAAAGGCTCCGACAAGAAACCCTTGACCTTCTCTCGCAATGGGAAAGTAAAAAGAAGCTTCGCAACAACACACTTGACGATAAAGACACGAACCCGCGTCTTAGTTCATCATGGACAAAACTCGGGGAGACCATGAGCAAAGATAGCTGGAAGAAGCTACCTAGCATTGACCAGCGTGACCTGGAGAGATCCCCGGAAGAAGGCGTCCTGACCATGGCAGCTCTCGAGCTTGTTTTGGAAAAGAACCCCGAGCCCCTGCGGCAATTCTCTGCTCGCCGTGACTTCTCGGGTGAGAATATTGGCTTCTTGACCGCCGTGGCGGAATGGAAGGGACAGATACCTCCAGCCTTGATTCGGAACGGACAGAATGCTGCCCCCGAGATGGTACGAGAGCAATTCACCAAGGCCCTCAGGATCTATACCGAGTTTGTCAGCACTCGGGATGCCGAGTTCCCCATCAACATCTCCTGGTCCGAGCTGAGCAAGTTGGACTCTATCTTTGCCCGGGCTGCTCGTCGGATGAATGGGGATAGCAACCGCGTCGATACTGCCACGCCGTTTGCCGAGGTCGACTGGGCTTCTGCTTCAAGACCTGTCACAGCCAACCAGGTACATGCATCTTCGCCCACCAACGACTCAATAAAGATGACCATTACTACGACAACCACCACCAAGGCCCCTTCCTTCTTGACCGTGGGAGTCGAGGTAGAAGGTACCAGCACTGAGTCACTTATCCTGAATGAGACGCAGCGCGGTAGCAGTCTCATCTATGACGGCGAGATCCCCGCTTCGTTTGATGCCACAGTGTTTGATGTTGCGCAGGCAGATATCAAGTACTTGGTCTTGACCAACACATGGCCTAAATACGTGCGCGAGAGACGGCCTTCGGAATCCTCAGATGGTAGCGGGGTGCAGGATACATTTCTCACGCAAGAGAGCGGGACGTCTCAGGATTCGTCACTTCGGAGGGCGCTTGCTTGGTTGAGGCCGTTGGTTACTTAGACTGCTTCGGACCTTGCTTCCCGTTTTCCATTCGCTTCGTTTTCTTTGTTCTTTTTTCTTGGATATATCAGCTTATACCCCCAACTTGTGATATAATACCTCTTTACTTATCCCATTTGTATGTACGATGATAATACTGGGCGCAAGGGCGTGTCAGTTTCTACATGTAATTATTCATAACGGTTACAACGTAATGAGATTCAATGTTGCCCTCTGAACCACATTACGGAACGTTTAGCCAAGCCAGAAACAAGAGTAACTGAAACAACGACCACATCCTCTTTTGTCAGTCATCGCCTGTCTCCCTGAGGCTGTCTCCATATAGACAGCTTGGTCACTCAAGATCAAGGTTTGTACATGAAGTATTCTTATCCAAGGGACAGACGGCAAAATAGGAAGAAGAAAAAAGAAACATACAACACCGGGGATTCCCCAGTGGTCACCCACCTGAGTACTAGTCCGGCGGTCGCTGGTTTATCATGACAAGCTGGTGGTCACCTACCCAACTACTAGTCAGGTGACTAACAACTTATCTCTGGGAGAGCGGACGGGATCCCGAGTTTTCCAGTGCCTATGGTCGTATGTGGCTGTATGGTTCTGAATGGGGGTATATCTATGCCGGGAGCAAAAGCATTGACTGTGATGAGCCGTGGTAAAAGCTTTACAGGCCAAAGGGTAGTACATAAGATACCTTGTCGATTCACCAGTTCGAGACGAGCAAATCTTAAGATAATTATATCTCATGTTCCCATGCTAGCTTGCTATAACCTAAACCGGCTCCTTCAACCAAAATATGTACCTTGCTCAAGATAAATACAACAAATCCCCCATTCCAAGGAAAAACGAAAGACAAGAAATATACACAATTCCGCTCAAACTCAATATATATGGCCATGTACTGCAGGACAAGACAAGCGTGTACCTCCTCCATTCTTCCTCGTTCCCTACCCTTCATCCAACCTGATAAAAGTCATTTATTCCCAGAAGGCAAGACGGAACTGCTTCCTTACTTCAACCCATTGATCCCCAGACCAGTGTTTGGCCCAGGGCCAAGTGGACTCAACGGGCTCACAGGGAGCGGATCGCCTTGTTGTTGCGCAGGATAGACACTGCTGCCCGTGGAAAGACCCGTTAATCCTGTCTCGGGTCTTGGTTTTCCATTGCCATTCGTAGTATCGCCATCGTACATGAACAAGACCGACGTCCCACCAGACTGATCGGTCACCATTGAGTCCATCTTGCCGGGTATCAACGCGATAGGAATGGCGCCGCTGGAGGCAGTTATCCCGCTTGTCCCAGTCGCACCACTTGCCCCACTGGTAGTAGTAGCCGTCGAATCCGACCAGACAGACTGGTATTTATTTGCTAGGGCCTGGGTCTTTGTCTGGCCGGCGGTGTTATACACTGCCGGCAGAGGGGGTACCACATCCTGGGCTGCTTTAGATTCCGGTCTGGCGTAGTAATCGTATACCGAGTTTGTAACCTCCGTAGCCATCGTGTTTCGTTGCGAGACAGATTGGTCCGGTCTCACGCTGTCATGCCACCGGCTCTTCATCATGGTCTTGACGTTCAGAATACTGCTCGAGGACGAATCTCGAACCGTAGGAGGCGACGAGACGGAATTCTTGGAGGCACCACTACCGCTGCGCGAGAAGGCAGAAGACACAGCGCTAGATGCCATGCTCCCCCGCTTCGATCCCATTGGGTTGAGTTTAAGCGGATGGTGACGACGGAGCCAGCTGGCGATGGAGAAGCGGATCTGTGGCTGGTCATCTTCAAGTTGTCGACTTTGGGGTGCGATATTGGCAACATTGGCATGTTCGAGATCTCGCTTTTCGTCCTGAGCAGACCACACACCACCCGCGGGCATAGTCCCTCCGTTTTGATGCGCATACGAAGCAGCGATGAGGTCGTCTAGGATCTGCGAGTTGCTCCTTGGGTCAATGGTGGCTGATGGTCCTGTCGCTCCTGTCTGGTTATTGGCGTTGGAATATGGCAGTTCCGGTGCGTCATCGTCTAGTCGGTGGCCCTTTCGGGCCCGTTTCCACCTCCATAGGAAGAATAGGAGGCCTGCTAGGAGGGCGACGCCGGCTTTGTGCAAGATATAAAGTCAGCTTTGGAGACAGGAAATATTACAAAATGTGTGGGCTATTCTTACCAATTGTTCCCACGGCAATCCCAGCTTTGGCACCGGCGTTGAGACCCCCTCTCGAAGGAGCACTTGTTGCCACGGGGGCGTCGGTTTCCCCGGACTCTAAAAGTCCCTTTGCGCCTGTTACGGCACTGGGATTTGCACTTGTCTCGCTAGGCTTTATGCCAGCCCAAACACCGCCTGGCTGAACATCATCGGTATCATAATTTTTATCATCTGTCGGCGAGGGCAAAGACGGCCTTGTCTCCGTGGTCCTGGTCTCTCGGATTTCCTCAAGTTGGTCTCCTTTCTGCGCGCCTCCACCAGCAAACATGGGCGGAATCGGCCTCGGAGCATGGGTGATAGCCGTCAGTGTGGGAATCACCCTCTCAGTCGTCTTGGAACCATCCAGAGCCGGGGCTGCTGTGGGCGTGGGTTGTCCCGGGGAAAGGGTGGTGGTCTCGTCGTCGCTTTCACTGTCCGATGGGCTGTCCGGCTCACCAGGTGCCGTATCCGACTCTGTAGAATCTGCTGGCTCCGCCGCCACTGGCTCAACGACCGGAGTCTGGCGTCGAAGTTTCGCTCCCCGGATCCTAGGGGCTACGCTCCTAGGAGGGAGAAATCGTCCATTATTTCCAAACATGTTTCCGACTGTCCTCGGTTTCCTTTTCTCGTTCCTCGTCCCGGCCGCAGGCTCCAGGCTCCAGGCTCCAGATAATTATCGTGGTATCGAACCGTACATGAACGATGTCGAAAAATGTAGTAAGCAAACACCGAAATGAGTCCCTTTAAGCCCAAAAATGCTGAATGCGGAACTGTGAGGCGTGATATGTAACGTCTAATGAAAGTATGTCGATGAGAGAGAACAAAGTCCAAACCAAAGAAAAGGAACGAAATGCGGCACCTGGCCGTTACGAAGAATAACGAAAGAATTAAGCCCGAATTCCAAGAAAAGAAAGATTGCCCACGGGAGCCAAGGAAAGAAACGAAAATCAAGAAGCGATCTTGATTGACAAGAATGAGATGTCGAAAAGAGAGGAAGAGAACTGAAAGCGAAGGCCAGGGAAAGGGGGCCAAGAGTTGATCAACCCATCGCTTCCATGTTGATTGCGGTGTGATACTCCTCAGGGCTAATTGAACCCCGGAAAAGTCACGGTTTCACAGTCGCAGCGATCGGTCAATCATTCACCAAAAAAGGGACCGGGCTTCTAGTCCATACGGATCCCTCTCTTCGTGTTGAATGGACTCGATGGAGTTCTGGTGAGTCGGTGTCAATGCGTGGGTGATGGCCGTTTCATGTTGTTGCTCTTTGTTTCGACTTGCACCCCCTTTTTGTGCCAAGAAAGTGGACCTGGAGCCTCTTGGTGCTGTCGTCTGAACCGCTGTACAGCGCCAGACAAACCCCCTGAGCCGGGATGTAACAGTTTGGCTTCCACTGTAAACGCCTGTACGGAGTATGACTGCATAGAAGCACAACTTTTCTCACAGAGGACTCCCAGGCTAGACAGTGACACTGTTTCATCCTGCCAAGCATCACCTGTCCTCGGACTTTCTGCGTTGGTGAACAACGCGGTTGTGTGTGTGAGTTGGAAGCACACATTGCCACTCGCAACATGGGATTTGTGCTCCATCGCGTTCAACTGAACATGCGATAGGCTGGGAAATTGGGAATAACCGCTCTTCCGGGGTGTTTCAGCAGGCCACGCTCTCCGCGCTCTCGTCGTCAACTCATACGACAAGTTTGAAAGAAGCTCGGAGCCACTCACTGGAGGAGGGAATCCCTTCTGCAGAAGGGCCAATTGATGATGGTTTATTTCGAACCACAACAAAATGCCATCCACTCTCTTGATCGCCAGATGGCACAGGTGAGGTACGTACGATTTACCGAGCAACAGGCGCAATACCACGGTGCCCCTGGACCCCTGCCGTCGGTTCGACTTGCAACGTCGATGCCCCAGACCCAGCGTTTGAGATTTGGACATGCTCGGCCAGGGATCTCTCCTTGCCAATTCGACATAAGCTTTTTCATTGCATATGCTTTCCGTCTTGGACTCTTGGTCTTGAGGTCATTGGTATCATGGGATAAGAGGGTAGCATGAAGAGGGACTATGAATGGAGCCCATGTTTCCAACGCTGCGGACTGGCGTTTGTATGAGATCCATTTATTTCATCGTGATTTGCCCACGTGCGCATGTGAAGAGTGAAATCTATGAGATCTTGACTTGATCTTGTCGTACTGAAAAACTGTCGTCTGTCTTCTCCCTGCCTTCTATGATCGCGTCGACCGCACTCGAAGCAAACACCCGTCTATCCATGCCCATATATGGTTGAAGGATCAAGGAAAGTGCGAGCAGCCCGCTTCGCGACCATCGTAGTCATCTACCGTGATCGTCGTCTATCTCCAATTATGCAGACCATGGTCCTGGTATACCTCCTCTCAATGCATCGCACTTCTTGAAGAAGAAAGAAAAGAAAAACCCAAGACTATTATCCCCACCATACCTCAAATAACACCCGTCTCCCAGGCCATCTCCATAATCTTGCCCGTAACAGGTTCCACGTCCGCCGTCTTGATGGGTAACCGATGATCACCGCCCCACTCAACCAGCTTGGTCGTCCCCCGTTTGCAATACAACTCCAACAACTTCCGATGCCTCTCGAGACCCGGGTCTGCGAGTCCATGAACATGCAATGTCGGCAGCGTAATGACATGCTCGCCGCCCTCCACCTCGGCGAGAGACGGCCAGTCCGAGAAACTCAGGCTCGTCTTGTCCGCCGTCTCGACATAGCGCGGGACAGACCTCGAATCATACTCATACCCTCCAGCATATCCCCACTGATCCTTGGGCGGTCTCGGGTCCAACATGACAGTAGGTGCACTGCCCGCCATCACCACACCAAACTTGAACTCGACCGCCTTCCCGCCTCGAGTATTGTCCCTTAACAAGACCACCTCTTCCTCCTCGTCCTGTGCACTACCAAACGGCCCGCCTCCTCCGACCGAATGCCCATTCCCATTTCCATTTACATTAAGCCCCCTGTTCGCCTTTCTCTCCTTCCACTTCTCCTTGAACCACTCCTGACTCCAAAGCAAGCTCCCCGCAATCTTGGCCCCTTGCGAGAAACCAAGAACACCAACCCACTCGCCAGTCCCCTCATCAGCATCCATAAACTTCTGTAGTCCTTCCAGAATAGACTTGCAAGCCTCATGAGCAGGGACAGGCTCGTGACGATCCATCCACCTCAGCCAGCGATAAAACGGACCATGCTCGCCATAGACAGGCACAATGTCTGGGTGGGGGTGGCATTCAAAGGGCCCGTCGGCAAAGACGAGGCGGAAGTAGGGAGTCAGGACACGGATTATGGAGCGGCATTGCCAGCCGAATACTTTGGCGTTGACGCCGCCGCCGTGGAGGCAGAGGATTCTTGGCAGGGCGAGGGTGGCGTCCTCTGCCTTTTCTGAACGAGACATTGTTTCGTCCCTTTTTGGAAAAGAGAACTCGAATTGAGTTGGAGGTAGGTGTGAGGTAGTTCTAAGTGGCAGACTGAGCCGCGAGGTGAAGAATGAGAGGAAGCCGGTGTGACACAATGAGTGGTCGGGACTCGGAGCCCGAGACACCCTGAAGTCGCTAAGTGATGTTGCCAGGTGCGGCGACGGTAGCAGGCTGTCCAGTCTCTCGGTATCGGTTTTCCTGGAACGGGCAAGAAAAAACAGTGAGAGGAAAGAACGAAGCTGTCGGTCAATGACGTTTGACGACGCCCGTTGGAAGTGACCGGCCGGCTGATCGGTTAAGGTACAGTGAGAGAAAGTCAAAACTTCGGAGTCGATTCGGAATGCTCCGAAATGGGCCGAAATGGTCGGTCAGCAAGGAAGATGGAAGGAACAAGCTAAGACCTAAATTCACGTGCCTGTCTGCGCCGCTGATCTCATCTTTCTCATCTTTCTATTCGATCGGAGATCGCTTGTGTTCCGGGTTGTGCTTCTGTGTACCGACTACGTACAAAGTACACATAAATCCAAACCTTCCCAAGTCGGCATAACGCCGAAGTCCGGGACGGTCCCATCGGACAGAAAATGGGGAAAATACCGGCCACCGACAGAAGGGCATGTTGTAATTCAGTGTCCGGTACGAATACGAGATACAAAACCAATATTGCCTTTCTTCTCATCTCTGCGCTTGATCAACTCTTGTCCTCTGATTCTCGCAAAAAAAAATTGTATTCAAATTTCTCAAATATCAGGTCGAACCGCTATGAAATTGCCACGCCACGTATGCCAAGCTCAAAACCCAGAACAAGTTGGATAATCCAGAACAACATCAGCAGACTCTCTCTGATGATTAGTCCTCCTCATAGTAAGCTTCCTCATACTCCTCTTGGTACTCTTCTCTCGCCTCCTCAAGTCTCTCGTGGTCACTACTGCTGGCGTCGGAATCGTTGGCCGCCTCGAGTGCCTCCTCGTACTCATCCCGAGCCTCTCTCAAGGACTCACGATCGCTGCTGTCAATCTCCTCACCGTACGCGTTGTGCGTGGGAATGACACCTGGCGGATTGCTATAATAGTCTTCCTGAGGGGGAGGAGCAGGCGCAGGGGCGCCATACTCGTCTCCGTAGTAGTTGTTGGTCACATAGACTGGCGCGGCGGCAGCCGGGGCAGCAGCAGCAGCAGCGGGGGCCGCGTAGGCTGCGGATGATTGGTGATGCTCGTTATCAGAGTCAGAGTCGTCTAAAAGCACGGTTAGTATTGGAAACATGTTTGACACGGAAGGTGAGCAGAACAGAAACGTACCCAAGGCGTTGGCAATCATGGCACCGCCGATGGCGCCGACAGCTAAACCACCAGCTCCGGCGAGCATTGGGTTCATCCCCTTCTTTTCCTTCTTTCTCTCGCCCTCATATCCATGTGAATCATAACCGCCATGTCCGCCGCTGTACCCGCCGGCGCCGCTGTAGCCACCATAGCCGCCGCCTTGGGAGCCGTATCCTTGATCACCGCCGTGGCCGCGAGTTCCCGAGGTAGGGTTATAGCCGGGAGCTTCCCATTGCGAACGTCCGGTCGCCTTCTCAACGTAGTACCAGCGCTGGTGATTGCTATCCCACTGGGGAATCCAGCCCTCGGGAATAGGAGGCTTGTCAGACGGCGGATTGTACTGCGGCGGGGCCGGGGATCCTGAACCGTAACCCCGGTCTTGGTGCTGCGGTGGTGGGGTAGAGTAGTTCCCGTATCCTCCGCCCTGCTGCTGGGGAGGAGGAGGAGACGAGTAGTTGCTGTGATAATCTTGAGGAGGAGGAGCCGAGTAACCTCCGCCGCCGTAAGGAGGCTGAGGGCTATGGCTCGGCTGCTGGTAAGACTGTTGATGCTGAGGAGGTGGGTAGTAGTCGCGGTTGGCTGAAAGTTAAGAGTTTATCATTAGCAGCCGTTGTGGGCGACGGGAGGCTTGCTGGAGCTAAAAGGCTAGAACAACATACCAGGAGAAGGAGCATGTTGTGGCTGCTCTTCCTTCTTCTTGTCGCCTCCCACGAAGCGGTCAAGATCGTCAGAGAGGTCCTTGGCGAATTTCTTGAAGAACGACATGTTGATGATAGCTGTTGTCTGTATCCGAGTAGAAAGTAGGTGATACAACAAGAAAGGAAGAAGCAATAGAGCAAAGAGAAGACAAAGGTGGCGCACCAACACCTTTTTTAAATCTTTAAATGATCAATCCGTAGGTAGTTGTTAGACTCACAGGCCACTGCAGGCACGCAACCTGAACGAACCCCCGACGGCCCGTTCCTTTATCAAGCCCTACCGGTCAGTTTATTAGGAACAAGGATCTCTCCAGACGGGAATGGCGGATGGGACAAAAAGAGACACGGTGCAGGGGGACGGGGAGGACGGGAGTCGGCAAGCACCCCGCTACCCCTCCACTACCACGGCGTGCGGGAGGATCTCCAAGACCCTGGACCCCACTGTGCCCCTCCAAATTGTCCCGCCAATCCCGCCAAGCGGAGCCCCTCATCTCAAACAGAACCCCAAATCGTCAAACGGAAATTTGGGCTGCCTCCCGGATCACTTGCAACATTTGGCAGCTCTTATCAACAATGCATTTACATCTGCACAGAAATCAAAAACACCGGACAAGAATGGGCGTTTCGATTCCTCCTACCGTCGCAACCGCGTCAACAATGCAGCCAAGCATCTCGTCAGCGTCTTGGTCCAACCAGACTGGCCACAAGTAATACGGCTTGGCATTCGATAAACCACCTCCGTTGTGGAGCACCAATCAACGACCGCGAATGAGGCAATATCTTGGAGGAATGAATCGTGATCTTGAATGACAAGAGCGCAGCGAGTTGTTCGCACTCGTCTCCCGTTCCATGCGCTTCCATTGTCGTTTCAATTGCAGTGACTTCGGGATAACATGACGGCACCGGGATTGTTATTTGTTACAGTCTATAGTGCGTCCTCATCCTGGCACTTGGGACACAAGTGAGCTGAGGCAGCCAGCTGAAAGCTCCGGCGTGGAAATTGCGGGGTCCATCCATTACCTATCGGGGTCCTCAAACAACCCCTCCATTCATTCTTCTGCTGATCTCCGTCTCTCCGCTTGCGGGTTTCTAGAAGCTGAAGTCTCCCGACCTGATCATCATATCAATTGACTTCTTTGCTTCTTTTTATTCTTCTACTCTCGTGACTACTGGTGTCCTTCGATATCGCATCCTTCTCCCCCATAAAACGTGAATCGCATTATCGCAATGTCTTACGGCGGCGGATACCCCGGTCAGGGATACGGTCCCGGTGGCGGTCATCACGGAGGTCCTCCTCAGGGCTACGGCGGAGGAGGACATGACCAAGGTGGTTATAGTCAGCAGGGCGGCTACGGTCAACAAGGTCAAGGCGGTTACGGCGGTCAACAATACCCTCCCCCGGGCCAAGGCGGAGGCTACGGCCAGCAGCCTCCGCAACACGGCGGCGGTTACAACCAATATCCCCCCCCTCAGCAGGGCGGAGGCTACGGAGCTCCTCCTCCCCAGCAACAGTACCGCCCTCCTCCCGGACCCCCTCCCCAAGGTCTTGATACCTACGGCTACCCCATCGCTTCCCACGGCGGCGGCGGCGGCGGCTACGGCAATCGCGATGGCGGACAGCATCAGACACACGCGGTGCCCACTGGCGCTCAACAGTTCGGTCACGGCGCTCCCGACGGCTATACCTTCCAGTATTCCAACTGCACGGGCAAGCGCAAGGCCCTGTTGATCGGAATCAACTACTTTGGCAAAGAGGGCGAGCTGCGCGGCTGCATCAACGACGTCAAGAACGTCTCGAGCTTCCTGATCGAGCGCTACGGCTACAAGCGCGAGGACATGGTTATCCTGACGGACGACCAGCAGAACCCCGTCATGCAGCCGACCAAGGAGAACATTATCAAGGCCATGCAGTGGCTCGTTGCCGGCGCCCAGCCCAACGATGCCCTCTTCTTGCACTACTCTGGTTCGTTTTCTTCTGCTTTCCAGCATTGGTGCAACTGCTAATCTCGGTGTGGATTGAATCTGTCAACAGGCCACGGCGGACAAACCGATGATCTCGACGGCGACGAGGAGGACGGCCACGATGAAGTCATCTACCCCGTCGACCACGAAAGGAACGGGCACATCGTCGACGACGAGATCCACCACTACGTAGTCAAGCCCTTGCAGGCTGGTGTCCGTCTGACGGCCATCTTCGACTCGTGCCACTCGGGCTCGGTGATGGACCTCCCCTACATCTACAGCACCAAGGGCGTACTCAAGGAGCCCAACCTCGCCAAGGAAGCCGGCGCGGGTCTGCTGTCCGCCCTGGGCTCCTATGCCCGCGGCGACATGGGCGGAGTCATGACCTCGGTCTTTGGCGTCGCCAAGTCGGCCTTTGGAGGAGGCAACGAGGCCTACGAACATACCAAGCGCACAAAGACGTCCCCCGCCGACGTGGTTATGTGGAGCGGTAGCAAAGACGACCAGACCTCGGCTGATGCTACCATTGCTTCTCAGGCTACCGGCGCCATGTCGTACGCCTTTATCAAGGCCCTCAAGGCGAATCCCAAGCAGAGTTATGTCGAGCTGCTGAATAGTATCCGCGACACTCTCGAGAATGAGTACTCCCAGAAGCCGCAGCTTAGTTGTTCGCACCCGCTTGGTAGGTTTCTCTTCTTGATTGCTCTTTTATGCTATCCCGTCGACTGGCTACTAACGATATTCTTCATTCTAGATACCGATGTTCTCTTTGTTATGTAGGCGGTTTGGTAGATTGTAGCTTTCGCAAGCCATGTTGCTTTGGCGGGAAAAGGGGGGATATAGAATGATGATGGGCAATGTTACTCTCCAAGCATTCTGAATCTATTAGCATTGAATGGCAAGCAAAACTGGAAATCACTCATATTTAAAGACAGTGGTCACTTTCCCATAATCACACATGCCCTTCTGCTTGTGATGAGCGGCCGCCCGAGGTAGTACATGTACCACTCGACCTCATGAGAGCGGTGCTGTATCTAATTAACCATAAGATGATGCCCTTCCAAGTAACCCACGAATAGAACGCCTTAACGGGGCACTGGTATCTCGAGTATTAATTAATCCATGTTGGATATATACGGGAAACCTGGACCAACAAGCCAATCGATTCAAAGGTGCGCTTGAGAATGTGACATTACCGTTAGTCGCCATCCCTCTGTGGTCACCCAGCCTCGGGCAGTGCCGTAGATGTACAGCCGTCTCTGGTTTCGTTTTCAGGGGTCCAAGTTATCGTGTGACTTCAAGTTGGGGGCCGAGACTGGAATAAGGAGGCAGATCTGAGGAACAACAATACAATGTCCAGACGATATGTCAAGCCTCGGACCGGGCCGGAGCTGAGGCCATGAGCGGATCAGAGAGACCCAAGACCAGTTCTGGTCTCTCTTGAACTCTTTTCTCTTTTCTGCCTATTTTCCCTTTTTCCCTTGCAGTGACAAACTTGCCTACTTCTCCTCCTTGGCAGTGACGGTGATCTTATCCCAAGGAAATCTCCGACAGTCGTCCCATATATCTCGATATAATATCATCTCAACGGACTTACTCACCCAGCATCTATCCACCGTCCCAACAGTTTCAGTAGGAAATGGTGGAAATACCTTCCCCATCGCCAACGGGAGCTCCTCCCCTCCTCCAAAAACGAATCGTCGCAAGCGTCCTAGGCCCCCTAACAACGACCTGGACGCAACCAAAAGACTGCACATACCTCCTCCAGCCACTCTCAACTCTAACAAATTTCTTCCGGAACCAAGGATGTATAATCCGCACCCCGGACGCTGTAGACCCCAATGCGACGGGAATACCCGAGGATAGAGCATCTTGCTGGCCTCCCACGACAAGTAACGCCCCGACCCCTACGCCCCCTTTTTTTCGGCTGGGGCATCTGTTCACCTGCTTATATTTGCCCGCAAGGCTATGTTACCGCCTGTAGCGCGGAATATGGTCGGCGATCCAAAGCGGGCGGGTGGTCCACTGCCAGAATGCAGTTCGATATTGAGCCGGGGGAGACTGTATTGGGGTGTTGTCCTGAATCGTATACATGTGGGGATTACAATGGTGTAGGGATATGTACTCTCGTAGCTGGGGCAACACTGACGGGAAGCGAGAGGATCACCGTCCCGACTGCCAGGTGTGAAGGGACGGATATGGTGGGTACCGAGACAATGGCTACCTTTCCTTCTGATGTTATTCATGTTGGTTCGTGGGCGATTGTGCCGGGTAGGCCTGAGACTTCTACGCGGGTGATTGCGGTCGTGGATGTTTTGCCGACTCTGAGTACGAGTTTGACGAGGGGGGTGACGTTGTATGCTTCGTTGTTTCATTTGTATTTTCAGGAGACGGACATACCTGACGGTGGCTTGGGCGGTTGAATTCTACAACTTCAACTGGTAATACAGGGGATGGTTCGTTGGTGCCGACACAGAGTTCGGAATCAGGGCGCGGTGATAAGAATCCAAGTACCGGCGGAGGAGGAGGAGGAGGAGGAGGAGGATTATCAACAGGAGCTACAGCAGGAATAGCAGTTGGGGTCATCATTGCTGTAGTACTGTTGCTTGGTCTGGGATTCTACCAGATCATGAGACGGAGAAAGAGGAGGAGCAAAGCAAGAGGAGCAAAGCAGGAGGAGCAAAGCAGGAGGAGCAGATGGGAATGGTCTATGGTCGACAAAGAGCGAGTTGCCAGGACATGGTGTCAGCAATAAGACCCCAGGAGCTGTCTCGCCTTATCCATACACAGACGGCTCGATCTCCTCGCCGGCATATTCTCACGGCCACCACCAAAACTTGTATATGCCTGCACCGCCCACCGAGTTGGCGGCCAATGGAGAGGCAGTGGCGCCCGTCGAATTGTATGTGCCAGGAATGGAAGAAAGGCCAACGACTGCCACCACCATGATTGACGGCACGAATGTTGGTAAGCTATCCAGAAACTCATGACAGTAGGAGGGCGGGTGTGGTTCATGGAATCCTGTTGGATGAATATGGTACAATCGAAACCGTAAACCCCCTACCTAATTATGCAGGGGTCTAGTAAACAGGCACCACTACTTTCTTATACAGGCATCGGTCTTCCTCTACACGGGCACCACTCTTGTTATAATAGATGTCTTGACTGACTAGAATAACTGCCCCGACTTGCTAGCATAGACGCCTTGACTCGATAGAAAATATGTCTTGATCCGGCCCTCGTCTCATGAATCACCTCCGCCCCAAATCCTCCATCCGATTCAGAAAGGCCAGTTTACGTACACCGTCCAGAACACCAGCAGGCTCAATCCAAGCAGTTCATTAACTTCCCGGCCAAGGTTATTGCTGTCCGTCATGTGGAAATTTCTGCATTGTGGGCAGCAATGGGGCGAACGAAGGAGGACCACCACCCTCGCAGCTTTTCTGAGAGCGACGAAAGACCACCATAGGATTGAAAACACCTTCGCGCCGGTTGGGAGCGGTCTCTTGTAGAAGGGAAGCGACTCCTGCGAGCCTGTGTACGTATGGTTGACCGTCGTTGACCAGGTCGTAAGGACTGACGCAAGGGAACAGTTTTGTGTCTTCAGGCATGTTCCGACATCGTAAAGAAAAGAGTGGTCGCAGAGCGCGCGGGTATGATAGATTATGCCATCGTGTGTCGTATTTATCTGCAGTCAAAGTTCGGTCAGAGACGTTGACAAGGATGACATGGGCGGTGGGAGACTTACCAGCTGAGGCACCGAGGTCGCTGGCTCTGCCATGACTAGATGACGAATCTGGCAATGGTTGATTGCGATGTAAGTATTGAGCAATTGATTGATGAGCAATAAGAGTGCAAATCGATGCGCGATGCCAGTCCAAAATGTGAAGATGAGAGAAAAAGAAAAAAGATTGGAAGAAGAGTTGAGATCTTTAAGCTGGCCACAAACTGCTGCTCGGGTCAAGGGAGGTTTATAAATAGGAAGGAGCACGTTATTCGAGGTCTCGTGAAGGTGCGCTGATGCCAAAACTCCAGCAGTGCCTTCCTTCCCTCTTCGTCTGCGACTGGATCGAGATTGCGGGACTTCGATATGAGTTGGAAGGCATTCCGAAGCTCTCCTCCCTCTTTCCAATCATGATTCGGATTCTTGTTGTGGTCCAGACCCCAGTCGAAGAAATGGTTCACTAACCTTCCAATCGTTTGTTTACTTCAGCTCTTTACGACCCGTTTTATGAAGATGCTTCTAAATGTGCATCGGCCATCTCTCTGCTTTTTTGATGCTCCGTTCATAGCTCACATACGCTCTTTCTGACCATCTACCAGATTCAGTGCTGCCATCCGCCGCGCAACCAAAGCAAGGGTTGAGCAGTAATTATGAGATTACTCACACTCTCGCCGTTACCATATCTTCAAGATAGTTAGAATCCGCAGCCCGTATCACTCTTATAGCCCATATCACAATCATGTCCGGGGTGTCTGGTTGATCAAGGCTCAATCGTGCGCATCTCATACATTAGCTCATAACCCTAAACTTTGACCTTGACAGTAAGCCCTTGCACCGTGGTGACGGTTAGCGTGGCACTGGGGACGGTTGGAATTTTTCTAAAGTTAATCATCAAGGTCCGATGTTCAGAACTTTAACCTTGCAGTTCCGGACACTTCTCAGTATGCCACAGCTGTCAACCGGTCTTCAGTGCATCGTCCCTAGTCATTTGATGCAGGTACAATCGTATACAGGTCTTGACCAGACTCTAGGACTTGATATGTATTACTGTTAAGGAATACTTATGGTCAACCAACGAAGCTCAGGCCTCTCCAGACTCTTAACCTGTCCAGATTGGCCTTGTGGCATGAAAACCCAAACCTACGGAGAACCTCGTTCTTACAAACCTAGTTATATGCCCTGGATCGCGTGACCAGTCTCACATACGAATACTTTCTCAACGAAGCAATGGGCCAACGGCACTCCAAATCTCATAACCGACACGCAGAGGGATCATTAACCAAGTACCAGAAGCTCAAAGGCCGCATAACTCGTGATACCGCCACTCCTACCAAACGACGCAACGCCAGGGAGAACCCGAACCCAACGGAGATCGAGGCGCACTGCACAGTAATGCCAGCCGCCACCCAGCAGAATCACACAGCCAGCTCCTTGACCAGCCTCTCGGCCCCTGTCCTAACCCGGATCCTACAATTTTCGGACCCCGTGTCGCAGGAGTCCCTCCGTCGGACTTGTCACATCTTGTACAGTCTTCCTGAACCAGACGTTACGGACCCTCTCTCCGACTCAGAAGACCCATTTGCCGACCCAGCCCCAGGCACAGGAACAGATATGGACATACACCCAGCCTTTCAGCATCAGCCTGGGAGTCCAACACAAGGCCAAGGACACTCCCTCTGCCAGGCCTGCATCACAACCCGAGAATCGCCAACCTACGCCGACCGTGTCGCCAAAGCAACAAAGTATACTCACTGTGCAAGATGCAAAGCCGACCATCCACGGTGCTTATTCTCGAGGTTACAGCGGGACTCGACCAAGATCCCGCAGTCGATCCGGTATTGTATCGGTCATGAGGGAGTTCTCCGGCTGTGTGAGCATAAAGCTGTTTCGTGGTTGCAGATTGTGAACATGTCCAAGGAGATTTTGGCACACAAGGTTGGCAGAAGGTGGAAGGTGATTAGATGTAAGCATGAGGATCATCTTCTGTCCAGCTCAGATGTAAGTGGAGGTAGAGAGTTTGGGGGTGCTAGCAAGGAGCGAGGATTCCGGAGAGCTGTGAAGGATATGACAGGGAGGGGGTACCCTAGCTTGACAGTGGGATTCAAGGACTCGAGCAAGGACTTTTGTTTAACTCTGGAGTGGGAGGGACATATCACCTTGGATACTAGTATGAAGGCTAGTACCGCGGACGAGTCCGGATTGGAAAATGCCGAGGTTGGAACTGCACTGAGAGAAAAGTTGAAGATGATGAGAGGGCTTCAGGGAAGGTATATCTGTCCTGCACCTGAGCCCGGGCTGAAGATAGAGGAGATGGTCCTCGGTGGGCTGATTGCGGACCGGTGTGATCGTCTGGACCCCGATCACGGAAAGAAACGGGGCAAGAAAACCGGGAAAGGGAAGGAGCTCCCGGAGCCGCAGAAGGACAGCAGTCAGTTCCAACCGGCGGTTCCTTCCAAAGTGGAAACAACCACTGAGGTTGAGTCAGTAAGGTCCTCACTGTCCTCGACGGAGCTGGTCCATATCCCTCCGATAGCCGAAGAGGATATCGATTCCGACGTCTCGGTGGACAACCCGACAAAGATGAAGTCATTGGTAGTCAAGCACGGGAGGCTTTCTGGCAGTGTCAAAGTCACATGGGGCTTGGGTGTGGAGTCAGGTGCAGACTGGGTGCCAGTCCAGGCCAAGGAAGGTGCGAACCACCACTTCCACAACCGAGAAAAGAAACAACACGAGGATGCCATGCATGCTCACCACGAACCGGAGAAACCACCTCGCAACGCCATAACCGACAGCTTCAAAATGAGACCCTGCCGAGCAAGCAAACTCAAAAGACACATCTGTCATGATAACAAAGACGAGGTATGCCTCAAAGTCAAGTACTCTAGACGAATCTACATCGGCGATCATACCCACGGAGCAACCGTCCGCAATTTTGTTGGATTTAGGAACTGGATTTCGGTGCTGGACCCTGGGTCGTATAAGCTCACTGAGGATGATGAAGGGTTTGGCGTTTATTGGTGTTGTGGGACAGTGGATGCCGACCGGGAGGGACATGGTACAGAGGGCTTGGTTCGCAAGGAAGAGAATGGGCGTGGAACCGTTAGCACCAGCGTGGATAACGGCATGAACTTGGATATACACCTGACTGGGAAATCATTGGATACGGGCAGTCCAAGATGCTGGAATTATTATGCGCATATCAAGTCGAGGACCGAAGGGCTGAAGTTGGCAGCTGGGGACTATACCAGATCTTGTAAGAAGGGGTCAGATGAGAGACACGCAGTCAAGGTTTAGTTAGAACTGGGGTTTTTCTTATAATACTTGGAGTATGGGTGTTATATCGGATCCTGGCTGTGTGAGAATGGTAAATTAATTGGACAACATATCTGTGTCAAGAAGGCCCCGATTTTCTCGAACGGCGAAGGAAGTCTGGCGTGATTTGTTTTGTTTACTTGGTTGGGGTCACAAATAGGGGTAATCAGTCGGGTCTTGGCGTTCAGGGGTTGCGAATGCGAATGTGCAATGATTGGTTCTCAATCCCTCGAGCTTCCATAATCGTGACCCGCCGTGGCATTTCTAATAGCAGGCATGGTATGAGAATCGTATTCTCCGGATCATAGGGCTTTATGAATCTTCAGTAAAATTATCTTGCCACCCCCCGATGATTGGACCAATCCTATTGCCATTACAAATCTTGCTTAAAGCCGTGGTATCAATACGGGTGAAGCTCCCGGCTCGCATGCTTGCCATTCGCTCTCTATATCCCATTGCATGGTTCACGATCAATGTACGAGTTACATCAAATCATCCCGCAAACAAATATGACATGTAGTAAAACAGAATCTTCCCTCAAGATAATCCATCAAAGTTCTGGAAAATCCGAGTCATCCTCACTCTGATCGTCCGTCTTGTCCTTTTCGTCCTCAGACTCGAGCACAACGTCCTTCACCTCTTCATTGAGAAGCTCGCCGACTGTCGTGCTCTCCTCCATGATCGTCCTCGCCTTCTCCTCGGTCACGGACATATCCTCTTTGATCAGCTGAACTGCCAACTCAGGGACGAGGACCGTTTGCAAGTAAGCGGTATGGCCTCTCGCCGAGATCAACCTATCCTGCACAGCTCGTTCACGAAGGAGACCCGAGAACTTGTAGGTAAGGTTATCCGTCATGACCCGAAGACCGCGAATGCCATAATAGCCCGGAGTCATGTTGGTCTCGGATTTGAGTAGCGTTCTGTTCTGTCCGGACTTGACACTGTTTTTGAAGATGTCGCCATAATAGGACTGCCCTCCTTCCAATATCGCCTGCAGAAATTTGTGTCGATCCGCAATCCTCTTGTCAAGCTTATTCCAGTTGATGTCGGGATATCCCTTGGCCTTCCACGTTTTCCTGGCAGAGTTCCGTTTGTGAAACTGACAAAATTGCTGTTCTCGTCGAAGGTTGAACCGCGAGCCAGGGTGTTTTGCGTCAAACTTTTCACGAACCTTCTCGTCCACCTCTTGATCGCACATCGAACATAATGCTTTGGAACTGATGGGCAAAGGTGACGGTGACTCCGAGAGCCGGTCGATTGCGCTCATCCCTGTGGTCTCAAATTTATCGTCGTCCTCTTCTTTCAGGTTGAAGCTTGAAGAGTACACATCAGGGATGATAAACTTAGGCCTCTCATCCTCGGGTGATTCAATTTTTAACTTCTCCCACAAAAACGAACTCTTAATTCGCTTTTTGTCGGGAGATCCTCTGAATGGGAATTTCTTCTTCGAGGCTGGTTGAAGAAATTTCGCCTGTGGTGATTCCGATTGTTTCTTGGCTAGCAGATCTTTTGGTTTCCGGAACTCCTTTTGGGGGCTAGTATCGACTTCCGAATCGTCAATCTCTTCCGGTTGCTGTTTCCGCCGAGAGTAGGTTGTCGGCTTCGCAGTTCGCACCTTCGGTTCTCCGGGAAATATGATTCCAGCACTGACGGGTCGGCTTGCGGGCTTTATACTATCTGGTGACTTCCTTTTGCGACTCTGGCTAGATTCTTGGCTGAGCCTACCTAGATTTCCTTCGGCTGACGAACTAGGCTCGGAACCTTTGCTGCCTGTCCCATGTTTCGAAACCCTCGTCGCCCGCGTTTGCGCCTGTGCAGCCTGTCTTTTGGGTCGTGTGGGTGGTGACGAGGGAGGTTTAGATTTGTCGGACGTCTTGAATGTTGCCGGGCGGATATCTGCTCTGCTTGGAGCTTCATCGGAGTCGGAACTCTGAGGTGGATCGCTGTCGTGGAGTTCAGCCATGGCTAACCTTTCCAACTGTTTATTGACGACCTTCTGTGCAATCTTATTTTCTCTTCCGGGGATCGTCAATAGTGGTTTAACGTTTTGGCGGTTGCTTAATCCGACTGCGCGGTAAGGACTAAACTTGCTCCTCAGAGACTGAGCAGACATTCTCGCAAGTGAAGGAAATGCTTGGAAGAATTCTGTCAGCAACATATGATTGGTAGCATCTTCACAAAGACCCTTACAATGATTCGGGCCCCCTTAATGATCAAACGGGGGTTTTGGCGGTAACCATGGACACAATGGTGGCCGACGGCAAGGTGAGTAACGAAACCCAACTGCGAAGGGGCGGAAAGAAACAATCTCCAAAGAAAAGAGGTAATTAATTTATAGATATGAACCTGAGAGGTAATCGTGGCCGAAACACTTGTCGCAACAGCAAGGTCCCAATCAACAAGTGGCCATTGTTCGTGGATGCACAATGGAGTGGTCCGAGAGTTCAGATGACGAATACAGCTCAATGTGTGAGCCTCGGTGTGGTGCTGGGATTGAATCGTGAATTACCCTCCAAGTTGTCCGGGGACATGGAGTTGGGACAGAAATCGCGACTTCATTCTGGGAGACGCGTTCAAAATGCAAGTGGGGGACCCTGCCTGGCCCTTGCAGCACGGCGTGCAGCTGGAGGATCAGAAATTCCCGTCAGAACCTGTACAGTACAGTATAGTACAGTACAGTATTGAGAGCGGGCCCCGCCAGGTCTGGGACACACCCCACACCAGCGCCGGACACGGGACGCCCTTGTCCGCTGTTCCTGAACACCTCCCCTGTATCCGTAATCACGGCGTTGGCTGCCCCGGTACGTACCGTAACAGCAACCCGGTGGCTCCAATCAACATCAACGGTTGTTCAGCAGAACCTTACCAGCGCGCCGACCCTGGTAGCTGCGACGACTTTCATCACCCTTTGAATAATCACCGTAGACTTCAAATTGCGGCGGTTTTGCCCGGGCAGCCAACCTAGCAACGATGGCGGCAAACAGAAAATACGCTGCGCTTCCGGATCTGGTGAGCTTGGATGTTCTTTTGCAGCCCAAACAAAGACTGACCATCTCCCTCACCCAGGATTCCGCACCAGATATCTACGAAACCCCCGAACTCACCGACGATAACTCTACAGTTCCTGTCCGTAATTCCACCCTCGTCTTCACTTTGGAGACCGGTCTAACAGCAAAGCAAACAGGCTACCACCATTAACAACGACTCGGACGACGATAAAGAAGATGGGCCCATCTCCCATTCGCGCCTCAGAGTCGACCAAGCCCGCTCCAGATTTATGCCCGCCGGCGTAGACGCAACGGACGTGGATTTCTCAGACCGTCTCACCGTCAAGCGAAAGTCATACAAAGTGTCTAGCCGGCGACAGCGGATACTGGAGGACGGTACCGAGGAACTTGGGGACCTGAGCGATGAGGACGACGCGGAGAATTTGGCACGGAAG
Source organism: Rhypophila decipiens (assembly GCA_033297075.1). Classification (NCBI taxonomy): domain Eukaryota; kingdom Fungi; phylum Ascomycota; class Sordariomycetes; order Sordariales; family Naviculisporaceae; genus Rhypophila; species Rhypophila decipiens. The sequence goes on along the minus strand of MU858045.1, from coordinate 974,031 downwards.
ATTGCCCGCCTGAAACGCGAAATTGAGGAAGCCAAAGAGGAATACGGGAGGCAAAAGGCTGCCTCGGACGAAGCAAAGGCATCAGAGGCCACGGCCGCCACTTCTGACGGGGAGATAGAGACGCTGAGCAAAACTCTGGACGAATTATCACGGCTCGATGGATCGCTTGCCCCACGCACAGTTACTCGGACAGTGACTCAGGTGGCCGGTGACACTAGGGGAGAACAGCAAGCACCTGTGGACCCTACAGAAGGCTTTGCGAGCTACACGGTCACATATGCACCTACTTACGAACAGACCCACGCCTTGGCCAAGGCAGCGGATTTTGACCACCGCCTGGTTTTGCTCGAGAAATCTTTGGGCGTTGGGTCGTCCGCCATGCCCGAGTTCGACTCCAATGGCCTGCCTCGAGCTATAATACCCATCTTGGAGACTCTTTTAAAACAAGTCGCGACCTTGTCTGAGGCTACGCCGTCATCTTTGGACACCATCAGCCGTAAAGTAAGGGCATTGACCCAAGAGGCCGAGAACTTGGAGAAGGCACGACGGAACGCCAAAGCCGCCCAGGAAGCTCTTGCCTCGACGGGGTCATCAGTCGAGGATGGCACGGGCGAGGACTCGGAACAAATGGCCAAGATCAACGCTCTCTACGGGACAATACCAACGATTGAGAATTTGACGCCTCTGTTGCCGCCTCTGCTGGACCGTCTGAGGTCTCTACGGATGATTCACGCTGATGCTGCCACCGCAGCGGAGACGTTGGAGCGCATCGAGCAGAAGCAAGCCGATATGGCGAGCGATATCCAGCAGTGGAGAGAAGGGCTGGAGAAGGTGGAAGCTGCGCTCAAGAACAGCGAGGGTTCTATGGCCAAGAATATGGAGGTGACTTCAGGATGGGTGAAGGAGCTCGAGGCCAAGATGGCCAAGCTGAGTTGAAGAATGATGTTCGTTTATATTGATACCCATGAAAACAGCTATATGTATTCGTACTTGCGCATACCGGTATTCCTTACCGTCATGCAGGACCTTACGTCCAAAAAATACAGGATCATCTGTTCGTCTTGTCACGCTGACGCTCTCCGTACGCAAACACCAAAGAGCTTGGAGCTCGAGCTTTGCGGGTGGGTTAATGTCCAACCTAACCCACCAATGGGACAGCTGGACGTGCCGCACTGTGGGGTTCCGATAATTGATAAAAGCCCACCCAACAATCTCTTCAAATTTCTCTGTGAACTTTTTCTTCACGCATTTGGGCCTCTCAAACTCTCGATTCCGGGCAATTGCAGCGAAGTTTTCCGCTCAGCACAAGAAAGTTGAAATGGCTCTTATTGCAGCAAGGCACTGGCCACCCACCTGAGTGAGGTGTTTTTCTTGGGACACTTCTCACTCGTGGGTGCTGATTGAGCTCTTTTCGTTCTGCATTCCTGCACGTGACGGATCTTGTTTTCACGCCCTTTCGCTCTCCACCAAGATGGACAATCCAATGGAGAGGTAATGAAAGACCTCGCCTCTTTTTGCTCTCTTGCACTAACTCTACGACAACTCCAGCATCAACAATCTTGGTACGTTTTTAACCTACCCCTTTCTTTACTTTGCCTGCCGGTTGGGATGATTAAAAAAACTTTTGCTACTTCACTGATATCAATGATGTACACTAATCACCAAGATCTCTGACTCCAACCATTTCACCTATCTTCACTGTTATGCCTTCATTTTTGTGGATGTCGAACTAACACTTGTGAAGCACACTAGAGACTTGCCTACCCCGCTCGCATCTCTTGCCCAGAGTTGTCGACTGCCCGCCACAAGTGAACGAAGGGCCAGACAGACCACCCAGTGCTTGAAGTCTGGAACAGAAATCGTGGAGCAAGACGTTCAAGCGAAGATGTCCTCAAGCAAACCCCCAAAGGGTCACTTCACGATCCTGTACTTCGCCAGCGCGGGCTCCTTCACGGGAAAGCAATCCGAGCACTTAGCCGCCCCGCTCCCGCTGAGAAAGTTATTCGAGACGCTCGAGGGGAAATACGAAGGAATGAAGGCCCACGTGCTGGATCACAGTCTTGTGACGATAAATCTCAACTATGTTGATATGCCTGAGCCTGGGCAAGAACAAGAGGAAGGAGAGAAAGAGCCTGTGGTAATCAAAGAGGGGGATGAGGTTGCTATTATACCGCCTGTTAGCTCGGGATAGCTGGCTGGTGGGCAGGCCATCTTGCTTCTCGTCTGGCTTCAGCGTCCATATGTGACGACTGGGCACCTTGGGAGCTGGATTGTGAAGCTTGGCATGGCAGAAGCGATATACATGTTAGCTATCTCTCCGGGAAAGAGAAATACATATGGTGACTCACTCTCCGACTTGTATCTGCTTTTTCCACCTTCGTATTGTATCCCTCGCGTGCGTGACAGGAAGTGATCCAACGGAAGTATAACCACCTACCTGCTGACAGTAGCTGTTTATGATTGTCCATCGGATCCAAGAACAGGTCTGGTGCTGCAAGATTCTGGTAACCTGGATTATGAGTTCAGTCTCGAGGATACCATAAATTGCCCTTAGGCAGCGCCTTGAAATTAACAAAGAGTATTATCCTCCCCAAGATTACCTAGAAGGTATCCCCAGACGTGGACAGGATTCCACGGTATAGTCAACCTACACTACCTAACCAGGGCCAGGCCGTTACCAGCCAAGTAAATGCGCGTTTCTTCTAAGAAATATGTATTGACAAAGTTACCGACAGGCCTAGCACCCTTCAGTTATTAACCAGGTATACCAACTTGACAACAGCGGTCTGACTTGACCGATGGCGGGTAGGAATGTGGGTTCTAACCCAAAAAGAGTTGATAGTTATACGGGGGTATATTCATGCTAGATATGCCAATAAGAAAGCTAAATATTAACATTTGTGTGTATGTGTGTGTGTGTGCCGGCTTCTTCCAAACGCCTTTCTTTCCCCTTCATATCTATCCTCTAACCACCGCCTATTCCCTTGATTTTCGATACTAATAACCGGGAGCCCTTGACTGGGGCAGGGAGACATGCGATGAGATTCTCTCGTACTAGGTCGGTAGAACACAACAAGGTTAGCTACCAAACCAAGACACCAGAGAGGAAGAAGAACAGAGAGTAAAGACTTACCAGCCTCACTATCAAACAAAATAGTAATATCATCGTGCTCCCCCGGCAATTCAGGCAAATCAAGGCACACAAACGCCGTCTCCGCCGCAGCCTGGGCACTGTCGTTATCAGCAGCGAGAACCTTTGGCAGTGGGAACTTGGCATCGTCAATCTTGAGTCCGGCCTTCCCGCCCCGAGTAAACGACTCAAACACGTCTGTCCCCTTCAGCGTGAAACCCATCGACTGGCCATGACTGAAATTGTCAAAGAAGGCAAGCAGCTGCATGACGCCGTCCTGCTGCACTATTTGAATCCGCGTCGATCCTGCCTCCCATTTCTTGTGTATGGGGACAACCATTCTCCGCCGTGAGATGGCAAATGCTGCGGCGACGCCATCGAACAAGACCTTGAACCCCGTGATGGCCGTTTGGAAGGCGTGCATCTCGTTGATGCTAGGGAACATGAACGTCCTGATGGTGGGGGTTTGTCGAATGACGTCGAGACCTAGCGCCAGTTCCTGCGGCAGTTCCCTAGAAACCTTGGCCTCTGTGACGGCAACGGTAATGTCGGACTGCGCAAGACGATAAACCATGATACAGTTCGGGTTATTAACGTCGAGCCGAATCTTGAGCTCGCCTGGTCCGACATTGATCCTGTCCGTAAAGGTCCCGTCCTGGAACTCGTATACCACCCTCAGTCTATCAGCAAGGACACACGAGGGCCGGTCCCCGTCATTGTCGAAATTAATGATTCTCGCTCTCTGCCAAGGTAGCCGGGACATGGCCTTGAGCCCCGGGTGAGTGCCGTCTCCGTATCTCTCGGAAAACCAGGCGCCTTTCAGCGGCACCTCGCAGTACACCTGCTCGTCCCGTTGGAGGGCTGTCCCAATGAGCAAGCTATGCAGTCGCAGCCTGTCCTGGTCGTCGGCAAAGGACATGACCATGTTTCCTTTGGTTCTACCATTGTCGAACTTGAGAGAAAGCGCAGGGTCGTTTGCTTCGCTCCGCAAGAATCCAAATTGGACGGGAGTCTGGGGCTCGTATGTCTGGTTCACACCACTCAAAGTTTTTGTTCTCGGCCCAGTGACCACGGCGACCCGGTATCCCCGATGATAATTCCGTGGACCCGTACCCGCACTTTCTCGATGCATCCGCTCAAAAAGCGCCACATCGCAGCCAGCAATTGGGTCCTTAGGAAATTGCCGTGCCTGCGGGTCATTGTCGAAATACTGAAATGACCTGAGTGTCGTCCTGAAAAGGCACATCTCGTCCTGCTTCGGGTAGAGGCTCGCGTGCACCTTGGCACTAAAATCGTACATGTTCCAAATCATCTTGAAGTTCTGCTGGGAGCACTGGACAGCCAGGACAAATCCTCGCGGCAGCCTGATGTCGAGCATGCAGGAGTCGGAGCGCCACCTGATATCCTCCCATACCGGTCCTGCATTCTTGTTTGACGAAATTCGGAGTTGGACGCACCCATTTTGGCTTGCAATCACAAACGTGAGCTCGGGTTGCTTTTGTGACCTGACAATCGAGAGGAAGCAAGAGAAATACAGCCTGTGTTGCTCTCTTCCTTGCTCCATCAAAAACACGTCGGCATGAAAGCGACCAAAGCAGAAGAACTGGGGCGTATCTGCCAATGGTAATGCCTCAGGGATGCCCATTCCGGAAGTCGGTTGTTGGGTGGGCCCAAGTGCTGATATTGGCGAGCCGCAGAGGAGGGAAACAATGTCATGGCTCAGCTGCGGGTACTCGATCCAAATCGAGCGGTCAATCGCCTGAGGCAGAAGTGCTTCCTCCGGGGGCATGAAGCCGTTCCTTTCCATGGAGCCCGCCAGTTTTCGGAGATTTGAAGCCAGAATTTGGCAGGCTTCGTCGATTTGCGGGCCAACTGGGCCAGATCTTCTGCTCATGATCTCGGGCAGTATCTCCTCAGACAACCAATAGGCCTTGGCCAGGTCGGCATGCGCCTGCTGCTTCGCAATGTTATTCCTCTGCTGCGACTCGGGGCTTGTTGGACGCTCCCTGATGGCGATTTCCAAGGCCGATCGGCCGTTCAAGAACCACCAAAAAGCAGCCCTAACAATCTCGTCGGGCGTGCAGGCATTGAGTGCGCGGACGCTCTCAGAGTGAAGTCGAAACAACTCAAACAAGTGTCGAGTGCGGTCGACAAATATCTTGATTGCAACCTCGGTACCATCAGAGGTATTCAGAGGTGGATGATGTGCCGATGCTGGGGAAGGGTTGTCCCTCTCTGATATCCTAGTGCCTTGTCGAAGCGCCAAGTAGGGCTGGTAGAGACTGGAGTTTGTCGAATATATAGATGATGGACTCTGTTCCGAATTTCCCGCCGCTCTCCTCACTCCTTCCGGCGGCTCACGTGCCTGCGCCTGTCCTTGTGCTTGGGTTGACTGAGTAGAGTGAGTGCGTGATAGAGGGTTAGATGGGACGTGATGAGTCTCGTGGGGAACCTGCAGGGCCAGTGGGGGCTGCTGAAGTGACCGAGCTGGCTCTTTGGGAGGAATTGGCGGGACAGGGTGAACCGGTGATGATCGATTTATTGGTGCCTGGTGCGGGTTTGGTGATAATCGCGGAGGTATTGGCGGAGCTTGTTCGGGATTTCGAAGCTGATGGTTGACCAGCGGCGCTTCAATGGGCGTTGGCGACTGGGTAATAAATCGATCTTGACGTGTCATGTCGGGACTCGGGGGTGAGCTCGCAGTGCCAGCCTGCGAGATGGGCGTCCCAGAACGAACAGCATTTGCGAATGCGAGGCCTTCGGCTTGCCTCATTTCTGCCTGGTGTGCTTCAATGAAAGATTTCCGTTTGTCGTCCGGAGATACCACACGCTTGTCCAAGTGTCTCGCAGAAACACTCCTCCCCGCGGGTATTTCTGCCTCTGAACCTCCAATGGACGAATAGCCCGTCTGTGTTCTTCGCAGAGGGCCAGGGGTAAACGAATCGTCGGCTGACTGAGAGTCCAATATCTGCATTCTATTTGGCGCCTCGATATCTGTCGGTCGAGCTGGGGCGGTGGCAGCTGTGACAAAAGGGGGCCTTGAATTCTTGCGCTTAGCAATCTCGATGGTTGGAACCTCGCACTCGTCCCCACCGTTCCCAATGATATCGGGATTGGCGTCAACAAAACGGACAGCCAGATTCTTCTTTATTCGGGTCCTCGGGCTGTGGGATTGCGGACGGAATGCGACATCTGGCTGGAGGCCGTCGTGGCCTTGGACATTCAAGGCGTTGGGATATCGAGTAACCGTCTTGATGTCCAGCTTTGCCAGTGGTGGAGGGGCCGCATGTGCGACTGTCAGGGTGTCGGAGGGACCACGGAAGAAGTCGTTGAGCGAGTTGTTCAAGTCGGGTCCCTCGTGCGAAACCTTTCTCTCCCGATCCCGACCAAACAGCTTCCCCATGATGCGCCCCCTCATGGAGCCCTTCCCGTCATCCTGCACCGAAATTGTTGGTGTTTCGTTTTCCATTGTCTCGATTGATCGTGGCAGCCACTCAAGACGGCGAGGGAAGTCATGGGACCACCCGAGAAGGGTGTATAGACTGTCGGTCGAACCTAAGACAAGTGCCCGCTCATCGACTATATAGGAAAGTGAGCATGTGCTACGTGCCGGGTTGGCGTGGTGGGTGTTGTCGTCTCGTATCCGCTCGTCACAGATATACTGTCGGTACGACGCAAGCAGAAGGGAAGAAGTGATATATAAGCCAATTCAGAAATATATCAACTGGCGCTCCGTGGTTTGAAGTTTGCGTGTCTCGACGAGGTTCAGGGCTGGTAGGTAACGAGCGGGTATGGGTTGGGGTTCAGCACTGGCAGCTCCGTTCTATACATAAAGGTAGGTTCGAGTCGTGAGCAAAAGAGGTGGCGGCGGGTGGTTGGTAGTCTGGTCGTACGGACTCGGATGTTGTGCTTCTATCGTGCAAAATATGATTGTCGAAATGAAAATGCAAGGCGAGGCAGTGCAGTGCAGTGCAGTGGTTATAAATCACCAAACTGGTCTATTTTGGCCGACGATGAGGATGAGAGATCAAGCGGGGCAGGGAGGATGTGAGGGTGTTCAGTGCACTTCAATCTCACCAACCCACGCTAAAAGGGTACCGTTCGGTACCTGAGCCACCAGGGGGTTGGAGTGTTATCTCAAGTACTGTATGGGTACCGTACAGAAACCACAACTCCAGTGCGACTTGCGACTAACACAAATGTGACTTTGGACTTCCTGAAGAGGGAAGAAGTGCGGTGCGCACTGGGCGTTGGGCAGTTGGCCGTGGGGTCCTGCCCAGATAACCTGGCGCCGAACAAGTCCCGGGTATAAGAAAAGAAAAGGAGAAGAGAAGAGGAGGAAAAAAAGATCAGAATTCACAACTTTGCTGTGTTTTTTGTTTTTTTTTCAATTACCAGTAACTCGAGACCTGAGACTTGGCCGTTGTCCTCGACATTGGGCCTTTGGTGGACGGACGCTCGGTGCTCAACAACCCAAGCAGATCCAGCCCCATTGCGTCACACCATTCTGCATCCTTGGACTCGGACGCTCCCTTGTTTCAGGCTGGATAATCGACGTGCTTCACTTTATCCTTACGGATAGCCCAATAAAAGAAGACCCCTGAATTGGTCTTTGAAATTCAAAGACACACTCCCACTCCCAGCTGACGACAATTTACACAGTCTATCCAGGTGGATATCTTGTCACATGTTTATTTTTTCTGACGAGCAAGGGCGTGCTCCTTATACTAACTACAGCAAACAACTTGAAAGGTCGAGGTATGCTGTGTTGCACTGTGCTGGAAGCTGGTGTTGGAAAGTTTCGGTTTGAACATGAACAACTGGAAGCTAGCACGACTAGTTCTTGTCTTTGTGAAGTTGATGACGGGCTGGCTTCTCGATATCCGTAGAGAGAGCCCGTATGGAGCCATTGGGCAGCAACTTGGCGGACCGATGATTCCATCTCCAAGCCTCCGCTCGGTATGTTATCCCGTCAGCCCCGTCCGCCCCGTCAGCGTTGAGAAATCCAGCCTTTTTCAGAGTCGTCTTATGGCCGAAGATCGCCGCCATGGGTCTGATCACCTGGTAGGCTACGCCCTACCGGCCGCTACCTGAGAGGTGAGGCGGGTTACCGCCGGCACGGATACCGAATATAAATTTAAACACTCACGACACTGCAATTCCTGACGACCGATATGTACTTTCTTCGCAGAGACTGTAGACCAGCCGCTCTCACTTTGAGCCAGCAACTCCCAGCAATGTCCTGAATCTTGTCGTTAACCAGCTGTCATTATACCCACGAAGTTTGGGCTGCACCAGGGTCCCCTCGTGACACGAGCCCGGCCATGAAATCTTGCTCACAGGCTCATCAATCCGCATCAGGCGGGCCAAACGCACAGATTCTGTACACTATATCGAGTATTTTAAGCTTGACTGCCGGCCCTGCTCATGCTAAAGGTGCATGTGCAAGTCCGAAAGGCGTTTTGGAAGGAAGGTGACGAGATTGTGCAACGGAGAAGGGACAGCTGTTGTTGGGGTCCTAAATGCTGACAGGAGAGGCCACTATCTCCGGGGATCAAGCATAAAGAACGACTTCAAGGGAAAGGGACAAATGAGTCGTCAGTCACTGACCAAGAGGGTATTATAGTAAAGCGATGGTCCTTGTAAACTCGAAAACAAATATCATCAGAAGAATCGGCCCCTCAAAAGGAGAACATGAATGACATGGAGGTCGTTTGTTGAGTACCAAGCGTGGGGTAAAATAAACTACTCGACCCACAGCAGCTCATGCAAATGGATTCAATTTGTCACTCTCAAGTGCTTTCTCTTCCATATGGTATGAATGGTTGGGAGACCTCCAGTTGAAGACCCACGTCATTCTTTCCCGCCCGCCCTAGAATGATGCCCTGCCCCACCCGAAACCGCTCCCCATCGCTTTGAACGCTACGAAGCCCACTCGTCATTCCAGAAAGACCAGAACCTCTCTGCCTGGCTTGGCCGCCATCGCAAAACTTTAGTCCTGAATTTTCAACTCGAGGCTGCGAGGTCCAAAAATTCTGCCTGGGAAGCCCTCATTATTATCACGACAGACTTGAGGCCGCCAACACGTTTATAGCTCTGTTTCCCAAGCCACTTTTATCGTCACGACCCCGCACCCTCCCACGATTTTACCTCCACGTTCCGTCACCGGCGTGTATTCAAAGCGAGCGGTGGAGCGAACGGACGAAGAAACCACCGTACCTAACGAACCCATTCCTACCGAAGCGTCATTAGGAATTACCCTCGAAAAATTCAGGAACACCCGAAAAGATGATGGGCCTAGTCTCTGGTCGTCGTCGCGCAACATCCAATGCTAGTGAGTTAGCCTGGGCAAATTTGTTCTGTCATGGGTCTCGGTTTTAAGCGTATAAAATATCTATAGATGGCTCGGTTGAGGTTTTTCAACGTTTAAGAGGCGGCAAGCAAGCGGACACAATCTCCCTGATATCTCCGTCTGCTAACATTTAGCGTCGTTCAGGCAGTAAGTCCTCTGGCGACGAGGCCGACGATGATACCACCGTTGTCGAGCCCGACCAGGGCAATGGTAAGTTCGGGATGCACAGGTACTCTCGTCGGGCGCTGACTCTCTCTGACATTACCTTTTTTCAGTTTTGATGCACATCATCTCCCAGCTACGTCCCGGTGCCGACCTTAGCAGAGTCGTCCTGCCCACGTTTATCCTCGAGCCGCGCAGTATGCTGGAGCGCATCACCAAGTACGCCCTGGGAGTCTTCTTAGCCTTTGCAAAGACTTGGGTCGCCGTCTTCGTGATCAAGCTAACTCTTGCACCTACAGCTTCATGTGCCACCCCGAAATGCTTCTACCGATTCCCGAAATAGACGATCCGGTCCAGAGATTCGTTTCCGTGGTTAAGTTCTACTTGAGTGGCTGGCATATTCGACCTCCGTAAGCGCAACAAGCTCCAGTTACATGTCGAAATTATAACTGGTGGTATGCTAACCCTGGTATAGGGGGGTCAAGAAGCCGTTAAACCCGATCCTCGGCGAGATTTTTACTTGTTATTGGGAATTCCCTGACAAGACGAAGGGCTACTACATTTCCGAGCAGACCTCACACCACCCCCCAAAGTCGAGCTACTTCTACATGGTCCCAGGGCATAATATCCGTGTCGACGGCACCCTGAAGCCTAGGAGCAAGTTTCTTGGCAACTCGGCGGCGAGTATGATGGAAGGGACGGCCATCTTGACTCTGCTGAACAGAGGCAAGGACCCGGCCAAGGGAGAGCGATAGTGAGTCCGCCCGAGTCTTGGAGAAATATTTACATGACTGACGGGCTTGTGTCGCAGCATTCTTACCCAACCAAACATGTATGCGAGGGGAATTCTGTTTGGCAAAATGAAGTACGAGTTGGGAGACCACAGTTTCGTGAGGTGCCCGGAGCTAAATCTGGCTGCCGATATCGAGTTCAAGACCAAGGGATGGGTGGGTGGTACTTACAATGCCATTGGCGGCACCATCAAGAACGAGAAGACGGGTGAAGTGCTTTTCGAGCTATCTGGGCTCTGGAGTGACGAAATGTTCATCAGAGACGTCAAGGTGAGTGCTGAACACAGCGGCCAAACTGGACAGTTGCTGACATGCACCAAGACTGGCCATAAGGAGATGTTCTTCAATGCTTCACGGTCCAAGCCTAGCCCGCCTCTCTGCCGACCGCTTGAAGAGCAAGACGACCGGGAATCTCAAAAGCTGTGGGCCAAAACGGCGCAAGCGGTCAAAGACAGAAACCACGAACTGGCAACCGATGAAAAGACCAAGATCGAGGATATGCAGCGTGAAGAAGCCGCATTGCGTGCCAATGATGGTGTCGAGTGGCGCCCGCGGCTGTTCAGGAGAGTGAAGGGCGGTCCTGGCGGTAGCGAGGAGGGTGAGGAAGATCTCGAGTGGATCATTAACGCGCAAATGTTGGTCACTCTCATCCGGTGTTCCCCTCGCCGAACTTTTACTGACATGGTCACAGAGACGGACACACGCATGAGAAACAGACGACGCAGATTCTGGCCATATACCCCATCCTGCAAGGACAACAGCACAACAAGAGGATTTCAATACCCCCAAGGGCGTCTATCTCGGGCCTCAGCACCCATTCTGTCAATACCCCGGCTGCAGCTTCTGAGCCCTCAGCACCCAAGGCAGCATCTCCCGGGGCCGATCTTATTGATTTCGGCCAGAATGATAGCAAACCTGTAGGTCCTGAACCGCCCCTTGATGCCGCTCACAAGAGCACGACCAAGATCCAGGAGATGCTTTCGGCCACCGGGACCAAATCCGAGAACAAAGGCTCGCTCATCGACTTCCACGAGAATATGCGAAATAACCTACCTGCTGGTGGTGTCAAGAGACATGATACGTCAGAATCTAACGACGAGTTTGTAGATGCATTAGGATAGAGGGTGGCATACCTAGACGACACTCACGGAGACAACACAACAACAAAACCACGCATGACCTGAGCAATATCTGCTACTTTTTTATCATGGAGTTCAAATCGGTATATCCTATTTTTTAAGTCACGTTCAACCGGGGCACGGGGTGGAATGGGAGCATACACATGGAAGCTGGCGTTAACCGTCAATGGTTGCGCTGCTTCTCTTTAATTTTGAAACTGGCTAGTTGGTATGGGTGATAGGTGTCCGGTTGGGTTTTGCTTTTCGGATTTTCAGGTCGAGTCGCAAGAGAGGGCGGGGGCTGTTATAGATACATAAAAGACGCCCGACGCTCAACCGGGGATCTGGAATTGGAAGATACTTTGGGGTGAGATGGACGGATAAGTGGCGGCGCCCACTGGGGAAGAGATGTGACTTGCTCAACTGCTAAGTCGGTCAACTTGGGTTGCGAATGAATAGGATATGGTTAAAGCCGGCCGCCTGAGGGCTTCGTCAGCTGCCAGCTTGGAAAACGAAAGGCCAATGCAGTAGAGAAGACCCTAAGGGCCGAAGTATTGAAGAACAAGTTATTGACATGCCTGACCCCTTTGTTGTAATGTCTTGTGTGCACTGCTTGCCTAACCAGCGTGAGGTGTGGTGTTCTGATGTGGCTGATTCCGTGACATACAAGCCGGGCAACTGTGTAACAACTGGGCGGACGGAGAAGGTTCCGAGTACCGAATAACGATGACGAATGCCTCTTTGAAACTTGACATTTTAACACAAATTTGTCTTGATTCGGCAGGCGTGATTCCTCAGGGGCAAGAAGGATGTTCGTACATACCTCCCCGAATAGGCCGAGGGGCGCCACCATCTGGGCAGTACCGATGCTACGGGTAGTGCGGGGTTGAGCTGGTAGGCATCGTAAGCTGCGGCATCGTCCCTTCTTCTTTGGGAGAACCCCTCATTCGGTTCGTCTCGTTTAAAATGGGGAAGAGATCAAGCTCTCAAGTTGCTTTCTTCAGGTAAACAAGCACCACTGTCATTCCAATTTTACTTGAATATCTGTTGAGAACACGCACTCTTGGCTTCATCTTCACTCCCAGGGCGTCCATATCGGCGTTTCACGTGCCAGCTTCTGAGCAATCCATATCAATCCTTTTTTTCAGGTACAGCTATCCTCCTCGGCATGACTCTCTGCGCTACCAAGTTCACCCCAGAGGTGCTCCTGTCGGCCCCCAGGCGCTCGGCAGCGGTTCCCAACCCGTCCGGGAAGAAGGCACTATTTTCAGTGTCGGCATGGTCCTTCGAGGAACACAAGAAGACGTCTCAGATCAAACTCTTGGACATCGAGTCTGGTCAGTCCAAAGTATTAGTAGAAGACCTCAACGCCAGTGAGCCAACTTGGCTTGAGGATGATGTGTTCTTCTACTTGAAGAGGGGTGATAAAGGCAGCACCAAAATCATTGCCAATAGCACTTCGGAATCTGGACCAGCGTGAGTCGTCCCCCTTCCTGGTTGATAGCGGATCAGGACAGGTTATTTACTGTTTCAAGTGGCTATGAGGTTGTTGCTTTTGACGGGAGCCTCTCCAATGTGAAAACCACGAAGCTCGCCAGTGGGATCGTGGCCTTGGTCTTCTCAGCTCTTACCACCCCGGAAGAAACACTGGCCAACCCTGAGACTGAAGAGAAACCTCTTTCCAGCGCCAAGATTTACACCAGTTTGTTCGCCCGTCACTGGGATAAGTGGATCACTGAGAACCGTAATTCTCTTTGGTATACAGCTCTGGAAAAGAAGGACGGAAAGTACGTCCCCGCTGCCCCTGGTCTGTTTAACGCCTTGGCCTGGACAAAGCTCTCGTCTCCTGTGGCTCCGTTCGGAGGCACCGGCGACTTCGACGTCAGCCCGTCAGGACTGATCTTTGTGGCCAAGGACCCAACCATTGACCCAGCCATATACACCAAAACCGATTTATACTATATTCCTTTAAGCGACTTCACTGAGGGCAATCCTCCCAAGCCGCAGCTGGTTGAGACGCCGGGTCTTGAGGGCTACTCCGGGAGCCCTACCTTCTCGCACGACGGCCGCAAGATTGCCTTCACCCGCATGCGAAGCAGACAGTACGAGAGCGACAAGACCCGCCTTCTCCTGATCCCTGATGTTGGCGATCTTTCCAAGGTTGAAGAGTTTTACAAAACCGAAGACGGTGAGGGCGGTTGGGATGCTCGACCCGATCACATCGTATGGAGTTCGGACGATTCATCGCTCTTCGTCACTGCTGAACAGGCCGCTCGCAACTTGATCTTTACCCTCCCGTCGAACCCCAAGGATGCCCAGGACCTTCCCAAGCCTGTGAAGACTACAGACGGTAGCGTAGGCGATGTGCGCCAGCTGGGCGACTCATCAGCGAAGCTCTTTGTCACCAGCTCATCCCTCGTTGATAACAGCTGCTACAGCGTACTTGACCCGTCTGAGGGAAGCGCGTCGATTGTGTCGTCCAGCTCTAAGCAAGGCAAGACCTTCGGTCTCACACGCTCCAGTATCAGCTCTATCACCTTCAAGGGAGCAGGCGACTACAACGTCGACGCCTTGGTTATGACGCCATCCTTCTTCGAACGCAAAAAGAAATACCCGCTCTGCTTTCTCATTCACGGCGGTCCGCAGGGCGCCTGGACGGACAGTTGGAGCACTAGATGGAACCCGGCTATCTTTGCCGAGCAAGGCTATGTCGTTGTCAGTCCGAACCCCACGGGCAGCACAGGGTATGGAATGGCACTCCAAAACGGGATTACCGGTGATTGGGGTGGCAAGCCGTACAACGACCTGGTGAACGCATTCGAGTATATTGCCGACAATATGCCCTATGTCGATGTTGATAGGGCTGTGGCCCTGGGAGCTAGTTACGGCGGGTACATGATTAGTATGTCTTGTCTTCTTTGATGCTCACAATGTTCTGAGAGTCGGGAGAGGAATTCTGACCAAAGTTGTGTATTGTGAAATAGACTGGATACAGGGTCACCCACTAGGACGCAAGTTCAAGGCATTAGTCTGCCACGACGGTGCCTACAGTACACTTAACCAATGGAGCACCGAGGAGCTCTTCTTCCCCATCCACGACTTTGAGGGCACCATATACGATAACCGCGAGACATACGAGAAGTGGGATCCTGCCAGGTTTGCGAGCGAATGGGCCACTCCACAGCTGGTGAGTTTTACAGATTTTACCGCCTGTGCTTTTGTCCAAAAAGCTGCAAGATATCATCATGGTACTAATCCGTATCGTGCTTTTCCAGCTTATCCACGGGGAGCTGGACTACCGACTCCCTGTAACCGAAGGACTAGCACCATTCAATATCCTCCAAGCCAAAGGAATCCCAAGCAAGCTGCTAATCTTCCCTGACGAGAACCATGTGAGTGCCCACTTGCCTACTTTCCCCGTCGTTGAATAAACGTACTGACAATGACTTTGATTCACAGTGGGTTCTTAAGCCGGAAAACTCGCTGGTCTGGCACCGCGAGGTTCTCTCGTGGATCAACAAGTACTCTGGCATTGAGGAGGAACAACAGGCAGCGGTTGCTGACGCGTTGGCCCGGGACGTGCAGGGGGCTAGGATCTGGTCCTAGTTGGAACAAATTCACAAGACAACCGTAGAAGGGTATGTCGAGGTGTTTGTCGACGCGTTTGTCGACGCGTTGGCCCGGCGCGTGCAAGATGCTTGGTCCTGGTTGGCTCCATATTGAAAGGGCTCTGGTACCTTGGTGTGATGTATAAATCAGCAAAATGCGAGGGCATACAGAGAAAGAGAAAGAGGTAAATGCCGTTATGATGACTAGCGTAATACACAGCCAGCAAGTATTCCAAGAACATAAAGATTTACTCAAGAACACAAAATTCTCAAAATAGGGGTAGGAAAGGGGCGATGTGACGCCAAGTAAACAAACAGCCATTATAGGGATCACCCCGAGCATTTGTTTACGTTACAAATAAGAAGCAGAGCACAGAAAACGGCCAAGACCAGATCTGGGTATTGAGGGTTAATATGCAGTGTATCATGGGCTTGATACGTACCTAGTGTTTTAGATCTACACAACAAGTCATCGTATCTGGGAGGACGCTGTCTACAGTACGGTGCTTACTTTCACTATTGCCTCACTTCATGGATAAACCACCAAGTTCGGACATGCTGGTAATGGACACCAGTTCCACAGTGATATTAGCCTTCGACTGCCGGCTGGCTTGGTCGCTCCGAGATACTTGATGTGATAATCAGAAGGGTCTCGACTGACCCCCGACTCCCAAGCCCTCCGATTCGGCATCTGCACGACATCACCACGGACCACGATTCGGAAAAATAACCTATCACATCCAGACCAGGGGCCCTGCCTTGCCGCCGTGCCTGCGCCGTGCCGCGCCGTGCCGAGACCGCCGAGCCGATATGTCGACAAGTCGATCGTGCTGGAGGCCGGCTCGGCGAGGTTCGGCGCATGACCAAGACCCGAGAGTCCAAGACGCGACCTCCCTCGGAGAACAAGCCCATCTCATCCAAGTCGGAGGATTTTTCTAGACTGCCGGTGGTGTGATACCCAGCCTGTTGATGGTGGTGCGTGTGCTCGCTGCTCAGGGGTGAGGTGAGTGAGATGTCGTCCACCTTGTCGCCGAGAGAGAGAGCCCTTGCTTTATCCTGACGGCGGTGACCTTACGGACCTTGGTCTGGTAGAGCACAAATAGTCGCGTGGTACTCCGTGCATACCTAGCTTAGAGTCATTTGGTTTGGGCCTTTTATACATATGTGTACAGTGAGCCGGGAACCCTTCGGTTCAACTGAAATAGGGTCGCGGTTTGGAATACGTTGTGGAGTCTGTTGCAGAGTTGACGGAGGTTCCGTGCTGTGCTGTGTGAGGGTGAAGCCCCCCACGCTACCTGATATGCTTGGGTGCTGAGAAGGTTGCGATGCTGCTTGGCTCGAACACAACACCTGGTTGGTGCTAAGCTTTGCTACAGTGCACTACGCAAATAGGGCCTTGGCGATGCGAGGTTCATTTCGGCCGAGCCCAGCTGGGTGGTCTGGTCCAGAATCTGGGCTGTTGCTTGAAATTGGTCTGCAAGGAGTGTGGTGTGATGACTTTATCAAGTTGGCTGACTGACGGAGCTGTGAGAGTCCGACCCGGGCTTTCCGGACTGCTCTCCCACCTACCCGGTACGATACTTGGTGTTCTCGGGGTCTGAGCCTGGGTAACTACTCGCTTTCATTCATATCAGCTTCGGACACCGAGGTCTTGGGTAGAATGAGAAGACTGCCTCCATAGCATGTCGAGAGGAATGTAAGTTTACTTCCCTTTCAAGTTTAAGCCGAAACGACCAGGCCAGTTAGTCCGTGGTCTTCCCTTTTTAACTATTGTTGTACGGTGGACGAAATGATTGGGTATAAACCATGGCATTGTGAACTCTTTACCTGATGTCCAAGTTGATATGGAATAATTTGCTTATCCAGCTATCCGTTGCTAGACAGTCATATCATATCATACCTGAGCTGGGAATCCTAACTGTAGTTCTGTAGTTCTGTACGTTTATGGTGATCAGACCCAGAGCACTAAAGTAGACTGGAGCTCGCAAAGTCGCAGTCTGGAATCACTCAAGCGTTGGGGGTCGAGCTTGATGAACCTCCTTATCGCCCAGCATCAATAATATGCGCCAAGAAATAGAGGCGCATCGCAACTACCGAATCACAGTGGGAGCTCGCACAATAGGGCAAACACCTATTATATCGCAGGTATCATCATCATGTACGGATATGGGCATCTAATACCTCATCTGATGGCCTCGCCCTCAACTGCTCGCCCAACGGCTGTGATCTGCAACAGTTACAATTTGCGAAGAGAGTGTCGTGTGCTTCATTATTGTTCTGTGGCCAATCTCATTGGTGTCTGACCAAGTAGGAAACGAAGCTGTGGGAAGATGGCATTAGGATCGAATACTGATAAACTGGAGGACAGCTGATTTTGATGAGGTGTTTCCCACGCTGACAGTTGCGCCCAGATGAAAACAATTCGTCTCGAGGAGGTCTGGGCACACGCACACATGACGACGCACCGAGATCTCTGGGAACGGGAGCCCCAGAGTCTGGGTTGGGTGTCTGGACTTGAGGAATAGATGGCGGGAAGAAGGTATCACTGAAGTCAGTGATTAGAGGCTGACCCAGAGGGAAATATATCGCCGAAACCATACATACGCGGTGTACTCGGGACCAGAGCTGCGATGCTACCACAGACTGTTACGACTCACGACCATAACCTAGCCGAACGGGTTTACTTGTGTTGTTGTTGCTCCCCGAGTTCGTTCAAGACGCAGCCCATCTCAATTCTGTCCCGCTTGGCAGATATCATGATCCGTTTCTCCTTAGCACCATCCATTTGCCACATTTTGTTTGCCGAGGTAGTCACTTACACTGAATACGCCGGCTTACATCAACTCGTATCCATAAGCCAGATAACTGATATCCCGAATACCAAATATGCAGACGATTACGTACATGTACGTACAGTAAGCACCTTAGATAAACATCGTACTCTAGTTAAGCCAGGGAGCACATTAATGTGCTTATCATGGATATCAAGTCCATGTCTCACCACTAAGAGGTGTATACCTGCTGAGAGATCCTGAGCACCCTTTTGTTAGCGGCCACATGTGGTCAGCACAGTAGATCCTCCCAAAGTCCCACAGTCCCAAAGATAAGAAAACATGGCCATCGGATGATCTGACTATCTATGATGTCAAGCTGGAAGTCAGGACGGAAGCTTTGGCGGTTAAGTGCACCTGGCACGTTCTAGGCCCGTGGGCAATATACCAAATGTTACTGTATCATCCACTGTCAGAATTTAGTTAGCGACCGTTGCTATCAAGCAGTCGTCCCGTTCTGGTGGGCCACCTGCAAAAGAAGATGGGTAAATGCGCCAGCCAAACCCTGACTGCATTCATCCTGCATCGGTCTTGCCGTTATCATGGCAGGCCGGGCGCTGGTTTTGATCTACCCAGCAGCCGTCAGAAGGCAGGAAATCAAAAACTATCTGATGCGCCCTTATCGAACCATATGCATCTTCTGAGATGAATGGAGCAACATGCTACACCACACCGTAGAGTTCGCTCGTGACATCTGACAGCAAACTCAATAGCAAGTCACCACACAAAGTATACCGATTAGGGTGCTATGGGGTCCCGAGAGGCTAATTCGGAGGCAAGGTAGCTGGTAGGTTATTCATTGGAAAAGGGAATAAAATACTGATCAAAAGGTATATCCGCAAGGCAAGGTATATGAAACAAGTAACAATGAACAAAGAGAAGGAGAGGTATTTATAACAATACTTAAGAAAAGAAAGAAAATGTCAAGTTGGTATCCCGACCCGTCCAATAAATTTCCCTACCAGTGCCGTCCATTCCACAGTTGATTCCCTCTATCAGCTTAATCCAAAACAAAACAGTCCAGTAAAGCAAGCCGCTTGCAGCATGTCGAAAAGCAACTAAACACAGACTTGCTCACAAAAGATACAATCGGTCGTTTCGTGAGACTCCTAATCCGTTGACTCGGCCGTCTTTTCTTTGGGCGCGTCGGGAGGGGTGGACGGCGCAGACCGCGCCACGATGGTGTTGGTCATCATATTTTGATGCTCCTCAATACCGTGTTGGGGCACGACCACAGCGCCGTCCTGCTTCTGCTCGCGCTCGGCAGGTGTCCAGGCAAGGTAATCACGACGGACCTAAAGCGGGGAGCTACGTTAAAAACTGCAGACAAGACATGCACACCGAGAGGGGTTCCACATACCTCAACGTAGTCGTAGGCGAACTCGCCATGCTGGTCGTCATCCATACCGAGCAGCTCGGCTTCCTCAGAGGCACGGAGGTGCAGGCCGGGAATCATGTCGATGCCCTTGGCGATAAGAGCAGACATGACGAAAGCGTAGGCAGTGGAAGCGACAATGTAAGCGACTTGGATGTAAAGAAGCTTCCAGTTGTGGTTGAGCCAGCCGCCAGTAACACCGCCGTTGACGCCGTCCAGGCCGATAATGTAGTCGGCAGCGAAGAAGGCGTTGAAGAGGAGACCAACAATACCGCCGATTCCGTGTTCAGCCCACACGTCGAGGGCATCGTCGATTCCGAGCATAAACTTCATCTTGGTTCCAAAGTTGCAGCATACGCCAGTAACGATACCGAGAATGATGCTGGCCCAAGGGGGGATGAAACCGGAGGCCGGAGTGGCGGCGACGAGACCAGAAATAGTGCCCGAACACCAACCAACGAGGGACCACTTCTTGGCGAGGCGGTAATCGAGAAGGCACCATGTCATGGCGGCGAACATGGCGGTCAAGCAAGAGTTCCAGCAGGCCATGGCAGCGCGCAGGTTGGCACCGAAGGCAGAGCCACCGTTGAAGCCCAACCAACCAAACCACAGAAAAACAGTTCCCAGCGTAATAAGCGAGATGTTGTGAGGGCGGAAGTTGAGCATCATCTTCTCGTTACGGCGACCGAGGACCCACGAGTAGGCGAGAGCCGAAGCACCGGATCCGATTTCGACAGGTCCACCACCGGCGTAGTCGAGGACACCATACTTGAAGCCCCAGCCATTGGCGTTCCAGGCCCAGCAGGCGAGAGGGCAGTACACGAGCGTTGCCCAGCAGAAAGTGAACACCATACCCGGGATAACGCGGCCACGCTCGGCAGTAGCGCCAATAACGAGAGCTGCCGTGACACCGCAGAATTGCATCTGAAAGGGACATGCCCACAGTCAGTCCTGTAAACCAGCAAATCAGAGGGCGATGCAGAGCGCTCCTTAAAATAGCAACTCGCTAGACAGAAGGAATCCTTACCTGGTAGAAGGCATAAAGAAGCTCAGGGACCAGAGGAGAGCCGGGAGAAGGTGCGCCAAGTGTGTTTCTGAGACCAAAGTGATGGAGGTCGCCGATGAAGCCGTTCGTCGCGGTTGGGCTGAGAGCGAGAGAGTAGCCCCAGAAATACCATTGGAAGATGACGACGCTGAAAGACATCATGACCACCCAGATAAGGGACAGTGCAGACTTTCTGCGCGCAAGACCAGAGTAGAGAAATGCGATACCGGGAATCATGATCAAGACCATGCAAGAAGAGATCAGGATGTAGGCCTGATCACCTGATTGGTACCGTTGGTTCAAGTTTTCGGTGACTGTTGCAGACGTAGTGAAATCGCCAATGTCAGTAATGAGTCCCAGTCCGCAAATTGCCAGCCGAGAGCTTTCGAGAAGCTCCTCATTCCTCCAGCTTCTTTCGACAGATGGACCGGGATCTTCTCACCTGAGTCACCACCAGTCAATTCGTTGGTGCCATTGAACTCCGTCGGCCGTCTCATCCAAGAGTACGACATGATGGGCGATATGAGGGCACTCGGCCTGGCAAGCTACAGAAATGTGCGGCCAGTAAGAATGGAGATGGGTTGACAAGGTAGAAGAACCGGGAAAAAAGTTGATTTGATTCGCTCTTTGGCGGTGGAGTTGAGTCCTAGGTTTCTAGGTTTCGTCGATTGTCGAATTAAAAAGAAGGAAGGAAGTGACTTCGACAACGAGCTGCAATTGCCCGTAGATACGAGCGAGGCAGGAACGTTTGGAACTCGTTAGTTCGGACGGGGCGGGTTGGAGGTTTCCCGAAAGATAGTGGCAGGTGGGCGGATAAGGAAGGTTCAGATGTTTAAAAGGGGAGAGATAAGAAACGCCGGATGACGGAGACGGTTTTGTTGTGGAAAGGCCGGACTCGGCGATTGTGAGTCGGGGCGGGATGGAAAACAAAACTGCCTGTGTCAATGCCCTGGTACTTCAAGGTCTTGTCGCTGAGCAGGTGACAGAGACACACACTCAATACACAGTGGGTGGAAACGGGGGGAGGGAGTCTTGGAGCCCGGAATCACGGTATGGGGATGTGCCTCGATATATAAACCGAAGGAGACATGGGATCCATACTTTTAACGAGTCTTTCAGATGGAGCAACTCTCCTCTCTGATCCGTGGTCCTGTCGATCGAGTGGGTTGACCAGAGAAAAGGTACGTATCCAGGCAGGTAGGAGAGTGGGGAGGAGTGACCCGGGCGAACTTGCTGCTCACTAGCGCGACCGGGGTCTTTCTTCGTTTAATTCTAACCATGCGACAAAAGGCCAGAGGCTGCACTAACCTGATAAGGAATATGTCTAGTGAATCCGTCAAAGGTGCTTGTCCTGGTCCTGAAAGCTCTTTGAAACATGGCAAGTCATCATCGGCCCTCGTGTTAGCAGTAGTTGACGGGGGCTCTTAGCGTGGCCCCTTTTCTTGGTGATATCAAGCTCTTGCAAGTATCTAGGGAACAGATCCAGTGAAAAGGGCGTCCTTTTACTCGAATATGCTCCTTGATTCTAAGAGTGAAGCCATCACCTTGTTTTCACAATTTCCTCTTCAATGAAGCACGAAAGGGCGCGATTCTAGACCCACTTGGCACACACTCAGCTGCTTTTACAATCAGATGGCTGACATATCCGTACCAGAATATGCCCTGGCAAACTCCCCGCGGCAATTCGTGGTGGTAGTGTGGGTGGGTGGGAGGTGGTGCTCTCTGGTTTCTGGGTCTCTTGCCTCCCACTCACACCTGCATGCATCTTCATACGGGTCGATGAGACCAACTTCGCCTTCTCACTGGTGAGAATACAATAAGAAACTGACGAAGCGGCAAAAAAATTGCGCATTGGGAAATGCACACCAATTACGGGATGCTACAGGGGTTTCCGTGGTCTTATTTTACAGCGTTACAGGTGGAATGGGGGTGCAAAAGTCGTTCCTCGCGGGTTCGAGGGAATAATGAGAGAGAGAGCTGGTTATTCCGTGCTAGTTACTCCGTACCCAATTTGACTTTTATATCCGGTAATCATATCTGTTTTTACCTTTTTGCCTCTATTAATATCAAAGACCGAGCCTGTTCTTGGTCCTCTTCACTTCAAGTTGCTAACTTGTGAGACGGACAGCCTTGAAGAACTTCAAGTCTCCGTGGATTCAACTTTCAAGAGGGTGTGCCTTGAGGCTTTGAAGACAGAGTGGGGGTCCCGTCGCGGGGAGTGCCGATCGTTACTTCCCCATTCGGCTAGTTTATGCCTCTGTGCAACTGGAATTTCCCGGGCTCCCACCCGCTCACCAATTGGCGGGGGCGGGGGTGGGCGAATGTTCTGATTTCGGTACCTGAGCTAAGGCCGGGGAGGCATTTATTTCACTTCCTCTGTCGTGTCTTTTCGTTTTCTTGTTCGTTGATTCGCTTGCCTTGCCCTCGGCATCAGTTCAGCTGCAGGGTTTTCTCCAGTTTTTCTCGCTTTCTCGTCGTCCTTTTGGAAATTTGATGCAGCTCCTATATAGTGACATCGCTCACTCCGACGTGGAGAATTTTCATCCCGACTTTAATGAAGGATTCTCCTGGCGAGGCAGGAACGAGAGAGAAAACTTTCTTGTATCAACAGTCTCAAGAGCGCATGAACTCCTGATTTGAAGATAACTTTAAAGACGGTTACCAACTGACCAAGCGGCTCGTTCCCAAGCCTCACAGCCTGATGAACCCGGGAGCGTGGGGCTTGCATTGTTGTTACCAAATAGTTTGTCCTGTTCCTTGCAAAACCTTAGCAACAGGACACTGTAATCGATCTGGCGGGCCACCAGTGTAACCCGTGCCGTCGAATTAAAAGCTTCAATTCACCTCTTGTGCCCACTTCTCTCCACAGTTTCTAGATCCCTTCCATGCGTTTTTGGGAAATCTGGAATAACAAATCGTGGTCATCAAGATAGCCATGACCTTTGTTATACGTCGCTCCGATCGTACGGGACACTGCTGGATCACTCGTTCCTGTACACTTCTTACACGTGTATTCCTGTACACTACGAAGAGCTAGTCACCAATGCGACAGACCCCAGTTTGGTGGCTTGTCAGTCGTCACTCTGTGGAACATGTTTGTCAAAACGGCTTGTACAAACTTCCCGCCTATCAAAAATGGGGTTCGCGACTGAGGACTCTTTCGTGCTTCTTGGGGATAAAAGTCAGATGATGTCCAGGACCGATGATTCGAATTGTCGCGTGTTTAATAGACGCCTTCAGACTTGGCGAGCTGAGATCACGAATACCCCCAACTTCTGGTCGTTAAGGTGGGGGGTAGGAGAGGTCAGTTGCTAACGTTGGCTGGTGAGAGTTTACGCTGACTTTGTTAAGGACCACAGCAACACCGGCAACAGGATGATGCTGTTTCTCGAGGAGACGCCGGTGCAAATTTGCAATAAAAGGATCAGATTTTAGCTCAGTCCTCCCCTTTGGGAACCATTGCGCGTCCTAAAAGGGGGCCAAAACTGCAAAGCGCAGCACACCCAGCGCGTTTTTCTGCACCCCAGATCGCGAACAAGGAAAAGCGCATGAGACATTTTCTTGACTCCTCAGGGCCCTTGTCCCAAGTTTTTGGTCCTTTTCCTCTTTCAAGGTGGTCCGTCTTGGCCGCGAAGCTTAAATTCGAGCTGAGGACCCACACCCCTGGCTTCCGTCTTCGGCTTCTGGGCGTTCTTCCTAGTCAAGCTAGGGTCCCCATGCTCACGCGAGCTGAGAAAGAAGATTGCCAAGAGATAGGCTTATCATGAGGACGGGTAGCCAATCAGAGGGCTGAAAAGTTGTTCAATACAAACTGTCACTGCTTCGGACAAAACCGGCTGGCCCGCTCCAGGCTTTCCGCTTCTGATCGTGGTGGGGCTCGCTGGCCGGGGACTCGCTCACCCGGCCGTGACCTACTCCGATGGATAACGGGGATCGACAGTTGGGGGCTGGGATGATTATTTTTTCCACTTGTGATGATGGGAATGCCCATTCAAAATTTGCTGTCGAAATAAAAAACTTTGAAGCGGCGAATTATTCCAACAAGCACGCTCCTTGGATGAATCTAATTTGCATTCAGTTAAGCCCTCTCACGACGAGTTGCTACCTGTTTGTGTCCTCCTCATTTTCTCTATTCCTTCCTTAAAATGATTGCTGGAGCCGCCCTGAGACCAGCGTCCAGGTCAGGCACAGAAACTGGTTTTGCTCCTCCTCCATATCCACTTTGTTATCGCGCAAGATACACCGGTGTCGTTTAACCTTTCGTTTGATGTCATTCACGATGGGTCTCAGATTGTCGATTATTCCCAGTCAGCGGGGACAAGCGGGCCTTTTTTTTTTTTGTTTCAGAGAAATTCTCGATATCAACGTCGATCCGAATATCGTCATCAGCCTTGCAGATTGTGGGGACAGATTCGCGAGGACGGCGTTCCATGACATCGGTTTCTCCCTTTTTGCTTCTTTAGCCTCGATCACCATGTTTCTATTACGTACCTGGCGTGCCTTGCCGGGACGAGAGGCGGGAGTTGGTGGCAGTTGACGATTACGCCATGGATTGATACATCGTGAAACAGCCGCTGCGCTGGTAACATTTAAAGCGGGCTGGGTCCCGGCTTGCCGTGGGAGGGCCGTTCCGCCTGCAATTCCATCATCTCTCAGTCCATATGAACAGTCCTTCGCCCACATGTTAGCAAGCGCCTGCAAGGCTGCAAAAACCATCCAACTGGCAAGTTTCGCATCGTGATGATTTTCCCATCAACTCTCTGTCCTACAAGCGTAGTGGTTGATGGCCAAGGCCGATTGATGCTCAGGCACCTGCACCAATAATTGCCAGGCTGTGCCACGTGGGACCACACTGGCCGAGGTCATGGGCCTCTGGCAAGAGGTGAGCCGCCGCTGAGGCATCACGCCTGCCTAAGCATACACACAACAGGTCACCTCGGCTTGTCAGCCTTAATGATGGTCGGGAACTCAGGCTTCGCGGCACTTGCCTCAACGTGTAGCACAACGACAACTCGAGATTTTGGGAGGACGCCATATTGTCAGCATTCCTCTCCCTTACTTCATCTCATTATCCTCCTTTCATTATCTGGAATGCTAGTGTCAGGAAACATATTTTCAATCACTTTCAGTTAATTGCACACAAACTTGCGCCAACAACAGGATTCCAACAGCAGTACGGATACAAACAACTTCTTGGGGAAAACGATATCATAAAGGCCAACAACAACGTTTGATATTTTGCTTCAACATCCACCAACAGTCGTCTACCAAAAATCACTCGGTGCATCGATTCAGCAAGCAAGCTCACGACACGATCTTATTAGTCAGACCCTCAACGAAACCGTCAAGATGAGCTTTATCCACAAGCTGTTTTGGCCAGCAGCAAATGCCGAAAGCAGCAGCAACAGCTCTATCACGGTTGAAGTCGCAACCACTGTTGTAGCAACGGTCGCAGCCCTCTCTCTGATCCGCCGTGCTTTCCGGCCCGTCCGTCCCAAGGCGATTGCCAGTCCGCTGAAAACTGTCATCCCAGGACTCAGCAAGGAGCAGCTCGACCGGTTGGAGTACAAACCCGATGCATTCCCTGGGGCAAGGGATGTCGAGACACCCTATGGCTCCATCCGAGTCTACGAATGGGGCCCGGAGACTGGTGAAAAGGTCTTGTTTGTGCACGGCATCACCACCTCATGCCAGTCGCTGGGCAAGCTTGCCCACTCGCTCGTCAACGACAAGGGTTGCCGGGTCATGCTGTTCGATCTCTTCGGGAGGGGCTTCTCGGACGGAGTGGGCGATCTCCCTCACGACGCACGACTCTACACCACCCAGATGCTCCTGGCCTTGGCCTCGTCCCCTCTGGCATGGTCAGGAACCGACGGGTTCACACTGATCGGGTACAGCCTCGGCGGCGGAATTTCCGTCCACTTTGCCGGCTCGTTCCCGCACCTGGTCTCGCACCTCATTTTGCTCGCCCCGGCCGGTATAATCCGTGCAGAGAAATTTGGCGTAGTCAACAGATTCATCTTCACCGCTGGCCTGGTTCCCGAGCGTCTCCTGGCGTATTTGACCAAGAAGAAATTACAAAAGCCCATCGCGGCGAATACCCGTCGTGCCCCGGAGCAGAACCATCATATCATCAACGACCCTATATCCGCCTCCCTCACGGAAACTGCCGATCCCCTCCCGTCCCAGAATAATGCTCACCTAGTCCCTCTCAACCTTCAAGTGATCCGCTACGTGCGCTGGATGCTGGACCACCATGCGGGATTCGTTCCCGCTTTCATGTCATGTATCCGCGAGGCTCCGTTGATCGACCAGCATGCTGCGTGGGCCAAGTTGGCCGAGAGGAAACCAAAATCTACGACCGTGATCCTCGCGCGGGCGGACGAGATCATCGACCCCGAGGAGTTTGCTGCTGATGCGTTGCCCTTGCTTGGAGGCAGGGGAAACGTCAACTGGATTGTTGTGGATGGAGGCCATGATTTCGTCATGACGCATGATAGGCAGGTTCTGGCGGCGATGCAAGCGGCAGGAAACCAGCAAAGTTAGAGAAGGCTTTTTCAGCTGTCAGAAATGCAGGAGTGGTTCGATACTGATTCGGATGGAGTTTAGGGGTACTGTTATGGACATGGGCAAATTTTCGTTTCTGGTAGGACTTTGGTGATTTGTGTTTTAGAGCGTACTTAGATCTCCTGATACCCCAAGTGAACAATACAAAGCATCAAGTATCTATTCATGCTGCACTACTTTCTTCTCCAGCTACACATTCTCAATTTCCCAGCTCCCCGGTCCAGGTTTGCCCCGTCCCCCTATATAAGGTAGCAGGAATTGTATCGTCATAACCGGTGGTCCCAGATGTATCACGTCGAAAACTATACGAGTCAGAGCACATCACATTATTCCATGGTAAATAGTCAACCTGCGGTAGGTATCTGACCTGGCAAGCGCCTTATCGCGACCTCAGGGGCTGTCAATTCAAGGGCTAGCAAGCAACCTTGTTGAAACGAATACACCCAACTGAAATAAAGGCGCCTGATATACAGGCACCAGTCCTCTCGTATAGGAACACCAGTCTTTTTATACACAGGCACTACTTCTGTTGGAATAGAGGCTTGAACTGGTTGTGAAATTGGACTGGTGCCTGTATACGAGAGCAGTGGTGCCTGAATATTAGGCGTCGAGTAACACGCTGTATTATATAGAAACTATCATAAAGCCGCTCACAAACCTAAACATGGCAAACGACCAAAATCGTCCTAATATAAAGAATTCAATTTTTCCTCGAAGCCCCAAAATTAGTCCTAATCTTCTTGGTAGCACCCGTGTCTTTCGAGTCCGTCTCACTATCATCCGCTCCCGCACTGGCCGCCCGGGACGCCGCACCGGAAGCCTTGGACGCAGTCGTCTTCTTTCCCTTTTTAGAGGATGATGCCTTGCCCGCCGTTGCCGAGGTTGGCGTTGGGGCCCCTGATATTCCACCGTCTTTGTCTTTCTCCTTGAATGATGTCGATAATGGTGTTGGAGCTAGAGAGCCGGGTGTGGAGTGTGTTGTTGATGCTGGTGTTTGTGCTTCCGGCTGTTGGGTGTATTTTATGTCAGCAGGAGGATAATGGACCGTAAAAGGAAAGGGGTCAGTCACGTACAGCATTGGGGTTATACGAGACTGAACTCCTCGAAAACACCCGATTCGCATCCATAAGTCCTGTTTTCCTCCGCGAAGCAGCCGCGTTGGCCGTGCCCTTGGTGTAGTTGTCGAAACCGATGATGATGTTTCCGCTGGGTGTGTTTTCGAGGTAATCCGTCTCTTTGCTGTAGATGCTTTCGTCTATCGTGGTCTGCCGTTCGTTAGCTGACTGAGGGCGGGACTCACTCGATTTCCTTGCAATCACATTGACTCGAACCCGACAACCACCATGAAAAGAGAGCAAAAACATAACCACGGCCTCACCATCGGGAAAACAGAAACCAGGAAGAAAACAGTTGATATGGCCTCAATCTGATAAACCCCAGCGCAACGGAACATAATTGCCCTCCCATACCACTGCAACTACCAATCCCATCATTCCCCGTACCCCCTTTCCACCAAAGCAGATGGACACAGTGAAATAGGACCCCCGAGATACCACATCCAAGAAACTCAACCGCAAAGGAAATGCCAACGAGGAAAGAAGGAAAGAGGAAATCAGTCCGAAGACAAACTCACAATCTTCTTCTCCAACGCTCTCCTACGGTTAATCAGATCCTTGAGATGCTGCCTTTGTTTTTCATAATAAGGAATCCCTCCCGCAGTAAGGACATTGTTACTGTTAGTGCCGTTACCATCGGCGCCGGTTCCTGGTCCTCCGCCGGTGGCACCATTACCACTGCCGGTATTCGCAGAAGCACCCCCTGCCGCGTTGCTATTCCCTCCTCCTGTTCCGTTTGTCGCGCTGGCGTTGGCCTTTGCGGGGGTTGTTGATTCTGCCATTTTTGCTGGGTATATTTTGCCTCCTTTGGTGTCTGGTTATTTCTGTTTGTGCTCCTCACCTCCGAGATGGATGGGACGGGATCGACGATGCCTCTCAGACTCGCCCTATATCTTCCGGTTGACTTGGATGGGCCTTGCAGAGGTAGATTGATTCCCCCTCTTGCTTTCAGCCTCTACCGCCCACTTTCCTCGACTAGATCCTCTTCCTGTCCCGTGGACCAGCAATGTGCGCTCGTGGGTGGGTGAACGTGGTAGCTCGTCAATCAGTCTCCGT
Organism: Rhypophila decipiens; assembly: GCA_033297075.1. NCBI lineage: Eukaryota > Fungi > Ascomycota > Sordariomycetes > Sordariales > Naviculisporaceae > Rhypophila > Rhypophila decipiens. The sequence continues at coordinate 944,881 of MU858045.1, read as the reverse complement.
TACGTCTTGGGCTCGCGCGACGACGGCTCGCGAAGATTTAGAGAACGCCCTGTCGGTGCTGTTTCAGCGGTTGATAAATTAGAGCAATGACTCGAAGGCAAGAGGTCGTCGTTCGCTTGATCAGTGGCGCGAAGTATGTCACGGTCGTTGCGGTCACGGTCGTTGCGATCGATACCAGTTTGACTGTTGTCTTCGCGGTGGTGAGATGCAAAGGTGAACGAATTTTGGTAAAAGTACTGATTACTTCTGTCGAGTCAAACTTTGGACAATGTGATGGATATATGTGAAACGTCGTGCAAAGTTCTTGATTTTGGAGGCGCGTTGTCGAATTCGCAATGGCATTCGAGCTTTGGACTCGGAGGGACCGCGACGGCAGGCGGGAACTTAAGAGGCTGCGGCACGCTAGTGCCCCGCGTTGACCGCTGCGGCACGCACGGTCCAGGCTGTCACTTGTGGGGCGAGTGAGAACCTCGATGTCCAGAAAGGACAAGGATTACGATACAAGCACCTGACCAGGATCCGTATTGGCTCAAATGTCAAGAAATCTACGGAATAATTCAACATTGAAGGAGCAGTATACCAAGTTCAATTTGTACAGCAAGCGACTGTCGGAGATATATCGACTTCTTTCTCGGGCTGCCATAATGATTTACCCACACGTACATACATGCCTCCCTCGAGCCCCATGTAGAAAAGGTCAAGATCCAATGGCATGATACTGACAGACCCTTATCAACTCTTGATGTTTCGTCCAAAAAGGGTGATATCCTCGTGCCGTACTTAAGCTGTTCCGCGAGTATCATAACTGATGTCATGACCTAATACTCTATATACTAATAATGTATATTCTTATAGTGTGATTTGCCGATAAGTTCCCTTCCCTTCGAGGGAGTCATTCCATGCAACTAGGACATGTTGTCTTGGAGGTCTTCATATTGCACCGATCTCAGATGTGCGAATCTTCTTTCCACAGCTAATTGACCGTGCAGATCATACTAACCTGGCTGACATGGAACTTTTTCGGAGCTATATTGTCTGGTGTGCTCCTAATACAGGAGTCATCCGGAGATCGAGAGCGAAGGAAGTACAAGACTTCTAATTGATCGATGATAAGTATCAGGCCTTCGACTCGTCCTTGACTGCTGGCTCAAGCTTAACAGTGGTCTGGCTCTTGGCAATCTTGAACTGTTTCAGCTTTTCTTTCAGTTCTTTTTCTCGGAGCTCATACTGTTTCCTGAGTCGCTAAAGGACTTGTTAGTTTCCCGCCAATGAGCCCGCCTCAGCCTCTGTCGGCTGACGTACCTCCTGAGCACTCGGCGTCGAACTGGGCCCGGAGGGCGTGGGAGCTCTATTCTCCTTCCGCAAGTCGTCAGCTGTCAGGGTTTCAACATTGCGAGGAGAATCATGAGAGGCAAAGGATGATCGGCGGTCTCCGCTTATGACACTCAGCCTGCCCTGAGAACTGCCGACACTACCGGCTCGTCCTCGGTAGCCCGGACTCTTTCCACTCCTTGAACTATCACGACTGCCAGCTCGTCTGTGGCTACCTCTCGGAGAGCCACGACGATCACGACGTGGCAGACTACGACGCCGGCCACCGTAGGAGCTCACAGAACTGATGCTGCGGGTATCGCTTCGACTACGGCTTCGGCGCTTGCGTCGATCAACATCAGGTGAGATGCTAGAAGTGCCGCGACGAGTTCTTCTGACCGGGCTTCGGCTTCGGCTTCGGCTGCGGGACGATATTGATGACGATCGGGAGGAACGTCTTCGGCTCTCCGAACGGCTCCTGGTGCGACCCCTGCTGCGGCTGCGGCTGCGGCTTCTGGAAATGGAGTATCTGCGTCGCTTCGGCTTTGGGGATCCACGGCCAGATGAGCTAGACCGGGACCGACTGCGATTTCTGGGCCCTCTACGAGGCGAGCGAGAACGGGTCCTCTTGGGAACACCTCGGACCGGCGACCGAGTGCGGGCGCGCTTGGATTTGCCTCTGGGTGGCGAGCGCGAGCGCGAACGAGAACGAGAATCTGATGGTGAGCGCCGTCGCCTGGGTGGGGTACGGCTGCGGCTGCGACTAGGACTACGACTGCGGGATATCGATCGATTACTTCTAGACATGCTGGAGCTTCTAGAGCGAGAGCGGGAATCGGAACGCACTGAAGGGGAACGGCTTCGAGTGCGGGATCGAGCGCGGCGTCTGTCGTCGAATCGTCCGGCTCCACCACGTCGTCCAGCCGGGTTGCCTCTAGGGACGTAGGAATCCCTCATGCCGCCACGTCCTCGGTCGCGGCCATCACGATCACGAAAACGAGGTGGGGAACGCGACCTGCCACCTCCGCGACCGCCGCCGGGTCTGTCTCGATCGTCACGAGGAGGGGCACGATATGAGTCTCCACGTCCTCCACCGCGTCCGGCTCCTCCACGGCCTCCGCCTCGTCCGCGGTCAGCTCGTTCAGTGCGGTCGAAGTCGTCGCGTCTCTGACGGGCCTCTGCGGCTTCCTGTGAGCTGTTAGCGTATTGGTCTTCCAATGAGTAGCCATATGGGATTCGAACAATGGGGTGTGTTGGAGCCACCATTGTTGGTTGGAGAGATGGGTTGTTGCGTGAAATAAACGGCTTGAAGGGGGCCTTGGGTTCCTAGCGCCGGAAAGCCTATAGGTCTTCAGTGAGATGCTATGAAGTGTGCTTGTGGGAGACAATCGGGGTGTGGTTTGAGGAGCTCCCAAGGTGCTTAGAGATTGCCAGCTCATAGCCCCGGGTGTCCTCGGAATTGGCTCAAGTTATAGTGAAATTCGGTGAGGGGGTTCGAAATTTACCTTCTCCTGCTTAAGCTCGTTCTTCTTCGCCTCAATGAGCTCCTTCGGCACACCGGTCGGGCTGGCCTGGGCGCTCAGCAGCAAGTTCCATAGTTCCTTGCAGAACGGCGCAGTGTCCTTGTCGAGGAATCCAGTGAGCTGGATTTGTAATCCCTTGATATCCGGCTGAACATTTTAACCCTTGTCAGAAACTGCACTGATGGTGACTTGTTGGTCGTTGGAGAGAGAGGGCAAACAGACATAGCGGGCTTCATCTGGGTCGAGCAGGTTGAAGATGAGCTCGATAACGACGTCGTCGTCGTTATTCAAGATTTCAGTCACCCTTTTGGTGATCCATCTGTGTGTCGCGAATAAAAAGTCAGCCAAATTCATCGTGAAAAGCAATCAATTGCAAACGACGCCGAAGACAGCGCTCCCGGCTGAGCGTCTGGAACAAATGGGGCGTCTCACGCTTTGACGACCTGCAGATGGACCTTCTTGAGGTCTACCTTCTGATTGAACTCGGGAGGGAACTTTGTGCTCTTCAAGAGCTTCTTGTCGACACCCGACGCCATGGTGTCGGTGGTGATGATGATGTTGTGTCGGTGTTGAAGAAGGAACCTGCCCGGCAGAATGATGTAGTTTTTGGCGCGTTTTAAAGCCGGCTCTTGGCGCGCCCGTGCTGCGAACTGACGGAAAGTGGAGACTGCCAGTGGAGATGTGGATCCGTCTTGACGCTTAAACAGGGTGGAGTTCTGTGGGGGTTGGATGAAAGTGAGGGGCAGTTAAATCTGGCTGGAATTTAGACAGACTGAACCTTGATGGCGAGTGATGAGGAAGTGATATATATACAAGTTTACATTTGGAGAATGGACGAAGAAAAAAAACAAATTTTGGAATCCAAGGGGAACACTCGTGTATATATTATATCCGAATTATGCGAAAAGTGATTAGAAACACAGATGCCGGGTTTGTTCGAAGTGGAGGGTGAAGGGGTAAATAATGGTACTCTGTATTTCATAGGTACATATTTTGATACACGGGCTATCATTTTCAGGTTGACTATGGATTTAGTCAAGCAATGCTGCAGTTCCCTTCATAGGCAAACATCTCTTGGTTTGATCCGATTTGGTAGTAGTTGCTGTGATAGTGTGATCTCAAGATCGGGTTAAGAATACCGCATCAAGACGAAAGCTTCCATCTCGAAATTGATCCATCTCACTATACTCGGATGAAAGTAGAACTGATGTGTCAACGTTTGCCTAACATCTACAAATCTTGATTAAATCCGAACTCTAGAAGGAACAATCGTGGAAAGAGGGATCCTTGTTTCAGCAAGGAAATACCGAGGCCCCGAATGCCCCGACCTGCACGTCACTTCACGCCAGAGTCATGCGCAAAACCCACATGAAGAAATTGGCAATGATGAACTTCTGTACAGTCATTGATCTCTCCATTAATATAGAAAAGGATAACAGAAATCAAGATAATGAACCCGTATTGTGCTGTGTTCCATTAAACCCCCAGTCCATGCGGTAATAAAGTCAAGTCGTGCAACCCAATGATTCCCGTAAAAGAAACCCCAAAAAGAACTGGCCATGAGAAAAGAAAGAGGACTTTTACCCACCGGAACCATGCGCCGTCATGAAGCATAAAAAGTGTAAGACGATGGGCCCCATGCAAGGTTCGGGTGGTGAGTAGGGGAATCAACAACCGCCAAAGAAAAGAAACCCAAGTTCATGTCCATAACCAGAGAAAGGAGAACACTATAGGAAAAGCGTCATTAATCCACATTGTCGGTTTCTTGATCCAGAGAAGACTTGGGATATGTGTATCGAGTGTGGGGAACTGGCCGGGCGCCATGAGTATGCGAATTTTCAGCATCCTGTCTGGCCTTGAGTGCGGCAATCTTGTCCCTCAACTTGACCAGACTGGTGTTGTCCTGCTGCTTCAGCTTGGCCCGAATCTCGTAAAGGGCCATGAGGGAGCCCGCTCGGTCAACATCGTCCTCAAACTGTGATTGCGCTTGTAAGTGGCTTGTTGGCACGGCAAATTTGGCATGGGCCAGCTCACCTCTGTGTGGCGAGGAGTTCCTGGAATGGAGCCCTGCGCCGAGTTGGTACGGCTCATGGGAGGCGTAAGAATGCGCCGGCCGATCGTATCGAACTTGGCTGGCGAGTTGGTTCGCGACGCTAACGAGGAGGAGCCGACACGTTGGTGGTTTCGCTGGCCGGGTCGGACTGGTCCCTGCTCCGGGCCTTTCGTGGATCCATCGAGGTACGGTTTGGGAACAGTGGCGGGGGCCGACGTTGTGGTGCTCTTGTTCGCGTTGACGAGATTAAGAGCTGCTTGATTCTCGGCCTGTGGATAAGACAGTGTCAACTATCGTACTTTGGTTACAGTCGGCGATGGTCTGGGAGGGACGTAGTGGCCCGTCGCCTCGAGAATGCTTTTGCCCACCACGGGTCGGTCGCTTGCGTGGCCGCGCTCACAATAAAAAAGGGTGCGACAACTTACGGCTGTATTCAGCTCGCTGAGATCAGCCAGCATTTGCGCCAACTGGATGCTTTCCATCGTTCCTGCTGTCCTTCAAGGCGACAAAAGAGACGATGATATTTGCCGTGTTTCGCGATCATGTAAAGAGTCGAGAGCGAAGTTGGATTCCGGACGCGACAAGAAGTCGTTGCCACCGGGGGGTGAAGGCGGCGGCTTTGTCTGCTGGATTGTTTTGTTTGTTGGTGAGATTGATAGAGGACAGCTGGGTGGAATGGTGGATTGGTGGGCTTGGTGGGGGTGGTCTTGGGCCTGGTGGGAAGCTAGGACGACTCAATTCTTGGCAAACTGACGTTTTTGTATTCCTGGGGCCTTGGTGATGTAAACGGTAAACCCAGAACCTCAACGATGAGGTGGACAGATGGATAATATCTATCAGCAACACCGAATAGTCGGTTGAAACAGGAAAAATCATCGGCAGCATGCGGAAGAAGGGACGCTTGTGTAGCGACAACCTATATTTGAGCCAAAATTACACGTCACGTAAAGGGGTCAGTGAACAAAGAGGGGGCACGAGCGAGGTCGACTTGAGGCTGGGAAGAAGCAGAGGCTCTTTCTCGCTCACCGACACAATCCACTTACGAAAAGGTGTCTTCAGCCCACTCATCCCGCACTCAAGTTCTTTGTATGTCCCACCCAACAACCCGAAATTGTTCAGTGGCTTCCTAGTTGGGTGGGAGATGGTGTACGAGATGACAACTTCCAGTAACAGGACATTTAACTGCCTGCTGTGACCCCCGCGCCGTTACTAAGGCGCCACCCCAATTCATCCGGGAGGTGGTCATGGCCAAGCTAGGCACAGGCCGTGACTGTGTCACGATGGTTAATGGGATATCCGGCTGATACTGAGACGTCAAGATGCGCCCCAAAGCTCAGCAACCAAAGGTACTGTACCCAGGCGGATGGCTCAGTCTGGGGTAGCCTCTGCAAGCGCGGTTCAGTGGTTAAATGACAGACACTCGGTGAGTTGAGTAGTTCAGTCCGTCAGTCAGTCCGTCGAATCCCAAAGCCATGACGCCGTGCTCCGACTTGGGGTGCTCGGAGGAAGAAAGCTCGAGGTTCCCACTTGGTCCAAGTCCATGCTGTTGCTCTCCACATTCTTCAACTGCCCGGGGAATTGGGGAAGGAGACAGGGTTCCCCTCCACTGGAGAGCATGCCCCACCAGAGGAGCCGCTCCAGTGTGTGTCACGAACCCGACTTCCCGACTTGGGCAAGCTTCACTGCTGGAGCCAAAAGCTCACCCAGGAACTTCATTTTCCCTGCTCCTGCCGGCTGATCAAGTCCAACAGCTCCGTGCCCGCTTTTCTCCGTATCTCGGTCATCGATCAACAGCCGAGCAAAAGGACCGGAGTTTACGGTGAAGAAAAAAACAGCAATTGGCCATTGAAGACTCATTTTGCATTTTATCAGAAGTCCAATCCTATAATATTGAGCGGAAAGCCTGTTACAACACCAAACACACCACCAGTGTTGGCATAAGGATTCAGGGGCAGCTTCACGGAACCCTTTTCTACCTGCCGAACCGCAGCAACCACCACGGTCCACGGTCCACCAGTGTGTGCTGTAGAGCCCCCCTTTCTCCGAATTATCTCCTCCTCTCATATATATTATCCACACCCGTGTCCCCGAGCTCGCGTAGCGGGGGAAGAAGCTCTTTCAAGATGGTATCACTCGTATTACGAAGAGGCTTGACCACCATGGCATCACTTAAGAAAGCAAACAAGGTGGTGTGCATCGGCCGCAACTATGCGTATGTCTTCAAGTCTTTGGTCTCGGTGTTCTTTAGACCTGGAAAACTAACCCCCAAACAGTGACCACATCACGGAGCTGAATAGTGCTCGTCCCAAGCAGCCCTTCTTCTTCCAGAAGCCCACCACTTCTATCCTCCTCCCCGGACAGGGCAATGTGATCCGGCCGAAGGGTGTGGACCTGCACTATGAGGTTGAGCTTGCCTTGGTCATTGGCAAGGAGGTCAAGGACCTCGATGCCGCTGATGAGAAGGGTGCCCTCGATGCAATTGAGAGTGAGTATTTCAGCTAAAAGTACCAATAATTACGAGCATCTTTCGCTTACAATCCCATATAGGCTACGCCCTCAGCATCGACATGACGGCCCGCAACGCCCAGAACGAGGCCAAGAAGAAGGGCCTCCCCTGGGACATCTCCAAGGGCTTCGACACCTTTTTGCCCATAAGCAAGGTGATCCCCAAGTCGGCCATCCCGGACCCGCACAAGATCGAGCTCTACCTCAAGGTCAACGACCAGGTCCGCCAGAACGACTCGACCGAGCTGATGCTCTTCCGCATCCCCCGCATCCTGAGCGACATCTCCAAGGTCATGACCCTCCTGCCGGGTGACATTGTGCTCACGGGTACGCCCAAGGGTGTCGGCCCAGTGGTTCCAGGGGAGACCATGTATGCTGGTATCAAGGTTGATGGAAAGGAGCTGGAAGAGGCGAAGATGGCCGTGGGCGTCGAAGAGTCGACCAGCTCGTATGTTTATGCCGAGACATAAGGAAGGGGCCGTCAAGAAGTTGTTTGCTCTGTGTCTGTGGGGTGTGTTGGCGAGCGAGTTGTTTGTACTTTGTATATGTTGATCTTGTAGACATGGACATATAAATGGAACTTCAAAGCTAAAGAAAGCGAATATCAACATGAAAATGAGTTACTCTCCTCGTCCCGCACAAGTACTCGCCGGACAGAATAAGAATTGGCCTCCTTCAGACTACCTCTCCAAATAAGATGTCACTTCTTGTTGGGATCAGGATTCGACCCAGGAGGGGGACACCAATCCGCAACCTCACCACAGTTCATACAAGTTCTCCTCTTTTCATCTTCCTTGAATTCCTCCACAGCAGCCTTGATCTGCGTGCCCAAATCAGTACAATGAAAAGCCGCCTCGTAGACGATTTTCCGACAGTCGGGATTTCCACAGTACCACCGCATCATGTCGACCGAACCCTCGGGACGTTTCTGCTCGAGCACAATACCCACCGTGTCGGCGAACCTGACAGGGTTATGTGGCGTGTTGGGCGGCAGGAGGAACATGTCGCCTTCTCGGATTATGATGTCCTTGAATGTCTGGCCGTCGACGACTTTGAGGAGCATGGCGCCTTTGTACTGGTAGAACCACTCTGGTGTTTGGTTGATGTGGTAATCTGTTCGCGCGTTTGGGCCGCCTACTATCTTGGGGCTTGTTAGGTTTTTGCACCTACATGTGTATTTTATGGTTTGGAGGCGGCTTTTCTTGTTCTCTTTTTGGATGTAGGAGGTAAGGCTGTGGGTGTGAAAAATGTACCTACCATGACTGTCACATCTTCATTGTAGACGCAGTAGTTGTTGATTGGTGGCTTGAGCAGGTGGGAGTTTTCTTCCAGCCTGTAAGATTTGACATGAGCATGTTAGTTTCCAATGAGAATGATAAAAGTTTAATACACTTACCACTTTGGCAAGTTAACTGGCGATGAGAGCATTTTTGAGTCCTTTTAATGACAGGCTTCGTAGTCGACGAGTTAGTGCTTCGATGGGTTCGTCCAGGTGATGAGGTGAATGAGTTAAGAGATTCACCTTGAAGTTTTGAAATCTGCGTTGGTTATGATACTGGTCTATTTCAAATCATTTAAAACCCATCACGGAGGAATAGTACTGCTTAATAAAGCTCATCAAATCGCCGTCCCGTCCCTTTCCGGTCATCTGTTTCCTTGAGAGCTACAGAACCCCTCTGGCCGTCGAGCTTGATCGCCCCTCTAACGTAACCCCGCCAAAAATCGTCACCCCGGCCCATGCCGAGCGGTCAACCCCAGTGAGGAGCTGCAGCAGGAGGTCCCCTGGAGGTTTCAGACTTGGTGACGCTTCAGAGGATCGGGTGGCACGAGCTTCCCGCTTTAGCGCTTATCCCTAACTGGCCATTGCGTCCATTTGCGCGGGTTCCCGGTCAACCACACGACTCGCCAGGGCGGGCGCAGTGAAACCGCAATTCCTCCCGTGAAGCGTCGGACCTTGGGACGAAAGTTCGAGCTTATGTTGTTCTACCTCAATTGACCACAAATATAGAAACTCTGACTTCCCGACAAGCTTCAATCGATTCGCTGCGCGCCAAACAATACACACCGAGCACCGTGCGAACCGACTACAGCAACGTTATTCGACGAGATAAACCAAGCCGGCAAGATCAAGATGGATCACCACGCACATCATATGGGAATGGACCACGGCGACATGGGCGGTGGCCACGGCGGACATGGCGATATGGGCGGTGATGCCCACAAATGCAGCATGAACGTACGCACTCTCCGTCACGGGTCTTCGTCTAATCCTTGATATGCTAACGGATTCGCCCATCCAGATGCTCTTCACATGGGACACCAAGGACCTCTGCATCGTCTACCGGTGGTGGCACGTCGATTCCACGCTCTCGCTCATTCTCTCCCTGTTCGCCATCGTGGTTCTCGTCGCTGGATATGAGGCTCTCCGTGAGGGCATTCGCAAGTTTGAGGTTGCCTCGTCGAAAAGGGCCGAGACTGTTCCTCGTAGGTAGTTTCGTTTTTCTCTCCCCCGTCTGTTTCGCGTTCCTCTTTCTACTCCCAAAAAAACTGTGAGATCAAAAGACTGGAGCGCTAAACAATCCCCCCCGTTCGACAATGGTCAAAAGAAGATGAATCCGTTACTGAATCCACCCCGTTCCTCTGGTCAGGACAAAACAGAGTCGAGGTCACCCGCCGGGCCCATATCATCAAGTCGGTGCTCTATGGCGTGCAGAACTTTTATGCCTTTATGATTATGTAAGTGCCATTCGCTTCTTTTAGGTATTTAGTGTGCGAACTGGGCCAGAATTGCCTTTGTAGCAATTGCTGGGAGAGGAGGAACCGATGTACTGACTTTGTGACTGCAGGCTTATTTTCATGACCTACAACGGCTGGGTCATGGTTTCGGTCTCTCTTGGCGCCGCCCTGGGTTACTTGGTTTTCGGTGGTAGCACGACTGCTACCAAGGACACTGCCTGCCACTAATATCCCTGGGCTAGGAAGATGATGATTGAGTCGTGGACTCGTTCTAACTTTTGGCAAGAAAGAAGCTATAACTCGAATCTGGGACAGAACGCTGGGTATCCAGATGGTATCCGGCTTTAGGGGTATTCACAGGACCAACACAGACAATGTTGGAGCATAGGTTTCCCAAGCGGTTGATGGTTATGGGGAAGCATTGGTTCAACATTCATCTGAGCGTTAATTAGAGGTTCTCACAAGCTGTTACTTTAATCGTGTATCTGCTTATGCCGTGATGACGACTTGTCTAACCGTACAGTATTCCACGGTAAATAGTCAACCTGCAATACCTGGCCAGGGGCCTTGCTCACGGTTTCCAAAGACCTTGATAAATTGCGAGAAATAGGCCCTTTACAAGCCACTACAATCAAAACGCATGAACAAAGTCACCGACAGGCCTAGGAACCTTGTACAACCAGGTATACCAATTTCTGTTTAACGCTGTACTTGGCAGCGATACATGATGGGTTCTATCTGGCTCGAATCTCAGCATTCCTGCTCAGAAAGATAGATTCCCGATGCTTCACCCCCAACTCCAATATTGCCATTCTAGCAATGCAAACCAACCTCTTATGCATCACGAATATAACCATAAGCTCTACAGCACCAAACCACATGTCCAGTCAACCAAACTCTAACATGAGCCCAAAACCACCGCGTAACCAAAACAAAGTCATTCCCTCCCCCAGCCCACCTTGGCACAATAAGAGACAAAAATAAAACTACATCTTATCATCCCTCTTCCGCTTCTTGGGCGTCAGCCTCCCCATCTTTTCCAGCTCCTCAATCATCTCCTCGTCGCCAAAGTGGCGGTTATGCTCAAACTCGGGCTCTTCGTCATACGCAATCCTCGCTGCGTCGACGAGCATGCGTGCCGTCATGCCCCAAACTTTGTACCGTCCTGGGTGCTGGTCTATTTCTAGTTCGTCACTTCCATTCCCAACAGCCGCCTGTGCCTCTGTCTGACCTTGTTCTGTTTTGTCTTCCTCTAGAGAAGATAACCGATCAACAGCCTCCACAGCAGGCGGCTTCGAGACATGCTGCTCTGTAACATGGACATAGAAGAAATGTAATCGCCACGGGTGATTATTCCACTCGGTCCAGTTACCAGTGTACCATTCCCCTTCTGGTGGCGGTGCTTGTCTGTTATTCGAACCAGGCAATATCTCATCAGTCCGTTTCAAAAAATTGTGAAAAGGCGCGGAAAATACAGCCGCAACTTCTTTGGCGTCTAACCGGGGGATCAGCGCCTCTTCTACTGTTGGTTCGTTTGGCGTTGCTGGGGAGACGGAAGAAGAGGCGCCGGTAGAGACGGATAGATTTGAGGAGGAGGATGACGACGAGGCCGAGGGAGATGCGGCGTTGGAGTGCAATAGCGCTATACAAGGGCGGACGACGAGTTCAGTCCGTGCTAGGCTGTAGGGGAGGTAGCAGAGGGGTTCTATTGCGAATGGGGGCGGGATCTTGGAGTCATCCATTGGGAGGCCTATTTCTTCCCATGCTTCGCGGCGGGCGATTTGGTCTGTGAATCGTTAGTGGACGATGATTTTTGGTAGGAAAGGTCAAGACATACATGGTGTCTCGTCTGGGTGGTCTGCTTTGCCACCGGGGAGGGCTGCGTGGCCTGGTTTTGGTCAGCCTTGGGTTCTCGATGTTATACAAGATTTATTTAAGAATAAGAATAAAGACTTGCCGGAAAAACTCCGTAGACTGGCGGCCCGCATGGTAATCACCACACGGAGGTCTCCCTTCTTGTCGGCATACAGCAGCATCAGGACGGCGGCCCGGCGGCTGACCGGGAGCTTGTCCCACAGCGGGAACGGAGGTGGCTTGTAGGCCCGGAGCCGGGCAATGGCGGCCTTTGTTCTTATGAGCATATTGTTTGTTTGGGTAGACTTGTTTATGGGTATATGTGGGTATACGGGCTTGTATGGAGCGGGCTGTGGAAACCGATCACGGTATTCTATAATGTTGCCATCCAACTGTCCGGCAGGTGCAAGGATACAAAGAGGGAAGCAAAGGCTCAGGTACTGACCGCTGACGTTGCGTTCAATGGAGCCATGGTCGATGCATCCCAGTAATACGAGGCGTCCGGAAAGGTGTCTAATTGCTGATCGAGGATGGTTCTCTCCAACGGGGGGACTTGGAAACGGCTGTCCGGGACTGGTGGTGAAATCGACAACGGGAGCAGAAAGTCCTCCTCAGTAATGGCGGCGGCGGCAGAGGCACCAGCGGTCAGAATAGCTGGCGGATCAAACACAACATTTACAGGAGCAGCAGAAGTCTCTGGGTCGTGGTCCAGCTCCTGGGCAGACGTGTTCATCCTTTCTTCAATGTCCGGGACTTGCTCCACGCAAATGCTCTGGACCCGAGTGAGTGGGATGGTGTGAAGGTGGTTGGAGACGAGCCAAGCAAGTCTGGAATACCAAATCCGAAAGGCGGTCAAGTCATATGCAACCTAGGCACAAGAGGTCAGGCACCTCCTATTGTGCTGTAGTTGATGTTGGGAGATGGGGGGTACGCCTGAATGTACACTACCACGAGGTTCCGCAAGTCGGGGCCGTTCGGGGTCAGGTCGGGGAGGACAAGGATGAGCGCGGGGGATTCATTCCCCGCACTGAATTTGGAGAAGCCGAGGTGGGGCATTACCACAGGCGCTAGTGACGTCAGCAAAGGGAGACAAATACGGTGATGGAAATAATGGACAGTTTAGGTTATGTCCCATGCTCGAGTCAAACGCTTTCAAGTCGCTTCTATAGTGCTGGTTGTGGCCTGTGGTTGTCCATTCTCCTTTTGACTATGGTATAAAAGAATCTTTGTCGACCGGTCATGATTCTTCTGAAGACAGACCGTGACTGGAAGAACAACACACAGACAAGCAGTTTCTCGAAAATGGCACAAATGGTTGCCAAGTAGAGTAGATATCATCATCCAGATAATGGTAATCTAACGAAAAAAGTTGAGTGGTATAAACAAATATTTAGCGTCCTAACCAGCCCATGAGCCTTTATCCCATCCAATTCGGACCAGCCCAACCAAGAACCCTAACGTCGACATGATCCAGCATTCTATTCATGCTCGCAAGTCATCTAGAATAGGCCGTAAAAACACCCCTTGACTCTTCCTACACGTAATGAATTTATGACTAACTCTGAAAACATTGAACCCAAAGACTTAGAGCCAAGTCGCCAGTTCTTCATTTCCCTCTCTAATAAGCCCATCTCTACCGGTCCCGGTACCGTCTCTACTGCCCAATCCTTCTCTATTCGCGCGACTTGAGCCAGGTCGACTGCCGCCCTGAGCACCATCTCTCATGATTCCCCTGCTTGAACCGGGTCGACTTCCACTGGCACTGCCATTTCCGCCGGTTGAGCCAAATCCGATGCTAGCCAGGGCAGATGTCTGGCTGTTGAATCCAATGCCCGAGATGGGTCTTGCTTTTGATCTTGGCGGGACCGGCGGCGGGGGTGGACTCTGTGGTGTATTACTGGAAGTTGGTGTATCCTTTGTTCCGGTTCCTTGCTCTTCCCGTCCGGCAGTTCCAGTTACGGTGTCGACTTTAGGTTCCAAGGTTTCAGTACGCCGGAACTGGTTAAACTCGCCAACTTCAGCATCAGGCACGATGGGTGATCGTTCAGGTCTCTCAGGTGGTGATAGGCCAGGTGATCCCAATGGAATCAACACATTCGTAGATGTTGTCGTCGTCGTTGTTCCGGCCTCTGCTAAAGTCCCAGACCCAGACCCAGCCTCAAAATCAGGACCATACAAAAGCCGGCCCCCATCATCAAGAACCCGGATCTTACTTTTGATGTCCTCCCTCCATTTCTCGCCTTTTTCTTTTCTCGCCTTGTCTTTATCCGTCTCTTTTTCCTGAATTTGGTCCTTGTCTTCCTTTTCGAATCCAGCAATGCCCGGTGTATCCGGTCCATCTTTCTCCTTTTCAAAGCCGGTATTTGAGCCCGAAGAACCAAGCCTCTTCCCCAAAAGCACACTCTTGGAAATAGTAGTCTTGCCCACCTGCCCGACCAAGCCGACCAACTCGCCCGTCTTCTGCGCAAACAAAGTAGACCGATCAGCCATTGTTTTTCTGAGCCCTGATCCTGATCCTGATCCTTCCTTTCCACTCAACTGACTACCAGCACCCTGGAAAGGATTAGATGTCGATCTAGGTGGTGATCTAAACCCAAGCGAGGACATTGACCTCCCACTGCCTCCTCCTCCGTCACGGCTGGCGCTTCTTTCTCTTTCTCTCTCCCTTGCGCGGTCTTCTCTGTCCTTGCTGTTGAACGGGTTTCCCAGATTAAAAGAGCCTAATGCTCCGGAGCTGAGGTTGAAGTGTCCTAGTGAGGCTAAACTACTTAGGATCGGTGAGGGGGGTTCGGATATTGAAAAGGAAGACCGTTGGTTTCCTGCTAGTGGTGACGGCTGTGGAAGGGGTAATCTTGGGCTTTGAACTGCGGGGGTCTCATGTTGAGCTGTAACCTGATTCTGCGGCTGAGCTTGGATTTGTTGCACCTGTCGAGTTTGGTTTTCGGCTTGGACGGAGAATCCGCTGACCTTGGTTATGATTTTGTTTGTCTGCGGTGGTATTGTGGGCACAACTGCCTGTCCCGATGGTGGTGCCGGCAGGGTTTGTTGCTTCCCAGTTTCTGCGCCAGCAGCACCAGAAATAGGAATCGTCGCCGCGGCTGCTGATGTCGGCGAACGGGGGTTACTTGTTGGTGATAGAGCCAATGTATCCAGCCTCGTCAAGCCCAGACTATTTCCACCAGCGACTAGCCAGGTCGGCGTCGTCGGCTCCGAAGGGCGTTTCTTATGACCGTGGGTCTGGCCATAGGGCGACGTAGGCGAGCCTGATATACGCTTTAGGAGATTTGAGACGAGACTTGCGCGATGTTGGCTTTTCGTTGGCGATGACACGGGGAATTCTTCTTCTTCGAGCTCGTACGGTAGAATGATCCTTATGCCTGGGTGCGGATCTGTTGCTGGGTCGTAGGGGATTTTGACCTTTGGATGTTTCGATTTCTGGGGCGACGAGGTGGGTTGTTGCTGCTGCTGTTGTGATTGGCGATGTTGCTGCCAGTTCTGCCATTTTTGGGGGCCGATGTTTCCGAATGCTCCTGTGCTGGTCGCTCGTTTCCTTGGCCGAGTTTGAGGGTGGGATGTTACAGACGGCGACGGCTCGGGAGAGGCAGGAGATGGTCCTGACGGCAAGCCCGGACTGCTGCTCCATGTCGATGTTGCGGGCGTATCTGGGATCCTGCCGGATGCGGTGCTTGGAGGTGACGGTAGTGGCTTCTCCGAGTCGATGGGTTTGATAAGCTGCGATCCGCTGCCAAAGCTGCTGCTGCCGTGGCTTTCTCTCGTTGCTGGTGGTGATATTCCAGTCGTGCTGCCCGAGCTCCTCCAATGGTTGTTGTTGTTGTTGTTGGGTCGCGAGAGCTGCGAGGCAGTCCTATGATAGAGATCCTCTCTGTAATGAAGAGACGAGCTCGACGAGTACTGGTGCTGGTGGCTGCTAGATTCGACAATCAACAAGTTAGTAACGTCTTTTGAAACCAAGACGAGAGATCATAGAGGCCCGGCGAGAGTGGCCATGACCTGACAAAGACGACAACGACGACGACAAGAAACCGACGGACCTGCCAAGCCCCAATCTCCGCTCTCCTGCACTGCTGTTGGGACGAACCAGGGGGTCATCCACATCGTAAAGGTGAGCCTTGTTGATTACCAACGGCGCCGGGATGGGAGACTGCTCCCTCGAGACAATAATAGGGGCTGAAGTAGGTGGCACAGCAAGCGCCAAGTCTTCACTTTCAGACTCGTCCTCCGAGTCGAGGAAGCAGCCCTCCGAGATGTCGATATCTTGATCAGAGGCAAAGACGTCGTCGTCCTGGTGGCTCCACCGCGCTCTCCTCAGAAACTCGGAAGAGGACGACTCGCGTGGGGCCACGTCGACACCCATGAGCTGCTTGATCTTGTGGCCCGAGTTATGCCCCGACGGCGTCGACGAAGCGGGCGGGACGAATGCTTGTGGTGCTGACGTGTTGAGAGCCTTTGGTCCGCTGCCCGTGAGCCTAAAGAGCTTTTGCATGGACAGCTTTGGCTGCGGGGAGTGAATCTCGCTCTGCCTTGATGGGCTGTTTCTGGATGGCATATCACTAGTCCCGCCGACCGTCTGGGGGGCCAGGTAAGGCTTGATGCTGTCGCCGCCTTCGATGGGTGGATCAAGGACTACCCGGATCTCAGTCTCCTCCCAACTCATGTCATCACTTTGGGCCGCAGAACCAGCTGGATGCTGCTGCTGCTGCTGCTGCTGCTGCTGCTGAGGTGGAGGCGGAGGCTGAGCGTCGTCATCGTCCCCCTCAAAGAAGTCGGCGCTCCGGTGTGGTGTTGCGAAGGCGGCATCCAGCTCCTTGCTGAGCGTCGAGGACCCAGAGTGTCGCTTGTTTGGCAGAGCAGGTAGCGGCCTCTTTTCGTAAACCTCGACATCTGACGGAGGCGGTGGAGAAAAGGGCTCGCTTTTTACTTGGGTTAGTTGTGGTGTCGGTGGCAGCGGTGCCATCTCGGCAGTCGACATGCCTCCTCTCATTTTCAGATCGTTGTTACTGTTGACCAGAGTCAGTGTCGAAGCTTCGTCTTGTAACGAAAAGGGCCTCTTCACGGCCATCTCGAGAAAAAAGTTGGCGATATCGAGCTGGTCACAATATTCCGAGGCTGTGACTCCTGGGCCAAATCCACAACTGTCCGTCGTGCTACTACTACAATCCTCAAAGGAACAAGTCGGCGGCGTTGGTTGCAGGACCTGTAACATGATAATGACAACCGCTGTCGGCCTGTCCGGTTTCCTCGGTGTTTGCTTGCTTCCCTTTCCCGCTTTTTTTCGTCACAAACTGCGCAAGACGGGGGGAATTTTGCCCCCAGCAACCAAGCAAAGTCCCCGACCTCTCTACTTTAAGCCCGACGCAACAAAGGAGCCGGTGATTGCCAAGGTATTTTCCTCCGATTCGCTTCGGATATTCCTCCGGCCGCTGTCAATGGTTCTTGGATTATCTCACAAGAGGTCATGAGGGAAACAATAACAAAAGCCCTTGAAAAAGGGGGGACGGCAGAGACGGCAGGCTCAACAGCCCAGCCGGACGCCGGAGTTCGGCAGGTGGTCAGTCAGGCCGAGGAAGGGGAACAAAGACGAGGCATCTATAAGGGCCGAGGCAGCGCCGTAGATGAATGGCTCGATGGCGAGGACAAAGAGGTGGAAATCACACGCTCCGGAGCACAAAGAAGACTGTTTACCGGTTCTGGGGTTTGGATGACGAGGTGGTGTTCCTTTCTTTGTGTGATTATCAAGCACTTGCCTTCTCGAGCGCGGGAAGAAGCAAGCAGGAAAAGTCGAGAAGCAGAAAACAAGGGCTGAAAGGAGTAAGAAAGATGTCATGCCAAGATAAGACGTTCGTTCGCCTTTAAGAGAAGAGGAAGAGAGGGGCATATCAGGGCGGTATATTGGCCGCACTTGGGGCCTCTTTGTGAGAGCGGGACACAGGTACACAGCTCCGTACGGACACGTCCAAGGTCAAATGCAGACTCGTCCATAGTAAGTAGACGGCGAAGAGGGTGTGAGACGTGCAGTGACCTACGGCCCATGATTGATTCCTGGCCAGCTGTACGGCCCTAGCCATGCGTCTCGTCCTGCGAGTACCGAGTAAGCACAATGCAACTTGGCAGCATCAGTATCAGACCTCCTCCCACTCGGATCCCTTCTATTCGCCATGGAGAAATTGCGTCTTGTGACCGAAAAGCCCAGTTTCCTCTCTGGGCAATGATATGGAAACGAGGCAGAAAAGAACCTGCCTACGGGGTAGAAGTGCCCAGGTCGTCTCTGATCGGCCAGAGGGCCAGCTCCTGTGTGGCCGGCAGTTCCGGGTGTAAGACGACTGGTGTCCTGGTGCAACCAAAAATGCAACCACAAAAGTCCAAATCCAAATTTCTCAAGTGCCGCCCACCGCGACCCAAACGAGGCTAAGAATATTCTTTGCATATGCCCGTGCCTCCTTTCGTCCCAAGGACTCGTTCACAGCTCTTCGCCCACTGCTCGCCTAGCCTATAATTAGTAGGCATGTTTTTGGAAAATAATGCAAGTCAGCATTGGCAACCATTCTCCATTCTTGCGTAAATCGCTCTCTTTCCAACCGCTGTTCTATGATGCCACGAAAATGAGAAAATTCAGAGTAAAAATAAAAAGAAATAAAAAGTGCCGACCCGGACCCATACCACCAACCAAGCCTTGGCCAAGATTGATTCGAGTCGAATCGCCCTTTGATTCTCAAGTAAATCATCCAGCCTGATTCGATTACACCCGTATTGGTTTTTGGCCCCCGCGCCGCACCGTTTCGTCTCTTCACAACGCAGCGTCATTGGTATTATTCCCTGGCGCAGCGCATATAGCACACAGATATATCCGCAGCCTCGGTTGCACTCCCAACGGCGCTGTCAGTCGCACATGGCATCATCCAGAGTGCCACGCAACGGCATGCATGATGTGATGTCGATTGTGTGTGCTCCCCCGGCTTTTGCTGCTTTTGCTGCTGAGCGACAAACGGAAACATGACAAGGTGAACGAGCCCGTTTACTACACCTCGTCAGAATCGTCATCATCCTCGTATGTGGCTCCGCCCAGGTAATTGTTCATGAGAATGTCGTCCACGCCCAGCCCGTTCGAGCTGTTCCTAATCCACTCAGTCTCGACCCGGAAGAAGATCCACACCCATCGTCTAAAGACTTCCAGGAACTGCACCAAAAAGATGGAGCTTTCAAAGTCGCTGATGTGATCCAGCCGTGGGCTCAGCTTGATCATCCAGGTGCATCGTAAGATGAGATCCATCACAATGACAGCGTAGTACACGCCCGGCTTGTGAATCAGCAGCCGTCGGCGCAAGCCAAATGGGTGGTCGGGGGCCTCCCGCTCCCGCGCGTCGGAAAACAGAGTCAGATCCCAATCCTTGGCCACGTCCCAGTAGAAGCTGTAGAGCGAATTCACCAGGCAAGCGACCAGCCAGGCGCGGTACAGGCCCGTCGCAGCCGCTTTGTCTTTCCCGTCTACGTTCCGCATCAAGGCGCTGAGCACAATGACGGGAAAAGCCGTAGAGTATTTAAGCGCGTTAGCCAGATGCTGCCCGCCCCAGCCGGCTGACGCACTGTAAGGCGCCCTCCGCACCCGTACGTACTCGATCAGACACTGTCGCAGACGGATTGCGCTGGGTATGGCCATCACCATGGGCACAATGACATCGCCGCCGCACCGCCGGTCGGGGCGGTCCGTCGCAGAGCCGTTGTGTGTCAGGAACATGCATAGGCAGACGTATAGGTCGCCGAGGATCTTGGCATAGCTCGTGAGCACATCGGCCAGCAGGATGTCTCCAAATTTCCCATCCTTGACCTCGGCCAGTCCACCAACGCTCACACGCTTGAGTGTCCAGAGGAGTCGGCTGCGGCCGGTATGCGACACGGAAAAGCGACGGAGGGGTACGGCAAAGAGGGCGGCCAGGACCAGCAGGTTGGTCATGGGGATCCAGTCATAGTCTATCACTCTCTTGGGGTCTCGGCCCGCGAACATCCAGAATATGAGGATGGAGAGGCCGGAAGCGAGGGAGAGGACGCTGGCCAGGCGGTAGGCGGAATGGTGGTGCGAGAGCTGGCTCGAGTTGGTTCGGCCGGGGTATCGGATCAGCGAGGGGACATCGATCTTGCGGATGTGGAGGAAGTGCAGATTGGCACCCCATCCCCAGACAGCTGAAGGGAGGCAGGACTGGTTAGCAAACATTTGTCGTGTGGTTCAAGATCCGTCCGACGCTGCACTTGTACATACCGAGAACGACAATAAAGGCAATGCGATAAGGGAGCGGAAAGGTCAGGCTAAAGGAATCGAGCTGAGGCTCGACAGCAGGGTCACCGTCCATTGTGAATGTCCGTCATCGAACCGTCCATGAAGGATGGCTCGTTTGCGGATCGGGAGAGTAAGAAGAACAAACGGTCCAAAAGAAAGCGAGTGGCCTGAATTCAATAAACCTGAAAAAACAGTTCTAGAAAAGAAAATAGAAAAGACGAATATTTTTCCAATCGCCAGCTGTGCTGAATGAAATTCCCCTTGGCCTCCTTGGCTCAGTTGTCATCAATTGCTTTCCCCCTTGCTGTCGCGTCCCAGTGTCCCACAATGTTGCGCCAGGTCAATTTGCAGTGGCCAATGGAATACGACCCCTGAAGCAAGGTGCTGGGGCCGGGGGTCCGCTGAAGAGAAACGACGTCAGCGCTCGTGTGTCACTGTGCTCTGGGCGGTGTGGACGGACAGACGCTAGCGCGCCCGCCCGCCGAAGCCTCGCCTGCATCCTGCCCCAGTTTGGCGGGCCGCCCCAATTCGGATCCCTGCCAGCGCTCCCGCTTCCCAAGCCCGCCCGCGTCTGGGTATCCGAGGTTCACATGGCAGCCATGCATCTCTCCATCTCCATCTGCCGAGCAAACGCAACAACAGCGATGGCCAACTATCAACTTTGTCGCATTCTGTATTCGTCATCTTGACTAAAAAGACAACACATCCAAATAGCAGACCGCCAATGCCATGATCACACGGATATCTTGACCTCGACTTCGCTATAACTGGCACTCCGTCACCTCGCCGACGACCACATCACCAAAATGACTTCCTCACAACCACCGAGCAGGCCGCCCCATCCTCCACTCACCTCTTCGCCATACCCATTCGCCGCCGCGCCCGACATCATTCGCGCGCACCAAAAAGACGCCTACTTCCAAGGCCTCCTTGCGAATCAAATAAGCGACCTACAAAGACGATGGCTCGGCGCCCGATCCGCCCACGCCTGGGCCTCCGAAGCCCGCACAGCCGGCGATCTACTCTACCACTGCCTGACCACTCTGATAGGCAACCGGACCCTTGGCGAAGAATACTGTGATCTCGTGCAAGTCGAGGCGCCCACTCCTCTCGACCCGCTTCTTGAACCAATTCCCACGAGCAACAAGAACGAAGGCGCGCCGATCCTCCCAGCTCTGCCCCGAAGAGCAGGCTACATTTTCACCTCGATCCTCCTGCCCTACTTCGCCGGCCGACTCATGCCCTCGGTCCGATCATCCCTCCGCGCACGACTCCAAGCCCGGCTAACCAGCCTCGCCCAAAAACATGCCACTAAACAAAAATCACCCAACGCACATACAAAATCAACATCGTACCGACTCCAGCGATACATCCTAACCCACCTGACAGACCTAACCTCGGGCGCACATTTCCAAGCCATAGTCCTAGCAATCTTTTATTTCACAGGAGCATATTACTCCCTCTCCAAGCGCCTTTTCGGTCTGCGCTACGTCTTTACAAAGCGAATGGATGATCATCTCCCCGGCGGCGGTTCCGGAGGCACCGCAAGAGCAGGCTACGAAGTCCTCGGTGTGCTACTTGTCGTGCAGATGCTCGTACGTGGGTGGATCCACATGCGGGCGCAACTCTCGCCGGGACAACTGAACGAAGATGAGGCTGGGGTCGAGGCTTTGATAAGGGAACGAGCTTTTGGATCTTCTTATTCTTCCCTGGGCCAGGTGTCACTTGACGAGAATGCGTATAGCAGTAACAACGCGTTATTAGCTGGTGGCATGGTCGGGTCAGGACCCGGAGGTCAGAGAGGGTTAGTAGAGATTGGGATTACAACACACACGCCCGTCGTTAAGGGCGGCAGGGCGCGGTATGACTTATCTGTCCCAGGGGCAGGAGGAAGTGGAAAGGAGAAGGAGCAAGTAATGGGGTGGATTAAAGGCTACCAGCAGAGGAAATGCACATTGTGTCTGGACGAGATGAAAGATCCTGCGGCTACGTCGTGCGGGCATGTCTTTTGCTGGACGTGTATTGGGGATTGGGTTAGGGAGAAGCCCGAGTGTCCGCTCTGTCGGAGGGAGGCGTTGGTTCAGCACATCTTGCCTTTGAGGGCTGCTTCTGCTTGATTGGACGATGGTATTTTGCATTTGTAGGATTGCCCTTTGGATTTCGAAGCGAGCAGGGCAGCATATTATACATGCTTATCACAATACTCGACGCTGGGAACGGTAGTTTATTAAGAGCAGAGAAGAAGGTGACATGCCATATTAAACTGCCTGTAAGAAAAAAAGAGTCAAGATAACACAGGAAGCGAGAAAGCCTCTCTCTGTATCTCAATACCAAGATACCTTGCTTTGTCCTATTCCATCTCCTCCATAGAGAGCCTCCTAGTCCTTCATCTACTATCTCGTCCTAACTAAACTATAGCCGCTGTTTCATCTCGCATTCTATTGATATCCAAACTCAATTCCTAGTTCATCTTCATTATATAAAGTCAATTCTAATACACCTTTCATCCGGTATATTGAGATAAAAGGCCTAGCTTGTTTTGCCGTCATCTAACGGGTACAGAAGTCATCCCATCACCGAAAACGTATAACCAGATCGTCTGGAAACCAGAACAGTAAAGTCAATTCAAGTTCAAATTTGAGACTAATATATCAACATAAGATGAAGTAAAAAAGAAATTGCAACCCGGATGAGCCAACGAGAAAATCACTACTAAAGGGGTATCCGCCGAATGTTTGAATGTAAAGCCCAAGGCAAAAGGTATTAAATTCCTCCCTTCACAAGCAAAGTCGATCAACAAAGCAAAGTCAAAGTATCCAAAGGTCAAGCTCAAAAGCCAAAAGTTGCAAAGAAAAAAGAATCAACTGAATCAAACACCTGAAGTAGAAATTATCAGGTTGATGTTGAACAGTCAAAGTAAAATTCCCCAAGTCTAGCCAATGACATAAGAAACTAAGGTACACAGGGTCATGTCTGGTAAGGACATGTCAGTCGAGATGAGATTCTCAACTGACTACTGCAAGTCAAAACCGACAAGCAGCAAAAAGACCCGAGGTATCATGGAGAAAGTTAAAAAGTACGAAATAGAGAAAAAAGGTACCACAAGAAGAGAAGTTGAAGGAAATGACATGGGAAAGGAAAAGCAAATATGCCACCGGTCCTGGAAAACTCCATTATGTTTGTTTGTTTGTCCTTGTCCACCCATTCAATCCGTACATATCCTAAGATGTCCATTTGCCATCCCAGTATTTCATAGGCCGTGCCCTTCGTCCTTTCATGATGATGCTGATGCAGATGGTTGTTCGTGTGGTCATTCATGCTTGTTTCTTCCTATGCCCCGTCTTCAATCGAAAACAAGACATACTCTCCCCTCTCATTCTTCCTCACCCGCAACGTCCTCCACAGCTCTTTCTCTTCCATCAGTTTGCTCGTGCTCTTGCTCCCGCTGCGCTCACGGTGATAGCGCTTGAGCACCTTGTTGATGCTGCAGCCGCGCTCGCTCTCGGGACCCTTGTTGATGTAGCTAAAGAACTGCTCCGCCCGGGGCTTAAAGATGACCATTTGGTTCTCGCCACCCTCCTTGTTTCCGTCCTTGGACCCGGGTCTGTTGTACTCAATCATCTTTTGCTCTTTGCCTGCCTCGAGCCGCTTCGTGCTCTTTTTCTTGCTCGACGTTGAACTCGACTTGGCGCGCTTCTTCGTTTTCGAGGGCTTGGTTCCGGTCGAGATCATGGCCATCAGGCTGCTGCTGATAGTGTGCTCATTTCGATGTTTGTGGTGCTTTGACTTGGTCTTCTTGAGCGGGCTGGCCGGTGTCTCGGCTACGTCTCCGCCAGAGTAATCGGGGGACGGGGGAAAGACGGACGGTCTGTTCATGAGCCGGTTCAGGCCACCTGTTAACCCAGAGTGGAGGACGGGCGGTGCGTCCGACATGATATGGTCTGTGTCAATATGAAGTCTCTTGCGCTTCTTATCCTTCTTGAGATCCGAGTCCTTGGACTTTTTCCGTACGGCTTTCGGCGCCGGAGTCTGGTAGTTGGTGGGAACAGGGCCAGTGCCGTACTGGACCAAGGCATCCTCATCGATCTTTTCGAGCGCGGCGTTGGCCTCATGGTCGAAGCGTACTAGTTGCGTGTCCTCGCTCAACTGGACTGGCACTGTTGCCGGAAGAGAAATGTTGGAGGCAGTGGGCGTCGCATTGCCGACGTAGAAATCGAATACGTTGACGTTCGCCTCGGCTGCGGATGGAGGGGTCGGAGCCTCTGGGAGGTTTGCTACCGACCTGTCGTCATCGTCGCTGTCGACCTCGTATTCTCGCCATTGCTCAAACTCGTCTTGCACGTCTTCGACGTAGGCTGTGTGCGCCATGGCAGGCATGACGGGCGCCGGCGCGGGTTCTGGTGCCGGTACTGGCGCTGGCGCTGGCGCTGGCGGGGCGGCAGTGTTTGCGCTGGGAGCAGTCTTTGCCTTCTTGTTTCGATATAGTGCGCCTTGATACTTTTGGTCTTCGGTCATGCAACTCTGAATCTCCAGTTAGTCTGGCTGGCCTTCAAGCCTGGGTGAGGAGCGGTGCGCCATACTGTATGCGATCGATATTCGAAGCCAGGAAAGTGTACCATGCAATCGATGCAGGAGAAGGTGGCACCTCGACAACGATTTCTGTGCGGGTCGAGTTTCTTCTTGGTCAAAACGTCACCACAGCCCTGTGGAATAGTAACAAAATACTGGTTAGAGGATTTGAGAAGCAACAATACAATTGGGCGTCTGGGGGAGAAGGCAAGATAAAAGAGACGAATCGCTTTGCGGCAATGGAGAGAAAGGAGGGAGGGCAGCGCGGCGCAACAGGAGACCACTGGAGACAATGTGCACACACGAGAGGATCAGCCTGATCAGAAGGGGAGGGGTGTACGGGAAGGGATGGAGGGGTGGTGTCTGAGGGAGAAGCTCAGTTGGTGGTAATCGGTAGAGGTGGTGTGCGGGAATGCGGGTGTGATGTCAGTTAAGATTGCGCTCAAGGGGGCGTGTGAGGAGGAAAAAGGGCCAGAGACCTGAACGAACAGGGGGGAGGGGTGCGTTGGGCCCTATGAGTCTGGGGAAAAAGCCCAGGAGGGACAAGAGAGGATCTGGAGGAATAGACAAGACTTGGATGGTACATATAAAAGGCGTAAATATTGACCAGACGAGAGACGTATCGTGGGGGATTGACAGGAAAGACGGCATTGAGGAATAGAGTGTTCGACCAAGGAATTGCGACATTACCTCACACTGGAAGGAAACCATCTTGATTTTTGTTGATTTGAGACGAGAGTTCCAATTGGTGCCAAGTCAAGTGCAAGAAATGGAGATGCACGAATGGGGCCGATGGGCGATGCGTCGACCTGACTGGTTGTCGTGTGTTGATGCAGCTTGCCCTATTACAGATTTTGACTGCAAAGAGACGGCCAGCTACACACGATTCGCTGGTGATGCCGTAACCGGATCCTCGAGTGGACGAACGTCTGCCACTTCTGACGAACCGTTCTCGAACTGGTGAGGGGGGCAAGAAGTGGGTTCCCAGTTACCCAAACTGCAAGATTTTTTTTTCGCGCAGAGTCGGGTCTTAACAGAGGATGCTAAGACAACAATCGACAGGTGGGATGAGGGGTGATGCTGCTTTTCGCATAGATGCCCGGACCAGCAGTAATCAAAGATTCCAGAAGGCTAGGAAGCAGGATTCGAATAGATTGCCGCTTTTGTTCGGAATATCTGTCCAGACCTCACGAAACAAGCAGTTTCTGTCTGCCTGGGCTGATGATGCTGTTGGTAGCGTTGACCGAAGAGTGGGTTCGAGGGGCTGAGTGTTCCTAGGCGGCTGGCTGACAGACGGGTGTCAACAAAGCAAAACCGGGCGGCGTGGTGTCGCTTGGGCACCAATATTTTTTGAAGGAGAATTCCCGACTGGACGGCACCTTTGAGCAACGTTTGATAGCGTGCAAACTAACGGAAAAAAGAGCCGCACTAGGGCAGTCCAAAGTGGAATTCTCTTTTCAAGGTGAAAAACAAAAAGCGATCGCGGTCAGGGCGGTGGACCGAGGAAAAGAATGTCGTGTCTCGCAGAGATTTGTGTGGTGAAGAAAACTTTCTACGAGAAAAGACAGTTGCGGGTGAGGCTTGGATGGAGTTTGGGCGTTGATGCATCATTAGCTCGCTTCGGTTGCCAGGGTCGCCAGGGTCGGCCAGCTGCAAGAGCCAAAAATGGCCCGGCACGGGAAGGGCAACAGTCTGTTCACAAAGGGCAGTTGCTCTGTCCCAACGCACCCCCTGAATCAACACATCCCGCCAGCACGGGACGACAGCGGAGCAGCCCGTCGGCGGACGACTGGCCAATCAGACGGGCCGACACGGCTTCCCAAATAGATGCAGCCGCCAGGGGAGGCATGAATTCGCCAACACGAAACCTGAGTGAAGCGCGTGCAAGGTTGGCAAGGAGCGCGTTTCAATTCATTTAAAAAAAAAGCAGCCAATGCCGGCAGCCACATGCCCACCATGACCCAGAACGGAGGGGGCGTGAACGCAGTGGTGGGATTTGACGATGCATGCCATCACCACCTTTCATTCCCATCCCTTTGCGATAAAGTCACGTTAGTTGCGGCTTCTTGGTCTGGAGTCTCGAACAATCAGCTGATGGAAAGAAGAGCCAAAACCTGCTCATAACAGACACCATCAACATCACCAGAAATGCAGCTGACAGCCGCCCGGCAAGACATTTGTGTCGTACGGACCGAAGGTGCGACGACATTCAAGACCCCACAACAGCCAGGGTGCCGAAGAAAATGGTGACACAATCGGATGCCCTGTCGTTTCTGAGACGACAAAATCGAGATGGTTCCCGTCCCCAGGAGGGCTGATCTGTCCGTAAAAAGAATGCTTGCTCGGCCAGTTTGATGGCCAAGCTGGTGGCCCAGGGAGAAACCCCATCACATCCCTCATTGGGACGTCCTTTTGGGGCATCGCGGAGATCCATCAGAGCTCACAGGGGGCTCCAAGGCAAGCGAAAAGGAACAGACCCGACTGTTGCAATCCCCATGTTGCTCCCAGACCTGACTCACCTGAGGACAGTCCGCTCACCTCGCCAATGCGACGTACCTAAACTCGCATGTTTCGGATCCCCGTGATGATCGAGCCATTGGGTAGAGTAACGTATCTTGGCTCAGGAACGCCCCTGGCACTAAAGCCCGTTTGAGTTTTCCAGATATTGAAGAAAGCCGTCGGCGGCATTGGCATCAGGCATTGCTCGACTTGCAAAAGCATGCAAACAATGCTTCTGGAAAGCTGGAGGTGGGTGTTCCGTCCCAGGCGGACCGGGCCAATGGCGATGAGGCCCGGTCTTTTTGTATGCACGCCCCCAAGACTGTCTCCTTGTTTCAGAGTTGGCTGACCATCTTCCGGCCAACTGGAAAGCTGGATCAGCAACAGCAGCCGCGCAAACGACATTCGACAGTGATGGCCTTTTCTCAAAGCATTGATAAGTGCCAGATCCAGACTTGATATTAACCAAGTTGGTGATCTGATATGTGTGCAGAAGGAGTGCATGAACAGCGGCGCGACCCAATGCGGGGAGCCACTGTCGCGCGCGTCTGTCGTGGCACGCCAGTGGCTGACTTTATTGCAGTCGGTATTACTGTGTGCACAGTGAGGTGTCTCCTCGCATCACCCCTGTGAATCATCACAAACTCGCCGCGTCTTCTCTGGTCGTTTGATATATCATATACGGCAAGTGCCGGGCAGTCTGGATCACAGCTCCATATCTGATGACGGCGGTGCTGCTTTCTCCAGCAGCCTGGAGTTGCTTCGGGATTCCTGACTCGAGACGCCATGCTAAGCGCGAGGCGCAGGCCGAGAAAACGGTGATGCCAATGACAGAGATGCCACTGGGAGATGAGTTATTGCTTTGGAAAAGGTTGAGATGGAGTCGAC
Organism: Rhypophila decipiens; assembly: GCA_033297075.1. Classification (NCBI taxonomy): domain Eukaryota; kingdom Fungi; phylum Ascomycota; class Sordariomycetes; order Sordariales; family Naviculisporaceae; genus Rhypophila; species Rhypophila decipiens. Next base: position 916,653 of record MU858045.1, on the reverse strand, counting down.
GGAAGCCCGGATGACGCCCGGGTCCAGTTTTGCAGCTCAGGATGGAGCTTTGGGAAGCTCTATCAATAGGATAAAGATGATACGAAATTAGCGCAAGACCGGAGTCTGGAGCTAGAACATTAAAAAGATCAAGGAGATCGACCAAAGAGGCACTATCAACTTGGCAGTGGTCCACCTCTGCCCTGAGGTGGCCGAACTCTCGGGACTGTGCATGCTCGGGAGGAGATCCTTTGACGCCTGCTGCCGCCGGCCGGGCCTCCATGGCCAGACGGGAGACCTGACTGGGCCTGCCGGCCACAGCAACGGCCATGAAATTTGATCCAAAGAAGATGGAATTGCAGAAGAACGGCAGTCTGAGATGTCAGGAGAATAGGGGCCAAATTGAGGTATGCAATGATGGAGCATGAATTTAGGACATTACATCATCAAGGAGACAGCTTCAGTGGGTTGCATCCTCGTTTGTCTCCCGTGCTTCTTTTCCCGGGGGCAAATGCTAAATTCGTTTCTTGCTCCCTGAAATGCTCCGTTGATTGGCAAGGAGTTAAGCTCTTGTTTCGTGAGTTCTGACAGCCGATACTGTATCCCGGTACCGGCACACGGAGTATCACATTGCTGATTGACTCTGGTGCCTCTTTCCCGACTGATCGCACGCATCTCAAAGTTCTCAACAATCACTGCAATTCCACCCACTCGCGCATTTTGTCGCCGACAATTTCATCCCGCTGTGGATTCGCCATCTTCTTTGGCCCAGCCGGTAAATTAGCTTCTTATCTAGAGTCTTTACGGGAGAGCGCAAACACCGAACTTTGGGCGTCGTCCTTTTTCCCGCCCAGATTCCAGTGCCGTCCAGTCCCCAAATCTCTTCAATTCAAAGCAACCAAACCAAACACACCAGTCTGAAGCGGACAGGGTCAAACACCAGGACCCCCTGCATGCGATATACCTGGGTCATCCACATCGCCATTCTCCACTTGTCGCTTTGTGCACGTTCGCTGTGCACTAAAAAGTGTCTCCATTCCTCATAACTCGGGGCCATACCGCCATTTCGTTCTTTCGTCTCCCTCTCGATCTCCTGCTCTCACGGCCTCAACGTCATGTCGTCGCCGCCGGTCTCACCAAGCAGCAGCGGTAGTCCTCCTCTTACCTTTCTGGAGCAGACTGTGTCTCTGCTGGGCAGCGTCGCAGGCTATATGCGGCTGCCGGCGATTGCTTCAACTGTATGACCCGATACTCCTGCCTCTCTCACCCAGTGCCTTCATGGCTGTACCGCCAACCGCGCCGACTGGCTCAGGGGGCAAGTTGCCAGAGCTTTCTTTGTGTCTTTTTTCTTTCAGTATCGGACCTCTAGCTAACCTGTGTGTTTCTTCTTTTCAGGGAGTCGCTGCTGTTCTGACCGGCCTACTATATTTCAAACAAAAGTAAGGGTCCCCTTAATTTTTTTTTTTGAGGTTTCAGGGGTATCCATTTGGGGGTACCATCAACACCACCACAACAATTACGACGTACTGACATCATGAACCTCTAGGGCACTCATCTACCCCTCGCATATGCCCCCGAACTCTCGAACCGATATCCCGCGCCCCAACCAGTTCAACATCAAGGACTATGAGGAATTGATCATCCCGACCAACGATGGCGAGAAGCTCTCGGCCTTTTACATACGGGGGCCCAGGGGCGGTAAAAACTCGAATGTGACGGTGCTCATGTTTCACGGCAATGCGGGAAATATTGGCCACCGCCTGCCCATCGCACGCATGCTCATCTCCCAGACAGGCTGCAACGTCTTTATGCTCGAGTACCGAGGCTATGGGATATCGACCGGTAGCCCAGACGAGTCTGGCTTGAACACTGACGCCCAGACCGCCCTCGACTATCTACGCAACCGGGCCGAGACGCAGAACCACAAATTACTGGTCTACGGACAGAGTCTGGGTGGTGCGGTCAGCATCAAGCTTGTGGCCAAGAATCAAGGACGGACCGACGCCGACGGCAACGAGCTCATCACCGGTCTTATCCTCGAAAACACGTTCCTCAGCATGCGCAAGCTGATCCCCAGCATCATTCCTCCTGCCAAGTATCTTGCTCTGTTGTGCCACCAGGTCTGGGCGAGCGACAGTCTGATCGCCAATATCAAGGTCCCGACTTTGTTTCTGAGCGGACTTCAGGACGAAATCGTCCCACCCATCCACATGAAGCGGCTGTATGATTTGTCCACGGCGCCCCTGAAGATCTGGAAACCATTTCCCGGAGGCGACCACAACTCCAGTGTACTGGAGGAGGGCTACTTTGAGGCCATTGCCGACTTCATTAGCAGGACGACCAGCAACGAGAAGAAGAAATACTAAGAGGCCACTTGCATGCAACGATGGAGGACATGTAATAATACGACATGTGTCGATGGAAATGTATGGGTTACGGTTCTGGATTTCTTATCATGCGGGAGCAGCTTACCTAACCCCGTCTAGGGACTGGTGGCTGTCCCGTCGGCGTTATGTGTCTGGGATGATTTCTTGTCGTTTCTTTCTCCTTTCACTTTCATTGTGATACATTGATACCCCCAGATATTAAGAGAAATCAACGTCAGATTCCGGGAGAGGTCTATTCATGCAGCTTTATCGTAGAGTACTTGCCAGGGGCGTGGGCGGATCAATGAGCCAAGTTCCTCGATTGCCCGCATGGGTGAGTGGGGAGAAGCCATACCCATCTGGTGAGAGAGGTAGAATTCTTGACTGTCGGTACATCATGTATTGGTCAGTTCGACGAGGTGGTTTTCCCATGGACCCAGGTCCCGAATGAGACTCATGCGTGATTAAGCCATCACGCGGGTGAGCAGCGACTTGGAGGCGGGATAGGTTCTCCAAAACAGGACAGATATGGATATGGGCATCGATCACTCGATCCAGTGACATGTAGGTTTGTGCGGAGCGTCTCCTGTTGTTTGCTTGCTACGTTCACCTCGGTCCAACAAGCCAACGAATCCACACAAACATCACACCCACTGGTAACCCCAGGCCGTGACGACTCTGAGATGGCCAGGCGGATAATGTGAACTTTGTTCAAGAGCCCCCGTCTAATCTCAAGAGTTGAATCTCGTAGTCGTTACTCGGGTCAGAGGCTCGGATGGATCTCACCACCAGGCTAGATCAGTTCGGAGCAGACCAAATACGTCAGATAGACCAGAGGCTTTCATCTACACGAAACCAATAAATATCTGGAATCCCATGACATGTACCGGATAAGACCAAGAACTACCAGATGGGTATGCTGTCAAGGAAAAATAGATAAAAGTGTGCCAATAAATTTACGCAGGTCGTCAATAGCCGTCTGGTCACCACTCGCTTAATACTTGAAGTACGGAGTACCTATCTATATCTTGTATTATATATCCCGTTCGGCTCGGTTCCGTTTCGGTGGTTTGCCCAGTTCCTGTTTCCTATTCCCAGTTCGGTCACTCACCCGTGTGAACTATACTTGTCGATGCGAGGTAGGCGAGATGGGTATAAAATGAGTTGGGCCAAGCTTACAGCTCGGCAAGTGATGGGACGACAGAGGACAGAGTAACAAAGGGAGGTTTACCATGCGAGTTGTAGTCTGCTTACAGTAAGTGGGCAAGGGCAGTTACCGAGAGGCCAGCTAAGGTGTGAGTTCTGATCCGAAAATAAACCACCCCATGTTTATCGGAGGTATATCGCGTGTAATATAACCCTCAGCTGCACACGCATGCAGCACTGGGTGCATATCGTGGGACTGGGAGTGGGAGGCGTAAAGGTCCTACGCTACGCTAGTTCAGCTTCATCACTACCGATCCAACATAAGACCGACTCAACTCATTGCCGATCCCACATCAGGACCAATAATTCCAATTCAAGATCAAAAGCAATACCGATCCGAAATCATCAATGACACCATCAGCAGCAATACCAAGACGGGCGATATCCCCCTCACCTCACGCCTCAGCCCCAGCTCTTCTACGGAAACGCGGGGCGATGTGCTCAGCTCGGTACGGTAAGCAGCAAATGTCGAGCTAACTGAGTTGGTTATCTGATCCGGGGAAGGACCCAATCCCTCGGTAAGCAAGGAGAGGGGTTGACCGACGGGCTGACGAGGAAGGTAAAGACTGCTGCTGGAGGGGGCGGGGGAAGAAGGACATCAAGTTGACCCAAGTGAACAAAGAACTTGCTCCGTACTGGTAAAAGAGACGAAGAAAGCAATGGGGCAGAGCGTAAAAAAAAAATAAAAAAAAGAAGAAAAGAATGGTCAGCCGGCTCTTTTCCTAACCCCTTTCCCGTCCCCAGTCCATGTACTCGTAATAGAACAGCAAGACAAATACCATCAATGGAAGCAACGCAAATGCATAGAACCCACCTCTACCTTGCGTATTGCCCACGAGCTCGGAACAAAAATAAAGAAGAGAAGAAAAATAAAGTGAAAGAAAGTAAGGAGAAACAAGCGCCCGGGATGGTTTCGATCCACCGACCTCGCTCACGTATGGGTTAACCTCCGTCGGGACCACTGACCTGCCCAGTGACGCTGCACGCGCTCTGACCGCTGAGCTACCGGACGGTGCCTTTCATTGACTTGTGTGTGTGTGTGGGAGATTATGGTGGTAGAGTTGGATTTATGCTTTCCATCTGCTTATCTAACATTCACTGGAGGATATGTGGCGGAAGAAGGTTTGGCTGGGCTCTTTATGGAGGGAGAACACGGAGGACAAGAGTTGCATGTTGGAGGATGACAGGTGCCAAATGGATCGTGCTAGAATTGGCCCGGATATGAAGTGATTATCTATAGCTGACAACACATCTAATTCAATGATATTCTATACATTCGGTACCTTAGTTGGTCTATATCTTTGCTTTCCCTATCCCTCTTGAGGGATCCTTCTCTTCCTCACGCAGCCGGGGCCCGAGTTAGAGGGGCATTGGCCGTTGTGGCAGGTACATCCTGATCTTGCTCAGCTTCATCATTTCCTTCGCTGACTATTTCGCCATCATCAGCCTCCTCTCGTGTCTTGTCCTTTTGATCTTCATCCGTGACCTTGATCTCACTATCATTTCCCCCAACCTCGCTAGGAACCGAACCTTCCCCTTGCTGGCTTCCTCCGCCGCCAGAACCACTCTCCTCAGCCCAATCACTATTCCCAACACCCGCAGTATCCTCTTGCCCGTCGACAACATCCTCCCTGCCACTGCCACTACCACTACCGGTCAGATCCTCCTTCTCAGCAGCAACAAGCCAATCATCCTCCACAGGCTCAACAACAACAGGCTTCTTCTCCTTCTTCTTCAACAAGGCAACAAACGACCGTCCAGGCGGAGTCGGAGGAGCCGACGAAACGGCTCCTCGACCCTTGAGGTTGACAACCCCGCCAGCCACTCCGCTCGCGGCAATAGCGCTGGCGAATGACGGCGCCCCTGTAGAGCCTTGCCCTTGTGCTCCTTGTTCATTCTGTGAAGCAGAAGCAGCACTTCTCTTCCATCCGCCCCGACTAGCCACCGCCGACCAGCCGCCTGCTAATGTTGGCGCTTTATCTGATGATCCGGGACCCTCTCCTTGTCGACGCGTGATAATTGGCGCTGCGGCTGAGGGATTATCCACCCGACAAAGGATAACTTCCTTCGAGGCGAGGCCTAATCTCGTGACAATCTTTGCAATAACCGGCTGTAGGTTAGTTAGCATCGTCTCGATGGCTTTCTCTTGCGGCGCTGGGTTCGCTGCTGGAGCACCAGATAAGACGGGTACCGCAATAACAACAACCTCATCGCTGCCGGTAAGATACCGCGTGACAAACTCCACCTTGACAGTCATCAACCCAACCTTGACCGAGCTGTGACTGCTTTTCCTCAGTTCTGGGGCTAGCCCCTCCTCAACTTCATCAATGGTCAACCCAAACCTAGGCCCCCCAATCAACAGGGCATTGAACGCCGGCGGTGGCGGCACCTGCTGTAGCAATGCCCTTTGTCGTTCAGCAGCGTTCAACATTGACGCGGCAGTTTTACCGCTTCCACTCGCAACCGTAGAACTTGACCCCGTCGCAAGTTTCAAACTGACACACTGACCAAGCGTCTTCTTCGGTGCCGCGACAAACCTCGGAGTCTTGAAGATACACACATGACGATGCGGCTCCGGATCCTGACTCTCCGAGTCCAGACCGTAATCCTCAGCCAGGGAATGGATAAACGCCCGCTGGTGCGCCGGCATCGGCTTAAACCGTAACCGTTTGTTCCCCTCCTCGGCTGGGCTGGTAAACACCCTAAATTCGCGCTCTTGCGACTGCGCCCAGGGAATATTATCCCGGTACAGCTTGAGTGTGGTATCCGAGTAGGGAATATGCGCGTCAGTGTGTGTCTCGGGGTCGATATTCAGCGCGTCGGCTAATCGGCGGTTTCTTTGTAGTCGTAAACACTCTTCATCGCACTTGAGCTGTGTCGGCGTGTATCCATCTCCATTCCGCGGATTCAGCCTCGTAGCTAGACAGCGCACCTCTTGCTTCCTGTTCTGGCAGGGGCAGGTGATGAACGTCTTGGATGGGCATGGCTTGTCTTCCTTGCATGGCAATGGGGCATGACACGTTTCCTGGCAAGTATGTTCGCACGATTTCCTCACTCGTCCACAAGGCTGCGAGCAATGTGTCGGCCCCGCGGTGCCAGCATCTTCGCACTCTCCTGGGCGATGGCATGTCTTTTTGCATTCATGGGCCCCGCACTTGAGTTTCCTTTCGCAAGGCAGGCCGCATCTCACCTCGCCGAGCCAACAAGGCTGATTCTTGAGTGTCTTTTTGCCGCAGATACACGCCTTCTCCACGAGAAAAGGGCACTTCGGACACTCCACCTCCTCGGGATGACACTGGTGCGATACGGCGGGATGACCACATTGCCGCGCCTTGGTACACGGGAAGCGACACTCAGGCGGCCGAGTCCCACATGGCTGGGGCGGCTGGAGGACCGTCCTGCCACAGGAGCAGCTGATCTCGTCAAAGATGGCTTCCGGGCAGGACGCACACGGTCCCCTGTGGCACATTTGCTGACATGTGTGCTTACCACATTTCAGCTGGCGACCACAGACTTGGAGACAGATGTGCTCTGCTTCAAAGTTGTCCGGGTTGTTGATGTTGTTGTTTGCCGTGGAAGTACTGCCGCCGCTTCGTTTCTGCTGCTTCTTTCGTTCGGCCGCTTTCTTTTCGCCTGTGCAGCAGACTTTGCGGCATTCGTGACGACCGCAGTTGCGTTGGACACGACAGACTCGGTCACATTCGGGCTGTTCCTGGGTCCCTTCGTGGCAAATGAGTTCCTGCGTGGTTCGTCCGCACCGGCAGGGGACTTCAACCACCTGCTCGCAGGAAGGGCAAGGGCCGTCGTGGCATTTCTGGGGACAAAAGTGGCCACAGGGGAGGGTCTTATTGCAGACCTCTTTGCAATGAGGAATAGGATCCTGACAGCTCTGGCGTGGCTCCGTAATAAGTTTAGTGATGGGCGTTTTGCCACAGGGACATGTGAAGACGACATCCGGAGATAGCGGGCAATGAGCAGGCTTCTCGTCCTGCGAATGGCATTGCTTCTGGCAAGTGTGGTGACCGCAGTCGAATGGTCTCCCACAGACTTTCTTACAGTCAAATGAGCCCTCAAACCATTCTTCTGCAGCCTCCTCCGACTTGATTTGACCGTAGTTGAACGATTCCAGCATCTCATCCCGTTGCTCGCAGGGCATCTTGCGCTGCTCCTTTCCGCAATAGCACGTAGCCGACACCGTCACCTTGCAAGCTCCGCAGAGCCCAGTATGGCAGGGTTGCGGACACTCGTGTTCACCACAGGGGAGCAGGTCCCCGCAAATCTCGCCACAGCTAAATCCCTTGCCGTAGTCGGTGTCAACACACCTCTTGGTCGAAGTGTGCTTGCCGCAATAACAAGTCTGCTCTGGTCCCATGAGCGTGCATGGCGGACATGGTCCAGCATGACACATCAAGGAACACGGATGCGGGCAAGTAGCGCGGGTCTTGTTGCAAGTCTGGCCGCAGGTATGAGGCGGCAAACCGGGGATGGGTCTTGGGTCCGTATCCTTTCCACACCAGCACCGATGAGGACCCGGGGCATCCACAAGAGAAGAGTTACAGCCCGGACATCGCCAAGTGGGCTGTTGGTTTTCGCCGTTCTGGTTCTGGTTCTGCCGGTCCTCTTCGGCCTTCTTCATCTGATTGGTGTGCCATTTCCTGACGCAGTGGAGATGGGCCACGGTCCAGCAGATGGAGCAGGACCAGACTCGGGACGTCCGTACCACCTCGCTGGTGCAAATCACACACTCGTACTGGCCGTTGTCGATGTCTTCGTGGATCCGAGTGGGCAGATCCTCGGCCGTGGATTTTGTTGTTTTCTTTGGGACAGGCTGTGGTTTGTGTCTTGGTTTGTTTTGGGGAGCTCGAGGGGCGGTATTTTGCACCGCACCTACTGGCTGGCCTGGGATAAACTCATTAGCCGTGGGGCTCAGGCCATTGCCATCTGCAGCTTGCGGTGGTGGTTGAGACTGAGGCCCAGGACGGGCACGATGAGATACCACGACGGATCGTTGAGTCGTGTTGCCCCTCCCTCGCCCAGGTCCGCCTCGTCTGCCCCGGTCACCTCGTGAACGGCCTGGCTGGGAGCCACCTCTGGTCACTTCTTGGCATCTCTCATTCGAAGCCTCGACCCTTGGTTCAGGTGCCCGTGCTGGAGCGGCTTCTGTATTTACTGGCGGTGCTGCTGACTGAGCCGAATCTGCTGGAGTGCTGTCGCCGTCATAGTCGGCCCTTGCAGCACGTCTTTGCCTGTACCGTCCACCTCTGTATCCTCTTCCACCTCGACCTCCCCGCCCTCCTCTGCCTCGTTGAGAATTGCTTTCTCCTCCTCCCTGAGACGGGGCAGTCTGAGAAGCATCAGCCATGGTCACAGATGAAAAGTTGCTACCAGCCTGTGAAATTAGATTCCGTGATGGTGATTTGTGAAATGCCCAATTGGGTCAGGTTTGCTACTGGGTTTGCGCTTTGAAAAATACAGCGTCTTCGGATATTCGAGAGAAATGAAGCAGAAAAAAAGGCCGCCTCTCAATTCTCTACTCCCCTAGAAAGACAAAAGCACTCGAAATCAGGGTCGTGTTTAGATCAAGTCGGAGTTGAGTGTTCAATCTTTCAATGCCGAGATATATCTGTTGAAGTGGGGGGGCAAAGGCTTTCTGTGAGCAATGCAGCGGCTGCTCGCTATTCGCTGGATGACGACCTGCAGCGCTCTTACCCGCGAACGCGACCCGTGGCAATGGATTGGAAATGCCCCCTAGCGGGCCTAGCCTCCCCGTTTTTCAGTCCGAGGCCGCTGAAAATAGCCCTGTAGCTGTCTGTGCCTGCCGTTCTTTGCCACCGTTTCCTGTCAATGCTGGATCGGCCAAGAGATCGATTACACAACCCCCAGATTTTTGGATGGGATGAGTCACCTTGAATCATCGCAAAACGCCAAAAAGGTGCATTGCCTGACGGTGGAGGCGTGACTCTTTTTCTGTTTCAATACGATATGTTTCCGTCTTATTACTCACTTTACGCTTGAATTTGCTCCACCTGGGTTTTTCGGGATTATTGTTTACTGCCCAAAATACCTACCTTTACCAAAAGACCCAAGACCCACGAGCTCTCCACACTCTACATAAGTCCTGAACCCGCCACAACTTAATATCCCATAACACGTCAAGGTTGTATAGTGTAGCGGTTATCACCCCAGATTCTGATTCTGGTGACCCCGGTTCGATTCCGGGTACGACCTAATCCTTTTATTTTTTATCTCCTCACCGTTCGCTCCCTCAACTTTATATGGATTTGTTTATCAGTGAAGCTCATTTCATTGCTGCTTTCTGTTTTTTTGCCCTTCTCTACCTTCATAACCGTGAGATATATGACCTGTATTCTGACGTTACGAATTTTATTGACGATCTTGAACTATATCGCTACATAATAGAATTGACATGGAAAAGAGGAAATGGGGGAATAAAATGCTATGAGAGTAGCCAATCTCAAAAACCAAAACAAACGGACAAGAAAAAATGCAGAGAAAGAAACAACAAAGATGAGAGAGATTATACACCCACACCCAAACCAGCCCACTTCTCATCCAACGGACTCCCACACTCGAGGTCGAACCAGGTGTTGTGCACTGGTACTGGTTGAGGAGGAGAAGGAGCTGCAGCTCCCGGGGAGAAGATGGCAGCTACCTCCTCCCCAAAGATATCACAATGCGGCTTACCCTGCCCATCTTGCTCATGTCCTTCCTCACTGCTGTACTCCTCCTGTTCCTGGGGACGGTGATTCTCGCCCCTGGCTTCAAGATCTTGAGAATGCGGATGGGGCGGATAATAAGCGTAGGATTTACACCCGCTTGGATTTCCCTGCGTGATCTTCTTTTTGGAAGAACTTGTTAGTCAAAGCGATGATTGATAGGAGTGAAATAAAGGGGGCAAGGTAAACAATCATTCATCACAAAGAAGTACGTACCAAACAGCGCTGATAACACCCGCCCAAAGAAATGGGCACCCCGGGAGCTTCTTCCACCACCTGTTCAATGAGAAACGCACCATCAACTTCGTCTTGCATCTTCTGTGTATCGATCTGGTTCTTTTGATCCTCTGCAGTTTCTGCGCCATAGTCCCGTCTGCTCAAGTTACGGGCATCCTTGCGTCCGGGTGGCCGATGATCGACCCCCCAACCACCAACAAACCCAGGCGGACTGTCCCGAACGGGCGGAGGGCCTGGGTGAATGTCCTTCACATTGCAGTGAATGTGTCGATTGGGGCACTTGCTGCCGATGAGGTAACCCTTGAGCTTCAGCTTCAGCTCCAGGATTAGGAAGAGCAGTTGCATCGGGCTGGAGATCTGTGTCGTCCAGGCAGAGTGTAGTCTTGACTTCGACTTGAACCTGAACTGGCACATTTGCAAGTTGAGGTCTGACATCGGGTTGTGGCTTTGGTCTTCTGAATGCTGGTGATTTCGGCGGGTCCGTCATGGCCGGTGACGGAGGCGGCGCTGGCAATGGAGGCAAAGGAACATGAGGGATATCCTGCAGTGGCCGAGGACGAGGATGACCAAGGGGTGGTGTAACAAATCCTTCGCCGTTGTTAGCACTTGGCGTGATCGTCGCGAAGTGCTGAATAGTCCTTGTCTCCGTCCTGGTGATCATCTCGCCTTCCCTGCCAACGTCATGTATGTGTTCAGCACCACCACCGAGGCTCCCTCGATCTGGCTTGTTGTCAGGGACAGGACCCTCCTCATCATCATAATCAACATCTCTCTTCTGTTTCTGTTTCTTTTTCTCATCGGAAGTGACAAACCCAGTCTCTGCAGCAGCAACGTCTCCCGCTGCTGTACCTTGTCTCTGCTGCTCCCCGGGCCAGAATTCAGCCCAGAGGCTATTGCTTGATGATGGTGTGGACGAAACAACGGCAGATGGCTCGACACCTTCTAGCGGGAGGTTGAAAATGTCGACACTCATCGATGTGGCAGGCGCTGAAGATGCCGGCTCAATGTACGGAGTAACCGTCGAAGCAGGCACAGGGACAACCTCAAAGCTCAAGGTCATCGGGGAGCCATCTTCATCCTCGGGGCAAGGCTCGCTGGTTACTTGGGCGGCCTGCGGAAAAGGCAGAGGTAGGTTGCGGCAATGGCTGAGGCAGAGAATCAATCTCGGGAGCGGGATGAGCATGAAAGTCAGGACGAGGATGCGCATAACCACGAGGGGGCGGCGACAGCGGCGGAACAGCAGGATAATCCAGCGGAGGATAACCACCAGCTACAGTAGCAGGGGGAGGTGGCGGACCAGGAACGGGCAGGAGAGGTACGCTAGGCTTCGGCCTTGAAGCCGTGATCAACAGGGTGACATCTATCGTCTGAGTAACGGTCGTGATACACGGCGTTGTTGATGTGACTGGCGCATCCAGAGGGACTGACGCCGTGTTGATGTCGTCGTCCCCATCGCCTGGGAGGAAGTTCAGGCCCGAGACGGGGCCGCCTTCAAGACCTGGCTCCAAAGGAGGAAGATTATCTTGAGCCTGGGCTGATCCCGGAGCTGGGTTGTGATTTGTTGGTGGTGTAATAGCCACCGGAGGAGGAACCGGCTTCAGGTTGTTGCCATTGCCGTGGCCATTCTGACGACCACCCTGAGGAGGGCCCCAATGTTGGCGTCGTCTGAACCTATCCCGTCGTTGATACTTTGGTGAGTCTGGATTTCTCCCCTGTCGTTCACCGAACAAGTTAACTTTCAGCTCGAAAGACCCGATCTACCATTTGGGAACGTATCATCACTTACACCATGTGGCAAGGCTTCGATCCCTTGGACAACCAGGGCCACGGAGCAGAGCACAGTAGTCAGGCGCATGATGTTAAGGGCCGAAAGTAAGCAAGTCTGAAAATTGTCGGATCAACAGCTTGAAGGAGTCAATTCCACTGCTCCTCTCACTGCGAGACTGTCGAGCTTTTATTACATGGTGAAGGGTCATCTTATGCAGTCATGACAACCAAGGGAGTATTTGGCGACGAAAGAGCAGTAATGAAGGGCCACTATCCATTTGGTACAGCATAATTACTTGGCAGCTATTCGTCCGGGAGGGCCCTGCTACCGAAGCGTCTGATGAAAGGGAGCTGGGGATATAGATTCACCATCATCAACAATTGGCGAGGGATGTAATGAAGGGGGCATATAGTACAGACCTAGGGAGTCGTCCCGGTAGACAGGGCGTAGCCCACATATTGCCCACGTGGCTCAACACCCCCTGAGCTGAAGAAACGACGATCCTCACACACAGACATCACGCTAAGACATCGGACGCAATATATGCATTTCCATTTCTTCACTGCATTCAACGTAACTCAATGCAGTGCGATGAGTGGCCTAACCCCATACCTAGATACTTAATCTTCTGGCCCACGCTCCAGCTTAAATCGACCCACCGAGACACACTTGGTGATGCTATGATGCTGCTCCCCTTTGTCCCTGGTAATACGTCCGCACTGAAAGTGAATACCTATATGAAAAATACAGAGTAGAAAATGATCAACGAGAGGAAGGAAAAGCCGCCCGGACCAAGGAGGATCACCGCCAAGCCTCCGGTAAAGAGAGAAGAAAGAAAAAACCATGCCCCGAGATGGTGATGCAGCAACTGAGTAGGCTGTTTTTGCTGCCAATGGTCGGTTGGTTGTGTTTTGTTGCCCATGAAGAATGCTAATGCAGAGGGTATCGTACCAATAACGAAAAATCGAAAAGAAAATCAAACGCCACCTATTCCCACCCTGGGTCACTTCGTCCATGAACTCCATCCCCGCCAGGAAACCCTATGCCGAGATGCCGATTTGAAAAGTAGAGGAAAGAGAAACAAGAAAGCTAAATGCATTTCCCGCGTGGCTCAAGCCAGTATACCAGTTTCGTAGCCGGTCGCTATCAATCGTGCCAGAGATCGTATCTTTGGCGTCCATTCGGAAAATGGACCATTAGCAGTGTAACCAGTCCATAAGGAATAGTCCCGAGGAAAGTTATTAGTCCTCCCAGATAGTCTCCAGATCTAGATCTTGCCGTCTCTCGGCGCCGCAGACGCTCCATCGCTTTCGCTTGTCCCTTGCTCCAAAACTCAAGGTCCTGCCACGCACAGGCAAATCCAGGCTTCCCTTGCCCTTGCCGTCACCACCTTCAGCAGCTTCAACTTCAGCTTCCAGCTGGGCAATCCTCTCAGCCTCCAGTGCTGCCTCCTCGGCGTCGGGGGAATCTGGGATAGTCTCGAGACTCGAGATGCTGGGACTTCTCGATCTTATCGATGTCGGCGTGGAGGGTACAGAAGACGAGTGATAGTTGAGAGCAAATGGATACCCGGTAGAGAGCGAGTCGTACGAGCGGTATGAGGGCGAGGTCGCCGTGGATGAGGGCGTGGTAGGCATGTTCGGTAATGAGCCCGTGCTGGCCGAAACTTGCCGTAACGGAGAGGAAGGCCTCCTAAGGCTCGATGCCACGACTGCAGCAGGCAGTCCAAGTCCAAGATTCGGTGCGCTGCTTCGCTCGGATAATCTGCGCTCGGGATCAATTACCGAGACTCTGGTTGGCGATGTGGGGAACGCCTCGTCCACGGGCTTCCGGTGAGGGCGGATCCGACTAGGCGAGCCAGAGGGGCTCTGTGGTCGTATCTGAGGCGAGTATAGTAGATGACCGGTGCCATTGATACCGGGCATGGATTGAGTGCGCGCCATTGGAGGCGGCAAGTTGACGGCTGATCTCGACCTCGTGTGGACACTGGACAGTGGTGAGGCGGCGCGGGGTCGGTAGGGGAATGTCGTGGAAGGTGTCCACGAGGGCGAGGTTGGTGACGATGAAGGTGAGGGGTCGGTGGATCGGCGTAGCGTCGGCGGCTTTCGGAGGTAGTCGAACTCGGAGTTGAGAGTAGTTGTCGAAGACGCCGGGCCCTGGACTCGGAGACTCGGTAGAGGAGAGGGTCGGAACTCCTCCATCCTCTCAGTCTCTGGGACGGGCTCCATGTTGGGTCTGGATATAAGGTACGGTTGAGAGCAAGTGCGGTGGTGATGTATGAAATATTCGGGAATCCCGACCTGTCACCTCGGGGGAGAAGTCATGGAATAGCGAATCCAGCTTAAACGATCCGGCCAGCCGTAGCGAGTAGCACCGAGTACAGTACAATGTCGGTCGGAGGAACAGAATTCGTGTTCGAAACAGCGCGGATCGTCGTCGTCGGGGCCCTGGAGCGGGGGATTGGAAATCGACCGTCTGGTCTGTTCCAGGTGACTTGGGTTGTGCAGACCTGTGCAAAGGGCAGGGTGCAGGGTGCAGAGCTGGCCTTTTTGAGGTCTCTCGACTCGGCCTGTCTCAGATGGCAGCACGGAATCGATCAAATCGGAGCGGGGGAGGCGATTTGATCAGACGATGCACCATGCATGCATCGCAATGTCGTGTGGACGACGGAAGGTGCAGTCGAGGGCAAAAAATGGAGGTTGAGGTGACAGGAGGTGAAGCAGCGTGAGAGGCTGATGACCTTTGTATTATTGATCTGGGCCAGAGTCGGAAACAACCAGTTGGTTGGTCACTGCACTCGCGCTGCTTCCTGCTCTCCTGGAAGGAGGAAGGTGAGTTCATGAGCCGGAAGCATCGATGGCTTTTGCATAAGAGGACAGCAACCATTGGTTCCACATTCGAGGGGAGGGGTCCAGGACTCCAGTTGCTGGGGCAGGCTCCACAGCTGTTTAACCGGGGGTAGGTAGCGGCTTGCTTACAGCAGGTTAGCGGCAGGTAGGATACGCTGAAGCAAAGGTTCTGAGCCAATAGACTGCCGAGGACAGCCCGACAGACTGAATCCAGCGAAGTGGGGAGCGAGTCCACCAAGGTTCCCAACCTGGTGGTCCCGCTTGAAGGGTCGACCGATGCTTTGCTGTTCATCCCAGCCGCTGTTCGGATCGCTGCGTAGGACCTGTTCAGAACTCTACTTGCACTTGACCATTTATTAGCAACTTCCCAAGCAATGGCTTCCAGAACGTCTAGCGCGGATTGTGATAAGAATTCAAATAAAATTCCTGTCGTCATGGAATATCACGATCCGCTTGAGCGGGAATTGGAGAACTGCTCGGCTGGGGATAGTTGCAACGGCTCCATAGTGGCCAACTTACAAGAACCGACCCAGCCGATCACAATGGATCAGCGTGAGCTTGGTATGTATCTGCACTGCTGCACACATGGAAATCGTTGTTTATCCGTACTTTGAAGTCTTAACTGGGTAAAAGAATGGCATTCAGCATACGGATGTGAAGCGTCCGCCTGCCTGCTCAGACTCTATGTTTGCAAGAAGCATGTCGTTTGCACTGCTTTGCAGATGACATGGAGCGCCCTTTCCTTCAAACCCACGGTACACTTCCATGTTGCAATCCATCACATTTCCAGACACCCCGTACTGTACGGAGCAATGGTGAGGGAAGCATTGATGACAGAGATTGACAGGTTTGTGCTGAAGCGCCTTGCAATGTGAAGCGAAGCGCCCTTGTCCAACACAAGAGTCTCACAGCTTCTGGGTGCTTTGCCACTGGGGGCCTCCTGGGGCTGGGAACGTGTCAATGCTGCAAGGGGCATACCGAGTTCTGCTTTGCTGTATTTCACCTCAGGGGCCACTGTGATATCAGCCCAAACGTGATATTGACTTTTGATACAGGTCGCTTCAAAGTTTCAAAGACAATTCCATGGCTTCCCAAGTTACTTGGCCAGCCGCTGTCGTTTCGAGACAACGATAATGGTTCTGGAGATCGTCCCAACCACCCAGAGTAGCCATGTCGGCGGCGCAAGCTTGGTTTGGCGAATGTCGGTTAACTAAACCGTCTTTTCGGGTGCCAATGCGATGGGAAACTGTTGACTGTTAATCACTGGAATATTCTAGAGCCAAGACCGGTGAAGTGTGGTGAACAAGTGCTTTGCTTCTCCCAGATTACCGTCTAACCATCGACACTCCCTCCGTATGCTGACAGGCCCGTCAGGACCGGATGCCGAAACATGCCGTCGAGTTCGGCACATGATTTCGCGCGTTGAACATGCATATCTACGAGCGGACTCGTGATCATGCAGCATCCGCTTGACTCGCGTGTCGGGCAAGGTACACCCGTGTAAGCCGCTTTACCGCTGAAAGAGACGGCACCCTGATCCAAGCAGGTCGGTATCAACTACCTATCAATTTGATCAAAGAATTCCCAGAAAAGAAAACAAGCCCTCAAAGAGGTCTTGTCATGAGCGATTTACTGATCTTGATGATGCCGCAATTTTCTGAGTGTCAACGGGCCATAGAACTTCACTCAAGCGAAGCCCGCCCAGATTGCGGTTATGCAAGATGCATTCTGGAACCCGTGTCCCGTCTTGAGCGACATGGTGATCTCCCCGATGGAGACTCACAGCAGTAACGGAGACGGAGCAAATTCCCCCACGCAACGTCACAACAGGAGTGGGAGGTGCAGTGTCAAGTGTCAAGTGTCTTGTCAATGTCATTTAGGGGGGTCACGGTGGCATCGCCATTTCCATATCCCACAGGGCAGCTGTCGCAGTGTCGGCAAGCTGAGGCTGGGTGGGAACTTGGGGTTCAGCGGATTAGGTAAGAACCGGTCCATGTCTGGGGCGCCTGGGCGTGAAAGACATTCACATGCTGCTGTGAGAATGTCGCACAACACGAAAAGCCAAACAGGCAAGGTGGATACTCACAGCTCTTGAGACTGTGCTCGTAACTGCGTCATATGACCCTTTCTCTCGGCCGGTTGGTGGTAAAGTTGATCAAGTGGCTTTTGGTCGACAGAAAAGTCCGAGATCGACTGGACATCTCATGCGTGGAGGAATCGTCCCCGAACAAGAAAGTGCTGTGATGCCCCGTTTTAAGCCATGCTGTCTGCCGGCAGCCCGGCAGTGGTCCGGCCCGGGCGTGGAGGATGTGGAGGTGGCTGCGCTGCGCAAAGCCTCACACCGCTTCGGGCTAGTGCCTTCCTCCTTCGAGTTTGACAGCAGACGTGCATGAAGGAAATGAGGGATGGAACAGCGCAGACAGCAGGAGCCGGGCATTCAAGAATTTATTTTCAACTCCCGTCCTCTCCATCAGAACACACAAGCTCCGGGCTTATACCACTTGTACCCAATTCACCAAGACAAAAGGACGGCGGCTCGATTACTTGTCGCACTGGATATACGGTATCACGACTAATTGGCAAACCTTGACCTTGGCTCTGCGTATGAACAATTCGATATGATCTCGGCCATATCGGCGCCGCATGGTATCGAGCAGACCCACGGCCTGAAAATTCTTCCATGTTGCGACTTCTGAGAGATACTGAGGCCATGACGACAGCAACGAGTTGCTCTGTCCAAAAGACACACAAGAAGCTGAGTTGTTTACGAATATGCCAATGATATTTTACGTCTCGATGCGCTGATGGCGATCTCTTCGACTCCGAGTATAGGATTTTCTATCTCAGCATCATGTGTATGCGTCTGCCGTATATGATCCAGGCAGCCGTTTTCGACCCCCTATTCACAAGACCAAGGTGCCCCTTAATGGCAGGAGACGCGTGGCTGTGATCCTTCAACGGTGGACATTCAATTCCCTTCACTGGCCAACAAGGCCGTTATGGGTCTACTCCGAGCCCTGTGCTACACTGCAAGGCGTCTTGCTTGCATCTGTGGAAATAACACGTCCCCTAACCTCGTTTGTATCCTACGGTGGTAGTGATTGGCACTAGTTCATCCTTCGGCCACAATGCTAAGGTACATGATGGCCATTCGCTCAAGACAAATCGGTCTCAATGGCAGCAAAGTCGCAAAACAATGGCCCTGCAGCCAGGCAGAAGAATTTATTTCACATTGCCGCGTCATTCATCTTGAGAGTGCAATTCTGAGATTTTGGGCAGTTGTTGTGGTTATCGACAGTTTTGGTTCCCGATTGGGAAATCACTCGGCGATTGGGAATTTGGGATTGAACCCAAGGGGCAGAAGGAGCATAACAATATCGCAGGGCCGCGGTCTATAAGTCTGTCTGTCAGTCACGACTTCCCATCCCACGGCCGACCAAAAAAGAAAGGCTCGAGCCATCTTCGACTTTCAAGAGTTTGTCAGCTTCCTCATCCAAGCGTACAACCTTGACGACAACCTCTTCGACCCAAAATGTCTCTCAGTGAGCTCTTGACCCAGGTCAAGGCTCTTACCAAAAAGAACCTCCGCCTGCTGGTGACGCGACATTGGCTTGCCACTCTTCTCCAGGCCGTTGTGGCGCCCATTCTGATCCTCGCATTGACCCTGAACATCAACAACTTCTCTCCCACGTCTCAGAAATATGGATTCGGCGACACCCGTACCATTAGATCGATCAAGGACAGCATCAAAGACTCCCAACGCCTAGTTTTCGTCAAACCGCCGCATCTCGGCTCTGATGTCTCCGAGGTCATCCAGACCATCGCAAGTTCTCTTCGTCCCGAGCAAGTTTTCATCGCAGAGGACCAGGACACTGCCGGTTCCAAGTGCCCTCTCACATGGAGAGGCGTCTCGAATTGTTACGCCACCATCACCTTCAACGACTCGCCTCAGACCAAGGGATTGAACAAGACTTGGAACTATTCGTTGCGTTTTGATCCAGCACGCTCGTATGCTGGCGACAATGTTCACTCGGACGATGGCACCCAGCAAATATATTATCTTCCCACCCAGCTAGCCGTCGAGAATGCCATTACAAATTCCACCGAGGTCCCATTGGCGTACCAGTATACCGCCGTTTCACAAGAATCTGTTGACAATGCGAACCGGATCGCATATGGAACTACAGTTATCACAACCTACGTGATTGCATTCTTCCTGAGTGTGCTGCCCACCATCTACCATGTTGTCGGCGTAATCACTGGAGAGCGGGAGTCTGGAATCTCACACCTCGTTGATGCCATGGGCGGGAGTCCATCAGCCCGGGTTCTGAGTTATATTGCGTCCTTCAGTATTGTTTACTTCCCGACATGGCTGATCATGGGCTGCTGTAAGTCTGCTCTCCTTTTGATATCATCTCCAAAATAGGATACTAACATAATCTGTTCCATACGTCAGTGTACTGGGCTCTCCTTCTCCGAGAGTCTAACGCGGCCATTCCCATATTCTGGCAAATCTTTTCAGGTCTCGCCATGCTCAACGCGAGCATCTTTGCCGCCTCCTTTTTCTCCCGCCGGCGCATATCGAGCATCTTTACATGTGTGTGCTTTATGTGCCTTGCAGGAGGCGCAGCGATCCTCATCAACAAGGCGGTTCCAACGCCGACAGTCATTGGCCTTTCGCTCTTCTTTCCTTCCACGAACTACATCTTTGTCACATCTCACGTAAGTGACTCTTCCCTTAGCAGTTACTTTGTTTCCACAACTAATTCTCTGTCTCTCTATCAAGATGGCCGTGTTTGCGCTCGGCCTCGTCCCAGTTGATTTAGGTGTCACCAGGGTCGAACCCGTGGAAAAAAACAACCCGTTCCAGTACGAGCAAACGTATTTCGTCGCAGTTTGGACGTTCTGGTTGTTTCTGGTTATTCAGATCATCCTCTACGCCGTGCTTGCGATTCTTGTGGAGCGTTGGTACCACGGCATCAGCTTCAAAAACAGAAAGCTCTCGACGACGACCGCGGATGCCAACAGCCCGGCAATTCAGACAAATGCGCTTGGCAAAGTCTACCATGCATCCTGGTACAAGAGAGTTTTCGAAAGGAAGGATGGATTCACAGCTCTCGACGGCGTGGACCTCGTCGCTGAAAAGAACCAGATCCTATGTCTTCTCGGCATCAACGGCGCCGGAAAGTCGACCACGCTGGACTTGCTTTCTGGGCTTCAATCGTCGACGAGGGGGGATATGGTTATCAATGCCGGACACTCTCAGCTGGGAATCTGCCCACAGAAGAACGTCTTGTTTGACAGGCTGACTGTGCTCGAACATGTCAAGTTCTGGAGCGAGATCAAAGGCGAAAGGGCAGACATTGGCGTCTTGAACAGCCTGATTGAAGGCTGCGACCTAAGTATGAAGACGCATAGTCGGGCTTCGACTTTGAGCGGAGGGCAAAAGCGCAAGCTACAGCTTGCTTGTATGTTTGCAGGTGGAACTACTGTTTGCTTGATGGACGAGGTCACGACTGGATTAGACCCCATCTCTCGGCGAACCATCTGGAACATCATCCTAGCCGAGCGGTCGAAAAGGTCCATGGTCTTCACAACCCATTTTCTCGACGAGGGCGAGGTTCTCGCAGATCACATCATCATCCTCTCCAAAGGCAGGATCAAGTGCCAGGGCACCGGGACAGAGCTGAAAAACAGATTTGGCGGAGGATATCGCGTTCATGTGCCCAAGGAAGCCTATATCGCCGGAATCGAGGCTCCCCGTACCGTCCATCAGGATCGCATAGTCTACCGGACACCCGACTCCAAATCTGCCGCCGCTCTTGTCGCCCAGATGGAAGCAGCCGGCTGCTACGAAGCGCAGATGGCGGGCCCCACCATCGAAGACGTCTTTTTGGGTGTGGCGGAGGAGGACGTCACGGTATCTGCCGATGCAGCATCATCCGAAGCCGCCAAGATGGCCAGTATCGCGCAGCTCAGCCCCGGAAAACACACATCGTTCGGAAAACAACTCAAGGCGCTGCTGAAGAAACGGCTTCGAGTACTCCCACGGTACTGGGCATCGACATTCCTCGCTTTGGCGCTCCCCATCGCCTGCATACCAGGTATGAGCGAGCTGATAGGATTAAAGTTCATGCGGCCTAATTGCAATGCCAGCGGGGTGGACGTATATCCAAGCCCGATCGAGATATGGGCACAGAATTACGATGGCTATGTTTCGGGTTCGGGTGGCATGGATATCCCTTTTGGGCCTGCCTCTGCAAATGAGACGCTATACAAGGTCATGCAGGACTATCCCATTGCTCAAAATTCGTTCGATATGTCTTTATACGACGAGTATTTCCACATTATTCCGGAAGGCTTTGGCGAATTTCAGCAGGCGATTAGAGATTCTGTTGCAGCAAATGAGTACAAGATGGGCGGCGTCTGGGTGGGAGGTAAGGGGCAACCACCGACCTTCGCCTTCCAGGCCAGTGGTGGTGCCTTGTTCCAGACAATGGCACTTGTGAATCTCTACACATCGGTCACTAGACAGGTCAAGATCGCACTCAGCCTCGAGTCGGTTTTCACAACTGGACTAGTCGGTGATGTGAGCGGCGGCTTCATCTACATCATTTACGCAGCCCTGCTGATGGTCGTGTATCCAGCCTTCTTCGCGCTCTACCCTGCGTTCGAGAAGACGAGCAATGTCCGCGCCCTGCAGTACTCCAACGGTGTGAGACCACTGCCGCTGTGGACTTCTTACTTTCTGTTCGACCTCATTTTCGTGCTGCTCGTGTCGGTTGCCTATACCGCTACCATCTCGGTGCAATTCCCTTACTGGTGGGGAGTACCATACATGTTTCCCGTCTGTCTTCTTTTTGGCATTACCGGCATCTTTGTCGCGTATATCATCTCCAGCAAGGCCTCGTCACAACTGTCCTCATTCCTGTGGACCCTTGCCTTCAACTTCCTCGGATACTTGGTCATGGCTCTGGCTACTATTTTGCCCATGCTTTTCAGCGACGCCTTTGTGGCCGAGCGCAACAACGATATTGTATCCTATGTCCTCGGCCTCGTCTTCCCCATCGGCAACATCTTTCGCGCCATGGCAGCTGGTCTGAACCAAAATCGCATCGCATGCCGTGACGACGGGTCTGAAGTCCAACCTGGCTCCTGGTTTGGCTATGGCTTGCCCATCACGTATCTGCTCATTCAAGTCATCGTGCTCGGTGCCCTACTTGTCTGGATGGATAGCGATTTGACCTTTTCGCTCATCTTCTCTCGTGCCAAACACGACGGTCCCGGGACTAGTGACGGCGGTCCAGGACGTTCTTCATCCTCTTCGTCAATGGAACTCGCGACCCGCCGTCCTTCCGCCTCACACGCAACCCCAGCCGTCGACAACAGTACCAGCTCCAACCTCGTCTCAAAAGAGGCCATGCGCGTCACGGCATCTCAAAGCAAAGACCTTTTGCGAATCGTACACATCTCTAAATCATTTGACGGGAAGACCTATGCCCTAGACGACGTCTCCCTAGGCCTCGGCGAGGGTGAGATCCTAGCTCTCCTTGGCCCCAACGGCGCAGGCAAAACCACCCTAGTGAACCTCATCCGTGGTGAGCTCGCCCCAGAGAAAGGAGGCGACATCTACCTCCGCGACATCAACACACAACTGCACCCGCGCGAGGCCCAAAAGTCCATCGGCGTCTGCCCCCAGTTTGACGCGCTTGACTTGCTTACAGTCAAACAACATCTCGAATTCTACGCCGCCATCAAGGGTTTAGAAGACGTCAAAGGGAACGTAGATACGCTCATGACCAGGATCGGATTATCTGAATTTTCGAATCGTCTAGCCTCCAAGCTCTCGGGGGGTAACAAACGCAAGTTGAGTCTGGCCATTGCGCTCATGGGTAATCCAGACGTGTTGATCCTCGACGAGCCGAGTTCTTCCATGGACGCTGCCGCCAAGCGACGCATGTGGAAGTTACTAGAGGAAGTAGCTGCTCCTGGGCGGAGTCTCTTGTTGACGACGCACTCGATGGAGGAGGCCGATCACCTCGCTACTAGGGCTGCCATCTTGAATCAGAAACTGCTGGCGATTGGGACTACGCAGCAGTTACGGAGGGAATATAGTAATTTGTATCATGTTCAGTTGGTGCTCAAGACGGCACCGCATTCAGGAGTGGAAGAGATGGGTAGAGTGGAGGATTGGGTCAGGAGCACGTTTGGAGGGGCGAATGTCAAGTTTGAGGGGGCTAGTTTGGGTGGTCAGGTCAAGTTTATGGTTCCTGTTGGGAGGTTTGATTCCTCTTCTGAGGGCCAGGGAGAGGAAGTGACGACGGACAAGAAGGGACGTGGAGTGGGACATGTGATTGAGTTGCTTGAGGCGAATCGGGACGCGCTTGGATTGCAGGATTACTCGGTTGGAGCGCCTACTTTGGAGAGAGTATTTTTGAGTGTTGTCAAGGATAGTGCCGTTGAGGAAGACGGGGACCCGGGACGCTTGAGGAAACGTAGATGGGGGATTTGTTGATTGGTGCAATTGTTGGTGGGGTAACGCACAGGGGGCAAATAGGGGTATTATATTGGGGTAAGTACAGTAGTACATGTTGACAAGTTTGTTTTTATGATACCAGAGGTTATTATTTCTATTTTCATTTTCGGAAGGATATCTGCAATTAATATTTTCTTTTGTCTAGTCTTTGAAGGGTTACCAGTGATGGGCGATGTCGCCTCTCGGTTCCTTGAGTTAATGCCACGTCCTTATCGGTATTCCGAAGCTCAGTTTCTTGCCAGTGCGGCAGGCCCGTACGAGCGCCCAGTCTATATAGTTCAAATATGTTCATATGGTTCATTGTCGTTCGGCGATAGCAGCTGAGATGCCGTTGTCTGTTTCGATATCGCCGCCAAAGCTGGGCACCGATGGTAGGTCAGACCCTACCTAAACAAATAAGTTAGTTGTGTATGAAATGACTAACAATATCGAAGGACTTGTTGACCTACCTACTTTGCATCATTTACCTTCTCGTTTTCGCCCACTCCAGCTTTTCCTTTTTTCTTGTGAAACTCGGTAGGGTATGTAGATCACGACGAGGGTCGGGTTTTGGCTGATGCCAAAGAGAACAGAGGCTACTAGCGTGTTGGTGGATTGTAAATCGCTGTTGGATGGGAAACGATAGCTTGGGAGTGGAGCGAGGTTGCTCGGTTTGTAGACAGCCGGGATTTTATACTTTTCTTGTGGTAGAGATGTGCGCGTCAACACAGCACTTTAGCTTTGCGCCACCTTGTTCCGCTCCCGGGACTGTGGAGAGGTATCCTAAATGATGAGGTCAAGTTTATTCTTGGGTTTTGGATGAGGTTGCAAGTCCCAAATATCTCCTCTGAAATCACCAACCCTGAGATTCGGTCAAGCCATCGGTTCATTATAACAACATATCAATCAATACAAAGAATAGCAAGAAGAGCAAGAAGAGGAAGAACAACATATAAAGAGAAAGAATATGAGATTACGCGGCTTTCTACTTGTCGGCATATCCGTCTTCCAGGCAGCGATGGTGGTGTCTATCCCAGTGACAATTCCTGCTCCTGGCCCACCACCAGAGCATCCCTATCAATCTGAGAGGATGACGAGGATGACGAGGATAAAACTATCGATAACAACAACAATGGCCATTGCAGAGGCGACATCGACATCGACATCGACAACATCAACACCCATGCCGATAAACACCAAAGGACCAGGCCGTACCCTCCCGGTGGAACCCAGCCGCACCGTATTTCCGATTCCCATCCTGGAATATGTCAACCAAGAGCGAACCAGACTCGAGGCGAAATATAGCACATCAACCCCGACAGATAAAAAACCCAACACCAAAAGACCAGACATGGCCATTCCAATAGAACCCAAACTCACCGTACCACCGGTTCCCATCCTGGAATATGTAACCGAGGAGCGAACCAAACTCGAGGCAAAATATAGCCACCCAAACGGCGGGAGGGATTAAAGAGCTCGGGATAGAGAGGAAGAGGAGGACAGGAGGACGACGGAGTTGAACCAATTCGACAGAGACAAAACAAAACAAAACTTGACTGGACTGGACTGAACTCGATGATACCACATTATAAGATGGATTAACGTGGACGACAGATTGCAGACAGACAGGCAGACAGACATGAAGGGGAAGCGGGGGAAACTCTTGGAAATCATGAACTCTGCAGGTGGAAGCATATCTACCGGGGAAGGGCAGCCATAACGAGTGTTGAACATGGGAGCCTCGAAAGGATGGATCACTTTGTCGATTTCCTAGGAGCCTTACAACCAAGTTAGTTACTATGTCTGCCATTCTCGAATGTCCTTGGACATTTCTTTTGTTTGGCAACAATGTACGAGAGATATTCGGATGGATGAAGTGAACATGATGCAAGATGTAAGATGCGATGCATTGGATATGATGCTGATAGATGCCTAGCTCGAAGAAAAGAAGAAAACATCTTGTAAAAGGTATATATACTTGGACAACTCATTAACAAACCCGCAGGTTGATGTCCAGAAAAGGGGGTATGTGATGACCCCATCTATACTCTTGATAACCAAGTGTAACAAGCTCATCGCACCGATAACGATGAGAAAATATATCCACAATCGCCCCCTTTACCCATGTGAAGTTCCGCCTCACATGCCCAGCAGACTCATCTGCCTCCGTAAAGGACTCGCGCTGACACTGCCCTCCTCGCTCACATAGCAAGCAGAGTCGGTATCAATGTCCCACCCGTTGTCCTCTTCCCCCTTGCCATCCTCGCTATTCGCAGACGACCCAGTGTCAAAGCCCTTCTGCGTCGCGGCGCGTGTGTTCCACCTCAAAGTCCGTGAAACACTGTCAAACCACTCGGTATCCGTTCGGACTACGGTTGGGAAAGGATACTGCGAGGCCGTGAT
Source organism: Rhypophila decipiens (assembly GCA_033297075.1). Lineage (NCBI taxonomy): Eukaryota > Fungi > Ascomycota > Sordariomycetes > Sordariales > Naviculisporaceae > Rhypophila > Rhypophila decipiens. Next base: position 890,593 of record MU858045.1, on the reverse strand, counting down.
AGTTACGTGGTCGCCCTGTTTGAGCTCAACACGACCTTTGCCGTCAAATGCACAGTAGGCTGTCGCCCGGCTATTGCGAGGGACGGATACCCTCAGCAGCATGGTGTCTGATAATACCATGGGACGGAAGGACAGAGTGTGTGGGCAAATGGGAGTGAGGAGAATGGCAGGAATGTCTGGGTGGACAAGGGAGCCACCAGCTGATAATGAGTAGGCCGTAGATCCTGGACAAATCGAGTTAGCACCATTTCTGGTTATCAACCAACAGCATATGAAAAACACTTACCAGTCGGGGTGGAAAAGATGCAGCCATCCGCCTGGACAACAGTCAACAACTCATCATCGCCGTACAACTCAAGGTTGGAGACATATGGCGACGGGCCACGGTCAATGACGAGCTCGTTGAGAACCTCAAATTGCTCGCCCTCTTCAACCTCCTGGTTGAGCCCGTTCCGGTATACTGTGCAGGTGAAGCGCATGCGCAGGTTGACGCGCATGCCATCGCTCCCCATGACGCGATTGAGATGGTCCTTGTACTTTTCAAACTCGAAAGTCGTCAGAAAGCCAAGACTGCCCAGGCTAAAGGACAGCGTTGGTGGCACAATGCGCTGGAAGAGCCACGAAGTGAAGAGCACGGTTCCGTCACCGCCGAGGGTCAAGACCAGGTCAAACTTCTCGGGCTGGCTCCAGCAGAGGTCGGGCGTCCAGAACCGGAGCATGTCTTGGTAGCGCGGATTCTCGTCAAGAATACTCTGCGTGCCAAAGCGCTTTGAGCCGCGCAGCTGAGCGTCGACATAGACATTGACGCCCAGATCGGAGCCGTAGCGAGGGGTCCGGAGGAGCCATTGGGTCAACTCGCGAGTGAGCAATACCAGCTGGTTATCACGAGCCTTGGTGACGATCATGACGTTCCGGACGGCGCGTTTGATGGGGCGTCTTTGGAGCTGCTTGGATACCTCCCTCACGCCGGTGGCGGTCTGTACTAGGCGAGAATGCGACATGTATTCGTCTTGCTTGATCTCCTCCAAGACCTTATCAATGTCGACGGCATCATCGAAGCGGTTGTGGTAGAAACAGGGGGACTGGAGCGAAGGGAAAGCTGTGGGTGTCATGTTCAGAGTGCGCGAGTTCTGTGCCTGCGCAAGGCCGTTGAGGGCGTCGCACAGCTTTTGTGAAGACGCGGTCGAGGGCCGGTGGTCGGCCGTGGTTCCTTGCTGTCCTTGGGTCATGATGGTGTTGTGGGCTGACAGCATGCCTGTCAGGGAGAGTGCTTCGGGTTTGTTGTTGCGGGCCACCGAGGCCAATGCTTTCATAATAGTCTGTCGCGGGACAGAGTCGATAGAAGGCGCGCTCTTGCGGTGACCAAGTCCGTGACCTTGGCCAGACGAGTGTGACGGTTTACGCTGGTGTGCCAAAGGCGGTGGGACGGGCCTGGTGACCGCGGCCGACGGTCCAGAGTCCGCGTGGTCGGTAGTGAGATCCAGAGGGCCTTGGGAACCAGGACCGGGTCCGTTTAGAGACGCTGAAGGCGGGGCCGACTTGGGAGAGCTGAGGTAGAACGGGTGATGGAGCAGTTGATCAATGCTGTCGACATTTCGGCTTAGCTGTTCCAGGAGGGGAGACTGAAGAGGTAACTGCGACTGTGGACTCGACAGGTCAGGATCCTGCTTTGTTCGCAAAAGGTCTCAAGTCAGCGCCAGAGTCGGTGTGTGTGGGTGAAGCAACATTTAATATATGGGCTTTCACGTCCGTCCGAGATACAGCTGCGAGAAGTGCGGACTACGTACTCTCGGATAGGTACCAGATTGGTCTTTTAGGGGTGGTGTGTGTGACAGGAGATGCGGTGGGCTGGGGTTTGCGATTCGGGGTATATGGAGCATGGCCCATGTGGGTGTGTTGTTCTGAGGCGGGGCGGAGAGGGGAACGGGAATAGCCAAGACAAGGGGTACTACTAAAGAGGCGACCGGCCGACATACCTGTAGGGCCACCTGCTGGGTGGTGGGATTCTGATTTTCAGTGCCCGCAGCACCTGCACCGAGGGCTGGGTGAATGGTGGTGGGGGAATAAATTGGTGCCGACATGGTGTCTTCTTGTTCAGGTGGAGGTCGGTGGTGCTATTTTCGGTCTTTCCTTGACGGGTTTTCTGGGCGTCGGCTTCCAGTTTTAGCCAAGTCCCCAATCACTCGTGGTTGCTGCAGGGCACCAGGGACCAGCACAAGCTAGTGCAGTAGTGCGCTGCAAGGACGCTGTAATCACTCACCAGATAAACGCCTGGTCGCACCGCAAGTTGCGCTGGAACTATCGGGCTTGGCCCCGAGAACACGATTCTAACGGATCTGGCGGGAAACGAGACCTGCAACTGCAATGCACAATGCAAGGCGAGATGGGCAAATATTCCGTGTTACTCCAAAGCTGCACTTTGCGGTAGTGATTGCAGCCGAAAAACCCGGTGCAGTGCTCCTTGCCTCTCTTCTGACGACGTCACTCTGCTGTTTGCCCCGGTCGGATATTTTGACGATGTGGCCGACGTGTCACAGAATTCGTCTCGCTTCGATTTGATGTTCGGTCGGGTGGCTGACTGTGCTGGCCTGCTTTTCGCGATCTCGGAGTTGCGGTGCCAGAGACAGAAATCTGATCTAATCCTTCCGCATGAACTGTTAGTTCCGTGTCTCATTCGGTTCGTTCCATTGTTCCACACGACGGACAATGGATCCGGTAAAGGCAACTCGAACGTAGCTATCATGACGATTCCCTCCACACCTCATCATGTGCATGATCCTACGGGGGATGGCGGGATTCGATAATAGAACTCCCATGGGCCCCAAATTGAATCCCACGAGTGATAAAGAACGACTGGTGACAAGACAATGGTTCGTGATGAGTCCCGATTAACTCCAAAATCCGATATACAGCCGCTCACTGGACAGCTAGTATATGCAGCCGGGAGGTAACAAAACTCGGCAGAATGTGATGGCATATCATGAGTTCCGTGCAAGAGGGGTAACATTGACGGGCCATCATCTGCTTTGGTGGGGTTGCATAGAAGGCTCGCCGTTGGGAGAAGGAAGCAAAAGCAGAACCAACACTAACCACAACTTAAAAGGCCGCTTGGGCTTCAACCTCTGGAAAGGACCAACTCGATTGGCGCTGTGCTTTGGGCAATGTGATCTGGGGTGCAGATATCGCTGCACGTGGTCCGGAGGAGTTGGTTGAACGAGTTCAAGTTGACTGAATGACCGGCAAAGATTTATTATTGACAGTCTATGCCAAGAATATGTTGAAGAAAGAGACCCGAGGTGAGAGAAAGAGGATGCAGCCGATGCTTGTTGTATTGGGTGATGAAGATGATGATGATGACCGAAACCGAGAAAGCCGAGCTATTAAAATGCTGATATGCTACGTCGAACAAAAAAGTATATATACGAATCGAAGATAAAAACGGTGCAAGGACTAGCCGGAAAAGAAGCAAAGTGTTTGGTAAGAATGAATGGAAATCCGAAGACAAAGGACAATGGTAATTGCTAGAACTACCAGAGCTCTTGCTTCGATTGATGAAAGGTGAGGCTGAAGAAGCGAAGAAAGAAAGGTGAACGAAGGCTTGGTTGGGTCAACAATCGAGAAGACTAAAGACCAGACGAGAAGAGGAAAAAGAGAAACATGCCGTGACCGATGTTTGGGTTTAATATCTGATAACGACAGAAAGCGCGCTGAACTTTCAACGACTTGCGAGACATGACGGAGGTGGTTGCAGCTTGACATCGTGATGGAGCTCCCAAGAGCATGGGCAAGGATCTGGTGGCTAGCTTCAAGGAGCTGACCCCTGCTGCACGCACGCAAGATAAAAGGTACGTACTTTCCGACAACATCAGTCTGGGCGTCCAGAGGGCATGAGGTTGGTGGAGAACTGGGGATGAGCGGCACTCACGGCACCTCGTTCCAGTCTTGGGACGAGATATCCTTACTGATGATTCTCTTCTCGCGGAACCTATCATTTACCCACTCGGGTGCTTTATTGGTTCTCGATCATGACGCGTATCTTCAGACATGGAGTCTGAGTTCCTAGTCGGAAACTCGCAGCGCAGGAGAGAGGCGCCGCTGCAAACAACATCGCTGGGAGGCTCGCCCCTTAGACTGTAGAAACGAATTAAGGGGCCACTATCTTGCCAGCATGGCGAGATAATAATAGTGACCGCTAGGACCAGGGAACATCTGTGTTGTTTACCGATATGCTGTATATCTGTTGGCAGTCCCATATCCGTCCTAAAGCTCCATTCGCGGATAGTCGGCTAAGCCTGAAGCAGGAGGAGCAAGTCACTCCGAGGAAAAGAAAGGGCACAAGTTACACAGGGGCTCGATGTCAACACCTTGACTGGACGACTTCAGCATGCCAGAGTCTCATCCTGCCCTGGCACGGCTGGGGGTTGATTGGGGTTCGCCGGCGATGTGAGACTCCAAGGCAGGAGGAGGCTCAAGGGGGAGACGTTAGTGCGGCATCGTTGAAAGGCACGGATTGCCATTGCAGGTCAATCTGTGAAACGGACCAATGAGGTCTCGGCTGAGGAGCTGAAATGGGGCCTGGGGATAACGTTTCGCTGCAACGCTAGCGGTTGAGCCCGCTGGGTTTGCCAGCCCGGGCCTGGAGCCTGTTCCCCCACAGCGGAGTCGAGTAGCCGCATAACGCGAGGTTCCAGGCTCAGTCTGTGAGGAAGGCTTCCCTTGTCCCTTGGCCACTTCGCCGGGGATCTTGATGCGCTTCTGCAGTCACGCTTGCCACAGATTTGCAAAGATGTTTGGAAACGTTTCCTCCCTCAACCAGCGAATTATGAGAGGCGGTGAGCTGCAGAGGAGTATTCTTTCCCGTCTGACCCGCAAGGATCACACAATCGCATATCGTTCGCGCGCCAAAGCCGTTTAAGCGGTTGCTGACGATCATCAGAATACCCAGAGAAGCTTCGATGATCGCGGCGGAACACGAGGCTAAGTCCTGACTCGCCCGTACGGCAACACCTCAAAAGTTAAGTGATCAAGACAAGGCAAAGCTGTGCATCATGACCAAAGGCCAGAACAAGCAATCGCTCTCCGTCTCAACTGCGATTGTTTTGGCGGCGAACCCCCACATTAGGGGCAAGTCAGAAAAGGGGCCATGTTCGAGTGGGGCACATAGAAACAGACTTGGTGCTTGGAAACAAAACACTGAACACTGAAATTATCAAAGGTCAGCGCCAAGGTCCAAACTTGAACGAGATTAGGTAAAGGGAAAAAAGCATCATAAGTTTTTAACCTTGACATTAACCATCAAGAACAAGTCGACTTGGCTCTCTCTTTTTTGTCGCAACCGACCACTGAAAGAAGTCTTGGGTCGCACCCCTTGCAACTGGCAAGGAGCAGAGGTGAGATGAAACATGGCCTCAGCCCATAACTCTTGATTCCCAAACACAACCACGGAGGCGGGATCCACAACATGTTTGAGCCTTTCGGGCTTCCCCCCTAAAATCCTGACCGCACACACCACACTCCACGTAACATGACAGTTTTCCAAGCGAACAAGGTTCGGACAAATTTCGCAAAAATCCCAGACGGGATTACCACTCTCTCTAAGGACAGTGGGCACCAGCCCCAGATTGTACGGATATCCGTTAAGCCCCAGCTGTTCAAGTGCCGTAACGACTGCCGAAAGATGATTCGCAAACTTCTGAAGCCGTTTGACGGCAGGCTGTCTCTGGGGTATTATGCTTCCAATTCTTCCATCAACATGCTTCCAAGAGTCCACAGTTTCCTCCAGCCGCCCACGGGTTCCATCACACAGCTTGGTCTCTCGCCATCTCGTCGGAGAGATCGTGTTCGTGATCCGAGTGGGTTTTGGCAGCGCTTCATGACGCAGTCGTCCGTCGAAGGCCTCGCCTCCAGGTATCTTGGCAAGACATCTCGCCTGGTCTTGGAGGCGAGGTGAGGCAATCCGATAACACACGCCGTTTTCACTTCCAATGGAGATCCGCCGCAACCTTGCCCTCCATGGTAGACCGGATGAACTGGCGCATATCAGCTTGTCCCGCCACATCAGCTTCGTCCAGCACCATCTCGGCCCCGGATTTCCTGGTCTGGGGTCTGCAGCAGATTCCTTTGGCAGTCTCGTAGATCTCATCCCACTCCTGGACCGTAAAGTCACCTTCACTCTCGGCGAGCAAGAGTTCGTCGTGGGACGTAAAAGCCAGAACGTGAACCGACTGTGCCGTTTGGAGCTGCTTGGGAGTAGGGTCAACCACCGTCTTCTTCTTTTCGCCCTCCAAAACAATAGCTACGACACTCGCTGTCGCAGTCGCCCTCATTGGCACAGCAGCCGAAAGAAGGGCAAGGATGCACGTCTGGAACAGAGCCGGCATGATGGGGAAGTTCTATCGTGGTTGATTAGCAAAGACACAATACACAAGCAAGTGAATGCCAACTTGAATGGCTACACGTACCACACTAGCCTGAACGAGCTTCGTGTTCACATAGTCGTTCTCGGGTGTTTCTTCAATCTGAAGAACGATCTGGATCAGGCCTCGAGGAAAGTTTTTCACTAGAATGATTTGGGACAGAGAAGATTGCAAGACGGATTCCAGATGTCGTTCTCGGGTGGCTGTGATTTATATAATTATTAAGAGTGATGCTCAAGACAAGCAAGGGGCAGAATTGGGAATAGCAAAGGACTCGACTCACCTCCAACCCCTGCGGCAGGTCGTACGATGACATCGACATGAGCCTCATTCGGATGTTCATCCTTTCTCTGGGCCTCGAGCGGCCCATTCACCGAGGCAGTTATTGTGTATCCAGCATGAGAATACTTGGCAGATCCATCTGCTTTTGGCAGTACCCCGAGGGCAGCTTCTGGTGCTGTGTTTGCTGTCATTTTGCTGTGGTGGACTGTGCAATTGGCGAGTCTCACTTGTTTGGTCGTGGATTTCAACTTTTTCGTTTGGTGAGCCTCTTTTCTTGGCGTTGATGAACTGTTTCCGCTGCGTGGACGCCTGCAGGTTGCAGCCTCCACAGGGGACTGGAATCAGTGGATGCAGCTGCCCCTGTGGTGCTGGAATGCCCCGCAATTTACCAGCGGCCTGCAGCAAGCTCTAGCGGGGCCCCTCTCAGCTCGCAGCTGCTTGCTGCTTGCTGCTTTCAAATCGTGGGGCATCCAGTCATTCGATTTGACCTCCTTTCCAAGACCTCAACTGTCACAGCTTCCATCTACTCGTCGATATATCGAATGACAAGAGAACAAAAATCGAAGCATCGCTACACATACTTTGCAGAGTACTCCCATAGCAACCATCTCCACTTCGAATATCTCCATCTACACGAGCGCCATGTCTGACGCTCACGCGGCCCAGGGCCCCTCCCCCGCGGGCGCCCCTCCTGCGCCTCCAAGCTCCGAAGCTGGTCCGGCGACATCCAACCCTTCCGGGTCGGTATCTGGTATTCCCAACCTCAAGAAGCTAATCCCCAAGCTCGAACCTCGACGGAAAAGAAGCGAACCGGCCAACCAAACTCCGGTCCCCGAAACTCCTGCTCTTCCGCCTCGACCAGACCTCTCTGCCCTGTCCTTCAAGGTTCCCACGCGCCGCATACTCTCCCCGGCCGATCATGAACTTTTCATCTCTTCTCCGACCTACTCACTTATCCTCTCCTTCGTATTCTCGCTCTCCGAATCCGTGGCAGGCACCCCCATCTCCGCCACCAAAGACGACGCAGCTCTCAGCCCTGCAGTAACCACGATCCTCCGAATCCTTAACGACGCCGAGACGCAATGCCGCGACTCACCACCCGACGACCAGGGCGGATCTCGCTTCGGTAACAAAAAATTCCGTATATTCGTCGACAAGATCAAGTCACGAGCATCAGAATGGCACTCAGCCCTAGGTGTCACCAACCCCGACGCCATCGCCGAAGTCTCGACCTACCTCACCCATTCATTCGGCAACCGCTCCCGCATCGACTACGGTTCCGGCCACGAGCTCAACTTCATAATGTGGCTGCTCTGTCTCTACCAGCTCAACATCCTCCAACGTGAAGACTTCAAGGCCCTCGTCCTCCGCGTCTTCAACCGCTACCTAGAGGTCATGCGTCTAGTACAATCAACCTACTACCTCGAACCGGCAGGTTCCCACGGAGTATGGGGACTAGACGATTACCAATTCCTCCCTTTTCTTTTCGGAGCAAGCCAGCTACTTGACCACCCGTATATCACGCCCAAGTCGATCCACCAAGAACTTACGCTCGAAGAGTTTGGCGACGAGTATCTGTACCTCGGGCAGGTGGCGTTTGTGAACAGCACCAAGACGGTTAAAGGGTTGAGATGGCACAGTCCCATGCTAGACGACATCAGCAGCTCCAAGTCATGGAGCAAAATCGAGGGAGGCATGAGACGCATGTTTGTCAACGAGGTCCTCAAGAAACTGCCCGTTATGCAGCATTTCTTGTTTGGAAGTCTGATTCCCGCTGCGGATGGCATGAGTGAGCGGGAGGGTGATAAAGAGGGGGACGATAGTGAAGATGAGTTGGGTGAGGTGGAGGTGTTTGATAAGGACGGGGTGAGGCACGTTCATCAGGCTAGTGGTTGGGGAGATTGTTGCGGCATCAAGGTGCCCAGTAGTATTGCTGCTGCGAAGGAGATGCAGAAACGAACTGGTGGGGAGACTTTGAGGAGGATTCCTTTTGATTGAGGTGCTCCCATTGTCGTTTTCTTTATTTATTTTTCTGCCTGTTGGCGGGCTTGTGCATAAGCTGGTATATGTGGGCATACCGGTACAACGATGGTACAGGTGCTGTGTCAATAGATTGGCTCGCGGGTTTGTTATTGTCAATATTGCTATATTTGAAAGGCACGGCGTTGTGAGGAGTTATCATGGTACATAGGGTCCGACATACTGATTAATCCGATAGACAAAGCAAGTTCAGATAGAACTGAACAGTATATTTATCTCGCTTTCGTAGTATAAAATGATTATGATAGATCGGGCATTGAAAAGCTTCCTCTCTCATGTTCCTTCCCAAGGGACGTAATGGTTTCATATTCACGTGTTACTAACCCACACTCACAAAGGCAATGAACTGATACTTCTTAAACTTTAGTTTGTTGCTTTGCTTGCTCTCAAGCGTATGCATGCTTCATGCAGGCCTGCTTCATGCTATAGGTAGGTAGGTACAAAGAATTGATTCAACGCAGATAAGATCTTATCCTACATTGTCCAGAGAGAAATCCTAATCCCAATCCATCAAAGGAATCAGGGAGTCTGCCATTGCGTTTGTCCCGTGCAACCAGACCAAAACAGTCGCTACTTTGCCTCCAACTAATACCGCCACAAGTCAAGATGATATGAATAAGAAATAATGAATAACCCAAAAACAAGCAAACCATAAGCGACTAGAGAAAGAGCCTCTTCCATACAAGGGAGTTTTGGTATCTTCCAGTCTTTCCGGAGCGCCAAACGCCACTTGGTCGTGTGACAGACCAAAAAACTGTTGAAAGGGAAAACCCTGGACAAGAGAATAAGAGCAAAGAGTAAGAACAGAGAGAATATGCCAGCTAACCGACCAACCACCCACCCAGAAAGAGTATAGAAAATGAGACCTAGAGCGTCAAGACAAAAGGTTATAATGCTTTGTACACGAAACAAACACACCTGGCCGCCAGGCTGTTTCCACCAAACATTAATAAGATAATGCAGCTTATTGACAGACACCGTTTTTGACAGGGAAGGGGAGAAAAACAACAACGAAAACAAACACATCAAGCATCCTATGCTTCGACTGCAACAGCAGAGCTGGACTCAACAACCCGACTGGGCTCATCGACTTCTGGTTGTTGGCTTTGCTGAGCCATCTCGCCACCGGCCTCGCGCTCAGCCCAGTCTCCCCACAGGCCACGCTTGCCGCGTACCTTGATGGGGCCACCAAGTGCGCCTTCTGGTTGCTCGACCTTGATGGCGTCTTTTGTTGCAAGCACAAGGCACTCGAAAAACATCTTGGTGGCATCTGCTTTTGTTGTCCGGTTCTCTGGCAACAGGTCCTGGAACACGACAGTGGTCTTTTTGCGTTTCTCGGCGTTTGTAGCCGCTTCGGCACCAAAAAGGTCTCGGAGAATGTGAACGGCGTGTTTGGTACCGATAGATACCGGGCCGCTGTCCGCTGGGTGTACAATGGGAGCGTGTGTCTCGTCAAACGCAGGCAACGTAGTATTGTCGTCTCTTGATACTGGCCTCCCTTCATCATGATCGTCTTGGTGGAAAATGGCAGTGTCGTCATTTCCAAGCTCGAGCACTGTGCCATCTGCAGGCATCTCGCTCTGGTTTGCCGCAGCAACATTATCAAGACCCATAGTTTCGTCTTCTGGCAGGTCGAGGCGGGGTGACTTTGATGACCTGCGATGCTCCTCTTCGCTCTCCATGTCGGCGATTCCACTATCCCGCTTCCTCTTGAGCTCGTTGGGTCTTAGCGAGCTCAACGAAAGGAGACCTTTGAGTTCCGGTGCCCACGCTTCACTGCGTCCCTCGAGAAGGATGTTGCTGATAAATCCACCATTCTTCTGGAGGTCCACAAGTCCGAGAAGGTAGGGATCGTGGGAGATGAAAGATTGTGGCCTAAGCATGTTTTCGCGGTTTTGTTGCTGTTCCTTGAGGGCTTGGTTGGAAAGCATGGTCTGCTCATCAGGCTGAAGAAGCTTTCTCTTCTTTGATCGAGCATGATGAGCCACAACGGTGGCTTCTGTTGGCTCATCACCCGGCTCGTACATGTCGGTATTTGCGTGTCGGCTGTACTCCATCTCGACCTCCTTGGCGAACTCTTCATCAATATCGGAGAGTGGCGATTCAGAGATGCGAGCCCGGCTCATATCCGGAGCATTGGCAGCGTTAATATCCAGAGCACCAGGCATCGCTGACTGATCATCGACATTGAACTGAAGGTCGTCGTCCTGCATTTGGATGTCTCCATCGTCATCGTGGATTTGAATATTGTCACCGAAATCCAGATCCAAGCCAAGGGAGGCTTCACGGGCGGTCCGATCCTTGCTGGGGCCTCCCATATCCATCTCACTAAACAGATCCTCGTCAATACCACGGGCGTCGGGCGCATCTCTGCCCAGTTCAATGGTCTGGTCCATCTGCTTGGTGGGCCGTTCGTCCAAATCCATCCCGAAGTCCAACTCAAGATCAAGATCGTCGTTGTTTGCCAGCGCCAGCTCCTCATCTTCCTGAGTATTATCGTGGAGAAATTGGCTGTTGTCGAAGTCTTCCTGGAGATTGATGTCGCGTAGCGCCGAGCGACTCTTGCGACTGCTGATTGGAGTTGAGGTAACTTCCTCGATTTGAGACGACAGGAAATCGATACTAGGTGCCGGTAGCTGGTCGAGGTTGTCATAGGGAGTAATGCGATCGGGAAGCATGAGGGATTCTTTGTTCTGCACATGCAAGTTTACAGGAATGTCGTGATTACCGGTAGATCGGAAAGCCTACGTCGCGTTAGCTGTCACCCGTAAACCCACGCGCGGAAGGGGAGTACCATACCATCTTGATCTTCATGAGCGCCTCATTGCAGTCGTCGAGGAGATAACGGGCCTTTCGACTGTAAATTCTGACGACGCCGAGAAGAAGCTGGCCACTGAGACGGAGGGCGAGAGGCGCATCGTTGGGCGTGATGATGGCATCGACACTGTCTTGCAAGTTATGCTGCAAGATTTGCATCTTGGACACCTTGCGCTCCTGGTTGGCAGAGAGCCACGCCTTGGCCAAAGGGCCAGTGGCGCTGAGAAGCGTGCCCGACCAGAACATGGCGGCGGCGGCAGCGACGAGGATGATACAATATGGGTGTGCAGCAAGTGAGAATTGGTGAAGCAATTGCCAACAATGGTTATGCCAAACAGCAGACGAACTGTGGCGGTGGACGGAACGCGACCAGACTATGACGGAGAGGGGGAGGTTGTGGGGGTGACCTGGTGTTGAGTGGCGGAAGGTAAACAAGAAGAGTCGCGTCGGATTTTGTGCTTGCACCAAGGCAGGGCGCGCGTTGAGCAAGATAAGAGCTAAGACGCCTCCAAATGAGCGTAAAATGCGACAACAAAAAGAACCCGAGCAAAACGTTCAAAATATGCTGCGGCGGAATATGCGACAGCAGCGCAAGCGGGCGACGAGGTCGATGAAGCGATTGTTTGTTGAAGCGGGAGAAAGAAAGGGGGGAGGGGAGGCGGACGAGGGTGAGGTGTTGAAGGTTCAGGTGCAAGATGAGTGGACAAAAGCGAAGCGAAGCAACCGGGTGACGGGTCATTGTGGATTGCTCAAACAAAAATTCAAGACCCACATTGCCAGTGCCAGCAAAATTTGAGAGGCTGGGAAGGTTTCGGGACACCAGCCACCAGCCACCGGGCCAAAACCGTCATCACGTGATCACACACTTGGCCGAATCAGGTTAGTGGGGTCTTAGTAATTCTTGGTTTCCTGCGTACCTGACTGTTGACATCAACGGCGTCGGTTTTATTGTCACTTTGTGGCTCCAGTCATTGACTGGCAGAACTGGACTTGTGCAAAAAGCGGCAATTGACTGTTGTCAACATGTGCACCGGTGTTCTCATTCCGGATGACCAGAGAAGCATGTATCAATTCAGCTTCTCATGGGTCATTGTATACTTCATTCCAGAGCCAGTTGGAGCATGAAGTTTATTCCAATGTGTACTGTACTTCGTATCTCAAGTTAATATCAACATCTTTAACTTAAATAGGGACGAGTGGTACGGACGGAGTATGAGCATTCTTCATCCGCTGGTCTGCGAGGTGAAATGTGCAAGACCATGCAACGATTCTTAGCTAATTCAAGACTTGATATTGATAGACTGCACAATGTCTCGAAGAATCTCCTTGACACTGCGTACAAAGACAAGTCGCATCTCGTTGTCCCTCTGCCCCAGAAAAAGGTGCTGTAAATCAGGTTACACAACGGCCACAGGCTCCCCTTTTCAGCCTCATGCACCCCAAATTTTGGTTGGAGTTGGCGACAAGCACTCTGTGGTGGACGTGCTGGAGTCTTGCCCAGCAAAAGGAACATGGATGCGCCCGCCGGCTGCCGAATTAAACACGTTCCACAACCAACGACAACGCGACCAGTCCTTTGGGGGATTTGACTTTGACCCATCTGCGAAAGTCCAGACCAAAAAGTTTCTATTTCATTTTCAACAATTCGTCAAAAAGGGGCAACCCTCCAATTTTCGCCGCTGACAGTATTCACAAAACACCCGGCAATGTTATTTTACTGTCACCAATTGCCCGGGTTGACAATCTAGCTTTCTTTTGTCCGAAGCAACATTTTCATCCCATCTGGACTGCAGTCGTCGCTGACAGAGTGGATGACGCTCGACTTGGGCAACTCAATTCCCTGACGGGCCCCCTTGCGCCCACGACGACATTGATCTGCTATCGCCATCTCCGGCTTGCTTCTCCTCCTGACCACGATGGACCGACTCACAAGAAAAGACCAGGATAGTGGCTTGCCTCTGTACCATGGCCCCTCGACCCAAGACAAGCTCGCCCCCCCTGGATCCCTGGACCCATCGAGGTCGTCATCGCCGAGACAACCTAATAGGACGACATCGGCGCAATCAAGGGTAGGACTACCTGTCCTTGCCAGCTATACATGATGCACATGTCTGACTAACATCATACAGAGTACGGCCCATCAATTCTCCTACATGACGCCCGCCGAGACGGCCGCTGCATTAGAAACGCATCTACATGATGGTCTTTCGCCTTCCGAAGCTCTTTCGAGATTACGCGATCACGGTCCAAACGAAATACCACACGAGGAACCAGAACCGCTATGGCTACGTTTTGCCAAACAATTTCAAGAACCCTTAATATTATTACTCCTTGCGTCGGCAGGCGCTTCAATACTGGTGGGAAATGTAGACGATGCAATAAGTATAACAGTGGCCGTCACGATTGTTGTGGCTGTAGGGTTTGTGCAGGAATATAGGTCCGAGAAGTCGATCGAGGCGCTCAATCATCTGGTCCCGAACCATGCCCATCTGGTACGAAAACACAGGCCCAAGGGGTCTTCTTCTCCACGACCGTCGACTTTTCCAGCGGCCAATGATGATGATGCCGAGGGAGCGAGCTCGAGCTCGGGCTCTCTTACGCCTATCGACGAGGAAACGATTGATTCCACATCATCAAAGGTCATGGCAGCACAGCTGGTGCCAGGCGACCTGGTTCTCTTCACCACCGGCGACCGTATACCTGCGGATATCCGGGTCACCAAGGCACTGGATTTGACAATCGATGCGTCGAATCTGACGGGAGAAAACGAGCCCGTCAGGATAGTAGCAGAAGCGAGACCGAGACCCGGGGCAGTCGCCGCCAGCTATGGAGATGGTTCGTTACAAGTGCCAAGCCCAATCACCCCGAATGGAAGTGTTGTGCTCAACGACCACGATAACGAAAAGAATATCGCCGAAATGGGCACTCTTGTCAAGTCGGGATATGGGCAAGGCATTGTCTTTGCGACTGGAGGGAATACCCATTTCGGATCGATCGCAGCAAGCGTGTCTGAAAACGACAGCCCTCGATCGCCTCTTCAAAAGTCCATGGACGAGTTAGGACGAAAACTCAGCAACATGTCCTTTGCTATCATTGGATTGATATCGTTGGTCGGCTGGTTGCAGGGCAAGAAGCTGTTAGAAATGTTTACCATCTCTATATCTCTCGCTGTCGCGGCTATTCCTGAGGGCCTTCCTATCATCGTCACCGTAACTTTGGCCCTGGGAGTCCATCGTATGGCCAAGCATAATGCCATTGTACGCAAGATGCCCAAGGTTGAGACTCTTGGTTCGGTCAATGTGGTCTGCACAGACAAGACGGGGACGCTGACAATGAACCACATGACTACAACCAAGATGTGGTTTTTCGGCGCCGGTGATGCCATTGATGTCGATTCTGATGACGAGGCCACCGAGTCCCAGCCCGACCCTGCTACCCTACGGATTCTGCGCATCGGCAACGTTGCCAACAATGCCCGTCTGGCGCCCAAATACACCGATGAATCGGCTGCGTCTAGAGCTGTCCTCTCGTCTACGGAGTCGAGAGATCATGCTTCTACATATACCAGATGGATCGGACAACCAACAGATGTGGCCATGTTGGATCTCCTCGATCGATTCAAGGAACACGACATTCGTGACAGCATTGGGCCCCGAGTCAATGAGACGCCTTTCAGCTCGGAACGGAAGTGGATGGGTGTCATTATCGGAACTTCCGAGGGCGGTAGGAACGACAAGGAGTTTGCGTACATAAAGGGCGCCATCGACAGAATTCTTGACACGTGCGATACTTATTTCACCAAGGATGGGAGAGAATTCGTCATGGACTCGACCCGAAGGCAGGAAGCGCTCGACGCAGCCGAGAAGATGGCCTCACAGGGTCTCCGAGTTTTGGCCTTTGCCAGCGGGCCCGTAGCAAGGACTTCCAAGAACAGGTCAGCTACTAGAAGCACTACTCCGGACAAGTCGGATCGGACCAGCCGGCAAGATGTTGAGGAGCAGTACCGAGGTCTCACATTTGCAGGTCTGGTTGGCATGAGTGATCCTCCGAGACCTGGCGTCGGACGTTCAATCAGGAAACTGATGCGTGGCCGTGTCAAGGTCATCATGATCACGGGCGATGCCGAAAGCACCGCCCTTGCCATTGGCAAGCAACTTGGCATGGCCATTGCCGCTCCCTCCGAACATGGTGCCAACCAGATCACAGTCCGGTCTGTTCTTAGAGGCGACGAGATTGACCAGATGACGGACGCGGAACTCGCGCAAGCCATGGACCACACTACCATCTTCGCCCGCACCAACCCGGACCACAAGCTCAAGATCGTCAAGGCCCTTCAATCCCGCGGTGATATTGTCGCCATGACGGGAGATGGTGTCAACGACGCTCCGGCGCTCAAACGGGCTGATATCGGCATTGCCATGGGTCGGCATGGGACTGATGTGGCCAAGGAGGCGGCTGACATGATCTTGACCGACGACGACTTTTCAACTATTTTGCATGCCATCGAAGAAGGAAAAGGCATCTTCAACAATATCCAGAACTTTTTGACCTTCCAGCTGAGCACAAGCGCGGCTGGTCTGTCGCTTGTGCTGCTGTGTACTTGTTTGGGGTTCAAGTCACCGCTTAATGCGATGCAGATTCTTTGGATCAGTGAGTGCGCACCTGACCTTGTGATTCACATCGAATACTGACTGAAATGTTCGCGCAGATATTATCATGGATGGACCTCCGGCTCAATCACTGGGCGTCGAAGCTGTCGACAAGGACGTCATGAACCGCCCACCACGGAGGCGCAACGACGCGGTCCTCACCCGTCCGCTCATCACGCGTGTCCTCACTCAAGCCTTTATCATCATGATCGGCACCATGTTGGTTTACAGACATGAAATGCAGGACAAGGAAGTCACGCGTCGTGATACGACCATGACTTTTACCTGCTTTGTTCTCTTTGACATGTTCAATGCGCTGACCTGTCGGTCAGAGTCCAAATCTGTGCTCCGGGGCGAGGTTGGTGTTTTCTCGAACGTGTTGTTCAACTGGGCCGTTTCGCTCAGTTTAGCGGGCCAGTTATTGGTTATTTACTTCCCTTGGCTACAGGATGTCTTCCAGACGGAGGCTCTGGGGCTCGGAGATCTGGGGAGACTGGTTCTGCTATGTAGCAGTGTCTTTTGGGCGGACGAAATTAGGAAGTGGTGGAAGTACGGGAGACAATCATCAGGCGTGATTGGAGCTAGAGGGGGATATAGTCAGGCTGTCTAGACTGGCCTGCGGGTTTTTTTATATAATGCGAATGACTAGACCAGAATAATGAGCCTTTCAGTTCTTCCGGTGGTGTCAAAAGGGAGGTAGGGTGGAAAAGCGGATCGATAATCGGTGTACTCTAAATGAACTGACTGGCTTGAATGTATTGTATGAGGCGATAAGCGGGTGGAGGTCTGGCTCGACTATTTGGTGAACTGTTTTGTCTTTTCTTTTGTGTTGGTTTTATGGTTCGGGGCGAGGTTCACACATAAGCATTCATATACACATGTTTACATGTTATATATTTTATCCCTTTACCATGAAATCATTTTTTGGTGTTGTGTGTTGTAATTGCTCGCTCCGTCTCATTGTTCTGTGCAATTGGGAGTAATTCGTTGCGGCATTTTTCAAGATATTTCTTTTTCCAAAAGTAATCCGGTTGTTCCCAGCCGAGCCGAACCTAATTTGATGCGGTCCGGTTCTCGTTCGGTCTGCCGTTGTTCGGCCGGAAGCTAAACAAGGTTCCGGTGGCCGGAATTGCGGGGCATCAAGCACGGTCCAGTGGGCTCCACCTCTTCGTCTCCCGGCCGCCGATCGATCTAATCTAATCTCCAACTGTCCATTACGGTTGCCGACCGACATGCAACTCAACACTTCGCAACCTGACCCGAACCGACGAACAACTTGGACTTTTCAGCACAGGCCGGGGACTGAATTAATTGATGGGCGATATGGCGAACAACTGAGAGGCGGCAAGGATTCTGTGGACAAAAAATAAATGTCTGCTGCCCTTTCCAATGGCGGCGCATTCAATTCTACCAAACCCACCAGCACATTCTCGTCATCGCGCATGAGCAACACCATGGCCCCCTCAGCACCAGCTCCGACTGGCCTTCCTCCCATATTAATACAAACGAAACATCAACAAACAACCAAGATGGACCCCAAAACACCCCTCCTCGCGCCATCAGCGACGACACCCTCCGAGATCCGCGCAGCCCTCGCAGCCCTCCACGCGCGCGAAACATCGCTCACGACGAGGCTAAACGGCCTGCTCCAATCGCACCAGAATGACATCACCCGCTCGCTCTCCCGCCTCGACAACCTCCGCGCCAACCTAGGCGACCAGGTAATCGCCAGCCGCACAGTCTCGAATAATATGCTCTCCTCGGCCTCAGAAACAGCCAGTCATCTCTCGTCCCGCGTGCGCACCCTTGATTTGGAAAAGCAGCGCGTGGAAGATACACTCCGCGTTGTGGAGCAAGTGGCTGAACTTAAAGCATGTGTGGCCGGCGTGGTTGGGTCGATGGGTGCTCCTCAAGACTGGGAAGCTGCGGCCGGGTATATAGCCCGCGCGGCAAGGGTCCCGGAGGAGATTGTCAAGGGCGGGTTTGCCTGTGCGGTTGTGCCTAGTGTTGAGGTTCCCGATGCGCCGTGGGTTACGCTTGAGAATGCGAGGGAGAGTTTATGCTCGTTGTTTTTGCGTGAGTTTAAGCGTGCTGCTGGGGAGGGTGATGATGCGAGGGTTACAAGGTTTTTCAAGTTGTTTCCCTTGATTGGGCGGGGAGATGAGGGCCTCGATGTGTATGGGAGTTATGTGTGTCAGGGTGTTGCGGGGACTGCGAGGGCGGTCTTGAAGGACGGGGCGAATATTGACAAGGGCGGGCTGTTTTATGCGAATGCGCTGACGAGGCTGTTTGATCATGTTGCGAGGATTGTGGATTTACATGGCGGCCTGGTTGAACGACACTATGGCACGGGCAAGATGGTCAAGGTCATTGAGCGGTTACAGGTTGAGGCAGATGTTCAGGGGGGCATCATACTCGACGCGTGGAATGACGAGCGCGCGGTGGATAGGAGGCTGACGGATGTCAAGAGTTACCCGTTTTCGTTCCTCGTGCAGAGTTTCCTGCCCCAGCAGAGGGGGTTTGGGGGCACGCCGAGGGTCAATTCGCCTGCGGTGGGAGGGTCGAATAATGATGGTGGTGCTGGGGCTGTGAGGAACAGCGAGGACGAAGGGGTCAATATGAAGGAGGTTCATGCGCTGTTGAGCGAGATCGCGTTTATGCTGGGCCGGTGGTCGCTTTATTCGCGCTTTCTGGCGGCCAAGTGCAGGGTGAGACTATCCTGAATTATGACTCTGATTATGGATGGCTTAGCTAACGACTTGGTGACTGACAGGAGCCCGACGCGCCAGAGGACGCACCTCTTGATATCCCAGAAGTCCTGACCAAGTCTAACCTGAGCCGAAAGGTTACAGGAAAACTACTCACTCCATACAGCGTGCTCACCACTTTCTTCTTCCGACGATCAGTCGAGAAGGCGTTCCAGATGGATGAGCCCTTGGCCGGACTGTCCCTCAACATGAACAGGCCGATCGACAACAACCCACCGTACATCATCTCGGCAGTAGACGATGTCATGTACATTGTCAACACGCTGATAGAAAAGTCCATCTCGACGTCACAAAAGGCCGTGGTAGACCAGGTGGTTCCCACCATCTCGACCCTCCTCGGCTCCGACTTTTTGCGCATGATCCAAACGAAAATGAAGGACGAGTCATACCCCAGACCCGCCGTAGCAGGAGGATTTCCCCCCGAAGACAAAATCATTGCATTTATTATTTTGATCAATAGCTTGGACATGTCCAACGAGTACATAGCACGCATCACCACGGCCCTGTTGACGCCCGCAGGCGAGCAGAATGGTACTGAAAACAACCGACCACTCTCACTGAAAGACTCGTTCCCGTTCAAAAATGACGCCAGAGATGTCGCTACTCGACTGAACTCGCTCAACACCTCCTTTACCACCAAATCCAACGAGCTCCTCAGCGAGGCCATCAACGTGCTCACCAGCCAGGTCATCAAGCTGCGACTTCGCCCCATTCTGAGCGATACCTTCCGCGATGCAGATTACACCCTGACAGACGACGAGATGGCCGACTTGGCCGCACAAAACGACATGGAGAAGGACGAGCTCCTCGAGCAAGTCCCCGCCACGTTCGAGCACGGGTGGGACAGACTAATGAAGCCCATCGAGCGGCTGATGACGCCGCGGACATTTACCGCCGTGCTGGACCGCACGGCCGAGTACCTCGCACGCATTCTCGAGAAGAGGATATGGAGCTATGCCGGCGGGCGGACGAGTCCTGACGGAGCGATCCGCATGGCGCGGGACTTTGAGCAGATCGTCAAGACGATCAGCAAGTCGAATTATAGCGTTAGGAGCATGTTTGAAAGGACGAGGCAGATACTGGAGGTGGCGAATTATGAGGATGACGAGTGGGATGACGAGGTTGCGGCGGATGAGGGCTGGATTTTGAGTGATGAGGAGATGCGCAGGGCTAGGACGCTTGTGAGGACTTGATTGACTGGTGCTGAATAGAAAGGCCATGTATAATCCCTCTGATGGCATTTGACCGAGTTCATTCCGCTATTTCCTTTCCATGTCTCTAAAAGATGCAGAAAGATCATGATGGTTTAGACAAAATAATCAGAGGTTCTTGCTACCTACCCCCTGAGACCTTTTTCTTTCATCCACTCCTCCTGCCTTTGAGCTTACAAAGTAACCCTGGTGCTCAAACGTCTTGCCTCGCTTGAGCTAAGGAGGTTACTATATTCATGATGATTTATCAAGACTCCAGGGCCCTTCATGAGTATGAATAGATATGAGTAATACTCTTGTCTCATCATCACCACGAGGCGTGGTAACTATGGTATTTACTTATAACTGCGCCTCAGAACGATCAATGGTTTTGTGATCCAATCTGATATTCCACTAGATCTCTCTCTATCCTGGCTTGAACAAAGTATCACCTATCAGAGCTGTGATGCCATTGTTGGTGATGATATTTATTATATGATTTCCCATATACTCAATCTCTCATACTTAGGTTCACTCTCACTCTCATCCTCACTTCCGCCTCACTCTCATATCCTCATACTCACCTTCATATTCACTTATATCCTCACTTCCATACTCCCCCTTACACCCGCTCTCATACTTACTCATACTTGCTTCTATCCTCAGTCTTGTGCTCATTGTTATGCTCGCATTACCCCCATTGTTACACTCGACACCAAGTACAAAGAGGCTCAAGACTGGACTCACCCTTTACCATATCTCCATCATCTCACTCGCATTTCATACTCGCACTCACTCAATTCTACTGACAAATACTTACTCACCCATACCTTACACAAACAGCCAGAAGCGCACCAACAGAAACTCATCCCGCAGCAGCAAGACCGAGAACTTTGGTAAGGAAAAAGAAATATGACAACCACCCACCTCAACACGCAACACGAGCCGGCTCCACTCCCCGGCGTCCGCCCGAGCGTGACACGGCATACGGGATGGATGGCTGGATGTACGAATGTCATGTTCCGTCGGACCTGAGGTGTTCATGCTGTGCTCTGTGAGTTTTGTTTAGCTATTGAATTCATGTTGTAACACCTACACCTCCAACAATAAGAAAAATGACCGGAAGAATCTCCGGACGTTCCTGTTTGTTCGTTCGTTTTGATGAATTATGTCTCTTGACGGCACCGATACACCAGCATCTATACTCGGTATGCTATACCGGAGGGAGGGAGGTCGGACCAACCATAACAACAAATGGAAAATGGAAAATAGAAAAAGAAAAAGAGAAAAAAAGGAAAAGGAAAAGAATATTGAGTAATGCGACATACTGTATACAAATCGACACGCAAACATCGGGACGTCGGCTTCCGGACCACCGACCCGACGCCGTCATACAGCCATCATTGAGCATCGGTACTCACCGCATCGTCCGAGATCTTCAACTCGATCAGGTTTAGTTTCACGGACGGAGACTTGTCCGTGCCAATCAGATACCTCGACCCAATAGAGACCACGCACGTGTTCTCTCCCAAATAATCCAGGCAAACTTCTTCTTGCTCGCTTGCTGATATCGATGCTGTCGCTGTTGTACGACGTACGGAGGACGAGTTTGTTTCTGTTTCTGGCTTTGTTTTATGCCGTTTTGGTTGATTTATCGGGGTGGCCGCCTGCATAATGTAATATCGACAGAGAGGAGACATGTAGGCATCATCTATCATGACTGTACGCTGCATGAGGCTGTAGCTCTGAAAGTAACCAACACCCTGAGTCGCGTCATAGGGGGGAAAATTGGCATAAAACAAAAGGAAAGAAGCATGAGCAACCGAAGAGGTATCTGAAATGTGATATATCATATTTTGGATCACTCAAAAACGATATCATAATGGTGAATCATCATTATGCATGGAGTGACAGGTAGGGCAAATTAGGCGCCAAATGGAGGTCGCAGAGGCGGCTACTTGTGCAAACTGTCCATGTAATATCCAAATCTAGTAACATTCTGGCATTATAGAAGCCTTGGTATTCTTGGTAAGACAAGGCCGTTACCTCTACGTTGTTAGTGACATATACATGCGCGAGAATACGAGGATGACCTCTGATAACAGAGGAGCATAAACGACGGTGGGTGATATTGGGCTGACAGACAGACATCTCCGTGGACTTCTTCAGGTCGAAATGGCGCTCCGATATTGATCGTTGAGGTTGTAGTCTCAACGAAATGCGGTTCTAATGCAGGACAATACTTCATAGCCAGAAGAGGTGCGGACACAGTCTGCCCGTCTCAAGTTAGTTCCGTGTTAGTAGAGAGATACCTACTGTAAAAGCATTGAGTGAGGCATCAAAAGATATCAAACAAAGGTCTCTTGCCAAAGCTCATCCAGATCCCAGAGTGCCATTCTTGCCTATCCTATGAACGCTCAGGAGGTGCCCGATGTGAGGATGAAACATGGCCAACAACTCGTAGAATCGTGATCTCAACAAGAAGATCATCTTGACTGCTTGATCCTTGAACTTGTGACCCTGCAGATACCCTCCTTTTCTTTCTTGGCCAAGAGAAAAGACCTCAAAAAGGATGGTCGAGACCTGGCCAGAACTGTCGATCCTTCGGTCATTGGAATCCGCGAGTGGTCACCGCATATGTAAGCACGGTGTTAATGTCGCTGCGTTCTGCTGCAATGGAGGGCAGTATTGTGAAGCTGTCAGCGTCAAGCAGGCAAAGTTGGTGGAGAAAGACAACAAAACAGGAAAAGAAACCCGGTTCCAAATTAGTTGTTGTTATCGGTGGTGGTTTCATACGCACTTGAGGGTCTTTCGAGATGTCAAGCAGATCCTTTGCGCCCCGGAAACCACATGGCCAGGCTGGTTCAGCGCGCATTCCTTCATCTCTGGACGAACCCGGTGAATGCCGCCAACGTCAAGTTCCTGTTCCTTCGGCCAGCCCTGTTCGCCCATGACAGGTTGTCGATTGAGGATGGGTGCCGAGACGTGCATGGAGGAAATCCATGCCAAAGGAAACTCGCATGTTGCGGTGCTATGATATTGATGCGGAACGAATAAGTAGATGACGGCCGAGCTCGGTTTGTCAGTAAGTGAAGTCGAGAAAGCTCATCCCGCGCCCCATTTCGTCTCCCACACTCTGGCATCGGTAGCATGAGGGCTTTCTTCGATACGCCTCACCGATATGTTCTGAAGATGACGTAAGTGGAAGTTGAGAAGAGTAAGCCAAAAGTGCCAACGTACCAGCATGTCGGGTCTGACGGCTGAGACGCCGATACACTAGCCAATGTTGTCGAATTGTTCAGCCAGAACCAAAAGAGGAGGAGGAAGAAAAGAAGAAAAGAAAGGCGCATAAAAGTGAAAGATACGCCAATGCAATGCATGATGCATGTCCCTTCCTGCTTGTCTCATGGAAGGGGACTGAAAAATGCTTAGTACTCCTTGCCGGTGCCGTTCTACCTCAAGACTGAGATTTTTGAGGTGCAAGATGTAGCGGTGTGACAAGCATCCAATCTAGCTTGCGCTTTTATCGACTGTAGGGATGTACGATGTATGTCTTGCGTGCGGCTTTTTTGTTGTTGCTTATGTCTCACCTCGGGGAAAAGAACGGTAGACGGATACGTACTGGGCAATTGGCTCCTCTTTCGTGGAAGGTCTTCTCAGCTCACCGTGTTGTCTTCTATGCTGAGATCCGAGCTGACTCCGAGAGAGGTACATGAAGGTACAGGGAGAAGGATCGGGTGTGTAATTGAATAATCTCTTCGGGTCATCATTTTCAGTTGTTTGGGATTTCAAAGAAAAAAAAAAGAAGAAAAGAAAGTGTATTCCGTAGACAGTCATTTTCGGTTCTCGCACACCGGACACCGGAGTGAAGGGCTGGAGAGGACCCGTTATCGGCTGCCGGCGGCCGTGGTGGTTGTGCAACGGAGACCCGCTTTTCCCGGACCGATCACGGCGAGCCCGCCTTCGCTCCCATCTTTCCGGTAAGGGTTCGCTGTTTTGTACACCGTTACCACTCCCCCGGGACAGATGTCAGACCACACCATGTCGAGTTGATTCTCACCGACGGAACATGGCAGGTATCCCTGCCAACTCAAGACTGTGCGTACCCGTTGTACGTACACAGAGTATGTACATACGGGTACATTCTCGGAACTGTTTCAGCAGGTAAGATACGGATATAACACCCTGGACCAAGCGACGTGGAGCCGCACAGACGGTGAGCTGAAAAGGGTATTCCGTGTATTGAGCTGGAGATGACGGCGAGCTGGAAATCGTGTAAAAATATCGATACACATATTCTTAGACGCACTTGGGAGAGCTCTTGGCGATGAGAAAAACAGGAAACAAGCCCGAGAATTACCCTATTCTCAGCCCACGAGGAAAGCCTCCCCTATCTCGGGTTTAATACTTGAAACGTTAGCTTCAGCCAATCTGTTTTCAAAATCTTGTGTTCTCGCTGTTCTGGAGTTTGGAAGTGTCAATTGGCCAGTTGGAAGATCGACCCGGGTCTTGGGTCTTGCACATGGACAAACACCTTTCACCTTTTCTCTGTCCATCGACAATATCAAGCCTCATCACTTGATGTGTGTCGCTTGGATATACAGTAACCTCCATGGATCGGCGTTGCATCACTAGCTCAGCCTAGCTAAGACATCCAAGCGATTCTGATCTCGCACAAAGGGGAGAAAAAGAAATAATGAGCATAATAAGGTATGTGAATTGGTAATCTTGGTAAGAAGAGTAAGTGGCTTGTCATCTGGCATCTAAGAAGAAAGAAAGCCGATGGGACGGTATTATCCACCATGCGCAAGAAAACTTCCTTGTCCAAAGAAGAAAGGGGTAAACAGCGCGGATACACGATATTCTATTAGCGGGGACTATGAGATAGGGGATAATTAGATATGCATTTAGCTTACCTTGCGGACAGTTTCCTCATCGATGGTCCCAGCTAGCAGCCAAACCCCTCGCCCCAGCCACTCCAAATCCTACAAGTCGAATGTTTTCCATCCCTTTCGTCGTTAGCAGCTTGATACATACCCACATTTTTGATGCGGAGAGAGACTAATTCAGACAAAGTTGAATGTTGGTAGTTGTCAGTTGAGATGGTGGTCTAGGATGGTAGTGAGACCGACTGTAAACCTGTAACAGTGAGACTGCGAGGTTCTTGTTAAGCATGTGGGATATTGTGGGGAAACAGAGAGGACGTTATCTTAGCCTCTGGCGCTAAGAAAGGGCTGGATCGAGGTGTGTACGGAGTAATTAAACCTCAATATCACAGCCCTTGGGTTGATGGGGTTGGCAAATCATCACCCCGAGTTCGTATAATTAATCAGTGGGGATGTGGGTGCGTATTGAATACAATTCGGCGATCCACAGGAGGAGTTTGCGAGAGTACCGCGCAGTTCAGGTAACGGATATTTCGGGTTTGCACCTTGTCAGACGTCAGCTTGAGAAATCGAATCATGACCTTCCTCATCGACGGTGAGGAGGATGAGAAGAGTGACCAGGTGACCATACCTATCCGTAACTTACCGAACAGCGGTGTACGACGTTGAAAAAGTGCCGCAATCTCGAACAAAGATTTCGTGTGCTGATGTCGGGGGTTTTGGTGTGTGCTCCGGTACTGCGGCCGGGGTGAGTGTGATGAGCAATCGATCGATGGAGGATCGATCTGGATGAATAGTCTCCGGGTGTGGTCTTGGAACGCAAAGGTGCCAAGGTGGCAGAAAGCGGATGCCTGAGCCGGAGAGGCAGAGTAACCTAGACTTTTGCCTTGAAATCGGTCAAATCTCGACTTACGCACGAAAGAGTCGTGGTATTGCTGCTTGTGGTAGGTGCAGTGCAATTGGTGCATAGGAAGGATTTCGTACCTAGTATTCGGTCTCGGCAGTACCTGACCCGTATGAGAAGCAGTCCGACCCCGCTCCGCTCCGTCCGGCCGGGATTGAACAAATCCGGAAGTCGGTCCCACTTAAAATGCGCCCCGCTTTGCCTGGATGCCTCTCTAGCCCGGAAGCCGCCCGGAGATACTTCGAGTGACAGTCTGACATGCACAAAAGAAGGAACCATGAACCACATGGATATGAGAAGAAGAAAAGAGAAAAAGTAAGAAAAACGGAATGAAAAGAAGGGTCCATCCGACAAAAGAACAAGACCGCTTTCCCTCATACGAAATGACTTGCATCTCGCCAAGAGAGCTACCATGCTCCGTATCGAGTAAGAATACGCAAAATGCGTAACCCCGGTAAGAAATAGGGGAACTGATGCTGCGGTCTTAGCTTATTGTTAGCCTCCTCCATCTCTTCCCGCGCTTAGAATTTCAAAGTTTGTGGGTATTGAGATCCACAATGGGGACAAGATCATCCAAACTTCATTTATTTCTGGGTATGGCCATGGGGTCAAAAGGTTAGCGTGCTGCTTTACAGCGCCATACCCATGATCCATGGATGTGGAACGCAACAATTGTCGGATTTTATTGATACATCGGACGAAAATCAGATTGGATGATCCAGGAAATATGCAGATTGGATGATCCAGGATTTGCCTTACCGGTACCTGGTACTATGCAGACTTTTCCTCATACTGTACTGTACGGAGTATTTTAATATCCAGTACCCTTGTCTTTTGACTCGGGGGTTTGCGTACGGGATGTTGTATTCAGTTACCAGTCCAGTACATGTGGATCACTGGAGGTTGAATGACACAAGTGCCAAGCTCAGATTGTCACCCAACGGTCAACCAGCCAGTCAGGAACAACGCCTTGAAGTCACGCAGTTGTAGATGAGGTATGTATAATCAGTCAATTCCAGCGAGAGATCGTATACGAGAGACTTAGCATATGCAAGTCTTTTTTTATTCCTGGACGCTGATCGATGGGTTGCGTGTGTAGGGATTGTGCGTGTGTTGCTATTGTGGAGGGAATGCCGTGTGTGGTGGTGCCCGTGGGAGCCGTGTAAGCCGGAGTGGTGTCTTCATAACAAGCAGCCCCCCATCTGCAACGTGTGGCAGCAGACTGACCTCGGGTACTATATCATGAATAGTAGAGGCTTTGTGATACATCACAAAGTCAAACTTTGTCCGGGATTTTCCCCGTGCCTGAAAAGCCGGTCCAAGAACATGATGTCTGTCTGTTTGTACGACCAAGGTAGTAGCGAGGTGACTCTACCACTCTGACTTACCGGTAGGTATGTATCTACGCATACATACGGAGTACCAACACACATCCAGGCCTACACCTCAATTCTCGCTTCTCCTTGCCCTGACAGTGACAAGTATAACAAAAAGAAAACAGCCAATGCCCAATAGAAACTCTAGTGAGCCCGAAGGAAAGGGACGCAGGGCCATGAGCATGTCTTGGCCGGAAAAAGGAATGAAAGCAAAGACGATCGGAAATACGCAAACGCACAACCATTGGTCCATCGAGCTCATGCATGTCCGTGCATTCTAGTCAGCATCCATGTTGCAGACGTCGTGATGCGCGAGGGCCCAGGTCCATGGTCACGTACGATTTGGTTCAACTATCCGCTTACCTCGGAGTCTGATTGGTGGGAATTGCAGGAGAATGGTATTTACACATAAACCTTACTATGCACTAGCAGCGGGGAAGCAAGCATTGTAAAGCATCGTGAGTGGTCGCAATGCTGGGCGTGACGGGATGCTGTAACTAATATCGTTAAGAATGGACCAGCGATAGTTGCGGAGAACAATGAATATATTAAACAAATGATGACGAGTTCTTCTGAGCGAGCTCTGCGCATCATTGAGTGAGTATTTCGACTCTGAGTGTCGAGGCTAGCCAAGGTGGAAAGGAAACTTCGTCGTCGTCGGGGTATCATACCCAATGATGAAAACCGCAAAGGGTCACAAACTCCCTTTCCCGCTAATCATGCAAGACCGAACTGTTCCCCCCCATTATCCTGAATCCTGACATTCCCTTGAAAGTACCGTAGCAATGCTGATAACCGAGACGCCATTGTCCCTTCCATGCCCATGCTTTTTTCCTTTAACCGAATCCAGCCTTGGCTTAGCACCATTTCCCAGAGACCATGATCAAACGAGTGACGATTGGGTGCATGCGCCGGGCGTAGACTTGCATCTCGCCATATGCAGGCTCTATTCAATTAGGATGGCGCCGAAGAGCAAAGAAAAACGCCGGCATAGGCTCAAGATGCCAATGCTTGGCGGCATGCTTCTTGAATGCCTCGTCCCACTCATGGCTAAGATCCTTTGGGATGGACCACCCATGGTTGGTGCTGCGGAGGCGCATACGGACGAGATGTCGTCTTGTTGCCAGGGACTCGCCATCGACAAAGCCTTCACGGCGATGCAGAATTGCAAGGTTGTTGATGAAGTGGATGTCGCCCGCCTGCGTCTGAATCTCCATCTGGGTAGCCTGGGCGATTGCCTCGATGGCATCCAGGGCCTCGATCTGGCGGAATGACAAAGAAGGCAGATGCTTCGGCCGGGGGTGAGCTTCGTTTCCAAGGAGGGCGGCTCGGCCGAAATTCATGATGAGCTTCGAGTCTTGGTGGAATATGACGGGACGGCACTGAAAGCGCGGCCTGGATAGACAGTCAGTTCAAGTAGGCGAGATGGTCGAGGCGGTATCGCGGATAGCTTACAGGGCAAAGGGCCAATCAGACCGGGCCAAAGTCCGAACAACTTCGGGGCGGGTAGCGGCAAGGACGTTGTAGATGGTGTAAGCAGAGGCAATGATGCACTTGCCGCCGCTGGCAGCCGTGGCTCGAGTAAGCCAGCTGACGACATCGCCTGCCTCTTCGTTGTGGAAAGTCTGGTGTTTCAGGTAAGTCCAAGTGGCTGTGACCATCTTCCGGAGTAAGAACATACGATCGCCTTGTTAGAATGTCGATGGTGCTCCGCTGCCTGTTTTGTGCTGTTGTCGGCCACGATGTGAACTGTAGAGAAAGCGTCAATATTCCATAGCGATTCCAGAGTACGACACGGGCTCACTGACCGAGCATATTTCCGCACTTATCCTGGCGGCCTTGCTGATCGGCGACATGGGACTGGATACCGAGATAGATCAGGGTCAAGTCCTCGACCGAGTAGGCAGCGGGAGTGATGCCCCGGATAACATCGAAGCCTTTACCAAAATGGACATCCTGGCTAAGTGACTCAAGTTTGCTGGCCAGTGTGGGCAGCGGGAAGTATTGTGGCTCGACCTGGTCGCCATCGTAGCCCAGAGCTAAAGGAGAAAGTCAGGAACGTAAAAGGGCAGAAGAGCAATGGGGAGGGGGGATTCGTTACACTTAAAGTGGGCGAGTGCCGCATTCAACTCTTCTATGTCGTCGGAAGTAAGAGCCAGAACGTACTGGCTTTGGTCGGGAAAGTGGGAACCAGTCCAAGCCAGGTCGGATATGAACTGTGCGGGAAAGTTGGCTGGCAGGGCAGGCATTTCATGCTTCGGCTTAGCGGCTAGGGCATGGTCGGAAACACCCACGATTGGGGTATTTGCCGCCAGGACGGGTCCATTGCCGAGAGCGGGCATCGTGAAGTATGTGGGTTTCTTTCCTGCTGCAGGTCAATATGACCATTCCCCTTCATACTGACATCATGTCCCAACGAGGCGGGTCATGCACCAGACTGGGAACTTACTTGGACGGCCGATTGACGATATAAGATCGAGGGTGACAATGGTGGAGAAACGAGCAGACAGCCAGACAAGCGCAACGTTTCGCCTCTTTAGCCAAGGAAACAACGATGCTGAAGAATCCCTGATGCTGGGCAGTAACAGTAGAAGCGGGATATTCCCGGGAAGTCGAACTGGGCAAGAAAGTCGACAGTGCCTCTAAACCGAAAGACACACTAGCGCCGAATCAAGATGGTCTCCGAAGCGGAAGTTCAAGTTTGATCGGCCGAGTAACAAAGACTAGGTTGGTCGAGAACAAGACTGGAAGTGAGGATGGAGAGATTCCTGTTCATATTTAGGCAGACGGACCGAGCCTGAGATGATGTAAGGAAGTCACCGCAGGGTTCAGATATCGGAAGGTACCTCTTGGCGCAGAGGATAGAGTTCAGAAGTCTGGAAGGTAGAGGAAGGGCGCGCGAGTAAGATCGGATGAGGGAAGGTGCGAGGGAGGGAGAGAGACAACGGACGGAAACGAGATGGGCAAGAGCAAATGCGGTCTTACCCGAGTGGCTTCTAGGGGAGGTGCAGACAAAGTATGACAGCTCTTACACATGCGGGTTCAGATGAGAAGAGGGAAAGCAACTCGCGACGAAGAGCAGGGGACGAACTCCGGGAGCTCCTGGCAGAGTACGAAGGACGCGGAAGTTTTCTCTCCCACGGGAAGGGACAGGGCAAGGAGAACAACAGAGGACAAACGAAATACTGATTAAAATATGTGAAGCGGGTAGCAGGAGAGAAAAGAGATGGTGGTGGAGGCAGCAACGAAGCGGGAGCAAGCGGTGGTGGGTGGAGGTATCTTTTGTCACATACATCCGGTACCTGAACAACAATATAGTTCTTTCCCTTCCCGGCAATAGTTTGACTCTGCGGTAGCTCCGACTAGTCCCGTCCCAGGTGTTTGTAACGGGATACACAAACACCGGGAGTATCCCGTTTCTTGGGACGCACCACTAGACCTCAGAGCAAAGAAAAGCAGGGAGCTTTGATGTGGGTTGTGTGTGCCGATGCGGGTACAGAAAGGGACATGAGGACATATACGAAGCTTGCCAGGACAGAGCAAGAAGTCGAGTGTGGAGATGATGTTCGAAAGTATCGAGAACATGACAGACTGAAGAAGCCCGGTGAATGGGCTGTTACACGAGGATGAGGAGGGGTGGGCATTGAATGGTAAAAATATAGGTAATGGTAACTTTGACATTACGAAATGAACGGGCCACACCCTTGACAACATGGGGCTAGCTGAAGCCTTGCAGCTTGGACCTGGTCAACTTTCTTTTTTGCGGGGGCTGCTCTCGACCGAGCAGCCGCCGGCGACAGTGGAGGTGCTGGTCGGCACGGAGGGCAGATTGCCAGCTAGCGAATCCGTTCACCGGCCCGCATAACGGTATGCAATAACAGCCAGCTTGCACTCGCAGCCAGGCAGTCAGGTTGGAAAAGGACGGGAGAGGGGAGGTGGATGTGCATCCGATCTTGTCGATTTGCAGACTGCTTTGCCGAATCTGGACTGGGCAGAACTTCGGAGAATCCCTCAGTCAAAGCTGTCTTGTGTAACTGCGGCGTGTGGGAGGTGCGAGTGTGCGTGCGATGGATAATGAAGTTTGAGATCGAGGAGCACAACAGTGTGTTGAGACCTGGAGAAGGCATACAGCAGCATGCAGTGAGTGTGTACACGGCAGATGCAGGTCATTGAGAGGACCCATCAGAGCTGAGAGCGGCCAAGAGAACAGACGAAACTGTCAGATACTGTATTGTTATGCGCTTGGCAACATCTGACAGACCGACTTGGTGCACATGAGCCTGCATATAAGGCACAAAACTCTCAACAATTAGGTAGAGATTGGGGTGAAAGACGAATCTTGGTTGTTTGAAAGAGGAAAAGAATATTGAACCCATCTCCACGGCAAGCGCCGGGGCGTGTATGCGCGAGAAGGTCGTGGCAGAAGACTTTCTCGTCCCGTAGAAAAGCAGAGAGCCGGGGAAGGTACTGTACATGTACATGGATGACTAACAGCCTGAGAAAGGGGCATCTTGTCGGCCCGCTTGGCTAAAAATGCGATGTCAAATTCAGGTGAATAGGCATAGAGTATCCGTAGTGGCACGTGCCTTCTCAACTGTGAGAACTTCAGGACCTGTCTCGGCCGAGGGGTCATCAAAGTCCTGCTTGATGCGAAGAGAATCGAATTCGGACAAGTACAGCTGCGCCGCGATTGACCAAGACACGGAGGAGCAGCATCCATATTCCAGAGTGGGCAGACTTGATGGAGTGAGAAGATGTGCTAGTGTCCAAGTATGGAAAATGTTGGGGAAGGGGGGTGGGTAATGAGAAATGAGAAAGAGGCTGGAGATGGCGAATCTTCAAGGTCGAAAATCGATTATCATTTGTGCCGCCGTTCTGCTGTCGTGCGTCGGAGGACCGGGGAAGGAGCGGGGCGACAGAAGGCGGGAGATGAAGAGAAGACTTTGCGGAAAACCGTCGAGATTTCGCGCGGCATCTGCCCGAGGTTCCCATCGGCCACTGTCTTTAAATGACCGGTCAACGATAGGCGAGCAAGGTCCCGCCCGAATCGCCTCTCGCCTATGTACAGCGGTAAGTAGTAACAGATGCAATGAAGATGGTGGATGGATCAATTTTCGTGGAGCGGGGAAATGTGTCCAAATGAACAGACAGGTTAATGGATTGTAGGATATTCGTAACTCATCTATCTGCCTTCCTCGAGCAAACGGATCCAGGAGCCTACCGGTATGCGACGGCATGATGTTGGAAATGGCGTGAGCTATCCGAACTGCGACCTGAACAACCTTGTTTTCGTAACACGTCTGCGCGATGGAGATTTCGTTGCTTGTGGAACAGAGACGGCATTCATATGCATCAACCGAAGTGTTGTGGGTATTCAATAATGCGGGAGATGACTATGCCGGATAACATCAATGTATGCAAGTATCGGGGATCAGTTAGCCTATTGTCACTCGACAGAGTAATCTCAGCTCTGATAGACTTTTGGTTGAGGTGACGAGCAAGTGGGATTTTTTGGCACCGGGAGAGGCAGATTTTCATGAAAAGGCTTCAAAGAATCATCTTCTCCGGTACCGTCCCGGATGTTCCCGGAATCGGACTTCAACCTCACGAACGTACACGGGAAGACGGGAAGGCGACCGTCCGTGGTTCAAAAAACAGCATCCGGTCTATCCAGGTTACACATGGCCGCGCCAAGTTAAGACTCGTTCCTATTGAGAACGCAGTCTCGCAAGCCACTTACCTGCCAGGTCCCGTAGCCCAACATTGAACCCGAACAGAGCAGCAGGCCTGATATTAGAAGGACGACCGAGAGGAAGGCGGCGACGCAGCAACGGGATGGGGAGGCAAGCAGCCGCATTGGATCGCGGAAGTAGCCGTACGACCTTGAATATCGAAAAACCATAATGTATTCTCGGGCCCGATAGCGCTTTGACACGACCCATTCAAGACCATGGCCACATCTTCCACCAAAAACCTTCCATGACAGCCCAACCTTGCTCATGCCAACTTACGTTTGGATGAGGCAGTTTACAGACTGATAACTGTTGAATCATTGGACGGTCCGAACCATCCTGGCCATCGAGATACCACCCTTCAGCAGCTGCTACGCTGTCGACATTATCTCTGGGGGTCCATGATTGGCCACAAAAGACATATGGAGACGAACAAGAATGCCAGAATATCTGATTATTAGGTTAAGGGCATCCCGCCCGATGCTTCTTGCCATCCTCTCTCGCCATTCAGGCACTTGGGTAATCGTGGCAGCAGGAGTCTGCTTTTAGAGAGGAGAACAGTCCTTGCCCTGCTAACTCTATATGGCCCGCCCACCACCATCTATTGATAAGTAAAAGCATATATTGTATGCATCTGTCGCATAACTGCTCTCGCGCCCAAGAAGGTATTTTTAATCGCCTGGCCGCCGCCATCCATCATCATTCGCATGGCCGG
Source organism: Rhypophila decipiens (assembly GCA_033297075.1). Lineage (NCBI taxonomy): Eukaryota > Fungi > Ascomycota > Sordariomycetes > Sordariales > Naviculisporaceae > Rhypophila > Rhypophila decipiens. The sequence continues at coordinate 856,818 of MU858045.1, read as the reverse complement.
TCGGTTTCATCAGCGTCCCAAAAATGAGTAGGACAGCGGAGATGGCCTATCACGTTTTCACCCACTGCTATCGTCAAAATATATTCTGCACGGTAGTCTGATCAGATGGCGGAATGCATACTCACAGTTTTCGACACGCAGATCCGTCCGCGTCAGTCAGTCTGTGCGTACTGCCGATCCAGCAACAGCGAATCGCTTCCCCAGACTCCTTCTCTTTTCGTGCACTTGCAGGAAAGAGCTGGTATCCTTCAAAAAATTTTTTTTTGGCCCAATGAGAACTCAGACCATCGTCCGAGGTTGCCAGTTCTGTTCAAAGAGTTGGCTCACGTAGTAGTACTCATCCTCATACTTCTCGTTCGCCAATAGCATTGCCCACGGCTCTTCTGCATATCGGTGTTAGCGTTGCCTCGGGGTCACAATATTCGGAACTGCAGGATACGGTGTGGCACTTACTTTGTTTCAAGACGTAGTCTCTGGTGAATTTGACTAGTTCTATGGCGTCGTCGTCTAGTTCCGCAAGGGTCTGGAGATCTTGGTCTCTGCACTCTGAGGAGAATGGATAGATACCCTTGTTGCAATAGTGGAAATATGCAAGGAGGGTATTTGCACCTGCTTCCTGTCAGTGGCTGAACCGGGAGTGGCAAGTATTGATATCAATGAACCGCCATTGGATAGATAATCTCTCACCCAAGTTGTACTCCTTGACATTGCACTCTCTTGCCCATCGCCCCTACAAGTAGGCAAGCTGGTCAGTATCACATTTGTGCGGTATTTTGGTCGAGATACAACTAACCTTCATTCCGTGCTTTTTGGCATACTCTGCATCATGTCTGGTAATGAGAGCAATGTTGTGTAACAAGATAAATGTGACAAGGTAGGTAATGAGCCATGTCTTCTGTTTCTTCTCCTGCGTCATCTTTTGGAGCTCCTCCAGGGTGGTACGGCGAAGCTGAGGTTGAACTTGGTGAATTAGAATCGAGTCAATCTGGGCCCCCATAACTGGTGGTAGAGGGATTTTCCCTTTCAATGGGTTGCTATCGTCCTCGAACTCTTGCCGATTCATACCCAGAGTTTCATTCCCGATGATCTCGAACGACTTGGTGGTCAATCGGACTGACATCCAAAGATCAAGCGTAGTGGTGAGTAAATCCCTCTCGACCTTACTGGTCGTTGGATCCTGCATGGCCTTGAGGGCGAGAGAGTAGGTTCTGTAGAGCAGCTCCCCTGGGGACCCCAAGATGCGTTCACAACAAGCGACCAACCCGTTTTTGATGTAGTCATCGAACGATTTCTTGGCGGCATCCATATCGACGATCGCAAACGCCGGTATCTCCTTGGTCCTCTTCTGTCCGTTCGAATACCAGGACCTCTCTAAGCGATCGCCCTGTTGCGGTTGGAACCTGCGCACTTGGAGCTTGACCCCTCTCCCAGTATAACCCTCTGTGACATAGATGAAGCGGGACTCGGATGAAGCCCAACTTCCAATGTCATCGACTACGCTGTCCTTCCAGCGAAGAGTCCACTCAAGTCCTTTCACCTGACCAGGCTTGAACAACTTGACATCGGTGATTTTCCAACGCAGACAGTTGAGGCGGTATATTCTGCTGTTGCTGATTATTTTTCTGCACGGTATGCAGGGACCTCCTCCCTCATCTTCATCCTCAACACACTGTAAAGAATTGTTAGCCTTGTCTTCAGAATCCCTAACCCGCAGACATTCTGCTTGGGTGCGGAGGATGGATTTCACATACTCGTATTCGCTGCATACGGCATCGGATACAGCTCCCTTTCTTACGAGTGCGAGCTGTGGCCAGCCGTTGCTCGTTGTCTTTGAAAGGGCCTCGTTTGGCTGGAAGAGTCTTTTGGTGTTGAAACAGGTCGTAGGAAAGAGGTCGGCCATAGGCATCCATGGCGTCCTGCTCTACCTTGATTGGATATCTATCCTGCGGGTTGAAAGGGGCGCCGGGTAGGGACGCGAAGCCATTGTATTGCCCGAATGCCGGCGAGCCTCCATCGACGGGGTAAGGAGTAGGCATAGGGCTCGGTCCGACAGGAGCGGCAAGAGGACTAATCTGGTCTTGAATTCCCAACCCTGTGACGGCGCGATTCGCTTCATTGTTGCCCGGATATCTGTCAATGGCTGACGTAGTCGGATAGGCCATTCCCTCCCGACTAGTCGTGGGTTGCATTCCGGGAGCCTGGGTCGGCTGCATGGGTGGATAGGTGGGTAGATAATGAGCCATCATTGATGGGTCGTCACAGGGGAACATGTCGGGTTGACCCGCAGCTAGAGCTGCAGGGTTCGGAGGAAGTTGACTCTGAGGCTGAAGGGATACGACGCCATTGTCTAGGGCTGGTCTAGACTGGCCGTAGCAATATGCTTCGCTCGTCGGAAGAGGTTGATATGCTAGCGTAAATCAGTTCTCAGTTCTCCAAAGCGTATCCGATACAAGCATACCGGTTTCGTAACTGGTGGTGTAGGGTGGGCATATGGCGAAGCTCGCCAGGCAGTCCGCAATCCGCGAGCTCGACCAACCAGATTGGATACTGGGAGATTCTTCATTTTGGCCGCCAGGTTGACCACTGAGAAGAGGCTTCTCATGGTCAGCTTGCCTGGCCGGGCTGTCGGAATATGGGACAGGCATAGGGTCACTTGTGTCTAAACGAAGTCTTTTGTGTGGGTGGAACTCTGTCTGTTGAGGCAGCTGGCTCAATGGCTGAGGTTGAGGTTGGGGGCGAGGTCGAGCTCGATGGTGACGGCGATGAGACCGAAAGTCGAAACTCAGTTGGTGTAGTATATGCGCTGGGACATCAAGGCTTTTGGCGCCGAGGTTCAAGAGCTCATGGTGAGTCTCTTCACTGTAGTCAAGAAGCTTCTCGAGGGAGATGGTGACAGTGACGTTGGTGATGGGAGCAGTCCGGAGTATATAGTCGTGAGCGCCAGACAGGGACTGTAGGTCGAAGCTTATGGGAGAGGACTGGGTCAAGACCTCGAGGCCACGTTCTGGTGACTGGCCCTCATCGGGCAAATAGCCCCGACGTTTCTTGAGGAATGTGTGATTATTCTAGACGAGTCATCAATTCACCGCACAAATGGACAAGGTAAGGGCAGCTGAGGCAATGGGGCGTTGGGCGAAGCAGTGCGTCCGAACCGGTGAGAAAAAGACCGTGGAGCATGGGGGAAGGGAGTGTGGGTTGATGAACAAATACGGGTCTATACCGGTAAGTGGCGATGGCAAGGAAGGGGGGTGCAAAAAGGGGGTGTGTTGTGTATGTACTGTGTTGCGAGGGTCTCGGGGAGTGTCATGGATCGTGGAGCATGGAGATGAAAGGCCCGACAACGTGGTTGGAGAAGGTACAGAAAAAGAAATCATGGGGATGATCCAAGATTTTGGATATGCAGGTTGCCGCAAGACCGGAAGGGAAGAAAAGAGATTTGCTCTTACCATGGCGAGAGAAAGTTTCAATGGCTTATGGGGGTATCGTTGGACAAAGGCGAATTATGGAGACCGGAGAAGAGAATGTACTTGGCCGGGAAGGTACCTGGTGTACAACAACGCCAAGAGGCACAGGCGAGCGAGTCAACACGTCGAAAGTGCAGACCGAAAAGGGGTGAGAGCGGTAAGCCACTCCAGAAACAAAGGAAATGTGCACCTCGTGGGAATCAGGAGGGGCGTGCGCAGGCGAGAGAGCGTCTTACAAGGACGCCATCATGATGTAGGCAGCCAGCAAGCAGCAACCGATATGGCGGCAGGTGGAGAGCTGCAGAAGGATGGTCAGGAAGGTACGTAGACGAGGGATACCAGGAAGCAGCACCCGGTGGAGCTGCTGCTGGACCGGTAGACGCGGGGAGGAACTCGGGATACACCAGACGACCAAGTGGAGGGGTGAGAAAAAGGAGACTTCCGCGAGGGGGCACAAAAAAGAAGGAACAGACAGGACTGAGGAAGCACAAAAGTTACCGCAGTACGGATACCGCAGTACCGCAGGAGGGGGTGGGAAAGGGGAAGACAAGCCAAGTCGTACCCAGTGATATTTCACCACCAACCACTTAAACTTGGACTTGCCCCGTTGGTGCTCTATCAATATCGTGCTTCTGGAAAACAAAGAAAACTGAGAGAAGGAATGAACTGAGGTGCCGACCTGATGCAGACGCCAACCAGGGTCGCCGGCGGCACGCGGCCGCGTCAAGATGCGGTGCGTTTTGAACAGGCTGAAGTGGGCCAAGAAAGGTTGGGGAACTTCAAGATCGAAAAGACCTTTCTGCTTCAGGATTAGCCAGGTCGTAGTCCGACGTGTGTTTGATGGACCTGGTAGTTTATGGGTATTGGGGCAGGGCGGTTTGACGATGGGGAAAGAGGTTGACCGGTATAAGCTCACTTGCTGACCGGTGGAGGGTAAGTGCCGTCCGAGGTCACGGCTTGGAGGAGCACCGCAGCAGGCGTACCCGATGGAGATGAAATGAAGTGGATGAAATTGTCAATTTACTGACCGTTACGGGGTGCTGGGTGGAGCGAGTTATTCCAGTAAGTTTTCTTGGTGGACGGCCTATGGGAACAGCTACCTGGGCTGTGAGGTAAGGTACGGATAAGTCGAGGCTTGAGGTGTGTCGTGCAAAATTAGCTGCACTGGCGCAAGATGGTTCGTTCCAGATTTCAGCTCGAGCCTTTTCGAGCCTTTTTCGTAACAAGTAAGGGACGGCGGAGGCCACAGTGCAGTCAGATCCTAGTGCGGCCGTGGCTCTCGTTCGATCGTTGACCCAATTCTCGTTTCTTGCTCGTTCTTCCTTTTCTCTGTCTGCCCTGTCCCACGGCTCAATCCCGGATCCGGAGCTGGGGTTGCGGAAAGTTAAGCGTGGGCGTGGTCATGCTGCGCCGGTGACCGGCTCGGTGGAGACAGTGAACCTCTAGGGAAGGTCGGGGGTACGAGCGCCTTCCTCTTGTACGCTTCCTTGTGCAAAGGATGAATCGGTGAAGATTTTTCGGAGTGAGAAAGTAAAAGTTTGATTCACCGGTCCGTCGTGGGGAAGGCGCGAGAACTACGTGTAATGATAGCTAACCATTCATTAGTGAGCATTGTTGGCCAGGAGGCAGGAGCACCTCGTGAAGTGGGTCGTGTCCTTGACTCCTTGCAAGAAGGGGCGCGAATGGGTGTCGTTGAATGGAACACCAAAGCTGGAGGGCAAGCATGGATGGGGATGGAATTGGACCAGGGACGTGGCAGGACCTACGCTACTCCGGAATCGTGAAGGCTTGGTTTGGCTAAACCTACCAGGGGCAAGTCGTGTGAGGTCGCGGGGCCGTCTTCCGTAATCAGCACAATACCCAAACCATTGATCCACGTGAGGGTCTGGATATTCTGTTCGAATTCTCGACTCCAAGGGGAAAAGAGATAAATGCGGATAGCAATCGGCCCCTCTGCATAGGCGCCTTACCGTAAATGGGTCCTCGAATACCTTCCCTGAATCTGCATACTCGACCAAAATACACGTTACTCTGATCTGAACAGGGCAAGATCAGGGTCCAAGGTGTGTTGAAGAAAAGGACATGGGACGGAAATTCATCGCTAAGAAATCCAGTCTCTGTTGGAGACGACTCAGACGAGTGCAATGTCTCCTAAAACCTGGACTGATCAGTTTCCAAGACCCTATTTTCTAGTAGTTTCCTGCAGATACGTCGCACAGAGCCCGCAAATGTAAGCTCACAGACCCTCACGGTCTCATCCCAAGTTCCCGCGTCCTCCTCTTCATGTCACCCATTTCCCCCTCCGAGGCACCCAGGACGAGCAGGCAATATCTGCCCGTACTATAGCCTCCATATCTCCCAACAGCCCAAGCATCCCACAAAAAAAGCGCTCCCAGATTTGTACCAACAGAGTACAGTTGCAGACGGAGACCGTCTTACGAATATCTGAGCCTGGATGATGAGAAATGCCAACACAAAGGTGTTGAACATGGGGATTGAAGGAATTGTTATTAACTTTGTTTTTGCGGGTTTGTTGAAGAAACCAGGAAAATGGCGAAAAGCCGAAAATCTCCCCCATGGACCGACCTAACCAAGAACAGTTGCTATGCCGTGTCTTATTAAACCAGCGCCAGTCGATCAATCGATGCTCGGCCCTCCAGAGTCCAAAATCAAATTCTCCAGCTCCACTCTCAGGAGCTGTCAGGTCAGGGCAGCTTCGTCATCACCATCGGATGCTCCCGAAAGGAGGGAGGTCCACTTCACCACACGTGCAAGTACCTTGCCAGGACGATTTAGTGCCAACGTTTTCTGTTGCTAAATTCGGCAGGCAGATGAGACAACCGAAAGAAGCTGACCACAGAAGCCTTTAGAAGCTGGCTGACGGACAGCCTGATGTGGAGATGTATGAAAGAGAGTTGGGTGGTGGTCAGCTGGCGAGGGACAAGACCTTCGGTGCAGCCATCCGATCAGCTTCACTATTTGCTTGATTACGGGTGACCGCCTCTTTTCTCTTCAGAATGAGGGGCCGCTACATTACTTCGGCGGCCTTCAGATTGGCATCACGGGACATACATGCATGGTGGGACAGGAAACCCCATCTTTCCTCACCAACGGCTGGCAACGAGCACCCTTGGGACTCGGGAGCGAAGTGGTGATTCGTGGTTATTGATAGGTATCTCGGACTGGACTGTCTTTGTCCTTGCAGCGAGCGAGGGCTCCCCAAGAAGAACCATAAAACGCCCAACTTTGGTAATAGACACGGCACAGCTAACTCATCGGCTTCTGGGCTTCTCCACGTACCTTCGGGCCTGACAACCATTTTGCCCATCACTTCCCACACCACTTCTGACCACCATCTCGGTTCGTCTCGATTGCGTGACGGAACCTTCGTGCCGTCACCCCGCTTTCTGGATGGAATCGCGGGTGCCAAAGAGCAACGAGATGTGCCCGAGCCATGGGAGGATGGGTTACGCATCTAAGATTCTCGCGTTCTTCGTAAAAGGTCAAGAACAAGAAATTAATCAATCCTCAAAGCATACAGGACCCGGTGAGAAGTTCTGGGGAAAACATTGGTCTTCCGATCGTGGGCAGACTCTGGTGCGGATACCATGGAATAAGCAACGAAGGAAGGAACTGAGCCGGGTGGATGCAGTGAGTGGTTGCTTGACATTCTGACTGTGGTGGGTTCCCCGCAACTGAATGCTTGAGCCAAGAGGTACTCCGCAGGTGCACGTGGTCGCCCCGCTCACCACCCACATCGGCACCGGGAACTATCCGTAGCTGATGGCAATTGAGATTTCAACGGCCGGTTCGATTCGCCAAGACGATCGAGATAGCGATCATTTATTGTGGTACAAAATCTTCAAGAGAGGAGACCTCTGAACCACGTCCAGATGGTAAACCAATCTTTTAACCTACGTTGAAGACAGCATTTTCTATGGAAGAAATGTGAGTACAGTAATTACAGTAGTTGGTGGATATGCTTTGAGATACATACGAATACCCCCACTCACTTCAACAGTCAACTTTGGTTTGACCACTTGTATTGGCACGAATTGGGCTAAGACTCTGTCATTATTCCTCCATTCTGATTCTATTTGGCTTGCATAAATTCATCGCCTGGCCCCCTGAACGAGTATCAGAGCTGGTGTCGGAGGTCGCCCAGAGGAAAAGAAGCACAGCACCGTTATTTCCATATGGTCCCATCTCTCATTCTCCTATTAGTATATCCAGAAGAGTTCACCTGCTTTTGAAACTTTACCACTGCACAGAGGACGGTGATGGCGAGGAACTGTTGAATTCTGATGAGCGTGTAGTCGTGCACGGACCAGACACGACCAACCTTGATGAACCAACCAGCCGATTATCATTATTACTGGTCTTTTCGTCTGGCATCAGCTTGGCAGTGGCTGGAAACGGGCCGTCTAATCTTTGGCGACCCGGATCGTTGGGCACGGCTTGAGGATTTGAGGGCCAGTGATGGTACGGTCGTATCGCCTGGTCCTTGGATCCTATCCAGAATATGAAGACTTTTCCAACCCAGGTGATCCGAAATCATTTCACTCTCATGTGTGCCAGCCTCCCGCTTGTCATTCTCTTGAGTGCTGGGTCAGGATGACCTCATTAATCACGATGATTGGTGGACGGAAGACTCAACCCCGCGAACCCTTCTCCGATCTGACAAGTTGGAGTTGGGAGTAGGCGAACGGGATCTCGAAGCAGATCACCACAAGTTCACAACTTCATCCTCCTAGTCCCTAGGGTCCTTAGTACGAGTTTCGCTTGTTGCGGCTCGGCTCTTGGGATCCCGCTGTCGTCCAGTGGTGGTGGTTACGAATTTCATGACAACGACACGGCTCAGACACACCACATCGTCAAGTTCACAAGTCCAAGGAGCCTCGGCCTATTAATCAGAACAATTGAAGGATGTGCTCCATCTCTGCCAGTCAAGTCCTCCTGAATCTCAATCTCATGGGGCATCCGACAACTGTGTAGAACACTCCGGGCAGAAGGGACATTGTTTGCATCCTGAAGACAATGCATACAGAGGTAGGTTTCAGTTCCGACCACTTTGGGAACACCCCGGCCATCCAACAGTATGCGCTTCTTGTATCTTGGGGAGAAATGAAGGGTCACTGCCGAAGACACAACCTTGGGTTCAGTTTCCACAGAACTCGGAAGTCAATCGATGACCTGTACGTCCGTACTGGCTGCACATAATAGGGTTAGGGTTGGGGCTGTGGAGCTGTTGAAGATTCAACTCGCACCCATCTGACTGACATCAATATTATGCCGTACCTGGTAGCAGCGTTTGTAGTGTACCCCGTAGACCTGTACCGGTAGTTGCATCACCATCGAGATCAGGTAACCCGTTAAAACAATAGAGGCGTTCCCCCGACGAACCTATCATCTTCGCAGGGTCCAAACCCGAGCTTATTCACATCTTTTCTTCAACTCTTCTTGCGGCGGTACCAACGCTGTCGCCGTCGTGCACGGTGCCCGGCACTGGCAGCAAACCATCTATAATCAGCCACGACGGAAGTGCCCCCTTGGTCTTCAAATACGATTACGTCTTGAACTCCTCACCGAGTCTTATACTTTATGCAGAGGCAAGATGAGGTCGGGCATCTGACCAATCAGGCTCCGGCAAACAATCCCGAATAGTGAGGATGCATTCTGAGATATCATGCTTGCCCACCCTCAGAGCCGCCAGGGGAAATTGCGGGGGAGACCAGTCAGACAGTTCCAGCTGCTGCTCAGGTCTGGCCAGGACAATGGAAGTCAGATCCAGCATCCCTGTTCCTTCCAGCCAAATCTCCAGTCCCACGCGACCCACCAAGATCGCACAATCACCGATGAAACACTCCTAGCCACTCATTTCTTGCCCTACTCCAGCCCAAAAGACAAAAGGCCATGAACAATAACATGGCCCCAGACTCCTGGGGAAACTGGTGAGCCGCATTTACCTGGTCCACATCTCAGCTCGAGCTCAGCCCTCACTACCACCTTTGAAGTCGATTAAAGACACATCATGTCGAGAATGATGACGTTGCTTTGAGCAGTGCCGAACCCAGCACGCTGTAACGTTTGATGTTTCGTTTCCGATCATCATCAGCTGGCGATCTTCAAACAGCGGCAGAGATAGGGAAAACTGGACGCGGGGAAAGCATAATTTTTTCCAGGATTTGACAGCCTGTTCGGGTGCTTCCGTGCTTTAGATCAAGGTCGAAGTCGGGTCCGGAAGCATCTTGTTCTCGCCTATCGACCGGTCAATCAAAAAAAGCGGAATGGCGTGCGGGATCGACTTGGAAACGAGAGAGGGAGAGCCTTGGCCGGAACCTCGATCGCTGAATTCACGACATACCCCTGAAGTAAGTGGTTATACACTTCCTCCTCCTATTAGATTGCTGTAGACACGCCCTCCATCATGTTATGCCGGTATTTTTTTCAGATCATCCGGGCGAATTCATCCTCCCCAGGCGACGGGTCGGTCGTTCTTGGCTTGTCAAGTGATATTGCTCCTGTTCACTTGGGGCAGACAAAAGCGACCGAGATCTCCATTTACCTCTAGCCGTGATACCGGCGCAAAGTCGACACTTCACCAATGGAGCATTGTGCAGTGTGCTTCCCTACAGAGAATTCCACCCTTCTCTTGTTTACAGAGCCGTAGGGCAACAATGTCAACGCGGTTTGGAGCTCACCAAGTACGCTCTTCAAGCTGATGGCACTGTTTATCGATGACGAGGCATGTTCCAGCTCGAAGGAGTGCATGCAATACGCTCCGATATCTGTTTCGACACCTATAGTCAGATATTTCATAAGGCGATGGCATTTCACATCAGCTGCTTTCTGTCACCTTGGTACCATATATGGTTCACTCGACACGGGTTACCTTCAGATAGGGAAAGGGGAGGCGGTCTTTCTCGCCGCAAGAATTACGGCGTCCCTGAGCCAGTCCAAAATTGTAAAAGCGTACCGCAAAATAATAGGAAGGTTAAAACTTCAATGGCTCTCACCTTTGCCGGTCTCTAGTCAACCAGCCGCTTTGGGTTGGGCGGGGGAGCTCCTCACCTCGGTCGATATTTACTTCGTCTCTCCAACGACTTCCAGAGGACGAGTCATCTGGAGGCCAGCTACTTATGTCCAGCCAACCCTCCCTTGTTCGGGGCTTCGTACTGCCACTACGGCTGAGACAAGCGACGAAGAGCTAAAGTTGTCGACCAAGTGAAGAGAGGAGGTGAAACTGGATGGTTCAACAAACGCCACGTCATGGCACATCATTGCATATATCTTAAGCTTCGACTTGGGACGAAACCTAGCCCCTAAGCCTTGGAGTTGGTGGTGTGGATGATGCAGACATGTACCAAACACACGTCTCGTTGCGCCGATGCATGCCTCGCGCCGATGACCCATGCTAACAGCGATCTTCTTGGTACACACCAGAGCGTTCGACGGCCTCCCCATACCGAGGCACCGAGTTTCCTGGCTACGAATTGCCGTGGTGTTCCTCCTCGGCCACCCTACTCTTTGTTCACGGCCTCGCCAGCGTTGATGTCAGCACTTGGCATCTCGTCCAAGCCAACATCCGATACTCTACGGCCACAAATGGACCACCAAGAGTGACTGCCGGCGGCAAGGTCATTCTCAAACAGCATACTTGTCGGGTAATGGAACGGGCGACATGCTTTGACCGGCCTGCGAGAACCTACGGAACTGTCCAAGCAGGTGTGGCACCTGACAATGATGAGCAGAGGGACATGACTTGTAGAATACAAGCCATGCGGGCGACAGGTGATAAATGACACGTCAAGAACAGAGTACAACTCTGAAGAGAAGAAGCCCCCTATACCCGAAGACCAGGACAGCCGGTAGCTGTGGTGATCACATTCGCCAGGTCCTGGTTCTGGCCTCTCTTGGGTTATCCGATTACTCAAACGGTGCTTTTACAGCACTCCGACTTGCAGCATAAAGTCTCGTCATGAAAATATCGGACCGAGGGCTTCCACATTTCGTCTGGTCACCGGTACCTGATGCCCGGTCGCACCTGCCCTCAGTCTGCGGTATCTCGAGTCCACACCGGTTCTGCAGCTTGCTGATAGCTTCCACATTTTATCCGTACCCGCTCGCACTTTCCATCTGAACTTGACTTCTTGACCGGTCCAAGCCAATCAGGTGGATCCAGAGTTTGGCGACTTCTTCAAGACCTGACCTGCAGAAGTGGACTGTTTCGATTTTTTTCTGTCGTCTGGACAGAAATACAATGGACACACGTCGCAGGACTGGTCCTATTAGCACCACTTCCGGGCCTTCCCTTTCACACCATCTCCCAAGTGCTGCATCTGGCTTTTCAGCATTGAGCGCTTCTGTTTGACTTCATCGCTCTTCGCAAATCAAGAGGGATCAGTGGCTGTCTTTATCAGTCCGTATAGAGCCCATCGCTGCTACAGGCTGACGCTAAATCCTGTGAGGAGAGCTGCGGAGTCATCCTCCACACTTGCAGCGGGTTGGGCCACATGCGTGGTCTAGATCATTCGCGCAAGAGTCTTGGTTTTCGTGGCAGGAGCCCAAGCCCGGGGTAGTGGAAGGTCGACAGCAGGAGATAGCAGCGGGTGAGTGTTGTTGGCCCCAGTCTGCGAAGCGGGTGTAACGATGGCTGTCGTGTCGGTCACCCCAAGAAGAACCATACTGGGTTTCACAAGTCATCATGATACATCATGATACTCCATGACAACGAACCCGGTGTGAGCCAGGCCAGTAGCCTCAGCCCGTCAATGTTCTCAGCTCTGAATGATGTGGCTTTGTATGTGTACATGAGTATCTTCAAGACCAAGTCGTTAACCAAGTATTCTTGATAAGGAGTCCCAGGTTCATTCTCATGATTCGAATTCCGCAGCTCGTGGAACCGAAGCGGCATATCACTATACAACCATGGAGCTTAATTCTTCATCTATTCATGAGGTCATACATCCGACAGCTGCCTTCTCGAAGCGCGCCCCGAGAACTGCCGCCATACCCCACGACTCAGTGGGGGAGCCTAGTTGGGCCGAGAGCCAGCTGAACCCACGTAACAGGATCGACAGTCTCAGTCCAATCGAGGAGCCGCTATGGAGGATCGACGGCTGCACAGGTCTGGGCAGCCAGTACTATGCCCTGCCCCTTTTCCTGGGCGAGGTCCCACCCATGCGCTTCGACGTCTTCATTCCGGAGGAGACAGCCAGCTCCTACCTTGTCCGTCAGCTTCTCGATCTCAACGCCGCATTTCACACCAAAGATGTGACGCGAGTGCGCCGGCTGGGTATATCTCGTCATATCGTACGCACTCTACAGGCTTGGACTCGCGCAAGGGGTCTTGAGGGTCGGGATTCTGTGGCCCAGATGTACAAGATCTTACCGTTTGGCTCGCGCATTATCTTTGAAAATCTGGATCTAGATATTCGCAACATCAAGATTACCGTTGCGCCGACGTACTATGTGGAGAAGCAGCTACTTAGTCTTCCCAGCCTGAGCAGATTCCTCGGTGTGAATGAAAATCTTATCCCACAGTCTCTTGACATCTTTCAGCTGGTGATCGTCCAGCAGCTTCACGACAGTGTCTGTCTTGTTCGGATAAACCACGGCCATGAGACCCGGGAAGGAGAGAATCAGAGGTTATGGATCTTCAAGGCTCTGACAAGCGGCACAAAGTACCTCTTCACTGAGCTTCGCAACCTGCTCCTGATGGAGCCGCATCCTCACGTAATCTCGCGCCCAGAGTACCTGGTCACAAAGTACTGCCGATTCGGGGGCAAGACAGCCGTCGTGGGGTTCCTTCTGCAATACCACTCCAAGGGGGGTCTTCGCGATACCCTGCCAGTACTACGCATCCACAACCAGCTTTCACTCGCTTCCCAACTCAAATGGGCGGCCCAACTGGCATCTGCGGTGGAACACGTCAGAACCCGAGGCCACATGTTTTACCCGGATCTCCGGCTCGACAACATTGTCCTCTCGGACTCGGAGGACGTAGTCATGGTCGACTTTGAACAACGCGGCGTATGGTGCGAGTTCGGTGCTCCAGAGGTTAACTGTCTCGAGTACACACGCATCCTAGCCATGGACGACACCCTCGCCGAGGACGCAGACGTCGCCGGGATTCCGGACGAGGTGCGAGAACACTTTGCTGGTATCCTCACGAAAGAGCTCCCCAACTGGGAGGATCTTCAGGCAAGAGAGGACTATGCGCCCATGTTCGAGGGGGGCTATTCCAGCTATAATGTGCCCTGGCTTTGCTTGTCGCCGGTTGAGCAAGAGGCGGCAGAGGTGTATATGCTTGGCCGGGTGCTGTGGTGTATCTTTGAAGGGCAGAGCGCGCCGCAACTGGCTGCGGTGTGGCAGTCGTATCGCTGGGAGCCTGAGATTGAGTTCCCCGAGTATAGGCGTACGCCGGCACAGCTTCGTGACTTGATTGATCGCTGTACTAGGGGCAGACGAGGAAACTTGTCTGGTTTGATCACGAGGAGTGCGAAGAGCGAACTTGTCCTGCGCGGTCGTGACGGCGGGTCGACAGAGGAGGTCCTGGCGGCTGCTCAGCAGTGGTGGAGCGTCGAGGTAAAGGCTGCTGAGGAATTCTTGCGGATGCGAAGGGAGAAGAAGGACGCTGGGCAGTGGAATGAGAACTACTATGACAGGCCTACGTTGAGAGAGGTCGTTGATGAGTTGGAAGCTTTTAGGGTCCAGATGGGAACAGCAAAGTAACTCGCTCGGGAGGGGCGAGCGAGGAGTCGAGAAAGCTGGGTCTGGATATATCAACAGGATGTTCTCATGGCACACCAAAAGGGTTTCCTTTTCTCTCTGTCTTTTTTTCCTTTCTCGGTTTTCTCATCAGTTTCCTTTTAAGCATTTCATTCGGCATCTTAATGGACACCGAACTGCTCTGTCTCGAGACACCCTTACCAGAGGCGGCGATTGGGCATTCGGGAATAGGGGCAGTACAAAAGGATGGCATTGTTATTCTTTTTCTTTATACGTTTGTGGCAAGCTTGTATTCCGACATCATTGGAAAGGTCATTCTAGCACTGAAGGCCAATAATGGTTGGATAGCTCAGATTTCATGACCTTTTGGTCAGATATGGATTATGTTAGGACCTGTGTCTATGTGCATCATCCATAGCAAACTTTCATTCAGTGTTAACTTTCAAGTCAGCTGTTTGACAAGCTGGGTGGAGGGTCATCTTGGTTTCCTTTTCTGCCTCCTGGACGACTTGATTTCCAGAGTCCTGACTAGTTTAAGCAAGGCATAGAAGACTGGAGGCCAACACGACGCGTGCCAACCCATGATATTGTGGCATTGCAGTAGTAAGGCCACACACAGCTGACTACTGTCGTCTGAGTTCCGGCCATGACTCTTAAGATACTAGCTTCCATGATGAACGTTGGCCAATTCTGTTCTAACCGTGTAAGCACAGGTGTTGGTTTGCACCGTGCTGCCCTGGGGGTGTTAGATTCGACCACATCGTGACTTATAAAGAAAGGTTTGGCAACACTGGGACGGATGCTGAGGCCCAGAATGTATGAACATGCGCTCACTTTGGCTTTACTTAACTTATATATATCTTGCCACTGTCTCGTTAGTCTATCAAAGCCAACAAATTGAATACAGTGGTTGCTGGTCAGGTTCACCATATCTTCCCGGATCTGCTCAGCGACACGATCAAGATAACATTAAAGATGTCGAAGTAGGGGGCGATGAAGGAAGCATGGAACATCAAGATATGATAGAGGACAAAAGAGCAAAAGATAGAACTGACTGGGGCGCGATTCGAACGCGCGCCTCTTTCGAGAGTAGAAATCACCTTGTACTTGATATAGATACTAGGAAGAAGAGGAAGTTTTCTTCTTGACTCTACCGCCTTAGACCGCTCGGCCACCCAGCCACCAAACTGCTTTCTGCTTGACATGATTCATGTGAATACTAACTTAATAATAAGCTTCACATACAATAGCCCTTTCTTATTGGAACTTAACTCTAGGGTAAAGACATATTTAGGGTATGAACTACCCAACCCCACTAAAAAGTCAAAAAGAAGGATGTGAGGAGCAAAATAACAGTTCCATGATCCGAGGCGGGCTCGATCCGCCGACCTTCAGTGTGTTAGACTGACGTGATAACCAACTACACCATCAGACCTTGTTGCTAGATATCTTCTCAACTATCTCTTAGTGTTCAAGTATCTCCTCCCCAATCCTCTGGAGAACATCATCTTCTTCTAATCATACGCTGACCATGTCCGCTCACGAATGTTGTCCCAGATTTATGCCGGCGAATTAGACAACCCAACCTCTTCATTCCTCGGAAACACCCCGATCTCACCAAGACAATTCTCGATAGAGGATGGTCTCGCAACTTCTTCCCAGGAGTTCCAGGCTTCCAGATTCCAATCCCGTTTGCCACGTTCTCTGGCGCGGATAAGATGTCCGTCAGTGAGCCAGCAAGGGGTTCCGTGGAATATCAGTTCTTGGTTCAGAAGATAGTAAACAGTAACATGAATCTACGACCCTTCTCCCTGTCCCTACATCTAGGTGACAGCTGAGGTTGGCAAGCATTATCATAATTCCCCAGGCCGTGTTGTAAATATTACCAATTTCCAGTATGTAGGTACATAGGATGGCACATCCAAAAATAGGGGCCATCTCATATCGGGCCGCATTTTTCTTTGTGAAATTTCATTTCATATCTAGGTTTTGGGTAATATTTTCAGGGCCGAGCCGACCCAGCTAATATGATAAATGAATGTAAAGCAACCTCGTACGGGACGGATAAGCAAAGCACCGACCTCGAACCGACTTGATGGGAAATTTTGGCGTGTTAGGAATAGGCTTAACTGACTGCCTGCTTGTTTCTTGGGTTATGAACGAATTTCGGTTCTAGGTGATAATCCAGCGGATAAATTGAGGATTTACGCACGTCAATTTATCGCCGTTTTTCGGGTTTCTGAACTGGTTCGAAAACCACTGGATGTTGTGTCATGACTCGGCAGCGTCACTGGATGTTTTGTAACGAGTTCTCCGATCCATGAACTTGTGAGGTATGCCAACAGAGATGAGGTTCTGGTCATTGAAAACTGTTAGTGTACCATTGAATGGTCACTCGGGATGAGACTGGAGTGGTCCCCGGGTCGCCGCTCGTCCGGCGGCCGAGATAAGTCTTGGCTTACCCCTTTACGGTTCCGGTCTGTCGGATCTCGTAAGCTCGTAAAGGTTTCTTGGTCGTCACAGTCTTGCGACGATAACATGTAACGTGATACCCAACCTACATCCAAAATTGTGATTACTTGATACCGCAAACTTGCCATATGAAGCCAGCTATTACCTACAGGCTACCACTCCATATCATTGACCATCACGTTATTCAAGAACTGGGTATCACTTACAACCATAATTTCTCTGTAACCCTAACCCTGAAGACCATGATGTGATTGTGGTCGCCCTGTTTATTCAAGCTCTCCCTCATCATAAAACCCACTCGGCTCTTACACATGCCACATAATACTCGAGGGGGAAGGAATTTCTGTGCTCATTTGCCACGCACTCCTTCGTGTCTTGGCTTCATCAAGTGATGCACTGTCAGTGATGAAGTGTAACTGCTTCCTCGGCAGCTGAAGAGGAGAGTACCTTGCGTATTCGTAAGATTCCTTTGGCCCGCTCATCCATCATCTGGGACGAGTTAAAGGAACTGCGTAAAGGTGGATGAAAATCGAAGAAGCACATGAAATCTCCAACCTTATTCTCAATCTCGGTAATAAAAATCTGACACAAAATAGACTGTGCAAAAGTCATTCATGCGCGCGCATGAATGTCTCATTGACGATCACATGCGATTGATGAAAGGACAAACTTTAAAATTTCCCGACAAAAAGCAATTACCCCTTTTTTACCCCAACCTTTAGCTTCATTACTTTCAACGGTCTCCAGATTCACCCACATAAAGCCTCACACTACTGTAGGCTACATGGATGAACCTCCACACCATCATCGGCCTCGAGATAGACTATTGATTCCCGTTTAGGCATGTTTTTTGCGAGGTGCGGATCGACGACCATCCCGACGTCATCCAATCCGTTGGGTTCTTGAAATCGACGGAGCTAGGAGATATTCCTCGGTAGGGTAGGTGGGTAAGGCGTCGTGACGACTATCTCGTGATTATCTCCTCACCAAGTAGGCCGTATGTTCGGACACGGTGCAACTCCCTCTCTTCACGTGCCATATGATGCTTTTAGCAATTCATACAGACTGGTGTTGATGTTCCTAATGCCTGGTCTCTACCCAAGGGACTTAAGAAGAAAGAATGAACTCACAGAGACGCAATGCATATAGGCACCTTGTCGGCATAATACTGATATAATGACCTCATACTCAGACTTATGGATTACATGCTCTTTAAATACATTACAAACCTCCCGGTGGGAAGTAGAGCCTATTACTATTTATCAGAGCCAAAGAAGGTACAAGGCTGGAGATGATCAATACATTTGAGGTCGTAGAATGGTTTCTTTCACGGCCTCATTGGTCGAATAACAAACGTTGGTTACCGAATACGGGGTATTTCTCAGCCTTACCTGCCGGTGACATTCTCAGCTTCCATGACAGGTCTCCGGGCCTGAGTAGCTCAGCAGTGGCGCCTGGTCACCTGATATCAATTGAGGACTTCACTCACCACCAAGTTTCTGGTGCGGTCAACAGTAACAGCTACAACAAGCCATGTCATGAGAGTCTGCCTGCCTGTCTGGATCGATCTGCCGATACGTTTTTTGCGCCCCATCCACGATCGACAGACACCGAAAGCCTTGGAAGACAGAACTCGCCCCGCCTCATCCAGACTCTCGATTAGTCTAGTCAAACAGCCAAGTAGAGTAGGTCAATCCGCAGCGCAAGAGAAAATCACTAACAGACGCACAGTAAATATCTATACTGTACGGAGTACGTCGTGACGGTGTAAAAGCTCACTCATTCTCGTTGAGTCTCGGATCTGGATGTGAGAAGCGAAGGCCGATGATACTCTAGTCTATCATGATCATCGTTTAATCATCGATCGGCCAAGTCATGATATGTCTATATGTACATATATCACATCAAATATGTAGCGTATAGTACCCTCAGACACTAGACTAGTCCCAGTTCCAGAGAAAACACCTATACCCCAATCGACTATCCACGAAGAAAATTTGATTCCGAGCAAGACGGCATCACGGCAAGCAAGCGAGATACTGATAACCAGATCGATCGTGCGTCGTGTGCGGTCGGCAGATTCCTTCCACCCCATCATGTCAAGATCAAACGTGGAATTTTGGGTTTTATTTCTCGTTAGACCTAGCGTACACACAGATATCTTCACTCGAAAGAGGAAGGGCTGGGCTGGATGTGAGGCAAAAAAAGGAATCTAGGGAAGGGTTCCTACTGGGCTGAACGAGGACGTTTGTGGTCGACTGTCACCCTAGCACACTGCTCTGGCTGTCAACGGTTGCTTTTTTTCTTTTTGCAACCGTCAAAACGGCCACGCCACGCCACGCCATGCCATTGCCGACGTCCCAGGCCCGTCGTCAACTCCCGATCGTTTATCGTTTCCTGATGCTGCCCCGATTTCCCCGGTAGCGGTGTCCGGAACCGAAGGGGTGAGGACTGAGAAGGAGGGGGAAGACGAGCTTGGGAGGCTGGGAGATAGCCTAGACCTCACCGGCCCAGTACCGGTGTCAAACAAATTCCCCTTGGGGACTGGAGAGAAGTAGCGATACGACGATATGCGCGGGAGGTGGGATACACTGCAACTTTGCCATGAGATTCTGGACTTTGCTGGAATAGCTTCGCTTGTTGGCCAACATGAAGTCTGTGTGTTGTGGGTTTGCAAAAAAGAAACCAAAAGGCCCTTGCCTACTCGGCAGGGAGTTGACAGTACGGTACCACCTCACCACGCAGGAAAAGAAGGAAGCCTTGTCTGCCTTCTTTGTCCGCCAAGATGTCCGACTTTACTCGTCTTGGGATTCTAAAACGTCCAGAAGCAGTGAGATCTTGACATCTTGTTGTGTTTTGACCTCCTCTTATTCCCCTTTCGGAAAGATACATGATCAGCTCGCCTAGACTTTACCACATGGTAACGAATTAGGCTGAACTCCCCCGCCTTCTTTCTCTCTTGAGGAAAGTGCTTCGTTTGTTTGTAACAGCCTAGTGCTCAAACTAGCTCGATTCATTGGGTAATTGGGGGCTAACAAATGCAGGAACCGATCACTGTATCCGTAACTGCTCTGCAATTTTTGATATCATCAATACGGATATGAAATCTGCAGTCTTGTCTGCACTGCTGCACTGCAGTCCTGTCACATCTGCAATGGTAATGCAGGCAAGGCAGTTGGAGTCGGATTCGGTCTTTTTTGTTCTCAGTCATTCTCTCGGGAGTTGTGCTTCAGGGGATAGAGGTTCAACTCGCGGTCAAGAGAAAGAAAGGGGCGGGGAGACGGGGATTGGGGGGATCGTATAATATATTCTCACCGTACCACGACAGGTGAAGAAAAACAAAAGAGTGCGAGGCTAATTGATATCGCAGACCAATGAGAAAAAGGACGGCCCTGGAATTGACTGCAGTGTCATGGTGTTACAGAACCATTCGCCATGAACATCTGGGACTGGTTGGGACCTTTTTCACTTCCCCGGGCCGCCGTTGAAAAGGACAACAAAAATAACATACCGGGCAGCCGGGCTAAGACTTGTGTCAAAAGAGGAACCGGGCACGGGACTGAGTGAAGGAAATCCAAACAAGACTATTCGGAAACTACATCCGAATGGAAAAAGAGAATTATTAGGAAATTTACTTGAGAATACTTGGTGCAGTCAGAATGACAGCGGCTTCAATGCCCCTGATCCCGCCCAAAGGTAGCACTGCTAGTGAAGGGGAGAGGCAGAACCACGTCAACCTACACCTAGGTGGGTTCTTTTCCATATTACCGCCTTGGAAAAGGTCTCACTGGCACTAATGTACAGTTTCGACATCGGAACCAAACTTTTGGTGTCTGTGTGTGGCCCCTGGCTTGGCGGTGGTAGTCGATGAATTTGCCTTTCCATTTTCCCGTCATGGCGTCGTATCGAACCACATTCTCGTAGATTTGCTCTTCTTTAGTGAGCTCTTCCCCTCTTGCTCGATCCGTTTCAGATCTTCATTTGACTTCTCTTTCAAGTACTAACATGCCCGGTTCAGTGAGACGCCGGCAGGAGGCGAGAGACGCAGCCGCATACTGCCACGACTGCTCCAAAATGAGATTACCTCTCTCTTGTGTGGTTCAAAATGCCGTTTCGTGGAAATATTGTATCAGCGGGTAGGATCGGTCTCAGTACGCAGGTATATTGAGACTTCGAGAGCTGGCTGTGGTTTATGCGTCCAAGACGTAAGGCTCGTTGTATCGCATCTGACACGCAGCTCTCGTCTCTCCGCAGGTTAAGAAACAAAGTCCTCATGTGTTGGACCGTGAAACGCCGTCGACAGACTATCCAGAAGCAACTGCCGAGTAGGATGCAGTCAGTGTGTTGTTGTGCTGTTGGGTAACTGATGTAATGCATCCGCCCCTTCCACACTGAACCGAGTCCCAGGTTTGAACCACACTTGTCACCGTGCGAGAGAGCGTCGCAGAAGGACCGATGTGCCGGCAGGGCGTTGGCGAGAACTTCACTCGTTTCTCTCGCAGAAGCGACGTTCTGCCCGATCACTTGTCATCATTCATGACGGCATCACCCAAATCCCTTCCGCCTCACCCCTCTGTACTGCCATCGGCGATGGAAAGGCTCAGGAGTGTTTGACCTCAAATAAAAGTCCGGTGATGTCAGTCGTTCCAGGGTAGGCAGGTGACGAAATAGTGTAGAAAAAAGAACAAGGGCAGAAGAACACCCGATTACAAAAAGAAATGTTCGATAGCCTTATTGCGACGACCACCGCCAAAGGCTTCCCATGGAAGTTCGATCGCTTTTCAATCTGCAGGCCAAGATCACGATCCTTCACCCAAGGAAGAAGACCTTCCCTTTTTGGCCCAAGCGCCGAGAATCAGCACCACGCCAGCCAGATTATTTCGCAGTTGCATGAATAAAGATCTTCCCACCTCCATGGTTCGATGCTCGTCGAGTGTTAAAGTACACGTACTGTACACTCCTCATTTGCCGGGTCAGTGCAACCGAATAGGGGTCCAACACACTGCCTTGATAAAACAGGAGTCTGCTTTGAAAGTGTTTCCTTGACTCTTTGATGACGGGTTGTCGGTTATGGGAGATCGATTCCCCAGGATTAGTCGTCGTCAACAGGATTGGCCAATTCCACAAGTTGACTGGTGCAACGGGATAAATTCCCCAGAGCACGTAATGGATTTCATCGGCTTGTCAAACTGCCTAGCAGTGAGAAATCTGTGGTCCGCTGGCCGTTGAGTTTCAGTAGGAGGGCTTTTGGTGTTAGGCCGAGAAAAGGGGTGGACCGGGTTCCGGCTTGGCAGCTAAGACGGCCCCTGGTCGTCGACTTCGGGGATGGTGCCGAAAACCGTTAGCGACTGCCGCTCGGTACCTTGAACCACGATCAGAACAAAATTGCAGACCGACGCGTCTTGGGGAATACCACCGCGATGGGTTCGTGCTGCATTGTGCGCATTTTCCCCAGCCTTTTGTCAAATTGTCAAGGTCGTCTGCCTGGCCGGGCTTGACATTGCTCTTCGTCCGGCCTGGTTCCCTTGTACTGATATTGAGGGTTATAAATCTCATTTCATGCAATGAGGGACTGAGATTAAATTGTCCCTTGTCCGTGCGTGTCATCATCGTCATGCCAGGCTTTTCCAGGAGAAGATGGGTTGCAAAGTTGCAACACACCATCGATTCGGATTTACAGAAGGGGTGCTTGCACAGAGGTTTTCGTCAGTGCAGCCCTCCCGCTCTGCGATGGTACAGGTACTGTACCACTCTCCTCTGGCTGAATGGCGCACGGGCGAGATCACAAACTCCAAAGAGCAAGGCTGTAAGATATCGCGCCCTGTGGCCTGTGCATCGATGCCGCCGACATTATGCTGGGATGAGAAAATATCGCAACTCAAGTCGATTTTATCATGATATGACATCCCAGGGACCGTGGCGTCCTTCATCAGAATCATCACGCAACGCCCGTTACAGTCTTCAAGGGGAAGACAGAGCTGACCAATAAGAAGCGCAGCCCTAGTGAGTTCTCGCCGAGTTGGTCCCGAGCCGTTGCCCCTTGTTCTTGTTGTGTGCTCGGTCTTCATTTTGGTTTCCATGTGGGTTCTGGAAGAGCACCCTAGCACCCACATTTCGGTCCAACCACAGTCCTCAGCCTCACTGGGGTCTAGCTCCAAGTGCTGAATGGAAATGGATGTCAGGTGTTGGTGTCGTGTATGTACGGGTCGTACCGTACACGCCAGGCATGTCAGGTTGTATAATGTTTTGTACGGATACAGTTGTACTCAATGGGCCGTCCCTGCGGAAGTGGGTTTTGAAAGCTGACGTGCGAAACGAATACTTGATATCTGCTGAACTGGCCGGGACTCTTGTTTCGTTCCTCAGTGCAATGTGGATTTATCGACTTGTGGTGGCTCCAGCATCCCAAGGGTTCCAGCGGGTATGTACGAACCACGAAGTTGACAACTTCCTTGGTGGTTCTCCGAGCCGGCGGGTCACGGCGCTGACCGGTGGAATTTCGTTTGAAACCAAGACAGCGGATGCTTGAGTGGACTTCAGTGGATATATATGACCTTAATCCATCCGTTAAAACGACTAGCAAGCTTGTTTAAGTTGTTTTGCTGATTTGGATGGAGTCGTGAAGGGATTGCGGGTCGATCGTGGGAGTCCTCATGGCAGCATTTGCGTTTTTTCGATACGAAAGCACGCCTGCAAAGAATATCTGCAATATCGATGTTCGAGGTTCGAGCCCAGATCTTGCGATCCATGTAAATTCCCTTGCTGAAAATTGGTCCCAGGTTCATGTCGTGACATTCTGGGATATCCCAGACCCCAGTAGACAGTCTGACACAGACAGCACGTGTCTTTTAGCGCGGAAGCAAGCCTCAAAATCTCGCGCCCCCAGACGATCGGAAGTAGATTGGCGCAACCTCCGTGATGGCAGAACGTGGAATTGACCTATCGCAGGGAATACTTTGAGAGTTGCTGAGCTTTGTTCGTAGCCATAACACACCTATGGAAATACCATCCAGAAGTCTTGTTCTCCCGCCGGCTTCACAGGGCCAGAGTCCGGCGTGTCAGTCAGAGACAATTTCCCTTTCCAAGACGCTACTGCCTAGCTGCGCAGAAAGGCTCTTGTCGCGACGATGCTTGACAGGGAGCTAGAATCTGCTTGACACGATTATACACTAGCATAGTGTATCGTCTCCTAGTGCTGAATTCTAGGCTCATGACCAAGACCTGTGTAACCAGTAGGCCTCGGATAGCTGATCAGCATTACGCATGCTGTATGAATATCAGACGCGTAAGACGGCGGCTGAATTCTTTTCTCTGAGTGCTGAGTGTTGGCTCCATGTTGAATAATTATCACCAATGAAATGGTTTAAGAAGAGCTCTCAATGGGCCTGTATGAAGAGGTTTATTCGAATCGTGACCAGTAATAATGGTCGGGATGATTGGGTCGGTTCCGTTGGCTTATTCGGGGCATGGCCGCCATTTAGGATTGAGGAGCCAGATGTAGATCATGGCAAACAGGGGACGGAGAAGAGCGGCCAGACTGCCGCGCCACCGCCACCCGTCAAGTTTTGTGAGGGAAGAAAAACACAGTGTGCGATGATCATCACCGACAAAACGGATTCTCGATGGAGCAGGACAAGTTCTGGGCGACAATTCGACTTTGCGGACGCCAAGGTGAGTTCGGGTGTGCGGACCTGAAATGTAATTTTCTCGACCGACTTGACCAGGCCTACAATTGGATATTTTCGAGCTCTTGATTCTTTTTAATCAGCCTTTGTGTATCCGTAGCGGGGGAAATTGCTGTTTTTCTCGCAAATGCTTTGTAAATTTGGCGGGGGCGGGGAGGGAACAGGCTCGAGGTTGAGTTCATGCCAAGACTCTTCCACTTGCCCGCTGACTTGCCTGTAATCGAGCGTACAGTACAAATTTCCATACAGCCCACCACGGTGTGCTTCCTGCAAGTGGAGTCCAGTGATCAACCAACCTGGAAGAGTCCGGAGTCCGGGTATTCATGCCTACCCAGTCTCGCAGACATGACTTCGTAGGTATCTAGACCACGTTTAATCTGAGTTGATCAACTGCGTATCTGAGTATTTCGTATACCTTACGTATTATCATCTTTAATAAGGATGCTATCCTTTCTTATACCTGCCTTTGTGCCACTACCTTAGTGCAGCTTACCTAGGAGCTATCAGGAAAGAGCGATTTCACGTACATGTTCAGTACCTCCCTAAACAGGACTTGGTGGCCTCGACTGCCTAATTAGGCATTTACACTCACGACATCCGACACCTTCACATCTCAAAGCCCGAAATTCCAGCTGCAGAATCTCTAGGCTCTGACCCAGACTTTCTCGCTTCCCATCTTCCATGAACCACGCACGACATACGGATACCGACATCAACCATACATCTGACCTCAGCCCTACCAGCACGGTGTCGAACAGGACCAGTCGCCGTCTCCTCGGTGTGCGGGGACCTGGCATGAACATCTTCGGAGTTCTCGGTGCAAGCGATTGGCCTGTCTAGCCGTTTGTGCAACAACCTGCGCCATTCCGGGGCCTTTTGGCCCGTCGGCGTGTTCGTTCATGTTCAAGCTGACCTGACTTTGGACTCTCTCTTGACCTGTGCTTTCCAACGTTTACAGTCTCTTTGGTTGGAGCATCGGGGGCTGATCGAGCTCGGTGACCGCCTCCCAACCGGTACAACGTCTACCTGCACGACAGTATCTGCCTCGTTCCTGCTGTTGGCCCAAACACATTCTCGCTGCGCCAGCGGGAAACATATCTGTCACTGTTGGTTCAGCCTTTCACGGCAGTTCAAGCAAAAGGTACTGCACAGACGTCACAGGATATGGGATATTTGGGCAACTTATTCTGCGGCACAAACTTGAATCGGATACCATGACTGGCTATCCCTATACCTAGGTGTACATCGAGTCTCGATCACTCTGAATTCTTACTTGCCCGAACGCGCCCACACACCACAGGTCCTTCCCGTCTTACTTTTGATCGTGGGCTGGGACGTCCCGTCAGCAACCGATCCGAGACACGGGAGAGCATCGTGACGGTCGCATCCGCACTCCAAAATCTGAGTCAACGAAGGCGCCCTCCCTCTGTCAAGCCGGGCAGTTTTGTTGTCACCGTTTTCAAGGCCAAGTATTCTATTCCGCTCGATGCCTTTCGTTACCAGGAAAATTGTCTGCTTTTCGCCCCCATTTGACAGTGCGGTGCTGTTTGATCTTCCCGTACTGATTCACCATTTCCCGGTACCAGTTGTGCTTTGTCTTGACTCACGAGTGATTGGTGCGAGGTTATTACGGAATGGCTTGGCTGTGTCCTTCGATTCATTCAGATTTGCATGATATTCATACCTCCTCATGATTTGAGTGGCATCCAACGAAAAGTCAGGATTTGGAGGTCTGGATTCCCTTTCTGGTCACAAACGACTGGACAGTGCGAGTTTGTAACGTGGCTCGTATGGAGACTTTGCCCAGAGCTGGTACCTATTCTTCCAGAGAGAGCCAACCCCTGTCCCGACTGGAGAAGTTGAGAGGCCGCTAGGGACATGGATCCGTCCTGGAGATACCCACCTAACGTGGTCGCCCCCTGGCAGCACCCCTCCCCTCCATCGTTACTGGACCCCTGCCATCTCGGGCCCATCAAGAGGAAACCTCCGCCTCCCAATGGGAGCCCTAGTTTTGGTCCTCTTCCATCTCCGAACGACATACCTTGTCTGCACGGCAGACTAGACCACCACCAGCGAAAGGCGATGCAACGACGCCCCGCAGCAATGCACATCCATCTCACTCTCGGCCAAGTGGTCGAGTCCTTCAGAGGAGGGTTCATGACCCCAGTTCCATGTTCCAACGTTCACTTGGAAGATGGAGCATGACAATGTCGTTGCTGGGCATGTCTTACCCGACTGAGCATGGTGTGTGCAACGCAGTCGAGCACACCCAGAAAAAGGGACCTAGATCTCACCCCATGGGAATCTGTACATATCTCGGACACTCCCCTTCTTTGACCGCGCCCTGCCCATTCGCGAGATTTTGTTTTCTTCTTGTTCCGACCCCAAGTGATGAGCAGCTCAAGCCCACTCCTTCGTTGAGACCTGCCTCGTCCAGATACACGACTTTATACGACTCCACGCCGATTATTTCCATTTGTATGATACCCCATTCTTAACCACCGCCGCTAATTCGAACAACTGCCCGCCGACTGAGACCTCGATGGATCTATAACAAACTCACACGATCACTTTGTTGTCTTACCCAAACTGGCAGACCCCCCGACGAATACTGAATTTGGAACTGAGAGCGTTGAGTCAACATCGATACCTATTTCCGAGCTCGGTACGGGACCTTTTGCGAGCGGACCGCGACGACTCCTTAGACCTTGCATAACTTTAATAGGATAGAGGGAGGAAGAAGGGATCGCAATGTCAAACGCTACAGTGCCAGCGTTCCAATGCCCGAAACCTTTCTTGGATAGGCAGGGCTTCACCGATGGAGGCTGTGAGTTTCGCCCTTGGTTTTTCCGCGAACAGTTGCTGACAATCACTCAGTCGTGGAAGGAAGGCTTTGCCGGGATGTAGGAGACTTGACTTGCTGTTTGCCGTGTCCCATGACAGACTGGGCCTACCCCGACAGCTTCGAGACGATGAGCATGGTTGCGAACTGGGCGGCAGTAGTGAGCACTGTTGCCTGCTTGTTCCTATTGGTATCTTGGGCGGTGTTGCCCGTCGACAAGACCTTTAGGCACTACTTGAGCATTTCCCTGACCACGGCGGTTGTGTTCATGAACGTATGTCTAGCTCGACGTGATACCTGATGATGGACATGGAACTTACAGTGTTTTCAGCTCGGCTTCATCATCCCGCTCGCCGCGCAGCCCGAGCAATGCTACGATGCTATTACGCCCAATTCGATGCATACCAGTGGGGTTTGTGCTGCTTCCGGTGTCTTTCTCATCGTCGGCGGATGGGCAGGCGTCATGTGGGTGTTCTTGCGCGCCTTGTCCCTCCATCTGCAGATTTGCTGGCAGGTTGTCGTCGGCCGCAACTTCATGTGGTTCTCTCAGGTGACGGGCTGGGGCATCCCCATCATCGGCATCGTGCTCGTTCTCATTTTCAGCGGTACTTCGTTCCGATTCGGGGCCACTTGCCACATCAACCACAAGAACAGTCTTGCCGACCTCTGGATCCCGCTGCTGGTCTTCGCAGGCATAACCATCATCATCCAGTTCGCCACCTTTGGTTACTGCATCAAGGTTTACCTCGCCTCGCTTTCCGACAACAACGCGTCGACCGAAGGCTCCAATATGCCGTCTTACACGAACAGCATCCGCACCATGACCCCGAAGCAAGCGTACCGCCGTGTGCGACGTGTGATCCAATTGCAATGGCGCGGAATCATGATTGTGCTGATCATCATCACCGACGTTGTGTTCTTTTCCGTCGTCTTCGTTTTCCAAGATACCACTGTCGAGAACGTTAAGCATAACCCCAAGATCGCTTCGGACTGGGTCACCTGTCTGGTGATTAATGGTGGCGACAAGGTACCGTGCCTGGATGAGGCAGGTCCTATAGTTGTCAACATGCCAACAGTCGGGGCGGTTCTCTTCCTGCTTGCGGTAATTAGGACCATACTCCTGAGCCTGTCTAGAACATTGTGGCGCTGACTTTTCCAATTTTTATAGATTAACGGACTTTGGCTCCTATTCCTCCTCGGCCGCTGGTCCATGGTGACGGGCTGGATCGATTTGCTGGCTCCCAAACATCGGAGCAAGAGAGAATTCGTCTCGGTCGATGCCCGACTGGACGATCTCAAGAAAGACACACGTTCGTACGAGATGCTCTCCCGGGATACCGGGAAGGAAATGGACGAGTCAGTAACACCCTCCTTAGTGACACCTATCTCCCCCACGTACCACAATCCCGCAATGAGGAGCCCTAGAAGCCCTATGGCGCCAGGGACCGACAGGGACTCCTCTTACCCCGCGAACGACGGGCGAAGAACACCCGACTACTTCGGCCAAACCTCACGTTACCATGCGCCAGCGAGATCTTTCTCGAGCCCACGACCGCCTCAGTCCGCTTCCTCGCCCCAGCCGCCACCCGTCACATGGGACGCCCGTGAGACGTATGCGAGAGTAGGCGCATTTGCCGATAACAACGACTATGTCAATCCCTTGGGTATGAATCGCATATGAATGGCTACAGTCAGGGACGACGAGAAGAGGGGGAGAGAATGAATGGGGCATCATACGAAACCAGGGGGCATGCAGCACCCGACAACCTACCTATGCACGACGACTCCGGCTCTTTCACAACACCGTGTCGGGTGAAAGTGGAACGCCCATGGCAGAAGCATGGTTATCAGGTGCCAGGGATTGTCCTCCAGGATACTACAAACCAGCAAACTGGGGAACGGCGTCACAAAGTTGGTGCAACATGTACACCAGCCACCAACGTGATCGGGCCGCAGCGCTTCAAACGTTTGGTGCAAACCCGTGACTACAGCGAAGGCGCCAGCGAGGATAGACGCGGTGGTCGCTTCACTTCTGAAACCACTAGAGGCTATGGTTTCTTAAAGTTTTGGGGAAAGTGAGGCGAACTTGGAGCAAACATGTCCGATATCATCAGCGTAAAGGTTGAAAGCCTGATCAGGCCCCTTTGCAGATAAAGCGGATCGAAACACCAAGATGGAATTGGACATCGGCAGTCGGTTTTGTTTGGTTGTGGTGCCGGCCCCGCATCGGGCATGATTGGCCGCGACTGCCGGAGTCGATGACAGCCCTGACAAACAGCTCATCACGACCCCCACAGATCCGAACCTTCCGAACCGTTGAGTTCAGAGGGGGACCACCATCCGACGGTCACTCCTGCAGGAGGAGGATCTCCGCACCGAACGAGCGACTTCATATTATACTTATTATCAATTGTATGTATTCCAGCCAGCCAGATCAAAAGAAATCTGCCTGGCGACCTACCAACCAATGTATTTATACAAACCCACGAGTGATACCAAGGAAGTTTGGGAGATATATCCCATCATGTATTTACAGCATCATCAACAGAAAATGGTGGGAAAGTACCTACCTAGGTAGGCGATTAGAGCCTAATGAGATGGACATCAATTTCTTTCTTTCTTTAGACGACCTGGACCGGCCGGGGTATGGGAAAATAAACACTTTTTTCTTTTCTTCTTTTATATATTTCTCTATCTTTGAGAATGTAAATAGCTTTCCTTCGAATGATACCAATATTGATATAGCACATTCCCGTTGACTGACTGGGAGCTTTGACATGATCGATCTTACAATTATATGAAAAAGGTTTGTTCCTCCGTCTTACTAATTGATGGACGGGACCCATCCGAGCTCGCGGTTCGGACAATGAGTGGGTCGATGAGATCTTCTTCTGGGTTCTAGGTCGGAGCTTGCTGGAGAAAGGTTTCGAGAGCCCATCGGTGTGATGTGAGATACTCCGGAGGTGCCGGGTTCTTGAGTACATACAGCATTCGTTGTATTGTACTGTACCACACTATCCCAACTGCCCGGTGTCAATATTAAATATTTTAACGCAGTGCCGCCGCCTAGAATCTCGATATGTTCGAACATTAGCACGAGAGCAGTTGCCCAGGGGGAAATGAAAACGACAACGGCTTATATTTTTCTGGTTGTTTGTTGTCTATTGTTTAAGTGAACCCCGGAAGCATTATTGATTGAGCTCAAAACAAAGAAAACTACTATCCTGACCAAAAAATTCTTGAAAGTAGTCACCACCATGCTTGTTATCGTTTTGGATATTTGGTGATTATTCATTACCCTCGTCCACGAATGGGCGGTGGTAGGGGGTGACTGCTCTGACATGCTTAGCTGACTTACTGACCGACTTGTCGTTGATGTCTTTGACAAGAAAGAGTTCCTTCTCTCTTCTTCTACTTGGATATGGTCCACCCATATCTGTCACCTGTCTTTGGTTTCCGGGACTTCCGGTTGTGAGAATATGTGAGACTTATAATCATCATCGTCTCCCCTCAACATCACCCTCGGACTGGTGAATCGATGTCGACTTGCGAATACTCGTCTTTGCTATGCTGCCTTGGGGATTATAATTGTTATTGAGGCATCTCCTGGAGCGGGCATTTCCAAAGTCTCATCAACATCAACACCACCCATAGCTTTGTCTAAATCTTGCATGTGGCATATCGATTGGTGGTGGAAGCTGGAATACCGGACGACACACCACAGGCAGGGACGGGCCGGAAGCGCATTGCAGCAGCTGTAATCGGCAGACGGAGGCTTGCTTGCAGGATTGGAATTACATACTGGAACTGGACGAGGAAGGAAGCATCGGCGGGACAGGAATCGCAAAATGTCGACACAAATTGACCCAGGCGACCGTTATTATGAAGAAGGAACCTCAAGGTCCCCTCAGTCACATCCCGCCGTATCAGAAGTCTCCTGGTACATGCACCGCGTCACTGACTCCGTGACGGAGGAGGGGCGAATTCATGACTTAGAATTACAGGCTGATGCGGCGGTGTCGGCAGCGGCGCTGGTAGGGCGAGAGCCCCACACTCAGGTCCCCCGGAGCACAGGGAGTTACAACAACGACAACGGCAGTTTCCATCCGTTCCTGCTTACGCAGCGGCGAAGCTCTTCCTCTTCCAACTTTTCAACATTTCTTGACAACCTCCTTCCCCGGCGTTGGGACAAGTATTTTGGACGCAAAAAGAGGAGGACGCACAAGCAGGTCTTGGGCAACATAGTCTCGTCTTGCAGCAACAGACTTATTGGATCGATTCCACCACAGAAGCTATTTATATCGGTGCGGAAACGAGTACGCCTATTCCCCACATTTGCCTCCAGACTCCCATTCCCGCAGCCCAACAGCTCGCAAATGTTCCTCCTCCTCTCGGTCGCCGTCCTGGGCGGGCTGTTCCACTACATGTGGAAAGCCGAAGCAGCGCTCAACACGCCATGGGTACCCGACCCGAGTAGCCGATTATTCGCAGAGAGACCTCTTCCGAGGCCAATTGAGTCGACGTTTCTTTTGGCAGCCTCAGCCTCTTCGCCATCGTCGCCAAGACCGCAACAAGATGATAGTGCTGGCGATGACGAAAGAGAGGATCATCGCGACGGGACGAGCGAATCGAACCAGAACGACAATGGGCCAATTGGGCAAATAGTGCAACAAGGAAAATACAAGGGGCGAACTACGCATTACGACCTTCCTTTACGGACCCAGGGACGAAATATTGTCGACCAAAATGGCCGACGCTTCAAATTGTCTTCGGTGAACTGGTACGGCGCCAGTGATGAGCTCTTCATCCCAGGGGGTCTAGATGTGGAACACAGAGACACGATAGCAGCCACCATCCGGTCACTGGGTTTCAACTCGGTGCGCCTTCCTTACAGCGACGAAATGGTCATCTCGAACCCGACCATCCTACCCCATTTAGTATCTGCCAATCCGGACCTGATTGGCCTACGGGCAATGGACATTCTTGAGAAGTGCGTCGAGGCGCTTACGGATGCTGGCATTGCTGTCATCGTAAACAATCACATTACCACGGCGACCTGGTGTTGCGGGGCGGACCCTTGCGACGCGGGTTGGGCGAACGATCACCTCGGCCCGCTGTGCCGGGTGAAACAGACGGAGGACGAGTGGATTGAGCACTGGGAGACGGTCATGGAGCGGTTCGTGGATAATCCATTGGTTATTGGAGCGGATCTGAGGAACGAGGTCCGTGGAGTATGGGGCACGATGACCTGGGACCGGTGGGCGACCGCCGCGGAGCGAGCCGGGAATGCACTGCTCAAGATCAACCCGGACTGGCTGGTTGTGGTCGGGGGTACAGAAAGCGGGAACGATCTGCGGGGGGTCAGAAAGAGGCCGGTGAAATTGGATATCGACAACAGAGTGGTGTATTCGGCCCACGTGTACGCGTGGAGCGGCTGGGGCAGCTCGGAAGGGCGCTACGCCAAGCGGAGCTACCCGAGCTTTGTCAAGGCCATGAGGATCAACTGGGCATATCTGGTCGAGGGTAATGAGGCACCCGTGTGGATCGGCGAGTTCGGAGCACCGCATATTCCCAGCAAGGGAGACGCCAATTACTGGACGAACCTGTTGAGGTTCCTGAAGAGCCTCGACGCCGATTTTGGGTACTGGGCCATCAACCCGAGGAAGCCGAGAGACAACGAGAAGGAGAGCTATTCCCTCGTTAAGGACGATTGGGTCACGCCTGTTTTGGATTATCGGATGAAGGACATGGTCGAGTTAATAAGGATTCCTCCGTCGTATCCTGCACCTGGTACCGCTTCCTACCGGTCTTCCTCGGGATCTCTGACTGCCCCAAATGTCGTGAAGGACGATCAATGGACTTTGTTGTGAAGGCTGAACCTCTACGGAACCTTTATAACCTAAGATATCTCCCATCCGCATACTCCTGATATCACAACCACCGGCGGACTCCCCCGGGGCTGGACTGGAATTACCGGACCATTATTTCTTTTGTGTATCCTAGCGTTGGGCCGTGTAGAATGGCGCATTGTCCGTTTTTCTGGTTCTGGCTCCTAAAATTGGGTTTCTTTTTGGAGCAACAGCAGCCAGCGAGGCACTCTGGGAGGTTTGGCAGAGGTATTGTTTGTTGGCAACCCCTTTCGTTCCGCTTTAGAAGTTTGGTGTGCAGACAAAGAGGATTAGGCGTTGTTATGCATAGATATGAGTTTTGATACCATTCATGACTATCTTTCGTTTTGTTCACTTTTTCTTTCTTCAGTGACAACAACGTTTCTGGTGACATGGGCAGGAATACTCCACTCATTCCCAGTGGACTCTTTAGACTCACTCTGATTAGTCAAGTCCCAACTTGAAATTCCCAGAGTTCTTGGATCAATTCAGCATCAGGTTTTAGTAATCTTTAGCCCGTATCTCACGAGGCAAGGGCCTGAATACTGCAGTGGCAAGTAGAACCAATCTGGGTAGATTGTGGAGCAAGCATTGTAGTGGATCTTGCATGGTCCCTTATTACTCCCTGCGGACCGGAGGTTCAGCTTGTCAGCCTCACCTAATCCCGTCTCCATCACCCCGCACTGCCGCAGCATCAGTTCAACGGTCACATTGTCCCCCCCACTACCCGGGATCCACAGCGCTCCACCCAGGCCCAATCCGGAGCTTGTTTCGTTACGTATCCGTACCGTATGTATATCCACGTCCAGCTTGTATGAAAGTTTTCATCTGAAGAAAAGCTGGAATTTCTTGCTCAAGGAAACAAGATGGGGATTTTAGAGACACTACAAGATTTTCTATATTCAGTGAACATTGTTGCCTCTCTTTCCGTGTCATGTTATATGGTCGTTAGGGAAGCTTTATACTGTATCTGCGTCACAAATCAGGGAGCGCGACCTTACCAGTATCAGGTATGGAGTAGCTCCTGCGCTTTCACTGTGATCTCACAGTGGCCTAAGCTCCGTCATTCGACTTGCCCCTCATCAAAGTCACCAACTCAGGACTCAATCCTCAACAACATCAAACCAGTTTACAAGTCTCGCATGCCGTTTGGTTGGATACCTCACCGATCCTCTAGAACTCCAACATCATCTTCTTATAAGGAGGCGACCTCCAATGCATTGCAATCGCCCACAACAAAGGACAGACCCATGAACGAGCACGATGGCATCCGAGGACGACACCCCCGCTAGGGCCGAGCCGTACTGGACCTCAGACTTCGATGGCATATCTGTTGGTCCGGTGTGTCATATACAGCGGGCGGAGAGCAGGGTGAGTTTAATAAATCCTACAGAGCATCTTTTTGCTGGCATCTCCCTCGTTGCGACAGTTGTGGGTGGTCGCACAGCCCGGAGGCAACGAATGAAGACCCAGGCCTGGCCAAGGAAGGCCACGGCGCCGCCGCCTCGCAATCCTGATATGGACGTCTCTTGGTTTCTTCTTGCTGACAGCTAGCTTCTTCTGGTAGTTCGGATCACATGTTACTGGGGACATCAGGGATTGGATTTTTGGGGGTGCGGTAAGCAGTCCCCAAGTCCAAGGTGCCCAGATCCCAATAGGCCTCGACGATGAAGACGATGAGGAGGAGGACGAGGACGAGGAGGAAGAAGATGATGACGATGACGATATGGAAGAAGTCGTCGATCTGACAACGATTTTGCAGTCCCAGCCCTCAGCAGGCACGAATGCCTCGCTCCAGAATCAGCCCGAGAGCTCTGGTTTCCCCAACCAGGGCCAACCAAGTTTTCCCAAAATGGCGAGGTACCGACTCAATCTGACTGCGCTGTCCCAACGATACAATATGTATTTCGCGGCATACCAAGACCATATTTACGTCTACCAGCCACAGGCAGCACCTGAGATCCTTCCCGGACCGTCCATAATATTGCACCCTAAGAGGACTAGGGCGGCGAGGATGTTCGGTGGAGTGATCGACACGGTGTTTCCTCACCAAGTTAGTAATATGGTAGTGGGTAACCTCGGAACCCATGAGGTCCTTCTCTTTGCCTACGACGATGGCGACGTCGGGGCCTACTATACTCACACCATTGAGCATGCCATCTTAGCAAACGACCAACAAAGACAAGAACGGGGTATACCGGGGGCGCGACCTGTGGTTCCAAGGCAGTTCTTCAGCGAGAATGTCGGCAAGTCAGCATGGGGATTAGCAATACATGAGCAGTCTCGCTTGTTCGCGGTCAGTTCAAACAATCACGAGGTTACCGTTTTTGCTTTCGCCCTGAACTCAACGGTACCGGTTGGCCCAATCCCCGCTTCTTTCGTCGATAGCTCACCAAGGGTATGGTCTGGTCAGACCGCCATGGAACTACAGAGACACTTCCAGACGCGGACAAGGACGTGGAGAGTCGTCCTACCGTTAGGCCCACTGGGACAGAATATACCCACGATTGCATTTTGGGAAGACGAAAAAGGGGACGCGGCTAGGATTATCGCCCTCGATATCAACGATAACACATGGATTATGGAGATCTGGCGGCTTGGGAGCCAACCGCTGTTGATTCGAGGGGCAGGGCATCGTGGGGTGGATAGGCTGACCGGCTGGGGTGTGCTTGTGCTCCGAGACAGCAGTTTCATGAAAGTGAAATCGGTTCGCGAGGCCCTCGGTGTCCCGGCAGACCAGATCATTGACAGAAAGCTGGACTACAGAGGACGGGAGCTCGGCCACCCCGATCGTTTTTCTACTCCCTGGCTGGATACGACATGCAGTCTCTACTACGTCAAAGACCTGGCCTCCGACCCCGAGACTTACTTGCGGAGTAGATTCGGTCCCATCTATAGTGACGTTCATGCCAGGGGATGGCGTCCGCCCGGCCCAAACCCTGTCCCGAATCTCTCGATCCCTGATGAGTCGCCGGATGAGGAGACGGAACATGATACTGATGTTTCTGAACAACACAGCGAGGCAGAGAGCGACGATCCCGGTACCATGAGTAGCGTGTGGCCGCCTCTGGGCAATTGCCAGCAGCCTCTGAGCACGCTCCCGGGCCCCAAAGGGTCTGTCCTCGACGACTTGGCGAGTCAGATTCAGCTAGGGAAGGCCATCATTCCGAGCTTTGGAGAAACGTATCATCTGGACGGAAGTCTCTCCAGTCTTATGGAATTGATCAGCGCCTCGCAAGACCGCCAAGGCAAAACTAGGCCGACTGAGATCCAAGATGTCTGGCTGGCCAAAAATTTGTGGAGGCTCTCCATACTCCGTGCCAAGTCGACTGATATCGAGCTTATTTCTTTCGCCCCGTCGGCGAGCGTCCAGTGCAGGTGTGTCGTCACGTACCATAACCACCACAGGCGACCCCAACAGCCTATCGACCTCGCCCCACATATATCGCAACGGATAAGCATGCTCATTCAAGTCCCGGAGCTAAACCTGGTTGTAGCAGGCTCCCTGACTGGGCGTGTGGCCCTGATAACTCTGACCAAAACGAAGGCGCAGGTGCATCGCCGGAGGAGACTGAGGAAAGGGTTTCGGGTCGACCATGTCCTGCCGCGCAAGTCGGACGAGGACCAACAGTTGCGTCCTTGGTGCACGCTGCACGGAATCGCCATGTCACCGGTCCCAGCTCTGCACACCACGGGGCTGGAGCTGATGGACACGAGAAGAATTCGATCGGGGCCACCGCCGCCTCTGAGGTATCGACTTATTTTGCATTATCTGGATCATACAATCCTGATGTATTATATTGAGAGGAAAGGGGAAGAGTTGTCGGTTTGTTAGATGTGTGTCTGGGTTTTCTTCTGACCTCTACGAATGACGAGGCCCGGCAGTCTTATTTCTCCCAGCAAGAGTTGGTCTTGAGGGTGGGCTGTTGAATCTCAGCGTTTTATTTTTTTTATTTCTTCATTCTCAGCGGCGGATAGGCCTGCATGTATAGCATCCTAGCGTTATCACTTATGGGAACCGGTCATAACATGGGACAACCGGGAGATGGTCGGTAATGGTATGATGACGGATGAACTTGGTAGTTTTTGTCTGCCTGTATCAAGGCTTTGTCACAGCGTTTGGCTTGTCCTTAGACATAGGACCAGATCAGGCCACAAAAGGTGGAAAAGCGAATGTAAATCAATATATATTCGGATTCTTGCTTTAATTGACCGAGACCATTGTGAGAAGCAGAGTTGATTAGTGATGAGCGGGACCCCTTAAGGCCGCCAACGACCGACCGACAGCCGGCAGCTGGCTTCGAGCTTCAACCAAGGCTGGCAGGGTTAGGTATATAAGCCCAACTTCCGGCCATGCTTTCAACCGAGAGGGTGTCGGTTCGATTCCGGGCATGATCAACGAAAAAAAAAGCCATAATAGGCTTTTCTCGGGCCCCTATTAGGGGCCTTGAGTTTTTGCTCCTTTACCTCCTTAAAAGCGGTTTTTATCGTTCCTTTCTCGGTAACAGAAGGATTTTTCTAACACTCATAATAAGACAGTTAAAGTACTTGGAGTTGTACCTGGGTACATTCCATCTCAGACAGGCTCACTGCCGTCCAATGGCGTCGTGGGGTGCATGATATGTCTTGCAGGGATTAATTAAGGCAGGGGACATCTTCAACGGGCGCTACTTTAGCTGATCCACAGCGGCTGAAAAGGTGTGTCAGCCTGCCGGGACGCATTGCCACTGGCCTGACTGCAGTGTCCTTTTACCGATTCATCAATCCATCGTCATTTCATCGATCTGCGAGAATATCCTTCTCATAGCTCGCCTTTTTCGTACAGGTGTGATTTACTCTCGTTGAGTTTGATTCATTACCGCCTCGCAATTTTCATTATCGTCAATGGCCTGTTGAACCAGCAGCACTGAAGATCAATGGTTAGACGTTAGGCAGACACATACTTGGCTAGATTGAGAGAGTCAGTTGCAAGAATGGCCATCCGTTCGGGTCCAGCCAGTGTGAAGAAAGAGCCCGGGTACCAACCGGTGGGCCAATCCGACCAGGACGACGATGGTGGAAGCAACAGTGCCAGCACCGGCTCAGCAGCAGCTCCCCTCACCCTCGCCCACGACGACGACAGCGCCCTAGCCCGCCAGCTGCGACGGAATTGGAAACCCTTCACGCTAGCATTTGCGCTCTCGCTCATTTTCAGCCTCGCGTTAGGCTACATAACCGGGGATGGTACCCTTTTCGGGATAACCCGACGACCTTCCTCGACATGCGGGAGCGGGCCGATGATCGGGGAGGAAGAAGAAGAAGGATTCCCACCGTGTAAACCCTCCCCTACGACAACAGTACCGCAGTACTTCCAGACATCGCCGCAATTATGGGCCGGTCCGACAGCCACGGGAAGAGCACCGTTTATGGCGCAGACCAGGACGTTCGATCATGCTGCTACGTACGTGCCGAATTCGCCGCTGCAGACGGCGATTCCTATCCAAGGTGGTGGCGGGGGTGCTGGAAATGAGAGTATTTTCAAGATGATGGGGTTCTTGTCGCCTTATGAGCCCTCGCCTGGGTTTGGGGTTGATGAGTGGCCTATCCCCGAGGGTGCTGAGATTGTTCAGGTGCAGGTGTGTTACTCCAGTCCTTGCTGTTTCGTTTATGCACGGATGGATACTGACATTGAGAAACCACCTCAGATGCTCTCACGCCATGGCTCTAGGTATCCTACTTCGGGGTCTGGCGTCAATGCGCTGGGTGATCGTATTGCAGAGGCCAAGAAAAATGGCAAGTTCAAGGCCAAAGAGGCGTTATCGTTTCTCAACGATTGGAAATATGAGTTGGGTTATGAGATTCTTGTTCCCAAGGGTAAGTTTGCTTCCTTCTCTGCCCTTGGCCCGCGCATCAAATCCATTGAACACGGAGAGGGCACGTTATTGTGAGGTCTAGTTAATCTAACGCAGGCGGTACCGGTGTACAGGCAGGCAAGAGCTGTTTGACTCGGGTGTGCTCCACTCGTACATGTATTCCCAGCTTTATAATCCCAACAGCAAGATTATCGTACGAACGACGGTTAGTAACCATCTCAATCTTCTGCTCGGGACCATTCAAATCCGCTGACATGGTGACACCATCGTCCAAGACCCAAGATCGTATGCTCAAATCCGCCGAGTATTTCATGGCCGGGTTCTTTGGCCTCGAATGGTGAGTAAAAACCCAAAACCACACAATCTCAAGCTCTGTAAAGAAGTTCCAACACAGTAAAACAGGACCCAAAACGCAACAATAGAAGTGATAATTGAAGAGCGAAACTTCAACAACTCCCTAGCCGGCTCTCTAAACTGCCCCAACGCAGGCAAAGCACGAGGCGGCCAAGACGCGGCCGAGAAATGGATAATCAAATACCTCACCGACGCCACAAAGCGATTCTCCTCCCTAACCCAAGGTTTCGAATGGACAATAGGGGATACCTACGCCGCCATGACCATGTGTCCCTACGAAACAGTCGCCTACGGATATAGCCGCTTCTGCGACCTCTTCACCTACCAAGAATGGATCAACTTTGGCTATTCCATCGATCTAGCCTTCTACGGCGGTAACTCATTTGGTTCCCCCGTAGGAAGGGCAATCGGTATCGGATACCAGCAGGAAGTTCTCGCCCGACTCAAAAACCATACCCTCGGATATTCAGGCTCGCAAATCAACGTCACGCTGGACAATAATACCGACACGTTTCCCTTGAACCAGAGTCTATACCTCGACTTCTCGCACGACACGAATATAATCTCTATCCTTACGGCCTTTGGACTACGACAATTCGCCGGCGCGTTGGATCCAAATGCTCACCCGGGTAAACATAATTTCACGGTATCGCATCTCACGCCCTTCGGGGCGCGGTTAGATATCGAAATAATCAAGACGCCTAAACCGCTCAAGGCAGATCGATCTGGGTATGAAGAGGGCGGCGGTAAGGAAACGAAATATGTCCATTTTGTAATGAATCAGAGGACGATTCCGTTGGGATGGAGTTTCCCCGAGTGTGATGCTACTAGGGTGGATGGATGGTGTGAGTTTGAGATGTTTTTGAAGGTGCAGGAGGATATGCCCCGTCGAGCAAGATATGAGTATGCTTGTTTTGGGGATTTGAGCGGTGGGACTGGGAAGACGCAGGCGAGTGGGAGTGATGGTGAGAAGGATGGATATGGATATGAAAAGGGCGAAGCTAAGGGGCAGTTTGTTTATGGCGCTGTAGAGGATGGTGCGCCTTTGTGATGCCCTGATATGGTCTTGGATGCAACATTAAGGGAGTTGGACATCTTGGGCACATATTAACAGGATTGGATATGATGGAATTTCTGGTCTGCCCTTTTCTTCCTACTTTGTTTTGGGCTTTCTCGAGATAGATTTGGCTTATTGGAATGTATGTACAAATCAGTAGATCGCAGGCGTTGGGTTTTTCGGCTTTCAGGCCAGTCTTTTTGGGTATCAAGCACCAATCAATGTTGTATTACATGCCATGGTTCATGGACACATAGGGATGGGTAGGTAAATAAGAAGAATCTCACCAAGATATTCATTTTCCTACAATCTTCTAACATCG
Organism: Rhypophila decipiens; assembly: GCA_033297075.1. Lineage (NCBI taxonomy): Eukaryota > Fungi > Ascomycota > Sordariomycetes > Sordariales > Naviculisporaceae > Rhypophila > Rhypophila decipiens. The sequence continues at coordinate 816,151 of MU858045.1, read as the reverse complement.
CGGGACTTGACTTGATTCTGATTGCACCAACGAGTCATCACTATTTTGGCCAGTCATTTATTTACAAGTGTATTGTTCGGGTGTCCGTAGACCTAAAATAAAATATATACTGTTCTGACCAGGAAACCAGCTCCTGGGATTGTTTAAATGGTAGTACAAGCCTCTTGATATCCCAAACCAAGCTAGCCTCCAATATGTTCCATCATAATGTACATGTAATGCCTGTCGCATCAAGGAATGAAATCGAGCATGTACGTAGAAACTGAAGGAAAGGTATACAGAGGACACATGTAAATCATCGCCAAGTCTTGGATAACTGTTTCCCTCCCTAGAAAGCGGGAAAGTTGCAATACTTCATCGAGCCCGTTTGGAGCCCCTGCCGCGATCCTGGCCGCCCCCAGATACAGACCTTTTAGCGCCCGCTGTGCTCGAAGGGTCCGAAGTTATGCCTCTTCCTCGGCCACGACTACGGCTATTAGCGGGGCCGGCGCGGCCGCGTGGATTCCCACGTCTGGTTGCACTGGCAGGAAGTTCCGGTGTAAGAAACAGCCCATCATCAGCAGTAGCAGCCGACGGTGCCCCCGAAGGAGAATCAGATACCGAGGTTGGAGCGGATGCTGATTTGGAAGGAGGAGAATGCTCTCCCAGAGCCCGCTCATCTAAAACGGGTGTGTTGCTTCGGTGTGTGCCACCCCCACTGTCAGTTCCGACCGAGCCGCCAGCGCTGCGGTTGCCAGAATTGACGTCCCATCCGCCTTTGTAGCTGCGCATGCGAGTGATAAGGCTACGCATATTGGCGGCGTATGATGCGGGGGCTCCGAACCGACCGAGGAGGTCCATAATGTCCTCCAGCTCTTCGATGAACTGGCTTTGATCGACCAGCATGTCGAGCGCAGAGAAGACGAAACCGGTGTCATGATTTCCCACCAATAACATGAAAAGATTTCTGTCGTCTGTTGTGTTACCTCCGTGTGATTCAATATTATGATGTACGACTGCTTTTAGAATGCCTACGAGGGCACGAGCAGCCGACGACCGTTCCCAGGCGGTCAAGGGGGAAGCGCCGCGGGCTATCAGCTTCTCGATTCTCCGAACGCAATGTTGTATCTGAGCAGCAGCCCAAGAAACATTTCGAGGTCCCTCGGCTTCTTTGCCTTCGATGCGTCGAGCCTGCAGTGCCTCTGGGTCTTGTAGGGACGAGGAATAAGCGTCGAGTTCGGAAATAATGCGCAAGACGCGTTGGTGTTGTGCCCGAAAGGGATCAATAACCGGCTCAGGAGGCTGGATCTCTTGCCGTACCCAAGTAGCAAGGGAATGTGATGCTAAAAGAAGAGAAAAGAAGGTGGCTTCCAAGTCGCCACGGCGAATCAGTGCCGAGCTGTTGTGTGAGGTCTCGAGGTCCGTTCTGTACGTCTCAAGTTCATTTGACTCCACGCCTACTATGGCGGCAAGCAGCTCTCGAGCTTCTCTCAGTCGCGAACGGCTGGGAGGGGCCGTGTCGCAGTTGGGCGCAGCCACATCGCAATGAAGGCCCTCGGCTAGGACGTCGAGGCGGATATCCGAGACTTGCTGAAAGGGATCTCCTAGCTCTTGGGCGTAACCGTACTCGGTGAGAGTGAGCTCCGCTTCAGGATCGTGGTCGAAGAGAGTCTGTTTCGAGATCCTGTCAAAGAGCCAGACAAGGTGCTTGCATGGTCGTGCGTTCCGGTACCTCGCGTCTGGACATTCGCACTTGGGTTTGGAAAACCGTTTGCTGTGCTTGGACCCCAGACGGACGGAACAGGGGACTATCTCGTGCAGCTGGAAGGCATAGAAGATGCCATCGTCCTCGCTCTCTTCCTTTATGCCACATAATTCGAGTGATATCTGCGGCGGTGCCTCGGTGGCCTGTTGGTCGAGCATCTCTTTGACCACCCTCTGGGTCTTGGGGGACAGGTTTGTGATGTCGTATTTGAGGCCCGAGGGCGAAGAGAGAACGTTTCCGGTCTCCTCGTCTTCATCCCACTCGCTCTCATAGTCCTCTTCTGACTCTCGGGGAGAGGAAGTAGTTCGTGACTGTGACTGCATCTTGTGTTGAAGAATGGTGCTACTTGGAGGTGCGGCTTCAAGCGATAGCCGACTCATACCCGTGGTGGGGGAAAGAGACATTGAAACCGAAAGGGGAAAGAAGTGGAGGGGGGGTGAAGGATCAAAAGGACGCGGATCGCAGAGGACGTAATTGTACTAAAGCTCTAGTTGGACGTCAACGAACCAAACAGGAATAAGAAGCTTATAAGGCTGATGACAAGACAAGCAATCTAAGAGGAAGAATGCAAGAGTAGGGTGGGGCATAGACGTGCGGCCCGGTCTTGGTACAGCCAGTCGATGAGTGTTGGCTCGAGTACTGGAAATAAACGACATGGGGCATGTGTGGACGTAGGGCGTGGGTGCGTTGAACAGCCTCCCGGGAAGGATGCCGGACACTGTGCTCTCAGTCGAGGGAAAAGCCAGACCAGGAGCTACTAGGTCCGGGATAGCTAGCTCGATGGTGTGGGATATGGGATAGGGGTCAAGGGTTGCATGGAAAGGGGCAAGATAGGAAAGAGACAGGAGCAGGAGGGTTGAGATGGCCTCATATCGGGCCAACTTTGTTGACCCAGGACCACGGAGAGGAAAAAGGGAAGGTGAAGGGGACATAGGATAGCAATGGGAGAACACAAGAGAACAGGGAGACTTGTGTAAGTGACTATGATGGGTACCTCGTCGAGTACGACAGACCAGCAACAAGGGGCCGGGGAAGAGAAAGACTAACACATCAAGTCCACAACGTGACCTAGCTACCCAGTACAAGATACCATTCGCTTCTGTCTGGACCAACTGCAGCCTGGAAAACTAGAGGCCCAGTCATTCAGCAATATGATGCAACGGAAAGGATCCGGCACTTGATGGCAGGAACTTGTATCGTGATCCAGAGCGGCACATAGGGCAGATTCAGGTGATGGGAGCCTGTATTTTGAACTGGTTTCGAAATGATGAAGTTGGGCCTCAGTCGACGAGATATAGACTTGAAAACGAGCCAAAAAAACAGATAAACAAGAGATTTAGGTGTGAAAAGAGACGAAGAGCGGCGAGGCGTCATGCTGTCATGTTTTGTTGGTTATGACAGCCAGGCAGCGGGTGTCCATGACTTCAGCCAAAGTGCACGAGAAGATGCACCTGGCTGTTTGGGTCATGCCATCTTGCAAAGTTGGATTTACTGCTCTCAATCCTTCCGAGTTGGTGGCACCTATGGATCGCGGCTTCCAGGTTGGGAGATATCGAGCTCGAAAGACGACAGGGAAGGAGCTTCATGTCCACTTCCAGACGGGTCGTGAATGTGGTCCCCGTCGACGACGTGGGGTCCACTTTCAGGAGCCCCTGTCCTTCCCCGATCGGGCTAGTCCCAAAACGTTCTTTTTGCTTTCCCCATGAATTTGAAAAACATTGTCGCAAGATTTCCAAATAATCAACCCGTACAGTGTAATCACTGCGTTTCAAAGGACCTGACAAAAAGACTCGACATTTCAAATTCCTCATTCAAATTACCCACCATGGCTCTCGGCTGTTGCCTTGGGTGCAATTCAATTCCATGACATGCTCAACTGCATTTGCACTGCTTTTTGCCAAAGCCTCCAAAAGTACGACTGTGGCTTGTTCGTCCGGGCCGCCGCAACAGGTCGCATCATCACGTCTCCATTTCCGGACCCAAGCACGGATTTATTCCCTGTGTGACCTACCGAGGACTGCTCTGTCGTTCATATCGGTAGCGGGAGCTCCTTGCAGCCGCACAGCCACTTGTGCCTCCACGCCATCCCATTGGCCCTATCGCGGTCGCAGTCTCGTCAGCCTGATTCAACAACAAACGACATAGTTTCAGGCGGCTATCCCCTCGAACCGTTGGCCCAGTGCCCGCAGCTCCTTCGACAAAGGCACCAATCTCAGTAACTGACGTCCACGCTCTCGTAAAGCAGCACGTCAATGGGGAATAGCTTTCTCCTTTTAGCGTGCCCTTTTTGTTAACAGGGAGGTATTCCGCCTCGGAGGGCCACTGCGGTAACTTGCTGTTCCGGTCGTTATAAACCTGCCATGCGGCCGCTTTTGGCGGCCAGCTTTTGTTTCCTCAGCTCAGTTTCCAGTTTCCACCGATTTTCCAAAGTCCACACCAACCTTCGATCAGGTTCCAGGTTCATGGGCACCTGGCTCACAACTCTCTCTCTCCGCCGCCGCACATTCACCAGTCTCTCCGCCCCATACTCGCATCCTCCAGCTTGCAGCTCGGTAGGTGCTGTGCCAGTGACTGACCTTGGGCCTTGCAATTGTTCGACACACTGACACCGATCCTCCCTCTCCGCCGCTTTCTCGGTCCAGGCTGTCAGTTATGTCTCTGCGTATCAATCAAGATTCATCAGCTCACGGCGAGGTGATCCATTGCCTCGGTCTGAGTGGCATGAATCAACCATCATCCCTAACCCACCGGACCACGTCATGTTTTACGATTCAACGCAGACACCACGCCCTTCAGTTAGGTGACAACGTGGCCCGGTTTGAGGCTAGATCCGGTCGCGGACACAACGGTTTTGCCTGCCTGGTTGTTGATGAGAATCGATATCCGAACGGCTATCGATTCAATATACTGGCACTGTGATCAGGCAAGGTTTCTTTGCACCGCCTCGCTGACATGATTGCCGACAACACCACAACACTCTGTTTGCAGGTCCAGTAACGTCATAGAATGTAGCTGCGCAATCGACACAGCTTTGAGCAACCAAGCCCTTGTAGGGCTTGTGTCACCCTCGCCAATCGCGTCTATTTCGAAGCTCGGTATCAACTACGGGTAGCCTACTACCTGACCCGAAACACGCGGTTCGTTGGTTGTATTTTTGCCGCGTCGGGCTACAATATGGCTTGAAAACCCCTTTCCTGACTATATCGGAAGCAATTGTTAATATTTGTCGCTGCAACTCCAAGGAGAAGGTGATAATGTGCAGTCTCAGCTCTTCATCTTGCCTTCAATGCTTCGGGCCGTGGAAGGTTGCAGTAGTCTTCACAGACCGGCCCGTTTTCTCAATACAAGCGTCGGTACTTTGCAAGCCGAAGGGACTTGTCCACGCCAGCGAGGATCGATCATAGGTCTCGCGGGCCGCCATCCGTCGTATTCCTCTATGGCGATTCACGTCCGCATCACGGGAGAATGTCGTCAAATGAAACCTTCCTTCTCCGTAAGATCATCCATTGTCGATGACCGATGATTCTTTGCGACCCGGGTCACCAGACATGAAGGCCTCGGGAGTGCCCGTGGTGCTGAAACGTTACCCGGAGAGGACTTTTTGTGACTAATGTCGTGATTGGGACGACCAAGATCAGTTCCACTTGGTTTGTGCGGCACATTCATCGACTGCATATGGAATGTGCAGAGCAATCTCGGTCGATTTGGGGGTCCATGGTTGAATGTGATAATTCAACGACTCCTTTAACCGGGCGCCAGACATGCATCGTGTGTACCCTTGGCTCTCAAGCCCGGAATGTTTTGAAGAGAAAAGAATCATGGGCTTTATCTTCACATCGGCTCCTCCGGTCTGACTGGGGTTTAGTTCGGATCGTTAATTGCACAGCCTTATGAGACGGTGTCCTTTATTGGTTGTCATCTCCGATCTTTTGTGGAGACCCGGGCCCGGGGAAGTGGTAACGGAGCATGCGGGGAAGGTGCGGTGGCTGTGCAGCCGCCGATCAGACCCACCTCCCGACGTTGCCCGTGACCGTCCCGGTCGGTGGGCTCCCGCTGCCTGCCCTCACAGCATGCGCAACAGTTATTGGAAATTCGACACGTGATGAGCTTGCTAGGAGATTCTACCTAGCTGATTGCCTACTGTGCGGCCTCCTATCCCAAGCTTCTGCACTATGTTTCTCAACACTGATGAGAAATATTATGCCATCCGTGGCCTCATACCATTCAACCCGGGCACAAAGCCAACAGCCTCAAGCTTGCTGTCGACAAGATTTGATCTCAAATGCCGAAAGTCCCAGTTTCATTGGACAAGCCCGATATGCGGAAATCCCTGGCCTGCCACGGTGGCCTAATTTGGCAAAAGTGAGGCCATCTCGCACTCCAAAAGGGGCAGGACCAATCCCAATCCAGCAAACCGACTCGAGGGCTTTTTCCCTGAACAATAGTTTGGAAAAGGAATACCATTCCCACTTACCGAATGAGTCAATTTCATGCCTGAAAAGGGGAAGGAGGGCTTTGTTTGGACATGACGGAGTGAACGAACGGCTTCAACGGTGTCCGTGTCCGACCCCCCTTTTCGGCTAGCCCGCCTGCCTAAAAGGGTGCATGAGGCTGAGCACCGCTTACAGCCAGTAAGAGGCCGGAGATGAACTTTCACATGCTTTCTCAACAAACCTCATTGCATCATTTTGTTCTTTCTCATGGAGATGCAGGGATAATGTTTTGTTGATTTCCTATCTCGTTCTTTGTCCAATTCCCCTTTCTCCTGCCTTTTTATTTCCACAGGGTACCAATGCATAAAGTTCCAACTTGCATTCCAAGCTGTCCAATATCAGTGACGGACTGGCTTGTCCTCGCTCGACCTCTAACGGGATGTCACCAACAGCCCAAGCCAAGGACACACACATGCAGGGCAGGATGTGTTACATGCCTATCCTTTACACTTAATAATGGTATCACTGATGTGGGGGTGAAATTTCGGGGAAGCACCAACCAACACGATGTTGTTACGTCGACCGCCCTCCCTCCGTCACAGCCTTCTTGGGATATGAAGATCCCAGGGGTTATGTATCGAGGATTGGCAGATATACCCGGAAGGCCCAAATTTAAGGTGCGTATATCATATTGAAGGACTTTTTGGGTACGTACCTTTGGTCTGGTTGGATGGATGGATGGGTTGATGATTAAGCGCAGCGGCTCGGCACTTCTTGACCCATTATTACCCCTGAGCTGACTCGAAGCTCAACTTGATCTGAGAGACAGACGGGTGAAGGAAATGGCACGGTGAGATTTTTGCATGAAGCTCGATATATTTTCACGTCTTGCAGGAACTTGTGATTCGGAAAGTATTCTGCTGCCGACCTCGTCAACATGAGCATCCAACACACAGTTACTCGTGGTCAATGTGGTACATGCCTTGACCTAATTACCTACCTACCTACCTGGGTGACCGATAGCTTCAAAATGGTAAGAGACTCAACTTCCATTCGGGCCTGCACATGCCCCTAGGACACCTACTTTCATACCTAGGTAACCTAGCTACCTAAGTTGGAGTTCAGAAACTGCATGAGTTGAAGAAAATATAGTTAGTAGCTCAACCGAGGGAGAGCAGTCTAAAGTGACAACATAGGTACAACCTAATCTTTACAGTCTCATATAATCTAGATGCTGCCTTCAAGGTCCATGTTAATTATTGTAGACCTTCAGATTTCTTACCCCGAGGTAGACCTACCTGGGGGATGTTTATAATCCAACAATCAGGGAGGGCTATCACAAACTGCTTGCTTGGTGAATCAAAAAGACCCGCAGGACTCATGTAACCACGGGCATTGTCATTCTGGCTGTCGGTCGGTATCTCGATCTTCCCGTATGTAATTAGGTCTCGATTAACAGGAAGATACCTACAGCTTGTATCCCTAAACTGGTTCGTAGCTTCACGGGTGCACTTGGTAGATTTCTCAACAAATCTAGGTAATGGGAACAGAAAGCCAAAAGGGAAAAGAGAAAAGTAAAAGGATTAGACCGTGTAATATATTGTAATTATATACATAAAATGTCAAGGTTACATGATTCCAAGTCTCAGGATAGAAAATTAATTACACCCCCTGTAGACACCTCGTGAAACACTCGTCGATCATGTCAACCTCTTCAAGGTGATATCATCAATGTAGACATCATTTGTCGAAGCGACATTTCCGCCCACATTAATCACAAGCTGGACCCATGAAGCGGCAGCGGTAAAAGTGATAGTCCTCGTCCCCCATACATTCGCAGGCGCATTCTTCAGCTGGGCTGTCCCAAAATCCGTCTGAATGGTATCAGGGTAGACGTAAAGGTAGAGGCTGGTGGCACTCGACGGGTTGGTGTGTCGATAGTACAAGTTGAATTGATATTGACGACCTGGAATCACAAACATGTTGTACGTGATGGAATTGCCACCTCCGTTGACGTTCAGATAGCGCATCAGCAGAGAACGGGACCCCGACCTGGGATTCACCGTGGTGACTGTCGTGGACACGAGGTTAGTGCCCGAGCCCAGGACCCAGTTCCCTAGAGTTCCGGATTCAAATGTGCCATCGCTGCCGAGAAGGTCTACGCCGAGGCTAGGAGTTGGCGAGGGAACTTGGCCGACTGTGTAGGTGTTGGTCTGGCAATCGGCGTTAAAGTTGCAGACGAGGGAGGCAGTAGGAGCGTTGATGCAATCATAAATACTGCTGCGGATTGAGGCCGCAACCGCTGAGATTGGGATAGCTGGAATACTAGTAGGGAAACAAGCGGATGCGGCGGGGACGGGGGTCATGCCGTAGCGAGTCAGAGCGGATTTGCAGGCACTTGCTGTGGGTTGAAGACTTCTTGAGTTGAGGGTGCTGCTGCCGAGCGTCCTGCAAGGGGCTGGCAGGCCCCCAGATCTGTAGCAACGCTCGCCCGTGGTGCCGTGGTATGTGGGTTCGGGCGGGCAGCTAGTGATAGTCGTCAACTCCGGGCCTTGGCTCGTTGATGAGGTCGAGGTTGATGGTGTGGTTGATGACGAGGTTGATGGCGAAGTTGAGACCACGGTGGAGGATGTGGTCGAAGCCGGGGACGACGAGGACGACGGTGCCGCGGTGCTGGAGCTGGTAATGATATTCGACGAGGCGGTGCTCGACATGATCGAGGACGGCGCCTGAGAGGATGGCACGATGGAGCTTTGGGGCGCAGTTGTCGAGCTCGAGCTCGAGCTCGATACCGAGGTTGACGCTGCCACCCTGGTGTACAAGTTCAACCTAGAGCCCCCACCGCAGAGCTGGCTCGGATTTCCCACGCAGAGCATGGCACACTCTTTCTCGGGGGCTGACGTGCTGCGGTGGGCAAGTTCATTCCCGCAGAAGCACTCGCGAGAGTACTCGAGGCCGAAGTAAGAGTACCCCGTGCATCGGTCGGCACACTTCTCGACCGTCATGTCGTCGGTCCGCCAGTCGACAGCCTTCAGCGCGCGGTCATTGACATCGTCGGTCCAGCATGATGCATACCGGAACTCGCCAACTGTCTCGACGTTGCTCCCACCCCCGACCGAAGATGGAACCTGGTAGACATTAAGACGGTTCGGTCCTCCACAAGACTGAGTACCGTCTCCCTTGCACGTCATAGAGCACTCGACCTCGGGCACCTTGGTCGAACGGGTGTCCAAGCTGGTTCCACAGAAGCACTCGGAACCATACTCAACGCCAAAGGCAGGATAGCCGCCCACCTGACAGAAATTGGCACACTTTTCCAGAGTCATATCATCCGTAGCCACTGTTATACCGGCCAAGACACGTTCGGGAACGTTGTCGGTGTAGCATCCCTTGTACTAGAATCCGGAAATGGGCGGCGTCGTTGCCGCAGTAGCATTCGGAGGAATACTGCGTCCCGAAGTAGTCGTAGCCGGCACAGTTGAGAGCGCATCTGGCGGCTGTCATATCATGGGTACTGATGACCTTGTTGGGCAGGATGCGGCTTGGGCTATCGCTAAAGCATCCGAGCGACGTGAAGCTCGTGTCCCGGGTGCGGAGGTTATTCTCGGCAGGAAGAGCCGAGGCCGTGGGGAGAAAGAGAGCGGCAAGCGGCAAGCACCGCAGTTTGAACAGGAAGGAACCCATCTTCACAAGAGTGACAATGTCCAGATGGCACCGAAAGCAGACATGCAAAAGGGGTTTGAGATGACGGTGATATCCAGTCCTGTCCGTCTCCAGGTCATCTACCTACTTATATACACACAAATGAGAGACAGGCTGCTCCCCCTGAGTCTCGAACAACATAGTTTCTGATGTGTACTTCTTGCCTATTCCGTAAAAGGGAGATGCAATCCCAGGTGACTTGCATTTCTGGTATTTCCACCGGCAATAGCGTGGTCGAGAGCCAGATGAGTGTGTGAGCTGGAAACTTGGCTATGTTACGATGTAACGGTTGAGCAATAGTGCCTTCCCAAACTTCACCAAAGCCCCTGGCAACAGAGGTCTAGACTTCCCTTGACCCACAAACTATCATTTCTCCCCACTCACTTCACTTCCAGACTGTTATGGAGTACCAACTGCGCCAGGTGGGCTTGGTGCTGATGTTGAAATAAAGGGCCATTGGAGCCAATAATATACCTGGAAGTCCAAGGCAGGCAGGGAGCTTGAGTGAGACGATCGCCAGTTAAGAGCATGAATGCCATATCGCTCACCCATGCAACCACAGCTAGCGCGTTCATCAACACAAGACGGACTTAAACCTCCGATCAATTGATTCCATTAGCAGCCGACTATCTCTGATCGTTGCCTGTCAATGATCCGGCTGCCGGATGCATGCCAGAGTCAAAGGACACCAGACACGTGTCGAACCATAACGCTTGCTACCCGACCGGAAGACCGACATGTACATAGGCAAATATGACCTTACTATACACATAATGATCTCCAAGGAGATGAAGACCATAAAAGCCGACACATCAACTGAATGATGATTGATCAATCAAGCACCAAGAAAACCCAAACCCAGCTGATCAATGATCAATCATGCATGATCAATCAACCAGTAACCGGTTCAAAGCCGTTCGTACAAAGAATACCCAACACCAAACTCCGGGCCCATAACCTATTCCGTGGTCCCATCCAGCCAGTTTGCATGCCGTACCGGACCATTTCCTTCCTATCCCGATACCAAAGGAGGAAAGACGAAATGAGAAAAGAGTACACTTTTGCTTCGCCTGCTAACCATCGCCGTACCCATAAAAACTACAATATGAGAACTCCAATTGCTCATCGCCGGAAATACATTAATCCGCGAGGATGTGGACGAATCTCGACGCCAAACACCAGCCAGATCAAAGACCAGTGACAAAAATGTCCCTATACCAGTTGCGGGGAATAACCATTAACAGAACGAAGGACGGAATGAGGTCCAACATGTTACCGCCAGTTGCCTTGACTAAGAGACAGCAAGCCAGCAACAGCATCAACGTCCCCCTTCTTGCTTGGGCTGACATCTCCGCGCATGAACCGCTCAACCTCGTCATCCACTACGGGTTGAGAACCGTTGGGGCTTCCAGAATCCTCAAAGATATCCAGGCCTGGAGACTGACCGCGCTTTTGTTTGCGTCCATGGGATGGTGCTGTGCTGGCACGATTCGCAAACAGACTGGATCCGCGATATTCTTGTAAAGGACGGCCCGGTGCCCGCCTCGGATTCTTCTTATCCAGGCGAGAGGACCCAGAGGGAAGAGGGCGCCGTCCGTTCGCAGGGCTGTTAGAGTGAGGTTGGCTGAAGGCGAACCTGGCATTTCCTTCTTCGTCGGGACTCCAGTTTTCCTTGTCTGAGTCGCCACCGGGAGAGAGAAGAACCGAGACCTTCAGTTTCTCCGAATCCTTTCCGATATCCTTTTCAATCGGCCTCCTGTTGGTCTGTCCGACGCTGCTCTGTAGTCTTGCAACACTGCTCGTGGTCCTCGCCAGCTTGGCCTTCTTAGCCGTACCGGAACGGGGAGCCACCTTGCTAATGGCAGCATTTCGCTTTGTGCTGTTTGACTGTAATGGGCTGATGCAGCCGTTTGAGCTGGTCGACCTCAGCAGATTAATAGCAGCAATGGCCGAACCATCGCTCTCGTATTTTGCCTGGGCCGTGAGTGTATCCTCTCGATTGCTTCCATCACAAGCAAATTCCCAGGCATGAACATCTCGTGACCGGCCACGTGAGAGACGTGGCGGTAATGGGCCAACGGTGGAACTAGTCAGAGAACTTGTGATAGTAGAGATGGGAGGAAGCGTAATGGAGGGCGAAGCACTGTGGCTTCGCTGTAAGTTGGGACGGCGAATCGGCCGCATATCGATATGAGAAGGCTGAGGAGCCATTCGTGGAGGGGACGGTATGGTTGAGATAACCTCTGCCTTGCCCTCTAGTGACAGAGAAAGACGGAATTGAGACGACTGGGAGCTTGGGGGAGGAAGCACAGAGCTTTGAGATATGGAGGCAGGGCAAGAGGAGGAAACGTAGGATTCAAGCCTGTGATTCACATTAGTGTGAGAACTTCCACGGTCAGGGTAAGTGAGGACAAACCTGAAAGAGTCATCTCCAGGGCGGCCATGGGTTGATGGGGTAGCAAACGAATTGTTAGAATTCCACCGGTTGGAGAGATAGCCCACAGAGCTCGGGAAAGACTGTGACAGGGACTGCGGGGGATTAATTGGCGTTTTCGTCTGCAATTCCTTTTGCGGTGGTGTCACTGATGTTATTTGCTGGACATTCGCGTCTGCTTCCACCTCACGGCGCGGTTCCCGAGGCATCTGAGGAGTCTCCCGAACCAGTCTCTGTTCTGGGCTGTCCGAAGAAGTGGTGACAAGCTGATCGGAACGCATTGGAGGAGAGCTTTCGTGTTCCGGACGAGACATGCTTTGAAGAGGCGATGTGTGTTCGGAGTCAAAGGAAGAATTATAATTCAGAGGATCGGACGACAGGATCTGCATGCCACCATATCTCAGGGCGGCAATCTCTTGGGGTGAAAGTGGGCGCGATTTCCTCCGGTCATTTTGTCTTCGATTTTGGAACCAGATCTATGTGGTAAGCACGCAAAAAGTGTTAGTGGCTTGTCTCCCGAGTTTCCACACCAAAACAATTGGCACGACCGGCAGAGAGTAGGAAGTGGATTGGCGAGTGGGACCTCGTCAAATAGCGGAGATACAACAAACAAGCGCTGGGGGGAACCCTTGAACTGACCTGGACCTCTTTCTCGTTGAGAGAAACGCGCTTTACAATCTCAAGACGCGCCGCCTTGTCTGGCTTGGGGTTTGAATTGTATGCCGCCTCGAGAACTGCTTTGTCTTTGGCACTAGATCATGGTTCATGTCATTAGTATGCAAAGTCAATTGGACCCGCCAAAGGTGCTCATTGGGAACAGCTTTAAAAAAGCGCGGTCCCAAAACCCTGGGCCCCACTTACGCGGTGCGTTTCCTCTTCCCCTTGGGATGTCTTTCAAGCTCGGCGTTTGGATGTGTAGGGTCAGATTCAAGGAAGGACGAGCTGTCGGGGCCTGTCGGGAGGCCGGCACTGCTGCTCGGGGAGCTCAATTGCTCGTCGTGCATCGCTGTCGTGGGTTGTGGTGAAGGGGAGGAGGGGGGAGCCGGGGAGGGCGACGCGGCTCTGGAGGGTTCCATAGTGTGGTTGATATAGATGCTCAGCAATGCATGCTTTGGAGGGTTCGAGAGACGGAAGGACTGGGTCAATTCCGGAGGAGAAGATCGGCTCCGTTTGGAAAAAGAAAAGAGAAAAGGAATACAGCAGAGGGGTGAGGTAAAGAGGTAAAAGAGAAAGAAGCACACAAGACGCGGAAGTCAAGAAACGCGGGCAGGGGAAGGCCATCAATCACGGCGTAGCGTGGAGGGGGGAAGGCGGTGGGCGGCACCTAAGTTCAGAGCTCCACTGTAATCCCGCCAAAAAATCATCAAAAAGACCCACGTCGTGTGCCCATGGATGTCTCTTTACCCGCGTCTAAGCCCCAGCCAATCAGAAGCTTCAAAGTCGCGACTTCTCGTCCGAATTAGGAAACAGAGTCAACACAGAATTAAAACTTGATGCAGAGCAAAACTGCGAGTGATGCAGATTCCAGGCCTGAACTTTGTTCTTGTACTGCTACCTCGTCTCCTGCCGAGCTCATCACAGTCGTAATTTATCCACCGTCATTCTTCTGAGCCACTCTCTTTTTACGCGCTTTTCACCTTGTAAACTATAAACGCGCTTCTCCTTACCCTCGCTGCAACTGTAAACTGCACCTCGGTCTGTGCTGTGCGGCACTCAATTAGCTTTCCCGAATCCTAAATTCTGGCTTTTGCAGCTTTGTGAAAGCCCATGTGTGTCTGACCGGCGACTTAAATATCCGGTCCAGTATTGCGCAGTGCAGTTTAATGACAGTCCGAGCTACGTACATTGGTATCCCTCGTGTATGTATGTAAGAGCACTCTGCACCTGCGTCCGGCTGATAATTTGCAGTCTCTAATTAAAGTAAAACGCGTTCAAGGTCCAGAGTCTACGGATACTTGTCGCGTTGTAAGTTGCCTCAGGCCAGCAATAATTAAGAGATAATCAACAAAGAAATGGGTATCCCGGCTTATACAAATTCAATCATTCCATATGCCATCATTTTGTCAACCCCTGACCTGAACCTTATGAATCTGCTTCTCAAACTCATATTCTTCCTATCATACCCAGCGAGGCCTTTCGAATCAAAGTTCGAATCCAGAAGCTGTACTTCATTTTCGCACCTTGCTCACCAGATCATCCTTCAACTCCCACTTCCAATTTCCAAACCAAACCAAGACGCGACAAGTAGCCATCAATCATCCTCAGCCAAAGCTTGAAAACTGGCAGTGAGTTGCCGGATCTTCTCCTTGCCCAATCTCTCCTTCTCCTGAAGAGACGCAATCTGAGCCTGCAACTCGCCTATCCTGGCATTCCGGGCGTGCAGGGCAGCCCTGCTCATCTCCCTGCCCCGCTCCACCCCGCGTTGGCGGAGCGCGTAATTATTCAATGTATTGCGCACATTCGCCCGTACCGTCTCCGGAATCGGCTGCCCGGCCAGGAGAGCCATTACTTTGGCTGTGATCTCATAGTCGCCGCTGTCGTTCAGCTGACTCGAACTCGGACTTCGTCGAATTTGGCTGCTGCTGCTAATATCCGAACTGTACCCAGTCGTGCGTTGCCCAGTCGTAAGGCCAACATCACTAATTCGAGTATTTGGGGTAACTAAGCCGCCCATTCCCACCGTCGTGGCTGGTCGTTGTCGTTGGGTTGGTGTGCTGGGCGGGTTCAATGCACGTTGTGAACCGAGAAGAGCAGCCTCTTGTCTCTCCAGCTGACTGATTTTTTGCGTGGTGGTCTGGCTGTCTGTAAGTTGCACCAGCCGCCGTGCGTCGTCCGAGTCCAATTCTCCCAATAGGTCCTCCTGGGTTTCATCTGCGCGGCCGCTGTTCCTTGAAGGAGCGGGTTGATTCTGTAAGTTGCTCAGTCCGCGACTCGCACTCCTCTGCTGCGAGGGAATTTGATGGATGGCAAAGTATTCATCATCCCCGTTTTCCATTTTGATTCTTCTTCTTTTTAGAGAGGGTGGGGTTATGGGTTCCTCTGGTTGATGTGGGAAATCAATCGGCCCATCGTCGTAAAAATCGTCGTCCACAAACAAGCCGTCGCCAGAATCTGATGGGTTTGGAATTTGATTTTGGATGATTGTATTTCTCGGAATACGAACTTGGGGCGCTGTTCGATTCAACCTCCCAAAGAGTGAAGATGCGTTGGCGAATGGTGTGGTAGTTGACGGTGAGGTGTTACTGAACCGTCTTGACCGCACTGGTGTCGGTGTTAGGTCGGGCAGAGGCGGGGCGCCCTGTCCTATTGTCGTGACAATAGCAGATGGCGAGCTATTGTCCTCTTGCGCAGCGGAGCCATCTTCATCCCAAGCGAAGAAGTCGCATTGCACCTCGCGCGGTCGGGGACATGACCAGAACCACCTTCCTCGATTCTTGCCTTTCTTCTTGACTTGTAATCGGACTGCTGACAATGGCGGGTCGCATTCGCCTAAAGATTCAAGATCAGTGTCTGCGCTATGGCGATCCGATTGATGCATGTGAACAGGAGCTCATGAGCTGCTTGATTGAAAGTGAACGTTTGACTAAGTACTTACATTTCCAAACTCCTACACGGGTACCAGCAGGTGCTCTAGTCCTAGTTGTATTACGTCCTCCTCTTGAACGAGTATTCCGAAAAGGCATTTCGTTTGCCTCCCTCCCCAGGGGAGGAAGGCTGGTGGGCTCAGCTCCCTCGCCCAATCGAGCCCTGAGGTTATGCGCCGTAACTTTGACTAGCTCTGTAGTAATTAATTCGATTTAGGTGTCGATATGCACCGGGCCAAAGGCAATTGATTGATATGGCGGTGATGGTTCGAATGCGCTGCGATGCAATGTTGCTGGTTTGATATGAGCTTCCAGAAGCTGGAGAAAGACGGAGAATGGACGGAGGCATGACGCAGGAAGGTCCCCCAAGCAGCTGTTGTTGGGGATCGACCCCACACTTCCCTTTCCCATGTCTGATGTTTGTCCGGGCAACCTACGCTCGGCACCCCGCATGGACCTATGCTCCCAATCCGGCGGCCCGTACCATACCGGTCAGCGGTGTAAGAAATTCATTCATTCATTATTAAGAAATGCACTACAATTTTAGCCCTACAGGAGGGGATGATTGCGGCAACCATCCATGGCACACTACGTATAAGCCCATCATCCTCTCCCGTGGGGCTAAAATTGCCCCGTGGGCGTTACTACGCCTCTAACAGGAAGTGGAAGAACGAGTAGTAGAATGAGGCTCAGATATTAGACACCAGCTTGTTATGGTCAGCATATAATACATGAGCTATCTCAAAACAAGAATAGATACAAATGACAGATGTAAAGTAAACAAACAGAATGTGTACACTGAAAGCCAGATAATGAACCTTAGCTTCAAGACAGCCACGTAAAGATTTACTTAAGAATATAGATAGTTACACAAAAGGGGGACGTCTAAAAGAAAAAAGTTGGGTATAAACGGGAAGGGCCAACACGCGCGGTGAGGATATAGACAAAGGACTCAACAACGACCCCCTCTATATAACAAAGTCCAGAAGACAAACCGACTCTAAACAAAGTAGCAACAAGCAAAAATGGGAGAAGCAATAGAAAAAGAGTCCCCAAGCAAACACAAGCACTCAAATCTCATAAAAGTAATCCTCGTCCAACCCCTCCCGACTAGGCACAACCCCAGTCCCAGCTCCTCCGGCTCCAAGGTGACCAAGACCAGCATGCTGCTGCTGCTCCAAAGAACCCACATTCAACAGCCGAATCTTGAGCCCATACTCGCTAACCAGGGTGACGAGCTTGTTAGTCTCGGCCGTGATAGGCGCCTGGTTAAGCAGCATGAGCAATCCATCCAGCCACTCCGACGCCAGACTGTGGTTCAAGGGAAACAAGGTCAGGATCGGCTCTTCTTTTGGCTCTCCGCCACTTCCACTGCCTACGAGAGGCGGGTTGATGTCCTCTGTAAAGCTGTATATTGTGATTTTGGTGGTTGGTTTGGTGTTGGATCCTCTTCCGGCTTCGCGCCCCGGGACGGGGTATGTTGACATGGTGGATGTCTCGATGGGATCCTTGGTATTATTGTTGGCTTCTGCTTCCTCTTCTTCACTCGGGGCCGAGACGTTGGATACCACGGAGCTGATGGTGCTGAGGTCGACCTTTTCTGTAAGCGCATCGAGCCCCGGTTCCTGGGCAGTCTGTTCAGGAAAGTCGGCGTAATGGAGGTACCGTCGGTTGTGCGACAGCTTGGCGTACCGCCAGGGTTGATAGAGGCGCCCTCGTCGCTGGTAGCTGTCCTGTCTGTTATGCTGGCTGCCACTGCTTCGGGGCTGTGGTTTTGTAAACCACGAGCCCTGGAGCAGACATCGGATGCGTTGTTCCTTGACGAACTGGAGGGCTTCGTGCTTCAGCTCTTCTCGCACTTGGTATAGATGAGGTCCCCATTGGTCTTCAAATGACAACTCTAGTAGATCCATCTGCAGTTCCCTAAGCCTACCGCTGTCGTATTCCTGCAGGTCGTCTTCCACCTCCAGCACATCCTTTGTCCTGCTAGCCTGTCCAACCACCTGATCGACTAGGATACGAACCAGCTCGGCCACTTTGTCGAAATCGTCCCGCTCCGCACCAGTTGCCTTCCACATTCTGAAGAAAGCATGAAGTCCTGCAGTGTGCAACCTAGACCACTGCAGCAGCAACGGGTGAAACAGCCGATCACTCGGTTTCGAAGGATCAAGCGTCTGGTAGCCCCTAACATCTTCCAAGTCCGACTTGTCCACCTCGAAATGGTCGTAGAGAATCATGGTAACCGCAAGACTCGCCCGAGCAACAGGACAGCGCTCGCTCAGCGGTCTCGAAGACTGCTCCAACAGCAACTTCTGGAACCCGTCCTCGTTCTTGCGCACATAATCCGTCAGATCCATCATGCCCAAGAATCCAGCGACATCAAACTCCACCGCCGGCGACTCCGTCTCGAAGCCCAACCGTCGCCATTTCTCGGGGTTATGCTTCCGGCTGCCCTTCTTGTCGCTACCATTAGTATTACTCTCCTCCGTCGCCGCCGCACCCACTCCATTCGTAACATGCCTCCTATCCGGCGCACTAGCCAGGTGCAATCCTTTCAGCGCCCGCCTGTGTTCCGGCCTCTCCAGATCAACCCTCACCTCCCTCCACTTCCTCAACAAAACCTTGGTAAGGCTCTGAAACTCGAGCAACGGATGCGCCAGGTCCTGTAGCGATGAGCTCTGCATGAGGTTATACACCGCCTTGATCAAGCCCAAATCCTGCAACCTCTTGATAAACTTGGACCACTCCTCTCCTCCCTGGGCGCCCGAACCACCTCCACTCTTCCCATCATTCGACACCGCGTCACGAATAAGCGCATTAATCAACATGAGCGCATTTGCGCAAAGTGCGTGATCCGCGCTCTGGAGCTGGGCAATAACGTGCTCAAAGAACTGCGGATAAACAGCAACAGCGGGCTTCAACGCGCGGAACCCAAACGCCCCCGGTGTGCGCACCGTTCCACTCGTCCCACCGGGCCTCGCAGCAGCCGAACCACTCTGCGAATGTCCCACCAGCGCGACCAAGATCGACATGGCTCCTCGAAGGATATTCACCAGCGGGTTGGTAACAATCAACTCGACCACTCGTTCCACCAGATCCCCGGCCCCGGGTCCCTCAAAGATATCCCACCCCATGTCCACCTCGAGTAGTCTTGTCAAACTCTGCAGCGAATATGCGAGCGTGTTACCGCCCGTGCTCATGATTAATCGGCGCAGAATGATCAGACCGCCCGAGGCGATGAAGACGTCTGCGAAGGCGGGGTCGTTGATGGAGGATTGGAGTTTGAAGACGGCCATTTTGCGGGCTGCGTCTTCGTCGCTTGCTAGGCGCGAGAGCAGCGCTGGGATGTCGGCTTGGTCCATTTTGGATTTTCTCTTTCTGTTCTGCGACAGGCTGTTTTGTCTAAGTGAACCTGGTGTAGCGAGTCGCGAGACTCGTCGGTAGGTGTTTCTGTACCGTCTCTCCAAGAACGGCAGTTCGTTTTTGTGATCGCAAGATTGTTCGTGTCAATAAACCGTATGGAATTCGGCGACAATTGGTCTGAAAAAAGTTCATAAGTACAAAATGCGTGTGGCTCCCGTCGTTCAGGATCGAATCGGCTCGTCAGGACGGGGCTCTCGCAAGGCCTGGACTCCTGCTAATGAATGGATGTTTGTAGGTATTTCATACCGAATCTCGAAAAGTTGCGCAGGGTTCTGTTCTTTTTTCTCTCTGCGCACGCTAATCACAGGACTGTGACTGCGAATTCTAAAGCAAATACGAAAGCATCATGTTGTCGTTGAAGAAAAAGAGTGGTCCTGTCGCAAGAGGAATGATGAGGGGCGCAAGCAAAAGAGTTGAGACAGAGAGAGGTAGTAGGGGTCCGGCGCGGTTCGTTAATTCCATTCCCGGGGTCGGGGCCGAAGGGTTTCCCCACAATCAATTTGCGGCCCGTCGGATTTTATTCAGTCCGGGCACAGATACGGTCTTTCTGGTGGTCAATTGGTTCAGCAGTTCCCTTCTCTGTTCTAATAGGTACCATTACTTTGCTGTCACTTTAGAACATGGGACCATAGGAATGTGACTCCTGGGTTCTAGCAATTGAAGTCTGGATTGTCCCCTGGTGTGCACGGACGTGAATAGATCGCGAAAGCTGATACCCCTAAGCTAGTCCCAAACAGGCAATGTCTATTGAGGTTCTTGCACTTCAGGTGTCATTTTCCTCAAGTCTCTTTTACTCGTCAAGCTTCTCTGCACTGAATCACGAAGATGAATCAGAACTGAGAAGATATTTTGTCATTTCAATTTCTGTATTCCCGTCTAAAACAGTCATTACAAGACGGTGAAAAGAACCTCAAAATCCTTTATCCCTTTTCAACTTTTCATCTCTCCCTTCGTCTCGCTTTTCCATTTCACAGACCCCTTTTCCATCCTAGATAAGAAAAGAAGTGATTAAATAAGTAAGTAAATACAAGAGGAAAGGGCTCGACAAGAGCAAGGAGGTAGATGATAAGTCACTAGTTCCAAAGGAAATATGTTTCAAGGAAGTGAACGGCAGTTGTCATCGCCCTATGAGCAGATGTTGAGGTGATAGAAAGAGATTCAGACAAGCGAACTATAGGTCATCGGAAGTCGGCACCAAGCCAAAGAGTAAAAGAAAAGAAACCAGAGCCATGCACCCCTATCCACATCCTCAAAGGTATCCTCCAAAGCAAAAAGAAGAAAAAGAAAGAAAAAGAAAGAAAAAGAAACCGCTGATGAGAGACAAGCCAAACAAAACATATCATATCGAATTGAGGAATAATGAAAGTAGACCATACCGATCAATTACTGCATCTTGTTCCCCTTGGGTGACAACTTACCAAACCCTCTCTAAGAGCTTGGTGTCGACTCCCGACTGGGAGCCTTTGACTCCCTCTTGCTCAAGAAACTTCTCCTAAGAGACTTGGGACTGTCACCAAATACTGACGCGGCATCTGCCGGTGCGAAAGAGCTCCTCATGACAACAGTGCCATTTCCAACCTTGATCTCCTTTTCGCCGCCGGTATTGCTGTCATCCACAAAGTAAATGGCCTCGCCCAGCAGCTCGTCACTCTGTAGTCTGTGGTGTTCCTTGGCCTCAATCTTGAATTGCGAGTCAGGTGTGCACTGGATCTTGAAGGTCTCATCGAACTGCACAGACCCGCTTGGCCCCTTGTGGTGCTTTGTCTTGCCCACCGTCTTGGTTTTGCCATCTTTCGCCTGAGTGATAGTAACATAGACGTCGCACGATGGCGGGTATCCAGAAGCCGAGACAACGGTAAACGATGCAGTTCCCGACGAAGCGCCCGGGAATATTGCGCTGTGCACCGAGGAGGCACCTACACTCTTGGTTCGTGAGTGGTGGAGAACTGCCCCGTTTGCTGGTCCAGCCGTCTTATTTCCCGGAGGGCTGGGGGGACTCCTGTCAATGTCGGCAGGAAGGCCCAACCCGGTCGACCGTTTGAGGCCCATCCCTGGAGTCGGCTCAGGAGCACTGGTGGTGATAATCGGGACGTCGACAGAGCCCGTTGTCGGTGTTGGGCTGTCCGAGTCATCGGTGCTACCTCTGCCAGTTGCGGTGCGGAATCCACGCTTGAGGAAAGAAGCACCCTTGCCGACACCGTGGCCGACGACACCAGCGACCGCTACGCCTCCCTTCAAAGGAGCACCGGCAACGCCAGTGACAATCCTACCAGGCACACCGAATGTGCCCGAGAAGGTCGAGGTGCCCATCTTCGTCCTCGTGACATAGTCAGGGCGGAACAGAAGACGCAGCCGGAGTGTTCCGGACTTGCCGTCAAGCGTGAGTGGCATTTCCATCGCCCTAAAGGGCTCCAACAGAGCCAGGTTGATATCCGCCCCGCCCAGGAAGTCGGGCTTGTCGGCAAAATCCCAGTCCCAGACCGTGGCCCTGAACTTGGCCGCCGTTCGAGAGGGGACCGGCACTTCGAAGAACTCGTTCCATACAGGGGCAAGCGTCTTCTTGACAGTCTTACTCTTGAAGACCTCCATCCCATTGAACTCGAACTTGACATAAGGATCACTCTTGCCATTTGAGTCGGCCGATGGGAGTTCCTTGGCATCAAGGACATCGACACGAAGGTTGCCCATGTTGTTGATGCTTTCGCTTGGATCCAGCTGCATTTTGACAGGCACGTACTTGAGGCTGACCTTGATGGAGTATGTGTTGCCGTCGCTGTCCTTCAACTTGAGCGTCGTTGGGTTGTTCTAGATTATGGCAGTTAGCAGTGTGCGATTGGCCAGCAGTAATGAGGCATCCTTACCAAGCATTGCTGGAGAGTATCCAGAGTACCGCCCGTCAAACGGGCAAGTGTATGCTGCTTTCCTGCCTCCTCCTGCTTATCAGATTTCTCCGAGACCTTGATGGTGAGCTTGGAAAATTCCAGCTCTCGGACGAAGCAGTCGCCAATCTCGTCAAACTTGTGCGACTTGTGCTTAGCTGCCGAGGATACATAGGACGGGAAGGCCATGTCGTCGACGAAAACTTCGACACGGGTGTTGCTCTTGGGCAACTCAGCCTCCATAAGGTTGAAGATGACCAGCCCAGATTCGTACTTGAGCAGCTCGGCAGGGGTGAGATGCAGTTTTGGCGGCCTCTTGTCCATGGACTTGCGGGGAAATCCAGGTGAGATAGGTGTAAGCGGTGTCTTTGGTGTGATGGGTCTGCTCGAGTTGGCAGAGTTGGCAGAGTTTGAATTCGTAGAATCTGTGTGCTCGAGGGCAGTAGAGAACTTTCCAGGCTCATTAGGCCGGGGTACGTCCAGAGACTTCTTGCCCTCTGCAGCATTGTCGCTCTGCTCTTTCTCCTTCTCTTTCTCATCCTCAGGGTCGGCGATATTGAGGGTCGGGTAGAATGCAACTGTGTACGTGAGGGTGCCCTTGGCGACTCCCTTTCCATGAAGACGGAGACCGTCATCACGAACTGCTTTCGTGTCATGAACAAGCCACTCGCCATTCTCGTCCTGAACCATGTAATCTCCGGAGAAGATCTCAGTCAGTCCAAGCGATCGGTCACGTCCCATATTCTCGGCATCCATAACTTCGAGCTGGAGACGTTCCTTGCTGGAGTGCACAGGAACGTAGAGGACTTCATCCCACTCAGGGTTGAGATTGTTCTTGAAAGTGACAGTGCGGCCCCGTTCCAGACCCGACAGAAGCACACGCACGTAGGGATCCGACTTGCCAAGAGCTTCAAAATTGCGAAGTGCACTGGCTTTCTTGAAGTGCAAGCGAAGAACACCGACGGGCGTCACATAGCCTCCGCCGCTCTTGGCAATATCGCCAATCACCACCGGTTTCCATTGTGCCAGCATCTTGGCGCGCCCGGATTTGACACCCGAGAGGTTGTACCATTCATGTCCCTTGGCCATAAGCTCCAACATGTCATCCAGCTTGATCTGATAGCTTCCAACGACTTGATCGCCAGCAATATCACGGTCATCCTTCATGACCAATCCAAGCTTGGCCTTCTTCCGGTCCGTGATGAGAATCTCCTTTGAGGACTCGCTAAACACGGGGTTGTTAGTCCGCTTCTTCTTCTCGGTAGTGTGCACCGGTTTGCCGTTCAAGATCAGCTGAGCGTACGGGTTGAGCAGGCCTGTTATGCTCTTGGAGCTGTCGAGGTCCTTGGCCTGCTCAATGGTGAAGCGCAAGATACCAGTGTTTGATTCGGGAGCAGGCTCAACAGTGCCATCGGGGAGGGTCTCCGGGGCAAGAACTGGGAAGAAGCGGATGTCGCAAGTCACCACGCCCCTCGCTTTTCCATCATGCTTGAGCTCAAGTCTTTCGTTCTCAAACTCGTGGATCTCTTCAAAGCCTTCCAATTGGAAGGATGTCGAGCCGAGCTTCTTGTCCTTTCTGAAATCATTGTAGTCAAAAACTTCGAGGTCAAGAGTGTCATTGAGAGATGTGACGATGACGTAGAGGGTCTCATTCCACTTGGGGTTGTTGCTCTCCTTGACGACCTTTGTCTGAGCAAGCGGCTGCCTCTTGCTCAGCGAGAGTTGGGCGTAAGGGTCTGGAGTACCGGCAAAGGCGTCGGGGTTCTTGAGACCTTGGGCACCGTGAAGCGTGATAGCCACCACGCCGATAGCCTGGTCGACTGGAGTGCCGGCCAGCATCTTTGCCAGTTCGATGGGGAACACGTTGGGAGCATACATCATGGGCGCTAGGGTGCCATGGATCTGTTCCTGGATGAAGCTTTCGAGACCAGGGATGAAGTTGATGTCGAAGCCAAAGGTATCGCCTCCGAGGGGCTTGCAGACGTAATCGATCGTAGGCCGCTCCAAGAAAGACATCTCTATCTTTTCGATGTGCGGGAACGGCTGCTGCAATTTGATCTTGAGGCGCAACAGACCCGAGAAGGCAAATTCTTCAACAATGACATCCAGACCCTTGCTGACCATAGCCTTGCCCACTCGAATCTCGAGGATCACCTTGGGCTGGACCCGGTTCAGTTTCTGCTTCTCCGTCATGTCGGTCGTGTCGTTTGGGGTGAAGGAAAACATCCAGTCCATAATGACGTAGTCGTCTTCGGCCTTGGGATACGTCTTCACGTGCTCCATTCTGGGCGGCTTGTTTCCCAAGCTGAAGTACTTGAGTTTCAAGCTGTCGAGGAATGCGGGCGTGGCTCCGCTGAGCACCTGGTCAACCGAGGCCGTAATGGTCTGGGCGAGTACAGGAGCGTAAATGGGCCAGAACTTCATCAGGAACGAATTGATCCATTCCAAAGACTCCGTGTCGGTATCCAGTTTCTTGAGACCCAACTCCCGCGTGATATCATCTCTGAAATTTCGCCGGACTCGACGAATAGAGGTTCTGTAGTAAGTCGAGCATGTTGCCATAACGAGAAAGACCCAACCGAGTCCACCACCCAAAACGGCCACCAACCAGGACGCAATGCAGGCGAATATAATGACACCGGCGTTGTAGTACCATTGCCCAAAATACGAGTCGGCTATTTTGGATTCTAGGAAGGTGGCGGTATCCAGTAGATCCGCTTCGTCCTCCGGATCTTTCGGCCAACCGAACCGGGGGGCCCAGCCGTGTTTTGCGGCTAGCTCCGCGTCTTCTTCCTCTTTGGTCATGACAGTGTCGAGTGGTTTTCCGTCAGCAGTCGTCGCAGCCATGATTGCACCAGCCTTGGACGGCGTAGGGAGGTCGATCGTGGGCGCAGAGCCATCATCGATATCGGTCGCGATTGCTATACCTTTCGGTCTGCGCATGCCCTCCGGAATGGCCTACTTGAACGTTAGGTTTTTGTGTCAATGCGGGATTTCGGAACAAAGTTAATACCAACCTCTTGGGCCTTCTCTCTCCTCTCTTCAGGGCTCGCATCGGGGTCCAAGGCGACGGCAACCACGCCGGCTTTCATGGACTCCTCGAGGAGCTTTCTCTGTGCATCTTCAGCAGTAACGCTGCTTTCGGGGTCTTGGGCAGCCTCAATGGCGCCCTGCTGCTTGAGCTCGCTCTCTCGCTCGGCCGTTGCCATTTTGGCTCAGTTGTTAAGCTGCGTTCGCAGCACCGTTACCCGGGAACTTCAATTGACGTGGTGAATGAAGTGGCTGGCGGGTAGTTTGAGTTTAAAAGCCGGGACGGGAGCTTTAACGGGATGATGAGAGCTGTTGGCTCGACCCGAGACAGGTGATGGTCAAATGGCTGTACCGACTTCCTCTCGTCAGGCCACAATCGAGGGCCAGAAATCAGCTAAAAAAAAGACCGTGACTCCTCAAGAGAAAGAAGAAGGCAAGTCGTTTGCGCCACGTAAAAGCCTGCAAAGGGGTTAAAGAGCTCACGAAGTGCAGTAATTAGTGTAGGTGGAACCCTTGTAAGTTGCCGGAGAACGAGGCCGCAGGGGTCTTAAGGTAATTCCTTTTTTGGGTGGAACTCGCACCGCTGATCCAGAGGAAGAGATGGAACCTCAGAAGCAACCGACATGAAACGCGACCAGAGAAACGATGGAAGCTGGTGCAAGCTGTAGCCCGGAACACGAAGAAGCTGTGCAGCTGTTTTGATGAATCAACGACACAGAGGGAAGTAGCAGAGTCACGGAAGACGGGATGTTGGACGACTGCAAAAGGTCTTTTACACAAGAAAAACGTGTAGCAATTCCAAGACCAAGTTTAGCAGAGATTCGGCTTGGCGCTGAAAGACCCTAGCGAACAGGGCCAATTGGCTGACGAAATAGGCATGGGGGGCAGCCCTGATGGACCCTACGTCAGAGGAATCGCCGGAACCGCCCAACATCTTGACTCCGCCCGGGCAAGCCAGCTCGTGTGGAAGTTGCACTTTCCTTCATCACTTGCACCAGATTACCGAGTGACCCACCTTTTCCTGCTCTGCCACTAAAACACATCCCCTAGAACTAAGGCGGGGAAATAGGGCTCTGGCTGACCGGTGGTGTTTAGTGTCCAGACCCGCGGAGCCAGTTTCACCCATGCTCGGCTGGTAAAAACATGAATGAGCACAGCTGTCGCGGGTTGACTCTTGTTCTTCTTCATGATGTTGTGTTTCTATTCTGTCCAAGTCTTGCGTACCGTGGCATGAGATCTGGCTTCAACTTGTCTCGTGGTAACTGTGCAATGTCGTGTGTCCTGCGTTAAATCATAGGGGAGCATTGAGCGGGGACCCGAGAGATACCAAGATTTCAAGCGAGCTGAACAGCAATCAAACCATTGGAGCAGAAAAGGAAGCATACGATTGTGGACTCGGATTTGGCCTCCTTTCCAGACCTTCACAAACAAGGTGAGCCAAACTCAAACCTTGTTCGTTTTGGGCCTTTTGCCTCCTCTGTCTCCTCAGATGTGTAGTGCACGTTTGTGCTTGAGGCAGCTGACGCAACACACAGCGGTCTTGGAGTTTCTTGGTACATAGATCGATATCCTGTTCCCAACCTCCTTCTTCCCGGTCCTGCGCTGTCTTCCGAGAACCTGCAGAGGCCGATATTTTGATTGTAACCACACGGCCCATACCCTTGGCGAGCTGGAGGC
This sequence comes from Rhypophila decipiens, assembly GCA_033297075.1. Lineage (NCBI taxonomy): Eukaryota > Fungi > Ascomycota > Sordariomycetes > Sordariales > Naviculisporaceae > Rhypophila > Rhypophila decipiens. The sequence continues at coordinate 789,245 of MU858045.1, read as the reverse complement.
CGCCCTATCAAACTGAGTCGTAGTCGGTGCTCGCGGCGGGCTAGATATCCGCAGCTTGGGAGCCACTAGACGGGCACTTGGGATAATCCCTGCCGCACATCCATCTTGCCGATTATTCTTGAAGCTGAGTTACGGATACCGAAACCCTTCCGACTCCGACAACAGCTTCATCAGAATCACAGCTGCAAAAGCTGCATGGAAACTACCTCCAACATGAAAACCTGAGCTTGGTGAGGAATTGGACGACGCAGAAGGATCGGGAAGCCCCAATTGGCACACCTCTTGCCATATATCGACTGATTGGTAGAAAAAGAGCTTGCGCAAGCTCGGAGTTGGAACTACGGGGCGGGGGAGCCATTGAGAACGACCTGCATTGGTGGTGGTGCCGAGACCAGGGGAGAAAAGACATCGCCCGGGCGAGGAACAGATGCTCACACCATCTCTACCGAAAAGACCACCACTGCTGCTCTCCATCGATTGATCTGTTCTTTTCCGGACACCGCCATATCAGGAACAATCCACCTTGGAGCTACACTTAAGCAACTCGGCATCACATTAATGCAAGCCTGAGCTTCCTCTGCCCACTGATATGTCTCACAGATGTGTATCTATTACGACTGCTGGCTTAGTACGGTCGGTTATGATTGGTCGTCTACGGTCACGCCGGCCGAAATGTGCTGAGACAATATCGATGACATGGCAAATCGTTCGTGAAGATGCTTTCACATCGCTGAAGAAAACCGATAGAGAAAAAGAGAGAGGTTGTAAAGCGGGGTTGACTGTGCCTCTGTCTCCAGCTGTGTTCGGGTTCCACGGGTGTTGAATGAGAGATTTAAATTCGCTCCAAAACCCCAAGATGAGCTAATGTCATCTAGAATGGCGACGCGATATCCGTACCAAGATAGCAGATGGCGGGAGGGGGGGGGGATCATCCAGCCTTCGAGTTTATCGGAGATCTACAATCGGGGACCTCACATCAAGGTGCTGGGGGAGCTGGGTTCGGGTCAGATTCGATACCAAAGCCTCGGATATGTGCTCTTTTGATGCCCCTCAGCCATAAGTGTGAAAGTTTGGAATACAAATGGCACCTGAGGAAAACCGTCGACTCAGCTGTCGAATGAACTGACAATACCGGTAGTCAAGACCGGTAACTGCTGTTGCAGTTGAAACATCTTGCACATAAAATGATCAACAAGGGTAAACGGGAACTCTGAATGTGGGATTCTTCTGTTAGAGAAAGCGACGATTACACTGTAATTGAGTAGGGTGCACTAACAGTGGGCTTCAATGTTTCGTCGCATTCTTCCAGAAGCTTCAGCCACGCTTATCGATCAGCCTTGCGCCACAGTAGATCTCGTTTCACCAATCGCGTGAGCCCCGCAAATCGACTGTGGCGCGAGGACAAGGCCTTATCAGAAATCGCGTCTCGAGCTGTTCTCCATTTCTTTTCGCCGTCACCACTTTGAACCAAAACCTCCAAAAGTTGTTGCGAAACACGATCTTCGTCGCAAACGAAACACACCATTCCTTATAGCAGCTATCGGCGACTTACCCAAGATATACTATTAAGATACCACTCAGCGACACCGTTGCCCCTTTTCTCGCTCGTCGCACTCCAACCTCACAACCAGCCGACTCTAGGGTCTCACCACAGCAGTCTCCAAAATGGCCAACTTCCTAGCCTCCATCTTCGGCACAGAGCAAGACAAAGTCAACTGCTCCTTCTACTACAAGATCGGCGCCTGCCGCCACGGCGACCGGTGCTCGCGCAAGCACGTCAAGCCCTCCTACTCGCAGACGATCCTCATGCCAAACCTCTATCAAAACCCCGCCTTCGACCCCAAGAACCGCATGAACGCCTCGCAGCTCCAGAACCACTTTGACGCCTTCTACGAGGACATCTGGTGCGAGATGTGCAAGTACGGCGAGCTGGAGGAGCTCGTCGTGTGCGACAATAACAATGACCATTTGATCGGCAACGTCTACGCGCGATTCAAGTATGAGGACAGCGCGCAAAAGGCCTGCGACGATTTGAACTCGCGATGGTACGCCGCAAGACCTATATACTGCGAGCTGTCGCCTGTTACGGATTTCAGGGAGGCGTGCTGTCGGTTGAATAGCGGCGAGGGATGTGTTCGCGGCGGGTTCTGCAATTTTATCCATCGCAAGAATCCTAGCCCCGAGCTGGATCGCGAGCTCGAGCTAGCTACCAAGAAGTGGCTCAAGATGAGGCCGCAGAGCAGGAGTCCCACACGTTCACCTAGCCCTGAGCCTGCGAGGAGACGACATTAAATTGGTTGCGTTGTGGTGCGGTCGTACGAAATGGAAGAGATTATTATTTTCGCCAGCTTTGGACTATGTATGGCGTAATATCTTGGAGGAGAGAATACAACCTGTCGTTGCCAATATGGATGGACTGAGGCATAGGTGGTCAAGCGCGAGGAACATCACGACAGAACCATCCAGGCACAAACCAAAACGATTCATGCCAGCGACCACGAATATGAGATGGACTGCTGTCCCGGTCTCGGTCTCACTCGGCTCTCACGGCCCACCCGTCGCAATCGTCTATCCATCCATCGACTAAACCACGAAAGCAACACAAACAGATCATCAAGGTGGTCTCGGGAGCAGAACCTGCCTCACCTAGGACAAGAGGAAAATATGGAGAAAAAGAAAGAGTGGGGTTTCAAAGCTTAGGGCGTTCATGGCGTTGCGTTTCCATATCACGGAAAAGTTGGCTTGGGTTTTTTTAGCTGGATCGAGTTTGTCTTTCTTTTTTTTTCATCTAGAGACATGATACCGTCCAAACTTGGCCTGTTTAGCAGCTAGTTGTGTTATTATTTTCGTCTACTTCCCTGCTATTGATAGTGGGCAAGGAAATCTACCTAGCGTGATATAGTGAATATCATGACAAAGAAACATAGGACCACAAGACATCACATTCGTCTGTTGTGTATGCGTCTCTATAGGCAGGTCTCCGTTCGCCTATCCGACTTGTATTATCAGTTGCTTGACAATCTCAACCGACAGACCACTCCGGCCTGAGACACGGTATAGGACACTCGAGACAAGGCAGAAAGGTGAGAACGACTGGCTAACTCGAATTTCCTATTCGCTACCTACGAGAGACAAAGTAAGATCTGTCCCAAGTTTCTGAAAAGACGCTGTCAACCGCTCGCTTATTGATATATGCATGTAGAAAAGGTATCTATCCAAATCATCATGTGTGCCAGATGACGACTCTGCCGTCAACTCCAGAAGAGCTGAATTTCGTAACCCCCGACCCACTCTCCTCGTAAGGCCTGATGGTCGAAATGGTGTTTTGGTGAATTGTTTTTAGCTGGGTATCATCCTTTACCTTGCCCTTCAAGTCCATCTGTTTGAACATGTTGAGGGCCGACTCCTCGCGGTCGCCTCCACCCAGACCAGGTCTGCTCTTTGCAGCCTCAAGCGTGCCTGAAAGCTGCCACCCATTACTGTCCCCCTTGAATCGGAACGCCTCACAGTCATATCCGGCAGCAATGATCTCGGCCTCACCATTCCAGATCAGGCTCATAAAAGGCAGCAGCTGGGTGTTGACGCTGATGATGGCCTTGGGCGGCTGGTCCGGCCCGCTGGGATAGACCACCGTGATGCTGCTGTCGTGTGCCGCAAAGGCCACGGCGTCACCACTGGGCGAGAAAGCCACCGAGTGCACCCACCCGGCCGAGTTGTTCATGTACTCGCCGCACACGGTGTTGAACGGGAGGCGCTCGCCCCAAACGCTGGGATCGGGGCGGGCATCAACCCCCTTGATGAAGGCGGAGAAGACGCGAGCATGGGCGTCGGTCGAACCCGCGGCCAGAAGGACCGAGTTGGGATGCCACGACACTGTGGTGATGGTGCTCCGGATCGGCTTCTTCAAGTGCTTCGACACCCACCAGTCGTTTTCCTCCTCGAAGTAGCAGACCGCGATCACACGGTCACCAGAGCCAACAGCAAACTTGGTCTCGGAGGGCGACCAGCGGACAAAAGTGGCCGCCCGGTTGATGCGCAGGAGGACGAGGGTAGGCTTGTATCCCTGAGGAGACGGCTCCCAGACAAGGGCATTGCGATCTGGAAGAAGGCGAGGAGTTAGTCTTGGGTCGCTTGTTAGTACGAAGGTGATGATGACTTGCCCTGCGAGCAGGTAACAATACGGCCAGAGTTGGGCGCAATATCGACGCTGGTTACAGTCTTGTCGTGGCCCTTGAGCTCATCCTTCAGCTTGAAGGCATTTCCAACTCTGCTGTAGAGCTCGACCGTGGTGTCCCGGGCAACGGCGAGGGTCTTCCGATCGGCCGAGAAGGAATGGTCGGCGATTGGGTGGTGGAAAAGATGGTGAACTTCGGGAGCAGCCATGTTGACTTTGGTTTATTTGCAATAGGAGTAGCTCTCTACTATCGCTTGATTTGTGTTGTGGTCGATGGTGGAGGTGTCTTGAAGTTGGAGGAGATAACGAACCCCAAGTCAAGTGGATGTGACAGGCTGACGGCCTGGATGGGGATGGTGGGGTTGGCGGGGCTTGAGCCTCCAAGGTTTGGGAGCTTGTCGCGTGCACTGACCACATCAATTGCAGGGGCCCGCGAGAGCTCAAACAATTTCACCTGGCAATCAGTGGCCCACACTACAGGCACTCACCACCACCAAAAAGCAGCACGTTGTTCGTGAACCCGGCCGCCGTTTCGAATTTGCACACCGCGGTCCTCTCGAGCGGTATTAGAATCAACGACCGTGCAACTTGTAAATCTATCAAAATCCCCGACCGAATCGTCCGAAGCCGCGAAAATGGCAACGCGCGGTGCGCCTCCTGCGAATCTCCCCGCAAAGGTCACTTCATTACCTCCCAACCAGACCCTCTATGTCACGAACATTCCCTCTGCCAAAATAACAAAAGACAATATCCGAATCGAGCTGTATATGCTCTTCTCTACCTATGGCTCAATTCTCGACATTGTGACGCTCAAGACCATGAAGATGCGGGGGCAGGCGCATATCGTTTACAAGGACATTCAGACCGCTACGTTGGCGATGCGGGCACTGGACGGATTTGAGTTCTTTGGGATGAAACTTGTAAGTTGACACCCGCTTTCATTGTTTTCTTTTTGGTCTACGGCACAATTAGAAATAGCATACTAACCTCTGCCTCTCAATCTCCAGAAAATCAGCTATGGCAAGGGCCGGTCCAACATTATCTCCAAGCTGGACGGGAGCTTTAAGCCGCCTACAACATCAATGGCTGCGGGCGTCGAGGTTACCGATCTCCAGCAAAGCATCTTCAACGCCCCAGTACCCGGGGCACCTGCCCCATCAACCTCAACCGCATCAGCACTACTCGAGTCACAAGCCGCTGGTCTGCCGTCAAAACTGTCGGGTACTGACTCCGATAACCGTGGTGTCAAGCGTACGCGCGATGAAGAGGAAGACGAGAGTGATTCCGACGTTGCAATGGAGGAAGACAGCGACGAAGAGTAACCGGTCACATGACCTTGTCTGTTGCATGAATCATGCATCGAGTAAGAAAAACCGCAGGCACCAAAACCAGAACGATGAGGAGGGGAGTGGAGTTTTCGATACCCAGTTGCTCGCGTAGATTTTATCGTTGCCGGTTACTCGCTCGCTCCTCGGCCCGTTGGTGAATCGAGAGCCATCTCCTTAGGCACCCACAGACCGACACAGCCGCCGACGAGGCCCAACCAGACCATCAGATATGTCTCCCTTGAACACTCAAAGTTCGACATTGCGTCGCCCAAGAGACATGGATGGATAAAGAAGGACGGAAGCCCTGTAATGGGGTGATGCTGTTGTGAAAGAACAGATATCAAATGGTTTGTTTAGTTCATAGAACACAATTTTTTCTTATTACCATAAAAGCGCTGATTCTGATTCTCCTTTCTCTTGTTACAGCATACAAAGAGGTCAAGGGAAATGCAAAATGACAGAATAGAGAAGGGGACATACGTACATCAGCAGAGATTCCACCGATAGAACCTACGGCACTTCGAAGCCCGTCCTTGAACTGATCCGGGACCAAGCGTCGAAAGACGGTGTCGACGTTGAAGGCGGGCTCGTCTAACGGGAGGTCGTGTAGACTGAACCAGAGACAGGGCACCTGATATGTCGGGTGAAGGTGGATTTCGTATCTGACATAGCCTGGATTGTATTTCGCGGGCTCTGCCGTGGGATGTAAAGACTATCTCATTTCTCAGGTCAACAAGTCCATGTTTCATCAAGTCTGTATCTGCGAAATGTTGTGATTGAGCAAGCACACGAACCTCAGTATCGGCCTCCTCTGCCTCTGCCATCTCTTTATCTTCCGCGTCTCCCCCAAAAGAGAACTTATCCAGATAGCGGGACAAGTCGTCGTCCTCACGTCCCGATGATGAATCCTCAAGCGGCCGGATGATCTGGATATAAGTGTGATACTCTAGACCTAGCATGGAGAACGGTGAGGTGTTCAGTGCCATGACGGCCCTGAGCCGCCATTGCTTCCTGACCGGACCAAGAGTGGCGCGGCAGTACTGGCTGTCTAGGTGGTGGCATGCCTCGGTGAACTCCTCGGGGCCAAGGTAAGGGTAATTCTTGATGGAGGAGCCATGGCCGCTGACAGATGAAGCGTGCATCTTGATTATCCGGGAGTTGAGTTGACAGTGCGTCTCGACAGTAAATCCTTTCCAAGAGAATGAAGCAAAAGAAGAATTCCCGAATAGCCCAGCTCTCAGGCTTTGAAGCAACCAAATCGCGAGTGAGATGTCGTTTCCCAAGGTCCCTGCGTGCCTGCCTAATCAAGGTACAAAGAGTTGAATTTAAGAAAGATGGAAAGAGCTCATACCTAGGCAACCCGCTCCCGTCACGTTGGGCTCCATCTGATTCGATTACATAAGCGGGGCATCAGTTCGCTCAAAGTTTCAACGGGAATCTCAACTGCGATTTTTTCGGAAACCAACTCATGAGAATTCACTTTTTTGGGGGGTGTTGGGCGTTAGAGTCCAAGTTAACGTTTAGTACTAATTAATACCATGGATCAGATGACCTACTTTAGGTAATCAACGACGCAAGTCTTGTAATTTATATGTTCTTGAAGACAACAGATGTGACGAGTTTATAAATAAAGTATAAGATAGTCCCCAAAACATGACGAAAGTATGAGGTCTGAAGCATTACAATGATCCGAAATATTCGCTCTCTACTTTGCACTCAGCATTAGCCCTGTCTCTTTCAACATGTTGGGACCTGGTTGTCCGGATGCCCATTCATTCCAGTCCATTCTTCTGGTGCGCAAATACCGTTCAAATCTGGAAATCCACAGGCATAAAAGGCGCTTCTTCTTCCCCCAGCATGTCTCTGAGAATGGCTCTCCGTCTCGCTTCTTCCCAGGAATCCTCCATGTTGTCCTCGAAACTTTCCTCTCGCCTCTCCTTGGTTCTCACCATGTTCCACAACATCTGAGCCGTTAGTTTGGTCATTTCGTCCTGGTATGGGGGTGTCATTCAGAGGTTCAAACGTACCTTCCATGTCTTCAAAGGTGTTGATTTCGTCACAAGCTCCCATGGCGAAATCCTCCACTCCCGACGTAGCATCTCCAGAAAGGTCCTCATCCCAGGATAACTGAGCTCCATCCCCAAGGGTGTCTGATTCATCGGGTACATCTGCCGAACGCATAGATGAAGCCCATTCTTGAAGTGCTCGGGATACAGCATTCAATGCCTGCTCCGGTTTCTCTGATCTACCAAAGACATGGCCAAGCCAAAATCCTGGCTTCAACTGTTTCCCAATGCAATCAAGGAAGGCTGTCTCCGCAACGCGTGCGGCGTTATCTTCTGCGTCTGAAGCTGTGATCTCGGGGTGTTCTGCAATGACAATATTGGCATACTTCAGCACCTCGGTGGCAGCACTCTTGCTCCAATCTTGTGGACAAAATGGCTTTTGCCATCGTGACTCGGGTTTTTTATCCTGTACTGTAGCAATAATGTTGACCAATTCTCCAGGAGAATGTTCCGCTGGGTGAAGAAACCAGGGGTCGCGATCCCACTCCTGCTCTAGTTCTTCCCAGATACTTTGATCTTCGGCGGTCCATGGCCTGTGGGACCTGAGAATAGCGACAGCTGCGCCATGTTCCTTCTTGGAAGCTTCAAAGATTGCTTTGACGAACTGAACGCGACCATAACCTTCTGTGTGGACATTAGAAGCGAGCAGCAGGCTAACAGTGTCTATGCGGCCAGCCATAGCAGCCCCTTCAAGAGCTGTATATCCGTGAAGCATACTTCTTTGAGCATTCACGTCTGCACCATCGGCAAGTAATCGGCGCACAATGCCAATATAGCCTGCCTTAGCTGCTAATTGTAATGGTGAAGTTACAAATGGCTGCTTTGGTGACCATACTGGCCCGTTAACGTCTGACCCTCGATCAAGCAGAAAACTGACTGTAGGCCATTGCTTGTTCTTAATGGCTTCGGTGAGAGCACTCTGGGTGCCGTCCCAGAAATCGCTTCGAGGTCGTATCTCGTTTATTTTGGCACCGTGAGATAAAAGGACGCTAGCTATGTCCGTCCGTCCTCGCCACGCCGCAATCTGGAGAGGCGTATCTTTATCAATCCATTTAGAGTCATCATCCATAGCGCAAAATGGATCCACATTGGTGCAGTGTTCAGTGAGTCTCTGGATAAGACTTAAGGTCAACTGCATAGATACGGCCAGCCTCAGGGTGAAGCTATCGGCTTCGTATCCGGCGTCCAGTAGAGCGATTATAATTTCTTCGTTTCGGCTTTGGACAGCAAACGGCAGAGCTGAAACATATTTAGTTGGCAGCCTGTGCCATTTCTGTGCGCCCGAGAATACATCACTCCGAGTCAAACCATAGAGGATGAGTTTAGCTGGGTTATCCTGCCAAAAATGATAGGTAGTATCAGCAGTGAACGGGTCGATGGCAAAGTGCTGCGTTGGCGGAAAAGGCTGGTGTGCCAGTAGTCGGCAAGCGCTGCTGCCAGGCAGCCAAAGCTAATGCGGTATTCTCCAAAATGGGATCCTGGTGACTTCTCCCCATATCCTGATCTCGACGGTGCAGTAGTTCTCCAAGCACATAGTCCTCATCGGGGAGACGACGCTGGATAACTGCCATGTAAACTGCCGCACAGAGGGCGCCTGAATCGTATGTTGTTGTATCCAGGGAGAAAGCTTTCTTTATGGCTTTGCTCCAGCCACTTAGGATGGCACACTCTAGCAAGCTGCTACGCTCTCCGTCGTCGGCTTGGGTTTCTGGCGATTGCTGCTTGTGGAGCCATCGAATGCCCCCGAGATCCAATGCCCCATGAGCTGATTCGAACAGTATTTCTGCGATTTCCCCATGGCCATGGACCAGGGCGGTCTGGAACGCACTGATGGCATCATTCTGGTCAATGCCCCTTCTGACCAGCTGACTCACCAGCTCCAAACTGCCTCCCCTGGTAGCTGCCACCAGCTCACTTGCCATAGGAGTGGCTCCCAGGGTCACCAGGACGACTGCAATGTCCCAGTACTCCAATAATATGGCCAGGTGCAACGGAGAGAGCGAGCTTCTCTGGAATCGGGATCCCGTTTTCCTACCTGGCGGCCAGCAGAGATGCCGCTCGGCAGCAATCACTACAGGAAACTTCGTCAACATCGGCTCCGTGCTCTATCAAAAGCTTCACTATGTCGCAGCAGTTGCTAGCGACAGCCATATGCAACAGATGCGGTGGTGGGGCTGCCACAACTGCGGGTTCGATGTCCGGTTCCCCGGACAAGAGGAGGTAAGGTTTGGCTTCGAAGAACTCGCGGTCCATCTCGTGCTGACTTGACGAGGCTCCTAATTTGAGCAGCAGACGGCAAGTATCGGTGTTTCCAAACGTTACCGCCGCAATCATCGGAGAAAAGTTGCCGCTCGCGGCGTCTAGTGATGCTGCGTCCTGACTATAGAGGAACGAAACGACATCCGAGTAGCCCTGAGCTGCCGCCAAGATCATAGCATCTTTAATCTCGTAGCCAGAGAGGTCTGTACAAGAGGGAAAGTTTTTGAATAACCATTGACACAGATCCAACACTTTCTTTTGGCGCTCCTGGTGGTCTGTGGACTGTGGGTTGGCATGACCAATATAGCAGCCAAACAAGGTCGCGATTCCGAGGCATCCCACATCGTGCATGTTGCAGACGACGCCGTCGAAGGGATGCCAGATAAAGCCATGTAGTCGTCGTCTATAAGGATGCCAGAGAAAGTCATGTAGTCGTGGTCCATATTCTTTCACCATGTGCCGGTGATTTACATGCGCCCCTGTAGCTACCAGAAACTTGATGAGGTCGGTGTCGCCCATCAGGATAGCAGCATGTAGAGGTGATAATGATGCCCGGGCCGACCATGGTGGGGTTTGGTTTTCGTTGATGTCTGCGCCTCGTTCGACGAGCAGCTTTACAGTCTTTCTTGAGAGTATACGGGAAGGTTGAAGTGCAGCAGCAGCTGTTAGTGATAATCTGGGATACGGATATGCAGAAGTTGATATCCTTTGGTGAATATCTGCACCTCGATCCAATAGAACTTTGACAAGCTCTATCGAACCGCGCACCACCGCCAACTGTAGCGGACTCCCTCTTTCAGTAAAGCATTCTGGACCGAAGATATCTTGGTACGGTACCAGCCCGATCTTTCTCTCAGGGTGGATTCTCTCATCGATAGCCAAGAGGTGTTCCACGAAATCCACAGCCTCAGTGTTTACAGCAGCTGCAAATATGGCGTCTACCATTGCCGTCAGCGTTGGACTTGTGCGAGAACGTCGAACTACATTGTCGATCGTTCGACGCTCAGCGAGACCGGATAAGCGACAGAGGCTAATGAGAGTTTGCGCGTCCTTCAGATAGCTTGAAGTATCCCGCGAAACAAACCGTGGCCGATCCATTATAAGGCGATTGGAGATTAGGTACAGAATAATTTTGAAGGCTTCGGCCTGTACTTCCGAGAAGTGTCCGCCGACCAAATCGATACGCGGTAAACATTCTCGTCACGATAGGTCTCTGGAAGAGCCAAATCCAAGCGGGCAGCGAGACAGTCGATGCTCTTCCTGCCTAGGAGTTGGACGGTGATCTTTTCGGATCCGATCAGGTTGACCAAACTCCTCCAGACAATCTTTTGAAGGACAACTGGAAATAACGCCGATTGGTCCGATTTCGACAGCACAATAGAACCTTGATGCGCAAATTGTGACAGTGAGGAGTCTGCGACGTGCCCTGTGGCTGGGATTGTGATGGTCTTGCCAGATAACACTGCGAATCGCATCCTCCCCAGAACTGCTGGCAGATGGGTTCTACTGAACTGGAGCCAGGGGAGGTCTTCCGGCAAGTCGGGTCTAATGGTTAAGTCCGTCGACGAGGAGCGGGGAGTGGAGACGTAGAGACGGATGTCCTCAGGAATAGCCTCTGGATTTGGAGCTGGGCATCGATTTCACGGTCAGAAAACGCTCAGACCTTCTGATACCGAGACCGGACACTAACCTGGACGCATGGTAACGAGTTCGTTCCGCTTCATCTCATAATCCATCTTCTCTGCGGGAAGACGTAGCCCCGAGAGGATTACGACTGACTGCTTGCGGTCCGCTACCCGAGCCACGATGTCGCTCTTCACCGTACGCCATATCTCCGGCTTGAGCTTCCTGCGAATCCCCCACGACGTGAGTCGATTTTCGAGCTGTGGCTTTCTATTGTAGCGGAATGTCTGTCAGTACTTCACGTTCCAAAGCGTCAGCAGTTTATCTTACGTTATATCAAAACCCCGGTGATGCAGCTCCGCGGTAATGGCGTCCACATCCATTTTCTTCACGAGGAACCTGTCTCGAATCAAACTCTTCCATGACTCCCAATCCTCGGCGCGCCGCTGTGCTCCTAACCGGGACCGCGGGACATCCAACGACATCATGACTTAGGCGAAATGCTTGCCGAGAAGAGTTTGTGCCAGTGAACCAGCGTAAGCTTGGGATATTTCGGTAATGTTGGACTTCTTTGTTGGGTGACAGCTTAGATTGGTAGGAAGAAAAGAAGTCCAGTGAAGGAAAGAAGTCCAGTGAAGGAAAGAGGTCCAGTGCGGGTAGTCGCCCTCATATTGACATGTGTCAAGCACAGCAACCAGCTGTCCACCCTTTACCAGCAGCACCTTCCTCACGAGATGCCATTGGTTCATAGCACAACCAGAAGCTGCACGGGCAGGGCTGTCCGATGGTCCTTGCACAAATGTACTTGTGGCGTCTACAATCGTTGGGTTGCCTAGTGGTGCGCGTGAATGTAAGTGCATGCAGACTTTTGATTTGTCCATCTCACAACCAGAAGTACTTGGTGCGGGAAAGCTGTACTGGGTACATGCACTAGCTCGCAAGGCTTTTCTCCCAATGCAGCTGAGTCTCACAGATGATTGGGCACTCGCACAACCAGAACTGCCAGTACGTACCAGCTCCTTCAGCAGAACCATCAGTAAAGCTGTACTGGATATATGCACCCATCTAGAAGGATTTTCTCGCGGTGCAGCCTCAAGATGATTGGGCACTCGCACAACCAGAAGGCTGGTACGTAGATACGTACCAACTCAGTATGAGCTCCTTCAGTAGAACCATCAGTGGGCTGGATTCGAGTCTGATTATAAACACAATGGATTCCAAACTCACAAGACATTTCTTATTGCCTCGCTGGTAGAACTGATACGGATCCAGCTTGGCTTGATTTCAGACTTTGCACCGAACAAGTCAACAACACAATGGGCCTCTCCCCTGAAGCAATAATAGCTCTGGTTGGAGTTGTGCTCGCGGTTCCCTCGGCGCTTTTCTGCTGTCTAGGATGCCTCCGTCATGGAGAAACCGAAGAACTTGACGAGGCGGAAGAAAGATGTAAGTCTATACTGACCTGTTCAGCGATTGTTCTAAGGCGAGAACCTGGTGATGAAGCTGACATCTTCACTATAATAGCTCAACCAGCACCAAGGGCCACGATTTCTTGTCCTGCGTCACAAATCTGTCTTTCATTACATATCGAAAGAGAACGCCATCACTTCTCGGAAGAATTCCTCCATATCCATCTTGGGGCGGAGATATCTTCGAACTCGCAGATTGTCCCAGTCCTGGAACAACATCCAACGCCAAGACACCCAGAGGTACTGATTACTTAGTCAGCGGCCATGATCGGAGGTTTCAGCGGGATCGCGGGGCGGGCGATCGTCAGTCATTTAAGCAGTTGGATAACCCGGCAAATGGTGAAAGAGATGGTATCAGGTATCCGAGGTATAGAACAGCCAGTGTGCGCGCCCTGGAGATGGCCATGGTTGAGGTAGTCAGGCAGACGGGCCACTGTTGAAGCCTGGATGCGATGTGATGGGGAGCCAAATCGCCGCATTCAACAACATTCGGACGGCAAAACACTCTGTTATTTTGTACGACAGGCCAACCACAAGGCTGAGACAGATGCCACAGGTGTCCTCTTCGGGCTTTTTTGTCGCTGATGACGCCAAGCGGCTCCACATGGCAGGCGGGCCGCCAGCGGCATTTTAGCACGTGTGTCACTGAGTGGAGACCCAAATCGCCAATCGATCGCCTAAAACCTGGAGAACAGCTTGCAAGTTGCATCAAACGCCCGAAAGAGGACAGAAGTACTTCTAGGTCAATTGAAATTTATGTTGTAACTGAACCTTTCCATCCCAAATTTTTGGGATAGCTTCCCGAACAATTTGAGTTGTACTTCCTTTATGTACTGCCTTGCCCAAATCTGTCCTCTTTGGTAAGAACAGGGGCTTTCCAAGCGGCTCAGGTGTCAGCTGCAGTGTCGCCTGGAGCTCCAGGGGCACCTTCCATCTTTGTTTCCAAAATCTAGCTCCCGCGCATCCCTCCATCTGAGCACACTCCACAATTCGAGCCTTCAACTTTGACTCCTTCTCCTGGCCACGGTTTCCTGGTCATTGGCAGACGCAGCAGCTCCAAGAAAGCTCGGAGAGTTCGGACCATTTGGCCACCATGCAGCAGCCGCAACGCATGCTGTTCGCCCCCGAAAATCATCAATGAACGTTCGGGATCCCTTCAACATCCACCGAAGGAACAACCTTAACTTTAACAACCTCCACAACGGCGCATTCACCGCCATCAACATCCTACGAGCGCAAGCAACTCAGGCGACCCAGGTAGCCGCACAACAGATCCGCGAAAAAGCCGTCGAAGCCATCGAGGTCGGTTCCCAGGCGACGCAAGCAGCCGCAGCACACATTCGCGAGGTAGCAGTCGAGGCAGCCGAGGTCGGCGCGCAGGCTCTCGAGAAAGGAAGACAGGCCTTTGCTAACGAGGCAGACGAAGAATCATCACCCCGCGCCGTCGTTGTTGTCAACAAGGAGAAACTTGAACAAGAAGAGGAGGCGGACGATAATACTATGTCTTTCAATATACCGAAAAATGTCCCTTCGTTTACAAATCCGCAAAGAGAACTCGAGGATAGACTCTGGCCGGCGTCGGGCGCGACCAAGCACAGGAGCGGCTTGGGAGGATCAGTACAGGACAAGGTCACCGGTTTTCTAAGGCCAGACAGGGGCGCACTTCCCATGTACAAGGACAAGCCGTACGCATACCCGCCCTCGGGTCGTGCCCGGCCAATATTCCGGAGGAAACGGGTCTTTGGGTTATTATTTCTTGTTGTGTTGGGGTTGTTGTGGTTCAACGGCTCGTTTGACGACCACCATGAAAAGGCAAAGGTCAAATTAAATCAGTGGGGATGGTTGCGCAGTGATACCAGCAGGGGGAAGAGCAATGCCGATTGGCTCAAGAGGAGGGAGAGGGTCGTTGAGGCTATGGAGTTGAGCTGGGATGCTTACTCGAGATATGCATGGGGTGAGTACCTGTCCCGGCACCTGTCTGCAGTTTAGGATGCGCTTGGCTGACATATGTCTCTTCAAAGGGTATGATGAGTTTCACCCCATCGCAAAGACCGGCCGTTATATGGCGCCCAAGGGCCTTGGCTGGATTATCATTGATTCATTGGACACATTGATGCTCATGAATCTGACGAGCCGACTGGAGCATGCTCGGGAGTGGCTTTCCACGTCACTTACATGGGAACAGGACCAGGATGTGAACACGTTTGAGACAACAATTCGCATGCTGGGAGGACTGTTGTCCGCTCACTACCTCTCGACCGAGTTTCCAAACATGGCACCAATATCCGACGACGATGTTGGAAAGCCCGGCGAGGATCTGTACCTCGAGAAGGCCAAAGATCTGGCTGACAGGTTGCTAGTTGCCTTTGATTCGCCATCAGGAATCCCATATGCGAGTGTCAACATCGGGGAACTCAAGGGGCTGCTCTCCCATGACGACGGAGGTGCTTCATCCACTGCCGAGACCACCACTCTCCAGCTCGAGTTCAAGTACCTGGCCAAACTGACTGGCGAGAAGCTCTTCTGGGACAAGGCTGAGAAGGTGATGCAGGTGGTCGACGACAACGGCGCCAGGGATGGCCTGGTGCCCATCTACATCCACGCAACCACGGGCAAATTCAACGGGCACAACATCCGCCTCGGAAGCCGCGGTGATTCGTACTATGAGTATCTTATCAAGCAGTACCTCCAGACCAACAAGAAGGAGCCCGTGTACCAAGAGATGTGGCGCGAGGCGCTGATGGGCGTGCGGAAGCACCTCGTCACATATACCGAGCCGTCGCAGTTCACCATCATCGGTGAACGGCCGAGCGGTCTGGAGGGCGAGCTCTCACCCAAAATGGACCACCTCGTCTGCTTCATGCCGGGCAGCATTGCGTTAGCCGCGACGGGCGGTCTCACTGAGGCTGAAGCGCGCAAGCTGCCTACCTGGACTAAGCAGGACGAGGCGGATATGCAGCTTGCCCGCGAGCTGATGCAGACTTGCTGGGGTATGTACAAGTTTATGGCTACCGGTCTCGCTGCGGAAATTACATATTTCAACATTGGCAACCCGCCCTTGCCAGAATCAGCGCCCCACAAAGCACCCGAGGAATTCGACCCCGACCCCGAAGCAGAATGGCGCAAGGACTTTGAAGTCCACTCCCTCGACACGCACAATCTCCAACGACCAGAGACAGTCGAATCCCTATTCTACATGTACCGCATCACAGGCGAAACCAAATACCGCGACTGGGGGTGGGAGATGTTTAAAAGTTTCATGAATTACACGGCTGTCGAGGATGGAGGGGGTTTCACAAGTCTGTCAAATGCAAATGTCATACCGCCCACGTTGAGGGACAACATGGAGAGCTTTTGGCTGGCCGAGACGCTCAAGTATTTTTACTTGTTGTTCAGTCCGGATGATTTGCTCCCGCTTGATAAAGTTGTTATCAACACTGAGGCGCATATCTTTCCGAGGTTTGATATGGGGCCTTTGTTTAGTACCGGCTGGAGGAGGAAGCCTAGGGATCTGGAGGGGAATATTATGGTTTGAGGGGATTCAGGATTAGGGAGAGAAATATTTTGGAAAGGGGGGGTTTTGGAGTATATAGTTTATGAAAAGGTGTTTGAGAGGTGTGTCATAATTGTTCAATCACTTACTTTTTGTGTACAAGGTGTTCGTTTTGCACTTCCGATAGCATTCTTTGACAAGAAAACTGGGGCTTGTTTGTGCTGTTTCTGCTTTGCTTTTAGTTTTCATTCTTGTGGCTGGCATCGATTCTGTCTTGCCAGTTTCAAGATGTTCACGGATCACCCGCCTCCTATCTGTAAATATGTACTATATTGTACAAAACAGGTCTCTTTTTGTGAAGTGGGCTATTGGCGTTGAGAGGACACAATCGAATTACGAGGGACCGGTCAGAATATCCGTAACGAGAGAAAGCAACGTGGACATTTTGCGAACGAGGGATCGGAAATATATACTACCAGCAGAACCAGGGAGCTAGGTAGCAGTCTTGGTACCAGAATGTGATATGAATTATGAAATTGTTCATGGGAATCAAAGGATTCCGTTCCCTGGTTTCTTGGGTGGTATCAAGTCGGAGAATCGGATCACAAGTATTTCTCAAGTATATTGAGATGGAAATATGAAAGATCATTCTGTACCGTGCCTTATGTATGCCTACCGGTATTTGGAATACCAAAACCCAGCTGTTTCCGGTTTGATGATCACCCTCTTGAGCGAGGCCTTCTGTGGTTGATGTGGTATCCGTATAAGGGAGCAAATGGGCTGGCTGGGTTGGCTATCATGTGCCGTTTGTGCCATGGATACCGACGACGAGGAGATAAGGATGGGTTTCTAGCTGCCAGGTTTGTATCTCTGTTCGGAGATCTGTAACTCGAAGAATAAAGTTATACTTTGTCAGGTAGATCCCGGATTGTTGGCATATGCCATACGGCCATAATGCATACCAGGTATCGATGACGACGGTACCCGGGCTGAGAGATTATTTGTGAAAACGAGGAAAGTTCCCTGGTTGACGAAACACAGCATATTGATAGGACCAGCAGAGATGCCTATGGACAGCAACGGACCAGTAAGAAGAGGGGCCCTCCTCTTTATCTGGATAGCTGGGACGACATGTGTGGTTGAGGATACACAAAGCCGTGATACCGGTATGTAGTTTGACGTATCCTACCAGTCTTATCGCCTCGCGACGACGGCATGGACCCGTTCTGTGTATGTATACCGTTACAAACTTCATAAATGGGAGGTGGAATTTCTCGACTGATGGAGGGGTGTCGAGGTTGCTCGTTTCCCTGGTTGTGCTAGATTGGGATTGGACTTGGTGATCATTACTGACAGATTGGGTGTATGGACATCACTTCTGGAAGGACGGGATGGACGGGTTAATGTATCAAGCTTACTAGGCAGACAGCCGCCAAGTTGGCGATGTAGACAGATGATGGATGGTGTGTGCTGTATTTCTCAGAGCTGAGAAAGAGGCCCAGATTGCTGCTCGTCTCGATGTCATAAAGATCTTGTATGGAAGTGCGCAGTCGTCTTTTATCTTTCATCCAACTTGGCAACAATTTCCAATTCGGAACAAATTAACATGTCCGGGTGGTTTTGCACCAACACGCAAAGTTGTATGAGTTTCCGTCGCCGTGGGAGGACTGGATGGAAGAGATACCCGTGCTGAAAGAACCAGCTAGCGGCTATTCCCAGGCTTGCTAGGCATCATTCAATGCAGTGCTGCACTGTCACAGCGGTGTATCCCCGCCCCACAGCAGCGGCCCACCCCCACCTTTCCAGCTCCCCCAGTCTTTGACCGTTCCGCCTTGCGGAGGAAGGGACATATCTTCTGTGCCTCTTCTGTGCCACCGTGTGCTGTCTCGCCGGTGGTTCTGACCCGAGGAAGGCAAAAGTCTCTCACTTCTTTCATGGGTCTTCTTGCCGACGGCGACTAGAGTGGACAGGCTAACCCCATATCCTCATCGCCGATACACTGCTTTGTGAACCTGGTGGTCAATCGCTCATCAAATGTCGGGCTGCACTGCAGACAGCACGGCAGTTCTTTTTCACTAAAGCATGCAGTATTTCTTCAACACAACACATCATCACCGGGCAGACCCCTGTCGCACATCGCTTCGTCCCGTCAAATAGGGTCACAGCTGTCCCAGCATGGCGGGTGATTGTGGGCTGGAGGGTGTCGTTGCTGGTTGGCTGCTCGTGGTTCCTTGGTTTGAGTGGGTGACAAGACAATGGGTGGGAGGGATGCAGCTCCCAGCCGTCCATCCGTGTAGCTGTGGACTTGCGCCTCAGTGATAAGCAACAGCATATCATACTGGCCAGGATAAGCCTCCGTGCCTCCCCCAGCTGGATCATAGTGCTCGACTGTTGGCGTGTTGGATTTCTTTTCCTCTTGTTATCTTCTCCCTCCTTATTTGACTCGTAAACTCCCTCCTCACTCCAATGTCCGCTTCGTTTTGTACGGCAATTGAGTGGGCTATTTGTCGTGACACCCGCGCGGCTGTCATCTTCGTTCACCAAGTTCGACTCTGGCAGGAACCTGAGTTCGCCTAAAGACAGACGCCCAAGAGGTCCCACGCCATGATCTAATAGGTCCGATGATGGATACCCAATAACTACTGACTGGCAATGACAAGGCCAACGAGTCTGGGACGACGTTTACAACCTGATATTTTATCAATCCATACCGACGAGCACTGCCATAGTACCATTGGGGGCATGTCGAGATAGCCAGGGAATTCGGATGCGATTACGAGCTGGCGTCCAATACCATAACTAAATCACGTTGCCCATACATCAACATACCCTAATGAGCCAAGGATGCCGCCAGACCGCGGAATTGAGATGAGCTCGGTTGGGATCAAGGAGGATTCGGTCACCCAAGGCAGCTTATGGAGCGCACCAAGACCATCTTACGACGACGAGCCCGAGAGCGCCTTCCGGAGATGGCTCGACTCGTTCAAACGGGACCCTCACCGACGGGTACTTCCCAAGTACCCCGTCCCAGGGAGCGTGGATGACGACAATAGGATGGGAGGAGGCCGAGGAGGATCCAGCTTGGGAATCGACGAGCTCGAGAGCATCCGATCATCGAGGGACCACTCAAACCAGAATTATGACCCCCATTACTTTGACTTGCACGCCGCCAACATCAGCACCGCCAATACCATGCTGGCCAGAGAGCTCAGGGGGAGACATTTACAGATGATTGCCATTGGTGGCTCTATCGGTGAGCAGGGGTCTCTCTCCTTTTCCCCTGATTTTCTTGAATCTCTTCGTCACCAAATCAAAGTCGTCAACGTCAATCCCGGCTGTTGGGTGAAAGTGGACGGTCTCGGCTTGAAACACAACCTTGATGGTTCCCGACGCCACAACCGTCGCGTTGGACAAAGAAAGAATAAATCACCTAACGGTCCGGCCCGGCCCGATCCAAAACTCCCGAAACAACACGCCAGAAAGCATCTCGACTAACATGGAAAAAAAGGTACCGGCCTGTTCGTCGCATCCGGCAAGTCCCTCAACCTTGGCGGCCCAGCGTCGCTCCTCATCGCATATGGCTTCATCGGCGTAATGCTGTACTGCACCATCCAGGCCCTCGGCGAGCTGGCAGTCACCTTCCCCGTGGCCGGTTCCTTCTCGGCTTATTCGACCAGATTCTTGGACCCGGCTTGGGGCTTTGCCATGGGTTGGAAGTGAGTTTATCTCAACATCTATCCTTTTCAAGGCAGCTCAAGTTAACTGGCGTCCGTTGTAGTTACGCCTTGCAATGGCTAGTCGTATTACCTCTCGAAATAATAGCAGCCTCCATAACAGTAGGCTACTGGAACAGCAACATGCACCGCGCCCTATTAGTCACCATTTTCCTGATAACAATAGTGGTGATCAACCTCTTTGGCGTCAAAGGCTACGGAGAGGCAGAGTTCATGTTTGCCATTGTAAAAATCACAGCTGTAATAGGGTTCATGTAAGTCTTGCCCCCCTTTTTCCCGCCCAACTAAAAACCTAACAATCTTTTTTCCCTCAAAGTCTCCTAGGCATAGTAATAAACATAGGGGGCTTCCCCAACGACGGGTACATAGGCGGTCGATACTGGACCAACCCAGGGGCCTTCCACAACGGGTTCAAAGGCCTATGCAGCGTATTCGTCTCGGCAGCATTCGCCTTTACGGGAACCGAACTGGTCGGTCTCGCGGCCGCCGAAGCCGTCAATCCACGGAAATCCTTACCCACAGCGATAAAACAAGTCTTTTGGAGGATTACATTGTTTTATGTCGTCGCGCTGACCTTGATCGGCCTGTTGGTCCCCTACAACCACCCGGAATTGCTAGGCGCAAAAAGCATGGCTGACGCGTCGGCCTCGCCCTTTGTGATTGCGATTGAAAGTGCCGGGATCGATGTCCTCCCGGGGGTGATGAACAGCGTTATTCTCGTGGCCGTCTTGTCGGTCGGCAACAGCGCTGTTTTTGGCAGCTCGCGAACTTTGGCTGCGCTGGCTGACCAGCGGCAGGCTCCGAAAATACTGGGGTATGTCGATCGAAGAGGTAGACCGCTGGTGGCGATCCTGGTGGCTATGCTCGTCGGTCTGCTAGGCTACCTGGCCGACTTGAAGGAGCAATCTGATGTTCTGAACTGGCTGCTCGCTGTGAGCGGGTTGTCGTCTATTTTTACGTGGGGCTCGATCTGTCTGTGCCATATTCGGTTTCGAAAAGCTTGGGCGGCGAAAGGGCGAACACTTAACCAGCTTGCGTTCCGGTCGCAGGCTGGTCTGGCGGGGAGTTGGATCGGTTTGATATTCAACTTTATTGTCCTTGTTGCGCAGTTTTGGACTGCGGCCTGGCCGATTCCCAAGATGTTACCACCCGATACTGCTGCCTCTTCGGTGGTAAACAATCTTGCTAGCCATGGCGGCGGAGAAGGAAGAGAAGACATGGGAATGGGAATGGGAATCAACTCAATCGACGGTCCGCCAGTCATCTACCCGCCTGATCCGACCCCACGAGAAACAGTCATTGGATTCTTCTTGCAGTATCTTTGCGTGCCCATAGTGGCGGCTTTTTATTTGGGACACAAGTTTTGGTTTCGCACCAAAGTCGTCAAGATTGAGGATATGGATATCGATACTGGACGGCGCGACTTTAACCTGCCCATCTTGTTGGCGCAGGAGTACGACGAGAAGGCGAATTGGCCGCTTTGGAAGAGGGGGTATAAATTCTTTTGTTGATTCTTTTTGTTTACCTGGGTAAATGGTCCTGGATCCCGATGTGGATCGCACTGTTTGCCGTTTCTAGCAATGTTTTGTTCTCGTTGTGTTTCCTTGGATTTGCTTTGCTTTTTTTTTCTGGTTTGGGATACATATGATACCTCTGGATAGAAACCTCTGAGTACTGTCCTTGTTAGCGTTGGCGTAAATGGTTGGGAGGTCAAGGTTACAAACATTTCTACAAACAGGGTAGGTAACGGGGCCATTTTGATTCGGAATTACGGTACGGATATGGGATATGGAACAGGATCAGGAGCAAGCGTCATTTCCAATATAGACATGGAAAAAGCGTTGGCGTTGGGATCAAATCGATATATTAACAAGACGATTAAGAGAAAGAAGAAAGACCCGGATATAAGAAATTAATTATAAACAAACAACAAAAAGAGTGCAAGGGAGAGAGCCAGCAAGCCTCAAAAAGCAAAAAGCCGCCCGCCGACTCCAATCGCCAAACCAGAAAAGCAAGCAATTCTCATCAAACACCGTAAGTAGCTACAAGGACTCCGTCGTATCAAGTATATGAGTTAGAAAGACAAGGGACGAAACTAACAAAGCCATTGTGACTCGTTTCGTCCCATCTACCGCCGCCGGCTCCGTTCCTTCCACCCCTTCCGGAACCTTTCACCCGAAAATTCCATCCATCCAGTTGCCAACCATTTCATCAACAAAAATCCGGACCGAGCGGTGTGATCTGTACACTCGAGTACATATGGTACTTGTCCAAAAACAGCTTGAGCACATCCATAAATCTTTACCTCCTGACACTGCCCCGTCCATCAACACCCACGCCCCTCGAAGCGGCAACGGCTGCCTCGTCAATATCCTCTCCCAGTTCTGCGGGTTTTCGTGGGTCAAAGTAGGCGCAATGGCGACTGTCGCCCCATCTAGCGCCGATGGTGACCCAGACATGCTTCGCGGGGATGGCCACATTCTTAGTCTCCCTCATGCCCATCCATCGAAGTCTTCCTCCGCGGCTCATATCGCTGTTTCCAATTCCTCCGTTCACATTCCACTCCCTGATGACATCACGGATGAATTCAATCTTCTTTCGGAACTGATTGGTGGCGGGAATACCCTGGAGCTCGGGAGCAATCTCTGGTCTTCGCCGAGTCGGGTTACTTGCGCTTCTTGATCCTGCCCTGACAGCCGGCTGTTTCGCAGGTGTGGAAAAGTTGAGGAGAGTCTGGAGAGGATATGACAGAACGGTCCGGTCGTCCAGCGCAGATTCAGCCAGGGCTCCCGTTTCTTCGAGTCGCTTGGCAGCATCCTCTGGAAGATGCCAGAAGTGACACCATGTACCCGTCGAGTCAATCACGATCTTGGTGTGATCTGGGAAGTTGAACTGGAAATGTCCATCACAGAACATCCAGCACCCTACGTCGCCGAAGCGCTGGTAAAACGTTACGACATCGGTCGGGGCGGCAGTCGGGTCGGTGATGGTGGGAACCTTGATGGGGCTTTCCTCACCCTCAATCTCTCGACCGTAAGTAATCATATAGTTGGCAAACTTCTTCCAGAGAACAATCCTCTCCCTCTTGCGATGGTCGTAGACATCTTTACCGGCAGACAGCTTGCCTATCGATCCGTCGGGATTTACCGGCAGCCTGAAAGCCTCAGGGGAGACCCTGACTCTGGAAAATCCATCTTCGCTATTATTCTCGTAGAAATAGATGCCCTCAGTCATGGGCACAATCTGATGACGATCGGGATAGGTGCGGTCGTCTCGTCGCTGACAGTGTCGCTCAGCGCCGTGCACCAGCACGCAGGCTGGTGGAAGCATTCCGTGCCTGGAACCGTCGTGAGCAGCGATGTTGCGGAGGATGCAACCCACGCTGCCCTCATTGAGGATGTAGCCTAGACCAAATTTGTTTGTGTAGTCCACCCATTTGACGACAATCTCTGGAGGCGACGGTATCTTATCCTTCGTTGACAGAATGGCCATCGACCGTGAGTTGAGCGCTCTTTCCAATTCTGCCTGGAGTTTCCGGAGCCGATCCAGGACCACATCTGGTTCGGTGGCAGGCACAGGCTCCTGGTACTCCGAAGGGCTGAACAAAGACATGCCCTCCTCTTGGCTCTTTGCTTGCCTTGAGCTTGTTGCTACCGGGTGTCGCTCTGCTGCAACATTTTCCTCTGCTATCTTGGCATGGCCTCTTGTTGGTTGGCTTCGGAGACTGCGGGTTGTCCTAAGAGGCAGAGCTGCTGCGTCTTCAGATCCAGTGCCGCTTGCTTCCCTCCTAGAGCGCAGGCGCAGTGAACCACTAGTCCTCAGGCCCGTGTCGGCAACTGGTTGAGACACAGGCAGGGGAGCCGGAGCCGCCGTAGTTGGTTTATTCTGTGCTCGTTGCTGCGCAGCAAAACTTTGAGGTGGTGCTCGAAGAAGTGCAGACGGGGCTCTATGGACCAAAGTGCTGTGATTGAAGCTGACAGGCTCATCCGATTTGTCGACGATTTGAGACGACAACATGGACTGCTTTGCTGCAGCGCGCTCCTGACGCAGCTTCTCTTGGAGTTTTTGCTCTTGCTTGACTTCATCAAATGGACGATAGACAATGCCCTCGGCGAGCGGGATGGCGGGCGTGAGACGATTATTCTCCTCCTCGGCCATTTCTCTCCAGATCTTCTTATAAAGGAGCTGGGACTGGCACCATGGTCCGACACCGCAATCGCTGCACATCTGGTGAACTCTGCGGATATTGGCTTCGTCCGAGCTTGACGTGTTTTCGTAGAAGGCTGGGCTGGAGGGAGCACATTCTCGTAACTTTGAGGATATATCTGTAGCCGAGGGCATATAGCCAGATGTGAAGAACGGATGCTCGACAATGGTATCGGGGTCCGGTCTCAAGTCTGCGTCCTGGAGCATTGTGGCAACAAGGTCCTTAGCCTCCTGGCTAATGTACTTTTGTGAGGATTCCGGCGATGGCCACTCGTAGTCCCGATTTCTTGCGCGGCGGTAGATCTCGTCCGTCGTCGAAGATTGGAACGGTGGTTTCGATGTCAACATGGCGAATACAATAATGCCCAGACTCCAGATGTCCACCATGTGGTCATGGCCCTTCTTGTCCTTCTCCAGAATCTCGGGGGCAATGTAGTTGGGAGTTCCGCAAAGGGTCGTTCTTCGCATGATCTGATAGTCCTTGCCGGTCAAGAGCAAGGCGGCCAGCCCGAAATCACCGATTTTGGCATTCATGTGCTTGTCGAGGAAGATGTTGCCCATCTTCAGGTCTCGGTGGATGATGCCCTTCATGTGCATGTACTTGATGGCACCAGCAATCTGGACTGTGTAAAACCGCACCTCGGGCTCTGTCAATCCCTTGCGCCGCTTGACCATGTCCATAAGAGAGCCATTCGGGCACAATTCGAGGACGAGATAAGTGCAGTTCTCAAAGGTAAATGCGCGGTGAAACTGGACAATGTTCTGCTGGCGCATTTTGGAGTGAATTTGCAGCTCGGTTTGGAACTATAGGCGTGTTAGTGCGAATCTTTGTGCCTGAGGCCAGAGGGCGGAACGCACCTTTTGCTCCATCTTCTTGGGCATCTGACACTTGACGATCTTGAGCGCATAGCGCTTGTTTGTCCCAGCTAGCTTTCCATCATAGCAAATTGCAAAGCCGCCCTTCCCCAACAGCTTGCCGACCTGGTAAACTGCTCCTTCTTTCCGGTCCGAGCTCGAGGGTTCGATAACATTGTTTGGCGGGGGTGGAGGATGTTCCTTGTCCTTGGAGGCCTTGAGCTGAGCTGCTGCCTTGGTCTTGAGTTCGTTTACCCGCGGCGGGCGTTGGGCGTTGGCATCCCTAGGTGACAAGGCCTCCATATCGACGCCTTTAGCCACCATTCTCTGTTCAGGCGGCCAAGTAGGAGATGGTCCAAGGTGTGTGCGGTGCAAATCGGATCAGGGTGAAAGGTAGTAATAAGGCGATTCGGCTACTGACATGGGCAGGTGTGCGAAGACGGTTCGTCCAGATTAAAAACAACTATTCCGTCTAAAGAAAGAGGTGAATTAGAAATGTAAACAAAGCGCTGCACGCGGCGCGATTGAGGCTGCGCAGGATACAAAGGAACAACAAGCTCAGAGACTCGAGGAGTCGCAAGCTGGGAATACTTGTGCGTGACTTGTTGGATAGGTTGAGGTGAACATACGTTTTAGTACGGTTTGTTGACATTCCCTCTTGCTTTGAAGATGCGAGTGATGCGACGAAATATTGCAACCGGTGTGGCGGACCAAAACAATGATTGCACCGAGCAAGTATGCGTTGGTAAGATCCCGGTGAGCTGAATTGCTTCCAACAATTCGTAGCAAACTTGGTGGTGGCTATGACCCAGGAAGGTACAAGTGAAGCGGGTTGTGAATGTGGGAAGCGAGACTGTGGACAGGCGTTGCTGGAAAGTGTGTTTCTTTTTCCGAGTCAAGTCGCCCAGCAACGGCAGGCGCACATCGGGCGAACCAGCTCCCCTAGCAAGGAAGCTGTTTATCCTGCAGGGGTCCCGATTAGCTCCCCACACAACATTGATAGGGACCATAAGGGAGCAAATCTCATTGGTCAAAGCCCATCCCACGATTGCCGAGCCGCAAATGAATGGGTCTTCTAGAAATCGTTCAGCAAAAAGTTGACGACATCACCGAGCTCCAACGCATCGCGTGGCTCATTATTTGAAGTCAGACAGTCAATGATGAGAATTGGCCAAAATAATAAACGAGATCCGGAACCAGCATCATTTAAAGAGGCCGAGAACATGAAAACCCCGGCGTTCGTGTGATCAATCAACCCCGTTGCGTCTGCATTCACGATTAGCCTCGGCCCATACTTTCCGCGTCCTCCCACGTCACCGGTTTCTTGAGTCCTTGGCACCGAAGAGCTAGCCCTCGAACTCGCTGCATGCCATGGTCGCCCTACCATTATTCAAGCTCGCAGCGCTGTTTGTGCGACACATCTCCAAATATGGAGCGGTCAGTGAAATCGGCTCCCTCCTGTTGCTATCATGAGACTGACAGGACGTCTCAATGTGCCAGAACCGCATCAAACACCAAGCACACGACCATCCGGGTTTTCGACTCTTCGCAGCGAAATATGGACAGAGGATACATCAGCTCAACATGAGGGCTTCGGTGGCTCTCATGCGAAACACCGAGGCAGAGATCAGAGCCAAGGAGAAGGCCGAAGCGCCAACAGTCAAGACGGAGGAACAGGTGCGAAAGGAGGAGGAGTTGCGGGCAAAGTACGGGACAACGCCCAGAGAATCACATCCACAAAGATCCACGCCGCTGAATGTGTGGAGGCGGCAATTCCGGCCGTTACCCGAGGCGAAGGCCGTTGATCTTTTTGCCGAGGTCGTTGGCGATGCGTTTATCTTGTTGGTCGCGGGTGCGCTCGTCATATTTGAGTACTATCGGTCCTCTGCGAAGCCCGACAAAAACACCGAGATGATCAAGGAGCTGGATCGGAGGTTAGCCGAGCTTGATGAGAGAGAGAAGCAGCTGGAGGAGGCAGAGAAAAAACAGCAAGAACGAGTACAGATGATTGAGGAGGCTTTGAGGGCATTCAAGGACCCAAAAACGAAGAAACCATTATTACCGACGCCTGCGCCTACAGCTTGAGGCGACCCAAAGAAGGTATATGTATGAGGTTCTAGATAAGTCAATTATTAGCCCGGCGTTTTATGGTTGGGTAGGTTACAGAAGTTTGGGGGTTCACCACTCATACTCCTATTGTGTGTCAAGGGATTTTGAAGAGAAGCTAGATCATCTGTACAATTGGTCTGTTGGTTAGAAACATCAGGCACAACCGTTTCGGAACCTGGCGACAATGACATCCGGGACATCGGGGACATCGGGGTTTGCGAATAGTTAGAATAAAGGGACGTGGGCCCACACCGATGAGAGAACTGCGCGGGAGTTGGAGGAAGGAAAGAAGGGAAAGAACTTTACCCCGGCGGAAGCGGAATGATGCGAAAAGATACCCTCTTGAATGAGATCCAAGAAAGAACCCCGCTCAATAGAATCAGCTTTTTCTTCTTCTGGAACGCCCTCCAAGGCCCTCACAAGCGTCAAAAAAACGACAAAGATGAATGAATTGGGTGTCGAGCCATGCCGGCAAAACTTCTTTTGCTTCTCCATCCGCAATCGAGCCAAGTGGGCAACAGCTGTAACACAGATTCTACAGTCCGCAAGAAACAAATGGCAGGGTAGGAGATTTGTTCCCATTTTCTTGATTTAATTTTGTTCTTGTTATTTTCAGAAGCTCGTCGCTCAACACCGATGCTGACGACTTGAGCTCAATTCCAGAACGGAATCTTGGTAGTCACGACATTGAACTCTCGCTCTCACTACCATCTACCTCTGATGTCCGCTTCTTTCGCATTATCCTTCTCTCACCTGAGGAGAGCCTAGATGGTCAGATTATGTTCCGGATCGACGAACTTCTGAAGTTGAAGAATGGCAGAAACTCGGCAATCATTTGTCTACTTGGCGAAAACCACAAAGACGCCGGTCTTGGGTACCAGTTATTCATGAAGCTTCAGATGAGGTTAGTCCCCTTTCCGGATATTCCTTCCATAATCCATTTCAAAAGCAATACATCACCATGAACCTCCTAACATCGTGAGACAAAAACACAGAGTCCTATCTTCAAAAGCAATGACCTCGGTCATCCCCCTCGCATCGCCGGCCTTGCTCCCTGCCACGCTAGAAACATTCCAGACCTCTCTCATGACAGGCCACGCTCGTCAACACCAGCTACCTCGGCCGGTCGACTCAGCTCGGGACTTACTCGCCTACTGCACGTTCACGCCAGCCACGCCGCTTTCACAGGAGACCACCCAGGCCTTGAAGGAAAACAGTGTCAGCTTCAGGGATCTTGTTGACCAGTTGCGGACCGAAGAAGGTCAGGAGAGGATTCAGAGGACTGCCGATGACAGAAGAGGCGCCAATAGGAGCGGGGTGTCGGATGGTGAGAAGGTCGTTTCGTTTTGGGCTTGTGAATATGCGGCGCTTTGAGCCGCCATGTTTGGTAAGATCACAAGGGCCATGACGGACAATGCTGCTTTTGCCATGTATGGGTTGGTTCAAGCAACTGTCAGCATCATCCGGCCTACACGTCCATAGCTGCCCGCCCATCTCGTCAGTCTACAATGCGAATGGCCTCAGCCCGTCCTCAACTTGGCCTTAATCCTTGGGTCACACCCTACGGAACTCTAAGATTCAATTGTTCTAATTGGATCCCTGTTCTCAATCACAGAATGTCTACTTTTCAAAACATCCTTCTTCGCCTCGTGGGTCGGGAAAAAAGGAAGTTATCAGAAAAAAGAACAAAAACTCAGGGCACCTTTACTCGTTGGTCCAACACATCTATCTATCTTCTGAACCATCCGAAGATAGACAGAAGATAGAATAGAGTCTAATAACGAGTAAAGATACCTTGAGAAAAGACTCTTACGAGTTTTTTACCCACTTGTGCCCGGAATCGAACCGACACCCTCCCGGAGGGAGATGCTGCACAAACATTGAGGGGTACAGAGGAATTACTTGAGTCGCCGGTGCTGACCGTTGAGCTATGCCCAACTCATCTCTGATGGCGACATCCCCTCGCTGTTGAAAGTGGTCCACAGAATTCGGCCTTATATGTTTGTGTGCGGATGTCAACACGGTCCAAAGGCTTGACTTTCCATACCCAACAAGAGCACTGCGACAACGAAATGAATGAGGCAGAGTCGTCCTATCAATTACCATGACAATAAAAATCCCATCAGCAATACTGAAGCGGCCAAGAAGGGTAGGAACGGGATCACGAGCCTGCAGAATCCCATGAAAAGTCCTATGCCCCGAGTAGACGGCCAACGAGGACTCGGCGATGAGGTTTTTCCTGGCCATGACTCTCTCACAGACCTCATTTCCATTAATGTTCTCAACGTACAAATTGAGGTTCGAGATGATCAAGATTACACACCTCGGAATAAAAACCAGTCTGAAGCTTGGTTTCCGAACCTGATGCTACCTACGTGAGCCCCTAGATCTCACCTACAGCGAGATCACCGCATCCCAAGACCGAATTGATTATCGCAATGTCGATAAGATCATCTTTGCCACCGTGGTCGATGCCCAGCCAGGAAAGCAGACTAAGCATGTATGTAAATGGCACGAACGAGTCGGTAGAAAGAGACCTGGCGAACAGACATTGCGGCGTAGATGAGAAACCTCAACCGAATCCCACACGAATACAGATTCTATTCCAATTCGACTTTTAGGAATACTAGCAAGATGGTGCATCCGTGGAATTTGGGGGATACTAACCCGGTAAGGATGGAAGGCCATTCCCGTCCGCGGCACAGTCGACACAGTGCCGTGAGCCCCGTGACACCCACGGTGGTGTTGAGGTCAATGACCACCATTCGCATCCTTCGATTGCACAAAGGCAAGTTTATCTCAAATGACCACAATTCGTGCAAGTCATCATCGACCCCAAACGCAAGGTAATAAATCGGCAGTCAGAATCCTTTCCGCTTTCTTCTTTTCGAAATCCATACTTGGTCCTCGCCCTCCCCGCCGGCAGATTCTGAGGAAGCGGTTGGTTGGCAGAAGGAAGAAAAATGCGCATCCATCAGTACCGCGTTCGGCCCGTCCCTGACACCTACCTTTTCCATGCTTCGAACTGTGATCCTTCACGTGTAGGAAAGAGTTGGATGTGGCAGGAGTTAGTTTCATAACCGCACTGTGCAGCCTGCCCGTCATACCTGGCCATCATTTAAACGCTGGGAATACGGTCGTGGCCAAATCAAGGTTACGTGTGCGTCGGTCCGAAACGTGGAGAAGTTCACGGCCGGCCGGCCGCGGTCGGTCGGTCGGACGATACGGCACGGAGCGGCTATCGGGACAATTTCTCGGTCGGGTGGGTCGCGGCGCGGCGTCCGACGATCTTCAGTTGCAGGTCGTTTTGGTCGGTCTTTGGCTTTTTGAAGAACATATTTTTGATGCTGAGTTGAGAAACGTTCTTGCACAACGGCAGCACATAACTAAATAATGACTGCGTCCTCGAGATCCCGAAGCTGCCCGTCATTTTTACGCGTAAAGCCGCAGCGCTGATGAACGGGAATGACTTGCATGGTATCCGTAGGCGGCGGCCGCTCAACGGGAACTAAGTTATGAACGGGCAGTTAATATTGACTTCACTTCAGTGCCTCGACTATTCTTAAGATATGATCATGTGCATAGACCACGGGTGGTTAGGACTACTCTTCGAACCTTCTAGCAAAAGTCCGCAAAAGGCTACAGTGTTGGTACATATACGGAAAATGAACCAAGAGTGTTCTCTGTCCTCTACAGACACCGTAGAAGTCAGAAGACAAATCGAAAGCAGCTGCTACTCCATATGTTCAATAAAACCACCGCTTGCACCAACAGCCCGTCGTTATTCCTACGCCGCCGACAGACCTTGACATCTGTCGGTTGGTCGTTATATGATCAATCGCAGTGTTCTTTGCATATGAAATACCCAGCAGACTGGAACGGATGGGCGTGTTGGTTCTCTCTTGCATGATATTGCGCGTGGCTGTGGAACTTGTGGTGGTTGCCATGGCAGGCAGGTGTTGTCTGTTGTAACCAGTCGTCGGGGAGAATACCACCCCGTGACCATGAATACCACGCGTTTAGAACCTGAGGCCGTTACGATGAAGGTCCCAGACTCATCTGTTAATCATTCGATGTGGTGTGTAGTGTGCGTGGTGCACTTTGATGATGTTGGTCTGGTTCTTTACCTCACTGGCTGAATAAGAGAGGTACCCCATCGCACCATCACCCACGACAATAAGATGTTATGTTCCAAGACATGTATGGAATCAAGCGACCACGAGGCATTCGAAAAAAGGTTCCATAACAAAGAAATGTGCTATTTTCTCGTGAGCCGGCAGGCAAAGCTCTGTGGCTTGCGGGTGGTGGTTGCTGGTGAATCAGCTTTCCTCAACTGCTCAGTGCTCACGAGCCGATTAAGGACCATGCCAGGTTGACGACATTGACGAATTACAGAATAATGGCAATCTACGATTGTCTGACTGCCGATAAGGAATACGATGCTCGAATAGGCAAAGTCCAGAAATGCCATGTAGGTTCACGGAGATATCACTTGTGAAAAATAACGAGGTGCCAGTGGCTTGCTTCTTGCCTGCCGGATGTGATCGTGAATTCATCATTGGAAAGAAAAGGAAAGTTGAGCAAGCCACATTCCACTAGGTATGTGATACCGAGCAGAAGGATTGTGAAAGTGTGAAGAATTGTGATGTCTTGAAGATGGTATTGGTAGGTAGTAATCTCTGTACGTAAACGCGAGCTGCTACCCAAAAACTAAAGCATTAAGCTCGATCTGGAAATCCGACATCTCGTCAGCTCTGATATGACTGTGATCCTTCCTTCAATGCTTATATCTTCATATTAGCAGCTTCATTAGTTCGTCGCTGTCACAGTCACAGTCACAATCACGCACTCACTAGTGTATATGCTGGTAAGAGTAATTCTTTCCTTCTCAGAAAAGAACTCATCTACCGGTACACCTGTACGATATCCGTAATCGTACTCGCCTCACATGGCCATGGGTCCGCTACCAGTCGGTGAAAGCTGTTCGTAGCATCGTGGCATGTCGTGCAATGGTTCGTTCACCTGTCGACCGGGATCGGAACAAATAGAATTGTTCGTCGGGTCATTCGGTCACACCCAAGGTGGCAGGGAAGAATTAAGTTCCTGGTTTGGTAAAAAGGGTTGAGTGATGTGAACACTTTACGGATATCGGCCTTGCAGTTCAACATCTGGAGCCATGTGCGGGGCGATCGCGAGCGGGATGATGGGGTGGTTGGCAAAGAGACATGGGGAAGGAGGCATATCAGAGCCCAATGACGCCCACAACCCGTGACCGCCGATGCCCATATTTTACTAGCGACTTGATTTCCACCTTTCTTACTTTCTCTTTTGCGTTAAACACATCCAATTGGAGTGACTATCGAGCATCAGCAGCGCGGAGAGTTCTTTGAAAGCCGCGTTTCTGGACGGTGGTTGGTTGACCGCTTTTCTGGGCGTAATGTGGCACACGCAGATGGTCTCTTCAAGCGAGGCCAATGACAGCCTCGATTCAGCCGCCGTGCAAGGATAAACTCTCGATAGTGTCCTGTCATCCGCAGGGAAAACTTGGTAACCTGCGTTGAATGCGCAGAATAATACACCGCAGATATGTATAATACCGTAACATTACTCCACCTGTAGAAGGTAGTGTAGGTTGAAAAGACGCTCTCGCCACGACTTGCACTTGTTCCCACCGATCTTTGGTTGAGATGTGCATATGCAAGAGTATGGAGCCCATGGGTGAACGGGATGGGGACTGCCCGGTTGAAGTATTCTGTGCTACACATCTCAGTTGACGACTCGACAGCCCTTCTCTCGCGGGTCTCGCCGATTAAAAGGCCTTTCTCGCGGCAAAACATACACGCCGCACAATGGCATTGTTCTTCACTGACGCTCTATGCGCTTGCCGCTCGTGTAAGTCGGCCCGTGGACGAGACCATTTGAGATGACGAGTGATTGTTGGGCGGCAGCATGCGGTTGCAAGCGCATCGCGGTATCCGTATGCTGTGCAGCTTACCTCTGAACACTGCTCCACGAGTACATCAGTGGCACCCTGCACGTGGATAGAATTGTCTTCACTCAACTAGCAGAGTTCCACGATGAATTCAACCTAACAGAGCCAGAGCCAAGTCAATGGTCGGAATCGAGGCGGTTGCGGTCAACTTCGGCAGCTGGTCACTTAGCCCTTGGAGCGGTGTATGGTTGCGTTATCCGTCATCATGCTCTGTATCGCCGAGATGAGAACATCCAGCATACTGCCAATGATACACTAATGTGAGTGATCAATGATGGCGCCTTCGTCCTCCATTCGTCACATGACGATGTCCAACTGTTACCCAGGATTTGTGATTCCACTGATCCGAGACCACAGATGATAATCGCAGAGGGTCCTTCGGTGCTAGGCAAGACACGGCCATGCCGTCAAAAGTGCTGGATAAAGGGTATAATTTGTAAGATTTGGGGTCTCTGAGGCTCAAAAGCCCTCGCCGACACTCCTCTTGCATCATCAGCCTTTCTCTACTTGAGACGGCCTCAGCTTGAGAGAGGCGCGGTCACCGAGGAACGGCGATCGGGACCGATCTTATACAGCTCAGGTTGCGAACCAGGTCGCGGACTAACCTCTGCCATGCTGTGCCCTCCCACCAACATCGTTCTCCTAGGGTTTCGCTCATGCACCTTGCACGTTTAGAAAACCTTTAGACGATATTGTAACCCGTCCTGCAAGGGGAGAAACGTGGTTGCAAAGAAGAAGGGTATCCTCTCGTCTGAACCAACGCCAACAGGCCATGTTTAAGCGCAATTGACGAGGGGCTGGAGATCTGTTCTGTCGATCGAATAGAGATGTTGGCTGCAAATTGGCATTTGATGGCAAGCCGTGCCACGCAGCGACGGATTCAATCTACGCTAACCACGGAATTTATCGCTGCGATGCAAAAGTCTCGATTGGCTCCGGGGGCGGGGCGGGACAAGATGCGAGTGGATGGCGGGAGCGGGAGGAAAAGCCAAAGCCAAGCCCGCAAGGTGCACGTCAACTCAACTCTCGCAGCGCCAGCACGGGCCATTTTCAATCCAGGGACCCCTGTCAGATTATGGTCCGTGCTCTTCAAATGCCCCGCAACAGACCACGCCTCTTCAAACGGCTTCTGCCTCACCACGGCCTTGTCAGTGTGTGATGCACAGCTTGATCGCCCATCTCGAAACTCGAGAGCATGAGGACCTCATCAAAGACAAAACCTTTGCTTTTTTGTCGCAACCTGCTACATTCCTTGCTGTTGGTTTCTACTCGTTTCCTCCACATTTATCGACATTTCAGAGCTTTTTTCAGGAGAACTATGGAATCACCAAAGGACAGTTTGCTGAAAGTTCTCCCGAGAAGCAACACGGAGTCCTTCGACGCACCGAAGGATAATCGCAACTGTCAAAAGATGGCGTATTCGGTTTGTGCTCAGGCATGAATACCAAGTACCAATTTGCAAATGCTGGCGACGACGAATAAAAGCTATTGACAGAGGACATTATTATTTTCTCGTCTGGACATCGTCAGCTTTATTATAAGCAACCTGCTCATCGAACGACTTGCCGACCAATTGGGATCTCGAGGTCACAGTTGAGTCCAAAATACACCATGATCGGGTAGCGGGTCTACGGGAAGCGAGGGTATCTGGTACGACTGGCTCACCCGCCTCATCAATACAGGAGACGAGCGATGGAGGGGCAGCCAGGTCACTCGACACTGGTGAAGCGCTGAGCAGTTACAGAATCGATACTTGATCCTTGAGAGCGGGGTCTGATGTTTGGGCAAGAGCGGGCCCTGGAAAAGGACAAGGGGTGGGTGAGAACCCCTGTCAATTGCTGCAAGAGACGCTGCGGGTTCGGTTCTGATTGGCCACCTTGGTCCTCTAACCGCCCTCGGCACTCCAATCACACCTGGCAGCTCGCTCAGGTACTATTTTCATCTGCTATTTTCTCTTCAACCACAGGTCCCTTTGCTTCTCACCTCTCTTTTTTGCTAATGCCAATGGGGTGAAATGTCCCGGAAGCACCAATGTACATTACCCTCTCTATATTCATTTCCTTGATTGGAAAATACCTTCCTTGCCGGCGGGCAGCTGGCGCCCGCTTTGCCAGTCTTTTTGCTCCTTTTGTCTGGCCAAGCTTGGAGGCAAGATTGCACAAGGAAACGATGTTTCCTCCCAGGTAACAAGCGGAGCATGGCAATCATATGGCTAGTGCCAGCGAGAGATGTGTGAAATCGGAAGCCCAAGTGCAACTGCAACTTCACATCTGCAAGTGCTTTGAAAAGTGATGTGTTTTCGCTCCTTCATCACTCTTTTCACCCCACCCTTTTTGTTTTATCGAGCAGCAAGACAGCCCAAACCTGATCGGGTACTGTTCCTTCTTTACCCTTGCCGCGAACGTGAGCTTGGCCACACCTCTGCCCTCGCTACACCCCTGGTCCCCTGCCGGACCCTTGTAACCATCGACGGGTCCCTTCTCGTTCGAGGTTGATTGTGGGGACTGGCTCGCAGCACTCGGCGAAGAGACACACGAGGCGGTCTCGGCCATGGCTGGCGACGAACCTTGAGACAGTCCACTGCTCTTCCTTTCTCTCCGAATACACACAAAGGATCTATTTTTCTGTATGGTTCCTTTATCGAGGGCCCAACCAGACCGATTCCAACCCCCTGGTCTAGTTCCTGGTAGTCTGTCTTGGCCTTGGAGAGAGTAACACGGTACTCCACCAGAGCATGCTCACACATCTCCTCCCCCTCCAAAGACCAATGTGCCCTGTCGCTTCTTAAACTCGCATGCGTCCCGGATGTCTGGCGATCAAGCATCCGTCTCCGTCCATGCTCCGCAAATGCAAAACACAAAACACTTGCACTCTCCCTCGACGCAGACAACAAGACGGACGATACTCCATACCCCTTAGCTAGCAAGGACGCCTTGACTGGTCTGTTTGATCTTCGACTCGAACTCAATGCGAACAAGGTCGTTTGGTCTCTGAAGCAACCTAGCAACCAAAAAGACCATCTTGATACTCGGCCGTCGTCAACAATCCCATCTTCTCCCAGACAGAATCCCATCTCGCCGCCTTGATCCACGATAGCCTGACACGATCAGGACCTGTTTCCACCCTCGTCCCCGTCCAAACATACCCCCGTGGAGCCCCCCAATGCTGCCCGGATGCCTGCTGTCATTATAGATCAGATCACAAGAACTTGGATCTCGAAAGATCACCTCCTAGTATCAACCTAGAAACATCCGACACACTACCCACCTGCCATCTGACACACGACATCCGCCCCCCCGGTACAAGCCCTTTGGGCAAGTGCCGTCTGAAGCTTTCACGGCCTCCCTCCAGCCCGGACTGAGACCCAATATTAGATCTCCCCAGGCCCCGCCCACCGTGAACTTCTTTGGACTCTCTCACCTCCCATCTCTTTCGTTGTTTCGCTAGTCGATACCCTTCTTTTCATTATCGACACCTTTTTGCTTCTCTTCTCACCGCAGGTCCGGATACCTGCTTTCCTTCCTTGGATACCTTGGCCTTGTATTACTACTATTATTTTTTATTCCAGAGGTTGTTTGCTCGCTAAACACATCTCTTCACCTTCACTTCGACTTTGCGGTTTGGATTTGGATTTCGACAGGGTCATTGAGAGCGAGTCTTATTCAGCGTGTTTGATACCACGGCAAGAGAGTAGGGAAGCAAAGAAGATCAAGGGTCGAGAAAGGATATTGTCATATACGACCAAGGGAACGAGCACGATCGACGAAAAACCACGAGACAATCGATATCCATCTTAATCAGCAACCATGGGCAGACTTATCAAGAACCACTGGGCGCGGCTCATCATCTTGACGTCGGCAGCTTGTAGGTGGACCTGTGGACTTTGAAGGTGGATCGACCGAATGCTAACTTTGACATAGACCAAGTTTCTGCTGCCGTCTGTGGCTTCTTCTGGCCCAAAATATTCTGGGATTTCCTCACCAAGACTTTGGATCCTGCCGTCAGGCCGATACCAGTGCTCCAGGTCATCAACCTCGTATTTGGTCTCATCCTGCTTGCATGGGAGTGGCCTCTTGGATTCCTCGCCGGGTCCAGCATCCACCGCAGCCTCGAAGCCCGTCTCGCCTTTCTGCCTCTGACCGCCCTCGCCGCGATTCTCATGTACCAGAGCACGAACGCCGCCATCTACCAGCTCATTGGATTGGGAGTGTATTTCTGGGCATATAGCGAAGGAGAGGTATGTTGCTATGATCTCTTTCCAAAATCTTGTCACTATATTCTAACGCGTATCAAATAGATCGTATGCGCGAAACCATGGACTCTGCCACAACGCGGACGACCAGGGAAGGTCTAAGGGAAGGAACAACGAGCGAGCGACATAATCATGACTACATATTTCATGAAGAACCTCTTTTCCACTCGCCTCCCCAGCAGTTGAATCGCTCCCTGGGCAAGGTAGCTCTATCATGGGAGGGAACTGCAGTTTTGTGGTCTTGGAGGACATCTGGGGATGGAACGAGAGAAAACAACATATAAACGGTGCCCCGTACATATACCAAAAATATCCTTTTTCATTTCTTGTCATTCATCATATTTCTTGTTGTCTATCTAGAGAAGCAAGCAAGCGCAGAGTTTTTTATTATATTCATTTTTATTTTCAACATTTAATTCTCATGACGGCGGGGGTAGTGGAGGCGAGGTATATACATGTGCAATCATTGGGGCGGAATAACGATGAAGAATCTCGAGATGGGGACAAGGTCCACAGAGGTGGATTGCATGAGTTGGCATCGCATGGCATGGGATGTCACTATTGTGATGACGTTAAGGCGGCTGTTGTTTTATTTGCTTTACATTTTGCATACCTAGGTGCATAGCTTCAATGGAGGTGGCATTGTTTCCACATACTTACCTTGACCATTTGCCCTTCTCGCACAGGACAGAACTTTGAGCACATGACGAGACGACGAGCACGAGGCTGGGTCGGCTGAAATTGACGAGTGGCTGAATCCTGTCAAGATCTGGGCTGTGAATATCCCATAAAGACGTCCGACGGCAGAGGACAGGATGAAGAGGCCTGTATGCAAAACGGCCAGAGGGTAGCCAGCCAGCCAGCCTGGAAGACCAGCATGAAAGGTCAGGTGTCCATCCGTAGTAGGCTGGTATTCACAGGATCTGAAATAGCTCTGGGGCTTG
Source organism: Rhypophila decipiens (assembly GCA_033297075.1). Classification (NCBI taxonomy): domain Eukaryota; kingdom Fungi; phylum Ascomycota; class Sordariomycetes; order Sordariales; family Naviculisporaceae; genus Rhypophila; species Rhypophila decipiens. Next base: position 750,741 of record MU858045.1, on the reverse strand, counting down.
AACCACTTGGTAAATAGGAATTAATCTACTCTTCTCAATGGTTATTTTGGTTTCGCCTTGCAAGACTTGACTTCCAGGATCTGGGTCAAGTTTGGGGCCAAAGAGATTGGACTCGGAACGGTTGGTCAGTCTGGCTGAGTTCTTGGTTCCTGTCTCAAGTTCGCGGGAGCCATGGTGGATGGGCGGGCTGGGGCTCTGGGATATGACGAGGCAGCGAGGCAGTGAGCAAGCAGTATTCATAATACTAATGGAGGATGGTCCAAGGAGGCCTGCTTGCTCGGTCAGGACCTTCCTTCAGTGCATGCCGGCTGAGGGTTGAGAATGAGGCTCGATCGGCCTCTACTGCTGGTTTCGACAAGGCGAGAACCTGAAGTCATTCATGACCCATTCCTGGGACCATGAAAACCTATCATGGGTTCTTGATACATAGAGCGGTCCTGCTAAACTAATGCGTCAAGGTCTCCGGCCGTCCCGGAGAATAAGGAGATCTGAGCCAGGTCAAGTACACAAAAACGTAGATAGTCATATCCTTTTTGGGTCTATAGATACCCTCGCCTGGATATATGAAGGGTGAGGTAGTTTAATGCCCAAGTTATGATGTCTCTATTTGATTCAGTAACAGGCTCTGGCCGATTCTTACTCTGCTTCTCACCACTTAGCTACACAATCCGCCTCTGGCCTTCGGTCTCTTTGTAGAAGGTTGGTACAGGATTCACTACTAATACATGGATAGATATTTGGGTCGTAGATATCGGCCAGATTTAGACGCCGGCCCTTGCCGTGCCCAGGGAAGGATGGTCATCGTTACAGAAACGCCCGGTGTTAAAGACGGTGCATTGGGAGTCCGCTTGGATTCCGGTCTTCTTCGCATATCGAACATAATTAAAAGGAAAAACAAAACTATGTGCAACAAAATACCTTGCTTCTCTTGGAATTTGGCTGTGCAATGAAGGTCTGTCGAACAAAAAGACGTTTATTTTCGGAAGGCGCTTGTCGAGACAATGAAATAAGGTGAGGTCTCGAAAAGGGGCCGCCTGCGGGTTAGAAGTTCCGTCGTCATGTCGGTTTCAGCCCCTTGCCACTCATGTATTACGTACTGTATCAGCGCCGGTTATCCATCTGTCCAGCAAAATTTGAGTTACACAGGACTGTTCAAAGTCACATGGCAAGAGATTGAGGCTGAGTTGGCTGTTGTGCTGTTTTCTGGAATGTTTTGCTGGGAGAAATGATTCGATGGTATTCATTGCATTTTGTTTGGAGACTGTATGAGAATCTTCCTTGTGCATGTGGCAATGCATACTTGAGAGGGTGAGGGAACTTTGTATCTTGTGTGTGGTAATATTTCATATTTCAAGGATTCAGAGTTCACTCTTGTTTCGAGGTTCTCATCGGTGGAGGTCATCACTTACACGGCAGCCGCTAAACCGCACTAAAATCGCTAGCCACCGGCAGTGCTCCGTAACCGGCCGAACTACTTCCCGGCCCGAACCCATCGGTACCCACTTTTCCCGATGCCCCGCTAAGCTTGGCATCCCCATAGCGGGGCATGGCGGGGGAGAGCTTTTGAGCTCAAAGCTCAATCAACATTCAATCAATCATATTTGTGTATGAATTGATTGAAATCGTCACACAAAGAACATACACTCATTCATTTATTCACCTTAATCACCGCTCAATTCACCTGCCAATATTCAAACCAGGTTTTCAACATCATCAAAATGTCTCAAATCCAAGACTGGAAGCTGGCCTTCATAGGTGGAGGCAACATGGGTAGCGCCATCATCGGCGGCCTGCTCGCCCAAAAGGCCCTCCCGGCATCTAACATCGTCGTCTCCGAGCCATGGGACGTCAACCGCCAAAAGATAGAATCCGCCCACGGAGTCCGCACCATCATCTCCAACGTCGAGGCCACAAAAGATGCCGACGCTCTTGTCCTCGCCGTGAAGCCCCAGGTTGCGAAAGCCGTATGCCAGGAACTTGCTACTTCGTGGGCGGGTAGAGAGACTCTGCCTCTGATTGTCTCGATTGCCGGGGGTATCACGCTCAAGAGCCTCGGGGAGTGGTTTACTGTTGATGGGACGAGGAAACCCAAGGTTGTGAGGGTTATGCCTAACACGCCTGCTTTGGTTGGGGAGGGTGCGTGTGGTGCTATTGCTGGGGAGGGGATTAGCGAGGAGGAGAAGGCCAAGGTTGATGTTCTTCTGCAGGCGTTTAGCAAGGTTGTTGAGTGGGTTGATCGGGAGGAGCTGATTGATGTCGTTACGGGTCTGTCTGGTATGTTCGATGGTGGACTGATTTCTCTCAAGTGTGACCTTGCTAACGATGTGACTTTTAGGATCCGGACCTGCTTACTTCTTTGCCATGGTTGAACACATGGTTGCCAGCGCCGTCGCCTTGGGTATGCCACAGGAGCAGGCCGAGAGGTTAGCCAAGCAGACATGCCTTGGTGCCGGCAAGATGCTGGTTGAGCAATCCGAGTCCCCCGCCCAGCTGCGCATCAACGTCACCAGCCCCAATGGAACCACGCAGGCAGCTCTCGAGAGCTTCAACGCCTCGGATTTCCAGGGAGTCGTCCACAAGGCTGTCAAGGCCGCTACGGACCGGGCAGAGGAGCTGGGTAAGATTTTGGGTTGAAGAGGGTCAGGTGAGCTTTCTTGTTGCATGTAAAAGAGAAATTAAAGAAAGGACACTACTTATTAGGATGTGTTGAGCAGATAGAGCTAGATTTCACCGTTGAGAGCGGGAAAACAAAAGAAACCAACAGATAAATCAATAGACTCGTATTCACAAGAAACTCCCTAAAAAGCAGCCATTAACTTGAGCCTCTCATTCTCAAGTTTACCTGAGTCACAAGCGCAGATGATGGCTGAAAAATACACCCAGCACCAACAGTCCGCCTCATCAGTGTTCGAAGCGGAATAAACAAAGTCTTGTCCATGCCCTCATTGACAAAGATGTCCCCGCCGACATTGTTCAGAAGCCCCCATGCCACATTGAGCCTGTTGCTGCCATACCAGGCCACAAGAGAGGACGACCTACCTGTTGAAGGGAAGTAGAGAACATGCTTGACATGTTTACAGGAACAAAAAGAGATAGTTACTTGTTCTGAAACTCTACTCTTTACACAACGGACGCCGGGAGTAGCCTCCTTAAGAGGAGGATAACGGTCTTTAAATTCTGCTGTTGGGTGGTTCCACCAAGTCCAGGATATCCACCATATAGTCACTTTCATTGGGAGGATGCACGCTCCACGTTATCGTCATTCTGCCTGTCTTTAATCCTGGTCGTGGGTTGCTATCCTGCACTTGGTGCTCATCGCGCTTTGGAATCTCCCATTTTCTCCTTGAGCAAGAAGAGAACAGAAAGGATCATACCGGGTACTAAAATACTGCCAAAGACTCCTCATACTTGTCTGTGCATGAGGTATTGATGGGTTACCAGTACGTCATCTGCTGTTACAGACACTGCTTAGAAACTCGGGGCTTTGTTTACTCTGGGAAATGATCACTCCAAAATCTATAATCTGTGGTTTTCCGTTTTCTTGGACCGTATAAGCGACCATTTGAGCCGATGCTTGCAAGGACCTTATTCTCCTTGCCCTTCTTACTACTGCTCATCTCCGTCGTGTTCTGTTGGGCCAACATGTTTCTTCCGCGACCTCTCCTTGACTTCCCTTCATCGGTGAGTACGGCATCAAGCTGACTTACTATACCTGCTGTTCAATTGCCCACCCTGTCTTCCCGAGCAACCACATAAATCACAACCTCACTGCCCAGCTCCTACAAGTCTTTGGAACCCGCTCCCCCACCAAGCTTTCCAAATCGTCCCAACTCCTCCCGTCGTCCAACCCGCCCACCAATAGCCAGCCCCCGCTCCAGCCCCAGGACCATATAAGCTCCAGGTTTGCCCATTGCTTTCAACGGGTGAGGTAAGCTTAGGTAGCGAACAGTACTATAGCCAATGGCTTAGTTGGTTCAAGCGTCAATCCCGCCTCGTACCGCCCCGCCTCCTAGCGACGAACTCACCAGAGAGGGTCGTGTTCGATTCCGGTGTGAGGACCCGGAATCGGAGTGTTGGCATCGGAGTGTTGGCACCCCGCCTCATCCCCCCGGAAAAGCCGTCGAGAGGCTTTTCATAGGGGCAGCCCCCCCTTCGGGGGTTGCCCTGAACTTTATGCTCTGCGTTGAAAATGATTCGTTCTTTTTTTCTTTTTTTTTCTGTTGTTTTTGATCGTTCTGGAGTGGTGAAAATAAGCTGTTCTTCAATATAACTGTGATTTAAGGGTGGATTGAATAAGTAGAGAGTTCCCTGAGAGAAAAGAACACAGTAAGGGTAAAAGCACCATTGAAAAAGAAGTGTACGAGTAGGAGGAAGGTAAGAGAGGAAGAGACAGATCTGTAAAACAGCACACCGAAAGCTCGCCAACAAGAAAGAGGGTGCATCTGAGTAAAAAAGAAAAAAAGCCCCCCGGAGAACTTGAAAATCCGCGATGACAGTGTAATATATTCTGTTCTGGAGTACCTCAAATCTGTCAATCAACTCTCATTCTTAATTGTCCATTCAACAAGACTCACTTAACCCAACAGCGACCCATCCATCTTCTTACATCATTCAATAACCTCAATCTCAACATCCATCTCCTCGGCATCGTCAAACTCCAAACCATCCCGGCGAGCCATGGCCATCTCAAACTGATAATAAACCTGAAACTCGGCATAGCAATAATCCGCATCCCCCTCCAGCTCAAAGTTCATTCTCGCCTCCTCCTCACCAATAATCATCTTCTTCCCTTCCCTCTCGTCATATCCTCCTCCCACCGCAGCATCAACAAGCAGCTGATCCCGACAAGCACCCTCCATAACGTCAAACAACCAAGCCGCCTCGTCCACCGTCCCCCCGACAGTAAGCAAGCCGTGATTCTTGAGGATAACCCCCTTCCCCTTTGGCCCAAGCGCTCGCGCAATATGCTTTCCTTCTTCCTCTACAAGAACAACACCCCCGTACGTCTCATACACTGCATGAGCCTCCCCAAGAAATTTGCAAACATCCTGGCTAATCATATCCAGTCTTTTTCCCAGCGCAGAAAATGCCCGCCCGTACCGAGAATGAGCATGGCACGCGGCGTGGACATCCGGTCTTGCCTCGTGAATCGCCCCATGGATAAGGAAGCCGGCTGTGTTTGCGGGGCGGGATCTATTTCCCCCTACTATTTGGCCCCGGAGGTTGACGAGTATCATGTCACTTGCTTTGAGGAGGCCAAAGTGCACGCCGAGGGGGTTCGTCCAAAAGGAAGATGGGTATTCCGGGTCTCGGACGGAAATGTGCCCGCTGAAGCCGAATACGTAGTTTTCGCGGGACCAATGGCAGAAGGAGGCCGCCATGTGGTTTAACCTGTGTTGACGCTCGCGAGCAAAGGTCGGATGGGAAGGGGGGCCGGAGAGGGTTACGGTGCCTTGGGATATTTGTTGGAGGGGGGTTTGCTTCTTCGTTTTTGAGGCTTCATTTTTATTGTTGTTGGAGTCTTTGATCTGGGACAAGACCGTGGTTACTTGGTTGGTCGTCGAGGAGGGCGATGTCGCTGAGGGGGGGCTCATCGTGAAGAATTTGCTGTATACAGAGACGGAGATGGTATGTCACTTGGGCTTAAGAAGGAACAAGTACTGTAAATGATGGATTCGCTCAAAAGAGATGAAGAGGATCAAAGTCCATGTGAGGATGTTGTGTTGAAGCTCTTGTGTCTTTAAACATCCAACAGCTGAGGGCGGGGAAACAACTAATGAGTAATCCCATGTGTCTAGACACCAATAAAGATGGTGATAAGAAGATCCATATCACACCAACCAGTCAATGAACACTCTTGAATGCCGCATATAGTATCGAGCTCCTAACTACATAAGGTTGGAGAATCCGGACTCGGCCCCCTCCCCAAAAGTGGGGTTCCTTTGGTGATCGAAACAACAAGACTGGTGTTGGTCTCTCCGTTAGAAAAATCCGAAGGAAGATGTTGGTTAATATGATGAGTGACGGATGGATTATTGATCGAGAAATTTCCGTCTAATTGCATTTGTTCCTGGATAGCCGAGTTTAAAATTCGACTCGAGGCATTCAGATTCACAAGCTCGCCAAGACGACACCATCATCGGGCTGCTAAGGGCCCCTGATGGTTGCCGGGGAACCGATTTATTGAGGTGACCTACCTCAACGACCATGCCTCTGATGATCATATGGCGCGTTGATACTTGAAGCACTCAATGTGTGACGCCAGGTACCAGACCACAAAGATAACGCACGATGTCGAGAATCGGGATTCAGATATATCATTGACACTCGCATCCAGTTGCTGGTATGGAGCTGTTTCACATCCTCTCATCGATCACAGACGAGAAACACATTGTTCTGGAGAAACGCTCCGTTGATGAATATGGACCGCTAGTTACTATAGCTGAAGCCTTGCACATGACTGCAAGAGACGCATCGTCAACGTCTTGAATATCTTGCACCCCTCATGGGTCCTTACTCCCCCAAAGCAAGATCACCATAAGTGTAAATAAACTTAAACAGTATGGTGTTCAGTCCCACTAGCTGTATTATCCGACGAGCTAGACGACTTCCCGCATTTGTGATATCCACCGTCGTGATGGGTTTAGTGGGAGCGATATATAGGGGAGGAGATGGTCGCTCGTTCTAATTAGCGCCCATCGCTCCGTTGGAGTCGTTGCGTGATCCCTGTCGCTCCGCCATCTGTATAGTCCAGACATGTTAGCCACCGAGTCTGCGAGAACTACGAGAAATGACGCTGGGGAACACCCACCTGGACCTCCTGAAGTGTGCCCTTCTCCAGAATCTGCTTGATCACCTCGGTCTCGTCGGTCGTGCCAAACTCGTTATCCAGTGATGACTTCGAAGCGGTGTCATACTGGCCTTGTGAGCCTTGTCTATAAAACGGGAAAATCCATGTCAGTAACGAGAAGATCATTCCAGGAGGGCGGGAAACAGAATGCACCGAATGGCCACCTGTGATTCAGTTCAAAACAAAACTTACTTGTGTGTAACAAAGATCTGGAATGACGAGACGAATTCAACCAATGGGACGGACTTGTCGCCGAGCCATTTCTTGTATGTGTCGACGTCATCGATGAAGAGGAGGAAGTCGTCGCTCTGGCCCTTGAGGTGGACCTTGGACTGTGTGGTGCCGCCGCGAGCCATTTTTGCTGGGGTATCGTTCCGCTTGGGATTTATTTGGAGAGAGAGTAGTTCGCTGGGTGGAACAGCGAAGATGATTGCTGTCTGCTAAGGGAGACAAAGAGTGTGCTGTTGTGTAATGGGTATCTGAAGTCACGTTGCAATTAGCTTAGGGTCGAGAGTCGAAAGCTGACACACGAGCTCTGTTCAATTGGGACAATGATGCTTCCAATGAAGGACGTGGTCGGAGAAGTACGAATGTCTCTACTTACCTAGCAAATATGTTTCGAGGTTTGTCGCAGGAAGTGGTGCCTTGATGAATGAGATTGCTAATTGATCAAGGATAGAGGTGAGTGATGGTTGATGGTTGATGGTGTCGTTGTTGAAGGTATGAATGCTCGAACAAGGTCCAGAATTATAAGCAGAGCTGAAGGACCCCTCCTCTATAAAGGAAAGAGCATGACCATCATGCTTGCAACCGGCCTACGTCATAGGTGACGGGTCGGGTGGAACATGCCATTTGGACCGAACGGGAAGCTTTGGTGGGGCTTGGTGCCCCGCTTCAGGGCATTCAGGAGCTTCACCTGACACCAAAAGATGGGGATTTAAACCTCCAAGAGCCTTCTCACATGTATTATTGCCTTGTATTTCTTACGCGAGAGCATTCCAAGTCAGCTGCACTACGCAATAAGGGGTATACTTTCCACCTGAGAGAGGACCCTTCCATTTAGGTTTGCCTTGGCCCCCTCTGGGGGCCGATGAACCGCTCTGTGAAACGGTGCCTTGCAGCTTACACACCCTGAAGATCAGCTACAATGACGTCATTCTCAATATGTGTCAACTTTCTCATTCTCAACTCAGCCTGAATCACCCTTTTGCAGTCAGAACATGATGAACGACAATACTGATAGGGTATATTGTTACTCTCTAAAGACCAGAACAGAGAAAGAAACCGAATGACAACCTGTTCTGCCCACCAAAAACGCCCACCATGCAAATGTATACAGAGAACCAGTCTTAGTTCTTAAATGCTATCCCGCCCGTGTAGATATGTTCCCCATGCCCGTAATGCAGTGCAAGTCATGTCTCGTTAAAACTCGAAATATCATCTTTTGTTGATTGGAGTCTGGCCGAGTGTATTCCCCAGGGTCGACGTGCTTGAAGATGGCTTCACGGATCCTGGTAATGAAGGCGGCTGGAGCACCTCGTCAGATCCTGCCCTGAACTCAGCGCTGGCTTCCACGTTCGCGATGGCACTCTGCAGCGCGCTGGTCAGGTCAACATGGAAAAGTGGTCTGTTGGTGCCATGGATGGCCACGTTGCGGCTTATAGAGGACTTGCGGTCTGCACTACCACCACTGCTCCCTCCTCTCCTGGGAGAAGTTTCGACGTCAAGGGATGCCAGGGTAGACCGTCTATTTGTCTCTTTCTCGTTCGCCTCTTTCTCGGCCGCTGCGGCGGCGCTCTGGGAACCACCAATCTCAGCGACACTGAAAATACTCCGCCAGCGATGTTGCAGTCCATCGCAGTGGGAAGCTGGAGAGCCGAACCCGGCTGCGACGAGGGCACGCTTTGTCCAGCGATTGTGAATGCAAGCGATATGCCAATGAACAATGTCCGGCGCAGTATACCTGTCCAATTGGTTACGCACGTCGATCAACTGTTGGACCGAGGTGATGTCGACATGGTTGACGGAACTGAAATCGAGGATAATGGCCTTGAGTGTCGGAAGATCTGTATTCACGCCAATCTCGCCAGGCGCCACACCAGCTGTCGCCGCAGCCTTGAGTTGGCGTCGAGAGGGCCCGGGGTTATTCCACGGCCGGTCGCCAGGGCGGTCGAAGGTTGCCAGGTTCGTCCTGCGCGTGCGAGCGAATATATGGTCGACCATGTACTGCAGGCTGTTGCTCGCGTTGGGATAGTTGAACCCCTCCGAGAAACGATAGATGAAGATACCAGGGTATGGGGTGTCAAGATCGACGACCGGATTGGAGCCGTCAGCATGCGTAATAGGCAAGAAGACGTTCCGGTAAGCGGCATATCTGTGGCCGGTAAATGTCCCATACTCTGCTGTTCTTCGCGGTGGCTCACCGACAACGTTATTGTCGAGCATCGACTTGACCTCTATATGACCGAGGAAGCGGCCCTTGCCCTTCAGAATCCGGTAGAGTAGCATCGCTGCAGAGAGACAAACAGTGCAATAGATGCCATTCTCAATCGTTGAAAAGACCGTCGTAATAACACCTGCGAAGAAGATGAACACCTCGAAGGGGGAGACGCGCCAGAACTGGTAGATTGTGTTGGGTGTCGTGATCAAGTCTCCAACGGCGTGGATAATAACCGCCGCCAATGAAGCATTTGGTATAAAGTAGAAAACTGCCGGAAGTGCGTAGAGGGCTAAAAGAACCACAAGAGCGGTAATGACGCCTGCAAATGGCGTGCGAACCCCAGCCTTGCTCTTAATCGCTGTGCGGCTGAATGATCCCGTGGATGCAAAGCCGCCAACAAAGGGTCCAAGGACATTCGTCACACCGATAGCTACCATCTCTTGGGAAGGATTGATTGAGTAGTTGTTGACGCGGCCAAACGACTTGGATATGGCAATGTGCTCAATCAGCAGGACAATAACAGTTGCGGGTAGGTATCCCACAAGCTCACCAGCGATACGCTTGTTCAAGACTGGAACACCTGCATTCTGGAAGCCTATAAAGAGTCAGTGAAGAGTCCGAACAGGAAGACAGGGACGTCACATACCTGCTGGGACGTCGAGGACAATCTTGAACTTTTCCTGGCCCGCGGGAAGTCCCCTGTTCACCAACCAGCTGACCAACGTGTACAGGAGAATGATGAATACGGTCCTGAGCGTCGAAAGGAAGAAGAACACTCTTTGATGTTTCGGCCACCGTCCCGCAGCGAAGCCGCAAAATGCTCTAATCGTATAGAGAAGGAAAAGGGCAGACAGTCCCATTGCTGCGTCCAAGCTCGTCTTTGGAAGCCCTTGGAGGGTGTGAATCAACACAATGTACGGGGCGTCTCGGGTTGAGACGCCTGAAATTCCCATCATGGTAGGAACCTGGCCGATGGCAATGGTGATGGCCGAGCCCGTCATGAAGGCCGAGAGAGCAGGGAGGGAAATCATGTCAACAATCCAGCCGCAACGAATCAGACCGACGAACAGGACTATGGATCCGGCCAGGATAGAGAGCGCTGAGGCGATGACATGTCCCGGGACGTCTGGAAGGACATTCTCCATATCGGACACGATCCCACCGGTGAGTTGGCACATAACGGCGACAGGCTGTTCGTCATGTCAGACATCTTGGTCTAAGTCACGGTATTTGAGCAAGAAGCGAGCTTACACCGATGGTAATGTCTTTGGATGTTGCAAAGAACCAGTACACTAATACTCCCATGAAGGAAGAGTAGAGGCCAAACTGGACTGGGAGATTGGCAATTTTGGCATAAGCCATGCCTTGTGGGACAACGACAGCGCCGATGGTGATACCTGCTCGTGGTTAGCGTTGGATGGTTCAGTGTCGGTGTCCATTCTCACCGGCAACTAGATCGCCCATGAGCCATTGCAAGTTGTAGTGACCGATCCACGAAATAAACGGGAAGAGAGATACAAGATACTGCCAGATTTGCGGACCCTCGGGAATCAGCCCTAAGAGAAACTCGGCTGTCTGCGGTTCCTGTTCGACAAAGCAGTCGCTATTCCGGATCGACTGCATGTGCCCATGGATCACATGATTATCGTTAGGCTCTCCCTCTTGCAATTTGATTCCCAAAGCCTTCGTCAAGAAACCCTTGGCCCTGGACGACATATCGGCCGCCATCCTTGATCCTTGCCCAATATGAGGGGAGGATGAGGTGAGATGAGGAGACCACCCTTGGGGACGAGACCCCTAAGTATCCCTGTGGAAGATGCGGTCCTCCTTGCTGGGTTGATATATCGCGGATATGTCGTAAATCCGATAGTGGATATAAGATCTTTCGGTGGGAGAATGGAGGGTTCGGGTCACCACTAGCAGGTCCTATGAGGTGGCCTTGATGCTGGAAGATTTGTGAGGAAGACCAGGTAAGACTTGATTATAGCGGCATAGTAAGCTGATGAAATATTGAGGTTGAAAACTTTAGGATAATTTGGCCAGAGATCTCATATTCGGAGGCGCAACATGAAGGCGATCAGATGGTGTCATTCGAGGTTATAAAAGCGTGCCGTGGTCATGAAGATGCCGGGAAGGAGACGGAGAGACGGGAAAGGTTGATTTCAAAGCACAGGGCAAGAGCCATCATCTCGTTTTGAGGTTCATGAACAGCAGTCAGAGATCGACAGGAAGGCAAACAATAGCTTTCCGAGACTGTTCGAGTGCCCACATAGGAGATGGAGTTCGGATCATGAGGAAGCAGTGACCAGCTGGGATAGGGAGAGCGGAGCTTGAAGGCCTGAGAGGTGGGCACCGGTTCAATGGCGCAATCGACCTCTTGCCTATCAAAACAAGTCCCGCGGGCTAGTGGTGGTGAGTTAGGGAAGGTACCGCAGCCCAACTTCAGATCAAACAGCGATGGGAAGAAATCTATTTAAACATACAAGGTCTGTACAGTGTTGTAGAGATGTGGAAGGGGGGCCACTTGACCTCCTTTCGGATCAGCCGGCCTCGAGAAAACACAATTTCCAAAGGGCTTGTGGCTGGTGATGCGGGTCCAAAAACATGTACCAGAAGGTGAACGTGTGACTTTGCCATTTCGGTGAGATCATAGGGGGAAATAACTGAGGAAGGGACAGCATAGGACTTGAGCAAGGCCAATTTCCTCCGTCAAACACCATTCGTATTCAATTTCGAATGGTCGATAATTGATATTCATGATGGTACACCACACGTCAGAATCAGAGCTCCTTCCTGAGGCTTAATCACACCGGTGGTGTTGTGACGGCGTGGGGATGGTGACGCCAGGAGTTGGGGCGATGGCGCAATTCGACTCGGCTCTGATGTGCTTGGCGGGCGAAAAAGCTTGACTTGAGCCATGGAACTGGATCCGACTTGTTAAAACCAACTACCGGACAGGACTATGTACAACGACCCGGGAAAGCTTCGATCGATCTCATCACCGGGGTTCAATTCGATCCTTGGTGCTTGCTTAAAAGATGGCAAAGGTCTTCCGAGTTGAGGTTCCATTCGGCTTCGGCCCTGACATTGCAGCGATCGCTGGCGAACCGTTGCCTTCAAAATGGATCATGACGTGAGGATATATCTTTCGGAAACATGGCTTTCTGGAGACAGATTAATAAGCTTGGGCTTGGAGAAGTTTTGGCCCAAATTCGACGTTGGTAAATGGCGGTAATATGTGAAGTTCGAGGAACTCCGTGGTCGTTGAAGTTGTCCCAATACGATCATACAATACCGGCACTGTTACAAGGTTGACGTCTCAGCGAGCCTACTGCTCTCATTATTAGCGCGGTACTTTGTGTTGCCAATTCAAGCTCATCAGAAAGGGCATTGAGTTGTTGAATAGTATTAAGAAAGACCAGCCCTCGTTGACTCTCACGGCGTCTCTGAGAATTTTATTTTACGTTTTCTTTTTCACATGCAAGTGCTTGTACAGTCGTTTTTGCAAGAGGTGAATTGTAATGCACTAACAACGGCCAAACCGCCTCCGTTAGGCGCTAGGGTACCACCAATCCGAGGTCCTCTCAAGTCCATTTTGGGAAACCTCATGCTGCGATCTTGACAAGCTTAGAGGTATACATATTCATATCAACGAAGAGAATCCTCAGGTAGTATTAGACCAGTCGTAGTCCCAGAGCACCAGAAAGACTAAACAGAGGATGTGATGCTGAAACGGGGAATGGTAATCAGTTGAGGTGGGTATCAACTATGCAATATAAGCTCTGAGAACCCACGTCCATCTATGCAGTCCATCTAAGCCGCCCTATGTCTTTGGAGCTTACGCGGTATGAACAATATGTTACAGATAGAATACACATACAAGCTTCGGGTATAATCTCAATAACTCCCATCTCAAGACAACTCTGGCTCAAACGTCCTCGGAATCAGCCCATCGGCCATGTTGATCGCCCCTTCCATACTGTCCTTGTTAAACTGGAACAGCCCCTGAATCGCCGCCGTAGACGTATACCTCGTCGATTTCTTTTCCCCTCCTCCCTCGCTGTTCTCAAACAAACCCAGCTCTTCCATCCTAGCAAGGAATCTCTCCTTGCCCTTGCCGTCGACATCAACATCCCCATAGTACCTCTCCCACATCTTGGCGGCCTGGTACCTGGTCGCCTCGCCAATCCTGACCATCATGTCCACTCTACCGGGCCGTATCAAAGCCGGATCGAGCCGATCAGCATGATTGGTAGTCAAGAATGCAATCCTATCCTCTCCCGCGGCCAATCCGTCAAGAGCATTCAGTAAGCCAGAGAAGGTGACCGTCTTCCCGCTATACCCATCTGGATCCCTCTGTCTTCTATTTGACAACGCCGCATCCACATCCTCCAGCACGAGTATGCTCTTCTCAGGCTGCTGCGTCAACAAATGCGCCAACAAGTCATCCGTCATGCCCATCTCGCTCAGGTTAATCATGGCGACGCTATAATCCAGCTCGCCGGCCAGCGCCTGTATGAAACTTGTCTTTCCCGTCCCAGGTGGGCCATACAAGAGATACCCCCTCCGGTAAGGAACTCCTCGATCGACGTACCATTGCCTTGCAGCCAGAAACTCCTTCACATCGTCCACCAGACTCTCTTTGACCCCATCGTCGAGTATAACGCTCCCCAAAGGCCTCTTCAACCTAGGTTTACCCAGTGCAGCCCACTCCATCCGTTTGGCAGTGTACACAACCGTCTTTCCCTCGTGTAATTTACTCGCCATCGCATGCGCCTCTCTAAACAATTCCTCAAGCACATTCCTCTGAGACCATAACATGGTCAGCGTAAGCGTCTCATGTGGCTCCCCCGTCATGGTAGTCGTAGTCCCCGCCTTTTCCCTCTTGACCCCGATATAAACCCCCGGCCGATGCCGTATGATATGGCTCCCATATCCCGGCTGGACCATGATGTCCGCATGAACCTTTTGATTCTCGCCAACCCCAGCAGCAACACCAACACCACCATTTTGCGCCCCCTCGCCCGATGCGCCAGGTCCAGCAGATCGTGTACTCGTCGAAACAGCGAGACTTCGTATCCGAGTGATGCGCCTGGCTATAATCCCGCCTTCTTCACGCGGTTGGGAAAGCCATGCTAATACCCAGTTATACGAGGGATCGCGCTTGCTGATTTCCACGTTGACGAGTAACTGTCGGCGGAGGAGATGAGGCACGCGGATGAGGGTTCGTCGGGCAAAGGCTGCTGCTGTGCCTAGGCCTGCTAGTCCTAGACCGCCTGCGAATACCGGGTTTGCGAGGAGCCGGTCGAGGAGTGGTGCGTCGGGTGGGAGGGGCGCCGTCTGTGGTGTTTGCGGTGCGCCATGTTGTGTTGGGGAACCGGATGGTGATGCTTGCGCTGCGACGGCTGCCTCTAACCCTGGCGGAAGCGGGAAAGGCAATGTATTGGAAAGGTCCGTCGGCATTGCTTCCTCAGTTCTCAGAAATTTGAATTGGGTGGTTTTGTATTTCTTGCTACATCATCTCGCGCACGCAGAGCTATGGATATTTGCCAAAGAGTGACTGGAACTTTTTAGGGACTCGGCCATGTTGCGCCGAGCAGGGATTTAAGCTCCAGCTTTGGGACGGGCAGTTGAGAATTTTAGTGGGGCCAATTGAGCCGACCAAACCGCTCGTGGTTCGGCTTCAGGCGGATCAAGCTACGATCAGCAGCATAGCTCTCGTAAAGAATGCAATAAAATCAAGAGCACCGGTATCTGTTGAAATTAAACAAGGGCATGGCTTGAAATTGGATAGTTTGGAACAAAAGAACTCCCCCTCTTGCTGTGCAGATCTAGGTATGATAGTATACAAAACATGTACAAGGACGGCAAAACCGCCATGACTGCAGCCTCCCACGGACATATAGAATCGAGTCGCCGTGGTATATGCATATGCCCTTCTCTAACCAAGTCTCCTCTTCCTTTGGCTCCTGGTGCCACCAAACTTGACCCTCGTCGAATCAGTCACCCGAACAATCAGGGGTTTCAAGAGCTTGCCCTCTGTTCCCATCAACACCTTGGTGGCGGCTTCTCTCCCGGGCCCGAACCCTCGTAGAACAACCTCAAGCTTGTGAATCTTCTTGACCACACCAGTCTGATTCAGCTTATCCACCACGTAGGCCGCCAGCTGGTAGGCAGCGTCGTAACTCTTGCGCTGCGCGTTCCTCAGGCCGAGATTCCCGCACGACATGGAGATGATGGCGTCTCGGTTCGGGTCCGTTACCGTGATGTGTGTGTTGTGCTTGTGAGAGTATATGTGGAAATGGTATGGCTCCTTGGGCTCTTCGATCTCGAGATTGGACAGGACACCATCAGGCGTGATCTTTGCCTTGGACATGATATCCGCGAAGAGGTGGTCCCTTGCCGCGATATCTGCCATGACTGAACTGCCGGTCGAGGAGCTCGCTGAGCTCGCGGCTCTGTTCGGTTGGCCGAAGTTGTTGGGTATCGAACTGTAGCATCTGGACCAAGGCGTCGCACTGCGGGCTGTGCAGGGAGCTGTGAATATGTTGCGCGCCAAAAGGCGGCTCGAAGCCACGCGGCTCATGGCGAGGCCAGTAGCTTTGGATATCTGACCGAGGCCGCGGCGGAAAGGGGTTTTGGCTGATTGAGAATTCGAGGTTGCGAAATATGGACTCTGAATGCTCGAAAGAGTGGATTGATGTTGGCGACAAATGGCCCGACAAATTGTTGTTCAATTGGCCGGGATTGGCGCTTGGGCCTTTGGCAGGCGTCGTTGCAAAATTTGGTCGGGGATACGGCAGATGGGGCGCCGAACCGGGAATTCTCCGGGGCTTGGCAAAAATTGGGTTTGATGGCATGGAGCATGGATGGATCCCAGGAAAAGAAATTCGGAACAAGGTCACCAGGACCACCAAACTGAGCACCGAACTCGCATCCCATTACCGTTCACCTTGAGAATCGCCGTATTCGCCCCAATTTCCCGATCAGTGCGAATATATCTATCGTCGCACAATAATACAGAAGATCAAGAAAGCGCTCACGCCGGTCCAAGGCGGCTTCGCTGCACCCGAAAAAAATCATGAATGCCTACAGACAGGTGCTGAGGACGGCGCCGGTGGCGCGTTCAAGGGTATCTACCAGCTTGAGAAACGCGTCGTCTCCCACATCGCAGGCGCATCTTCGACTTCTCTCGACCCGTCCCTCTCCTCTGTCTCCTAGCGCCGAGATTCGGTCCTCCCAAGATGCCATCCCGTTATTACGATCTTCCCTTTATCCCAGCGCGATCCGGTTTAGAAGGACAGACGCCCGCCAATTTCACGCATCGACCCAGATCAGGCAAAAGCAGCCCGAAGAGAAGGAGGTGAAGGAACCAAAGGAATCGACTGAGGAAAAGCCAGAGGCCGAAGGCAAGACCAAGGAACAGAAAGAAGAGACTAAAGAAGGCGAGGAAGAGTCAGATGATAAAAAGAATGAGAAGAAGAAGGAAGATGCACCGCCCCCTCCTCCCCATGGTGACAAGACCCCGTGGCAGGTTTTCCTAGAGACTATGCAGACCGAGTTTAAGGAGTCCAAAGAGTGGAATGAATCGACAAAGGCCATCGCCTCATCGGCGCACGACTTTGTCGAGAGCGAGCGTGTTCGCAAGGCAAGGGAAGCATACGAGGCCACAACTGGCGTCGTTTCTGAGACTGCCTCAAAGGTAGTCAAGACCACGGCTGGTGCTGTCGCGAAGGGTGCTACCTGGACCTGGGAGACGCCAGTCATGAAGGGCGTGAGAAAGGGTGCCAACGTCACCGGAGAGGTTCTGGACAAAGCCACCAAACCCATCCGGGAGACCGAGGCCTACAAGAATGTCAAGGAGGTCATTGATGATGGCAGCAGTTCGAGGTACGGCGGTTGGATTGAGAAGGAGGAGCGCAGGAAACGGCGAGAGCTCCGTGAGAAGCTCCAGAAGCTGAACGGCGAGCACCCAGACCAGGTCTTCCAAGAGGATCCTGAGTAAGTATTCAACATTTTTCTTTTTCATCCTCACCAGTCGGGTCCCGGATCAAATTACTAACACGAACTCTCCTTCTCAACAGAGCCGGAACCAACGTTACAGTCCACAAAGATGCGGCCTGGAAAGAAGCCTGGCGCGACTTCCGCGATACCAACAAAGTAATGCAGAGCGTTTTCGGCTTGAAAACCGTCTACCAAGAGTCTGAGAACCCCCTCATCTCCACGGCACGCAGCATTACCGACCGTTTTGCCGGATTTTTTGCCGAGAACGAGACAGCTCAGGTGATTAAGAAGCTGCGCACTATGGACCCTGCTTTCCAGATCGAGCCCTTCCTGCGCGATTTGCGCGAATACATCCTCCCCGAGGTTCTCGATGCCTACGTCAAGGGCGATGTCGAGACACTGAAGCTGTGGCTCTCCGAGGCGCAATATTCCGTCTACGAGGCCTTGACCAAGCAGTACCTCCAGGCGGGACTCAAGTCCGATGGCCGTATCCTCGATATCAGAGGAGTCGATATTCTCAAGGCGCGCATGCTCGAGCCCGGCGAGATCCCTGTCTTTATTATCACCTGCCGGACGCAAGAAGTCCACGTCTACCGGAACGCCAAGTCTGGTCAACTGGCCGCCGGAATGGAGGATAAGGTCCAGCTTGTGACGTATGCCATAGGCATTACTCGCATCCCTGAGGATGTCAACAATCCTGAGACCAGGGGCTGGAGATTGATCGAGATGCAAAAAAGCGGTCGCGATTACATCTAAACGGTGTCCAGGCAGGCGGTCATAGACGACCTGAGATGGGCAGCCTAGAAATGTCGAACCAACCGGTCCCTTTTAGAACCATATCACGACATACCTGGTCCATCTCCCACTCACCGCCTATTCAAACCGCACTTGGCTGATCTGTGAAGAGCAAACGGGCCACCTGGTTTGGGCCTCGGTTTGATCTTTGTGATGCCAGAATTCAAGCATCGTTGGGGAAGGGACTCTGGCTTGTTCAGTGGCCATCTTGCCATTTTACGACAAGATCGCTCCCAAGGTCTTCTCTCTACTCCAGCAAGCACATTGTGCTTGTTAACTTACGCCTTGCCATCCACGTCTATCTTTCCACTTACCCACTTGCAAGCATATCCCCAACACGACTAGAGATTCTTTGCCTTGCAACTCAAAGCCACTTCAACTCCCATTTCAATTTGGAAAAATTACTCTAAACCAATGTATTCATATCTTTCTTTCTTTTACTATTATTTTGGGATTGCCACGCCGCATGATCCGTTTGCTTAGTGTCTCTCTCCATTGCCACCTCCTGACATCAAGGAAGGAGGTAGCCTATATAGACTGACTGCTCAAGGATGGATTGGGGCAAAGATGAGCAAGGAGCAAAAGGCACAATCACAACGAGAACAAGAAAATTCAGCCGGCGCTTCATTGGGAAGAAAGCATTTTTCAGCATTTTCATTCTTCCTTGTACACTTATTACCATCATTATTTAGTTTCTTCTCATCTCACAAGAAGAGAAAGAAACGAGAACCCAACACCACTCTTATGTTGCCTGGAGGGAGGAAACGAGGTCGGGACAATGTATATTGTACGTAGGGAGGTATTTCAGGTGGTTGTTGGTTTCATTTCTGTATGAGTATGTATCAGGCGAGTCATTCAGCGATTTGGCTTGATTCGTTGGGTTGTTGGAGCGCGTGGATATGATTAGGTAGCAAGACGGCTGTCTAAAATGTTTGTATTATATAATTATCTGCCCAACCCGTAACTATCTCGTTACGCTGGGATGGAGAATGGGGGAAGAAAAAAAGAAATCGATCAAGTGGTACTCCGTATTGAGGTCGTGCTTTGTGTTAGGAGAGGAGAGGCAGTGAAAGATGTACAATTGGACTGATGCCCATGTTAATTTACCTGACGTGAATGCAGGGTCGTGAATATTCACTGTCCTGTGATTAGTAGTGTCCGATTTCACCTCACTGCACGCACGTCTTGCCCCGATTTCTATTAATCCTCAGCAGTCGATCGACTACCTTGGGTTGGCTAGTCGTGATGTTTCATCATGTGTCTTGAGTTCCAGCTTGCGGAACTGTGTGAAGAGGCCCCTCGTTGGAGCTTATAGTCGTGGCGGAATGCTTGACTGGTTAATGAAATAGATCATATCGAATCGACGTTGGTCAGCCTAGTATCCATAAGCCTGATTCACACAAGTCCCTCGCTTTGGTAGGCATTTCTCCTGTTTGGTCTAGAAGAGTCATCGTGAGCTTGCTAGTGGTTCGTCTACGAGACTTGGGACTTGCGTGAACAATCGAGCCGCATATAGCCGGCCAAGTTCCTGGAGTGAACGATCTCCATGTTGGAAGGATCCTTAGGATACGCCGTGTTGGTGCAAGGTTGACTCAAAATCGATTCACAAGTGTATGACGGTTCACGTTTCCGTCACCTAGATCAGGCTGAACAGTCCAAGAAAATAACCTTGCCGTGCGGTTGCGGCTGAAAATTCACGGGTGTGCCTTTCGGTATTATCGGCCATCGATCATCGGACCGGGAGGGTATGGCGCAGTGTTTGCGCAAACATCTCTTTGAAGGGGCGGTCGTGATTCCATTGAACCGGGTGACTCCAGTTGGTAGGTTAGGAGGAGTGGTAGGGTAGTACTGTATGTACCTAGGGACGGGTCGAACTCGGTGAGGTGCGAGCCGCCTAGGCGCTGGTGTTCGGTTTTTGACTCGCATATCGGTGAGGGGAACCGGCAGGCTTCACCTCCGCAGGCCGCCCGGGTCGCCGCCCCGGAGCCTCCTTCACCCCGCCGCACAGGCTAAGTTGAGCTACCTCCCAACCAGTTGGCTGGAAATGTGGTTACCTCAGGTTTTGGTTCATGCAACCAAAGGGCTGTGCCTGACCCCACAACGACTTTGACATTGCTGCATATGTGCCTGCAGGCACTGATATGACAGTCATTGGTAGAAACATGACAGAACTTTTTTCGATCTTGATATTGAGCATGTTCGCAAACCTGATTGAGAAAACTGAAGATGGAAAGGGGAGGCCGAGTTTCGCAATCCCGGGAGCCCCGCAATGGTGCACTGACCAATCGCCGTGCGAACCCGGGCTTGGCACCACCGAGATGCCGCACCGGTCTGAGACATGTGGGGGCTTTGGTCCGGGAATGGCTTCAAAGTCCGGAGCGTCATGGAGTGTTGCCCTTGCTTCGAAGTGGGTTTCAAACCTGCTTGGGTGCTATGATGTGCTCAGTCAGCTCGCCGGTAGTACTAATTTGGATAATGGCTGCAAGCTTCCGACACGACAGGTGCAGAATTGCAGATACTTGCGCAGAATTTGTATTCACCACCCTGCCAAACAAACGGTTTCAATGGCACACCCTTCTCAGAGAGGTCTAGGATGAAATCAGGTTACCGAACCATCGTTCTCCAGGCAACTCCGGCAATTCGACATTGTGATGATCTGCATCGAGCCTGCAGCACGTTTCTTGGTCGGCAGCTACGCATGTGGGAGCCTTCAAGATGGCTAATGGCGTCTGGATGGATACGGGTAGTCTGGAAAGGGTATCAGTCAGATCAGTGAAATGATGGCAAATCTTGGTGACACGAACCGGACGTACAACATGGCAACGGTGAGCCAGGGGAATAAAACGGAACAGAGATAAATTGCCATGGCGGGTGTTCAGATTTTGGGTTTCGACTTCATATTCAATGAACACCTTGATGAGAGGCAAGAACCTTGATGGCAGAGTGAGTACCCTGACGGCAGACTCGGCAGCGGTCGCAACATAGGATTTCCCTGACCTGATGTCCTTGTGAATGGGATTTGTTAGCAAATTGAGACGACTTCAAGGGAAGCATTTTATTATTCAGACGTGAGCTCACTTAGAACTACCGTGAAGGGCGCGCCCCTGTTAAGTGATGGAATGAGGTGAGCTCTCACAGCACTACCTAGCCACACGCTTGTAAGCGTGAGAGCGGGGCAGGAGAGCACACCGATGCCCCTGAAGCGAGCGAATACGATCGTGCCTCCCGCTTCGGATTTTTCTCCGAGGGCTCAAAAAGAAACGAGAGAGAAAAAAGAAAAGGGAAGAAGAGGTTGGGCGTGCAATGAAATTAACGAATACAGCGCTTGACGGAGGCGGAAACGACGGAGGAGATATTACATGTAGATTTTCCTCCCATGTACATACGGCGTCCTGTACAATACCACCAAGAGTGGGAATGCCTGATTTAGTCCGCCAAATATGCAACTTTCATTTCTTTTTCCCCTTTCAACCTCCAATTTTCCATCTCGACCGGCATACTCTCCTGCCCAAGCCAAGGTCCGATTCTCACATCGTCTTTTCTGCCCGCACTTGGATTTTTTGTCTCCTTTGTTCTCATCAAGAAGTGAATCAAGCATGCGCGTGAGATAATGAAGCCGCAGGTTGAGCTGAAAGCCTCCATCATGGAGGACAGATGGCTGGGGAGACAAGACAAAACAACACCAATATCAAGCAGTTTGCAGGCTGGGACCTTCCTGTTGAGAGTTCAACATGCACATGAGCTAGCGCCTTCAGGTATACCCTCACCGTCTTTTGTATCTGGTTAGAGGTATCTGTACTCCCTAGGATGCGTTTATCAGAAAATGGCACCCACAAGCACCAAGGATGGTCAGTTGATCATAGCACGGCAGAAACAATCAAATGTTCCTGCCTGACAATGACCTGCCAAATGCAATGGCTTGGACGCAAGGGTTCTCAACATTTTTCTTCTTTTCAGGAGCACTGCAAGTGCAGAAGCCGGGTACCTGCCCCTGTCTCTTTTAGTGAAAGAAGCAGGTACGAATAGATAAGCTTCCCTCGGGCAGGTCATGGATCCCACCGAGCCGACTTCCACTTCAAGATCCCTTTCTGTTTGGTGGTCGAGTTCAAGACTTCAAGTTGTTCAGGAAGGAAGCTGCGGAGGCTGCCTCAACTTGCCTTGCTAGGCCAACAACAACCAAACCGAGGAAACCGGCCAACACCATCATTTCGTTCGTCTATGACAACTGCTCGCCCAGCTCAGCCACATCACATATTGGTCTCGAGGCCTCACTGACGGTGCTGCCTGAGAGTGCACTGCTTACCTGACCCCAGGCACCACATCGTCGGAATATTCACATTGATACTTCCTCCCTCTTTGCGGCTACCGGGCAAATAAATTCTCCCTGTCATCCCGGTGACACAGTGGCTCTGACCGCATCGTGGTTACACCATCTCACCCTCATCTCTTGCCTGGCTATTGCTACACACGCTCTTATAAGTAGCCTCCTGTTTGATTTAGCCAATCCGGCTGGACTACAAATTTTGAACACCTCGAAAAGCTCACTGGCCCGTTGCCTATATCTTTTCGTTGAGCTCATCTCGTCTACCGACTTCCTTGGGTAGTGCTTCCTTCGCTGTCACCAAGCAGGTCTCCCCTTCACCGAGCATACAAAAAAACCCAGGTTGTGGCATAGGAGTTGTCTTAGACCGCCTTCTAGAAACAGAGGCAAGCGAAGCACGGGGCTTTTAATACGGGCCAGAGACCAGCCTTCGCCGTGTGCTGTGCAACGACGAAACTTCGTACCCGCAGTGCATCCGTCATATCTTGTCCGACTTGGTGGAACCGATTTCTGGGCCTTCCAGGTACCAGAGAAACGTCGATACGTTCAAGCGGAAAGTAAGGGTCTCATTCAACCGGAAGGAATTGGGTTGTCGGAAGGGGCCAAAGAGCTGAAGCTGACCTTTGAGTTACCAGGGTTCATTACGGGTATCAAGTTCGGGAAATTTTGGCCTCGCACAGGTCACACAAAATCTTGGAAGTACCTTCCTTGATAGACAGGTTACCTGGATTTGAGACAGACTCAAAATTCGGTAGAAGGCGGTTAGTCCAGCGTGCGCGATACGCAGCAGCCCGTCAGCTTGGTTCCCTTCAGTCGCTCCTCCCTGCTCGGTGTGTGAACGGACCCCAGCAGCTGAAGCCCGAGGTCGGTTCAAGGAAGACCAACAAATTTTCATCTTTCCTGAAAAAGGTCATTTTGGATATCTACTCCGAGCTTCTTGACCGAATTACTCCCATCAACCTTCTCGTCCAAATCCTCGAGCAGGACTAGCTCTCCAGGCTTATCTTTTCGAGTTGCCGACTCCCATCGCATATTGACGACAAACGTCTCGATTCGAAGCTCATTACGACATATTGCCTGCGAAATACCCAACTACTATGGATCTGGATCCGCCCATACAAAACATGGACCGCGAAGAAACAGCTTTCCTGGCGTCGGGCTTCCAGCCAAGCTCGGTGCTTGAGATCCTCCGCTATGCTTATCCCATCACCATCTTCGTCTACTACATTGTCTGTACCGTAGCCTCCATTGTGACGTTACAGACAATGGCCCCCAAAGAAACACGGATTCGCCGCCGCTTGATTATGTATCTCATGTCATTCAACATCTTTGCCTACCTCGCACAGGTTTCAACCCTGCTATTCGACTCCCTAGTTCGGCAAAAGTTACCAGCTGATCAAGACAGCGTCGTGGGGCTTCTTTCGAGCATTCTTGTCTTTGGGATGGAGTTGGCTCTGCTCTCCGATACCGACAAGCCCGTTTGGTATCCTTTAACCGGATCGTTTGCACTGGCCGTGTTGTTCGAGGCAGCAATCGGGACGCTATATCTTACCACCCTAAGTCAAGAAGAGGTCTTGACAACGGCCTGGTTCGTTGAAGTATCCCTTATCGCGGCTAGGCTTCTCACCTTTGCTGTGGCCTTCTTCAGCTCCATCGAAAACTTTGGTCGTTGGAGGAAAGAGAAAGCCACCGATGCTGAGAGACAAAGCCTTCTCAAGGCCGACAACCCTGAGGAGCAAGCCAATGGGGAGGGCGAAGATGGTTATGGATCGACATCGGACAGTTCTAGCACGAGCAGTCAGGCCACAGCCGTCTCGAATACCCAGACAGCTTCGAAACCGAAGTTCGAATCATTCTGGCAAAAAGCAGATCGCATAGCAGCCGAGAGAAAGGAAAAGGCGCTCAAAGAGAATGGGAGCTGGTTTGCTTACGTGAAGCGCTTCATGGTATGTGCGACGTCGTCTCCGTTGATCTGCCAGGTGTGATCCTTTGCTGACTGCGGCTCGTTTAGATATTCTTCCCCTATATTTGGCCCTCCGGACGCCCGTCGCTTCAATTTCGTATCGCCCTCGTCGGCGTCTGTTTGCTGATCAACAACGGCCTCAATGTTCTGATTCCGCGACAAATCGGAATTGTGATGGACAGTCTCTACGGGATCAATTTCAAGAATCCGTGGGTCGAGGTTATGATCTATGTTGGTTTCCGCATTGTCGCGTCCTCGGCCGGAATCAGCGGCATTCGGTCATGGCTTTGGTACCCAGTCGAAAACTACTCGAGCGAGGCATTGCGCACTGCAGCCTACTCACACGTTATGCGACTCTCGGCCGATTTCCACGACTCAAAAAGCTCGTCGGATATTCAAGTGGCGATCATTTACGGAACTAGGATTTCCGATCTCATTGAATCCGTGTGCTTCGAGGTGGTCCCCATGTTTATCGACTTGTCAGCGGCCTTTATCTTCCTCTCGGTTACCTTTGGGCCGTACGAAGGATTCATCACTGCTGCCACGGCCGTAGTGTACCTGTTCATAACGACGCAGATGATGAAGAGGATGAAAGACCCACGACGGGCGCAGACCAGTGCCTATTACGAGATGAGCTGTGTACAAAGCAGTGGTATCCACGGTTGGGGGACAGTCGCCGCCTTTAATCAGATCAAGTATGAGGAGGATCGCCAGGCTATGGCAGTCAAAAAGACCATCTCGACATCATTGCAGTGTCAAGTCCAGAGCCTCGTCTCGCATGGCCTGCAATCACTGACATTGCTCTCGGGATTGTTGGCGGGAACCTTCCTTGCCATATTCCAGGTTACTCACGGCCAAGCTACACCAGGACAGTTTACGATGCTGCTCACATACTGGGCTCAATTGAGCTCTCCCCTGACATTCTTTGCTTCGATGAGCAGGAGGTTTGCCGGGACCCTGCTTGACGCGGAGAGGCTTCTCGAGATCATGCAAACCAAGGCGACCGTTGTCAACAAGGACGGGGCACCCCCGTTGGAGTTCAATGGTGGACACGTCAAGTTCGAGAATGTGAGCTTTTCGTACGACAAGAAGAAGGATATTCTCAAAGACATAAGCTTTACAGTCTCTCCCGGGGAGACAGTGGCATTCGTCGGACAAACTGGGGCCGGAAAGTCGACGATTCTGAGGCTTCTCGGCCGTTTATACGACGTGACAGGCGGCTCGATCAAAATTGACGGCCAGGATATTCGGGACGTTGAGCTTTTCAGGTATGTGGTCAAAGAGTCTTGCCCTGCCAGTGGGCAAGCTGTGAGATGATACTAACATACCGCCGTAGCCTCCGCGAGCAAATCGGCGTGGTCCACCAAAGTCCGGTTCTGTTTGATGACACCATCATGGAGAACGTCCGGTATGCAAAGCGCGACGCAACCGACGACGATGTTTACGAAGCTTGCAAAGCGGCATGTATTCACGAGCAGATTCTGAACAAAAGCGAAGGTACGTTACTCCCACTTCACGTGGCCTGTTCGCTATGGAAGCTGACAGCATGTAGGATACCAAACCGTTGTTGGCGAACGGGGTGTTAAGCTGTCTGGTGGCGAATTGCAACGCGTGGCGATTGCGCGGGCCATTCTCAAGAAGCCAGCTGTGGTGCTTCTCGACGAAGCTACAAGTGCGGTCGATACAGAGACGGAACAGAAGATCCAGGAGGCTCTGAAAGTGCTTTGCAAAGGCCGCACAACATTTGTCGTTGCGTAAGTCTAGCCAGTATTGTCGATGGGTGATCAATCGCTAACAATTCAACAGGCATCGACTATCGACTATCATGAACGCGGACCGTATTATCGTTATTGGTGACGGAGAAGTTGCGGAGGAGGGTAGCCACGATGAACTAATCCGTGCAAATGGCAAATATGCAGACCTTTGGTCACGACAGGTCTTTCTCAAGCCCAAAGACACGGATTCGACAGAAGGGGACGAGAACGAAGATGGAAACAAAGGAACTGGGATCGTGAACGACCTGAGTACCGAGGAGACCAAGTCAGTTTTGGCCAACGTCAAGAGCACGACGTCGCAGAAACCGGCCGACGAAAGCCAAACCGACGGCGCGAATAAGAAAGCAGCGTTGGCAGAGGGTTCTACAGAGGACGGTGCGAAGAAAAGCCAGAGTTCTGGGCATAAAAAAGAGGTATAGATGATGCTACCAAAGCTTGTATTATTATTATACATGTTTGGCGGTGTCTATCTAACCCCTTTTTGCGCTACAGAACTCGAGACTCAATCCCGTCGCTCGGCCGTTTACCCCACGCTCTATGCCACTGTCATTATCACCCGCTGTCGATAGCACAAGTAGGCTGGCACCACCAGTCGACATGCGACCCGACATGAGGATTGTGAGCCCGACTCGACCGCCTCATGGTCCCTCGGTTCAATACTTTGCCCCGCCGTTTTTCATGATCCAGGCGCCCTACCCTGTGTTCCAGAGCGCGGCCTTTGTGAGCGCGACAAATCAGGGCCCGAAACCAGACGAGGTAAAACGAGAAGCAGGCCCTAGGCACCCAGTTGGCGACGAGACCAAGTCCCATTCCGAGGAGCCAATCCTGAGATATCCAGTCTACTCACGAAAGGTCCAGTCGAAGAGTGAGCCCTCTAGAGGTGATACTTCGAGCCCAAGTCCGTGAAACTCGTGCTTTCTCACTCTGGGTGCATCCTTTTATTTCTTGTTTCTTTATGATGATGCATTATGGAGCATTAGACCAGATGATGATACGAAATTTTTACGACATTCTTAGCTTTTTCTGAACATCGAGATTCTTTCTTGGTCTCATATTTCTTAGACCCTTTTACTTGGATCATTGGTTTAGACATAGATTACATGTTCCGACTTTAGATGGGCAGATGGGGAGAAACAAAACTTTTGATGGAGGAACTGGTTAGCAAGAAAATACGTTTTGGTGTTGATATTGGGGGTTTTTGTTGATGCTGAGAGAGAGCCAAAAGGCAGTGGTGAACCAAACAATGGATACATTGATAAACTAGATTCGTGATTAATACAAAAAGGCGGTTGGTTCACTGCTATTCTTTCTGACTCCGGGTGCTTGTACATGTGTCGACGTCGTTCGTTTGGGCTGATTCGCATTTCTATCCCGCACTCAGGCATATTCGAATATGGATGGGAAGACAGACTTCATCTTCACTTGAAAAAAACACAATATAAACATCAACTCGAAAGCAAAGTCTACCATAATTACGATAATCAAGCCCTCCCAGCACTAGAAGCAGCAACCAACTGGGCAAATCGACTCGCCGTAGTAGTACCATGGCCATTATTATTGCCATCTGCCACCAAAGCCAATGGATTACCAACCTCGACAATAACACCCTTATCCATGACAACGACACGATCAAAGTCCATAATCATATCCAGCCGATGACTTACGGCAATGACTGTGTAGTTTGCAAATTCCTGACGGATGATATTCTGCATTACGCGCTCGGTCTCGTGGTCCACGCTTGAGGAGACTTCGTCTAGGATTAGGATTCCTCCTCCTCCTCCTCCTCCTCCTCCTCCTCCTCCTCCTCCTCCTCCTCCTCCTCCTTTTCCTTTGGAGGGGGAGGAAGGATTAGTAGTAGTATTTGAGAGTATTTGTTTGGTGCGCTGCCTTTGGCGGAGTAAAGCCCGTCCGAGGGAAAGTAACTGTCGCTGTCCGGCGCTAAGGGTGCCGGGGTTCATGCCGCTTTGTAAGCCACCTCTCGACTGTACGAACTCGTAGAGTCCGACTGTGCGCAGGACGTCTTCGCATTCAGAGGCGTCGGTGCAGAGGTCCAAGGGGTCTAGGTTTGCGAAAAAGGTTGAGCCATCGGGTAAGAAGACTGCTTCTTGTGGGACGGCGATTATGCGAGCCCGGAGGGTCTGGCGGTCTATCCTGTCGAGGGGGATGGAGTCGATTGTGGCTACTATGGATATGCTTGCCGAGGAAGATACGGATGATGATGGGGAGATGGGATCAAGTAGCTTGAGCAGAAATCCTACCAGGCTGGACTTGCCGCTGCCGGTGCGGCCGCATATGGCGATTTTCTCGCCGGGCTGGATGGTTAGGTTGATGTTTTTGAGTACCAGGTTTGGCTGTGGCTTTTCAACAACAGCACCAGAAGAGGACGAAGAAGAAGAATAAGACGGTGCTTCTTCATCGTTGTCGTCGTCATCCTCAGCATCATAACTAGCCGAAACATTCCCGAGGACCACCTCGCCGCGATCAGGCCACTCGGGCGGCGGGATAATATCCTCCGCCTCTTTATCCTCGGGCTTGACAGTATCATTAAACGTCTTGAGCCGACCGATAGCGCCGATGGACGTCTCCAGCTTGGTGTAATACAGCACGATCCCGCCCAGACTCTCGCCAAATCCCATCAGCGTGACGAGCGACGCTCCAGTGAAGCCAGAGTTGGAATGCAATTTCACAGCGAGGGCCGTCAGAGCAGCCGCCATGACCATGACCACCACGTCGAGCACCAGATTCAACCACTGCTGGACCATGTACAGCAGGTAGGTAGGTCGTTGGCTCGTGTTGATCAAGCGGATGTTCTTGGCGATTTCCTCGCGTACAAAGCCGAATGCGCGGATGGTGGTTATCCCCTTCATGGTGTCGAGGAAGTGCGTGTATAACGGGGATTTGGCTTCTAGATCGAGAAGACGGAGCTGCCGCGAGGTCCGTAGGTAAAAGCGCTGTACTAGGTAGAGAAGGGCTATCAAGAACGGGTAGCTGATTACCAGGTACCACGAGGATGTAAGCATAACCGCTGCTTGGCCTATGGCGATAAAGACGCAGAATAACGTGTTGAGAACGGCATTGGGTAGCTCGGTATCTATCAGGTTGAGGTCTTGCGAGAAGAGGTTGGTCACGACGCCCGTGTCTGTTGTGGTGAAGAAGCGTAGGGGGGCACGAATCAGGGTCCGAAGAGCGTCTTGATGGAGGTTGGCGCCTGCTCTTTCGATGGCCAGGATGAGGAGACATATTCCTAGGAGCAGTAAGGCTATCATGGCGCAGAACTGGAGGAGAAAGTATATGCCCGCGTAGTAGGCGTACGAGTGGGTAGGATTGGGCGAGGAGGCATCGTTGGCCCAGTATGTGAGCCAGATAGTCGGGTAATTCGTAAAGAACCCCCAGAGCGCACCGCAAAGCAAACTGCCCGCGGCAACCCACACGCCCATGCTCTGCACATACGTCTTGTAGACCGAGCTGTCGCCCAACTGCCTGGCTGCTTCGGCTTCAGGGGAAAGCGCCGCCTCGACAGTTTTGGCGGCTGTCCCTTTGGTTGTCACTTTGCGAGCCAAAGCCGGCTTAGACTCTATCTCCTTAGACCCTCTCTTCCCCGAGGACCTCAGCGATGCCGTCTCACTGTCGGAAGAAGACGAGTCTTTCAGCCCTAATCGCTGGACATACCCCCCCTCAGAGCGCTCCATCAGTTGCGCAAAGCTCCCTTGCTCGACGACCCTGCCGTCGCCAAGAGCAATAATATAATCCGCCGTAGGCAAGTGCCGGATACTATGGGTGCACAAGACGACAGTAGTCCGGCGGTGCCTGAGCAGCCCATCCGGTCCAAACACACCCCTAAAGACCTGCTCCTCGGTATCGGCATCCAGCCCGCTAAAGATATCGTCCAGCACTAGCAAATCAGACTGGAGATACAAAGTCCTAGCCAGAGAAACCCGCTGTTTCTGCCCGCCAGACAATGTGATACCATCAGAGCCGATATTCGTCTCGTCCCTCTGCGGGAGAGTAGCAAAGTCAAAGTCGAGGGCGGTGGCCTCGACAACGCTAGCATATCTCTCGCCGTCGAAAGGAGAAAACCCAACAATGTTCTCCTTGATGGTGCCATTTGAGAGGAAGGGCGCTTGCTCGCAGAATCCGACATGCGGGAACCTGGTGCTCAGAACAAGACTGCCCGAGCTGTGAGGAATCTCCCCAAGCAGTGCCTTGCACAGCGTCGACTTGCCCGATCCAACTGGCCCAACGACAATAGTCAGCGACGACTTGGGCACTCGCATATTGATATCCCGGAGATCAAATTTGCCAGCCTCCCACCCAAAATTCCCATCCTCAATCACAATCGGATCCGCATCTCCTCCAGGTTCCACCGGTTTCTTCTCCTCTGCCTCTTTCCTCAGATCAGCAAGAACCTTTCGAAAGTCCTTGCGTGTCTCGCACTCCAAAAACCCTTGGATCCGGCTCAGACAAGCCAATCCCGAAATAAGAGTCGGAATCGTCTGGAAAATCGTAACCAGCGGATCCGTCAAGAGCAACAAATACGACAGGCTCGTAAACATGGTGCCAACGTTCAGCTCCCTCTGCGCAGCAGCAAACGTCACGGGCGGTCCAAACAAACTCGGCACAAACCCAAACACGGCCGCGGCGATGATGATCTTTCGAAACCTCGTCCCAGCGCCCAGCTCGTCGACCCTTAGCTTTTGGACAAAATCCCCTACTGCGCCCGCAAGTCCCGAGATCTTGAGGTTCTTCATGTTGCTTATCACTGTGGCTGTCAGTCCAACCCTCTTTTGCACTTGCGCCATCCACTTCTTCTGTGAGTCGCCGGTGTACTTCATTAATACCGCCATGCCGATTGCGCACGCTGTAACGACACCCATTGGCGCAACAAACGCTACGCCCAGCTGACGATACAACATCCACGAGGCAATCCCAATCTGGATAGTCGACGCCCACAGATCATGCAGAAACAAAAACCCGACACTGATCCGTTCGATATCGGTGCTCATAAGTGTAATAGCAGCACTCTCATCCTCCTGGGCACCGATCCTGACAAGCGTAGCCTTGCGATAGATCTCGGTAACCAAGATGGTCCGCATCATGGCCCTCGTTCGATGGTGGAAATACCAATACAGCGATTTGGAAAGTGCAATCCCGCTGTATATCAGTACTGCGGCCCCAATGAAGCCATATCCAACCCTGGCATCGACACCCTCGGGCTGGGCCAAATGCTCCAACAACCGCTCGATAAAAAACGGCTGGCAAAAGACAAAGCCCAGCAACGCAAATCGGGGAATGATCGGCAAGAGCAACGAGAGTTTTAGAGAGCGAGCTAGTAACTTGACCAGTCCGAATTTATCCCCTCTCAGCGTTGTTTTGCCTTTTCCCTCCTCCTCGAGCTGGTGCCGAACCCCAGCAAACTTGTCACTCAACCGGCCCCCATCAAGCGCCGTGTCGAGGGGATACAAGTCCTCAATCTTGAGAATCTTTCTGTACCCCTGCCAGAAAACGCCATTGAGCCAGAAGAACACACCCAGGGAGAATATCCCGCTTGTTTCTTCGGGACTGTGTTGTTCCTTCTCGGCTGCTGCCCAGCGGATCCAGCCTGGTCGTGATTTCCGCTGGGCTTCTAGCAGTAAAATGCCGATTTTCAGGATCACGCTTGTGAGGAATACTGCGCTGTAGACTTTGCCTGGACTGTGGTAGTTTGCTGGGCTTGATGAGACATTTGTTTGTTTGGAGAGGAGGAATAACGTCCTTGCTTGGGCTGCGTCGAGGAGGAGGGTGAGGAAGAGGTAGATGCTCAAGAGGACTGAGGGGCGTGGAGATTTGGAGTGGTCTATTAGTGATAGGGCGACCATCAGCAGGGCAGAGACCAGTTTGAGGACGGAGGAGGCGATGAAGAGTGGTGGGATTGCTTGAGTGTTGCCGCTGCCGTTGTTGAGTAGCAGGACGATTAGGAGGGTTAGTTCTAGGCCTATGTAGGTCGTTATTGCGCCCTTTTGGTTGTGTGTTAGCATGGGTTTATGAGTATGTGTCTATGTGAGGAAGAGGAGAGGGCCTACCTACCAGCTTGATAATCCGAAAGACCGGAGCGTCCACCACGGTGGGCTTCCGTAACTGCGAGATTGTCCGCCATAGAGACGATACAATGAAGAGCGCCGAGGGGACAATCGAAAAGAAGATCTGCTCGAACTGGAGATTGAAGTCGAACGATTCTTGGTTGAAGTCAAAGATATCGCCCCCGCCTGTGGCCTCTCCCGCTGGAAAGACCATCTTCCGTTTCTGCTTGTCTCTTCCTGTAGTGTTTGTCTCTTTCGGGGACTGGTGCTTTTCCTGCTTTCTTGGGCCCGAGTATGAGTGAGATGGGTAATCTGAATGCGAAGCTGAGATTTATCCTCTTTGCCCAGTCACCAGGGGTATCACACGAAACTGCAACTGAAATATCCCGTGACGGCGGTTTTCCTTGCAATAAAGATGTGGCTGTGTTTCTTTCCAACCATGTGAGGCCGTCCGTGCCTTCAAATCCTCAACAGCAGAGCAACAACACAGCCAAATATTGGATAAAAGAAGACCTGAAAAGAAGCAAGAGGAGGAAAGATTAACAAAAATGAACGACACGACACGTAATCAAAGTGAGAATTGAAGGGTTGCTCACTCATGATGAATCACACTGTACGGAGACTGGCCTCGTCAGCTCGGATGTATACCTTTCGCTTCGTAGCACGGGCCGACGGCAGGTAGGTTTGCAGGATAGGAATCCGTGAAGGAGCTGTCACATTGGGAATGATACTCTACCCCATATTTCATATTCTTCCTACCCCTACCCAGTACGGTCATGCTGTCCATGGTAATTCTCAGCACCTTGCTTTCTTTCTAGAAGCAATTTCTGTCCAAGCCAAAGGTCGCCGAGCGGCAGCGAACATCAACCGACCAGGAAATGTCCCATGCATGCACGTCGCAAGATGGACCATAATGCGAATTGTAACCCGAAAAGAGGATTTTACTTCGTCCTGTGGTTATCATGAAAGAGCCGGTGAGGAGGTGAATTACTCAGCAAACGATCCGAGGAACCAAAGTAACCTTGACCTCGATTAGGAAGGTGCCTTGCATAACTCAACCACCCTTCCAGACGAATGATTTGTTCTTCAGTCAAATCGCGAACTACGTAACCCGAGAAGCTGGATAGTGCTTCTGTTAATGGGCTAAAGTGACTTTGTCATTGTCGGAGGTGTTGTCGAGGATTACGTGGACAGCTTTAAAAGAAAAAGTTATCACAACATCCGGTCCCGGGCCGTAAAGAGGCTCACATGCCGATCTGATACGGTCGGTACCTTACGCAAAGGACTTGTCACCTCATACGTAATAACCCCCGCAAGCTGCTCGTGATTGTGTGTAACATCAAGTAATAATCATACGCACCTACATGAGAAAGTAAAGGCAGAGGACTAGCCCTAGCGATCAAATTCTCAAGTAAATCTTGTTGGGTAGGTACCTGACTAAAAGTCCATATGGGACGTTATGACATTCTCAAGGTTGAAAACTCAAGGTATCCTGCACGCCTGTAGAAAACAAACACAAAAATAGATTAACACATGAGAGGCTATGTACAGTCTGCGTATCTCTGTAGAAATTCCATCGCAAACTCCATCTCGTCCATCCAAAACCATCGTGACCAAGCAAAAACAGCGCAACAAAGCCAAAAGAA
The DNA here is from genome assembly GCA_033297075.1 of Rhypophila decipiens. Taxonomy (NCBI): domain Eukaryota; kingdom Fungi; phylum Ascomycota; class Sordariomycetes; order Sordariales; family Naviculisporaceae; genus Rhypophila; species Rhypophila decipiens. The sequence goes on along the minus strand of MU858045.1, from coordinate 716,891 downwards.
TGGGTTCCCTGGTAATAAGAGCTCCCTGTGTGTAAGCCGCCTACGCCTCCCCATGTTATGACTACCAACGTCCCGCAGACACCATGAGCAAAATGAGCGGCGAGCCAAGGATCAATATATACAGCACACTCAAGATGTACTGCTCATCCCACTCCAACTCACCAACCTCTCTTCAGATAGTCTCCCATCCTCCATTGTTGATATCCGCCTCGAGCTTCCGTGCAATATAGCTCGGCACCCCGTGATTCAGCCACAAAGTGCGCAACATAGCATCATAGCGCTTCTGATGCAAGAAGAGCTGCCGTCCGTGCCGAAGTCCAAGATCGACCTCGCCATACCGATCAATGTAGGGTGCGTTGCTAAAAGACCCCGACATGCGGTGCACGTAGAAGACGCAGCATTTCTTGATGTTGATGAACATTCCGATGTTCTTTTGGCATCTGCGTTTTAAAAAGTTAGTATGATTTTTGAAGAAGGTGAGGAAGGGGTACAAACCTTCTCATATGCTGCTGTGCTCCTCCAATCTTGACCTTCTTGTTCCGACCCTCCTTGTCTTCTTTTGTGCAGCAGACAGCTTGGCCGCAAAACAGCTCTCCACAAAACAAGCACAGCATCGGGTCCGTAACCTCCTTCCCCTTGGTGGGACACCTGCGCCGTGTACTTTCCTCGATGAGCGTGTCGTAGTTCTTGGGCAAACCCACCAGCTCAAAAATGCCCGGGTGGCTGACCATGGCCGAGGCGGGTAGTGCACTTAACGTTTCATTCTCGAAAACAAACCCCAGCGGCCAAGAAGCCTGGTGTTTGACCCAGCCCGAGATGAGTCGATGGGTATCAAGAGGCCAGCCGCACTGAACCCCCAAGGGCGTCAACGCAGCAAACATTTCATCAAGCGTGGGTAGTCGCAAAGCCTCGGTCAGCCTGTCCAGCTCTCTCTTCTCCGGATGTGGGGAGACATGGCTGTTGAAATCAACGCCAAACTTGGCATACAGCAACACGACGCATTTCCTCAAAAATGTCAACGCATACTTGCTCACAAACTGGTAATACCCTTCCCAGGTGTCCAATCCAGGCTGGCAGAAGCCTAGATTTACTCCTTGGGGAATCTCTCCGTCGTTGACACCCCGGCCATAACTCATATTTGCCGCCATGTCGAACTCGAAAAGGGACTGGCAAAACAGCGCCATGTTGGCCAGCTTGGGATCCATATCCGGACTGCGGTTGACAATCTGGTGCAGCCAGAGACTGGCAGGCATGTTTCGGCCCATATGGTAACAGACCTTGGTGATCTCGGCGAGATAGCAGAGCCTCACGAGGTGCGATATCTCAAAATTCTGGGCCGGTGCCACGCCAAAGACGCATTCGCACAAAAAGACGAAGGGATCCACAGACAAAAGCGGAGGGTATTCGTCTATTGGTGACACCGCGTTCTCTGTCGCCTCGCCCTCCAAGTACTGTGTCATGAACAACTGGCAGTGCTGACGCTCGGCCTCTTTGCGAAACTCGGTGTCAATCCTGTTGTCGCCCGCCTCTCTACGGCCGCCGACAGCAATGAAAGACGTGACAGTTTCGCTCAGGATCCGAAGCTGAGTCAATACCTGCTCTGGGATCTTTTCCAGGAATGTCATGGCGTACTCAGCCTCCACACCACGTTGCTGGATCTCGACTGCAGAGATGGAAAACCCGACAAGTCGAGCGAGTGCATCGCTAGAGTGCAGGTCATTGGCAGAATCCTCCTGGACCGAATCCAGATGGCGCGAGAAGATGCCATTCTTGCGAAGCGTATCCCTCAGCCGGCGGTACACGGTAACGAGCTCTCGCATGCTACTATTAGTATCAGGAGTAGGCCCGCGAGCAGAAGGAGTGCTGGTACTGCCACCGGCCGAACTCTCGGGCGCCGAGATCATGGAGAAAGTCTCACTGAAAGGTGTGCCGGTAGAGATAGAATTGGATCCGACTTCGACCCAGGCATCGTCCAGAAGCTGGGAAGACTTTTCAGCCAGGTTATTAACCATCATGCTGGCCGTGTACGAAGCAAACGATTCCTGTATCTCGTCAAGAGGCCTGTTCGCCCCATGAGCATAGAAGGCGGAATGCAGCTGTGTCTCGAGGAAGCTGGCAAACGGGGTCGCAGGTACCAGCGGGCCCGGATACGACTCTTCTTTACCCTTCCAGACGATAGGCAAGAAGGCATTCCCGAGAGCCTTGCATAACGGACAGACAAACTCCAGGCGACTGATATTCTCCGGGGGATGGCGCGCAATCTGCTGGTTGTGCCGGCGTATGGTAGCTTCAAAATAGGCCTCAAAACAGCTGTAGTGCATGATGTGCCCGCAGCCAATAGACACGGGCCCAGAGCGGCAGAGCTTGGACGGGAAGCCCTTGCCAATCACCTGGCGTTCCTCTTCAAAGGTTTCGCCAGTAGAAGGCTTTACCTTCTGCACCATCCGTCGATTCTCGTGTGCCACGCCGAAGGGCCGAATCTCTTCGGCCGACCGATCAAGGTTATCAGGAGTGTTGAAGGCTTCCCGGACAAAGTCGGCATCCTGAAAGTCTGTCTGCCGAAGAATGCAGCTCTCGGTAAAGAAGGCAAACGTGCCGTACAATCGCCGGTCATCCGTCTCTTCCTGACACAGGATACAGGTTCCTGACGGGTACCTCCAGAAGTTCCTATGCTCCTCGACCAGCGGAAGCTCCTCGTCCTCGTCCAAATCGTCAACGTCCCCCCAGTTGATATCGGACTGGCTCTCCATGAAGCTCTTTTGCTGGGCCTGGAACTGTGCCATGACTCTGGCCTGGCGGTCCAGGGCTGCTTTCTTCTTGCGTTCCCGTTCCTCGTCGCCATTGTTGGCAGCCGGAGACGCCGTATTGATGCGATCTACAGACAAACCAAGATGCTGGAAGGAGAACTCAAAGTCCCGAGGCCGCTTTTGACGCATTCTCTTGAGCATCAGAGCCACCTTGGGGTGACACGCCTTGAACTCGTCTCTGGTAGAGATGAGATTCAGGAGCGAAACAATCGTCTTGGCCTCTCGGGCATCAGACATGAAATTGCTCCGAGCGGGTGACGATAGAGCATGTGCAATGAAAGAATTCTGCTGCGACTGACCATCCTCCTCGGAAGTGTCTTCGATGATAGCCGTCAGGATCAAGTGGAGGAGGACTTGCAAATATGTCTCCACCCGTGTGGCAGGAACCTGGGGTGTTATTTTGGGATATACCAGTGCGTAGAGCAGCGAGTAGTAGACCACTTGAGCAAAGATACCGGTGCCAGTAAACCTAGAGAGTCCGGCAAACACCGGAGACGTGGTAGGACGCAGCTTGGGTTCATAGACGATGTCTTCGATCGGCTTGCCAGTACGCTTCGCCATAGATTTCCGCCAGACAAGCTCCGATTCCTCTCGCTGGTTCTTGTTGTAGTGGGCAATGTATGGATCAACGTCCTCGACGTACTCGGGCCTGAGCTCAAAGGTTCCAACATCCGTCAAGCCCTCAGGCGACTTGAAAGTCGTCATCTCGTCCAGCAGGGCGTGGAAGTCTTCGTGCTCAGCAAACTTGTCGGGCAGCTTGTTGCTAATTTCCGAGAAGGACAGAGGCTTGAAGCACAAAATGTGGGTGATGTCCCGACGCATAGAAGCAATATGGTGACTTTTGCCATCATCGCTCGGGATCAGGCACGTCCGATCGCTGAGGAGAACGATGAGAAGATGCAACATATCCTCGACCACGTCGAGATGTTGAAGGTCGTCTTGAGCCTGTGATTTCTGCTCAAATATGCCCTTGACCCATTTTTCCATGCCGAAACGATCAATAATCGACACCAGGACGCGGCTAGGGTCGCAGACAACGAGCGCCGTCTGGAGGAGGAGAATATCACGATGATGAGAAACGTCCCTCTGCGGGGCTCCACGATAGGTGATGGCTTGGTGACGAAGACTGAGACCATTCCTGATCCACATGCCGGCCTTCATCTGCGCCAGCCAGGCACAGACGCGAAGCGGGAAGTCAAAGGCAGCCATAAGGTAGTCTTCTGGGCTGTAGTCGCGTCCCGGGATGACTTTCTTACCCATGGAGCGAGGCTTCGATATGAGGTCCAATTTGCTGAAGGTCAGGAGCGACCTCAATTGCTCGATCGGCATGGATTTGCCGCACTCGATCAACCAGGATAGGGTGTAATGAAGTGCATGGTGGAAGCTGATGGGCTGCTCCTCCACAACGAACTTGACCACTTCAAACTGACGGCCCGGCGGCTCGAATTCAAAGTCGTCCAGGGTCTTGAACCTGACCTCATCCTTGATTTCTGACTGGCTGAACCGTCCCCGCTCAGCTCCAATAGAGTTGATGATGACCGACTTGGCCACGAGACGTATGGCCTTGGCCACGTAAAGGGAGTCGGCTTCCTTGACATTGCGGAACGCATCCGAAAACTGTCGGCAGAGCCTGTTGATCTCACGAGTAACGAGTGAAGCGCTTATCCAGCTGTCTGTCTCATACTCGACATGATCACCAATAGCTCGGACGTTGGGGCAGATGCCCTGGTGCAGCTTGACCAAGTCTAGGAACTGCATGATATAGTCGTCCTCGGTCCTGAGCCGCTCCTGGACATGGGGGGAGGCGAGGAGGTACTTGAGGTCCATAAAGAAATGATACATGCGTCGGTTGGTCACTGAGCCACTATCAAACGCCAAGACGGCACTGGACGACACGTCCCACGGATGCCCTACTTGGCGAGTAGTCAAGAACGTGTACAAGATGGCCATGAGACTAGTGAGAAAGTTTCCTCTCTCCACGATCTCGTCTGTGATGGAGGGGGTAGTCAACATTTGCAGGGAAATGTTGATGATGGAATGATCTGGCTCGCGGTCCCCAATAAGGTACAGCTGAGCGAGTGTGGTATAGAGGCCGGCGAATCGAAGCCCCAGTATGCGCTTGAACTCGGGAATGGTGACCACGGTCGAGATGTAGAGAGAGCGGAGGTTGTTACGCACTCTCTTCCACATCCTCAGGTCGAAGAGGATCATCCAGTCGAGGCGCACACGCTCAAAAAGATCCTCGGCAACGGGAATATTTTCTTGTTCCACGTAGCCAGTCGGAGTGCTCAGCCAATAGCGGCCCGGGTTCGGCGGCGATGTCTTTCCTTTGCTCTGGCCAGGCGTCTTTGGGACGTCAATGTGGGCTTTGGCATAGACCGTTGGGGCTATGAGAGGCTCCGCCGTGTCTGAATCAGATGGCGTGAGTTCGCGTTCTCTGACGTTTCGGCGCGGAGCCGCGGCAGCGATGGCTGGAGGAGGCGGCGGTGGAGGCGGAAAAGCCGCGTTTCTCGTCTCGTCTGTCTCCTGGGCAGCGTCTTGGTCCCAGTCTTGCATCGCGACGTCGTTGGTGGCGGTTAAAGGGATTCTCATGTCGATCATCATGACATCGTCGTCGTCGTCAAAAGCGTCCCCGTCGCCATCGACATCACCGTCCTCGTCCATCTCCCCACTGTCAGGGGTGTGGTCTCTAGCCTCCTCATCGTCGTCGTCATCGGCATCATCATCATCGCTCTCTTCCTGGGCGAGCTGAGCTATTCTGCGAGCACGACGAGCATTCAACCGCGCCTGGAGGAGAATCCGGTCCTGTTCTATGACGAAATCGGCTTCCATTTCGGTTTGGTCGATGAGATCTTCATCATCAATCCCGTCCTTGCCGACCTCTGCGTGGGTGGCCGGGCTGCCTCTTTTCCAGGGCTTGAGCATTTCCTCGCAGACTATCGTCCTCAAGATGCGAGCATCGCCCCCGACGCTGCTGCCCGCAATGTCCCTGAGCCATTCGATCATGGTCTCGCACATCTGTTCCCTGAAGGTGTCGCGCGAGGATCGAATCGTGACGGTGACTCTGATTCTCTCCAGCACATCGGCCACCTGAATGAGCTTTTCGACGCTCTCGTCGTACATCAGGATGGCTCTCCCGACGGCGTCGACTTCGTAGGCCTTGGCATTGCCCGTGGCAAGAGTAGTGCTGCAGGCCCTGGCGACCTGGTCTCTAACATCGTCGATGGTATGCTTCTCATCGTTCCACAGCAGAACCGCCCACTCGCCTGGGGGCTCGGTGTCACCGCCAAAGTAGGTTGATGATAGTCTTGACATTTTCTCATCTTGCTCGATCGATTTCACCGTCTTTTTCTGGCGCAGCTGTTCGGGGGCGCACGAGATGACGTCGCACATATAGTCGAAGATGCGCCCTACCGTCATCCGGATGCTAGCAGCCAAGTCTTCAGGAACAGAGGGAGCAGCCGCAGCCTTTCCTTTGCCCTTGGCGTCTTTGGTTTCCCACATGGAGTGTATCGTGCAAAACACTGGTCGTTTCCACGCTTCTTGATCGCCGCAATCGCAGCATCCGCTGTTTCCGGGCGAGATGCTGATTCTGACGATATGGCCCGTGTGATCTGTAGCATCAAAGCATTTGCTGCACAAGACGCAGGTATCGTCGGCGCTGCAAGTGCGGCATGCGTATGTGGCCTCGCCCTGTGTGAAGATATGACCACATACAATCCCGCGAGCGTCTTCGGTGTACTCGGCCCCTTCGACAGCGCCCTGCGCTTCCTTGAGCTTTAGTGTTCCGCCTCGCGCAGGGCCGCCCGTGGGGAACAACAAGCTCATGTATTCGGCTTTTCCGCCCGCCATGGACCAGAACAGGTTGGCAAGAAGATCGTTGGCCGCTTCTTGTGTGTAGCGAAACTTGTAGCGACTAGGGAGCTCGAGCAGCAACTGGCAGAGTTGCTGCTCTGCCATGGACATGGCTGGCGTATCCATGATGGGCAAAGTATGAGGGAAATTCTCTGCTTAGGTGTAGTCGTATTCGCAGTCGCGTCAATGAAATGGTGGCCTTGTTGTGGTATTTGTCGAGAATAAAGGAGGCTCGACCAGCGTGAAGATGAATGGCGGCAGGTTCGAGGTTGAGGTGTGAAAGCAAGGCCGCGACGTCGCGGTGGATATCTATGGCCGCCTGTTGCTGATCATTCGACGACAAGAGGCGGCTTTCGTGCTTGTTTGCGGTTCGTTTTCATAGGAGCTCTAGGGTGTTGGTCGAGTGTGCTGCCCTGCATCAAGATGAACACAAATGTTTAGAGTTTGGGTTGGGGTTGGAAGGCGAAGACGGGAGCTGCCTTAAATCAGTTGACGACTTGCGGTCAAGGAGGGGCTGGCTTCCGGGGGGAATAGTGGGACAACACTGCGGCTGCACGTCAGTCATACAGCAGTATCGCCCCTCGAAACAATACGCCAAGGTATTGTATCATGGAGCACTTTTGCACGGGGAGTTGGTTCTAGATACGATCTACCTACGTACAGTACAGTGTGTAGTGCCCTCGCGTGGAATGCATTTGTATCTCTCATCCAGAGTTAGCTACGGATTCGTCCCTGACCTGTCATCCTCACCAAGGTCAAATGTAAGAACTGGAAATCATCGGCCACTCATTTCGACGGTTCTAGTGACGATTGCATGATATGCCTGGCATATTAACCATACCGTGTGACTCGCCTCATGCACACAAAGAGCTTTCGGACAAACGACCCGCCTGTAGCTGGACATGAAGCCTCCAAGTTCGCCAACATAGCAGAACAGTGCCAACATAGCAGAACAGTGTAAGTGTTCAGATTCACGAAGCACAAGCTGGAGTGGATCAGACTTTGGCCAAAACTTGCTTTGCTCTATCCTTTATTGCCCAACCGTCAACCCTGACCTCGAAAAATATACACGCCCAAGGGTATGCGGGCCCCCGGTGAGCTTGAATTTTATGTTTCTTTTATAACAGGCTGAGACATGTCGTTCCATCGATTTACTCGTCGTCCTCGCTGGCCTCGACGTACTTGTGGCGGATGTCCTTCCATTGGCGCTGTATGTGCCTGTTGTTAGCCATATCCTTGCGATTCGTTCGGGGAGTATATCGGTCGTTCTTACACCGCGGTTGTTGTAGTCCCAGACCTTGTTCATGGTCGTGTCGTAGAACCTGCCGTATCGAAATGTTCAGTCCATCAAGCCCAACCAAATCTCCGGATCCGCCTCGACTCCGAGGGTCGCCTTACATCTCCCAGCCAAAGGCACCAGCAAAGACAACGCCCAACATGACGTAGTTCTTCTTGAAGAGAGCACTGAGAAGAGGTACGAGGTTAGCTCGGGAGCTGAGTCGTCGTTGTATTCGGAGGAACTTGCTTGTAGAGGAAGGGGCGCGGTGCGACAGCCTGTAAATCAATGCGCGATTAGCCTTGACAAACTGTAGCCAGTTGCTTTGAGCGACCGAGTCATCCTACCATTTTGGACGACGGTTTTCCTGTCTGAGCCTCGGGAGGTGTCAATTGAAGGTTCGGCTTCCGCGGTCGATGTGGTGCGGGTGGGAGCGAGGTCGAGGGATGCTAAAGGTGATTTTGATGCAATTGAATTGAAGCAAAACCGACTGCTGGGCGAATGGGAATTGGCTGACCGGAAGCTTCCGGGGCGGATGTGATTGGTCAAAGCTTCCAGGTCCGCAGAATGAGCGCCAAGCCAAGGCTGTCACAACCCAACTGTGGTGCGATGATGACAGACCTGAACCCCGCCAGAATACCAGCAACTGCGCATTTTTCCTGATCACAGCAACCTCCGCTCGACCAGGGAGTCCTTTGGACTTTTCAATTCAAGCCAATCGGCCTGGTTTTCTTGATTTCTTCTCCTCAGTTCTCCAATCATTGCACCAAGCTCGCGCAAACTACGACTTTACGTTCTCACCATTCAAAGTCTTTTCCACGATGCCCTCCCAACCAAGCGCGTCGGGTATTGTTACCGACGAGAAGAGCGGCACAAGACACATCCCGGAGTCGGTCAGACCAGACGGCACCACCAGAAAAGCCATCAAAATCCGTCCCGGATACCGCCCGCCCGAGGATGTCGAGGTCTACAAGAACCCCACGGCTGAGAATTTTCGAACACGCGGAAAAGGTCCCATCCCTGGCGCTGAAGGATTAAAGGAAGACACCAAGCCAGACCAGTCAAGCGCAGCCAACAAGAACGCCAAACGACGCGAGGCGCGTAAGAAGGCCAAAGCCGCCGAAGAAGCGAACCCCACTGAGAAGGGCTCGACTGCCAACACTGCTCAGCCCAAGGCCGAAGAGCTGGACCCCGAGGCTGAGAAGGAGAAGAAGGCGCGGACGCTCAAGAAGAAATTGAGACAGGCCAAGGATCTCAAGGACAAGAAGGATGGGGGCGAGGCACTGCTTCCCGAGCAGATTGCCAAGGTTATCAAGATTAACGAGCTCATCCGCGAGCTGGACGCGCTGGGTTTCGACGCCGAAGGAGAGCCCAAAGGTGCGAATGATAAGGCCGACCAACCTGACGGGGAGAGCTGAATTTGGCGATTAATGGACTTTTTTTTTAATTTTGAAGCTGTCTGGCATGTTGTAAAATGCTGCTGCAGACAGGTAAGGAGTCTGGCACTAGCTGGTTTCGATTTGTACCTCGGGTACAGGTCAACCATCGGTTCGCCTGAAGTTCTCCTAAGCAAAACACTGGGTGACTCGAACCTTGGATTTCATCCAGATGATGCTTCCCGGTCGACGAATTTTTGGCTCACAAGAGTAACCTGGCTTCAGTTACAGGTTCGAGAATCTTGTGGTTGAGCCTACTCAACAGTAGAGCTGCAGATGGAGCTGGCCGTGATGGTTCGAGTCACGAGCGGGCAGAGCCTGGGATGAAGTCTCGATTTTGGAGGATCATTGTAAGCCGAGATGGAGATGTGTTCCAGTGGACGTCGGGGTTAGCTCTAGTAGCCTGGAATGGTGCTGAAAGTGTCACTGCGAGAAAAGCGAGTTTAATCTACGCTTACATTTGGTGGACGGGGCTAATTACTCCAGATATATCAATACTTTCAGCCTGGGGATCTGTGTGTATATCCACCATTAGCACTAGCAAAGGTCAAAATAATACGTTCGATCTCCAATCACTTCATGGGATCACTTTAAAGATGGCAATCGGGCTTCCTGACTGTTTGATGGCTGTTAATTTCAGGGCTTATCTTGACCAAATCCTACACTTAATCGCACACTTCTGATACCACTGCCTGCCCACATTTCCAAACTTGCCGATCCATCTTACAAGCGTTCCTTGACCAGGCCAGTTGGCTGTCTCCTCAGACCTTGGCCCTCCACTCCTCGTCAATACTCGCTTTCCCCACAACAGTTCTCTCAGCCTTGTCAATCAGAGACGCCATACTCTTCATCGACAAGAGACGCCCTTTAGACTGTTTCCGACTAGCCTCCTCACGCCCATGATCATCATCACAACCAAAGAGCCTGCTCCTAAACCCCGAGTAAATCTCAAACCCCCTCAGCAACCAATAATCATGCCCATAACACAATCTAATCTCCTCACCAAACCTCGCCCCCTTCCCCCCACGAGTAGTTCCATCAGAATGATGCGAATGCCCCTCACCACCACCCAAATAAACACCCATCTCCCTCAACCCCCTAACAAACCGCCGAAAATTCTTGGTAGGCGGCCGATAATGCCCACTCAACGGACTCAAACCCGTGACTTTGCCTTCTTTGACGGAAATCATGCCCGCGGCCGAGACTCGACTCCCTCGTACAAAGGACGTGTGTTGAAATGATCCGCTGTCTTTGATACCAATGTATAAGCGGCCTGCTGAGTCGGCTACGAAGATCCAGGGCTTAGAGCCCCATTGTTGGCGGAGGAACTTGTCGAGGAGGTAGCTGGCGGGTGAGTTGCCGTATTTCAGCTTGTTTAGGCCTTTGCTACTGCTGGCGCTTCTGTTTCTGGGCTTCTTTCCGACGTCGACGTCTTGTCGGATATCGGGTCGTCGATGGCGGGTTTCCAGCTGGCCTCCTTCTTCTTCTTCTGCAGCAGCATGATCAGGAGGCACTACCCCTCCTGACGACAACGACAAGCAAGTAGACAGCGTAGAATTCCCCGACGACCAAGACGAACCAACCCGACTATTCTCCCCCGAAGAACAAGCCGACGAGAACCAATCACCCAAATGACCAGAAGAAGCCATCTTATTTCCCTCTACCCCACGAATGGTAGGCTCCCATTCCGGCGCAGAATCATCAAGCGGCACAATCCCAACAAGACTATCCCGCCACCTCAACCCGTCAGTATCAACAGGCACGCCATTCTTGGCCCAACAAAGTCGCCCCCCACTCCCAACAACAACACGGTAGAGTTCTTGTTCTTCAAACGAGAGATAGCGAATCTGTTCGCGCTCGAGTTTCTCCCGCGAGCAACCGTCCCCGTTGTTTAGACCGAGATCCAAAAATCGTCCTGCACCGAAATCTAGCCAGAAAAAGAAATTCTCCGTAGTAGGTGATTTCTTCCATTCTTGGTGGTACAGAAACAGATTTATCCCGTAGCGGTGTTTTGTGTCTACTAGTTCGAGGAGGTAGAGCTCGTTTATTATTTTTGCTTCTTCTTTTTGCTTTTGATGTTCATGTTGGGCTTTGGCGTGCTTGCTGGACTGATGCTCCGAGTCATGGTCAGAGTGATAGGCCGAGTCGGATTTGGAGTGGATAGATGTCGCCGAGGATATATACTCCATCTCGGACGAGTAGTCTTCAGTATCGTCCGAGTGATCATTCATATCAGAAGCAGCCGCGGCATAAGGGTCGAATCCCGCGCGGCAAGCGACTGCTATTGCCTTTTTCCATCTCTGTCGGGCGGTCAATGGTTTGGGATGAAGCGCCGCGAGGAGGTCAGTGTCGGTCTCGTCGAGGACAAATCCAGGTGGAGGAGCCTGGGCCATGTCGGGTGCAAAACCCGAACGAGATCGTGGCGCTGTGAGGAGGCGGAATCGAGCTTCCCTGATGGCCTGGGTCCAGCGTGTTGAGGCGTCCATGGGCTTTGGCTGTTCGGGTAGGCCACTGACGTGGGAGTGGACAGTCGTAGCACTCTTGCTTCGATTGTGCTTGCTGCTTATCGCTGCTGGGCCGGGACGAAGCGAGCTTGACAAGGCCGAATGATGGCTAAGCCCATGGCCATCATGCTGCTCTGAAGCTCTGGAGTCCTGAATGGGTAGAAAGGTCTGGTGTTGATATCTCTGCAGGGAAGCTTCCGAGACAGCTCGCCTGTGAATTCGATTTCGTCTCTTGATCTGTGCCTCTTTTACAGCCTGCAGTCCGGCAATCCGGATGATTTCCTCTGATGACGGCGGGATGAGAGAGTCCAGGTACTCTTGGCGGTCCAGCGCAAGATGTGCCAGTGTGATGAACTGTTGAGATGCCGTGTTTTGACTAAATGGGCCGTCGATGTCACACGGCCAGGATGGCATTTGACATGGCGATGGTGGGCGGTGGCTAGAAGCTCGAGATTTGGTGCTCCGAGTATCGATATCACAAGGCCAGGATGGCATCTTGCATGAGGCCGCTTCTGGTGTTGTTGATATCATGGTTGTCTAAGGTGCTCTTGGTTGCAATAAGAGAATAAAAAATCCTTCGAGATGTTGTCTCTATCAAAAATACTCGTAAGCAATGCGGCAGTGCACCTGGCAGCTGCAAAAATGGTGATGAAAGAATATGGAGACACCGGGTTCCAGATCCCCAGGTCATCCAAAGTGTTGGGACGAAAGCATATTTTATCCCGTGTCCATATTCATCCTTCCCCCCCAGGAGCTTTCTCGGGAATCCATTTTGTATTGTTAGCTCTACACCTTGAAGCTACCCCGTACGAACAAAGACAGGCGGTTATGGCTACACAGGAGAGTCAGACCATAGCTCCGGGTCCACAGAAGGGCATCAAAGAGAGGTTGATCTGCTTTTGCATGGGTCCATCTCGTCGCACAGCAGAGCTGTTGGCACCAGGATAGGACTTTGATAGCCTACCACTGCCTGCCATCGGCCAGGAAGAAGAGCCTCAGAGCTTGAACAGCACATGGCGCTTGAAGTTTGCGCAAAGAAAACAATTCCCCGACGGCCAGCCAGGTCGTCCTGGGGCCGGTCTTGGAAGGTGCGATTCTCTCCTGTGATTGGTCGGCCAAGCCGAGGCGCAAGCTTCCCCACCGAGGCCGCTGAAATCAGCCCTACAAGCTCCATGCCAAGCAGAGCTCCAGACTTGATTCATGTTGGCCCGAAATACACGCCAGCTTCAAATGTCGAACCAATAAACGCACGACTTTTATCATCAACGGTACTTCATCAAACAACGACGGAGATCTAATCTTGTGCTACATCACCGACGGCGTCTAAAATAGCAACAACCGGGGAAATCAAACCTCCCGACGGGGGCAACCGAACCTCCCCTTTCCCACCCGCCCGACGGGATCATCATTCATCAAGTTCTCAGCCTCATCAACATGCCCATCATTATGGACCTACCTATCCGTATCCGTACTCCGTACCTACTCATCATGCCCCACAGAAACACTAACCCCCTCCCAATCCTTCAACCACCCAAGCGCATCCTCAGACGCCTTCTTGGCAGTCTCGTAACAATCCGCCCCCAGCACCAATCTCACAGGGATCTCCCGTCCCTGCGCAACTCCCTCCCGCGTCAAGACATCAACAATAACCCTCGCGCACTTGACGACATCGTTGGGCTGTTTCCCGCTGTACGCCTCCATAGCCCCCCTCACCGCGGCAGCTGGATGGTTCCCGTTCCCGCCGGCGGAATAGACGTCTAATGTCCTGGCTGTCTTGACGCGATGCCCACTGCTTCCAACGAGAAAGCCCGTCCTCGTGTACCCCGGCTCGATGGAGCAGACGGATATGCCGAATGGTGAGAGTTCCTCGGCTAGACCTAGTGTTAGGCCCGTTACTGCGAATTTGGTGCTGCAGTCTGTTTGTCATCATAGTCAGTCAGCCTTGTTCTGTGCTAATTAGGTGGTAGGTTTTGAGGTGAGTTGAGTTGGATTTATTTACATACAATGAGCAACAGCAGCATTAGACGTCCAGCTTCCCAGACTCCCAAAGTTGGCCAGCGCTGTCTGATGGCCTTGCTGAGCTGCTTCACGGAGGTAAGGCGCCACTGCCCGGGCGATGCTAGCCGTTCCAAGGACGTTGGTGTTGAATATGTCGTAGACTTCTTTGGCACTATTATTGCCATTACCTTGTTAGCATATGCTGTCTTTGCTCAAATCTCAGAAGAATCTATGTTTAGGTATGTACTCACCTAGCCTCCTCAACTGTTCCCTCGAGGATGTACCCAGCACAACTAGCAACATGGGTGATTCTCCCGTACAGGGCATTTGCTCCCTTGAGTTTGTCGCCGAGAGTGTCATCGTCGCTTGTCACGTCGAGGTCCATGACCTTTGCCCCGGCATCTGTGAGCTTGCCTAGCTTGGACGAGTTGCGAGCTGTGGCTATGACTTTGTGCCCGCGGGAAAGAGCCTCGAAGGCGATGGCCTCGCCGAAGCCGCTTGATGCGCCTGTTATGAACCAGACAGGGACTTGGGATGCTGCCATTGTGCCGAGGGGTTTGTTTCTGGTCTGTTTGGAGTTAGGTAGGTAGGTACAAGTGAAAGAAAAGATTTACTTCTTAAGAATATTGCAAAGAGCAAGTGATGAGTAAATGTCTGATTGCAAGCCCATCTATCTCTCTGGGCACCTTTATTGTTTATATAAGTAGTGTAAATATTCCAACTGTTCATTTTACGTCATGTCGGCCGCTCTCATCGCAACGACCCGGATTTTAGAAAGATTTACGGATACTCAAGAATCGTTCGACCATAATAACGAGCAGGCTTAAAGTCCGGTCTTGCGGATGAATGCCCGCTGTCTTAAAACGGTCATGCTTAAGAGCGAAGGAGAGAAAAAAAGATACAAGATCCGAGACCGGTCCTGTGGTCGTGAGCTTGTTAACGCCGATGGCAAAAGTCTTGGCATTGAATCCATGGTCACAGCAGCTAATCGCCGAAAAGAAAGTCGCAGTGGAACGAAGCCCGCGCCGAATGATATCAGGACATGGAGGAACTGCCAACGCCAAAAGGAGATAGCAGGTGAATCATCAGCAGACATTATATACATTTGATTGCAGTCTTCCAGTTGCCACCTTATTGGCACCGAAGCGCTGTTAACACCCAAAAAGCTGATTATATCCGAATATTATTTCGTAAGTAAATCTTACCGCCAGTCTATGTACTCAACGCGGTGATTGCGCCCGCAAACTATGTACAAATGAAAATACTGTCTTCCAAGCTCTCTTGAAACCCTTCCGAGTCCCTCATTTCGATGTAGTCAGGCTTCCCGGCGGGTAGTATCCATACTGTATGCATGTATCCAATCCGCGACTTATTCCTGGTATTACGCGTCTTCCTTTCTCATTTTTCTCATGCAAAAAGAAACTCCTTCAAGACAGGAGACCCCGAGAATTCCGGGTTGAGAAGTATACAACTTGGGACAAGATGTTAGCATCATCCGTACCAATCGTAGAAAACGACATGCCAAGTACATGTTGGCGGTAAATGGCGGCAAAACCTACTTCAAGAAATACTGCAGCCCGGCCCGTCTCTTCTCAAGAAACTTGGGTCGGAACTTGGAGATGACGCTCTTGGGCGGCAGGACCGGCACGGCAGCCTCAAAGTTGGGAAAGGTCTGCACAAGCCGTTGCCTGAGATCGTCAAACTCTGAGTACCGTTTTCGTATATTCATGTATGAGCCCTGTTGATTGTTGATTTGACGGTTAGCATAAGGTTAAATCATGCATAACCGTTTCTCCCATTCATCAGATCCAGCAAACCTACATTCAACGTCTCGACCCGGATATTCCAAACCACAAAAGCCCCGATGTTCGTCGCGCTCCCGTTGACCAGCACGCTGTCCACGATCTTGACGCTCTTGGCCCAGCATGCCCGATTCCTGTCCCGCCCGTAGACGTCACCGCTACCAGGCCGATCGTCGTCGTCTTCGAGCTCGTTGTCCTGGAGCGTGATCGCATCCCGGGGTAACACGCTATCGACCGACGCATTGGAGACGGCGCGGGCGTGCCTCGACCCTCCTCCCGTCCCTGGCCGTCCGGGCCTTTCTTCCCCGGGCCGGCCGTGAGACAGCATCCAGTACGGAGGGGATGTGACAGAGGGTGAAGTCACAGCCCCGGAATTTCTATCCTCCTCCTCCTCCTCCTCCTCACCGAACAGGAAACTATTGCTCCTTGCAGGAAGGTCGTCAGCTTCCCCAAACAGGGACGGCCGATTGACGGTGCGCCCTTCGCCTTCGTCTTGGCCGAAGATCATGGATCGCGGGGTCTGCCGGTCCTGCTTATGCCTCCCGTTCGGGGAGGACAGCTCATGGACGCCATTACTGCCAATGGCGAGTTGTTGCGACGGGTATTCTTGCAGTGTCTCTGACGCCATTCAAGCCATCGGAGGCGAAACGTGGGAGGGGATTCTTTGGTCGCGGACTGGGAGTCGATCGGTTCGGCGCAACAAGTCGACGGCGATTGTCAAAGGCCAAATCGCTCAGGTACACAAGACAGTGCAACGGTGGTCACTTGTCAATGTGGTGGAACGGTGGTCTTTTAGCTGGATCTGGAATGAAAGAGGGGGAGAGAGAAAAAATGTTGAACGGCCGACTAGGACCAGCTTGGGTCAGCGCATTCGAGATTGCGACCCTGTTTGCTGGCTTTGCGCTGCGATGCGATTCACTTGTAAGTGGGGCGGTTAAATGATTACTGGGTCGATGACAACTTGTAGCTTATGTGGTAAAGAGTACTTGAAGAGTATCACACGAATAAATGACACGATGCTGGCTGCTGAATAGAATATGGCTCGATGGGACAAAGGATGATGATATCGGCGAAGCGTGGCGCCCTCTGGATGGAAGACTTGGACTGGCCAGAACCTCGAGCACCATCTCACGAGGTCGTTCTTGCTGTTCTCTTTGGGTCTCGTCATTCCCCACACGGCAGAGGTTCCGTCCAATCTTTTCGACTCCCAAAATCCCCGAACCGTCCGGGGTATCCGTACCGGGGTGGGTAGCGAGGAACCCGCACAGTTCAGGCGGTTAGATTAGCGGTGGGGCGGCCTGTGCATTGTTTCCTTACAGGGCTCCGTTTCACTGACTTACAGCGGCTCTTCAGCATCAAATGTTTCCCGCAAAGACCGACTCACGGGGATGACATTGATATGCAAATCAACACAGCATAGGCATGAAGATACAAAAGTCAATTCAGACCAAATTCTATGAATGCCTCACTGCTAAATGCACCACGACTCCACGACCCGGTCAAATTCGGAAGACGAGCCCCTCCCCCTTTCCCTCACCTCCATCATATCCCAAGAACCCCCTTTTCCTCACCTCAACCCCTATGCACAAGTCCTCAGCCCTCCCTCTCCAACTCGACAAGCCGCTCAGCAGTATCCCTCATAGTGACTTCCAAGCTCCTAAACCCCCCCTCGCCCCCCATCAAGATAGTATTCGCCTCATCCGCCTCGATCCTAGCAAGCGTAACCCTCAGATCCTCACCACTCTCCTCGGGCAGCTTTCTCCCCTTCAAAACCTCAGCCTTCCCCAAACCCCTAACAAGATCCGTATAAGTACTCTTCCTCCCCCCAATCAACAGCCTCTTGTTCTTGACCCGCTCCTCGGTCAACGCCCGTACATGAGCAGTCGCCAAGTCCCTGACGTCGATATACGACGGGAATGTGGTGTCCGGAATCTTGTCATACGTCCCGTTTATCAAGCTATAAATGACCCCCGCGCTGTAATGCAATCCTTTGACGCCCCCATGGAGCGGCTCAATAGGGGGGCCAAAAATCAAGGCTGGTAGAAAGACAGTAACGCTGAAAGTGGGCTTTTGTTGCTCGACAAAGTTCCAGATGGCATGTTCGCCTTCTTTTTTTCCAGAGCAGTAGGACATGTATGCGTTTGATTTGAGAGCGCGGGCTTCGTCTTGGGAGATGGGGACCCAGGTGGTGGAGGTTATTGGGCCGGCCGAGAGTTCGTCTGGTGAACCGGTTGTGGCTGCGTTTATGGAGCCGGTTACTACGATGCTCTTCAGGCTTGGAGAGCCGAAGTTGTGCGCGGCGCGGAGGAGGGAGAGGTTCCCTTCTACGTTGGGGTGGTAGAAGTGCGTGTCGTAGTCTGTGGTGCCGGGAATGTCGACTAGGGGTGCTGCTACGTGGGCGACCTGAGAAGAGGAAAGTTAAGTTTAGTTGGGAGGTGATAGAGAGTGTACGAGACATACATGATCAAACTGGTTGGTCTTGAAGAGATCTTCCCATCGAGTTTGGTTGGTAAAGTCGTCGACGACGACAATGTCGAGGTGGTCTTTCCACTCGGGATGGAGGGCAAAGATCTCGTCTGCTGAGGAGGCTCTGCGGACGGTGCCTGTGACGTGGTGGCCGGCTTCGATGAGGGCATTGATAATATGCGCGGCCACGAACGAGTTGGCACCGGTCAGGAGTGTGGACGGCATTATGCTGGTGTTTATGCTGGTGTTGCGTGATGATTGTCTGTTGGAGTCCGTCAAAGATATATCCTGGCAGTATAGTGTCAAACAAATTGAATTTGTGCAAGTGAGGTAGAATATGTCTTGTAGATGATCAAAGTCTGCTCTCACGATCTTTTGATACAAACAATCGCCAAGGGCGTTGACTTTATAGTTGAGCAGGTCCAGCTTCAAAATCACATCACGAATAATTATGAACAGCGCCTATATCGCAGCTGTCGACCTTGATGTGTTGTTTGCCCCATGACCAAGCTCTCCCCGTCGACTTCCCGCATGCAGCCATGCCTTGTGTGGAGAGAAAGAGAAGCACGTTGAGTTGCTTTGTGATGGCCGTCCCATGGTTCCAAATCACTTATTCATCCGCATTCAACCCCTCCCCGATGATAGGAGGCATGAATTCAGTTCCAGACAATAGGAATTGTGCCTTCTCGGCTACGCGAGCCTGATAGCAACTGAGCAACAAGTCTGGAGAGTAGAGTCTAGAATGGTCCCACTCAACCGGTATGATGATGCCAGGGCCTTAGTAATGGACAAAGAAAGGTACTCCCCAGAGCACAAGGCTGTGACAAGTCAATCTATTCTTGCACCCTGAATGTAGTATCGAGAATGCTTACTTTGACATGTTGCCTCCTATCCCGGCCTTCGCTTCCAAGAGAACTCGCGATATCGCTGCTCTATCTTCCTTCCAAATCAAGCTGAGAGGAAAGCTTGGGATTGGTCAAAGTCAGTGCCGGTGCATGACGACCATCGGTTCAACTTCCCCGCGAGAGATGTCGTACAACGATTGGATACCGTTCTTTACCACCACGGCGGAAAAGCTTAGCAATCATGCTGCGATCCATTGATCTAGAGTCCCCTCCTTCCTCTGCACCCCGGGTTGACTGGTTCAAGACCTAGACCGTTACACATCGTGTGATGACATTGGCCCTGGAGAGGGAGGACTGAGTAATCCAGTCGCAATGAGCCTCTGATGCATATAGGTCCAGGCAAACGACGACCGCGAGATTGTGAGCCTGAATTGTGGCTTGGGAGAGCCCGGCACGGGACACCAACCTCTTCACCGCCATATCATGGTGACGTTCGAGGCATTTGAACCTCGAAACAGTGAATATTTGCCGAGATATCTAATACTATGTGCATGAGAAAGGAGAAAGGAAGAGATGCAGGCGGGCGGACGGTGTCCGTGAGTTGAGATCAGGACGACACGATGAGCTCTTGAGGGAAAGAGAAAGGCCTCGCTGCTTCACCTAGTAGTTTTCAATTCTCGTTCGAGGAAACATGACATCAACACAGGTATGAATGATCCATAGCTCAACCTCCTCAAACATGTTATTTGGCGAGCTCAAGGTATGTGAACTTTGCTGCGAATGTTCTGCCTCTGACTAGTACAACTCTCCTGGAGTCGTGAGAGATAAAAAGAGAAATCCTCCATCCGGGGGGGGGTGAGGGTTTATACTCCGTCAACTCTGAACTTCTACCGCCGATGACTTGACGAAAGGGAAGGCGGTAGAGATGGTTTTTCCCTCCGCGTTGTCCTCCAAATGAGCGGTGGGTTCTCGAGATGCCGACTTCTCGAGGACCGAAGACTGAAGTTTGAGGTCATTGGTATTCTCCAACCACCCTGAGAGTGGAAGGGCGGGGCCGGTCCCGGGCTCTGAATCTGTGGAACCATTGCAACCACCCGGGTCGGCATCCAATCGGCGAAGGGACCGGGCTTCGGAGAATTACTTGCCAATCGGTGTGAAAGCTCACCGATCAACCGTCAATTAACAATGCTGTCCTGCCCATGACTTGAACCACCAGTGTTTGTGTCTCGGAAGTTCATAACAGCTTCGGCTCCGGCGCACCACAGTATCATTACC
This sequence comes from Rhypophila decipiens, assembly GCA_033297075.1. Classification (NCBI taxonomy): domain Eukaryota; kingdom Fungi; phylum Ascomycota; class Sordariomycetes; order Sordariales; family Naviculisporaceae; genus Rhypophila; species Rhypophila decipiens. The sequence continues at coordinate 696,627 of MU858045.1, read as the reverse complement.
TTATCAACGGTTTGCAGGGCCTTGAAATCTCGCGGTTGATAGTCTGATGCTCATCCTCGGTTGACCTGCATAGCATGCGTCACTGCGTGAACGAAGCTGTGATACTCGACACAAAAACGAGACAGACTTGTTCAAAATATTACGCAGTCTCGTTTAGGAGCACTGGATCTCAGCTGCTGGCTGGATCTGCGTATAAAGAGCTGTGAGACCAATCGCAGGGCTAAGATCATCCTGCTGGCGAGTGGCGTGTAAGGAGTTGGACGTCATATTTAGAATTCTGGGCTGTGAGATCGTGTCAACTGTATTGTTTATGCCTTTACTTGACGATTACCGACGAACCCGGAACGACTGGACGGAAATTCGGAACAGGTCGAGATGGAGGACGAGAGACTATCATAGTATATAGAGCAAAGAGAATGAACTGCCAAGCCCGTCGTCAGTCTTCATCGACCCAAGTGGCGTTGGTCGTGATGGTGGTGGGAAAGCTCGTATAAAGTCGACAGTGCCGTCGGACAACCCCCCCACTCTGTCTCGCCGCCACCAACAACACGAGTGAGATCCTTATAAGCATCCTCTACAAATAAATATGTAGCAGAGGGTCCATTACGGGCTTTGACTGCAACGCCAGACTGCAAGTTCTCACCTGCTATAAACTCTCGTTTTTTGCCGTTCCTTAGCCCAGCCAGCCGAATGTGGGGGAGGGGTTCTGATTGGAACCATCTCGAAATCGACGCAGTAGAAGCAGCTCGTGTTCCAGGAGCCAAGAGGAGGTATAGATATCAAGCGCGGGAGTTGATGGCCTGACCTTCTGTGTCTATCAGTTAGTGCAGTGTCTAGATCTGGATGTTTGTTAACAAGAGTGGAACACCGGAGCTTACGGTAAGAACTGCTCGGATGTTTCGTTTCGTTTCGTTGCCACATCCACCGCAGATTGTGCATCCTTTTCCGCGCCGTGAGACTGGAGACTCACCGAAGATAGCAAACAAACCAAAATCGCCATTTTGCGTTGTTAATACTACTGTAGCCGTCCGTGCAGCTGGTAGGACAACTGACAGCGACAGATCGGCACGCCGGCTGTTGGCCCAACTTTTGACATGGGAAACCTTTCGCGGGAGGCCGAGCTTTCTGTCACTGCCCGCCCGTTCAGATATGCACGAATCCGTGTGTCTACCTGGCAGCTCGGAATTTTGGGCGTGAAAAAGCATGCCATCCAGACAGGCCCGTAGTGATACGGACTAAATAGCGGGTTTGTTGTTCTCATGATCATGTTCATCTGATAGAAAAACAGCATTTGACCAGAACCCGAGGAATTTGATATCCAAACAAAACACCAAAACAAGTCATTGCATTTCATCGACAATGCATCGTTGCAGGGAACACGAGAAAATGTGATGGTCTCCCATTCCCGCCCAACCTCCGTCCGATTTCAATCCCCCGATGGGTCCTGATTGGCGCAAGCTCCCCGCTGCAGCAGCGTCATCCCTGCAAAGGGGGAACATGCGGCGCCCCGGAACCTCCATATCAGGGATAGTCCAAGCCCCAAGCTCGAGGCGCATATCAGCAGTTAATTGCACTGCAAAATTGGGCCAAGTGGACGTATTTTTTTGTAATCTCACCATCGTGGTCCCGGCGTTCATGGAGCTGGGGGGCCGGGGGGAAGAGGCCAGAGGCTTGGCTCCTATTTTCTCTCTCTTCCTTTAATCACTGTTTTTACTCCTACAACGGTCACTTTCATCGCAACGACCTCCTCTTCTCCCCAAGGGTTTACGTGCCATCACTCGCTCAACGCACCTAGATCTCCTTGGCCGTCTTTTTCTCGTTCGTTCGCCCTCGTTATCTTGCATTTTTTAATTCCTCCGGAGTTGCTTTTGTTTACCCGGGTAGCCCGTCGTTAGTTTACCGTTGCTCACCTCATCGTCGTCTCTTAGCTCCGTGTCTCGCGTAAGTAAATACCGTTGGAATGCAGTACTTGTAACTGGGTCAACCTTCTCTCCCCGAATGCAATTGCTTACCTGTTGCTCGTCCATAGCCGCGCCATCACCCAACCGATTCCCGAATAGCATCAAACAACATCACAATGGTTTCCTTCAAGGCCACTCTCCTCGCCCTCGCTGGCGCCGCTACCGTCTCGGCCGACTATTGGATCAACACCACAGCTGTTCCTCTTTCCCTGCGAAGTGTGTTCCGAATCTACAGCATCATTCATGATCGTTGTGACGATGGTTGCTGACAAGACAACAGTTGTTTGGTGCAGAGATCAAACGGCTGCCTGCCCCCTCATCTGCCAGAGTATTTCGCCCGGCCCCGTCATTGACAACTCCTGCACACCGGTATGTTTCCAATTTCCTGAGCCAGAGTCAAACCGGAACATGTCCTTGCTCACACCCCACCCCAACCCAGGAAACTCTGCAATATGGCTGCCTCTGCGCCAATCAAATGCGACCCAACCTTTCCGAGTATTCCATGACGATCCCCTTCCACACCTGCCAGGAATACGGAAACAAGTGCGTCGAGGAATGCGGGCCCTGGAACAACCAATGTGCAAACGACTGCCGTGAGGACCACCCTTGCGGAGCTCAGAACCCCCAGAAGGTGAACTCCACCAGCACCGGCACCCTCGCACCAACGGCAACACCTTCCAAGGACCCCAACCAGGTCTTTGACGGACTTGCCGGTGAGCCGACCGATCCCGCCAACGCGAACGGCAACAGCAACAACTCTGGTGCGGGGGCCCTTCACTTTGGACAGACATATGGGTTGGCCGTCGTGTTGACCAGCTTGTTTGCTGGATTTGCCATCATGCTGTAAAAGGCAGGCGCGACAGTTGGGTTCGTGGTCCCGCTGGACTAGGTCATGAGGAGTCGCGTTTGACGGGACGGAACAATGCTTTGGGACGCCAGGTGGCATATGTTCTGCAGTCTGCCGTTGGCTGATCTGATTTTCTAGTCAGCGGCAGATGCCATATCAATAAGCCGTCGATGTGAAGCAATGGCTCAAGAAAGATTGTTTGGAGGAGGACCTTGTTATAATTACTCACCTTTAATGTTTAAAGTCCGACACAAATACATACGGCAGGCGCTTTGGCTTTCTTTGAGGCTCATACAGGCGACAGAAAAATTGGGAACGTTGCATTATGGTGCTCGACTTGTGCTGTGATTTGCATCGGAAGGGGAGGATGAGAAGGGTTGAAGAATGAAGAATGAATCATGCATATTCAAATTGGATTTTGAAATCCACTATCTGGTTTTCTAGGTTTGTGACCTGTACGGCTTCAATTGTCAAACGAAAGCATTCTTCGTTCCTTCCTGGCCGGCTTGGTAAATACCAGTCTGGCACTTGCCTTGTGGTGTACTTGTCAGCTCTTGCGGCTTATGTAACGACATGTACACCTCCCACACCTGATTTGAGCGACCTCTTTCACGTGTCAATCCACTGCCTAAAATCGTCCATTAGCACAAATCTGGGGTGGCACAAGCACAAGCACAGGCTTTCAGGGACCGCTTCAAGTGGTTCCCCGGCAGCTGGCACTCACCGATTGAGCAGACTGTTGGGACCGATTGATTCGTTCAGGTCTGTCTCGCCTTCCTCAACAACTGGCAAAAGGCGAGATCTTCAAGACCCTGCAGAACCTTGAAGCGCTCGAGTCGCCGCGAGGAGGGAAAGCCCCAGCCCAAGACGCTCGCCTAGGCAGGGCCAACTCAACACTTGTGGAACCGCCATTGTTGGAGAGCAGGCAAAATGCAAGAGCAAAAGACGAGATGAATTGACGTCCCCCGAATTTTGATGGACCTGTTTTCTCCCTATTGTTGCAAAGATTTGACACCACTTGACCATCCATTTTTTCTTTGAATCATAGAATTTTCCATCATCTTTTGGTATCTCTTTGCTGCCAATCTCCCACTTTAAATCGCCCAATCCTAGCTTAACCCAATCTCGCCAAGCATGTCACATCAATAAGATCGGCTCTCCGGTTTCCCGTTACCGCCTCGTCGATTTTATTTAAAGCTTGTTGAACCGAGGAGGCAAAGCTCCCCGCCGCAACATCCATCCGCGATCTTGCTTTGCGACCAGAACTGCTATCTTGAGCAGTCATTTACACCGAAGCCATGGCTTCCAGAAATAGTAGTATGTATATCTTTCTTTATACCAGCATCTCCTGACTGGGCGCTCCAAGTTCCTGATTTAGTTTGGCTAGCCGCTGGACGGGTGAGCGGTGGCTTTTGCCCTCCTCTTTTTTAGCCCCTTTTCGCTGACGATGTGGTCCACAACCGCAACAGAAGAAGCTATTGCCGAATGCATCTCGGACGATGCTCTCATACACCTCAAGACATATAAATACTCGGCCGTCGACAAGTCGCCCATATCCCACTACATCCTCCGACCATATGTACGCCTCCCCTTTACCCCACCTTCTCCTCTTGCCGTGCCGACTCCGATGTCCCGAAGCCATATGACGTGCGCACGAGCTTGCGCGAGAGAAGATGAAGATGGAATCATATGCTGATAAAGAATACTATACAGTGGAACGCATTCGTTGAGCTTTTGCCATTATGGATAGCGCCCAATATGGTAACCCTATTAGGGTTCTTCTTCATCCTAGTCAACGTCGCCTTGTTGGTCATTTTCATGCCAGATCTCCTGGGACCGGTAAGATATTCCTTGCCCTGTATTGCAGCCAGACGGACACCGATATTGACCATGTTCGAAAACTTAGGGCCCCTCCTGGCTTTACTTTAGCTTTGCCTTCGGACTCTTCATGTACCAAACGATGGACAACGTCGACGGCAAGCAAGCGAGACGAACCGGGACATCCAGTGGATTAGGCGAGCTCTTCGACCACGGAATCGACAGTCTAAACTGCACTCTCGCCAGCCTGTTGGAGACGGCGGCCCTCGGTCTTGGCACATCGAAATCGGGCGTCTTCACTGCGCTTCTGCCGTGTCTACCTATGTTCTTCTCCACCTGGGAGACGTACCATACACACACTCTCTACCTGGGCTACATCAACGGACCAACCGAGGGTATCTTGATCGCCTGCTTTCTCATGGCCGTGAGCGGGTGGTACGGGCCCGGTATCTGGACGGAAAGACTTGTCGACCTGTTTGGTGATCGGCTGTACCTTGTCAAGGGTCTGGGTCTGACTGAGCAGGTCCTCGGCGATCTTGCGTTCCGCGACCTCTGGGTTACCTTCATCGCCTCGTCGCTTCTCTTTGGCCATATCCCGTTCTGCGTCCTGAACGTTGTCAAGGCCCGCCGTTCGCGTGGCCAGGCCGTCGCCCCCGTCTTCCTCGAGTGGACCCCCATGGCCATCTTCACCTTCAGCATCGCCGGCTGGCTGTATAGCCCTCATTCTACCCTCCGGTCCGAGAATCACCTCGTCCTGTTCTGCATCACTATGAGTTTTGTATTCGGACGCATGACCACCAAGATGATTCTCGCCCACTTGACCCGCCAGCCATTCCCCTTCTGGACCGTGATGCTGTGGCCTCTTGTCGGAGGTGCCGTTCTTTTTAACCTCCCGATTCTTGGATTTGCACCTTTGTCGGCTCAGGTCGAGCACGCCTATCTATGGGGATACCTCGTCTTCGCGGCTATTGTGTACTTTAGATGGGCGTATCTGGTCACCACCAGCATCTGCCGATTTTTGGGTATCAACTGCCTGACTATTCCGTACGAGAAGCAGGTAGCCAATAAGAAGGCTGCGCTGGAGGCGAAGAAGGCCGCTAATGGGCGTGCAAATGGGAAGACGCAATAAGGCATACGGAGACCGTAATGGGCGGTGATAATTATAGGAGAGAGGTGGGCAAGGTGAGGTGAAGGGCGTGGCGTCTGCCTTTTCGAGGTGTCTTTCTGGGAAAGCATCAAGCATTCTGTCTTCTCTGCACCTGTTTCCTCTTTCTGTTTGGTGGGCCATTTCATTCAGTCTCTAAGTCACAAAAGGGGGCATAGGGAGTGTTAGACGTCTCGGGAGCAAGCAAGCAAAGCAAGCATCGAGCATTTCGCTGACGGGCAGCGTGGCGTTTGGGGGGCAACAGGACATGGACTGATCAAAACCTCGGTATTGTCGTCTTAACAGCGAGTCATTATTTGTGCGGGTTATTGATTTAACAATGTTCAACCATCATGTTAAGCAGTATATACGTTAATGCCATATAGTTGTATATATGATCGAATTTTTAATATCAAATCTTTTGAATCTAAACCACCGGTTCATGTTGTGTGAATGTCTCTTCAGGGGCAAAGGGGCACTTAAGTCTAAAGTTGGGGGAGATTGAGCAAGCAGGGACCCCTGCAGCCCTGCGGCTGGCCGAGGCGGTTAGTGACACGTTCCTGCATTGGCATCAACGTGGAGGTCCAGCCTCTCTCACCTCACAACGGTTCGTGGGGTACATAACGACAGCTTACACGACATCTGTAAGTGATTTAATTCGGGTGACCGGTATATTTCGAACAATTGGTTCTTGAGGCCATATATACGTCTGTGTTCCGACCACTTAACTCTGGGCAAGGAACTTCAAAAGCGATGATCCGAACAGACAGCTTCACTTGAGATAAGCACACACCATCACTTGTCGTTTTCAACAGCCTCGAAAAACTTCGACAAAACCCATCTTATATTCAACGAACAAATGCCACGTCTTTAGGCCTGGAATGTCCACTAAAGAAATGAAACTAGAGTTAGTAGCAGCCACTTACCCACACAATCCTCCTACAAATACACCGGTAACCTTTCTCATCAGCGGTCAGCTAGCTAATTCACCTCGGGCAGGGTTCTAAAAAAGATATACACAAAATAAAGACAAAATGTCGTCCAGATGGTGTACCCCAAGGGGACCGCCTTCACCCAAGTCCCTGCTCTTCACCCTTGTCACGATCTTGTCCGTATTTTTCATCCACCAGACAGAAGGATACACGACCCTCTCGGATAAAAGCATAACTCACCTCGTATCATCATCTTCATATTCCTCCTCGTCAGAAGATACAAAAACATCGAACCACGACCCGGACTTTGACCCACACACCGGAGCCCTCCTCTCCCCAATCTTGATCCCCCGCGTGCCCGGAACGCCAGGCTCGGAAAAAGTCCAGCGACATTTTATAGACTTCTTCAGTAGCGAATTACCCAATTGGACGCTAGAATGGCAGAATTCAACATCGAAAACACCTGCTACTGGGGATACCGACGTTACCTTTTCGAATCTCATTTTTCGGAGGGATCCGCCTTGGCTTTCTCGGGGTACTTCTACTACGAACCAGAAATATGATGCGGATGGGGAGGAGGATAAAGAAGGAAAGAAATTTGTCAAGAGGTTGACGTTGGCGGCACATTATGATTCATTGTATCGGCCTGAGGGTTTTATAGGGGCGATTGATAGCGCGGCGCCTTGTGCGATTTTGATGGCTGTTGCTAGGAATGTTGATCGGGCTTTGAGTCAGCGGTGGGAGGGGATTATGAAGAAGAGGGAGGAAGATGTGGATGGGTTGGAGGATGATGCGGATGGTGATGACGAAGAGGAGGAAGGTGGAGTGCAGATTATGTTTCTTGATGGGGAGGAGGCTTGGGTTTCGTGGACGGATATGGATTCACTTTATGGGTCGAGGGCTCTGGTTGCTGAGTGGGAGGGGAGGAAATTTACTGGTGATGCAGTTGGGAAAAGATCCGCCGGTCCAAAGACGGAACTGGATGCGATCAGTTTGTTTGTGCTGCTTGATCTACTTGGTGCTCCGGACCCAAAGATCAACAGCTTTTTCAAGAATACCCACTGGGCATATCAGCATCTTGCGGCGGCGGAGGCGAAGTTGAGAAAGTTGGACTTGCTCGAGTCGACACCGCAACAGCCATTTTTGCCAGAGGGCAAGAAGGCGCCGCAACGGTTTACCGGCGGGTATGTCTTGGACGACCATGTGCCGTTCCTGCAGCGAGGCGTTCCCGTGCTGCATGTCATCCCCTTGCCGTTTCCAGATGTGTGGCATACCATGGACGACGACGGGGATCATCTGGATGTGCCTACCGTCGGGGACTGGGCCAAGATTGTGTCGTTATTTGTTGCGGAGTGGATGGATGTGGAGGGGTTTGTCCCTGGAAAAGAGGAAGGAGCGAAGAATGGAGGGTGGAGGGAGAAGGAGGAGCTTTAGGTCCGGTTGCTGTTGGATGCCGGTGTGCCGTGTACGACGGTCGAATTTAATGCCAAGTGTCTATATTCCTCAAGCCCAAAGCCCACGGCCCGATCACTCTGCTGGAATGTGAGCCGCAAAATCTCAAACACTCACCAAGACAGCCCACAAGTGTTTACATTGGGACAATATATAACAGCAATCGACGTGCCCAAGCATGAAAGGCCCGGGAGCTTGGGCCTGGGTTCATCCCAGGACCAGTTTAAAAACAACCTCGTCGCCGACATGCGGCTCGTTTCCCTCGCTGCTCTTCCTCTCGGAGCAGTGCCTCTGGTTGCTGCTGAGGAGGCCGAGGTCGCGGGTGGACGCAGGAGCTGCACATGGGATGAGGTCCTCAGGACCTTGAGACTCGACCAAGAGCAGTCCATCCCGTTTTGCCACAAAATTCTGTGAGGTCTGACCCCAACCATGGGAATTTTGCCATGCCCGTGCTAACCCATCTGGCAGAACGACAACCATCGTGGTATCAGTCACTGTGACCATCAGTGATACAACGATTACCACGCAGACGATAAGACCGACCTACACAAACGTCTTGGTCAAAACCGAGACTTCCACCGTGGATGACCAAGGCCTGATTAAGCGAATACTCGCCGAACGTGACGAAAGCGACGATTACTCCAACTCGCTGATATCCCAATACCCGTCGTCAGCACTCTCGAGCGCTTGCACCTGCTTGTGTGTCGACCCTGTTGCGCTGGTGACACTGGTCAGCACCCAGACCACGACGACGCAGACTATACCGGAAACAATAATAATAGATACAGCAACCGAGTTTGAGACTGTCACAGGTCCGTCGACGACCACAGACACGACGACAACTACCACCACCACCACCACCGTGGTGGTCCCTTCGATTGTCTTCCCACAGAAGAGTTTTGGCTCAGGTTTTACATGAGACCCGACTTCGAAGAGCCAACAAGGCTCGCTTTTTCACAGCTGATTAATAACCGAGACGTAATAGGAGTGGAAGATCCTCACTATCCCAGCAGTGGCGGCTCCCTGTTCCAATTCAAGGACGACGGTCATCTGGTCTGTTTTCTTCCTTCCGTTGGTGCGTCCTTCGCATGGTACCCTGGAAATCCCCTCGATCCGGCCGCGCCATATGAAGTGCCATTCAACAACGCAGCTTTTATCAGCCCACCTTTGGAATACCTCAAATGGACCGGAGACCCTTCAACGTACAGCTTGGTCCTGCTCACAGAGCCCTCCTTCAACTTCATGCAGTTCTGCCAGTTCGGGGATGGCGATTACCTTGGGACATGGGCCGTAGGGGCTGCTCTTGGGAGTGACATGTCGTGTACCGAGATTCCGCTGGCAATTGAGCCCCGAGTCTCCGTCGAGACCACATTCAGCTTTAATATCTTCTACCAAGACTCTGGGGGAGTCAGACAATATCTTACACTCGAGACATTTCCGCCCAGCCAAGGAGAACAAGGGCAGCTCTTCTTGACCATCACACCGAATAAAGATGGGTTGATACCATTCAGTATTTCCTACGGCCATTTGACACTCACGCCAGATGACTTTGTTTGGTTCTATGCCTACTTCTTGCCCAGTGATGTTTTCCAACAGGAGGGCGGCGGTGCCACTCTAATCCGTTTCAACTCACCGTCCTTCGTCAAGTTCAACTCTCCTGGATATTCGACGTACTTTGAGTGGGATATAGACTGGGAAGCATACGCCATTTACCCCGTTATTCCCGGGTCGGGCCTGCTCATCATGCAAATCTGCACACATCCCGATTTTCCTACCGGTGTTTGGGCCATAGGGCCAATTCTCTTCAATGAAGACGGCTACACGTGCACGGCTGTCACCTTGGGCATTGAGACTATTCTCATGAGCGAAACTCCAGCCCCGAAGGAAGAGTTCCGGATTGTATACACGCCAAATGGAGGAACGGAACAATTGCCGGCAATATACGGTCTTAGTATTGGGGAAGGGTCACCTTCAAGTACGCTGTTTTTTTACCGCTCTGTCCGACGACAATGAATTCCCTTTATTTTCCTTTGACGCCGGCGGGTACCTCAAGTTCTACTCAGAAAGTTTCCAGATAAGCAACTACTACGCGTGGTCACCCAACTACCAGGATCCTGTTGGACAAGAATGGGGGGGTCAAATCAACTTCGATCCGGCCGCCAATGTCCCGGACCCGTCGTATTACTTCCAGTTTGACGAGTTCCTACTTTTGGATGGCGTCAACATGCTGACGGTGTCGTCGCCGCAACAGCAGACGATCGAGTTCAGGGTTTGCGATGACTAGTTTGGAAACCTTATTTGGAATGCAGCCACGACCACATACCCTTTGTCCGGCTGTACGTCTGTAGACTTGTACATTCGACCTAGCACATGGCCTTTTCGGTTATCGTCTCGACGCAGCAGGACAAAAGCAGTACTTCAGGTTTTCTTATTTTCTTGTTACAGACATGTCCCAAAATAGTATCATGGTGCCAACCGCTGATATCACCGAGTCGGCCTTGTTTACTATTGACGGCAACAGACACCTGTGGTATGGGTTGGACTCGCAAGATTTTTCAGGCCGCCTTTTCTCGATGCTAGAGTACGAAGCATTCGTGCAGACGTCTCCCTACGACCTCATTTTCCGACCTTATCCGGAAAATTTCAATGGCATCACATATCTGGAGTGGGAGATTGTGAACAATGTTCTTACCCCGGTCGCGGCACCCAGCTGGGATGTCCCTCAGCTGTGCCTAGTTGAGCTTGGCACCGGTATCAGTGTGCTTGCCTGGGCTATAGGAACGAGTGTCTCGCAGGATTGCATAGAGATTCAGTTGACAGTCGAATGGCAGCTTCAGAACTTATAGTCATTTATTTGTACATTATTGAAATACAACCTTCAGAGGTCCGGGCGGCTATGTTATACCTTGTTACTCGGACCCATTCTCTCACGGTGAACTTCTCTGCAGTGCATGTTACATGGCCTTTTTATCTGCAAAGCTACATCTCGACTTGTGACCAACTTGGATTTTGATATAAAACATTGTTAACATGTCCATGGATAACAAAGAACTAGCTTAGTTCACAGTCCATGCCCTCCATGTTGCTCGTGGCCTGCACGGACTCAGTGTAAGTGATACGGGTATGCCACTGATATCCAGGTGATGGATAAGATAAGCAGCTTAAACACACACCCGGGCGAGCCTAGTCACAAACCGCTTCACGTAACAAAGTCTTGGCACATACTCCCGGACAGGGGTCAGAGCTCTCTACAAGAAAGCTGAACAAGTGTTCATTGAGTTTCAGTGTGGACATCAACGGCCGACCTTGTCCATCGCAGAGTGCACCACCACCATTTTGAGCCATTCCTTTCGTGATTACTTTCCCTTGCAGACTATTCAGAGAAAAACGATCCGGCGCAAAATCAGCACCAATGCGCTTTTTACAATCATTTACTTCAGCGCTCCTGCTGGCCGCAGCGGGAACTGCGCAGGCAGCTTCATCCTGGGCATTCGACGATGCGACTGTTTCGATAACTGCGAAGAAGGCCTCTGACGGCGGTGTCAAGGAGAAGTGCGCATCTTTGCAAACCTCCTTTATTCAATTGTGGATTTTGCTAACACATGACCCTTTCTGGTGGATAGGTTGAGCCAGAAATCACCCCTCTCGACACCTATATCCCTGGGCAGCACCGATGCGCTCAAGATCATCCTCACAGCCAAGGACAGCGGCAAGGGAAAGCGGCCACACCAAGCGTTTGTCATTTTGAAAGATCAGGAGTCGGGGCTGGAGGCGCCTTTCCCCATGACGGTCAAGGATAATGGCAAGGCCGTAGTCAATATCGTAAGGCGACACCCGACCCGTTGAAAAAGAAACGGAAGCTAAAGCCTCTTTCTGTTGATGTACAGAACCAGAAGGAGATCCCCACCCAACTGCTTGTATCGACGAAGCCCCTCCATGCCTCGATTGTTATTGGATCTTTCGGCGCCTCTCAGGGTGTGAACGCCCACGTCTTCAACCTCCAGACCACGACCGATGCGAGCCTCCCTGCTCCGTCGTACGAGAAGCCCATCCGCTATGGCAAGAAGCCCGAGATTCACCACACCTTCAAGGCTGATCCTCGGAGCCCGCCCATGGCCATCTCCATCTTCTTTGGGGTGGCCGTTTTGGTGACCATTCCTGCGCTCTTTGTTGGCGTAAGCATCCCCTTTCCAGTTTCTTGCGATCTCATAGATCATAGACAGTTGACTAATTCACCCGGCTCTCGAGCAGTGGTTTGTTCTCGGCGCCAATGTCAACCACCTCCCCAAGGCGCTTTCCACCGCTCCCGTCTCGCATGCCCTCTTTCTCGGTTCCATTGTGGCCATGGAGTTTGTCTTTTTCCTGTACTACACCACCTGGAATCTGTTCCAGGTCCTGCCTGTCATTGGCCTTGTGGGAACGGTCACAGTCCTCAGCGGAACCAAGGCCCTTGGGGAGGTTCAAAGCAGGCGTCTTGCTGGAGAGCGCTGAACAATATTCACTTGGCGAATTGGGAAAGTTGCAAGGGAAGCCGGGATGAGGATCCTACAACAAAACCAGTGGGCTCGTTATGCCTGGGTTGGGCTTTCATATATCGACTTGTCCAGCTACCTGCTTCGGAGAGCATGGAATGTATAATATAAAAAGATTACTTGATCGGGGTTTACAAGGCGAAAGCAAGATATGGAAAAATATGTCAACTATTTCTACCTAGGTGGGTGAATGCAAATAAAGGAATAAGATAATTTCAACGGTGGTGGTGGCTGCTCTTATGATATGTGCTGTCATGATTTCTTGTTAATGGATACTGCACCAGCGACTCAGGGGCAGCCTTCCCTGCGACGAACTACAAGCTGTTCGTTGCAAGTCCCATCCAGTCACGTTCTTTTTCCTTCCCTCAAAAGTTCGATAAAATGTCCTCAATGCAACGCTTTTCTATCCGTAGCTCCTGTTCGTTTTCCAACCAACCTCCTTCCAAACGTCATTTGCAGCTGGTTGGTGTTCACCGCTGCCAGCACTCTCAGGAGCTAAACCTGGGCTGCGTGCGCCTGCCCACGAGGCTCCAATGGGGAGCGCCTCCGATCTGACTGGTGCCCCACCATTCCGGCCGGGTTGTGGACCCAAGCTCTGAGTGCCCCACTCCGTGGGCTCTGAAAGCACCCCTGCATTGTAAACAAATCCCCTTTCGGATATCGCGTCTTTTCCCCAGAGATCCATTGCGACTTCACACCAGTTTGCAACTGCCACTGCTTGCGCGCTACACATTTTCACGCAGGATGCACATATTTTGGACCTTGAATATTTCATCCAAAGCTCTTTCTTGAAACCGACGCAAATACGATTCTGGCGCGGCCACTGGGAAGGCAGACTAACGATTGTTTACCTTTTCTCGGTGCAGCTGCAGGTTCACACTTGCGCCCTCCGACTTCCCCGTTTGCTCCACCAAACCTTTTGGAGCCACGACCGCGCGCTCGACTTTACAGCGCGCTCCCAGTTGACAGGGACTCGGATCACTTCAACACTCCCATTCCCCTCTCTTTCGTCTGGTCAGCCATGGACTTCAATAGCAATAAACCCCATGGCAAACCCAAACATGTATCTAGACTCACAAAGGAGATGCACGAATTCCGATTAAAAAACAATCCATTTAGCTCCCCGCCATCGTCCACAGGCTCCCACGACACGGTCAGCACCACCACCGAGGAACTCACCAGAAACCTCTCCAACTTCTCATTCAGCCCCGACGACGAGGGAACCCGAAGATTCAGCGAAGACTTAAAGAACCCCTCCAGGAAACCTCCGAGGTCAGGCAGATTCGGCGCCTCTGCGCAGCAGCCCGCGACCATGGTCAACACCTCAGCCATCGCCCATACTTTCCCCGAATGGAGCAACTTGGTCAACAACAATAAAAACACATTTACCTTTACCGAGAGCTTAGATGTTGCAGCATCTTTCAAGCCCGTCTCCAAAGAGCGCCAAAAGGAAAATATGCCCCCCACAGCCGACAACACGGACACATTTGAGGACGTCCTGGACGCGAAAAGGAAACGCTTCCGGCCCGAAATGCAGCCCCGAGTTGACGACGAATCTGATTGCTCTACCGTGCTCTCACAGACGACAAATCAACCCGTACAAGGATCGAGGCGATCCCGTTTTGTGAACGCACAGTTGGACACGGCCATGTCCTCTCCAGACACCCCAAAGCGATCTCTTCAGGACATGGTATCCAAGATCCGGACCGAGAAGCAAACAAAGCATCAAGAATCTGCTCACGACACCACGCCTAAACAGTCTCCGCCAAAAGGAGCCCTCCAGCAAAGCCAGCACGACTTTCGATCTAGCCAAGGTGCTGACGGGACTGATATTGGCCCAACAGGCCGCTCCTTTTTCCTCCCCGCCTTCCGCCACCTTCCAGACTGGACCTCGGGTACCCTCAAGTTCAGCTCCATGAGAAATGGGGTGCCGGTCTTTGTCAAGGCTGGTAAGACTAGCGTTCGGCTCGGTCCGGAAAGTGCACATGAGCCCGTCAATGCCGTGAGCATTCCTGAGGAGGACGAGGAGATCTTTGTCTCGATGGATAAGCTCCAGGAGGAAGTCCGTGAACTCCACGACCACGATGCCATGCTCCAACGCGAGGCCGAGAAGCTCCAGCGTGAAGTCAACCAGCTCCAGTCGGAGCTTAAGCGGCTCAAGACGAGGAAGCGGTCCGGAGACAGTGCTATCGGCTCCGACTCGGATGGATCGTTCAGGCGCAGCGCCCAGAGTAATCAGGAGCTTGAGGAGCAGGTTGCTGAGCTGCGAGGTCGGCTGGACCAAGCTACCAGACAAGTTGGCGTGAACGACATTCACAGCTCGGCCCTCACGGCAGAGCGCGATGAGGCGTTGCGGCAAGCTTCTGCGGTCAGGGAACGTGCCAAGAAGGTCCAGGCTGAGCTCGAGAATGTGCAGAGAGAGCTCGAGTCAACTCTCCAGTCGCAACAAGACAAGGAGACGATGGAGCTCGAGTATAACGCTCTGCTTACTACCAACGATAACCTCAAGCAGCAGCACGATCTGGCAGTGCGGCAGAGGAAGAAGCTTGCTGGCGAGTGCGACAGTCTCCGCCAGGAGCTGACCACTGTCCGGAAGGAGCTGGCCACTACCAAGGAGGAGCTGTCGTCTACTCTAAAGCGGTGCAAGACGCTCGAAGAGGAGAAGAAGGTCCTCTCTCAAGACCATGCAAGTATGGAGCGTAACAACGAGACATACTTCAAAGAAAACAAGAAGCTCAAAGCACAAATCGCCGCGCGGGATCAGCACATTGGTGACTTGAAGAAGGGCATCAGCAAGCGGGACGAGATGATTGATAATATCCAAGGCATAACCACCGACACGGCGGTGATTGAGCTCAATGCTGAGCTCGAGGCCGAGATTGAGCACCTCAGACGACAGCTGGAGAAGCAGTCACGGGGACTGCAAGAAAAGGAGTCGTCGACCAGCTCAAAGGATGCCAAGATCCGCGAGCTGAAGCAGGAGAATCTCGAGCTGGCTTGTGAGACGGAAAGACTCGAGGAAGAGAACCAGCGGCTCCGGGCTGATTTTAAGGAAATGGAAGACCAATGGATCACTGATCGACATAAGGTGGTCCAGTTGAGCCAGCAGCTTACCAAGAACAACACAGAGTACCTCCGATCGCTCAACGACAACACGGATGACTGCGTCCGTCTGGAGGAGGACTTTAGGCAAAAGGAGAATACACTCCGCGTGAAGCTGGACCGCCGGGAAGCTGCCATCAGGAAGGTGAAGCAGCTGACCAACAAGATCACGGAAATCTCCCAGAGGGAGCTGCTGATTGGACCCAAGCCTGCGAAGGTGACTCGTATTGTCGAGCCTCCCAACGACTACACTGGTAAGAGCGACGTGATGAATGTCGACGAAGACCCGACAACGGAGCTGCACCTCACGCAGGGTTCCGACTTTGCCAGCATCATGGACGATGAAATCGCCAAGCTGAAGCAGACCTACCGTGATTTTGAAGCTCAGGCGCAAGCGCAATCTCAACAACAGGTGGATGACAATACCGAACAAGGAGCCGCTGGTGGTGACACATTCCAAATCACCGATTACGACCTGCCACCACTGCCCTCGACAAACCAGTCTCGACAGCCGACGGGCATCCTCAAGAAATCCAGCCAGTTTGCACTGGACGAAGACACGGGCCGCTTCAGCGTCAAGTCTGCCCTGAGCATCGTGAGCCATCACAGCGAAGACGAGACCAATCGTACAGGCCTCTCGGTTCACAGCAATAGATCCGGCAAGAGCCTCCTCACCAATACCCAGGGCAAAGCACCACTACGCCCTGAATCTCGTCTCCGGCGCAACTCGGATATGGCCGCGCGCGTCTTGACAGAACCTACAGCCACAGTCGAGCAAAACATGACCTCTGCTTTCTTTGTGCCCGACATTACACTACACAGCACCAAAGAAGTCACAGACACAGGCAAGCAATCCATCGCCTCTCTCAGCGCCGAAGCCCGCCGTATTCTAGACGGCCTTTCCACGCACAACTGCTCAAACTGCCACGTGTGCATCCGCATCGCAGCAAATGGAGACCGACGCACAGCTGTTACCGCCACAGGCAAAGTCATCATTTCCGCAGAGGACGCACGAAAGGGCAAGAAGACCGTCTCGGTGGAAAAGCCCGTCCCTGTGTCGGAGCGCATGCCCGCAGGCGAAGAAGACGCTACACTTCGTCCGGCAATGTCACCGGGTGAAGCGCTCGCCATCGTGATCAAGGAGACGCAAGATGAGATTGATCATTTGCAGATGAGTCTGAAGAGGTTGAATGAGCAGTATTTTGGGCTGGATAAGAGTCTTGGCCAGCGAGAGAGGAGACGGCTCATGGGCGAGATTAAACGGCTCCAGGCAGAGGTGGAGAGTAAAAGTGGTGTTTTGTATCGGCTGTTTGATGTGCTTGAGGGGCAGAAGTTGGCTGGGCAGATGATGGATGTGGAGGAGGTTGATGTCACTGTTTTGAGTGGGATTATGAAGATGGATGGTCCTGGGGTTGGTACCGCCAGTGTGGGTATTGCGTCTTGTAGTCACAAGAGGAAGACTGCGACTACTGGGGGGGAAGAGAGGAAGAGCGGGAGAAGGTCGTCGGCGGGGGTGAGTTCCTCTAGAGATAGGGGGGATACTCGGACGCATAATAATGCTACAGGGACGACGAATGGGACTGAGGGGTCGTCTTGGAATGGGTTTGACTGAGTTACCGAGAACCACCGAGGGGAGCTTAGTTGCTGGTCAGACGACTTGGGGGGACGCACGCATACATACAGGGAATATGGCATTTGTATGGGAGTATGCATATGCACAAGGTTGGTCATGAGGGTTTTTTTTATTTTACGTTGAACCACCACATCAGATTGTTTAACTGGGTATCAATGGATGGAGCATTCTGGTTTTGGTTGGATTTCATGGCGACTTGGTTCAGTCTAGGTCCCTTGTTACTGGTTATGGGTTTAGGTTTTCTTTTCTTTTCCATGGGGTTTATTTTACGTTTGTTTCCTTTTGCCTAGGTTGACCGGTTGGGTCTCGTCGACCTTGTCAACTCACTCTTAGGTTAACTTTGTTTGGGTTATGTTAGGTTTTGTATTCTTTTTTCTTTTCCTTGCCGCTTTGAGTTTCTCTTTTTATAGGTCGTAGGCCGTATTCTCATTGGCTGGATAGGGGCGTTTGGTCAAATATGGCTTGTTCTGGTAAAATGCATTTCTCTTTTCATTCACAGTCAGGTGTACATATATCTTACTTTGAATGTTTCAAGTCTTCGTTTACCGCTTGATGACTTGATTCTTTTAAGTTGCAGGATTCGGCTCTATTATTGAGGTGAGTAAGAACATTGCTTATTATGATCACTCTTACTGCCATGAAAGCAACCATGTGGTTCGTCAAGACGCCAGCGTCTCCACCGTGTGTGTTTCCAAGTGTATCCCATGTCAGTGTATCATCCTTTGGTTCTTTGTGTACAAAACGAAATAACTTTACTCAATGTTGAGGCTTTCACGGGATCAAAAGGCCATTCTTGGCTGCCCCTGATGTCAACATTGCCTTGTGAACTGCGGGACAGCTGGTAGCGGCTGTTCACCCACTGTAGACTTTTCTTGGCGCGTCGAAGCTCAACCCCACCATCCAAGTGTCGCATTGGAAACTCACCACAAGCAAATGCGACCCAACGACAGATCGATCTACGAACGACCTTCTTTTGTCTTAGGATACAGCAATTCGAGAAATACACTTGCGGTTTATTTCCTTGTTCTTCTTATCCCGCAAAACTACGACCGCCAATCAACTTTCCCATCCGAGCAGCGCGACCAGGCAAAACTCGCAACCTCCCCGTCAACCCTCCAAGCACCAGCAAACTAACAGCAAATAAACAACCAAACCAGCTCTCCCGAAAATGGCAGACACAATGGAAATGGATCTAGACGACCCGATGGGCTCGCCCGACCAGACCCGCGGAGAGAGTGGCGGCGGAAACGGAAGCGCAAAAGTAGCAGCCATGCAGACGGCCACCAAGGCCACGGCTGTGAGGTCCATCGAGGGGTGGATCATCATGGTGACCAACGTGCACGAGGAGGCGGACGAGGAAGCCATCCACGACAAGTTTGGCGAGTTTGGCGAGATCAAGAATCTGCATTTGAATCTTGATCGGAGGAGTGGCTATGTCAAGGTATGTCTGTCTGTCTAACTTGCTTGCATACATTTCATTTTACTGCCTGCCTCCTTTTCATGCTGGAACTGTTCTTCTTCTGGGTGGTCTTTTGGGTTTCTGTGGCTGGCTGGCTCTCTTCTCTGGTGTTATTATTATCAAAGTTGTCTCTGTTCTGGCTGGTTTACTAATCTTCTCGAATGGTTTGAATATAGGGCTACGCATTAATCGAGTACCCAACCCTGGAGGAAGCCCGTGCCGCTATCGACGGCGCGAACGACACCAAGCTCTTGGACCAGACTATCCAGGTCGACTTTGCTTTTGTGCGTCCGCCCCCTGGCAAGGGAGCCGGCGGTGGCGGCAGAGGCCATAATAACAGCGGCGGTGGGCGTGGTCCGAATCGCGGTGGGAGGAGTGGACGGAGTCGGAGTCGGAGTCCGGGGCCTCTTCCTCCCAAGGACGAGATTTCGTGATTCTTTTTACAGATTTACCTCACTTTTGGGTTGAATTCCTCCGTTGTTTTTGGGCCGGGATTAGGGATAGCTTTGCGGGGATGTCATCAGGCATCATCACCTTGGGTCGGGCGAGAGGTATCACAAAAGTTCTCTACCTAGCCTGAGAAAGGAAGGACAATACCTCTTTGGTGTATTGGAAAAAGCAGACGGGGAAACGCAAAGGAAAAGGAAAAAGACCAGCCGACGTGTATCTTTTCATGCCCTATGTGTGCTTGCTGCTATTTTGTAACAAAGATCAGAATAGCATGGCAACATGGCATGGACATCGTCAAGAACACAGTTGGCATTGTGATCTTGAGAATGACCTGGTAAGTTGCTCTATACCTGTTAATCTGGTTATTACGAACTGAGCTGACTTGATTCTTCCTCTCACAGATATTTATTACCACTAGGTCATGAGAATGCAATAAATACATATTTGAAGTACAGCCCATGATAGAAGATTTTCCTGTGTCTGGGTTATCCACAAAATATCACTACCTCCCACCGGTTTATCCTCCAAACTGAAGAACTGCTATGTGGGTTTTCACTCATTTCTTTTCCATGCTTCTGATTTTCTCGTAAACAGACCTGAGACGGCAACATACAACTGCCATGTATGAATGCAAGATCCCCAACCCCTGTTGTTGTGTCTTGCATACAAGTCCCACACCGCCATGTCAAGCATCGAACATGAAAATTAATAAACCTCAAAGCTCAACCCGAATATCTGGGGTCAAGGTGATAGGTCCAAGTCCGGCTTGGTATCGGCTGACAAAGCAACTAATTAGTGCACAAAATACGCAGTACAAAAGCATAAACTCGGGTATACAATGGATAGAATCCATCCGGGCCGTGGATCAACGAAGCAAGATTTGATGTCATCATGCTTTCCTGCAGAACACTAGCCCGGGACAAGACTTGCCTGTTCTCCCCGCCGTGGGTCCTCTCCCCCAAAAGAATAATAACGCGGGGTCTGCACTCTCACCGCCCAACGCCCGCGCGCAAATAATAAAACTCCAGACCGCAGAGGTTGCCATGATACGACACAAGACACCAGGAACATGGAAATCCGTCATGAGAGGGAGTGAGCGCCTGCAGGCTTCGTTTCAAAACAATAATCTACCTAAGAAAATCAAAGAACTGCCAGGCAGTCAAAAAGTGCAAATCTAGCTGTCCACCATAATACGCTGGGTGCTCCCTTCGGGTTTCTTATTCGTTTCCGTTTAGGGGGTTGACAAAATATTGAGATTGCTTTCTCTCTATCATCCTTCCCGGTTACCCATGATCAATCAGCCCATCAAATATTCCGCCTGACCACCCGCAAGAAGCATATTGTTGGCCATAAAAATCCCCGTTATTTTTGCTGTGTCTGGGTGTTGATGCATTATCCTTCGTAACGGGCATTAACTACCATCCTGAATTCCACCTGTTGAACGCACTCCATCATAGAACCTTGATCGCCCCGACAGATTTGGGTTGCTCAAAGATCATCATCATCGTCCTCGTTCGGCAGGGGGTTATTGATGGCCTCCGCCATCTCGGCCTCGTACTGCTTGAGGAGCGCCTCGTCGACCTCCGCGGTGGGGGGAGCGAGAGCGGGGGCGGCAACGAACTCCTATTAAATTTGTTAGATCACTAATTTCTGTTTGCGGAAGTATGATCAAAACTTACCAGAGCAGTGTTGCCGACAAGCTTCCTGGCGAGCCAGAGGAAGGGCTTCTCGAAGTTATAATTTGACTTGGCCGAGATATCGTAGTATTGGAGGTTCTTCTTGCGGTGGAAAGTGATGGTCTTGGCCTTGACCTTGCGCTCCTTCACGTCGACCTTGTTGCCGCAGAGGACGATGGGGATGTTCTCGCAGACACGGGTAAGATCACGATGCCAGTTGGGAACGTTCTTGTAGGTGATGCGCGAGGTAACATCGAACATGATGATACCGCACTGGCCGTTGATGTAGTAGCCATCACGGAGACCGCCGAACTTCTCCTGGCCGGCGGTATCCCATACGTCGAACTGGATCTGACCGAAGTTCTGCGTCGATTGTTAGAGTCGGGCCAATTCGCTGTACGCGCCGGTGTCTTGGCGACGCAAAGGGCGGGGTGGAAATCGACTTACTGTGGTGAAACCGAGAGGATGGACCTCGACACCGAGTGTGGCCATGTACTTCTTCTCGAACTCTCCGGTCAAATGACGCTTGACGAAGGTGGTCTGGGTGTGGCGTAGTCATGTTAGTAAAAACCCTGAAGGCAGTTTCTTTGTGAATTTTGGACGTCCGACGACCCCGCAATCGAGCTGTTGACTGGCGACAGGGCGAGAAGACGAGCGTCGGTCGTCGTTCGAACAGAGCAGATGTATAGACTAACCTTTCCGGTACCGCCATCACCGACAAGGACCAACTTGAAGGTTGGGATCGTGGGAGCAGCCATGATGTCTGATTGTTTGAATGTGCGCAGCGAAAGTGAGGTAGATGAGCCTGTTTGCGGTGCACACCAGTGCGACGTTAGCCCAACTTATCGCGAGGATCAAGTGCTGGAGGGAAGCAGAATTGTATCAGGAAGCTCGCAAGAGGGATGTTTCTTGTTGATGACGCACCTTCGCTTTGATCTCGAGGAGGAAATGGAGTTGAGGTGGTAGTGGACCTTCAGACACGGTGATAGATTGTGTTGTTTTCAAAAGGCAGCGCTTGGAAAGAGCCCGCCTTGACGAAAAACTAGTTGGGCGGCGGGGTGGTTGTGGCACGTGACTTGGGTGGCAGACCAAAGCAAAACCTTGCTGGACAATGCGGGTCCGCAAAAAAGTGAGTGGGCTGGGGCGATAACGTTTGGTGGCAGGCAGGACTGGCAGGCACCCACTGTGACGTGCAGTGGCGGCAGGGGCAAGCAAAGAAAGATCCGTATCTGGCAGGGCTTATTCGCCAGACGACTTCAGCTTGATTGACCGGATCTTTGATATTGGTCTTTCGAGATTTACCTCAAAGACCGAGAATCTCAATAGCAGGTGTCTTTTATATTTTGATAGTAGATTTTCTGTGACTGTTCTCTTTAGGCCTCTTCGGTCCCAGCTTCGGGCACCTGCCGTGCCATCCCCTTGGTACAATACAGGTCCAAACAATGGCCAGCCTGGGCGGATGTTACTCATGTTAGGCATCCTTGGTGCTAACTTGCGACCACCACTAAAAGGACCAAGATCTTGCTGGGAAAATTGCTTTCAGTTACAAGAATAGTCTTATTATAGACTAACTCTGGATGGATCATGGTATTTCGTCTCCTGTGCTAAGGTCACGGCCCAACTCTCCTTCCTTCTGATTTGTAAGTCAGTTCCTTGGGTACCTTACATACGGGTATGCTCAGGACTCGAGGCGGATCATGATAGGATCCGCCAATAAGACTGTTTGGTACACTCTTGCCTTATTTAACGGTTGATGTTGGGAACCATCTCCCTAGACCTGAGTTCATGTTGGTGGTATTGGGTGCTTTGTGTCTTGACGAGACTCACTCCACCTTGGGTTCCCAGCAGGGCGGTAAGGGTGTCAAAGTGTGCAGATCACCGATACCGTGAAGCCGTGTTGATGCCTTTTACAACCCCAAAGAAGGCGGTTAGTTGTCTCACCCAACTCTCAAGCCCAATATTCACTCATGAATGCGCTTGCACTCATTTATGTTACGGGTCCTGCCTCCCTCGCCGCATTGTATGCCTGACCGGTATAACGTGTTGTGAGCCAGACTGTTCTTCGTCATATCCCCTGTTCACATTCTATAATCCATACACCGTTGGGGCTGATACCACTCGTCTTTCATCTTTCGCATACTCATAGCGGCAAGATATGACAGCCGAGGAGCCCCCTCCCACCCCAACCACATCGAGGTGTCAAAGTCAAACGAAGTTCCTGGGCCGTTCCGTTTGCCCCTCCAGTGATTCGACAGATCTTGACGAGTATGTTTTGCTTTGTATCGAATGTTAGCACAAGTCTGTTTCCAGTAACGGCTAGATTTATCAGATCCTACCCCTTCGTTGCCCTGGACGCACTCTCCAACTTTCGTCAGGTTGTCGTGGTTCTGAAAGTTGACGTAACCAAAGTTACGAATCAAGTCGCCGGGTTTAAGCCCTGCAGTTGCCGCAGGACTGTTCTCAACCACCGAGTTAACCTTGGCGAAGGGCCGGTCGAACACCTCAAGAACAGAGTCTTGTAGTGCCGACGGATCGCCATTCGAAGTCGCCCCGTTCTGGCCGTCTTCGTCTTGTAGACTGGCAAAATGCTCGTGAAGGTGCTTTTCGATGAGCGCCATTAGATCTTTGTAGTCATTCTTCAGGTGGATAATCCGTGCTCGCGTCGTCCGAACTGCGCATCGTCAGTCCAACCCACTCGACCGGCCTCAGTTGGTTAGGAGGGCTCTTCTCATACTCTGTGCGACGTCAAGGTCGGCACGAGGGAATCCATCGTGGGTGAGGAGACTAGTGTTCATGTCGACGCCATGCTGGAGACATGGGGACGACCTCGTCAGCTGATCTTGGCCGTCGATACGCCGTGACACAGATGATGATCAATGTACCGAGTCCAGTACTCCTCCCAGAGCTTTCAACTCCGCCTCGATGTTGTCCTTCTTCCGCTGCAGCTCGGGGAAGGTGAGGTGCGTCGCCCGGCCGTTTGCAGCCGGTGCTGTTGTCGGCCCTGAAGGGACAGTTGGTGCATGAATGTTGCTCATGGTTGTATCGTCGTGCAATCCGGTGCATGCGCTGTCGGTGTGAGATTTGCGGTGTGTCTCTGGACGGATCGATCGCAAGTGAAGGTGGAATACTCTGGAATGTGCAGCGATCAGCTTCCCACGCTGACGCGTTCGGCGAATGTGAGTGCACCTTCACGGCCTCGGAAGCTGGAATGGAGGGGCCGCGGGGTAGCAGCTGTGAACTGGAGCACAACCTGGGTATATCGGCCAATCAGATCCGGGCAAGCACCCCTAGCTCCCAGGTCCCCGCCTCCCATCCCGGACCCGGCTCCATCTGTCAAGCTCGCTGAGCTGGCCCACAGCGAACTACCGGCGGCCCACTCTACTGGCACGGGAAGTGGGCTCTACGCTTGACGTTCCATGACTTGACCAGAACAAACGTCACCGGGTGGACAGCGGGATTGTAGTCTTCATGTCTCGGAACTCTAGACAGTCACTGATTCGAGATCTGCTTGCAATTGCATATCTGATAAACATCTTTCAACTTCCCCAGTTTGTTCCGAAGCCCCCATCACATATCCTGTTCCTTGATCCGCTTTCGTCATTCGTTGTGTTCCAAAAATTTCCCGGGTGCTGCCCAATTGTTGTCATGGATCCAATCGAGCATCGAGGAAGAAGACGCCAGCCAGCCTCCGCAATCGTGGCAGTCTGCATCATCAGCCCTTTCCTTTCTGCTCCTTCCCTGACTTAGTCGGTCAGGTCGATGCTGGCTGCTTGGTGTTGGCATGGACAAACCAGAAGCAGCAGGAACGAGATACCGTTCCCGTACATACATTATCAAGATAACCTTCTCCAGCTCCTCGGTACTTTCCTTGAATCTTAATTCATCATTCTCGTATGGCAGCCAGCTCCTGCTGTCTCTCATGAAAGTCAATTCATATCCATGGACTTGACCAAGTCCGGTCAACTGGTCCCTTCAATTTTGCCATTTCTATTTTGTTAAACCGACGATCCAAGACTGCGTGTCCAACAGCATTCCCCCCATAACATCTTGGTCGATGGTTTGCGTCTGTTGATCGATATCTTTGACCTTTTTGGACTCTTTTTTTGGTTGCTTCTTGGAACACTTTTTCTACAAACTCGAACACCTCGCCGCCTTTCCTTCGTCCATTTTACGTGCTGCCCGCGGATCATGGTCTGATTTTCTCTGTTCTTTTCCTCCTTAGATCTCTTGGGGCTTCTGGTCTGGGCAGTGGCCAGTCTTCTTTGTATTTGCATTTTCAACTTTTTTTTGGTCCCCGAATGTTGCATAAATGGCCATCACACTTAACGATCCAAGACCCGCCTCTCAATTAATGCCCTCCATACCCGTCGATGGTCCTCAAACGCCGTCAGAGGGGATTGGGGGTCCAGTCGTCCCTCACCATGAACATCCCAAAGAGTTGTCTTCAAGTTTGGTCGACCCGCCTACCGAGAAGACAGGATTTCAGACGGAGCAAAAAAAGGGCGGCGGTATTACTTTGGATAAGATATCACTCGATGTCTTGGGAGACGTTACTTCGTCCACGAAACAAGGCTTAGCAAATAACGAATATAGCCACCATGATATCCTTCAACGGGGATTGGGTTACGAGAGCACGACGACGACGGCGCAATCGAGCAAACCGTTCCATAAATGGATGAAGACGCTTCATAAGCGATCAGTTCGACGCCAAGGGCTCCCATGGTGGGACACTGAAGATACGCCGTATTCCATGCAACTTGATGGCTCGGAATCTCGGACCGGACTATCGTTCCACCGCAGGAACTCGTCGTCGGGCTCCTCGTTCGGTTTCGTCACAGCTGTCAAAAGCGCCAGCATATCACTTACTACCGCCAGTGTTTTGTCACGGTCTCGCAGGCACACACTCCGGTCATCTCGTGGTCACTCAAAAGCGGACAGAAGCAGCAGAGCGTCTGTCACGGCGGCCCGGTTTTCAGAGGACAGCCATTGTTCGGAACGACCGACCTTGGTGGACCCCGTTGTCATGGAACGCTCCCTCCAGAGACGTCGAATTTTGGAAGAGCTGATCAGCACCGAGGAGAGCTACATCAGGGATGTTCGCTTCTTGATCAATGTCTATGTCACCATTCTCGCCTCCCTTCCGACATTGCCTCCTGGTCTAAGATCTTCCATCAACCGAAATCTGACAGAAATAGTTGAGCTCCACGAAGAGATGCTTGGCGAGCTGCACCGGGCCGTTCCCTACTCTGAGTACACCCAGCCGGAACTCCAATCGAATGGTGCCCACCCTGGCACTCGTGGTCATCAGAGGATGAGGAGCCTGGACGCTGTCCCAGAAGACAGAGACGGCGTCTCCTGGCTTCCAGATGTTCCCGGGTTGCTTGCTGATCCTCAAATCGCCGCTGAAGTTGCAAAAATATTCTCTAGGAAGATGAATAGATTTTTTGTCTATGAGGAGTATGGGGCCAAGTACGAGCTGATGATCAAAGATGTGGCAGCCGCCCATAGAACAATGCCGGGTTGGCAGTCATACCAAAAGGGCTTGGAAGTTTTGGCTTCTTCGCTTGGCTCGGCGAATAGTCAGCTTGATCACGGAAAGAAGAGTCTCAGCATTGGTGATCTACTTGTCAAGGTATGTGCCGCGCTCCTCGGCAAAAAGAGGGTAAAAGACTGACCGTTTTGCCTCTCCAGCCCATTCAACGAGTATGCAAATATCCGCTTCTTTTTGCCGAACTCTTAAAATACACGCCGGTAGTGGACTGTCCGTGTTCGCACATGGAGATTGAAAATGCTCTCATCAGGCTTCGTGAGGCCACGGCCGAAATCAACAGAGCTACCGATGACATGCGGGTAAAGTCGGTTCTTGAAAAGACGTGGATGCTCCAGGACCGACTTGTTTTCGCGAACCACCAGCTTGATGCTGTCTCAAAAAATCGAATTCGATCGTTCGGTCATGTTCAACTCTGCGGAGCGCTGCATGCCTGCTGGCAGACCAAGGAGGGTGTCGGCGGGGAGTATATGGTCGCACTCCTGTATCGAGAGTGGTTTTGTCTCGCAACAGCGGGCAGGTTCGATCAAATCTACACGATTCAGGCGTGCATAGCTTTGGATAACGTCAAGGTGGAGGAGGTGGACAACGGCCGAGGTCTCCAGTGTCACACTGCACCATACTCGTGGAAGATGGTCTTCATCTGTGACCACCAGCTCTACGAGGTGATCCTGACGGCATGTACTCCCAAGGAGGAGCTCGAGTGGCGCACACGCCTCAGCAGCCACCAAGCAGTCGAGAGCCTAGACCAGCCGCAGGCGACGCTGTTTAGCTCGTTATCCCTCAACATCAAGAGCTTGGGGACTGTTTTTAGAAAGCCAGGAACCATCGCCAGGAGAATATCAATACACCGGGCAACGACAGTTGGACCTAAATCTCCCCTCTGCCAAGTTATCCTCAAAAACACGAGTGTTATGAAGGATGCGCCCAGCTCAGGGGGGACTAGAAGCTCCCAGATCAACAGGTCCCAATCTCTCCTGACCACCAACACCCGAATCCCGGTGCTGGCTCCTTCCAGAGGAGACAGGGCGCGGATCGAAGCACTTCTGTCGGATGTTTGGACACGGGATATTCTGCCCTTCCCAGGGATAACAGCCCGTTCCCGGAGCGAGCATCTGGTCAGGACTTCGGCCTCGTCGGTTATCCGCAAGCTCAGTGTGGTGAGCATTACCAGCAGTTTCACGAGACGATCAGGCCGCAGTAGTGCTAGCCCTGTCGAGGAGGATGGTGGCTTCTTTGGCACCAGTCCACCAACCAAGGCTTCTGTTCTTGAACCCCCGCTTACACCAACGACAGCAACGAGTTCCAGGCGCAATAGTATTGACCAGAATGAGGGAGCCAGTTACAGGTCGTCGTCACTACTCTCCGTCATCCATGACGAGGCAGATCGGGAGTCGGGAACTTGCCCGTCCTCAATGGGTGGCACCGGGGTCAAACGAAAGGCTACGACTCTCGACTGGAACAGCGGGGATGGGGACAGAGGCACTGAAGAGGTGGCACTCGGCATGGTCCGCCATACAGGTAATGGCCGGGCGGTCCGGTCAACAAGCGGCAACAGCCAGATGAAGGCTCTCGGGGACAATACCAACCTGGCCAAGGCGGCGAAATATTCTACTCCCCTGACAACATCGAGACGATCATCGGCCAACACCACCACGTCCAACAACAGTAGCATGGGTAGTGAAGCGGGCTCAAGGCCGTCCACCATTGCATCCGATGGCATTCACTATGGCATCATGTCTGCTTCTTTCAGCAACCTTTCTGTCCAAGATTCCACAAAGGAAGATGAAGCGCAGCGGCAAGCGACAGTGGGAACCCCGAATACATTTCACGGCGGTGATGATAGCAGTGAGAGAACAACAGCGGCCGTGGCGAAGGAGAATATCTGTTCTGATGCTGCTGGTCCTCCTTGTCTCCCACATTCCTATTCCGACTATAATTCACGGCCTCGTCGATATAGCACGGGACACAAGCTTTCGAGAAGTTGGACTAGCCGGCGGGGACCTGGCGGCCATCGTGAAGCGGTAGTTCAAAGCATCAAGAATATGTTTCGGTGAGATCAACGAGTAAGTTTGTTTTAGTTTTGGGGTTTTCTTTTGTACTGGACTGCTCTCCTCGAAACCGGCGAATCGACGAATGTATATACAATACGGGCTACATTATCGTTTCAACATGAGGTCGGGGGCAACACAGAGCCACAGGATATCGGAGAAGAGCTAAAAGCCGGGGGTTGTGTATAATTAACCGCTACATCTGGGATTTGGATTCAAGGAGATTTGGTTTATTCATCAGGCGAGCGACGTCTGCAAGTATAGATACCCCAAGAGGCCTCAAGGTTCTCAGTTGGTTAACCACGATATAATTTTTACTCGAGAAAACCCATTCGGTTTTTACTTTGACAATGACCGCCTCGTGGGCACGGTCATTCACCTCATTGGGTTTTTTTTGGCCTGTTAGTCAGCGGCTTATAACTGTGGTAGCATTGTGTCGTTGCTTTTTGTTTTCTTCTCTCTGAGACTCTGACCCCCTCTCACTGGCTATCATCCAAGTACGCTACGGAGGGGATGAGTTCTCAGGGACCCTCGACCTGGAAACTGTTGAAACAATACGTACTGTGGATTATGTAACCTCCCGCCTGCCCACAACGGGAACGCCAACAACGGCCCATTTGACAAGAGGAAAAGAAAGGAAAGGAGGAGGGGATCAGCGGGACTTTGTCACTTTTCTTTGGGGGTCCATTTTCAAGGCCAGCTATCCGTAGCTAGGGCGGGCTCGGGGAGGCTAGGAAGATGGGCCGTATCCGCTACACTGATGTAGTGTGTATAGAGGCTAGTCTAGTGCATTATCCGCTTAAAGACGCGGAGGCTACGGGAATTATCCGCTCTGAGTGGACACTTGGAGTCGGAGGACTAGGAAGGTCGGAGGTGGTTTAATGGCATTGTGGTGCTGAAATGGCGACAAACGGGGGGGTTTGAATGAAGGAATGAATGGAATAAATAAATGAATGAAATGGAATCGAGGTATTATTAGTAATAAAGCGTTTTGCTGCCCCTGACTTCACATAGCTGAAGCTATTATTTCTGTGGGTTGTTTCCCTTTAAGCTTGTGTACGGAGTACTGTATGCCCTTTTTCCAACCCAGCCTTATGATGATCACGCCTTTTAAATTTTAATAAACCACCGGGGCACTCAAAAACCCCGCGACCCCCACATACTCTGCTTGACCACCACGGGTTACAGAAAATCTCTGGGCAGTGGGACAGTTTTATGCCAAATTTCAGCTAAAAGACAGTGTCACTCACCGGAACCTGTACCGGCCGCCCAAGACTTTTAGTCACTGTTTAGTGTCATGGTGAAAGATGAAAGCATTAAAGAGGCCCGATTCACTTCTCATAATATGGGGGCACGTGGATGATTCTTTCTCGATCGTGATTCTGGTGTTTCGTAATTCATTGTGGGTTTGGACTTTGGAGCAAGAGACTTGAACCAGGAGGAGTGAGTGGATGTCAAGAAACTATCCAGGTCTAATTTGTTCGGGTTTGCTACTCTCCGTTAAACTATCTCCTTGTAGTGATGTGAAATGCTAGTTCTAAATATGCTATGTATGGTATGCACCCGAAACGCCTTGCTGTGTGGGTTCTATGGAGAGGAAAGGACAAGAAGAAGAAGAAGAAGTTGAAGGAGGAAACGCCCATCTATATGATTCTTGGGTAAATGATAACGACATGGAAAGAATAGAGGATAACAATGAGGTGAATACCGTATCCAAACGTAAAATAAGAATCATATTCATACGTCCAGCTTGGAAATCCTGTCGGCCCCCTCGTAGGTAACATGGACCTGATCTATCCTCACAATGCCAGCACCAACAGCACCACCGGCTCCATGCCCGTCGGCCCTGATATCTCGCAAGATGCTCTCGTCGCTGGCATTGTCCCGGTTATAGGTAATAACCGTCCTGTTGTTGTGCTGATCGGGACCGGTCTTGATGGTGGTCTTTTGTTCCAGGTCCGTATCTTCGTCCCCTGCCGAGGACCCCAAGGCGTATGACTTGTTGCGACGATCCCGGCTGTTGTTGCCGTACAGGGGGAGCTTGTAGGATGCGGCCTTTCGGTCGCCGCTTAGTCCTCCTCCTGATGCTGGGCCTGAATTGGAGTTGTCGCCTCTGCTGCCGTAGCGCAGTGTCACGTAGAGAGGGCGCAGGACGGGGATGGAAGCGCACATGATGGTTACCGTGTTTTCGGTTGCCGACCAGATTAGCATGCCGACGGTGTCATCTGTAGTTGTCCCATTTGGGTCTTGTTAGTGGGTGGTCTTGCTAACAAAGACGAGTTGATGATGGTGATGCGAGAAAGACTTACGGATATACTCCTTGGCGTTGAGACCGTCGAGGGCCACGGTACGGACGATGCCGCAAACACCGGCACTGTATGATTTCGGCGGTCAGAATTTACTGGAGGCTCAACGGGGGGTTCTGAGAAGGGAGCTTACAAGACGCCGAGACTGAGACCACAGGCGACCAAGAGCTTCTCCTTGCGCTTCATGTTGAGGTTCCAAACAACGAACCATGGTAGAGCTGCAAAGGAAAAGTCGGCGACGACGAACCAAGCTGGAGCAGGTTATCAGCGGTCAGATACATGACTTGACATGCAGTGTGAGTAGTCGACACTTACATCCAACAGTCAACCCGACCTTTTGGAAATCCAGCCAACAATACCCATCAAGTGTGGGATTCCACGTCTTCTGAACGGGGATGCACTGGACAACGACAGTAATGCTGGCAAAGAGGGTGATGAAGGTAGTGCATCCCAGGAACACGTAGATGAAGCCTCGCTGGACCGGAGAGACCACGATCCGGAGCAAGAAGGTGCCCACGGCACACTTGCCCACTCCGATAGCCATGAGACCGGCTACCTGGCTAAAGACCTCCCATCTTACCGCCTCCCAGTAGACGTCCGGGTTGCCCACATCGGCGAAGAGCCGTCCAAGCCCGTATTTGGTCGCGACCGAGACGAAGATGGTGTACAGAACGTGAAGGAGGAAGGCCAGGACGGTCAAGTAGTCGTCGACGCCGACCATCTGGAGGACCGAAATTCGAGTGTAAAGCCGGAGGACGACGAAGACGGCGAAGATGACGACGTGCGCCCATAAGACGCCGTTGACCATGGGGCCGAGGCCGCCATAGTAGCTTACGGTATCCGCATCCATGGACTGTTTATCGATGGGGTTGGAGGTTCAGGTCAGTGGTGTGTTGTTTGCGATCCCTAACTGCCTCGCTCGACAGACCAGACGAGAAGCCGAGACGCCAAGACGTGGGCAAGATGGAGATTTATTGTTGTTGTTTCTCCTTTTTTGCTTTTCCCTGTGCGCAGGCCAATACCACCGCAATGCCGGCCTTTCATCGTGAAAACCGGGGACTGGAGAGAAGAGCCGGGGCAGTCTTCATCATGATCCATGCCTATTTCTGCTTGACATATTTCTTATTTGCATCTCTGCTCCTCTTCGTAATCCTCCGGACCAGTAGGCGAGCAGGCCTCTCCAGCTGTCCCAGGGGGGGCGAGGTTGCGGGGCACAGTACGGGGTAGAGTAGGAGCCGGCATGAGGAATTGCACCCCGGAAACAGAAGCTTCTTCCAGTTCGTCAATGATCAGCTCTTCCCTGCTCTGCCCAAGAGTTTCGAGATTATCATGACAAGGGCAAGTTTGCTTGCAAGGGTTCTTGCCCCTCTGTTGATTCAAGCATCCGGCATTAGTCACTTAACAGAGAAAGGGCTACACGCGATTGGCCAAAACCAATGGCAAGATATCCGTTCCAGGGGTTTATTCTGCAACCCAGCCCACTTATATATGCAGCAAGGCTCGAGGCAATCCACCCCGTTGGTTCTCCCGTTTCTTTTTGGCTCGAACGACTCCCCCCTCTTCCTTTTGACATCTGCACCCTTTCGGCGGTGGACGTTGCAGAATCAGCGAACAGAGAGAGAAATTTACTCAAGAATGGCTGGCGGATTTGGCATCCAACAGACGCCGTGCCGGAGTCGGTCCAGGTCCATATCAGGACGAGAAGGGGCAGTTCATGCCGGCCGACATGCGGACCACCCATTCCATTCATGGCCAGGCCTGCAATATTGATGGTTTGATACACAAATTGCAACACTATCAGAGGAGACTAGAAGTTTAGTTCAGATCCTCGACAGGTTAGGTTGATGCAATATCCCCGGTATCAGTCCGAGACTTCTCCTCTCTCTTTGACCCGGTATAAAACTCTTCTCTCGCCCTTGTCGTGGCTTTGAGCATCATTTCATTCACCTCCACTTACCACGTGGTACATGTACACTGCTTCCTGCGATATTGCAACCTTTATCCGTACTCCGTATCGGTATCGGGATTCCAAAGGAAAATACTCGCCTCCAAAGTCCCCCCAGCAAGTCGACAGCCAGCGACAAGGATCGGCAGAAAATTCCCAAGATGGGTTCTGTAAGCAACCTCAGTCCTTCGGATATCATTGCCGCCTTTGAGAGCATCAGCCATGGCTCATTCGAGGGCAATGAGGTAGAGCGCCTGCGTTTTCGTGCGGCAGCCCGTCGTCTGCTCGCCCGAGTCGAGTCCCCTTACGAGCGAGCCTGGGGATTCTGTTTCGAGCACCCGGTGGTGTTTGCCTCGCTCCAGACCACCATCGACCTTGGCATCTGGAAGGCATGGAGAGAGGCTGGAGGCGGCGAGAAGTCCATTGACGAGCTGGTCAAGTTGTCCAGCGCAGAAGTGACGCCAAACCTGCTTCGTATGCAAACCTCAACTTTCCTTTTTGTTGTCAGCTTCACACCAATGTTGCATAGTCCCTTCATGTAACGCCCCATATAAAAACTGCCCCTTGGCAAGATGATGCAAGACCCATGACCGTGGATTTGGGACTTACTGTGTACACAACTGTCTCGCAGGTCGCCTGTTTCGTCTGCTGGCCGCCTTCAACGTCGTCGAGGAGACCGATGTCGACACCTTCAAGCCCACGCCCTTCTCAGGCGCCATTGGGGATGAGAAGACCAAGGTGCGGGCTTCACTCGAAGCTGCGTAAGTTCCGTGTCTCTCGAGCCTCCCTGAGCCATAGTGGCCACTAACTATTTCCCTCCTCACTACCAGCACCAACCAGTACATCCCTGCCGGTCACAATCTGCCCAAGTATCTAGCCAAGATAGGCTACACCGAGCCCACCGGAGTGGAAGACAACAACTACACCGAGAGTGATCCGGACCACCTAAACTTCTTCGGCCGTCTACAGACTTCCCCCAAGTACTATGCCGACTTCACAGGCCATATGGAAGCCTGGACCATGTGGAAGACACCCTGGACCAAGATCTACCCCGTGAGCAACCTCCTCAACGAAGTACCTTCCATAGAAGAGCTCTCTGCCACTTCCCCTTTGGTAGTCGACGTCGGCGGCAACACCGGTATTGACATTTCGCACGTCCTGACCGCCGAGCCATCCTTGCCGTCCGGTTCGCTTGTCCTGCAAGACCTTCCCGAGATCATCACTGCGGCCAAGAATATCCTCGGACCAGACAGCAAGATCCTGCCCATGGCTCACGACTTCTTCACGCCTCAGCCCGTCAAAGGCGCGAGGGCTTACTTCATGCACGCCGTGCTTCACGACTGGCCCGATGACAAGGCCACTTTGTTGCTGAACAACACCCGCGAGGCCATGACCAAGGGTTATAGCAAATTGTTTGTCTATGACATCGTGCTGCCGCCACGAGGAACAAGCATATCCCAGGCGACTATGGATGTGAGCATGATGTGCTTGCTGTCGGCTTCGGAGAGGACAAAGAGCCAGTGGGAGACGCTGTTGACTGGGGCCGGGCTTAAGATTGTCAAGTTCTGGCCCGACCCGCAGGAGTATGAGATGTTGATTGAATGCGAGGCTGCCTAGAGCAGGAGTTTGTACATGGGTGCATGCCATGGAAACAAGAGCTGAGAGATGGGAATAAACGAACCTGTCTTGAAAACAAACAATATAACAAGTCCTCCCTGTCGAATATTCGGTGCCTTATTTTGTGTGCTCCTGACCAAGTATCGTCTTGTTGAGAGTTTTTCCGACCCCGCGATGCTTTTGCCGGTGTGATTGACAGATCAAGGCCGAGCCGTTCCTTCCCGTTGTAAGGATGAAATCGGATTTGACTGCTTGGTGGGTTGTGGCTTGAATGATGCATGGAGCAAAGCCGAGGTAAGGAAGGTGGATGGATGAGTTGAACCTTTTTAAACTTCAACTGCCAGACGCTGAAAATTCCCATCAACCTTTTATCCGAATCCTAATCCCACTCCCAGTGCGGACGGGTTGAAGCCAGCGTAACAATATGGCCGGCCTCCTCGACATGCCCTTTGAAATCCTCACCTGGATATTCAAGTTCCTTGTCAATGTCAAAGGTCTCTTGGTTGACAGCCAACAAGGAGTCTACAGATTATGCCTCACTCATTCCAAGCTGCGGTCTGTCGCCGAACGACTTCTGTACGCAAACATCGTCATGAAGTGGTTCAGCGACCACCCCCCTCCCATCCTTGCCCTTGTTCGGAGCCTCCAAAGACGACCCGAACTTGCAAATTGTGTCCAAAGCATGGAAAGATGCCCTCCGTAGGGGCTCGCCAGACGCTGTTATCGCCTACTTACTCTTCACCGTACGCAAGAGCTTGAGAAGCCTCCGACTCGATATCAACTACGTCCTGGAAAGCCCATCCTTTGTGGGCAGCTTGTTCGGAAACGCTCTTTATGGCAGCCACCTGAAGCGCACATGGGAGCCTAGCTTTCCGGTACTTCGAAGCGTCAGGATCGATCATCGTCGCCTCTCCAAACAGGTCAACGGACAAATGAGCTGGAAGAGAGACAACTTTCACGACATCCTACCCTACCTGTACCTGCCCTCAGTGGAGCACCTGAAACTGACCATCTCCAACGCAAGCCACGACTCATCCGGGAACCACAGCGGCAGAAGGTGTTGGTCCATTCTCGAGGACGACACTTCCGAGTCATGGCCTATGCCAACCAAACTCAAACCCCTCGAACTCAGTCTGATAAGGGAAGGCAGGCTTGGCCAGATCCTCAAGGTAGCCAAAGTCGCTAACCTCACCTCACTCGTGTGGATGTGGTGCTATGAGCCACTAATTCGTGACGACGAGTACATGACGAGCGTCATCGACATCGATCAGATCGCGGCCGATCTCTCACATGCTAGCCGGACTTTGGAAGAACTCACCATTTCGGCCCGCACCTTCGACATGTGCCGCCGTTCCCTTACCATGAAGGGATCTAACCTCCAAGCGACGTTCCCTCCCTTGATCGCTCTTCGAAAGTTCGAAATACCGCTTGTCTTTTTGGTGGGATTCTCACCTCCACGCCGACCATCAGGCAATACTTCCTCACAACAAGCTCTTGATGGAAACGGACACCTCACCCCCTGGAGTCTTCCCGAGAACCTAGAACACCTAACCCTAACACAGGACCTCAACCAGGAATGGAGACCCGTGGATATAGTGGACTTGGTCCGGGAGTGGTTACTAGGCGTCAAGCCCGGGGGGCCACTGCCAAAAGGCAAATCTCCACAGGCGCCTTGGAAGCCCTACCCCCCCCAACCTCAAATCCGTCCGTATCGTTATCACAGACATTGATGTGCTCTATATTTCCAAGGTCTTGTCTCAATGGATCCTTTGTTTCAGGGACATAGGCGAGTTGACGGGTGTGGACGTTCAGTTTACTATACGTGTGGAGAGGTACGATTGATAAAAGCATTGAACAAAACTGAACAATGACAGGTCGAAGCAGGGTGGTATGTTGCATATGGTAGAGTCTAGGAAGGAAGGTACGGCTATGCGAGGCAAGGAATGTTGCTTTGTACAAAGCAAGGCGAGCATCGAGGCATCGAGGCACACTAGCCTCGCAGGAGGTAACAGACGCATATACAGCACTCCACGGTAAATAGTCAAATTGGTATACCTGGCTGGCAAGGTTACTAGGCCTGTCAGTGACTTTGATAATGCGTTTTTGTTGTAGAAATAATGCATTTTCTTAGCTTGTAGAGGGCCTATTTGACAATATAAAAGGGCGTTCAAGTCGCGGTAAGGGCCCTGGTCAGGTAGTGCAGGTTGACTATTTACCGTAGAATACTGTACATAGAGCATATGTCTCACCAGATGAGCCATGTATAAGCAAGGAGAGGTTACACAGTAGCCCATGTTGGTCGTCCGTTGACTAACTGGCTGACTGACAGAATGAATATTATTTATTATCTCCAAAGTTATTTAAACATGCAATGGCAATGCATTAACGTGAGTGAGTGATTCTGAGAATCGAGAATGAAAAGTAAAAAAGACCAAACGCCTCCCAATGACCTGTCCAAAAATGAAAGAAAAGAACAACGCAACGCCTTCTTTGCCGTATGTACATTCCATCGTCCAGCACTAAACGTGCTCTCTCTACACACTTTCTGTCTCTCCTCGGTCTACTCTAGGCTCTACTCTGACGCTTTTGTGTATGTACGTAAAACAACGCAAGAGACAAAAACAAGCTTGGCTTCCAAGTTGGACTGCATGCTGACCAGCGTATCGTATCCGAGACTTGGACTTTTGCCCGTGATATATCCGACTCCACTGAACAGCCAACAGAATGTTTGTTGGCTGGTGTTGGGGTAAGTGACAGAGGCATCGACGTCATCGCTTCTCTCCCGGACTAACAATAGTCTAGTGTAGCAGTGCCTTGGCTGTTGACTTGGCGTAACAACGGGCCAAGTCAAATCAGCTTCTGACTTGATTGTCTGAACCTAACGTTCGCTTAGTCCAAAAGCTCGGCAAGGTGGTGATATCCACGAAGATCCAATGTCAAAGAGATGATGATGATATCGGGGCGGGTCAGCCGGATGCACGGATAGAGTACCAGGTCGTAGTATGGCTTGGTCGGATGAGATGTTTGCGACGACGAGCTGTAGTATATGATTGATCGCAGCCTGGGCAATGACCAATTCTGCTGACAAAATGCCGGGGAATGGCCAAGGCCCATGTTTCGATATTGCCAGATGACAAAGGCAATGCTTGTGACGAGTGACATGGTCCTCCCGCCCCAACGTCTGATGGCGCCTAATAAACAGAGCAACCAGACTGAGCACGCAAGAAGGCGCCAGAGAAAAAGGCCTGCATGGCCGAGTAGTGGAAAAGGATGCCACCAAGGACAGCAATATGCCACAGGTTATGGCTGCCACCGACGTAGTCAAACATGCCAGGGCACCATCGCTCTGGGACCTTGCTCGCATACACGAGAGCGCCGCAGACATAGACCAAGATGGACTTGCCAATGGGAGCGTAAAACTCCAATACATTGGGCCAGCCACGAGTCATTCCGATCTGCAGCATAGGCAGGAAGCCCGTCGCGCCGAGCCCGACGTAGAAGGCGACTCTGGCCCAGGCCATGTCTGCTCCATTAAACTTGGGATGCCAAGGGAGAATGACGCCTCCTACGCCGAGGATGGCCGTCGTAGCCATGTAGACGCAGCGGCTGATGGGCTCGCAATAGAAGGCAGTGTACTCGGTTGTCATGATGGATGCTGCGATCAAGAGCGAGATACCGGTGTAGTCGACGCAGGCGAATGTTGAGATCAGATTGACGTCGGCGACCGAGTTCATGGTGTGCCAGATGACGCTGCAGGCCAGGCACTGACAGGCGGCAAAGAAGAAGACGGCGGCGATGAAGATATCGGGGCCTGTGCTGAGAGAGAAGTTGACACTGGTTGGATAGAAATAAAAGGCGATGGCCAGGACGAGAATAAGACCGATGCCATGGGACCAAATGTTGACGAGTTCGTTGTGGAAGCCAAACGCAGAGTGAACACATCCCAGCTTGGTCTCGGAAAATCGGTAGCCCTTGGTGATGTGTGGGTTGACTCTCCATGGCATTGGCAGGTCTTCATATCGCAAGAGACCATGTTCCCGGGCGCGGGTGATGGCGCGTTGCACATGCTCCTCCAGGCTCTCTGCTGCGTGGACTGCGCGTTCGATTCCTTCATCCATAACTCTCCGACCTTCGGCCATCAAACTCTCGGCAGCATTTGCAAGGCCCTTCTCTCGTAATTTGGCCGCTTGGTTCTCGAGGTCCTCGAGCATGCTGTCAAGAAGTTCGATGCCAACCTTTGCCTTTTCATTCAGCGACCCAGCTGCATTCATAGCTTCTTGATAACCATTCTCCATGGCTTCTACCATAGACTCAAGTCTCCTGCGGCCAGCGTCCATTACACCCTCCGAGACCTCCGAGCAGCGTTCCCGCACCGCCTGAACTGTGGCCAGGGCAGCGGTGATGCTAGAATCTAGACTCTGCTCTCCATATTCCTCCCAGTATTCTAAACGCTTCTCGAGATCCTGGAGAAGCTGATCCATCTTGAGCAAAAGGGCCTCCTCGCTGTCCATGAATTGGTTGACAAAAGATTTCCTTCTGCTCGAGAGAAGTGACGGCCGTCTTTGTCTAACTGTCGGGCGATCCTGGACATCGGCGCCCGTTCCCCGGCCTTCGGGGCCATCGTCGCAGGAGCTGAACTTGAAGGGCGCACTTGTTACGCTCATGGTGACGACGGTTGTATGGTTCTGTTGAGAGGGAGGGGTAAGAGAGAAATGTTTGAAGGTGGCAGGCGTGGTATAATTGTATCAGCAGGCCAGCTTCCACATGTCCGAGAGAGCCGTGTCAAAAACTGCTCTAATGTGCTGGCAAGACAAGTAATC
Organism: Rhypophila decipiens; assembly: GCA_033297075.1. Classification (NCBI taxonomy): domain Eukaryota; kingdom Fungi; phylum Ascomycota; class Sordariomycetes; order Sordariales; family Naviculisporaceae; genus Rhypophila; species Rhypophila decipiens. The sequence continues at coordinate 657,334 of MU858045.1, read as the reverse complement.
CAGTTGCAGTATCACAAGATGCAGGAACACCTAGAATGGCGGCCCGACTGACTGGACTGGTGTGGGAGATGGTGGTTGGCCTTGAGTGTTTGTTGGGAAGGAGTTAACTTGGCCACCAATTAGGACTTGAGAAGCAGCGACCCTGGATCTGGAACCGTGAGTGTCGCGATGCGGCGAATCAAGTGTGGAAGGACCCTGAAAATTTCTGGTCCGGTCTCCTCAGGATGCAAAGTCTAAACCTCGGACCAAAGCTTGGGTGAGAAGGAGTGAGAAGGTCGACAGAACTTGAGCGTTGTCGTCGATTGGGATAAAGGAGCGGAGTACAAGAGTAATGTAACCTTTGACGCTTGTTCTGAAAGGAGTGAAAGCTGGGCGTCGTTGGCTGGCTGAGGGTCTGAGTGAGAGTGGGATGGAAATCAATATTTCCAAGTAGAAGCGAGCGTAGCGACTTTAGGGGGTCGAGTTAAGTGCTTTGCCTCAGCCCCGTGGAGGAAAGCCGGACAATGACGGATGCAGCCCAGAGGAGTGCAAAGAACGGACCAAGTCAAAAGCAGTATAAGTCGCTGGAGACATTATGAGACATGGCTGCCAATGGAATGACGCTGTGGCTCGGATGACCAATCATAGCGCAGAGTATAAACCTGATTACTTCCATCCCGTGCCCCACTATTACTTTTATGGTCCGTGGTCCGGGCAGCTTTCGCTGCTTTGGTAATGCCAAGACCAATCTCTTTAGGCGCTGGAACATTCAATGTTTCCTTGTGATGCTTCTTCCACCGAGGCAAAACGTCCAATCTGGAAATCCACCCCTCATCAGAAGACTTGAGCCTTGAAGCCTCAGAAACAGGTTTCGATTGCGACTGAATCAATTGCGGAGCCGCCTGTTCGGTTCGTGCCGCCGTACCAGGTTCCACAATCCCGTCCGCACCGGCAAAAGTCTCAACCGCATCCGAACGCAGACGTCAGACCTGTGCCGTGTGTTGCACGCACATCACACATCGCAGCGGCGCACTCACGTGTAGCACCATTCCGGACCGCTTCCGGGATTTGCGAAACATCCAACCTAATTTCCACCAGCTGTCAAACATCACAGCTCAAGTTTCAACCACAACAAACATTCCGATCCCTACTCCCAACCATCACATACCATTTAACCATGGCTGTCGACGCGCACATCAGCGATCCATACTTGGCTGCGGTTGCAGAGACCTCGAAAGCTGCATGCGAACAGGCGATTTCTCTGATCGATTCGATTGCCGGCACAGTAGGTCAGGGAACGACGATCAGTCCAGAGAACCTGGCCGAGATTTCGAAGCAGCAAAAGATTCTCAACACCAACCTCGCTCAATTGCGCGGTGTGCAGCGATCCGCGTACGTTCGGGCTCGCGAGACCAAAGCGCAGACCGCCGAAGGCCGTCACGAAGTCGATGTGCTCCATCTTCAGCTCCAGAATCTATTCTACGAGCAGCGCCATCTCGAGGGCGAGATTCTGGCATGCGAAGGTTTTGAGTATGTTTCCCAGTGTTGTCTTTGACTTTCACCTTGGCCAGCGCTAACGTCTGATATTTACCGCCTGTAGGCATAGTTATCAGAAGCTCCCTCTGATCCCAGTCGAAGAATTCCTAGCCCTGCACCCCGAGCACGCTCGTGACGCGGCCGCCCACGAGAACGAAGATGACGAGGCATACGAGAACGCGCTCATGATTGCGCGCATCAACCACGAACGAGCAGAGCGTGAGACACTGGAACAGCAACGTCTCGAGCTCCAGAAGCGCAAGCAAAAGCTCATCGCGGAGAACAAGAAGCGCCGCGACGATCTGGCGAATCTCGACAAGGACCTGGAAAAGTTCATCGACGTAGGTCCCATGCCTTTCGCATATTGTAACTTCTTGAGTCATGGGCTAACCTTTGACATATTTTCCGTCTCTTCAGGCTGCAAAACCGATCCAAAAGATGTTTGAGAAGGTGACGTGATTTATGGTTCGCGAGGCACAGCTGGGGTTGTCGGCAGCATCCCCATTCTGGTCTCAACATATATGGAGCCAGGCGGTATTAACAGAACGCCTGATACCCGGTTTCCGACCCTGTCCACCCGGCTGTGCCCCCAGCTCGAATAGATTCTGAAGTAAATCTTGTGAGGATCAGGCTTTCTACTCCTCGGTATGTCGTCATGAATCTGGTTTATCGGAACCTCGTTGCATCTGATAACATAGCTCCTGAATATTTTGCGCATGTGAGATGCTAACTCTATCTTTTACAGATTGTTGAGTCCTACCAGTCCCGGTCTCGAAGCTGTGAAAGGTTGTGCGACATGTGCAATGAACCAGATCAGGGATATTTTTTAACCCCATACATTCTGGATTGGGGATGTGTTGCGACGTAAAGCGGCCTGTTGTGAATTCTGTATATCTGCTGATATTGAGGCCGAGAACCACTCCTCTGCTCGTGAAGAGAGTTGCTGGGATATATGGGCATACCACTCCCAGGATAATGGCCTCCCTCAGATTTATCCCGCGCAAGACTAGAGATCTTACCTGCCTGTCTACGCATCTTTCCGGCCATGAGATACCTATTTAACTCTGCCCAAGAAACCCGACGAAGGCCGTTTGTCCGGAGCTCAAGCTCATATGTGCCTTGTCCATACATTGGATTGTACTGTACCAATGAGACAGTGACCAATGAGACAGTGCGTGCTCTTTACCTGTATTATAGAGCGGGCATCTGTCTGGTGACTGTGTGACGGCTCTTGTGGACTGCGGCCCGGGTTCCATAAACCTTTTGTCCTGACGTTTGGTTGGATTGGTTTCCAGCTTCCCTAGCTCCACTCGGTGACTTTGTGACAGTCGAAGAAACTACCTCTGTGCTTGCTTGGTAGACCAAGAATGTGCACCAAAAACCCAGCTCCTTTCATGACCGCTTGCCCTTTTATTGCGGCCTTTATCATATATTTTCCATGACTTCTGGCCTCATGGCCATGTCGTTGTCGGCTCTAGTTTGTCTTGTTGGGTCAGCCATACTATACTCTGCGCAATACAGGACTTGGCTACTTATGTACTCTACGGGAACTACATGCGACATGGAGTTGAATGTCTCTCCATATGATCAGTTCTCTTAATAGATGCCTATTCAGATATTCTCCCCGTCGCGAGCCTGGTTTGTTGTCTGTCGATCTGTCTGTTGGTATCCAGCTTTCTCGCCAGCAAGAGACGAGCTGAAACTATTTACTAGCCAATGACTATACCTGACAAAGTTAAGCAATGCTACAAAGAGTCATTATGTTCCAATACTAGGTATCTCGTAGTTTGTCTGTTATGGCAAAAATCCGGGATACCGGGAGCTAATATGACTTTCTCGTTATTTGGTTCCTGGCCCTATTCTTTCAGGGATAACACTAGCGGAAAGCCACTCTGACTTTTCTATATAGACCGGTGAATAACCACTCTCACCACAACATCTCAAGCGTCAATGGTCTAGTGGCTAGGATTCAACCCTTCCAAGGTTGAGGGGGGGGTTCGATTCCCTCTTGACGCAGGCTCATTTGGAAAATGGTGATAGATGATTAGATACATGCATATGTACTTTTTTATATCCAATATGCTTTTTGCGATGGTGAGTTGCTGCCATTCTCCCAAGTGATCGGGTCCTATACATCGTTCCATCCTTTCATCAGCGAAGAGACCACACTTTAAATATACCGATAAAACATCCATATCTTATGTTATGAATCCTTTTTGCAAACAGGGCCCACCGACCATACTCAGAGTCGTTCCACTATCACACGTAAGTATTATAGTCATCTTCAAAGCGTTCTGGTGCAATCATACATACTGGTTCAATACTTCGCAATCGGTAGGGCATAGTTTGCGGTGTTTACTTACCTCCAGACCTGGGTTGTTTGGGTTGATTCCCAAGGTACGTATCAAGAGTCTTGGAATAACAGACGAGGGCTTTACCGAGAATCAGATATGCACTGGGCTTTGAGGAAACAAATGGGTTTTGCCTCCAAGTGCTGTCTGTCTCGATGATCACCACTCCAGAGCTCAAGTCCGACGGGGTGATAATCCTACAGCAGAGGTTACGTGTCTCCCATACCGAAAGACAACAGTGCTGGAGTCGATACCATCCGTACGTTTTATCATCTGGGAGCAAACGCTTGAAGTCGTTTCCCTGCCTACCGGGTTCTTATACCGCCATAGCAGTGTGAGGCATATCACAAATCGGTATGAACTGACTTGTCCGCTCTATATGACCCGTCTCTTGGTACTTCAAGATACATACCACCAACCGAGTATCTCTCACCTGCCGGCATCATCAGCTTATAGCATCGGGTGAGGTACCCAGAAAGGCTAACTTCCAAATCTGTGGCCGGCTGATGCGATTGTGCTTTACGATGATGCACTTTGATTTGTGACATCCTAACAAACTCTCAGTCTCTAGTACAATACCGGCCAAACCCTGTGTTCCCATGCCCCCCTCAAGTCTGTTGTAAAGACCAGTACCATCTCGTCAACTACACATTCCCATCCGAAAGCAATGATATCTGTATAGCAAGACACACTTTGGTCAAAACGAGAGGAAAGCCCTCCGACCCGGCCAAACATACCGACACCAGGACTTTAAGAGCGCTCTGAGGAGTCAGGGGCGACAATACTGCGTCTGACTGCGAATCTTTTCCATGATGGATGGGCTGGCAACGCTAAAAGTGCGAGTGCAGAACTCCACGATAGAGTCTAGTTAAAATACGGGTTTCAATAAAGAAGTTGCTAACTGCAAGTGATTTCAGTTCAACAGTGTTTGTTGTAAAATTTAACACCTAAAAGCACCTTGTTAAAGCCCTTTTACAGTTACAGAGGGCATCCAAAGTCAATGAAGGAGCAAACCCCTTGCCAAGTAGTGCAGGTCGACCCGGTATTCACCGTGGAGATGGCAATGCTGATATAAAAGAGCCCAGGTTCCTCCGGAAAATCGAGGCAGAATAGCTCGTACATCGAGACCATGGTTCGGTCAGTCCCGACTCCCGCAGGTATCTAAGGTATCTGCATGGGCGTCGCTTTCTCTTCTTGCTTATCGATCAGTTCGTTCGGGAAAGATCCGAGTCCGTACCCCGTACCCCGTGGCCCGCAAAAAAAGTTGACATCCATTCGTTTGTCTCCGGGCCGTGACCTTTTGCAAAATTTTCCCGATCCTAGCCTGAGGGTCAGCTGTATGAAGCAATAAATGGCGTGAAACCAGTTCAGCCCTGCCAAGCTGGTTTGATATCCCATCTCACTGGCAGACAAGAAACATAGTCAGAGCTACGACCAAGTATTTGTGCTTACAAACACCGAGTCTGTGCTTTATCTGTACTCTGTAATAGACCAGCAAGATAGTCTCAGCTGAGGCAGAACTCGCCGACGGAGAATGTGGTTTTATATATAAAACACCAAGACCTCGAGACGGACCAAGTTATGTCAGCACATCCAAGCCCAAGGGGTAAGCTTGACTAAGAAACTCAGCCTCATACTTCGGCCACGGGTTCAGACAAGCACTTCGTTGTATCAAATAGCATGCAAGCTGCGGAGTACATTCGTCTGGAGCAGAGATCCAGTATGAAGGGTTGAACCATGTTCGTCTAAAGAGACACAGTCCATGTAAGTAGGGTCCCATATCCGCGGTTACAAGACGATACCATGAGCCACGGCAGTAGACGCGTCAGTATCCACAGCTGCTCATTGAATTCTCAAAGACCGCCTGAAATTCCACCATCATGTGTAACAGAATACAGTAAGCTAACTTTAGCTGTTCGTCGAAGTGATCAAAGACTGGTGCCGGTAATAGTGGTTGGAGGCGCAGTTCAACCCGAGTCCTTGACCTCTCCAAAGCTGGACCCAAGACCGGAGACGAGCCACTTTAACTCCAACGCTGTGCCACAGGGAAGAAAAGAAGAACCGATGACTTGTGTGACTGTAATTTGGAGACCATGGTACGGATATTGCGCACTTCATCACTGGATGGCAATGGGGGAGAAAAGAATGAGTGACAAAGATTATGCCAAGAAATATGTGCGACAGGCACTTTACGCGGTGTCACGGCCAGCCAAGGACCAATCTCGCGACTGTTCCTGAAGGAAAATGACCTGGCCAACCTGATTGGCTCCCCATCTGGTCACAGAGCTGGGTTCTCGTTCGCGGGGAATTAATCGCTGGAACTCGATTGCTCCCAGGCATTGGCTATCAAGGTTGCACAAAGTCTGCAACGAGCAAGGGTCGATAGATGTTCTGCTGTCGTCTTCCTCGCCTGATATACCAAAGGCTCGAGGAGAACAAGTCCAGCCCGAGGAAGAAACCTCCAGGCCTGGGCCATGCTGACGCGAGACCGAGCCTGTGAAAAAGGGGTCTGAAATACGGCGCAGATTAAGAAAAAAAGGGTCGCAAGACTATTTGGCGCACAGTAGCGTCGATGTTGTAAGCAAGAAATTGTTTCAAAAAAATGCAAACCCCCAATTGGCCGTCAGCGTGATGGGCAACGAACTGCGCCGTCGCAATCAGGCCCATCACACAGATTGGGGGAGTTGGGAAATCGGGCGACGCCTCACAACCCTTTCCGGTTTAGCGCACTGGCATCCTAGTCGAGAGAGGGTCGAGAAGGAGGCTGACGGACGCACTGTCCTTTTTGTGTTATCGCGTCTCCTCAAGTAGATGATGAGGCTGTGGGTTGTGCGCTATAACTGCGCTATTGATACTGCTACGACTTCTGAGCTGCAGTGTGCTGGTCCAAATACAACGCGCAGTCGCGTAGCATGCCTACAAAGGAGCCGTCGTGACCTGGCAGCCCAAATCGCACTGGGTCGGTTGCTCGGCATGGTAGGCTGTGCGGGAAGAACTTGTTAGCGAGAAAGTCAACTCCAAGAGCCAAGAAGGAGAATGACAGGCCTCTGGTCTTTGCCGAAAGACAAAACAAGAGAGAAAAGACCGAGTGGGAACCGTTAGGTAGCAAAGGTGCCTTGCCGTGCCGAAGCGAGACGGCTGTTTTTCGTCTTCATAGCCTGACAGAACTTGCTGGCGAACGTCTTTTCCTCAGTGATCAACAAAGGTTGAAATTGGGTGAGATGGGCCTAAGCTTGATCGGGACCGAGAGCCAATTTAGCGTGCTATTTTCCCGTTCTTAAGAGGTCCTGTTAACGAAATAACAGGCCACCAGATCATGAGTGCGCCGGTGCGGCGTGGGTGGTGGGAGAGACGAAAGAAGCCCGCCCCTCTTGGACTTGGCTTGCAGCTGGAAACATTTGGCGATGCAACACGGAGAAACGGGAGGCCGCCCTCGGGCCCTAAAAAAAGTTTTCGACAGTGGACAGGTCCGCATAATCATACGCCCGTGGCACCAATGTTTCTAAAAGCCGAATGCATGTCTGCCTCACTGCCATGGAAGCTGGAAGGATTCCGAGCTTCAATTAGAGCAATGTAAAGATATTCGTACGAAGGCAAAATCGAGGAAGCGAGGCTAAGTGAAGTGCGTGGACACTTTCAGAGCAGGGAGTATGCCGTATCACATATCTGTACGGAGTATCGTAACGGAAGACGGCGAAATTTCAGTCTCCACATACCGGTAACCAAAAACCGTTAAAACATGAAAATTTTGATGGACAAGCTGCTCCCTAGTTCTGGCGGTTCTAACAGGATGTTACCATCTGAAGCTGATGGCTGCCAAGATGAAGGGGAAAAAGATAAAAGCGATAAAATGCGAACCCGTTGGCTGGACTTGTTGGCCGTGACTTCTGGTGGAATCCTTGTGAGTGGATTCCAGGCAACGCCACGTACATGACAGCTGCCAGATGATTGGCCGGAATTTATTGCTGACCAATGATAAGTCGAGGCTTCCAATTTTACACTAATATCGAGTGACATGGGCAAGCTTCCCATCATAATTTCGCCAAAGTGGCATCGACCCATAACAAGCTTCGCTGCTTGCCTGCTTCGGCTGTGGTTCTGGACTCAGATGGCCAGAGCTCCCAGCCGTGTGAAGCAGGAGCTCAAGAGAGCTTGCTTTGCTTGCATCTGCCACCATCCGGAGTTTTGGATGGAAACTGCATCCCGAATATTTGGCAGAACCCGCACCCGAGCCTTTTCCAGTATGAACAAGATCATGACACAGCGCATGGCAACATCAAGAGAGCCAGCTCGAGCGGATATGCTCTGGGAATGGTGTCATGCCCGGTATCCGTCTTTTTGGTGTGATAAACAACTTGGACTATTCCTCACCCAGACCGCTTGCCATCACTAGGAACCAGATCAACCCCACAGCAGCGGCTAAGAAGACGTTGGACGCCATCCATCTCGGGCGCAGAACAGACGGCGATCGGCACCCGGTGATGAGAACCGGGCAGCGGGATACCTTCTCGAGCGGGAGCCCATTTTCTTTGTACGGAAAGATAACATACCAACCACCCCAAGACCCGCAATCAGGTCCTTGGGTCAGGTGTCGACGCGGAAAAGCAAGCGACAGTGTGATGATATGGCGGGGTAGCTCATAGATGTGTGGGCAGTTGAGATGGTGATGTATCAAACAACCAGCCAGCTCCTGCACGTTGACAGGTTGATACAACAACATGTGCGGGCGATGTCACTGCTAATTGGCACTTGGGATGTTTCCTTGCTCCCACCAGCACCTGAGAATCAGTTGCACCATCGGTCTGTCTTTGGAGGTGGCATATCTCTAGTCTGCCAGCGAACCGGTGCATCGTCTGCCGGTTTCGAGACACCCGAAAACATGTCCGGAACCGTTGGTTATAGACCGATTCTCTCCAGGAACTACCCAGGCAAGGTCATGACAAGTTGCGATCAAACCAGGAACGCTTGTTTGACCAGTTGAGGATCGGGGTTCTGTCATCTTCGTTGCCCAACCCGACCTCCGCATCAAGGCCCCGTATGCCCGTATCTGCGGGATGTTGACTACACCATATCGTGGGGTTTAATGCATGCGAATGCGAATGAAGCGAGTTTCAACCATCTGCGTTCGCGAATGCCATGTGACAAGACCGACGATGCGACTCGACAAAAGGATGATATGAAATACTGCGTAGACAGTTGAACCGTACTACCCTCTGAGCCACACTTGTTCCTGTGGCAGGAGACGAGTTAGCCGAGAATATGGATAAGACTTGTTTAGTTTACGGATATACGTTACGCCAAGCTTGGAATTTTCATAGAGAGTGAGTGTACGGATACAAGAATCTAAAACAACCTCAGTGCAGATTGCAGAAGTTGCGATGTTCGCGATTTCTTGACTGCAAAGAGTCAAATCAATCGTGACTTTTGAGAGTTCCTGCCTGGTTTTCAACAAGAAAAAAAAGGCAGGGACGTCCCTGGAGCAAACCTGCCAACCAGAGGCTTTGGCAGACCGTCGGGAAATTTGATACCCAAACAGGACTAGTCAGGGTGAGCTAGGACCCCATTTTTGGAGCTAGTCCCTTGAACCATCAGAACACCCCCAGTCTCAACCCTGCATTACCAGGCTGGCAGCCTGCTAATTGCGGGTATGGTGCTGTAAAACTGTCACTGAATGGCTGGAAGCTTGCCAATCCCCCCTTTTTCACTTTTTTCGATACCTCCACCAAGGCCCTCCAATTCACTTCCGTGCAGTTTCATCGACAAGCTGCCTCGCCCGTGCAGCAGACCTTCTGGGGGACCTTTGGACCTTTCTCCGACCAGAGTACGTACCTTGGCCCCTGTGCACCTCTCCCGTGGCTCTGCAGACCTCTGCTCAATCGCTCTCGTCCAAGACCGGGACTGTTGTACGGTTATCATTTCGTACCCTGGCCGAGCTAAATTTCCTCTTTTCCTGCCCCTTCCCTTGCCTACCTATTGGTTTCTTTTCTCTTTTTTGATCTTTTTCCCTCCTTCTCTCTCAGTCCCTCCTTCCAACTCTCGGTAGACTGTCAAAGCTTCCCTAATTGCGACTGTGTGGACGAGAAGCCGTTGACGAGCAGTCGAATTCGCAGTCGAGTCTTGTTGAGCGTCGTCGAGCAGCCAAGTGCGATTCTGGCCCGCCGCGTCTCTTGACTCCAGTCTGCTACTCCCGTCAATCGTCAGCCGTCACCCGTTCCGACCTTCTCTGTCTCTATCGGTCGCCTTCGCCCATTCGATCCTCGAACCGTCCGTTCGTCGGCCCAAAACCTGCCGATTGCCAACGTCTCAACCGTCACACTCCCTCGTGCGTCTGTTACTCGAGTCGTCGATTCTGTCCTCCCGTTCCTGTGCCAATTCCCTGGCGCCGTCAAGTCTTGTCGACACCTGCATCGACCCTCGGCCTCTCTCGTGCGCCTCTTGGTTCACCTGTTATTTCAAACTAGATTGAGTCGCCCGCAATGTCGTCCATCTTTGCTTGGTGCAGCCGGCGAGCTGGAGGGTTGGCTATGTTCGCTACGCTCGGTCTCTCGTACTGGGTCATTTCGAGCGAAGTCGAATCAACAAAGCATGGCTACAAGTATCTGTCAACCGACAGTCTTAGCGCGCCCCATTACAACCCTCAAGGCGCTGGTATCTGGGTCACCATATTCTCGTACTACTGCCTCTTCATCCATGTCCTCGTCTTCATGTTTCCCATGCGCTCCTGCTACGCTGTCTGGAGCATCACCAAGAGCCTGCGCCAGGCTGCTCGCAGCAGGGCCCTCAAGGACATCAAGTTTGGCCGCGGTCGCCGTGGTTCATCGACATCCCTGTCCAGCGCTGAGACATTGACTTCGTCGCGAGACGTGAGCTCCTCGTCCAGCAGCGAGGCGGGCGATCTGGATCTCGAACTGAGCAGCGATGCTGACATCGCTCCTGACCGCATCATTCACGCAATCATCATTCCCAATTACAAGGAGGAGAATGATACTCTGAGGGAAACCCTCGAAGTGCTCGCTTCTCACCCCCAGGCCCGCAATACCTACGATGTAAGTCGACTTCAATTAATACTGGCAGCAATTGGACCATCAAGACTCATTTGAAAACACGCAGGTCATCCTCGGCATGGAAGCAAGAGAGCACGGAGCAGAGCTGAAGGCTGCCATGTTCATCAACGAATTCGCCAAAAAGTTCCGCTCAATTGACTACACTATTCATCCGTCCGACATTCCTGGTGAGGTTGCAGGCAAAGGAAGCAATGCTGCCTGGGCGGCACGCAAGCTCAGCGAAAAGTACTCCATCGGGCAGCGCAAAGATGTGATCGTTACGGGTATCGATGGTACGTCAGCTTTGTTGGTCGGAGATCTGGAAATCCGCGGTCCAGTGGTTGTGTGCCTGACCTTACTTATGCACGTCATGATTCGCTAACAAAGCTTTGCCAAATTTAGCTGACAGCCACCTCTCCTCCAATTATTTCGCCCTGGTCACCACAATGCATGTGGCCCATCCCGAAACCGCCAACACCACTCTTTATTCGGCACCCATCATCTTTGATCGCAATGCCCACAACGTCCCCGCCATTGTTCGTGTAGCCGACATCCTCTGGTCCGCCGCCGGCATGTCAGGCCTCTACAAAGGCTCCACCATTGCTCCCCCCACCTCGGTCTACTCTCTCCCATTGGAATTGGTTGATCGCGTCGGAGGCTGGGATTGCGACAAGGAAGCCATCGGAGAGGATCTGCACATGTATCTCAAGTGCTTTTTTGCGCTCAATGGCAACCTCACAGTTCGCACCGTTCTGAGCCCCGTCAGCCAAACCAACGTCACGGGTGGAGGTCGCGGCAAGGGAATTCGCGGCATCATCAAGGATATGCAGGCTCGCTACAAGCAGGCTCAACGTCATATGTGGGGTGCACTGGATACCGGATACGCATTGCGTAAAGTTGTCGAGACTTGGAGGGAAAGAAAGCATACCTCTAGGGCCTTCCGACCTCTCCACACCACCTCGACTGATGGCTCCGACACGTACGTTCCCCAAAGCCAAGTGGACGCTGTCGATCCCGAGGTGGCCAAGGAGAGTGGTATTTTCTCGGATGTGGTCACTGATACCCTTGGTGGTATGAACTACGAGCGAACCTTCTACCTCTTCCACCGGCTTTTCGAGGCGCATTTCTTGCCCGTTCAGATGACTATTCTGATCTTCGCATCTACCCTGCTTCTCTGGATCACTGAGGGCTCCGACGATTTGCAGAACGTTATGTGGATTTACCCCATCTGCAACATTTTGCGCACCGCTGGCTTCTTGGAGGTAGCTGTCTACCTTGGCCTGTACGAGAACTTCCACAAGATCTGCCTCGAGACTCGCGAGAAGGAGATGAGCTATGCCGGTCTCACCAAGGGCATGCATTTCTCTTCTCGTGATGTCAAGACCAACTTTATCGACTACGTGATGGTGCCACTAGTCGCCCCAATTTTCGGATCCATTCCCTGCGCGCAGGCCCAAATATGCCACTTCTGGACTCTAGATTTGGTTTATACCGTCAGCAAAAAGGTCACGCGGAAAAGAGGGAAATCTCTGTCTGCGGAGTCCATGGTATAATCCGCTCATGATGCCTCACGAATACTTATTTTACCTTTCGATTCTTCTACGATATCCTAATAATCCGGTGGATTCTTGCTCCTCCTACCTTAGTTGGGCCAGGAGTGGTTTCACAGCGGCACCATTCGCTTCTACAGGATTTGTTCTTCGATAAACTAATTTCGGACGGATGCTCGTCATCTGTCACGCTTCTCATCCCACCTTTTACACCTTTTAAAACACGGGCGCTGCTTTTCGTGAGGCGCATGTGTGTAAATAAGCACAATCATAATGTTGATATGCATGGCATGGCATCGGCATTTGGCAATTAGATTTGGGGGTTAACGTCTTGTTTTGCTTTGTTTTCTTTTTTTCCTTTCCGGCCTTGGAGTTTCAGGAGCAAGGAGAGGGGACATTTTATACCTGCAGGAAGGACATCAAACTTTTTTATGGACATGATATCCCGCCTGTTCGGCACCATTCGCTTAACACATGAAAGACGGAAGAGGGAAGAGAGGAGAGACGATGACATTGGTAGTGTCGAGGTTCTGTGGAGTTCGGACATCGGACTGATAATGTGTGGAATTACCTGTTTGGGTGAAGGGAGTCGGGACCCGGCCTGCTTTTTTTCGCAAAATAAATGCCGCCTACGACGTACTGGATCTGGGACTGGGTGGGACTGGGACAGGTGTTGGGACTGAACTTGTTGGACTTTTGAGGGGGGCTCGATTTGAAGAGATATCTTATTCCTGCCTTTGCCCATGACACAAATGTTGGTCAGGGCGACAGAGCCAGGACAGCACACATTGGGCAAGACCAACGGCGGGCTCACGACCAAGAAAACTTCAACAACAAACAGGAACTTCTAATATTCTTCTAGCCCTCTAATATTTAATTAATGTATATAACATGAGCATGAGACACGAGAAGGGGAGGGGACAAACTCGGCCATGGCATGGACTAATTCGATGGAAGGAAGGGGAAGGGGGAATTGGATGAGAGACGATGCTGTATTGTATCTACATGCTCCATGGTCGAGACGACACGGACAGGGAGCTACCGCGTGTGCCTCTGAATGTGGTCTTGCTTGTCTTGGAAAGCAAGCAAGCAAGAAATTAGAGAAAATTCAAACAAATATGAACTACTCCGTATGATGAAGAACTTGGCATGAGAAACAAATTGACCGTCTGATGGTGATTTATTCGGACCAATGATGCATGGTGTCATTCTTCGTCTCGCCCTCAGATTGCCTTTGAAGGTGTTATCCCACGTTCACCACTTGTCAACAGTGACTATTCGGAGAGAAGTTCACATCCTCGAGAGTACGTACCCTCATCTGCATCACATATCACCTCAAAGCCATTGGCCAATGGGAGGACGACTGCAGTCGAGGTTTCTTTGGTAAACGGCAGCCTGGAAGCACTCTCGCTTCTATCAGAGCAAACCTGAGACGAACCATTGAACATCTACAACAGTACTCGTACTCCATCGTTTTCCAAATCTTGATGGCAGCACATCTGCAATTGGAATACAGCAATCCCTTGTCGTCGTCAGCGCCCGTTTTGTTTGGTGTTCGGCAGCGGACCCGATTTGCTTCCTCGGATCTTGATTATGTCCGGGCCGTCTGGGCTGCCGTGCCGCTCCCCGCCGTTCATAATTCACGGTGTTGGTTTCGCGTTTGCTGTCATACTAGATTTGAATATTGTACGAACGAGCGAATGAGCTGACCCTGGAGAAATGGAGATTCGTAGCCACTGCCCCAACGCGTACGTACGCACGTACGCAAGAATCTCATGCATATTCTATGGGGAATTGATCTTCAGAGACAGCCAGCCAGACACAGAGGTCTTTTCTTGATCCTCGGCCATCAAAATAATACAGACACCTAATGTCAAAGTGGAAGAGGAAACCGAGACCGGTATCCGTGACCCGCGGCCGGCGCCGGGGCGGACACATCAGTGCACATCCGGACTCGGGGATATCGGCAGATGTGAGCGCAGAGGAGAGTACGGTAAGTCGGGGTCCCCATCCGTCACTAGGTAAGGTGGGCATTACATCCCGAAATAACAGAACAAAGTAATAAACTGAGTTAAATTTTATTGCTTGGTTTTCAATGCAGTAGTGGGTAAAGGATACCTTGCAACCCAGGTTTCCTGGGGGGGGGGGGGGGGGCGACTAACAGCATGAAACAAATCGTTAATAACTTCCATTTTAGGCAAGTTTCGAGGACAAAAAAGTCAAAGGGGGGCCAGGAACAAGACCACGTACAAAGAAGATGACAATGACAAGGACATGCAGCCTCAAGACACAATGATTTGGTCAATGGGCTTTGGTCAAACCCAACGGCCAAACAAAGCCAAAGGAAGGAAAGGGGAATGAACTGAAACAATGGGCCCTTTTTCCAGGCCCGAGACTTGCAAGATTGACAAGCCAACACCCAGGTACGGATACAGTACAGCATACACCGAAGGAATACGGATATGTGCGGATAACCCTAACCCAGCGCCACGAATGGCATGGCATAAACACACGGAGGTCAACCCCATCTCATATAATATTAACAAAGCAAAGCCAGCAAACCATGGGGTTTTTGTTTTTCTGTCCCTGCAGTATGTAGCCTTGCGGAGAGTGTTTTTGCCCATATGTAATACAGTATAACCGCAAGCTAAGGTACCAGAGCGAAACTCCTGGTACCGAACCGAACCAACGCCCACTTGAGGATTTGTACGGCCCCGTGTGGATACGACCTCATACCGATCTCTTTTCATTTCATATCACACCACTTAGTGTACGGATGTTCAGTAGCAGTTAGTTATCCGTACTTGCGGGTTACTCTTAATGGAGCTATGGAGGTAGGTAATTAATCCGCCGGTAGATTCCGTATCCTTATATAGAGCTAACGGCGTGGCCGTTATGAGAAGGCTATGCAGTAGTATCTAGTGTACTGTACATACATCAGGCGAGGGCCTAACTAAATAAGGGGCTTATAAACATTAAAGGTTGGAGGAAAAAAAAGGCAGAAAGGAATTTCCTCTGCTACTACGGAATAGAGCATTCTGCACTACTTATCTGCAGATTGGGTGTTCCCTACGAGAATACATCTACCACAAGAAGATATGTACATAATCTGGGTAAGCATATCCGTACTCACTCATCAATAAGACGTTGTTCAACTCCAGGAATACTGGCAAGTTATATTCTCACTTGTACGTTGCCAAAACATCCTTCATGGCGTAAAAGCGGATTCCCGCCACCGATGGATAGATTATGGGTCTACATAATTACGGGCCCGTCCTGTTCATTACGGTTGAAGCTGGAGAGTTCTATGCATGAACAACTCATCTTGATACGGATACAAATGCCGTTGATGAACGGGGGACACCACATGGAACCTGCTGGAGGTATCCGTAACCCCGTTCTTCTGCCCTCTCCTGTTCTTGTTGTCAGCACTTAAACAAACAAGCGGAGAAGTACATACATACCGGTCTCTCACTGTTGCGCTGAAGGATTCTTGCTAGATCCATCGTCGTGGTAGCGTAGCGTAGTCTCGTGTATTGTAATGTACAGTATGTACATACATATCTTACCTTAGGAATACGCACATGCAGATCTGCTAGTATAATCCTGCCACGCGTCCATTTAGGCAACCTCTTTTTTCTCTTGGTATCACCTACATATCAAGTTATCAAATATTCATCGCGGCTGTGGCTGGGTATCTCCACGAGCCCACCATCTGCAGGAGGGGTTCAATGACAGAAAACACAACGCACGCATGTCCGATTATTATACGAAACGTGAATCTGAGGCCGTAGCTGCTCCCAGGCTGTTATGGTAGGAGCCAGGGTAGTGTACATACAAAACATGTTAATTGGACTGTTTTCAACGTGAAGCAAGGAGAGGGCGAAGCTCACTAACCTGGTCAGATCTGATAAGATTAGATCAACATCATGGAGATGCTCTGCTTCGGCCGTCATTACACGGGCAATCAAGGAAAAAGTGAATAAAACTCTATACGGATACTGATACTAGTTAACTCTATTTACTCTGTTCTTGCAGCATACGTTATCTACAGTACTACCAATGATGCCTCTGCTCTCACCTTCCATTACCATTACCATCGCCAACTTCCCAACAAGACCCTATGTCGTCCTGTCCGCACAAACACTTGCCTCCCCTTCCCCCAATACTCTTCTGGGGAGGCCTTGGAGACATTAACTGTCATCTCCAACTCATTCGCCCCCTTTGCATTGCCGGGATGGCCACATGTTGATCCCCCCAGCCGAGAAACCCATCATGGCCCTGCTGAGCACCCGCCCGGATGCTTTCCCATTCCATCCTCATTGCCTCAGCGTGTATCAGATTCTCAAACTCGTCACTTATCCCAGCATCACTCAAAGTGTCAACAGCGTAAGTCCCCTCCACTGCTTGACTCGAATTTTGCCAGAGGTTATGGTCCACCAGGCCAGGAGGACGCATCCGACGCCATGTATATCTAACAAAGGCATTCCTTTTGCGTTCTTCCATGACTAGGCCCTTGGTGTTTTGATCTCGCAGAAGTCGGTCCCGTGCCCGCCGGCGGTCCTTGCGCCCAAACACTCTCAAGAATTGCCGCAGCATGGTTTTTTCTGCCATTCCGAGGCCGTGTATACGGTCGATCCGGCAATCGAGGTCTCTGAGGCGGTTGAGGTCATAAGGTTGAGCAATCGCTTCCAGTGCCCATTGCTGCACACTTGGACGAAAGGCCCGCAGGGCCATCTGTGCTTCTTCTAGTCTCTGGCGCGAGAGAGCAGGCTGTTCCTTGACCTGTGGGGTTCCTCCGGCTACGTTATGATTGCTGTCCAGAGTTGGGGGTGGCGGCCGTGGCGGGTTAAAATAAGACGGGGAGCTGTTAGGTGGCGCGCCTGGATACAGTTGGTTCTCGTCATTGAGACCACGCTGCTCACATTCTTCTCCTTGAGAGTCATCCTCTGACGAGCCGGTCTCACTCCAATCACTGATGTCTTCCTCGTCATCAAAGTAACGCGTGTCATCTTGAGCACTGAGATGGGGCACAAGAGGCGGCTTCGTCTGATGCAGCTGCTCCCATGATATGTCGCTGAACCACTTGTGTGCCTTGATCTCCTCGGCATCCTGAGGAAAGACATAGCAACCGGCAAAATCGTGAAATGATTCTTGCTGCCTTTCTCGGGTCCCATAGTTGTTTGCTGTCAAACTCGGTCCTGCGTTCGTGGCTGCCGTGGCCAAATCTTTTAGACGATAACGCTCCGAGCATAGGCGAATCTCCTTATCTCGAATCAAGGACGAAATTAGATGCTGGCATCGATGAGATACTTGTGGCCGCGAAGGAAATCGAAATGTCTCCTTGTGTTTCTAGACATGCGATAAGGGCAATCAGCGTCATAGCAGAGAGGTCGGCATGTGGACACACTTACGATGATCTTCTGTTTCGTCGCCTGCCGGCCCTCTTCAGCGAGAAATGGGGTATGACCGTAAAGGCACTCGTACAGAATTACACCGATGCTCCACTAGTCGCACCTTCCGTCGTAGCTCTTGCCTTCGATTACCTCAGGGGCCATGTACTGGCTGGTGCCAACCACACTCATGGCCGAAGTACGATTACCGCAGCGATTGCGCCAGTTCAAAAGCGGCTCGCCGTCATGAGAGGAAGGAGCATGCCTGCCCATGGCCGCCGTGAGGTAACTTGCATTCTTGCCGGTAGCCTGTAGTCTGCGAAGCTCTTCCTTGTCCTGCTGATCGCCTTGGACATTGATGCCTAGCGTTTTCAGAAGACTGTACCGATGGCTGTTGTAGTAAGAAGTGTCGTGAGACCAATGGCCATCGAATGCCAGCCCGAAATCAGCAATCTTGAGGTGTCCTGACGCCGAGATTAGAAAGTTGTCAGGTTTGATGTCGCGATGAATGCATTGGAGAGCATGCGCGGCTTCCACGCATAGAACCATTTCAGCAACATAGAATCTTGCGACGGATTCATGTATCGTATTCTCTCGGATGAGGAGACCGAGAAAGTCACCGCCTGGCATGTATTCCATAACCAGGTAAAGATTGGAGATGTCTTCGAAGCTCTCGATGAGCGGCACAATCCTAAACGACAGAATTAGTGTGACGGTATAGACAAGTATTTGATGTCGGGGCTTACTATCTGGAGCCCTCAGAGGCGACGAGGAAGTCTCTTTCCGCCCTCAAGTGAGCTTCCTGACTAGTCCTCAGCATGCACGACTTGCGAATTACTTTCATGGCATAAACTCGCTGCCCCTGTGACCAACCATCCGGGGGACAGCTGCCCGACGCAAGGCAGGCTTTCTCCTGAACGAGCCTGACCACTCCAAAGCTGCCCTTGCCGAGGATCTTGAGAACTTCGTAGTCTTCGCACAGCGATGCTTTAGGGTTGCCCCTTTTAGCCGCCATGGCGCACATGGTTCGTGTTTTCATGACTCTTGTTTCGCGTAGATGATCAGTCTCACGGCGACAAAAGTCCATATGGATTGCTTCTAGCTCTGGAGCAGTGAGGGATTCTGTGCCGTAGTAGTTGAAAAGATCTACCTCCAACAAACGAAGACGGATGTCTCGAGGACTGGGCCCAGGTGTCAAGACTTGGTTGAAGTATGTCTCGAGATATATCTTGGCAGCCGCAGCACGCTCAACAGTAAGTACGCTGGGCGAGCATTGATCAACCACTGTCTCCTGTATTGTAGTCAAGTTGCTGTCCGGGCTCGACTGGGTGGGGTTGCGTCGACTGCCGCCCTGACGGGAGGACTGGATCAACTGCTGTGGTCTTTCAGACCCCATGACACTGGCGTCCTTGGGGATACTTGCCACGGATGATGCATGGAAGATGGAATCCAGCGAAGTGGCGCCAGTCGAGCCGTTGGCCGAGTTGATTGTATTTGTGAGTGGATTGCTGTTGGATTTGCTATTCTGGCTGGACCCGGGGGACGAGTCGGGAGTCGGGAACGATGTCAGCGGCTCGTCTAGAGGATGGAGCGTATTCAAAGATCGAAACGGCTCTGCGACCGGTATTCGGGTCGAACTCGGACGACGAATGACAGTAGGCTCCTTGGGAGTTCGGAAAAGGGTGCTCGTCATCCTCGTCAGGCCATTTGCAACGACTGATCTTGATGCCGGCACCCTAGTTAGGGTCTCTGTAGATGCCAGAAGATCTCTTTGGAGGTCGGCAACCGATCGATCCGACGCTGAAGTTGGCAGGCATATGTTAAAACGAGTCTCAGGGGAAATGCATCAGCTGGGACTCACCACTGTTAGTCAACGACCTGAGAGCGGAGAGGAGCCAGGTCCCGTGACGACGGAGCTTTGATGGACGAGAAGAGTTCCCATCCCGTCGAGTAGCAAGCCGTGGGTCAGAGCTTAGCTCGGGTCTGGCGCTGTGCTGTGGAGAGATGGCCACCGAGGGTTGGCTCGGCTCTGCAACCAGTTTTCTCTTCATGTCGTCTCGCGCCCCTGGCCGTCGAATAACAGGAGGTCTGTGGCGGATAAGATACTAAGACATGTATGCGGGAATGAAGCAGTGGGCGTGGCGGGGTGTCGTAGTAGATGATGATGATGATGGGAGACGGTAGTGGTGGTAACTGAGTACAAGTGAAAGACGGTCGGGATCTTGGGATGTATACTGTGGGCGTGGTTGAGAAGGTGGCGAGTCGGCACCTTCCCTCGGAGCACTGGCTCCTTCCGTGGTTTGAGCAAGTTCTAAAAGTGGCCATCATTACTACTCTCGACTTTTCACCCAAGACATGTCAAGCGTTGGAATACCATGTAAATTACTGAAGGTAAGTATGCAGTCAACCTTCCATCCTCCTTCCTGAGTTATAAACCAACACTTCCTTCCTTCCATGCAGTCGCCACTCACAGCTTCCTTCCCGAAATCCAACGACCCCTTAAAAAGGGGGCTTAATATCCAGCAAAAAATAAAAGGCAAGAACGAAGCACCATGCAGCACGAGAAAGCAAGACGACAAAGAACAAAGCAAGACGACAAAGAACAAAGCAAGCACGACTAAATCAAGGCAAAGGATGATTGATGAATGAACAGCAAAAACAAAAACTAGAATAACAATAAACACTAAACATAACAGTAAACAAGACATGATACCCGAGAAACAACAACAAGAAAGAACCAACTGAACCACCCCAGCTTGACTAACTAATAACTGATCGACCATCCCATCAAAATAATTATACATCATCCTTCCATCGCCAACTAACCACTCCGCCCTCACAAACCACCAGCCTTGTGAAGCTAACCGCCCCGGAATCGGCGAGAAGATAGTTGGTGATTGTCGTCAGTGTCAGTATCAGCACGGGAACCACCCCGAATAGTCGGGTAATCCAGTCAGTCGGTCGGTTGAAAAACATGCCCCAAGACCAAACAACAGGTCTGCGAGCAGAGAAAAGAAAAAGAAAAAGAAAAAGAAAAAGAAAAAGAAAAAGAAACCGGCATTCATCATCGTCATCATAACAAGGTCGGGCTCATCATGCAATACAATGCAGTAACTTGCTGAAACCCAATCCAGAATCATCCAACCAACCCAACCCACCCAACCACCTGGTAAACTCCGCCCATAACCACCCAGCCAGCCACCCAAAACTCCTCTTGGAAATTTGTTTTTTTTTGTTTCTCCCTCTTCAACTGTTTCTTTGTTTCGTGAATGCCAATGCCATGCCATGTCATGCCATGCGAATCAAGCCCATCCAGTGAGGAGAACAAGAAAGACCCATCCATAAACAAAAAACAACATTAATCCAGACAATTATTCTTGTGCCAGCCGGTAATCATCATCCAAAGGACAATAATAAGCCAGAGAAGACAGACAGAGACAACCAAGATAGGCAAATAATCACCAGCATTCCTAAAGCCCACTGACCTTCCTAGCAGTAGAGATAGCAGCAGCCGACGTAGAAGCGGCACTAACGCTCCCCACCCGCCCGCTCGTCTTCCTCACACCCGCAGCAGGAACAGCAGCACCACCAGCAGCGTTGGCACCACCACGCTTCGCACTGCCCGGGTGGTTCCCACGCACCTTGGTCAGCACACCACTTGCCGAGCTAGCGCGCTTCAAGTTACTCTCCGGACTCTTGGCCGTCCTCCCCGCGCCAGAGCCAATATTCTCGATATCATTAGACGCGTCATTATCAATGACAGCCTGATATACCGTCGTCGTAGTAGTACTCGACGATGAGATCTGGTGATGACTAACGGACCTCTCTCCTCGTCTATCAGGTGATAAAGAAGCAGATGCCTTGCGCGTCGTCCTCATTCTCAGATAAAGCTCCTCGTCGGACTGATCACTGGCCCCGCCGCCGTTCAGAGAAGTCCGATGGATAGAAATCAGCTCCTCCTCCATACCCGTCTCCTCGACCGTAGTGTGCAGCTGCCCCCCATTGCTCCGACTATAGGGGTGATGACGATCCGGGTTCCTAGCAGTCTTCCTCGGCTGACCCGGCGTTGGCGCAGGTAGATAATCCTCCTGCACACCAATGGTATTGTCACGGGAGGCATGGTCGGCGTCAATCTCGCCCAGGGGTGTCCGTCCCGACCGTGGCGGGGTGGCCGTATTCCCACCACCAGAAGTCCGACTATTGCTCCGTCCCAGGCTCGCGCGTTGCATAGCCCTTATAGGCGTGCTGGGCTGTTGGTTCTGCGCAGCAGCAGCAGCCAAGGCAGCTTCTTTTCTCAACTTTCGCTCGATGCGCTCTTCGTGCCACCACTCGCGGAAAGTGCCCTGGTTCATGTGGAGCCAGTGCTGCTGGGGGCCGACGACCATGCCGGGGCGCATGAAGCGCATGTAGGCGATTATCTCGTTGGCTGTGAATCCGTGGCGGTAGATCAGGTAGGCGCCGATGAGACAGCCTGTGCGGCCGAGGCCGGCTTTGCAGTGCACTGCTATGCCCTTCTTCTTGACCGTGATGGTCTCGTGGGCGAGGCGGATGAATTTCCGCACCGTGGCCATGTTGGGGCAGGTTCCGTCCTCAAAGATCATATCCAGGTGTTGGATGCCTAGTGCCTCGAAGAATGATGGGTTGTACAGCACCGAGTTGAGACGCACAACCAGGCCAATGTTTCGCTCCGAGAAATGCTTGAGGACGTTCTTGAAGGGCTGTGGTAAGGTGGGGTGCTCGTCGACGGCTGTCAGCGTCTTGGGGAGGAGGTTCCACTGCTCTGTTCCCTCTGGTGTGCGGGCGACGGGCGTGTGTTGGGGAGAAGCGAAAGCAAGGAAGTTGGGCGTGATCCAGTTGAAGTCGCCGTGTTCTACCCGCTCGAAGCGCTCGTACTCGTCGAGATCAAACGTCTCGAGCACGCAGCAGCCTTCTTCTTTGGCTTTCCACACACCGTAGACAACATCCTGCACCGTGATGCCGTAGTCTGCTTGACTGTATCCGGCATCTCTGAACGGCATCAGGGGCGGATCGACCTGCGCAACGGGGGCCAGGGCCAAGTGTGGTGGCCACGACTGGATCAGGACCATGTAGCATGCCAAGAGGCACGAGGCATTGGCCCGGCTGCGCGGGTCAGCTCTGCTGTAGAAAACAACTGGTCTGTCCTTGTTCTCCTTTGCGCCCAGGATCTCGTGGAATTGCAGAGCAAAGCGGTAGAGGTGGCCGATGTGGAGCGGGCCAAAGTCGTGATGGAAGGCATTGTATAATAAGGTGTCGTCAACGGTGAAGTAGTATGGTTGTTTCCTGTTTGCCAGGCTCTGCACGGGCACGGCTCCGTCTACTGCTCTTTGCGATCGCTTGCTGGGGGAGCGCGGCGCGGGAGGAGATGGGTAGGGGAAGATGGTGTCTTCATCCGGCGCATTGACATAGGATGCAAGGTACAGACGGTCTTTGTTGAGGTTTTGCGATCAAAAGTTAGCCTTTCCGCCCGACGTCGAGTGTGGATGAAGTGGCGCATGTTTGGACCGAAGTAAACAAACACTGCGTTGGCTTGCGGCAAGGCAACAAAACAACATACCTGGGATATACTCAATCACCTGCCCCAGATTGTTGGAGTGTCTAGAAGAGGGCGCCATTGTGACGTGACTCTGCGCAATTCCTATTGCGAGAGCTTGGCCTCTGTCGATAAGATTGTTTGCGCTGTCTAACTTTGACTGTTATGCAATAGCATGTGGCGAGTATGCTGTGTTGTTGTAGCGATGCGATCCTAAGTCGTGTGCGGCTCAATGATGTTGATATGGCTGTTTTGCTTGTTTGCGACGAAGAAGTTGCTCCGGAATTCACGGTGGGCGGGTTTGGTGTTTTGTCCTTGCTTTTGTTTTTTGCGACTGGGGGGCGGAGCAGGGATGGGGAGGCGGTCAGAACGACAACAAAAACAAATGCCGGCGTTGATGTTATGGAGCTCTCGACGGTGTGAAGTCTTCGCGAACCTGTGAAGAACAACAACTAATGCAACGCACAAGCCTGATGGCAAAATGCAAACCAGCAAACAATGCTTGAGAATAAAAGTCAATGGTAAAAGGAGAGCATGCGACCAGAACGGTATTTCCGGTCTGTACAGTACTTAAAAGAAATGCCTTGTTTGTCCGCTGTAGCATAGCGACCAGGTCTGTGTTTTGGATTTCCAGCTCTGGGCCAAGCCAGCGTTCTGTTGTTGTTGCAGGGGACAGCCTGGGCACGGGGCCTCGCGGTCAATCTTCAGGGGTTCGCTAAACGAGTGCCTTGCCCCAGAGGTCTCGAGCCAATCATTATCCTGCATTAGCCCGTCGCCATGGCAACCAGCCCATTTTTGGACAACTTCTGTAGCGTTGACGAACCAGTGAAGCCACTGCGGGTGCTGGCTTTCGAGAAGAAGGCTTTTTGGCGCAGCCCCTCTCCCACGCATGAATTTGGTTATCTTATCGGGGCGGGAACGGCACCACCACCAAACTTCCCCCACCAACGTCAGCGCTGGGAAAGCTGGAATGCTCAGCTGTTGCTCCCCTGCCGACAGAATGCCATCGCCCGACTATAACACATACTAATATTGGCCGAACGCCGGTTTTCGCCCTTAACACAATTATAAACATCCCGCCGCCATGGCGACCGATGCAGACTTTCCTTGTGCTTTGTGAGTTCACCCATGTCTTCTATTACTGCCCTGTTAATATCAATCTCCATGTCGCCTCGTCGAGCCATACCTGCCCCCGATCCATCTTCCAAGCCTCTGACCACCTTGACGACATCGACTAGGGTTGCGCAACCATGCTAACGATACTTCAGGACGCTGCGCTTCCCGTTTCCCGATGCGCGCCTCTCCAACATCGCCTTGAAAGCCATCAGAGTCGACAAGGAGCTCTCGCCGCTTGTACACAGAGAGCTGAGTACTGTTGCGCCGGATGACAAGACCTCAACGGAAGAGAGCGTCCTCCTGGTAGAATACAAGGCCGCGACAAACCGGATGCTTCGCGTGGCTGTGAACTCATTCATGGACAGTTTGTCTCTTGTTCTAGAGGTCATGGAGGAGATGGATGTGGATGTGCTAGAGCCTCCTTCAGCTAGCTGAGCAGGAGTTGAGACCTGATCAAGATATCAAAAGAAGAACGGCCCAAAAGAGCATGTCGAGGCGTTTGGGAGTTTATGCGGCTACAATTCTTTATTCAGACTGCGAAGGAATCGGCTCGCAGGTTATCCTAAAGCCTGCCTGGTATCTTGCTGTCTCCAAGGTTCCATATTCAACATGACGTAGAACCGTTTGGCAGCCGAGAGATGTCGTGCCCCCTAAAGAGGTTCCTCCTTAAGGTCCTCCGGGGGCGATCCAGCCTCGGCTTTGACCTGACGTTGGAGCTCGTTGTCAGCCGCAGTCTCATATGGTACGGGTCCATCGACGTTGACCTCTCCAGCGACTCCATTAACATGCCCGTTTGCGCCATTCGCTTCTCGTTTCTTCTCCTTTCCCCGCCTGGGCGGCTTATGCTTGAAAACCACTATCACACCATTGTTCCCAGAGCTGACCATGGTATCACCCCGCACATCAACCCAAAAACAGATCTGGTCATGTACCTTCTTGAGCCGCTGCACGATTTCCTTGGTTGTAACGTCCCAAAGGACAATGTCCCCATCTTCGCTCGGCGATACCACAAATGATTTGCATCTCTTCACCATCTGACCTTGTTCCGTTCGCTCACGATCGTCCGCATCGTCTTCGTCCTCTGGAAGAACCGCAAAACTTCCGCCTATTGAGTATCCCTTGTTCAGGTGTCCTTGGTACGTCTTTTTCACGGTCCCAGACACAAAGTCCCACAATCGAATGGAGCTGTCAAGACTGAAGGCTAGAACGAAACGGCCATTGGGGCTAAAGCAAACATTCGTAACGGGCGGGTTATCTTCGTGTACGAGAGTTCGTAGACACTGGCCAGTCGAAGTGTCCCAGATTCGGCTGGAGGAGTGCAGTGCGTTAGCACGGTTCTTCAAGGAGCGGGTCACACCAGAAATATACTCACATCAGCCCATCCGTGGAACAGCTAACAACCAATGTCCCGTCTCTGCAAAAGTCGATGCCGCTGACCGGGTCACTGTGCGCCGGCAAGCTCCTCATGAGCCTCCCGGCCCGCACGTCCCAGAGGAAGACGGCCTCGTCATAGCTCCCGCTGGCGAGGATATTCCCCTTTGGCGAAAATGCCAAGCAATACACATAATTGTGGTGACCCAGCAGAGGGCCTTTACACCTGGTACTCACCACCCTGGTGCCCAGTGCCGCTCCGCCTCGCGCATTCTTGGCCCTTGCGCCCGTGACTACGCCGTTTGCAGCTCCTCGTGGTCCAGAACCGTCCTTATTGGTATCTGAGTGCGCGGGGCTGGCTGTGACCCGGTCCCACAATCGAATCGCCTTGTCGTCTGAACCGGTGGCGAGGGTATTGCTGTCGGGTGCCCAGGCGATACAAGAGATGCCTTGCATGTGGCCGACCAGTGTCTCGAGATGCTCGCCAGTATGGGCGTCCCAGATTCTGGCGGTACCGTCGGCTGAAGCTGAAGCGATCCATTTTCCGTCGGGAGATATACGGACCTGGCTGACGGCGAGCTCGTGGCCCCGGAGCTCAAGTATGCGACGGTATCGAGGTTTTAGTGGTGGGCGGGGAGGTGGTTGCTCCGGAGTGGTTTCTGCGTCTTGGAGGGGTAGTTGTAAAGCTGAGGGTGAGAATCTGCGAGATGGGCTCGGTCTGGACGAGGAAGAGCGCGAACGTGAGTTGCTGTGTCGGCGCCTGCGTGAGGTTGAGCTAGATCGCGATCGCGAGTGGGACCGTGATCGAGATCGAGACCTGGAGGAGTAGGGACTTCTAGAGCGTCTGCGAGACCGGGATCTTGATCTCGACGGCCGAGAGCTTGAAGGCGATGCAGAGCGATATCGGTTGCGCTCGTCATTGGCGCTACGGCTCCTGCTTCGACTTCTTGATCGGTCATGGGGCCGGCCACGTCGTATCGATAAGCCCTTGTCGGTGATGTTGGGTTCGTCATTATCTCTGCTACTGTTTATTGGGTCGCGATGGGTATCGGAGGAGGGTGAGCTGTAGCGGGGTGTTGTGTCGGCGCTGCCATCGTCTACCCGGCGACGCTTAGGGGGCGGTAGAGCTGCGCTTGCTGGGTCAAGCTCTGCCATGATGCTTCGGCCGAGTGTCCTTTTCGACGAAAGTGACCATAGGTTGATTTATGTCCACTCGACTTGGTCGTCTGTACTTTAATCTTGATTCATGCGTTTGTAGAGTCTCCCTTTATGGGGGCAGTTTGAGGACCAGGTCGTGCTGCTGCTTCGCGTGTGTCAATTAAATTGTCGGGGACCGCGTCGGGCGATTGTAGGTCACTAAACGACAGGGAGCCGCGCTAAAGGGATCTTATCGCTAAAGGGATCTTATCAGATATGCGTTGCCGATTGGCCAATGCACCAGCCCCTTGCAAACGCCCAGCGCCCATGGACCTCTCCAGACTCCAGGTACCCAGTGCCCTGCAGAGATGAGATGGAAGCCTTCGCCAACTGACCACAAAGTCCCAGCAAGTGGTATCAAACGGGAGCTTGTGCTTTAATAAGGACAGGGTTCAGGCCGGCAGCCGTATCCGTATTCATCTGCAAACTTACTCCGGCCTTATATTATACTTGTGATTGTTTATGAACCTGCGAGTTTCACCTGGGTTGTACGCTGTATGAATTAAGATCACCCCGCAGCTTTGCTCGACTCTCAACCTCCTCGTCATTCAACATTTCAGTAACGAGGATCATCTTCGATTGTACCTTCCATCAGCTCTTCTAGACGACTTCTCACAATGGGTCCACCGGAACACCTCCCAACGGAGATATCCGTCATCACTCTCAACTGCTGGGGCCTCAAGTACATCTCAGACCTTCGCAGGGAACGACTTACTGAGATCGGGCGACAGATTGCTATTGCCGACCCACAGCCTCATATCGTTGCGCTTCAGGAATGCTGGACCCAAGAGGACTATCGAAGCATCCGACGCCAAACTCGCTTCATCCTCCCATATGGCAAGTTCTATCACAGCGGCGCTCTTGGCGGTGGTCTTGCCATCTTTTCGAAATGGCCGATTCAAGAGAGCACCATGTTCCGGTATCCTTTAAATGGAAGACCAACAGCCTTCTGGCGAGGCGACTGGTTTGTAGGAAAGGGAGTCGCATGCGCCAAGATTCGCTTTGGACCAGATCCTAAGCACATCATTGAAGTCTTTAATACTCATGTAAGGAACTTGGTGTATTATCATGACCATAGCTGTTGCATAGGTACTAATAGTGATAATCTTTCCTTTCCCAGACACATGCACCGTATGAAGGCGGGCAACCAGATGACTCCTATTTGTGTCACCGGATGGCTCAAGCCTGGGAGGTATCGAAACTCCTTCGCGGCGCTGCTGAACGCGGCCATCTCGTGCTGGCGCTCGGTGACTTCAACATGATCCCGCTCTCTCTTGAGCATCGTATCATCACGGGGCTGGCTCCCGTCTCTGATACTTGGCGCGTTCTACATCCCGACAGCTCCCTTGGACCCGCTGGTCATCCGGCAGAGAAAGCCCGGAACCGACCGGTTCCTACTGCCGAGTTCAATCTCGTGGAAAACGGCGCTGCATCAGATGGTCCATATAACACGTGGCGGTGGACCCCAGCCCAACGGAAAGTCCTGGGTCCGGGAAAACCAGAGGTTACTGTTTCTCCTGATACGCCTGGTAAGTAACCCCTTCCCAGCTGACAGCCACGCAGGCTCTCATATTGACAATGACAACAGATCATCGGGGCAAACGATTAGATTACGTCTTTGCGTCAACAGGAGAAATCCCGGCACTGGGTGGCAGCTGGACCGTCCGGCGGGTCAAGGTTGGCATGACTATGCGCCATCCGGAATTGGGCTGTTCTCTAAGTGACCATTTCGGCGTTGAGGCGACATTAGGATTCGTGCCCATGCATGCATCCAGCAACGGCGTGGAGTCTCGAGAGCCAGCTCCCGCCACGGCGCCCGTAACCAGCTCGACGGGCAAGGTCATCAAACCAGAGCTGAACAGCGAAATAGACACTCTCATTCCCGGCAGCGCTAGTAATAAGGAGACTTATACGGCGGGATTAGAAGATTTATTCCACAACGGGACCTATCTGCAGTCTCCTACCACCAGCTCGTTCCAGGACGACTCGGCCTCCAAGAAGAACAGAACGAGCTTTGACGAGAATAATCGGCCCACTGAACAGCATCTCCTACGATTGCCCGACGCCGAGTCCAACGAGCTGCTAGAGCTGGTCCGTAAATACAGAGCTCGAGAGCAGGCGCAACTGAAATATCGTGCTCTACACTTTTGGGTTGCCCTCTTACTCACGATTGCTTGTTTGGTAGGAATCTGGTTTGTTGGGAGTCGGACTTATGTCGGTTTCATTCTCATCCTCTTTAGCAGTCTCAACTTGACGGCTGGAACGATTGATGGACTTCTTGCCCTTCTATTTTTCAGGGGGGAGCTGAAGACGCTTAAAGAATTTGAATGGGAGGTTAGGAGTGCGAAGGCGTTTGGGGAGGCTATCTCGGCATCAGCTTCGGGGGGGCGTGTTATTGGGGGGTGGTTGGCTGGTGTTGCTGCCGTGCGACTGGATGACGAGGATGAGGAATTGAATGAGGATTGAGCTGCATTTAGTGAGGTATAATGAGTAGTGGAAGGTCATACAATTCCAGGCTTCACATGGTTCAATATTTGTGGACATTTTGTTTTAGCAGGCTTTCTTAATACTGTCTGCACTTGTGAAAGCACTTTCTCCGAAGCTCATACGGCTCAAGTCTTTATTAGGCGGCCTTTAAGACCGCTCGACAGTCGGCCGTGTGAGAGTTTATTCTGCATACGGCTGAGCTCGGCATTCCATCGCCAAGTCCCCACACATTATGATTGGATGACCGCGAGGTCCGCGACGGGCCGAGTCGCTAACTTCCGGGAGGACATCGGAGAGTTTCATAGCGGAGGGCTCATCATGCCACATGCGTCGCATATACGGGTACCGCATGGAGCAACTTTTTTTGGTTTCTCATCTCGTTCCGATCTGTGCATGGCACGCCGTACTTATTCAGATATGAGGCTGTACGCCTCGGTCTTTGCGCCTCCCTACGGGGATGATGTGGAAAGAGCTTCCGCTCTCGGTTCGGATGTAACTACCAAGCTGCTGAGCTCCAAGTTTACAAATATATGATATATCATGAAATCGAACCTCCGATTCTGCATCGATGATAATCGGCTTCCCATTGATCTATGTCAATTTATTTGCAAGTCGTCCACCGCAACCGTCAACGGTTTGACACAAAGAAAGCTCTCACCTCGAAGCTCACCACATCACCATCACCTGATCGATCATAAGCTCTCAATTCCCAGCCCACGAACTACCAATACTGACCATTATCTCTATAATTCACAACCTCAACATCATGGCCAGCAAATCCGAGCCCGCCACCGGAGCCGGAGCCGGAACCGCAACAGGGACAGACTCCCGGCACAAGATTCGCATCGGTGTCTTCGTCCCGTTCGGCTGCCAGCTTCTTGACCTGGCCTGCGTGGACATCTTTGGGACCATGAGCTACGAGTACCAATCGCCTCTGACTGATTTTATTCCCAAACCGATAGTCAATCTCGCGCCGAGCGTTGAGATCTACTGTGAGAAATTTCCCCCCGGAACAAAAAGCATTCTAATCTGAAAGACTTCCTAATCTTGTTAATGACCAAAACAAAAAAGACATCGGCTCCGTCCAACCAGGTGAACTTATCGAGTTGACTTCCGCCATGAATATCCGCTGCACGCACCACATGTCTTCACCCGAAGTCCAGCCCGGAAAACTCGACATTGTCATGATCCCTGGCCCGGATCCTTCCATCGCCGTCACTGATGAGGTGGAGAAGTGGGTCGCTGGCCACTTTGCTGTTCCCACCACTGATATCTTGAGCATCTGCACGGGGGCGTTCATCTGTGGTGAGGCTGGCATCTTGAGAGGCAAGAAGTTCTGCGGGCCCAGGGGCGGGCAGGATGTCTTGCAGGCCAAATTTGGGGATCAGGGCGTTGATTGGCAGGGTGGTGAGTTGAGGTGGGTTCAGGATGGGAATCTTTGGAGTAGCGGTACGTTATGGTTCCCTCCAGTGTCGGTTTTTTCTCTAGTTCGGGTATACTGACCGTTTGTCACTTTCTTTTTGCTTTCTAGGAGGTATCACCAACGGGAACGATTTAGTCGCGGCATATGCTCGCCATCAGACTCACCACTTCCCTGGCCCGCTTGCTGAGTTTGCCATCATGATGACCGAGGTTGGGGACAGGCCGCAGCAGTATACCCAGAGCCAGGCGTCTGTTACTATTGGGGTGGTGTGGCAGATTATCAAGGCTGTGTTTATGGGTTTTGGTGGCAAGAACAAGAGCAAGACCTCGTGAGTGCGCTGTCTCTAGGGGATATCAAAGGTAGGTACTGTTCGGATGTATGTGGCAGCTAATGGCTATTTGGATGTTGATGACTTCCTTCGGGGGTTGGGCTTTTTCTTTTTGATGGGTTTTTATTTTCGAAATAACAGGTCGAAAATTAATGGCTGTTGAGTCTTCTCTCGAAGCCTGAAAGTACTGTTCATGTCCTATGTAATAATGTAAGCAATTTGAACTTTGAAGTTGGAAATTTGGACATGTCTCCTGAATTTCCTAATTCCATATCAGCCCTCTTGTCCAATGAATGACGAGGTATCAGCTGGTCACTTTGGATATTTGATGTTGTGAAGTCTGGTTGTCAAAGGGTCGAGATATAGCAAGCAAAATCTCGAGTTTCAGCAAAAAAGCTGCGGGATATGGCTTCGAAGCATCGTCCAGACTCTATTAACAAACTATACTTTGGTGAGTGACGCACAGAAAGTTGTTGGAGTAAAAATCAGCCTCTGGGTGTACCTATGTTGAATCCGTGGCTTACCCTTCAATGGAAAGGGCAGAATCAACATTTGATTGTATTCACCAACATGTACGAATAGCAGACGGTCCGCGGCCGTTCTTTATTCGCACTGCCCTTCCAAGATAATGGCGGTGTGGAGGTTGGTGAACTTGGTGGAGAGCTTTCCACGCGGTTGGAGTTCGAGCGGAGCTTAAACCGTCTGGAGGGTCCACTGATCCCTGCAAGTGGCCCCGTCCCGCCTGGTTGGCTAGGCAGCCGGTGAGGCGATAAGCACCTTATCGGCCACTGATGTGGGGTTGTTCCAACTTTTTTTTTTGTCCTTCGATGCAAGCTGCCGCCTTCGAAGCTTTTCCGCCAAAAATTTTATAGAGGACCTTCTCTAGGCTTTGCGAATTCTCTACCTCTTCCCATCTTTTTATTTTCCCACCAACTCTTTCTCCGCAACCTGATTGAATTTGAGCATTCTCACCCATCTTACTGAGCACTTACATTCTTGTCCAATCAATTATCCAATCGCTTTCCATCACACATTCCCTCACGATGTCTTCAGGTCTTCTTCCCGTTGCCCTCTATGGCATTGAAGTCCCGCCTGGGCAGATTATGATTGAGGCGGCGCAGGAGTTCCCAGCAACCGTAAGTGTGTCCTGATTCCACCGGTTGTTGGCATTTTCGTGAGTTGATTTCACAATGCTAACCTCGGAATAATTCCAGATCCGCATCACCATGGCTGCGCTGGATCCCACTGCTGCCCCAGAGCCTCTCGAAGATGGTACCACTCCCGCGGTTCCCCGCTCTACGCTCAAGATCATCAAGGCCAGCGGTGTCGACTCGGATGACGAGGATGATTACGATGACAGTCTCCTTGGCGACGAGGAGGACTCTGATGAGGAGGAGACCAACGGCGGCCCCAGCGACCCCGCAAAGTCCAAGAAAGCTCGTCGTGATGCAGCTATCAAGAAGCTGATTGAGGCTACTGCCGCTGCCTCTGATGATGAGATGGAGGACGCAGATGCCGGCAGCTCCAAGAAGGACAAGAAGGGCAAGGCCAAGGCCTCCGAGGAGGACGAGGAAAGCGAGGAAGAGGATAGCGACGATGAGGAGGGCGAGGACATCACCATCGAGGACTATGTTGTCTGCACTCTTGACACCGAGCGCGTATGTATTGCTTCTTCTTCTTGCAAGGTTAACCATTACTAACCCGTGCGCAGACCTACCAACAACCGCTTGACATCGTCATTGCCGAGGGCGAGAAGGTTTTCTTCACTGTCTCTGGAACTCACACGGTGTACCTCACCGGAAACTATGTCATCCCCCACTCCCACGACGACGAGTCGGATGATGAGGATGAGGACGATTACGATCTCCCTCCCGGGCTTGAGGATATGATGGACGAGGACTCTGATGACATGAGCGACGAGCTCGATCATCTTGACGGTGCTGGCCGTGTTGAGGAAATTGACACCGATGAGGAGGAGGCTCCTAAGCTCGTCCAGTCGAAGAAGGGCAAGAAGCGTGCCGCCGAAGAAGAGGCCGAGGGCCTTGACGAAATGATCTCCAAGGAGGACAAGAAGCTGAGCAAGAAGCAGCAGAAGAAGCTCAAGAACAACGAGGGCAAGGCTGTCGCTGCCGAAGAGGCCAAGGCGAAGGAATCTCCCGCTAAGGGCGACAAGAAGGTTCAATTCGCCAAGAACCTCGAACAAGGCCCGACAGGTCCTGCCAAGGACTCGGAGAAGAAGGGCTCCGTCAAGGTTGTGAATGGCGTCACCATCGACGACAGGAAGGTCGGTACCGGCCGCACGGCCAAGAATGGTGACAGAGTTGGCATGCGCTACATCGGAAAGCTCCAGAACGGCAAGGTTTTCGATTCCAATAAGAAGGGTGCACCTTTCTCCTTCAAGCTCGGCAAGGGTGAGGTCATCAAGGGTTGGGACATCGGCATCAACGGCATGGCTGTCGGTGGCGAGCGTCGGCTTACCATCCCCGCCCACTTGGCGTACGGCTCAAAGGGCGTGCCTGGCATCCCTCCCAACAGCACACTCATTTTCGACGTCAAGCTTCTGGAGATCAAGTAAATCCTGAGCTTGGGCACGCATCCTTCATATATCCCGAGACAATTCCCTCCATCGTCTCTATTGGCATGCATGGCGTTCTGATGTCGCCATGGTTAATGTAATCTAGGAGGCGGAGGATTTTCTTTCTTATTGTTTCCTTAACTCTATTTCCTTAATTTCTAGTACTGGTGCGTTGGGGTTTTCTGCGCGATTAGTCCTTGGGTTTCATCTATTTTGTTTTGGCGGTCGATGAGATTCGGCCCATGCCTGGTTTTTATCTTACGGGAGCCCTCTGACCTCACTTATGCCCGGGCGCAAAGGCTTGCGAGGGACTCATCTCGACAGGATGGGTCCATGATTTGTTTGACGGGATGACGAGGATTCTTGCATGGCAATGGCATAGGCACATAGCTCTATAAACTATTTTTTGGTAGGCGTATTAAAATTGCAAACAGGAAATTTCAAGAGAGAACCGTCAAGATGTGACGATCGAACTTGGTTCTGTAAGTTGGCTGTTTCTTGTGCTTGACAAGATACGCAATCCTAGTGACCCGGGGTATGTATTGTTGACTGTCCAATGTAATTCAGGTCCTCCAAGCGGCTGGAGTCTGAAGATGTTCCAGGTTGATGAAATTTCATCACCGGAAACACGTACCGACTCGGCGGTAAATGTGGGGCACATTTACTAACCGCGACACGAAACCGACGCGCTGGTTATCCGGACCAATGCAACTCCAACCTCCCCGCTCAGAGGACTACCCCCATTTGGGTAAAGTCATGTCGAACATCCTGCCTGTCAAACCTCTTGACGGCGACGACGACAATTCACTTTGAGTGCAGAAGGCTGGGGATAGTGTCACCTTCCATCGCTTTTGCGTGTCCTTGTCCTTTGCACCGTTCTATGTTGCTTTGGTAACCCACCGGTCCGCTTCCGTCAGCATCGTCAACAACGTGCGCCACGGTCTGTCATTTGTGATCGCAATCACAATCCTAAAATCCCATCTTCGTTTACCACCGTTTTGTTCGCCAATGACCCTCCGTGACCTGAACCTGGTGGAAAAGATGCCGAGTCCTACTAAAGACCCGGCCCTTGCAAGCTCAGCGGGCCCGGGGACGATACCCTCGTTCCCCTTGCCCTCCAACCTCCAGCTCCACCCTCCACCTTCGCCGGGGACCCATCGCGTTATTAGGAGATTGCAATCGGCCCATAGTCTCGGAGCAAAAGCAGCGAGCCAGCCTTCGCTCATCGCCCAACAGAGGTTGCAACAGCAACAACTGCACCAGCAACATTACGATCAGGCCCATCCTAATCCCCATCAGGGTCAACTGCCACCACCCCGCCAAGCACTCCACCACAAATATTCTGCCCAGCACTTAGCCAGCCCGGGTCTGGGTTTGGCTCCCCTACCACGACCTCCTTCGCCGACGCGCAGAAATGTGAGTGTCAATCGCTCACCACCACGAGGTCGCGCAAACAGCGACGCCCCATTCTCCCTCTCGCAATTTGGCCCTGCCGGTTCTGCAATGGGCAAACGTTCGCCATTGAGTCGCCGGTCTCTGGCCGCCGACAACATGTCTTTGGACAAGTTATTACGCGACGGGCCGCCCAACGGCGATATCGATGGAGCTCTCGAGAGCGCGAGGTACAAGATCCTGGATCAGGGAATCAAGGCGGACAGCGATGGCATGGTGAGGATGGACCAAATTTTTCATGTCGTGCTTTCAGACAGAACCTTGGCGCTGACTTTGACCATGCAGTCCTCGCTCCGCATTTATATATGGTTAATCCTGCTCAATGCGCCCGTCCTAGAAACCGATAGCTACCTGGCCCTTATACACCGCGGCGCATCGCCTGCCTACTCGAAAATCCGCAATGATACCTTTCGCACACTGACCACGGATCCTCTGTTTCGCCGGCGTGTTAGCGAGGCAAGTCTGATCCGTCTCTTGAATGCTGTGGCATGGAAGCTTCACGACGCACGAGAGGACCGGAACAAGGAGCAGCAACGTGCCGCCATTCACTCTCCGTTCAGCAGCCCGACGCGATCTCGCCAATCGCTGCCTGCATATACACCAGAGCAGGCTGGCAGCCGACCAGGTACAGGATACAGCTCAGCCTCACACGCAACCTCATCACCAGTGGCCAAGGGTCGTGCTCGAGCTCTGACGCTAACGACAGAGGGATCAGAGGCCAGTGTTACTACAGAGTATGGGACCTATGTACAGGGAATGAACGTCCTAGCGGCCCCTTTCTTATATGCCGCCCGGAGCGAGGCCGAAGCTTTTGTCGCCTTCCACCAACTCCTCACTCGTGAGCTGCCAGGGTACATCCGAGGCGCCATGGATGGCGTGCACAAAGGTCTTGCTCTTGTCGACAAGGTCCTTGCCATTGTTGATCCCAAACTCAGCCTACACCTCTTATCAAAAGGTTTAACGGCCGAGATCTACGCATTCCCATCGGTGCTGACGCTATGTGCGTGTACGCCGCCGTTGCCAGAGGTGCTGCGGTTGTGGGACTTTTTATTTGCATACGGCCCGCATCTTAACATTTTATGTATTGTTGCTCAGCTCGTTTTGATACGCACCAAAATTATGGATTCTCATAGGTATGGATTATCCTTTTTTTTTTTTCACAGGAATACATCAATCACTAACACGTCTTTAGTCCGAATAAACTTTTGAGGTCATTCCCGCCCTTGCAGGCCGATCAGATCAAGCAAGGAACTCTGGCGCTAGTACGAAAGATTCCAGACGATGTTTATGCCGATATTGTTCGCCACGCCCAATAAGGCCTCTTGACACGGGGGCATACCGGACCCGAAGCCTCGGTGCTAGCATATCCACAGCAAGACAACGCAACATCTATACTAATGACTAGAAGCGGGCTGTGAACCAACCAGCAGCGATGAAAAGCGTTGTCTTTGTTTTATATATAAACCTGTAACAACACACATGACGAAGACTTTGCAACCAAACCTTGGCGAGCTAGTACTGTAAGCATCGCATATCATATGATGAAGCGCAATTTTGGTGGTGGCTATACTTGAGGTGCAAAGATGAACCAAATGCCCTTGTTTGGGCTGGATGGAATAATTGGTTTTGTTTGACGGGAGTATTCATGATGACAAAAAGACTGGCCGGTTTTTGTTCCAGGATTGGGCGGGTGGGAAAAGGAGCATTAATGAATGAATGAAATGAGCGTTATTGGGGTTCTTTTTTTTTCCTTTTCTTGTACGGTAGTACCTGGCTATTCTGCTACGGCTTTTGTTCCAGCTAGCTACCTTGCTTTACTTTGCCTTTGGGGTTGGTCGGAAAGCGAATACATGGGAGTTTAGGCAGTGAATTCTTGAGCAAGTCAATGTGCAGAACTGCCACCTTGCCTACTTGGAAATTCGGTGGTATAGGTAGATGGCGAATCTACTGAAGCTCTTTGGTAACATGCGACGGTCCATGTCCAAGTATTTCCGGATAGGTAGCTACCTAGCTACTCTGCATATAGCAACAACGGCCATGTAAGCAACGAACTTCAACTTCTTCCAAGAGGAAAAACTCCATTCTTGATTGTTCATTGTTGCCCTTTTAACTATTGCGTTGAACTCGGGCATGCAACCAATATTGGACTATTAAGCAAACCAACCTCACCACAAGGCCATGTAGGTAGTTGACAGACGCCCGGGCATCTGTCATGTCCAAAAAACGGTACAGAAGATGAAGGAGATACCAAGGAGCCAGCCAGTAACGCTTCAGATTGTCTTGAACGGCCCCGAAAGGACGGGGATGATATGAGTAAGTCATGATCAGTCTAATCAGAGGTAAAAAAGAAGTAGTGGAGTATGAAAGGTTATTATTATTATTAGTGATTATTATCATTCGTTTCGTTATCATGATATCATTCTTCAACGAGTTTGACTCCATATTCTGCCTCGAGCAAAATGCTGATGATATGTCATGAGATCGCCTCTCCGTGTGCTTGTGAAGGTGGTTGGTCTAGTTGGTCCTTATATCTCTCCCGATGTTCCTGACCAGAGAACTGACCCAATGTATCTGGTAATCAAGATTTCCCAGTCCCGTCGTGTGGGCCAATTGTGTTCACCAAATATCCACAAAGTCACTACCACTGCCACCGCCGTCGCAATCATCCATCCTCCTCCTTAGAAAGTACTCGACCGCAGGCTCGGCCTCGGAAGTAGAACACCGCTCCATGACATATTTGAGAAATTGGTGCAAACAAGTGCTGTCATGGGAATGGCTCTCGGCGCAGATGACTGCACCATTATCATCATCATCTGATTCCGGTAGCGATTTATATCTCGTCGAATCGAGGCCTCGTCTGAGCAGAATAAAGTCGTCCCAGGAGCGATATATCGTGCAGGCGCGGTTCTGGGGGTAGTAGAGTTTGACCTGGTATAATGCTTCTGCCGATTCTTCCGATTCTGTCGATTCTGTGAATTCTGTCGACACTGGGGTTGATGATGCTGGAGACGAAGACGCTTGGGAGTGAGGCGCGTTTATCAACTCCATATCATGCTTCCCGTGAGTATCTCTATTCGCCTCCTTGGCGGCTTGTTCTTCTTCTGAGGTGGCTGTACTGCTTGGACTTGTACTTGTGCTCAATAGTATGGATATCGTCGTCGAGAGCGGTTTGACACAGGTGAAAATTGGCAGGCCGCGGGCGCCGTTGTAGGCGTGGTGATGCTTGCGAGTGTGTAGTTGCGGCTTGGCAGGGATATCTGCATCTTCGAAAGCAGGCCTAATCTTCGTCATGGCGGACTTTTGCGGTATAACACTGCTCTGCTCATAGACTTGTGTTCAAGGACGAGATGTTGATGGTACCAAGCTGTCAAGATGACCTTGGCTGGCGTGGTTTATTTAATCGAGGTTGATATAAAGGGATGACGGTGCAAGGCTAAGAATTTAAACAATTTCAAAAGCGCAAGCCACAAAACATGTCGAACGGGACAGACAGCAAAGCAAGCATATAGCTCATGTTTTGCAAGTTATATGAATGTCTTGACCATTGACGTATTGTCTCCAATGTAAAAGAGTTTTGTTCTGGGCAAACAAACCGCCGGAGAATAATCGCCTTACGGAGGCGACGCTCGCCTGACGTGATAGCATCCCCCTTCCGATCTAGCTGTTTTAGGGAATGTGCAGAGAGAGCCAATCACTATGAGATACCGGGCAAGCTGAGGTCCTGGGATCTCTAGAAAGGATCTTTCTAGGCAGTAACGTGTAGCATTGTGGAACTGAGGACGAGATCGGCATCTAAGCCTGAGAAACCTCGGGGCGAGCCGATCGAGGCTCACCGTTCCCCCCTGGAGACGTCAAAACTTGGGTAAGGCTGCCGAACCATGCTGGTGGTTCTTGGGTGCTCGACTTCAACTTCTCGAGTCAAGGTTTGGACCAAGGACGGAAACAAGCCAAACAGCGAGTAGGCAACGAGTATCAAGTATAAGACAGCGGCCGACTCCCATGTGCTGAGCAATGCATACTTAGACTCCTTCAGGTGGAGGTGCGTAGGTGACTCGAGGCTGGATGCCAACCTGAAACTTGATTGCTTTTGGAAGCCTGATTCGAGGACAATCTTTTGTCGGTGGAGACCAGATTGGTTGAGAGGCTGTGAGCGAGTCTGATGACCCGGCAGTCATGGATTATATCAGTGTCAACATATGGCGATGTTGACGATAAAGCAGGTTTGATGGAGGGAGAGAGGGAAGTGTGCGATGACTGCATGAAGCTGATTGACAGCTGACCAGGGAATGGGTTGTTCTGGAAACTGACCGGAAACAGAGTGATGTGGAAGGAGATCGTGATCAAGAGGTGTAGTGTAAGAGGCACTTGCAGGTCCAAGATTGGGAGTAATAAACAAGATCCTTTCTGCACCAGAGGCTGGAATACCAGTCGGAAATGTTCACAGCGGAGGCATAGAAAACCAATTATTTTCGGATTGTCCACATATGTCCCGAGGCCCGACTGTTGCTGTTGTATCCGTACACTAGACTGCGGTGCCCTTGCGACTGCGGGTGGGCAAGAGATGAACTGATGAAGTCGAAGCTGGATCCAAACGCCGATTTGGGCGAGACAATTAGGGCATAGCGTGGTCTTCCCTGAAACGCTGATCCATGCAAGTCAAGCCTGGGGCTTGGCTGAACCTGAAACACTCAACGGGTTGTGGGTCCCTTTTCTCTGGGCAATCCGTAATTGAGGCCGCACGACCACTGCACCTCCGTTGCTGCATGTAACACGCAGCCGTCAACACGAACGCGTCTCCTGGAAATACCAGAATTCTCGAGTTGAATGATGAGCTTTGTCGATACCGGTATTTGAAGCCATCGCCATCCACCCTAAGTTCGAGTTGGCAGCCAATTCTTTCGAGTCCGAACTGGCGGCGGTCTTATGGGAAATGTCATTTCACACGTCATTACCCCTCCCTGAGGTTGGATTAACATTTGTCGATCTGCGATGAGGATCATAGTTCGAACCCTCAATTTTATTTACACGTTCTACAAGAAGGTCGTGCTATATCGAATATCAAGTCTTTCAAACCTGCTTCCATCAGCTGCAGAAAAGCCACTCGCCCGGTGGAACAGGTGCGGTCGTCAGTAATGATAGGTAAACAAATAAACGGTTACCATAGCATGCTTCCATAACTCTACGCTTCCTCCCAAGAGGCGACACATAAACACACACACCACCTTTCACGATTTTGCCAGAATCGCGTCGCGCATGGTTGCCCAGTCTGTTTTCTCTTCCTCGAGAAGGAGCGCACGGGACTGGTTGACGCATAGCTTCTTTCAGGAAGATCTGCCTGAGTTGTGCTGTACCGTACAAAACGAAGCTATACAAGGCGTGTATTATACACCACTTGAACTAGTTTTCTACCCCTAGCAACGCAAAGCCTGCGAATCCAGTCATCATTAATATCGGAACTGGGAAGGAGCAGAGCGAACCCACATGCCCAGGTGCTCAAGTTGGCTCATAAAAACATTACAGGGTGCTTCAACGATTTTAGAGGTCCAGTCTGGAACATTGAACCCGTCTTAAAAAACAAGAAAGTTGTAAACAGAGACCCTCAATACGATTTTGCGGGGCAGACTTCACCAAAGAGGGGATCGTGCCTGAGCCCCTTCCCCGTGCGTCCCATCCCACATCCCAGTCTTCCATTCCAGGCGAGTGGTCCTTGTTGTTTGGAGCTACGTTCTTACTCCTTTCATCTGATCTGCCGTGATCCTTCTCTGGCCTTCTATTTTGCTTCTTTGAATTTTTCTTTCACTTTTTCACTTCCATCCACATCTTACTTTACCATCTTCTTCTGTGGCAGCGCATTCTTGGTTTTTGTCACGTAAGGACTCGAGCTCGACATCCCTCCAGAATCTTAACAACTCTTGCTGCACATCACGTCTCCAATATGGCCTTGCAGGCTGCATACAAGCAGTTTCTTGCTGCTCCAAGCTCGTCT
Source organism: Rhypophila decipiens (assembly GCA_033297075.1). Lineage (NCBI taxonomy): Eukaryota > Fungi > Ascomycota > Sordariomycetes > Sordariales > Naviculisporaceae > Rhypophila > Rhypophila decipiens. The sequence goes on along the minus strand of MU858045.1, from coordinate 615,996 downwards.
GCCCTTGCTGCTGACGCGTCGCTCCACTACATCACCACCACCACCAGCATAGCTGGCCCAACAGACATCATCAAGCACCTGGGCAGCCTGCGCGGCCAGGTCAAGAAGAAGAAGGAGTCCCCGCTCTATGCGATCGAAGGCCAGGATGCCATTGCCATCGAGGTGGACACCGCCTTGGAGTTTGTCAACACCGGAGGCCCATATCTGCCTGGCCTGGACGACAACTTCCTGATTGACAAGACCGTCATTGTTCCCATCATTCACATGGTAACTTTTGACAAGCAGGGAAAGATTGTGCAAATCCGGCAGAGCTGGGACCAGGGATCGCTTCTCAAACAAGTCGACGTAATTGGCAAGACTGGCCGCAACTGGCCTATCCGTGACAGCAAGGACCAGATGACCCTCATTACGAACTGCGTCCAGAATGGCGGGGCTTCCGTGGCTCCTTCCAACGGTAACAGCCTCAACCGTTCCCGGGGAAACTCGACCAACATCTTGCGCGATCCCCACGCCTCCCTTGCACTATTCGCCCCCCGCGAAGAGGTCGAGGAAGCGCCTGCGCCTGTCGTCTCGCCCTATGCCGGCCGGCGCCCACGCGAGCGCTCCTTCACCGAGATCCTGGGCGATGAGCCTGTAGACGAGGACCCTACTTCCCCGAGCAAGGGTCGCGAGCGTGCCGACTCACCGAGCAAGGCGATTGCTCCCAAGAGTGGTGCCGGGAAGAACTTCCAGCCTATCCGCCTATTCGAGAAAGACGAGAACGTAGAATCCGGGCCCGACACACCTGAGCAGTCGCCGGACCGCATGGTGCGCCCGAATCCCAAAAAATACCACCACTTTGACTTTGCCGACGGGAGCGACCCACAAGACGCACCCAAACCCGGCGGACAGAAACCAAAAACGAAGCACGACACCAATTGGTCGTTTGATGATTTCGTAACACCACAGAAGCCCACTGCGAGCAGGACGCTACACAAGGCGCGGGACGTCCGCCACTGGGGCACCGAAAACGACGTGGTCGAGGAGACACCCGCCAAGCACGTGCAGCAGATCAAGCCTCGTCGTGATGCCGAGGCTCACTTTGAGTTTATTGATGACGGCGGACCGTCCAACGAGCCTCGTCTTATTGGACGGCCTCGTGGATCGGCTCATAATACTGGTCTAGGGCTGTACGAGAACAACCTGTATAACGAGGACGGGAGCGCGCCCACTCCAGGCGGACCCCCCCTCGGTAATATCACCAACCATGAACACCGGGGCAAGGACTTTGAGTCGCACTTCAATATCACGGACGACTTTCCCCATGGCAACGGGTACGAGAAAGCCGACAAGGTTGGCGATGATCGCAAGAAGGCCGTCCGCATGATGGAGAGCAACTGGTCAACCTACGATGTATCGCCCGTGTCACAAAAGGAGAATAGCAACCCTAATAAGAAGGCGGGCGACGAACGGGGTATCAACACCGCTGGCGATGGCATGGGTGGCAAGAAGGGCTCTGGGCGCGGATGGGCCATTGGCGATGATAGCGACGAGGAGCAGAATGTTCGTGTGCCGGGAAAGGCGCAGCACGGTATGAAATCGGATAACTTTTGGGACTTTTAAAAAGCATGTTTTCATTTAGGTTTGTCAGGATTCTTCATACTTGCCGCTGCTGTATTATTCACTTTTACCGGGCTCGGAATACCCATACCCCCTTCTAGTGTAGTCTGACTAGGTTGTTGGCTTTGCTGTACTACTGGTTTTTGTTTCTATCTCTCTCCTTTCTCTTGTTATGATCACCCATATGTTTATTCTCTTTTTCCCCCTATTTTCTGTCGTCATACAGCGGTCCAATGGGGGCCGTGAAACCTTGTAGAAACAGAGCAAAGACAGTACAGAGCATATCAATCAAGCGTATCTTTTACTTTAAATTCTTCGAGCTTTTTGTACTCTGATGATCTGCTCCTGTTCATTTCTACCAGCTACCTCGGTAGGACTGTAAAGACTTGATTTCCAGGAAGTTGTGAACCGTTCAAGGTGAAAGGTGAGGCTCGGTGTGCACAGCGGGATAAGCCGAGGTCGCTCGGGGCTAACTTACACTGGAGGAATACGTACTGTACCGCACGCTGTTGGGGAGCTTCGGATGGGTCGGGTTACCCCACTTTTTAAGCGTCACTATCCAGCTTGCTGTCCGGATGGAATGCGACGGGGACAACCACGACGAAGCAACAACACCTCTCTTGATCATCACCAGCAACGAAACGCCGTCCAAAAACAGCTGACGTTAAGCCAAAGAAGACAATTGAATTTACACAGCAAACAACAAAATCTATAACAATGGTATGTCTGCCCAATTCCAATCCATCCCAGTCAATGGCTCCGCGAACCTAGTGAGCTAGCTCGGCATAGCCGTGCAGTTTGCTTGCTTCCATTCAACACGACAGATGCATACAATGCTTGGTTCATTGCGGTCGGGTTAACCCAACACTCACATTCGTCGCGCAAAGGGTCTCGATCTCCCCGCCTACGTCCTCGCCGGACTCACAGCCACCGGCGGAGCAATTGGATACGCTCGCACGGGCAGTGTGCCCAGCGTGGCAGCTGGTTCTCTTGTGGGATTACTCTGTACGTATTATCATATCTTGTCTTTTTTTCTCTTCTTCTCTTGCTCTCTGCTCTTCTCACTAATCCTGGTCTTGCTTGGTTGTGATGTAGATGCCCTCGGAGGATACCGCATCCAAAATGCCCAGCCCTACGGCGTCGAACTGGGCTTGGTCGCCTCTATCGTCCTGGGAGGTTCTTCGATTCCCCGCGCGATTCGGTCGCAGAAGCCTGTCCCTGTTTTGTTGAGCGTGCTTGCGACGTATGGGCTTTATACTTTTGGTGATGCGTTCCGTCGCACTTTGTAATCTCTCTCTCGGCGCCAATGGTTTGGTGGTAAAATTGAAAAGGGGCCAATAAAGGAATGGTGGCTTTTTGCTGTTCTTTAGTTTTGCCAGCTTTCTAAGCTAGCCATCGAGTGTAAATGAAGCTATTGATACAAAATCCGATTGCGCCGGAGGGTATCGAGTGTGATATTAAAGAAGAAGCTTCGGAAAGCCGTAATTTTGTTTCCCTGCCCAACGTTGATGTTGAGACCATATCGTAGATGTTCATACATGGCCTGGCTGAGAAGCCGCCCAGCTCGATCGTTCGTGTTCGATGAAGAATTCCTGATTCGTCTGGAGACTCGTGTACCATATGTCGGATCGAGAGAAGGTGGGTCGGGCGGAAGAATGGACCGTTATTTTTTGTTTATTTGTTCTCGTCAATCTCTTTCCATATTTGTCGAATCTTTGCGTTGCTGTCCGCGACGTTGTTCCGGTTCTTGCTCTGACGCTTATATCTCTCCATCCGAAGGCAGGCCGTGAGCTCTTCTTTGGCCTCGTTGCACATGCCCATCGACTTCCACATGAACCCTTTGGCGTGGCATTCTTCGAGCGCTACCATCAAGGCCTCGCAAGCTGCGCGCGCGAGTTTAGTCAAGGATGTCGGTTGGTGCGGAAAGGGGACCATTGGTTTCGGCTAGGGGACAACTCACCGGTGTTGTCTTTAGTATGTAGGTGAGGATGCATTTTCGCGTTTGAAAGGCAATCGGCTGTGGTTGCTCGTAACTTGGAAATTTCGGAGAGCTGTTTGATGGGACGTCCCCTGATCTCGGTCGGCAGAAAATGGGCTGTTCCGGGCCGTTGCGGATCTTAGCAGGGCGGGGGAGCTTGGACCACCTTTCTGGTAGCCTGAACCCAAGGTTCTGATCCAATCCGCTAAAAGTGGGGTCTAATAGGCGTTCACTCGCCTGAAGGTTAATTCCAGTTCATCACATTATTGAACTTGCGGAATCCTCGACGACACCCTTCTGCTTCAAGATCTCACAATATCTCGGATTTCTCATACAGAAGACAAAGTCCCCCGAATCCACCATCATGGCATCCCAAGCGTCTCAAAAGAAACAGCAAGGTCAGCCACCATCGACAACCCCGCCATGACGCAAATTGCTGAACCAACCCCTCTCGGGCTTCTCTCTTTCAGATCTTCAGCTGCAGTATTCAACATATAAAAACACCCTGCAACAACTTGCGCAGAAAATAGGCGATGTAGAACAAGAAGCGGAGGAACACAAGTGAGTTATTTCTCCTCTCACTTCATCGGGGCACTCGAGGGACACAGGACTATGGACACATGATAGTCCTGTGGAAAGTCGGCATCCCAATTTTCCGTCTTCCTCTCCCGAGCCCCGATGCACCATTTTCTCGGCCCCTCGTCCGCAACTTGCGGAAGACACACACCGCTCATATGTCGACTTCATTTTCCTGATTTCTCACCGCTAATCATTTCAAACTCTTTCCCGCTTCTGAACAGACTTGTTCTTGAAACTCTGGGTCCCCTTCCGGGAGACCGCAAGTGCTTCCGCATGATCAATGGTGTCCTGGTGGAGAGGACCGTCAAGGATGTGGTCCCCGCCCTCCAGACCAACAACGAAGGGTTGAAGAAAGTCCTCGAAGATCTGGTCAAGCAATACAGGACCAAGCAGGACGAACTGGAGAAATGGAAGGTACGTCAACACACATGCATCCTTGTTCTCTCCCACCCCAACCTGCGCCAGTTGTCTCTCTCTCGCTGTGGGTGTATCGGTTAATAACTCGGGATCTGACTTATCGTCACTTTACCTCGTGCAGAAAAAGAACAATGTCCAGGTTGTTCAGTCATGAAAGTAACAAACATGCCTTATGATATCGGCTTGTTTAACATCCCACAACAGGGCTGCTGGCTGGCCGTCAGGCAGACGCCATGTCATCATGCTGTCGGCCCTCCCATTGTAGGGCTGTAACTTGGTGTCGGGTCTGGAAATGACGGAAAATGATAGACACCCAAGATATTATCATTTCTGGCGATGGCGTCTCGTTGTCTCGTGCTCTGCAGAAGATTTTTTCCTGGATGGGGGGCTGTGGAGTTTATGGACGGGACTTTCGGACCTCAAGGGTATGTTCCCCCAAACTGGGAATGGGGCCACATACAGCATGTTGCCTTTTCGTCTTCTACAGGAATCTACGGCGTCATGGGAAAATATTATACGGATTCCGTACTGAGCGCTGATGGTGGTGGTGGTGGTGGTGGTGTGGTGATGAGTTGTTCAAGCGTCCACCGTGGTCAGGCTGCTGCACCCTAGCGGCAAGGGCGTCTCAATGCCCAACCGGCAATCGGGGAGCTACGGTGCCCGGTTGGGCTTCAACGATTGGATTGGCATCCGCGAGGCCGCAGAACCACAATGCGAGACCGACGAGAGTGACGACGATGGATATTCTCAAGCGACAAAATTTGCCGAATTTTTCTCACCTGTCCGATGTCTTTTGCCATCCACAACTTGAGCTTGCTTGTAACCTCTGCACACACCCTTGCAGTTTTGCTCTTCTGTTCATGTTGAACCGTGCATCAAGTCACAATGGCCCTCCGCTGCCTGCTCCGGTGCATAATACCCAACTGACTCTCTCGTGCTCGTGACTTTCTTTAGACCCTCGTTTGACTTGATTCAAATAAAGAAACGACCAAAGATGGAAAGAAGTTTACGATATTTTCTTCCAATAAAAGGCAAGAAACAAGGTTGAAACATGTTATTGGGCCAAAATTCGTATAATCGAGGGTCCAGTCAAGCAGCCCAGTCGATTTGCAGCCTCGTGTTTGGCTCGACAAGGAGGTGGGATGTGTGATGCCACCCAGTCGATCATCCCGGGCATCATTCATCCAGACCTACCAGCCCCCCGGACCTGAGGCCGTGACAGTCCTCCCATCCTTTTCTTTCCAACGGCCCAAACAATCTGCGGCCTGCTTACCATCTGACTTTCAGGATACCCATCAGGCATTCTTCAGCCTTAACTGTTCCTGCAACTGCACCACTGTCAATTTGTTTATGCGACTGCAATTGTCGAATCATTTGCTGTCATCACACACCACTCTTCCCGTTGCGCTGGCCACTGGGAAGCTCTGGCTTTCAATGTCTTTACGGTATTCATGCAGATCACTAACTCGGTTGGCGCTGGATATGGCTTCATCACTTCCGAAGGTTGATCACATATCAACATTCATCAAAATGTGCTTCATTCATACTACTAGCGGCGGACCGGGCTTGGCTGGAGTAGAGCCAACGATCCTCACTGGTGATTTTCTCCCATAACAAGCCGGGACATCCTTCATGAAGGGGTCAGATTCATGATGATGGAAGGGCGGTCTACGGACTTGGTCGGAAGAGTAACAACAGGTCTTCACCGCATGTAGGGTGAATTTATTGCGCAGGTGCCTGATGGAAAAAGAACTCCTTGGACAGTTGCATAGAACTGAGGTTGTTGCAACCCTTAGCTGCCTCCGTATGTCCTAGCCACCGGTCCATTTCATCAAAGCACTTGCATAGATGTATATACTTGTATGTCCTCTAAATCAGTCGGCGACCTAGACATCCGGGCCTTTACCAGCGATGTCACTGTGAGATTAACAATATTCTCTTGAGCCTGTAACATGAGTAGTTGCTCAATCCATAAACTGAAAATTGGCATGGGATATTGAACAGTGAGAAAGACGAATAAAAGCGGCGTCGAACTGACATAAATAATGCTATTCAGACAGAGCTTTATCCGTTATCGATAACACATCCACACCCACGCGGCCCACACCCTTGTCTTGGCGATGGAGCTTGTTGTCATGGAGCTGGAGCGCGGTGGGGTCGGCGGCTCGGCGCATCCAGCTGGTTCAGAGTCAAGACCCGCTTCTCCCGCATTTCTTCTCTTTCACCCGACCTTTCTTCCACTGCGCAACCCCACGCACTGCAGCCCTCTTGCATCCGATGTTCCATGCATCTCAGACCCAAGGCGAAGACAAGTTGACCACACACGATTCGCGCACCTCACTCTGGAGTTTCCGCTACCTTCTTGTGTAAGAGGAAGCCAGCACAAACCGCAGACACCAGTTGGCAACCGTTACGAGTAACGTGGATCCAAGGGCAAGAAGAAGCACCAGCTAGCCAGCCCCAGCCAGTACGTACCATGCACCGTCCCGTTTTTCCTTGGACTGTGACAGTATCAAGAAAAAAAAAGGATAGACAGAAAGAAAAGGCGGGCAAGAACGAATAGAAGACATGCGCAGAGGATGTATCCAGTTCTCCACGGAACGAGACCCACGCAGCTTAGCCAATGCGCCTCCCTCTTGATGTCCTGCCCAGTGTCTGCAAGAACCAAGCAAGCACGTAGGGCAAGAGGCACTGCACCGCAGTGCGTCGCTGGCTCCGTACTCCGTAGTCAACAGTCACCCGCTGCCGGCCCAGGACCGCATTTCTGACGCGACTCTGCAGATATCCCCACGAGGCACACAACAGAGGCCACCAAGCACAGCCAGCATTCCCAGTATTCCGTCGGTATACATCTCGCGGTCCGAAGCGAGTCTTGCTGTTCCTGTGCCGGCGCGCGACGTAGCCAGCCATAGTACTTCTCGTCGTACCGTCCGTCCGGTGCAACAGACACCCGAGACTACACAAAGACAGACACACGGGTCACGGAAACCTATCGTTGAATTCCTCCCAAAGAAGCGCAACACGTTAAGAACCACAGACGGCAGTGTGTTTCCATCCCATCTAGAGGAACGCAAGGGAAAGCTGCAGTAAATCGTTCCAACAGCAGGAGCTACCGAACGCTAGAGACTGGTCCTGGAAGTAGGACCCGCAGCTGCATCTCCAACCCCTCGTTCCCGCGTTCCCAGGGTTCGCTCACTTTTTGTTCTTTCCCAGGCTCCAGGTTCTCAAACCCAGGCTTGGTCACGTCCGTCATCGCCATCCCGTGCTTTTAACACCCCATCCTTGTCGTACTTGTGGGTGTGTGGGTGTGTGCAAGCCCACCGAACCAAGGCGAGTGCGTCCCAGCCTGAAGGGTCGGGCAGGGAAGAGACCAGTAAGAATAATCGTTTGAGGAAAGGCACGCCACAAAAAAAAGGTACGCTTGACGCAGCCGTGCAGCTAGAAGCCTGCCAGGGAAAAAAAAGCAGAGGTCTCACGCCTTACAACCCTGCAACGTGTCCAACGACACATCATCCACTCTTACGTTCCCTCCCAGCTGTGTGCGAGTTGGCAGTCCAAGGAATTTACAAGAAGCCAGCACCCGCTGCAGGTAGCCAAATATGTCCGACTCCCCCCAATCCAATCCAAAGGAGGTCGAACAAGGTGCACCGTCACCCGACGAGGACGCACAAATGAACCAACAAGAGATACAGGACGCACTGGCCGCCCACGCCTTCGAGTTTGAGGTGAAGGAGCAAGACCGGTGGTTACCCATAGCCAATGGTAAGTGACTGTCTCTCTTTTTTCTGCTTCCTCGGCCATGATTCGCGTGTCGTGCGCTTGCATGGCAACGAGACCCTCCGACTGGAGTCCTTGGCCGGCGTCCTTGCCTCTGGTAGTCTGCGTCTGGGCCCTACCTCTCAAACAGCCGCGCCGGTGACCTACCAGAGCGAGCCCATGTCTCACGATTCGATCCCCGAGTCGCCGGAAGCGCCCCAGGGCGCTTCTTCAACCTCTAGGGGCGAGAGGTTCGATGTCTACGATGCTAATATACGAAACTTCGCTCCAGTGGCCCGCATCATGAAGAACGCCCTCCCCGATAACGCCAAAATTGCGAAAGAAGCTAAGGAATGCATGCAAGAGTGCGTGAGCGAGTTCATCTCCTTTATCACGAGTGAAGGTATGTTGTCTCCCCCCATTAGCCGTTGCCGTCATTACCCCTATGTGGGCAAGAAAACATTCGCCAGATTTCTGACCTATCACAGCGTCCGAAAAATGCCATCAGGAAAAGAGAAAGACCGTCAACGGGGAAGACATCCTCTTTGCCATGACGTCGCTTGGGTTCGAGAACTACTCCGAGGCTCTCAAGATTTACCTTGCCAAGTACCGTGAGGTATGAATATTTCTTAGTTGCGTACTTTAATTAACTTCTTCGCCATTTTTTCTCCCATCGTGCTCGGCGCTTGCCTCTTGGTTCCGCCTCTTTGGCAAGTCTGCCATCCTCAGCTCAATACTAACACCTGAACCCAACAACAGCAACAGTCGCAATCTAACAGGGGCGAAGGCCAACAAAACCGACCCGGCAGCCAGGGGTATGGCGCCCCCGGGGGATCCAATGCGGCAGCCGGAGGGTTCCCAGGCGGCGAGCTGGGCGGACAGCAAGAAGGAGGCGACGCCCAGGCCTACGGCTTGTACGGCGCCCAGCCCGGACATAACGGGGCCGGTGGGGAGTACTAGAAGATTCTTCGCTGTCCCTTTTCTTTCTCATTTCCTCCACCAGTTTCCTTATTTCGGTGCGGTCCTTTGTGTGTATAAGTAGGGATGGAATAGGGTGGTCAAGTTATGGAACAAGGTCGGGGTTTGGTGCCATTGGGTTTGGTTCAACTAAGGTACCTTTTTGAATTGCTGTCTTTCCTGGGACGTCTGTCTGAGACAAGGCCAGGCTTTCTATTGGCGGTTCAAACCAGTGTAGCTGTTTATTTGCTTCAGTGTCTTTTTGGATGGAAAAGGGGGCTTCTTTTGCTTGGCTTGTGTTGATGGAATTTTGCTGTTTGGTTCGAAGTCAAGGGCCGTTTCCATGCCAGGGTTTAACAAGAATTGGACTGCACCGGCGCTCGAAGGACCGACCCAGCGGTCTTTAGTAGTAGTAGCAGTATTGGATTTGATTGTTTTTCTTTGCTCTTTCGCGCCGACTTTATTTTACCGCCTCACTTGATACTTGTGGGTCGATGCTTAACCTGAGGATCTATCTGTAAGTCGAGGGTCCTGAGTTTCTTGACGGTTCTCGAACAGTTTATCTCTTTACTGGCATGTTTCATCTCCAGAATTACACTGGTACACAATACTCACGCATTCTCTTCGCAGGGTTTTACAAGTAGTACCTGGGATGAAACATGGGATCGTGGTTCGGTCTCGACACATGGATTTTTCGACCTCAATATGCCAACCAATGGGAGACGACCTGTAGCAACCGTTCGTTGATGAGGTAATCAGCAGCGGAGAATGCCGCCAAGCGTTCGACCCTCACCGCCCGCCCACATTTGCCTAGGAGCACGTGCCACCTGGCGGGGAAAATGGACCCTTCTGCTCGAAAAAAGTGTGTCGATAAGACGGATAACGAACTGCACAGCAGTTTTCCCAAACTTTCTTCCACCACTGCGGGCGAAGTCCACGAAGACTCGAGAGTTTCTGGCAAGCCATCTGAAAACTTCCTCCGCCGTAGAGACGAAAAGGGGCGAATTACTTTACCGAGGCAAAACCAGCGAAACCCAAACGCCCGCCGATAGTAATTTTTCTTTCTCAGTCCGTCCTTCCAGGAGACAGAAGAACGAGAACCAGCAGTTCTTTACTTGATATTATGCCATACCTAATCGCCTCCTTATCAAGCGCATAACATCACCGTTTTCCCCCACCTGACAGCGTTTTGCTTGTTTGTTTTCTCTTCACGAAAGGACTGAATAAGGGGTCCAAGCTCTGCCCTACGCCACCACGTCTTCAAGCCCAACCGACGACCGACCATTATTATCCTAAGAGTTCTATAGCCCACCCTCACTTGTTCCACCAAGCACCGCCGATACTCAAACGCGCTTCCCGCCAAGCTAGAAAACCGAAGCTAGTCCAACTGAAAGGCTGCTTTGACAAAATGACGACTGTCACACCGGTCCCCCGCCGCCGTCGGGCGGCAGGCCCGCCATCGTCAGCACCCAGCGCCGCGTCCACCATCAAGCCGATCCTCAAGACCAAATCCGTCCTAGGAACCCGAACCAGATCTGAGGATGATGACGGACAAGAGCTTCACGGCAGCCCGATCAAGAAAAGAAAAACAGTCATCATCAACGAGGAGCTCAATATGACCAAGACTTTCGGCGGCAAATCGGTCGAGGATGCGAAGCGAGATATCAAGAGAGCGTTGGATGGGCACGCGCGGGGCAGCAATCAAGACTACCGGAACCTGATAGAGCTTTTTGCGCCTAGCAAGCAACCGACCCTATACGAGTCCGATTCGGACGAGGATGATGACCGTTTGGATCCAGATGCCCCGCGGCCGCAACATCTCTTCCTCTACGTGGTTGCAATGACAAGCCACGTCACTTTACTCGGGACCAAGTGCCAGGACTTGGTCAGGGCTATCCTGGAGTGTGCGTGGCTTGAAAAGGACGAGAGCTTCTCCAAAGCATATATCCAGTTGGTTGCTGCGCTCTCCTCCGCACAGTCATCTAACCTCGGCAAAGTGCTCACAATGATGGTGGAAAAATTCAATCCCCGGTACGCTGAGCTGCGTGGAACTTCCAAGATTGCTGAATTGGAGTTGCTACGATCTTTTGTGCCAGGATCCGCGCCGGCCGTCGACCCCGAGACGAAAAAAACGAGGTTACACCTTGGGCTACAGTACATGCTTCACCTGTTCCCGGCAGGACAGCGGATAGTTGTCCGTTTACTCGACGCCAAATATCCGAGGTCCGATGAACCTACATACTACCATATGGAATACATCGAACATCTTCTGACGTTGAAGAAGGCCCGGCCGGAGCTAGAGCGTGATATCATGGAGCTAATATTTGGGAGGATTGTCAAGGTAGACGTGGAGTTCAGTCTGGATCTATTTAACAGTGAAGATGAGACTACGAAGGCGGTTCTGAACTTACTGGAGAACCGCCCTGATGAGGGCGAGGGTGGTTCTGCGAAGGCCGCTGGCTATCTGACGGAGGACGAAAGCGATCTCGAATCAGTCCTCAGTGACTCCGACGAAAAAAAGGTGGGCGGACCGTCCGATGAGGAGGCAAAACGATTTACCGAACTCAAGACCAAGCTCGAAACCGTTGATGCGGTCTTGGAAACACTCTTTGAGCATTATTCGCCCATATTCGAGAACCCAGACAGTCCCAAGGCGGTCGAGACTTTCGAGGATTTGCTGAGACACTTTTCCAATGTCATACTACCCGTACGTTTTGCTTGCTCTTGCCCCCGGTGACGACGGAGCGATTCGGTAGGGAGAAGCATGTCTTGGCTAATAACCCTTTTAGCACCTCAAATCTCGACACACCCAATTCCTCCTGTTCAAGTTCGCCATGTCATCTCGCAAACTGCAGAACATGTTTATTGGGAAACTGTTCAGTCTTGCGTTCGAGACCAACAGGCCAGCCATTGTCAGAAAGTCTGCGGTTGAATACTTGGTGAGGCTTCACTTCTTGCCCAGCTCCCTGATCTGTCAGTGTGGCTTCTGTTTACTAATGTGTCATCTTAGGCGAGTTTCACCGCGCGAGGCGCAAAACTCGAGAGCGAGCAGGTCCAGAAGGTCGTCAAATCACTAATTGCCAACCTCAACCATTATCGGAAGTCGCACAAGAACTGCGTTGGCCCAGATCTGATCAAGTACACGCAATATTAGTAGGTCTTTGCCCGATATGTCTGGTTTCTTGATATGGGTCAAGCTGTGATGACTGACCATGATTTCTCTCCAGTACCTATTTCCAAAGCTTGCTTTATGTGAGTATCTTCTCCATCCGTGTTCTGCCAGTTGGGACCTTGTGTAGCTTGGCGACCGCCACCGCCGCAGACATTGTACCCGAATGAGCCCTTCTAACGTCCTATTTAGGTCTTCTGCTTCCGCTGGAAAGACCTGATTGATCGAGATTCACTCCCGCGGGCGGTTGAATGGGACGATAATGCATCTTTCGTGGGCCAACATCTGCCTTGGATGGAAGGCCTCCGCACTGCGCTCCATGAAAACATCGCATCGAAGTTGAATGTGAGTTTGCTGCATTATTTCCTCACCATCATGGCCCAATTGGACCGTTTTTTTTTTACCACACCTGATGAGATATACGCGGACGAACCAGTGGCACTGACTGTTATCTGTTTCACATTACCAACAGCCCCTGAAATGCTGCACGCCATTTGTCGCGGAGGAATTCGCTAAGCTTGCGCACCATCTAGGACTTATGTACATGTATGTCTCCAATCCTTTCATATGATCTCTCCTCTGTCCCCCCGTTCCCCTTCATTTACGTCTAGGCAGCAATACCCGACGAGGGTATTGGTTTTCGAGATGGGCAATGGAATTCCCAAGACCCAGCGTTCTTCCATTGCTCAACGGCAGAATGCAGATCACTAACGGACAAACCGATAGCTTCCCCAAACTCGAGCAGAATAAAAACGTCCAGCTCTCCCAATTCTCCGCGGGACATGGAAGTTATAGCCAAGGGGGCGCTCTCCGCGACACAGGATACGTGGCCAACGTCGAAACCCACTTAGAGCTTGTCTTTCCCTTCGATCCATATCAGCTCCCGGTTTCCAGGCGATGGCTTGATCTGGAAGATACTTACAGGGTCTGGCAGAATATTGCTCTGCTTCACGAAGAGAGCGAGGTCGAACACGATGGACTGGAGAGCGATGTGGACGATACCGCTACTGACGATGGGAATCACGCATGATTTCTCCCTGCGAAGGGGCCGGATTCGCGAATGTCATCCATTTTGTGACGGATTTGGTGAAGGAAGTGATATTGTGCAGTGGGATGGATGAGATGTCGCAGTCTGGTCGGTTCAGTGCTATGGTATTGGTATGGTGTAGCGCTTGATTGTGCGAGGCTGCTGCAAAGCAGTGGTGCATGCAGTACTAGACACCCAGCACAATACTTCTTGGGATTGGTTTTTTGGGAGGAAGGGTTGTCACGTACGAAGGAAGGTCGACGAGCTGGTGTTCAAGCCCGAACTGGGATTGGGATGGAGACAACAAAATGGCCGGAAGTGGGATGGTCAAGAACGATGCGGGTGTGTGGTTGAAAGTTGAGCAATTGGTCAATGGATTAGTGTCTGGATGGAATCATGGACAAGAAAGAGGCCATTGACTGCGGCGATGGATGCATGTTCAACAAAAAAGTTTGGTGTTGATCTTGGTGTCGCTGAAGCCTCCATGGCCACGATGGTTCGTGTCGAGATATGTCATTCAATTTGGGGGCGGGAAGATGCTGTTTGGTCATCTAGCCGCAAGCAGGCCCCTTTCATCCCCGGATGCATGTTGTAAGGGGGCGCGCAACAATTGGAACCGGCGAAGTCGACGACCACATGGCAACCGGGCGAGATGCAGATGGGATGGATGGAAGGCCAAGGGATGGGATGGATTCCGGCACTCCCGTCCTGGGTCGTTTGCCCGTCTTGGCCCAGCCGTGGTCAGCTTCGGATATCCCTTCACCATCATCAGTTCTTGGAAACATGTACTTCCTGTTCTTGCTGTCTCTCATTTCGAATCCAGAACGGAACGCTACTGCTAGAGAGCGGCGGCGGCGTCTGTCGTCAAGTCTTGGCAGGGGTGTTGGGTGCTTGATCGCATGCTCTAGCCTCGTCCGATAGTTTTCGGAGTTTCTGTCCGACCCTTGGCTCACTGGCTGTCAAGTTAGCGCTCACTGTTTCAGGGCATGTGGCGTTCGATTGCGCCGTCGATTCGGTAGCGATCGGGGCGCCGCACGGGCCAGGTGCTGACACTTCGGCAGATTGCCAAGGGTTTTCGGTCGCGAAGGGTGCGGGAGCCTCACCGTAGCGTTGCATTTCGGCTCTTGGGGTTGGCTCCTCGGATGCGAATCCGGTTAGTTTCGGCCCGGGCTTGGGCACCTTGGAGATCCGAGACCAAATCACAACGCTTACGGACAGGGGGTCATCGCCAATCTCGACGACAGGGACTGTTACGACCTTTTTTTCCAGCTTCAGGGATGGGGTCAAACCAGGTACTGGGGATTTGACTTTACCGACAAGAAAAACGGGCGGGAGCTCCCGGTCTGCTTTATTGGTCGCCGGGTTGAATCCATTCAACAATCGTTCGTGCCACAGCTTGAACAATCTCGATGCCATGGTCGGCGATCAAACCTGCAGAACCACACCCCTTCCTGACAAGAGGCGAACGGCATGCCAATATCTCGATACGACACAATCATGGCTATTGCATCATTTTTTTCTAGGCATCAACTATTCCGTTGCTAGTTTCTTGTTCATGCCAGCGAATCCTAGTCATATCATCAGTTACATCACATCACGTTGGGGTCGGAATCCCATGCCAGGGAAGGATGATGATGGCATCATGCAGACACGACGACATGGATTCAATGTTTTGGTTTGATAATACGGTGTAACTGTTTGTTTGTTTGTCTACTGTCTTTTTGGTAGCTAGCTAGGTATACGTAATAGATGAAGCGGTGTTGCTATTTCGAGGAGTCTAGAGAAAAGTTTCATGTAGCTAGGGAAAAAAAATAAGGTTTGAAATCATTCCATGGTTATTGTGATTTGTGATTTGGAAGATATGCTTTGCTTTGCTCCTCGCAAGGCTGACTTGTGTCTTTTCTTTCTTTCGTTCTCTGTTTTGTGTGCCTTTGATATGGAATTGGGAAGACGGCCCGGACCGGTGGTTAATCGTTTGCCATTGCATGGCGTGCGGTCACATACATGAGGTTCTCCTAGACGACATGATCGTACATGATGGAGGGCAGCATGCAGGAGAGATATATCACGGGGGTTTGGATACTACACTACGTACGCTGGACGACATGGCAGAATGGAAGGAGGTACTGTATGTACACAATTACGTGCAGGGAGCTTGCGAAGTAGACGTGTAGATAGATAGATGGCTTGCTGGGTCAGGGGTGAAGAGGTCGGGTCACGAATTCACTCGCTGGAATTTCCCTCTGTTTCCCTGCCCGATATCCGTACCTCCCGTACGTGGCTTGGTAAGGCCGTTGCTTGTGATTTAGAAATATCTTGATGGTGTTTTTTTAAGAAATTCTCGTTAACAAGGCAATATTACTGGTCTGTACTGTGGAGTTTGGGATTCTGGAGGTAGCCTTGTAAGTCGTTGTCTTGGTATCTAGATTCCTTGGTTTATTTTCTGTTGTGTTATAAGGTAGTACTCCTGTAAGGGAGTGCAAGTCCTTCGGTAGTGAAGTCTCTAAAATCGAGGTTTCATTCATCGCTTGGTCTTTTCGGCGTTTCGCTTGGGAATTCTGTATAGGGCTTTAGTGTAGATCCTTGAACGCGATTCTTGACGGCATTGGATCATCCTGGTGTTGCGAAGGAAGGCTTGGTATGGGGATGTGTATTGTCTGATGCATGGTCCCAGTATGGTACTGTATGGTACTGTAGTGTACGTATTTATACGGTATGATCCCGGTCCAAGTGTAAGTGAGGACTCGCCAGGGACTTCCCGATTCGGAAGTTGGCACGAACCAGAATACAATGCTACCAAAATCTCGCAGGCTTTGAAGTTGGTTTTGTGTAAGCACTACCATATGTACACGTACGGTACAGCGGTATGACACGGTAGTATTCAAGGAATCCCGGAGCGATCTTGCGATCCCTCTGACTCTGGGTGCGCTGAGTCTCACCTAGGTATTCCGTAGCGAGAGTTAGTTAGCCTTGTAGCCTATCCGGACGACACAATACAACATGATATGAGCGCTTTTTGGTTGTATTCGGCGTGTTCGTAAATCCTCTTGGCAGGGATTAAGACAAGAAGGTTAGTGAGTCTTTTTGTTTGACGAGTTGGAGAAACTAAGATTGATACTTTTGAGTTTGTATAACCGTGATCAGGTACACCGTTAGTTAATTGGGTGAACCAGGTACGGATAACTACCAACCAGGTAAGCTACCCAATTCGGATGCTTATACTAATTGGGGCATTAGTCTCCCAGGGACCTGGGTCTATCTTGAGAGGGATCTTTGTATGTAATGTACGGAGTTTCTACACGTGTAGTCTTGTTTGTTAAGCTGTATGAGGAACCATGCACTGGCTGATTAGGTAATTCGTCCGTCTAGGGAATACGCAACAGTGAGGCGATTCATAACTGCCAGCCACCAAGACAGACCCACGTGTCATAAAGGAGGGTAAGATGCAAGGTAAGATGTAATAGGGAACTTGCCGACATGCAGTCTCATGTTTTTTGTCCTCTTGTGTGACAAAACTCTATTGGATGCGATTGGTGTCCCGATCTGGAAAGCCATGTATTCCACAAGTATCCAGCTCCGGGGCAACGTACGTAGTTGTTCTTATCTCCGGACGGTAGGTTCCGTATTCTGGCCCTGTGCTTATGGAAGTGTGGAGTTTGATCTGTGATTATGGTCTTTGCTTGCCCTGTCTGTCTACCTAGCCATGGTACATTTTCTCAGAGACAGGAGACACGGCGGACACGGACTTGATCCTCCTTATTTTGAAATTGATTCCTTCATGTACGGAACTTATTACTTTTCCCTATTCCATGAATTCTGGTTTCAACATCCGGGATAGCCACCAAGGGTCTTGGCATCTGTTTTGTTCTGTAGGGTTACTTGGGGTCGGTACACTGAGCTCCAGGCCGTGTTAAGATTAAACTCCGTGCTTCTTGATAGAATGATGGTTTGATATCAATTCTTTCCTGATATGAACGTACAGAATATGGTTGCCTGGAGTTTCGAGTCTCCAAGGAATGAATCACATATGTGGGACGCAGCGTGTACATCGAATCTAGGGATCATCGTCGATAGTTTGGCGTGTGTTGTGAGGAATGCAAGCAAACAAGCAAGCAGTGAGACCCCGTACCTAGCGTAAGTACGCGGCGATCTCATGTGACGAGTTGAAGGAGTCGATCCTGACCCGAGGCAAGTCTGCATATGTATGTAAATGTTGCGCAGTCGGGATTTATTCAGACTACTCCCGGGTCCTTTGGTGAGTATCTGTGCCAATGTTTAAGATGTTTCCGTGATATTCCCATTGTCGGGTCCTCAGCTGTCAGTTGGTGGGGGACCGCGTCCAAGGTATTCTGGTCGGGTGTAAGTCAATGCGTATTGTGCAGTATACCGTAATGGGATGTTGATCCTATTTTAGTGTGTTGATGGTACGGATCATCTGCAAAGTCCTTTGGTGAAGATATCAAGCTCGGGATGATCTGAGAGCCGTTAAACGGGAAGACGGGAGCGTAAATCTCCCCGATGATGCTATCGTTGTCTTGATCTTCCTTCTAGCTAGAGTCACCACCGAAGTCCTCGGGCAGAGTTGATGTTGTAATGGTTCCAATCCGTACCAGTATGGGAAGCTTGGAGTGTTGGCTTGGCATTACGCCCCGCCTTGCAGCAGAGAATCATTGCCCTTGCCTGATAGTAGTACAACCACGATCCTTTCCTTCCAAGTTTGACGTAGCAGAGCAGTTAGCTATTTCACCGTATTTCTGGATCGGGGAGCATCCCGTCGGATGGGTCTTCTTCCGGACTAATCTAAGTGCTGACAATCTTGATCTCCACTCCCATCGTTGTGATATAAAAGACGCAAGTACATAACATGTGCACGTGCTGCTTGGATCCTAAGGAGCTGTAGTGGAAACTGAATGCCAAGATATCGCACAGTTGCACACGGCGGCTAGAGTTGAAATGATTCCAGTGAGGTTAGGTAATGCGTATTTTGACCAGTTAGATAATTTCTCTCCTCGAATACTCGAGCGAGGGAATATGAATGGATAGCTACTGGAAGATATGGCGCATATGTCGCTTGAAGAGCATGTCTGTGTGCGCGTGTATGGTCGGCTAATCGACGCGGCATCATGATACGGGAAGATTTATGTCGGTGCCTAGTGGTTGGTTGGGTCGTAAAGCCAGAGACCTTGAACTGCCTTGACCCTTGGCTTTCAAAGCTCGTCTGTGGGACAGATCAGAGATAGGGGATGAAAGATGTCCGGTCCTTTTGGTTGTCTTGAAACAGGAAAAAATGATGCTGTACGGTACCTTTTTGCCCAGCGATGGAGGCTGGCGGGCCACATCGATTCAGGGGGAGGCTGTTTTGATCAGCAACATGGTTTTCTTCCTCTAAAGTTTCCAGAAGCTTTGACAGAAAAATAAAGAACATGTAGCTGATCCGGCTGAGGCGAGTCATGAGAGTTTTGGTTTGACAGCCCGTAAGCTGCATTGCAGGCGTTATGAAGGTAGGTGTGGTGATGCGGGAACAACGAGGGCAGGAGCGTGGCAGCAAAGTTAGCGGTGTGTATGGCCGCGCTTAAGGTCGTGTGGGGAGAGATTTCGAGGACCCGCCGGAATGGTTGTGTGCTACCCCCTACATGCTCCGTCTGCCGTGTAAGGTCTGGCAGTTAGTTGTCTTGTGTTACACGCTGTTAAGGGGTGGTTCTAGCAGGAGGTCACTGCAATGGCTTTGTAATGAAGTTTGCTTATTCTTTGCATCTATGTTTCTTTTGACTTCAACTCCCTATTCTATCTATTTGTTGGTCTATCCGTACATGGGCACTTAGCATAAAACTCAAGAAGGTCGCTCTAGTAACGGTAGCAGTTTGTTTACTTTCAACTTGGTTGTCCAAACATCCCTTTTTTATCGTCAATGTTTGCGCTGCTTGATACTTCTTTTTTAAAAATCCCGATGCTGAGATGTCAGACTGCGGATATGAACGTGTTTGAAATCCATATTGGAGGATGACGTTCCTCATAAAATTTCTTTTCTCTCGTAAAAGGGAATTACGCTCTTTTTGAGTATGAAAACATGCGGCTGAGTTGACTTGGATGAAAATCTCGGGTTGTCCGCGCTTGATCTTCGACGTCATGTATTGGAACTCGGGGCGGTAGCAGTTCAGCGACTGAGCCTGCTATATTGAAGGAGAGGTTCCAGGTGAAAGGTCCAGCGCTCTTTCGGTATGCCCGGCCTCTTTCTCACACCACATATGAAACAATCAACCTTGCATGTGTCTGCAATGATTCCTCACTGGGGGCAAGGCAGTCACTAATGCACCTCTTTGCAGACCCGTATGCTTGGGATTGGGAGTGGGACAGTGCTGACACTACTGAAGACAGGGGTCACTGTAGCGGGCCAGTTGGGGACAGAGGATGCAATTTAGTGTAACCCAATTACACGCCGTTACTCAAGTCGTATCGTACTGTACGTATAGCTAAACCATTACATACAGGCACAGTATTTACTGGGAAACCGCAGCATGCCCACCCACCCATCACTTACATCCGTGAAAATGTATGCACATGTAGAATCTTGCAGAAAACATACTTGAACTTTGAGTTTAACTTCTCGGGATTGGACAGAGGACCCTTTTTTCTCATCTGCCCAGGCTTCGGGATACTCTTGGAGGAAATAATGTTTTAAAATATTCCATCTGCGGCTTTCTCAAGGCAACGAGAACTTGCTGCTCTTGGTCGTCTCCAATGTACCTTTTGGGTGTCTCTTGGCTGACAGCATACTATGTAAGGCGGTGGCGTAGATCCCGAAGCCACAATAAAGTATCAAGAAGTATGGATATGCTTCTATGGTACACCCGTATACTAATGTTAGCTACTCCTATCCCTCGATTCGACGCAACCCAGATGAATCAGGTGCTTCCTTGTTAGGACTTTAGTCCAGATTAGTCCCTGTTTTTATTTGGTCAAGTAACTCAAGTTGGATTAGGTACGGTACGAGTGCAACTGTGTCTTGGAGGCGCAAGTATTCGAGGAGTCATTACGTCCTGACGCCTCCCGTACCCCCAGGATGAGGAAGGAGCTAGATACGTCTCGGCATGGCAGTGACAGGGTTTGTATATCCAGTTCACCGGGTGGATACAGAAGGAATGTGGGCAGATGTACGTACCTGCCTTCACTCTACAAGTGTACCTGCTTCATCTTGACCCTTGGGGGCTTCCAAGACGCAACGGCGAGCCGGCCTACCGCTCGTATGTCCGCCCGCATCCTTTCTTTTGCAGGTAACTTTCAAGTTCTCAACTGCCACGAACGAACGAGCAGTATCCATTTCTTCTATTTCCCATCCACCGTCATCATTGTAATCATGACTTACCTTGTTGGGCTGTTCCCGTCGACAGTTCAACGGACTACACGCTGGTGCCTTCCCTCGTTGCTCAAGACCTGTCATCCTCGCCAGAGCTCCATATTGTTTGTTTCTTTATTAAGCTCCGCGAGTCCCCCGACATGATATCGATGTTTATACTCGACAGAATTCCATCAACAGTCCAGGGTTTGTCTATATTATCCCATCATTATCTCTATATACTTCACTCTCTGTTCTCTACTCTCGGCAACCTCTTCCGGCTTTCTCAGTGGTTGCGGCTCGGGGCCTGTCTGGGACTTTTGCATAGCGTATAGCATAAACCGCACTCTGCCACAGCAGCCCGTCCCCTGTACGGACGCACCTACATATCCATATAAGATCCCCCACTTACCTGAGCCCCCGAACATAAAAAGAGATGGCGGACCCGAACCAGTACTACTACGCTCCCCAAGACGACGAGTACTTGGACCAGGACCAGCAATACTACGACTACGACCAAGACCAGTACCCCTACGACAACGGTCAAGAACGACCTTCGTTTACTGAGTATTGGAAAAATTCAAAGGACGGCCAGTCTTCGTCGTCTCGCGGGCACAAGAATATCAGATTTGTACAGACTACAGTGCCCGGCACCAGCTCTACATCCTACTCTGGCGGATACGCATCTGGTACAGACACTGATGCCGGCATGGCTTCCGATATGGGGTCTAGCTACAATACAGGCTGTAAGTACCAACCCATTTCCATCTCCCGAGGCCCCCCCCTCTTTCCGTGTATGTATCTTGATCTTGGGCTTGCACCTACGCGGGGGTCAGGTCTCCTCTTGCACAACTCACGACAGGTACACACTTCACTCGTACCCAACACAAGTGTGTGAAGATTTGTCAAATCGAGACAAGATTCCCAAGCGGCGCAATCAACACGAGTTCCATTGTCTTTGACCAATATACTTTGAGATCGGAAACCGGTTTCGTTTCCTGCACAAGGTGTTTGTGTCGAGGGTCGGGCCAAGTGACGTGGAAAACTTGAGCTAGCCAGCGGAGTAACTTGTTATCGAGTTCCTGCCAAAAATTAGATGAGGAATGTGGTGTTCGTGGAAGCTGTGTTGGGTTGTTACCTCTCGCTAAAACGAGGCTCATGGTCCTTTTGGTGGTGTTTCTGGCCCCCCCCCCCTGGACCCCGGTCACTCCTTTTGCATATAACTTGCACCACACCCCATTTCCCCACAACCTTTCAGATCCCACCATCAACTCGTTCTCATTCATCACAAACGTCACCTTACACAATGATCTATCAAACTTACAAAGACGTCGATACAGCTTCCGGCCAAGATGGCCAGAGCTCGAGCTCGTCCAAGGCTGCCCAAGACAAGGCCCAGCTGCGTCGCGCCCAAGTCAGGAAAGCCCAGATCCAACATCGTCAGCGCAAGGCCAACTACGTCAAGCAGCTCGAGCAGGATGTTGCAGGACTACGCGACGCCATCACCACTGAGCAGCAAGAGGTTAACTTGCTAAGGGGCGAGAATGACATGATCAGATCCCATGTTCACCACACCATGGGCGGCGTCCATGATCCGTACCCGGCCATGTCACTCGGCCAGGACATTCCCGTCAGCCTTCCATACTCGACCGACCCGGCTACTTCGCAGAGTCTTGACTATTACTCGATGAACCTTCCCATGGACGATCCCATGAGCAGATCTTCTTACCGCATGACCAGCTCGGAAAGCCCCAGCTACTACCAGACCGCATCGCCTGCCTCCGGCGCGGATTACTACTCTCGCATGCCCTCAAACCTGACGCCGCTCCCCGATATGGGTTCGGATCCCCAAGGACTCGGCTATAACATGGCGTGAGTTGGCCTTTTTCCTCCTATTTACTTTATTGCAAGGCTGACCTACATCATTAGACCTCCTTATGATGCATATTCCTACCCTTCAAACTACAAGAAATAGAGTGCTACTTTTCTCGTCAAAACACAACATTATGACGCCGATCTGAGCTTCTTTCGGCCTTGTTACGATTTTCAGGACCTTATGGCAGGCACGGACAAAAAAAACCAGACTTGGGGGCCGAGAAAATTCGAGAACGACCTGAACGACCTAAACGACAGAAATACCTTCGAGCCAACTTGGATCCATTCTGATTGGGACCCCGACGATGTGATGGGCTGGCCAGTGTCTGACTTACGGGGCGCAGATTGGATATGGTAACACTGCCGAATGGGCTCTGTGTGAAGCTCAAATGGCAATGAGAGCAATGGTGGATGGACCGGTATAGGTGTGCCAGCACATTGACTACTAACCAAGAAGTGTCGCTAATGTGGAGAAGTTGTCTGTTGGGGATTCTTTTTCTTTTGCTCTTGTTCCCTTTCCTCTTTGTAACATGTTCAAAGTTCTTTTGGCTTTTTGTTTTCATTTTCGCACTCGCTCATGGTCTTCTCTCTTTTATTTCTTTACATTCGTTCAACATACATTTGGTTTTCGTTCTCTTGGATATTATTGCCATTATAGATTCATGTTCTTATAGAGGCGGAAAGTCACCCATGCATTTATGTTTAGAAAGGGGGCGGGATGGGCAGCCGGTTCAGACTGGCGCCGTTTTTTTGCATACACGGAAGGCTTCTTTTATGTTCTTGGTCAATTTTTTCCGTTTTGCATATTCGTGTACGATATAGTTAACTTTTTGGATCATCATACTTCTCTGGAACTCTCCCTCTTCTTCATGGCTAGCTCACACCACTTTTGACAGCCCGTGTTGAGTTCTTGACCCGATATGTCGGGGCCTTGTGTGATTTGGCTCAACCATGCACACCAGAAACAAGCCATATGAATCTCCAAAGTTGGGTACCCAAGAGCAAGGGCTGCCAAGCCATGGGTGGAGGATTCGTTTTTGATGTATGAGTCGTGTTATATGATTGGTTAGAAGACGAGCGGCCAGGGTTTGGGCTTTTGGAATCAAAACTTTCCTAATCGGGAAGGGGGCACATCACCCCTGTCGCGACTACCACGGGGCCCCCTGGTCCTTCTTTGGCTCAGAGTGGCTTGTTTAAGCGACCAAACAGAGCACTCGACACTACGGAGAACTTGGCGCTGTGCGACGTACCTGGGATAGGGGACCCACATCAGGAAGACAACCATCACCATCTTTCCGTATGTACCGAATCTGAAAGGAATCACACTGCACGGCTGCAGACGAGGGCTAGGACGGGACAGGCAGACACATTTTAGACTACTACACTTGAGTACTGGTCCTTTTTTGCGGGGATGGATGAATCGTCTCAATCTTTTTTTGCTCATATTTTTCTTGGAAGGACTTGGGAAGCCTCGTCCGAAGATTGTCGGGGAGGGGCTACGCTAACTTTACTTGCAATTCAGGAGATGACTTCCTTCCCATTGTGCCCGAACCTCCCGACTAACATGCCGAAGTGGCCGACCGGCTCTTAAACACCTGCTAAAGCTCCCATTAAACAACCTGGAACCGACTGAGCGTCCTGGCGGAACTCCACCGGTTATTATATCCCCGGGCTGGCTCGCTGTGTGTGTGTAATACCGAGTTGCATGTATGTGTAACCCATACGGGCGTAGGCATGAGGCATGAAGGCTCAGAAACGGATTTTCCGTCCATGTCGGATTTAATATCCCGGAGGATGGACGGCGTACATACGGCGTACGGATACAACTCCTCCACCGCCGCCCCCCCGTCCGCCCATTCTCGAAGCCGCCGCGCCGCAGCGGCATTTGTAGCAGCGTTCCAAGCACAACGCATCAAAAAAATGGCAAGTACATACTCTAATATCATGACATGTTGGGAGAGTCTTGGGATGCCGCACTGCGCTGAACTGCAATTTGTTTCTACTGAGTTCTTTCAACGATGCCGGTGCGTGCCATGTTCTGGCAGAGGTCACTTAAAACTTTGTATGTCTTTACACGTGTAGGTTCTATACACGGGAAAATTCTCTGGCCCCCAACACGGTTTCATGAAGATTCTATATTTCACTGATATTCGCGGAGGTTGTAATCTACATATACGTACAGTAACGTACTTCATCGCAGTTGCTTCTTGGGATGTCCTCTTTGCAGCAGATATACTTACTTCTCATGGGTTCTTGTTCACACGGATATGGGGCATGTAATGAAGTGAACAATGATATGATATGAGGTTAGGCGCAATGGACGGAGGGTTGAATTAAGATGCGATTGGGCAAGTAAGCCATCCATCCTAGAGCAGGGTCTCGCAGAGTTGCACGTGTGGTTTGGGTCGTTAATATCGGCTAGGCTGACTTGATAAGTACCGCGTTCGCACGTTTATCGACCTATTTCTGGGCAATGAGCAAATCTAGAAGCCGCGGGCAGTCTTCCACTTACACGGTCCCGGGGGGGGGGGGGGACATTTGTCTGACTCGATGTTTATGTAATGCCCATATTGAGATTGTTTTCCCTTTTTGGGTAGTTCACTTGAGAATCGAGGTCACATGTTGCTAGCAATGCCCGTCAGTAAACGTGAACAGATATGTGCAAGATACGTGTAGTGAGGGTTGTTCATAATTAACAACCAAAGTCCTTCTTAGCGTTTATGTACTGTACGAGAAGTGCAAAGAACGATAAGTAGTCGGTACGTCCGGTATCTTTGTGTGTGTCAGCTTAGCGAGCAAATTGATCCTGACGGTCAGGATAAGGTGCTGATGTTGTCGGCCAACAATACCGACTACAGGACGCGAAACCTAACTTTGAGGCATCATTTTTTAAGCATAAGAGTAAGATTTAGAGTAGGTGCATAAGGTAGGTAGGTACTTGGGTCTGTCTGCCTAAATTCCGAGGTCTCAACATCTGGCCAACGAAAACAAGAGACGTACGGATAGGAAGATGGTCATGACCTCCAACCCGGACTTCACGTTTGGTGTTTCGAGTCTCCACTCAAGAGTCAAGACATAAACGGAGTTGACCAAGAAGAAAGAGCGGTCTTATCGCCAGGTATTGGCGAGGGGCTCTTTTGAGGACTCACCAGCTATGAATGCAGTTGCGGATTCCTCTTCTTCATCCTTGTCTATGGCTGGCAAGGCTAACGGAAGAACCAAACTACCTTTTCGAAACATGATAAAGCAATAAATACCTACCATTGCTTAGGCTTTGATCTCCCATCGTACCTTTTGGAAGAAATACCTAAGCCAATGCATTATGTGGATTACTGGGAAGGACTTTCCAACGAATAAACCGCATCAGATATTAAGCCAACTATCAGTTGCAATCATAGGTACCCAGGCAAGGATAACTAACTACGTGTCCCAGCCCGCTTGCATCACAACTACCCCCCGTGTCGGTACCATCATAGGGAAGGAAATGCGGTACCGTTCTGGGCCGCCGCCTCGAGGGGGTTATGGGACTGGATAAATTGCTTGATGCTGATCTCACTTCATACATCAAGTGGTGCCATATCTTCATAGAAGGAGTCCGAAATATTTGGTCATTGAGCTTTGAACTATTGCGGAGGTGACTCTATTGCCTGTTAGTATGCACTTTTCTCTCACCCTCACTGAGGATGAGGTGATGGATATCGCAGCCCACAAAAAAAAGAAAGAAAAAAGAAAAAGAACCATGGCATAGCCGCCGGCCCCGCCTCCGTTGTACCTCTTCAGATTAATGATAGCTTCCCTGAGTGGTCTAGAACCTTGACGTGGTAGCTATGATCCTCAGGTTCTATATACGCAATGCAATCCTTCCTGCAAGTTTCAACATGGGCACGTTCGCATGATCGAGACGATGCTTGATAAAATATTTGCGTGTCTCTCCTCGAGAAGGATCAATATTTTGCTTCCTATGATTGATCTGCCATCGAAAGTCCTACATATGGGGGCGGAGAGGTCTAGAATATAGGCCATCAGTGATTGCGACTACCTCGTTGGCGATCACATGTGGATTAAAGAGGTTAGGAAACAGATTGCTGTCAAGACTGGCTGGCTGGACCCTTTAAACTGCTGCCTGCGAGGATTGCTGCAAGAGAGTATGTACATATAAGATCAGGGAGGTGGTGGTGGTGCTTTGGTTGTCGTGAAGATATAAATATAAAACCGTACCCGCTCTGGTGCCATCGGCAGGGTCTAGATCTCTATGATAATGATGACCTGTCTGGTAATATTAACAGTGGTCGGGTCTTTTGGCCGCGTATCAAATGCAGCTAGGAGAATTGGATCATGTTCAAACTCGCAGGTTTTCCGGAAATCTATGGAGGAGGTATGGAATCATTTCTTCCCGAAAATGTGTACGATTTCAATGCCCATGACCAATCCTCCAAGAGGTTGGTTGTATTGCCCAACTCGAGTCAATGTCGAGAGCTCTGGACCTTCCGTTTCGGTTATGAGGGCTAATTATGGTTCTTGCCTGCTGGGGTCATATGTATTTGGATCCTGATCCGGACTATTGGAGGTTTGTGGGCTAATGATTGCCCGGTCTGTGTACATGATTGCCCGGGTTTCCTGCACCAAAGTACCGGACCGGCCTGGTCTGCCAGAAGAGATAGAGAGGCTGGGCCGCTAAGGGGGCCATGGAGGTAACACATCTCGGGCGGCGGCTATGTCACCAACTTCCAGAAAGATACAAGCCAGTTTGGTATAACTTTGAACCAGAGTACCCGGGGCATTCCTACAGCCTGCATACCTCACATAGGTCATATCAGGCTTCTGTATGTCCATACCTGTATTGAGTCAAATTGACGATATTACGTTGCTCGACATGATCAAAAAAGCCAAACTGGTCCTATCTCGCTGGCACATTGGTCAGATACATGTATATTGACCGCCTGGTTCTGATCAACTTGGTCTCAGCCCGAACCCGCGTCGGAGAATTTGTATGCATGCCTATGAGGCAGTCATCACTTTATTTGCTTGACACAGTCAGGTCTTTGTTCAAGATTATGTAAGACGACGCTGTTGGGGAAAATTGTCTGTTTACGAATTACCTCTTTGGGAAAATCGCGAATCTGAATGCCTCACCGGCCCTTGCTTACCAAAGAGCATCACAGGGACGAGCAAGTTATCGGCGAGATCTACTAGAGAGGACATTCGGGAAGAAGCACGACAACCAAGATGACAAGCTGGGAATTGCTTCATCTGACAGCCATTTGTCAGCTCATGCAAACTTGACAAGACCCCTTGAAGGAGGCTAAACACCAGAAGCGCACATTCGCAGCGGGACGTAGTCACCAGAGTCCTGGCAGCCGTCAGAGCGCAGCTCGGTATGGTACGGCGTGTTCCAGCCCGAATCTGTGAAAGTGATGCTGCTCTAGAGAAATGATTCGAGATGGTTACGGTTCTTTTACAAGCGTTAATAAGAGGTCTTGCTTACCTCGAATACTTCTGTGAGGAGTTCAAGAAGCTCTGGAGAGATAGGGGAATTTATCGATATTTTCTCTCAAAGACTCACATTGTGGCAATGGAGCTTTCTTACTCGTTGGAAGATTCAGGGGTAACGAGAATACATATAAGATGGTAATTTTTCCAAATATCGTATGAAGACGATTAGACACTCAACAGTCACATTCCGAGCAATAAAACCAAAGAAGAGATATACTAGGATGTGCCGCGTGAGCCTGCAAAAGCACAGAACGCAGCCAGCCCATGAACCAAATAATACTACATCATATGTCATACGCTGCTTAATTAGTTAGTCGTGGCTGAATCTCACCTTGGGGCGGGGAATTGAAGCCCGGAAAAACGTCCATTGCTATGAGAGGATCAAGAAGAGGGACAAGGACGGAAACCTGTTGCACATATTGATGGATCAGAAGGACGAGGTTGAACAGAAAGCCCAAGGCACAAACCATCCAGTCAATTATTGCAGTGTGCGTGTGCTTGTGTCCTGATGAACGGCATCTGGCAGAATACCGATAGACAGCGATGCAAGTAGGTCAGACTAGGTAGGTAGCGACGAGAGCCGAACCCAAGTCCGCGACTGTGAACAATCTTGCAGGAATGGCAGTCTGGGATAAAACAATGGACAGACAGGCAGCCCAAGGTTCAACAAAAGGTTCGAGGCAGACGCGGTGACAAATATCATCAAGCAGGACACCAGGATGAAAGGTCATGCCTCTTCCATGATGTGATAGACAGTTACCAGGCACCTATGCCACCTAACCAATTGATCAAGAACATCAAAGTTTCATTTCATAACAGAAGCGCTTGTCATGATTGTTTCCTAAAAGGCATAGCCACAAATAGATGGCAGCAATATATACGAAACGCAAAAGAGCAGAACTGATTTCATATCCAAGAATATCCATTTCAAATAACCATTCAGATACAGAAAAAAAGACATTACGGATATATTATACTATATATAGAGAGAGCAAAAAAGAGACAACGGCCGTCGCGGCAACAGAAGGAACAACATCATGATATCCTCGTCACTCCTTTACATACCCGGCCTAGAGAAATCAGGGAAGTTGGGCCAGTTGCCAAGCTGAGCAGGGTCACCGCCAATGCGGACATAGACACCAACGGCCGGAATACCTGCGTCCAACACAAAGAACTGATACCATCCCGGTGGGGCAATATTAGCGGTGGGGGGAGCGGTGACGGTGCAAGAGGTGCCAGTGCATGACATCTGAGGCATAATGGTACGTGCGCCCATCGAGTTGCCGTGAGTGCTGGAGACGGCTCCGAGAAGGGTGACGGTGATGGGGCCGCCATTTTGCGCTGGTTGTCCAAGCGTGAAGGTGTGGGTCGACCCGTAAGTCCAGTCCTTGTCGACGAGTGTGAAGGTAGGTCTGGCCTTGCCGGGTGCAAGGAGATAGGGAGGGACAAAGACCTCGACGCGGTACTCCTCAGGGTTGACCGTGTCTTCGGGATTGGAGCCCGAGATGAGGACGCGACCGTCAAGAAGGGTGATGGCTTCACTGTGATACATGCGGGCAATAGTGGTATTGGCCATGACAGTGATACGCGAGCCAAGGGGCTTGGTCGGGTCGTAGAGCAAGGCGTTGAGGTTGGGCTGGTTGGCAAGACCAAAGCCAGCAACACCGTGCTTAGCGCCGTTGGCAATCAGGTATGTGCCGTCCGGGAGAGGAGCCATGCAAGGCATGACACGGAAGGAGGGCATGCGCTCAATCTTCCATTCGGGGGTGGCGGCGTCAGGGTATGTCGAGACACAGTTGTCGAGCGCGTAACCACCACCGTTGGAGGAACCACCGCAGATCAAAACACCGAGCGGGTTCTCATTGTAGGGATAGCGTTGGGGAAGCAAGACGGCAGTTCCCTCAAGAGGATATGTGCGGCCTGCAAGAGGATTGTTGACGGCACCCGGAATGTTTGGCAGCGTCTTGATGGTGTCGAAAGTGGCAGCGTTGAGAATCCGGGCCTCGTTGTAATAAGCGACAAAGATACCGCCGCTGGGGAGGACAGCAAGGAAGGGATACAGGTTGTTGGGATCAGTACGAGCGAGCCACTCCATTCGGATGGGCTCGGTGCCAGTGGCAGGGAGGATCTCAATGCTCGGGACAGCGGCGGCATTGGAACCTTCCTCGCCACCAACAACCAGAATGGAGCCATTCGTCATGATCATGACTGATGGGTACCAACGGCCTTTCTGCAGATGCAGTTCAGCCACGTTCTCCTGCCAGTCGCGGACACCCTTGACACCGGCAGAACCATCGGGCCACAACAGGCGAGTGCCGTAGGTTGAGTCACCAGACCAGCCGCCAACGGTCAGTTGGCGACCAACCTTGTCGGGGAGGGTGATGCCTGCAGCGCAAAAGACATCGGTCTTGAGATGGAGTGTACGCCAGGCCTGCGCGGGGTTGGACTGGGCCAGGCTGACATCAAGCTCGTAGACACCTGTCTCATTGCCGGGACCAGTGCCGCCCTTGGAGATGAACTGAACCTTGCCCGTGATGGACTCCATGGTCATGAGAGGAATGTTCAGACCGCCGATGAGAAACTGGTACTGGCCAGCGCGCCAGTCCTGGGGGAAGGTCCAAGAGTAGAATGGGGTGCCGGTCCAGAAGTAAGTGGTCAGACGGCTACCACCGCCGCAGATGGAAGACGAGTTGCCAGGGCAGACAATGTTGCATTCCGACTCGGGGCGGTAATAGGTCGTGTCGACCACGTTGGCCGGGTCGCCGCAGTAGCACTCCTCACCGTACTCGATACCGGCCGCCATGTAGCCGTACTCGGCGCAGCGCGTGAGACACTTGTTGGGAGTCATGGTACCAGGGAACAGCGACTGCCAGAAGAAGGTGCGCTTGTCGTTGACGTTGTCGCGCACGCATCCCGCGTAGGTCCAAGATCCGTTGAGACCTCCAGTCTGGGGAGCGGGAGGCAACAAGACCTGAGGAGCGCCTTGCGAAACGATGCTCATCCTGTCACCACCACCACACTTCTGAGTTGGATCGCCGGCGCAGTTGTTGCCGCACTCGGCTTGATTGGTCGCCGGGCTGCCGCCGTTGACGATGCTGTTGCCGCAGAAGCACTGGACCGAGTATTCTGTTCCAGAAATGGTGTAGCCGAGGTCCTTGCAGATGTTTGCGCAGCGACCGGGAGTGTTGAGCTGGCTGTCGGGGGCCTGGTAGTTGAGGATGCGGCCCTGTCTGCCATCAATGTAGCAGCCATAAGAGGCCCATCCTGCGGGAAGGCCGGTCGCTGCGGGGGTCGAAGTAGTGGCGGTAGCACCAGTCACTGTCGAAGAGCGCGATGTCCCGGTGGACGAGGACGAGGATGATGGGGGCGGGGTACCGGACTTGGCGTAGACAGACAACCGGTTTCCAGCACCACAGAACTCTAGTGTGTTACCCATGCAGGTCATGCTGCAGTCCCCTGCAGCGGCTGGGAGAGAGCCAGCATTGAAGCTGTTTCCACAGTAGCACTCACGAGAATACTCGACACCGAAATAAGTGTATGCCGCACAGAAAGCGCGGCACGACTCGAGCGTCATGGTGTCAGATGCAAAAGTAGCTCCGCTGAGGGCGCGGATGCCAGTTCCCTCGGTTCGGCAGCCATAAAAGTTGAAGTTTCCAACCGTCGGAGGCTGGGCTGGGCCAGTTGCCACAAGAGTCGAGGTTGACACGGTGCTCGTCGTTGCTGCAGTACCACCGGTCGAGGTAGTGACACCCGTACCAGCAGTAGTGCTAGTGGTACCTGCGACGGCGGTTGAGGTGGAAGACCTGGTCGACGAGACACTGGACGATGTAGCCGAGAATTGATTCAGGTAATTGTAGATATTAAGACGGCTACCGCCACCGCAAAACTCGGTCTGGTTGCCGTTGCAAAGCATATTGCAGCCGCTGGTCGCACGGGCACCTCCGTTGGCAATGGTATTACCGCAGAAGCATTCGCCTCCATACTCGACACCGGCAAGAATGTAGCCAGCGGTGTGGCAGGCGGCCGTGCAAAGTCCAACTGTCATCTCGGCATTGGTAATGGTCGTAATGGGGTGGGTAAGGGTGCGGCCCGTGGTTCCTTCCGAGTAGCAGCCCATGTAGGTGAAGCCGTTGACACCGGGGTTGGGTTGAGGTCCGACGGGCGCCGAGCTGTAGAACAGGCTGAGTCTGCTGGGTCCTCCGCAAGGCTGTGTGGCGTCTCCGGAGCAGGCCATGGTGCAGTCGCCGGCCGCCACGGTGGCGGCGGGAGCCAGGCTCTCACCGCAGAAGCATTCCTGCGAATATTCGGTTCCGGCGTACTGGAATCCCTTGGAGCTGCAGAAGGCGATACACGCCTGGTTCGTCATGCCGACGGCATCAGCGTACCCTGCCGCACCAATCGTCCTCCCAGCTACATCGGTGTAACATCCTTGGTAAGTCCACGCGCCGGGCAAGTTGGCGGGTGGCGTAAGTTGAGCGAGTGTGGTTGATAACTGGACGGGATACCTATCAGCTACGGCTCACTTTCCAAAGAAGCAGGCGACACGACTTACCGATGAAAAAAGAAAGAAAGAAGCAAGCGTCTTTGCTTGTGTGGACCGCATGATGAACACTTTACACGTCCAGCTAAGGACGGCAACGGCAACACAAAGCAAAAGGACAGGACTAACGAGTGTCGGGTAAGGATACCTGAAGAGAAAATCGTGAAAAGAACGTGTGGGGATGGGAATCTATTATAAAAGACCGTGATGGTTCCCCACCAACGTCAACACCGAGGAGGAGTCGCTCTCACAACCCGTCCTCAGTCCCAGGCGACTGACAGCGACCCATAAAAAAACAAAAAATACGAACCAATTTAGCGTCACTCGACGACAAGACCGCAGTGCTGAGCTCCTTTTGCTCCTGGGAGCGCGGATTGACAGGGGTACCCCTGGACGGAGTACCACCCTGCACGAGGTAGGCGAGAGGCCAAGCCTCTTTGGGACCTTCCCTGGCGCGCGAGAGCATCCATGAGTGGTGCAGGCCAGAATTGGGTTCTGGCAGAGGCTTGAAGGACGAGATTGCTACGAGGGCCAGAGCACACAGAGGGGTGTGCGGCAAGGGGGTGTGATCCGACCAGAGTCGCAGACCCAGACGGGGGCAGATTGTGGGAGGAGGCGGGACTGGGTGACCATCATCGGCACTCTGAATCGCTGGAATTTTAGGGGTCTTTTTCGGGGAGAACTACACTGTATATGGCTTTCACCACCGCCGGCGCCGTTCCTCTCTCGCCCTGCCGTTGAAATGGCATTGTGGCTGAACTGGAGGCAGCACAAGTACATATTCTGGGGAACGGGACCCGATCACGGCATCTTGCAGTGAACGCCATGAACACAAGACGGGAGAAGGGTGGCTCACCAGAAACAGAAAAAGAAAACCCAGAGAATAAAGCTCGAGCCTCACTCCAGCGTCTGAAAATCATACCCAAAACGGTTAAAGGCAGTCATGACTCCTGGAAATGATCACTAGGCGCCGTGGTGCCTGTAAATTTCCTCAAACTGGCCTATCCCACATCCATGTCCACGACTGTCGGCCTAGACTCAATAGTCGATAGTCGATATCTGAACGAAGGAGGCCGTCTCCTTTCGAACTGTGGTGAAAGGGATGAAGGAGGATGCGAATGTGGTAAGGAGAAATCCGTAAAAGGGTAGGCAGCGCGGTCGACGATGGGCTGAAATTGACTGGTGCAGTTTCAACAGCTGATGTGGAAATTAAATTGCCAAGCGGAGAGTCTGCACGCGAGCTCATGCAGAAAAGACGCAAATCGCCCCAGTGAGGCGTGGTGAGGTTGGGAAGGAAGCTGCACGGTGAGTGGGTGAATGGGTGAAGTGGAGGGAGGTGCGAGTGGGAGGATACCGGTCAGCCACCGACACGGGGCTGCATGGCAACTGCCCTGCACGGATACGAAATACAATCCAAATATTCTGATAGACCCCGTCTCTGTATCATCCACTCCAATTCTGATCATGAACTTTTGTTGTTTTGTCTTCCTTTCCATCTGTATCCCATTGAACAGATTCTGTGACTCTGGGAGGCGTTCTTCAAGAGAAAACCAGTCTCCACAAGCTGTTACTATTTCCGTGCAGCTACTTCGGTGGAAATCCACTGCCCAGAACCTCATCGAACGAGACGAGACTGGCCAGGAAATGCCAGGCAGCTTGGCAGCATGGGTTGCAACTATCGATTGTCGAGTGCCATCGAAGAGGGGCGCTTGTGGAGGCATAAAAAGGGCTGGATAAGCCCCCTCATGCAGCAAACTGCAAAACTGATCATTGCTCAGGCGCGTGGGTCGACCTTTTGTTTCGTGAAAAGTCACCAAAGGGTGGTCTCCGGTGAGGAGCTGTACAAGTCCTTCAACCGACAAAATTCATATTACTGCATCAGCGAATGTCTCTGAGCCCTCCGCGCCTCGGAAAGTGAATTGATTTGCACGCATCTGGTAAAAAGATAGCATTCATGCTGTCATCCATATCAGCATCGGTTGATGGTATTTGTGACAGTCTGACAGAAAGGCATCCTCCCCTGCTCACTTCTTTTGAAAAAAAGATGCATAGCGTGTGGGACCCCTGTTGTTATCTTTTGACCTATGCCTCACTGGGAAGCCATTGACAGGAGTTCTCCCACTAATCTTTTAGGGCTCCAAAAATCACCTTGTTCTTTTAATCATGGTCGGCAGAGTAAAGGGGTCAAGTCTCCACAAGGTGAAGCCTCTGGTGGTAATGTTCAGACGGACAAGCCATGACGAGGTTCATGGTCTGCTGCCGACTTCCGGGCCGAGGAAGGAACCCACTCAATCGTCCAAGTTCCAGGTTACACGGATCCGTTGGGAGACCGGGTAGTGGTACGTACCCATCGAGCAGTCGCGATATTTAACTTTTGCGCAGTCCTTGCCCCATTCAAATCTGAGAGGCAACCAATAGGACCGCCCAAAGACCACACCGGCCGATTTTCAAAGAAGTTTGCGTCAGTAAAATCAACGGCAACACCCTTTTAACGATTGGAAGGGGAGAAGGTCAACAGATCATGCCACAGCGACAATGACTGCTGAATTGCTGTCTTATTCTCCATCATCATTCCGATGCAGGATACCTCCTACTCACTGGGCCAGACTCCGATACTCCCATCTGGATTGGTTCCACATCCTTCCTCGACTTCTTTTTATTGACTTGACAGCAGCTGAGAGATTCAAAGTGGATTAGCCGTGGATCATGCCCGCAGAATGACTCCCTGTCAGGAAGCTCAGCGTGGTCAATCTAAATCAGTGCAACCCTGAGTTGGTGGGACAAAGTCGCAACGCCGAGCATGCTTCCAGGTTGATTCCTCCCGGCAAGTCGACAAGTTCGGATCCGAAGGCGGGGGCTTGTTGCTTGGGGGCTAGGGCTGATGATCTTCCGGGTCCAAGCCGTCCATGTCATCGCCAAGGTGACACCGCTCCGGGCGATTTTTATGACATCTCCACGATCATGGTCGCTAAACAAACACCGAATACCTCCCTGGCCACGTGTTTTATAGACACCAAACTGGTCAAAGTTTACAGGTGTACGAATTATTACTCCATATCCGTTTTGCTCCATTCACTGACAATTTCTGGGTTTCTACCCGCTCACTAAAAAGGTCGGTGAACGGGCGGAGACCAGGCCCTCGGGAGAGGATAATAATGGCCCTACGGATACCGAGTACGTTTATGGATACTATTTTGGGCTGCCTACTGCACCGGCGCCCAACATATCGTTTGTGTTACGCAGCCTTGACGCCGTTTTTCCCTTGGTCGTTCGATGCAAGTCCTTCACATAATCGACCTCCCCGCAATCGGCATCTGGATGCGTGCAATCATCGGCTTAACGGCACCATCCCGCCACTTGCGTGTGTTGTCCATGCAACCGTTTCTCGTATCAGCCTCGCCCAGCTCCTCCCAAGGCCAGGCTTCGGCCAGGAGATGTGAGAAATCGATAATGCAAGTCCTGGGCATCAATCATGCTGTTCATGACCCTCCATTGTCTTCGTCCATCATGAGGATTATCATTCAACGAGGAGTCAGGCTGCCACAGCACACAAGCGAGATCAATCGGTCAACGCGCCTCAGTTCTCGTCACGTCGGATTGTTCCTGTTGCCGCTGATACCGGCCGCGAATTTGGTCTTATTTGCACCAAATACGGATAATCGCTCTAAACTCATGACCTATTTCAGGCATATTAATGTATCGTTCATTCAAAAACCAAATGGCAGAACAAGACACAAGCAAGACCCTTACTGCTTGACAAGGGCACAAAACCTGGCACAATCAAATCTGGCACAACGCTGCTGCAATGCAACTCTTACATCGGATTTTTATTTGCTGATTACTATCATTCTTTAGACACAACTTTCGAGTCCGACATGCCATGGGCATGGGCCTGAGTCGTGTGGATGCCTGTGGACTTCTTCGACCTGCCCACCGCCATGCCACCATCCCCAGTCTGGTCGTATTCTTCAGCCGCATCTGTGTGGATGGGCGGGGTGATGCTTGCTGGCCCTCTGGCCCGATACACCATCTTTTGAGCACTTTTCCCATCACCTCGTGAGCCTCGGAACAACACCATGGCAGTGCTTACTCCGTCCCCGCTCATTGAAGGCAGGAAGGAGACGAATAACCATCATCATGTTACCTTTTCCCGTATCTTAACCGAGCTGTAGGGCTTTTACTCGTCTCACCGCTGGTCCAGAAATACCAATATATCAACGCCGGACAGACGACCTCGCGCCAGAACTCGGCATGCTGCCCGTTGACTGCTACCCAACGCGGGAGGTTACTCTGAGGATGTCACGATGTTCACCACCACCCCGCTCTCGTGCCTTCTTCAGCTCTGATGAGGTTCAATAGCCCAGTCTTGGTCGCGTCGATCCCTCAGATCATTGGACAGCTGGATCAACACCCATCCTTCCTTATCACTTTATCGGATCTGGGATTGTGTGGTTTGTCGATCCAAATCATCCAATCCCAGGCGACCACTTACAGGTGGTGCATGGGGTTGGTTGACGGTCAACAACGCCCCAACGCCTGCTCATCTCTCGTGGATCTTTTACCCTTTCCCCAGTCCCATGCCTCAAAATATGCCTTTTTGATGGCTGCCAACCTCAGGCCTTCGGGTGGCATTCTGTTTGATGTCCTCATGCACCAATCATTTATTAGGGGATTTGGATAGAGATCTTCCAGCGTGACACACCTTTTTCGATAAAATAAAAGGAACAACAACCTTCAATCCGTGCAGTGCGAGTTTGAAGTTTTGAACCAGTGCAGCCCAGGCCAGCCACCCCTAAATAGAGTTGTCTGTGCGTAAACAATAACATTACCCAAAGGGGCGCCAACAAAACCGGCCCCTGGGCCCTGCATGGAACTTGGGCTCCCAAATTCCCACAGAAAAAGCAAAGTCCCATCTATACCCCGGATATCAACGACATGACGGTTTCGGACTTGGACGGCGAACTCAGGACGGCTGATGTGTGATTCGATCTGGTGAGTGAAACTTGTTGGTTTCTCGCGCACAACAACAGAAAGCTTGTGCTACGGAATGTTCCGCATCATTTCTTTTCCAGACTATTGACGCCCGGAACTGCCTCCTGTTCGGATTTAAACGCCCCCTGAATCTCATTCGGTTGTCTTTGCTTGTTCTGGACTTGGATCTCGAGGTCGTCTATTTGTACCTGGAGGTGGCGGATCTGTCTGCAGCCACTGATCAATTTCTTGAACGAAGGGTTACTTCATCAAGTCGATAGATCTCTCAGGCTGCCGACACTCGATATTTGGTGAAAAGACGTGCAAACACCGAGTAATTTACTTCGTAAAAAGGGCGGTTAGGTGGGCTGAAGCTCTGTCCGCGACAAGGCCCCAGGGGTGTCGAGATTCTTGTGACGCGCGCTTTCGACTTCTCACGCGGCCTCCGTATCACATCCCAATCCCAGGTCACGGACGCGTTCCTCGGAGTCCTTCAATTTGGATGTATTTTGTGTGCCTGAGTTTGGTCTGTGTTGAGCCCTTGTATCAGCAAGTCTGGCAAGCCCAAGAACAAGAAGAAGCAAAGCAGTGTCGCAAAATGGAGATCTTCCTGGATATCCGTGTTGGACTCTTCATCGGTTTAGGAGAAATCACATCGTGGCGTTTGGCTAAGCTTTTCTGAGCCCTCTCCATGCCGGTCACAATCTGGTGTGTTGAGCTCTTGAAGAGCATCCTCAGCCCAGGAGAAGCCTGCAGTCTGGACGGGTTAGGTTGGTCTTGGCAGGGGAAACTGTCAAGTTGAGGAGAGGCACGTACAGATATTGGAGGCGCGATTCCCCTGGTGGGCTGCCCCTATTTCGACGACGAGACGAAAAATTCCTGAGCTCCTCCTTCAGAAGGAACTGTAGTAAGCGGCAGCACCCAGCGGGCTTATTTCGGTCCACCACATAACCAGGTGCTGTACAACCGGCGCTCTCCTCTGAGTTCTGACTTTGCAACTTGATCTTCTGTGTGCGAGATGGTGAGTGGGTGGGTTGATCAGCCCTCTCGAGAACGAGCCCCCCCCAGCTGAGAGTTCTGGACAAGCCCACCGGCATGCTCATCAATGGTGATATCGATCGGCGGATTGTTAGGAACGCCATCATGGCAGAAACCACCAGTTCTCCTTCGGCCCCATGATTATCCGAGCCAGTCCTTGCGTACACACCTCAATATTCACCAAATACGAGATTCATCTTCACCTTGAGTTCCTCATGCCGGCCTCCTGACAGCCATGACGAAGGAATGGTGGAAAATTACTCCGACTTGAGACTTTCGGATCTTAGTTGCTCAGGTTTTACAGTTGTGCATGGTCTGGAAGTCGATTTCATGTAACCGTATAAAGCCATGGACCACATTGAGAAAGATACCTTGTATACTTGACAAAGAGATGGCGAGACATGCATGTGAGTACGTAAACAGGTTGGTATTCCTCTCGATAATACTTGCTGCTATTGTCAAAAACTTATGAGTGAGTGGCTTTGCCAGTTTGTTCTCTTACTCCTGTCGAGCTTGCTTGTGGTCTGTCTATACGATACAGCGCTGAAGGATATTCTCCGACTCGGCACTGTGCTGTGTGAGCGCATTGATGTGATTCTCTCTTTCAAGATCCCATCGGATTGCTCCTTTCGAGCCTGGGTCGATGCTCAGGGACAAAGGCAGTTTGTGCTTCGAAAGTCTAGTCTTTGAGCAGCTGCTGTAAATGTTTTGTCTACCATCCATTCCATTGACGGCCACCGTCTTGGTGCGACTCCATTGCAGCTGTGTCTGTTCATCGTGAGAAAGGGATCATTGCATTTAGACTTTGCTATTCTTCCATTAAGGGCCTTCAGGCTCTGGTACCAATGTCTTGTAGTGAATTTATTCGATGGATGGTCGTGCGGTGGTAACACAGAAGAAGAAATCATTAACGTTACTGATAAACAAAAGAAGAACGTTGCTAGAAAAATAAAATATAAAAAGCAATACCTTAACTCCAATATGTGATGTGATGCGGGTATCGTAATCATGCTGAAAGAAATCTCTTGCCCTCATGTCCTGCTGCAATGCCATCTTCAACATCCAAGCTGGTGTCAAAAAATGCTCATGCCTCCTCCTATCGTACAGTTTTATCGTAGCCCCTAGCTAGGCCAGGTCTTGTTCATTCTCCCCGTGCGTTATTTCGTATCTCGTTCACTGTCCATTGTCATTGTCGCCCGCCTGCCCCCTCCAAAGTTGAGCGATTCGTCCCATCCCAACATCCCACAAAACCTAACCTTCTCTAACCTCCGCCAAGCCCTCGTCTGAACCCCCGACACCCAACATATAACCTCAAAGTTCGAGCAGCATTTTCACAGCGAGGGGAAAGCAAGGACAACCACTGAGACGCTTCGGTAGCTCAGCGGTTATGAATCTGCCTCTTCCCCTCGCTGTGTCCGACAACACCAACACCAACAACCGAGAGATCATGGGTTCGAGTCCGACAACGAACAAAACTCCTAACCCATAAAATCAGTTTCTTCTAAGTAGTCAGTTCATTCAAACTTTAGAAAAGATGTAATAGTCTTTTCCCAAGGGTCCCTCCCTCTTCGAAAGAAGAGGGGCCTGGAGCTTTTGTTCTTTTTTTTTTTGGCTCTTCTTTCCCTTCCTTCCAAACAGATCGCCGTCATCCCTCAGGTTTTGTAGACGGCAGGCAGTCCTCGAACCAAGCTCAGCAACAATCACAACAATCATCACAACAATCGCAGCAATCATTACAGTCGCAGCAATCACAGTCACAGTCGCAACAATCATCGCAACAGTCACCGCCTCCACCACCTCCACCTGCGGCCATGGCTCCCATCCCGACCGTCATTCCAGCCCCTGCACCGCCGTATAACGCCGCTCGTCGGGCGAACCCTCGCTCGGTAGCTGTCATGGGCCGCATTGGCATGGGCGCTTGGTAGCCGTACGGATCGTAATATGGGCTTGGGTGGTATGCCCGTGGTGGGGGGTACATCATGTTCATTCTTTGTTGTTGCATTTGTTGTTGGTGCATGTATTGTTGGTGGACCCAGGGGCTTTTTTTGCGGTGAAGAAAGGTGGTGTTAGTGACATTTGACATATTAATATTTGAATATTTGATATTTGAATATTTGACATGATGGGTGGGCAGGTAGGTTGGTTGGTTGACCAGGGCAACAGCAGCGATGGTGTGTATGTATGGAAGGTGAGGCTCATATTTGTGTGTGTGCGTGTGTGTGCGAGTGAGGAGGTAGGGGCCAGACGACCCAGATCAGAATGTCGCTTGGGTACAGGTAGGAAGTTGTGGAGAGAGGAAGGAAGGGTGAAAGACATTTATTTAGCCAGCCAGATACATAGTAGGTGAAGTGAGTGAGCATTGAAGACATTCTCCAAGCCAGAGGGAATGATATGAACTGAGGGATGTTTGTTCATGATGGGAACGAAGGCACTTTAAAGGCTGGAAGAGAAGATAAAATATAACAAAAACATACCGAGCATATCGCCCTACCGGCGGGCGTCCGTAGTAGCCGTACATGTTTATTTTGTCTGGTTCGTCCGTCCGTCACCGGCCGGGAGAGACGGCGAAGTGTGGCCGGAAGGAGAGAGGGTAACGGATTCGGTGATGGCACGATTCACAGCTAGTTGTTCGTTTCCGTGGTCACTCTGTATGACCGAGTTGTTTGGCAGTAAAGGCGATTGTGAGACTTTTAAGTTGTAGCCGGTGATTGGGTATCGTTCTCCTGTGCTGTTCGAGTTGTTCGATGATGAAAGTGGATGGATGTATGATGAGTTTGTCGTCTCCAGATGGCCGATGTGTCGTTCTCTCTATCGAGGAAAAGAAACAAGTATTGCTTCGTAGATTATCTTGTTGTTCTTGAGCGAGAGTAGAAAGGAATTCGCCAGCGATATTCGGTAGATTATTCATTTACCAAGTAAGAAAAAAGAAATAGACACAAACTGAAATATCAAAACAGGTCATCAGAAAGGTAGGCCATCGCCGCGACATATATCCCGACCACAAGGACCCGCGGACACACCATCATTATCGTATCCGTACCCATGGTAAGGGGTGTGTAGGCAACTGAAGCCCGGACATCCATCTTCCACAGCTTCGGAGCCAAAGGTCCCCAAGACACCGACCACTTGACTGGACGAGAGAAGAAACAATTCACCCCTGGGAATGGCTGTTGGTAGCAAGACTGCAGAAGTGGAGTAGCAAAAGTAGTATTAATCGCTCCTACCAGACCGTATATCTTGAACCGTTGGCTTTCTACCTACCTTACCTATTAGTAGACTGGTTTTTGTTTCAACGAATCCACTACTGTACATACCCATGATAACAACAAAGTAGCGATTAGGTAGCCAAGTCTCAACCTCTCTCATGGGCTGTGTAACGTTCCTTTCCTTTCGAGTCTCAAAGTCGAGTCATGTTATTGTGTTGGACAAGCTCTGATTGGCTCCATGGTCCGTTGACGTTGGTCGTTCCAGGAGGTCGGGTCGCCGGAGTGGCGGCCTGCATTGGGTGCGTCATGTTTGGCGCCGGCGGCTACTCCCACGATACGCTACGATACGGATACCGGGCGCCAGGCGGAGGTTAGAAAACCCCGTAAAGGTGAGCCTCAACCACGGCATGGGTAGGGTAGGTTGTATTTGTGATTCTATTTTGAATCGTCCTAGGAACCTAAAAGCTTAATGTAAACAAAAGAGCAGTCGATAAGCTGCTTAGGTAAACTTATTTTGGGCTTCTTGTCGATGCCAATGTAACCGTATTGTATTGTATTGGTACCACACGTTACACCCAACGGGGCTGACTTGCAAGTCCATTTCAGCCCTGATGAAAGAGTTTCCAATGTGCTTAAGAGAGGAATAAATATCTTGGTGGATACTAGTCTTCGTCCACGTTCATACCCTCTTCCCCTGAGCAAGCAAGTCAGAGACTTTGGGCGGCAAAACCAATGCGCTTCGGTCATTCCTTCGATAAAAGTCGACCAGCACGGTGGCTGTCTTTTCGGGCAGGTCCTCGTGGATGAAATGGCCTGCTTCGGGGAATACCTGGAGGGCATATTTACCTGTTGTTATTCATGTCAGTGTCTGCTTCACAGCTTTGAAGAAGTGAAGAAAAAGAGAGAAAACGAACCCTGCATCTGCCCAATGGTCAACTCGGTATCCAGCCGATCCGTCCCAGCAAGCAACAACAACTTGCCCCCTTTAGCCTCCAAAAACTTCTTACTCAGCCCGACGAACCAGTCCTCCCAAAACGGCTGGGTGGCAGCCAGATTAGTCCGCCATCTCCACGGCCTTGACGCCTTCTTACCATCGTCCTGGCCCAGTTTTGGTTTTGTCCCATCAGCAGCCACGCCTTTCTGCTCGTCTTGTTGTGCCTCGCTGGAAGAAGAAGAGGACGCAGGTGTGGAGTTTGCATCAACCAACAGCCCCGGCACAGACGTCCTCGCGCTGACGGGGTTCCTTAGTGTTCGGCTTCGAACATGCCACTCGATCCCGTCTTTCAGTGACGCAAATCCCACCGGCCGAGTTGACAAGTATGTCTGCATGCTCTGCAACGCATCCATAGCCGACCCCTCGACCACATCCAGCACGGCATACCCCAACAGTGAAGTCCCAACGAGGTTCGTCTTGGCCAGCTCCGTGACTACCGCCCCGCCAAGGGAATGGCCTACTAGTATGATGGGTGGTAATTCGGCCCAGCTCATCACTTTTTTGGTTTCGATCATTACGTTGAATAAATCCTGCGCTAGGGTTGATAGACTTAGGTCGATGGCCGGTTCGGTTTTGTCTTGTTCTTCTGTGGTTGTTGTTCCGCCGTGACCTCGAGCATCGAGACTCAATATCCCGGCACCAGATATCCTCCTACGTATCTCCGCTCCGACTACCGCAAATGACAAGCCCGAGGACCCAGCCCCGTGGTGTGTCACGAATAACGGCCCGGGTCGGC
This sequence comes from Rhypophila decipiens, assembly GCA_033297075.1. Taxonomy (NCBI): domain Eukaryota; kingdom Fungi; phylum Ascomycota; class Sordariomycetes; order Sordariales; family Naviculisporaceae; genus Rhypophila; species Rhypophila decipiens. The sequence goes on along the minus strand of MU858045.1, from coordinate 572,328 downwards.
CTTTACTCCCGCTATTTGGTCCGCCGGAGCCCGCCACGGGTGAGGTCAAATAGGCATGGTGCCGTGTCGTCGGACTAGTGTCCAGCCAGAGCTCCCTCTCAAAGTAAGTCGTCCAAGGTATGGGCTCATACGATCTACCGCCGCTGCCTGTACCTCCGCTACTACTCCCCGTAGAGTGCAATACAGGCCGTGCAAAAAGAGCCCGTCCGGGTGAGGGGATAATTGTCCCGGTGGAGGACATGGACGAGGCCGAAGACGAGTCGTCATCTGCTTCTGAGATTGGGAATGTAGTCGAAGTGGTGGCATTGTGGCTGGATGGAAAGTAGGTGCTGGTGTTCAAGTTGAGGTGACCGCCTCGACCAAGACCACCGGGACTATCACCAAGGGCAAAGGGCGAGGGTATTGCCGATGACGAGAGTGATGAAGGGTTGGATCCATGGCCCGAGCTGATGAAATTGTCTTCATCGGCTTCGTTAAACTCGGGAATGGACGAAGATGTTGCTGTCATCATGGCGGCTTCTGCGTTTAACCTTTGCTTTGCCCACTTCCTTTGTAGCTCGCTCATGAGATTCTAGGTTCAACGGGGATGGGCAGGGCTCCTCTGGGCTTCACCTTGAATGAGCGAATGGCAAGCTAAAAACTGGAATGAGCGGGAATGTTGGTTTCATGATAAGGATTCGCACTCTTACCTGTGTTTTCTTGCCCTGTCTATCTATATGTATTTTCTATCAGGTGCTCGTGTGATCAGCTTCCGTCCAAAGCAATCCCGCAGTGACTTGTCTTGACGAGGAGGAGGCGAGGGGCTGAATCTCGTAGGTTGAGTCTGCACACGCAAGTGTTTCGTGTTCAATGCAAAAAATAAAGATGGAAAGATCGACTTGTGAGGTCTAGATAATAAATTGAGATTTCGCCTGTGAGTTGAATAGGTAAGTCTCGAAAGATTGTGGTTGTTTGATGTCAATTGGGCAGCTCAGTCAGGCACTCCTTTGAGATGGAGTGAGTGAGGGCGGCCCCTTGTGAGGTCATTGGTTGGTGTTGGCCCCCACATTGAAGAGACGGAATCACTATCGGCCACCGGGGAAAGCACCTCCGATAAACTGGCACTGTGTATCCGTTACGATCCCGACTCAACCTGACAAACGAAAAGAAATACGAAACAGGACCTCAATATGCAGTAAAATCAAAATCACGGACAATTATACACACAGAATTGGTGAAATTAATGCACTCCATAATGTTCATACTCATCGTTGAGCTACACTGAACTTCAGATCCAGGTACCAAGTATGTTGTTACACGTATGTATTTGTATCGTACATTGCAACACCCGACGGCTCACCATAGTTTAACTACGGCATCCTTCACTTCCTCCTACAAAATGACGACTTCCACCTCACAAAATAAACAGATTGTAATGGACAGTATATATAAAAGATAAATCGCTAGTCGATGAGACACTGTGGTATATAATGATGGTGCTGTGCAATGCTTCGCACGGGGCATGCAGTATGTGCAAATGAAATTAAGGAAAAAGACAGACCAAGTAAAGATCAAAAAGGGGGTAATCAAAGATAAATGAAAAGAAAGATAACTAGGCCACTTCAGCCAACCTCAAAAGTGGCCCGGTGGTCATCCGCGATACGGCCCGGCTTGAGAGCCACCGTACCCGTACCCACCGCCCCCATTTCCATATCCCGGTGCAGGGCCGCCGTATCCCGGCCGCGGTGGTTGTGCCCCGCCAGGCCGACCGTATCCGCCACCACCCATCATGCCCAGAGTGGGCAGTGTAGGCTGCCTATTGTCACCGCTGCTGATCAGGTTCTCTCTGCTAGAGTTGATACCCATGCCTCCACTGGTCGAAGGGGGCGAGGCACCCATCGGCGTCAACGGACGATACGAAGCATTGCTACCACCTGTCCCAGGACGAGCAAAGAGCGGGTTCGGGGCGAGTCTGTCGGGCGATGGGTCCCTGCTCGTCATGGTCGGAATGTTGGGAATCATAGGCTTTGCAGCCTCGACATCGATATTCTTGGTGTCATTGCCAAAACCCGTCTTGTTGATAGAAAACGAATCCGATAGCTTCTCCGAATCGAAATCGGCTGTCTTGGATCGGTCAAGGAGGAGCGAGTTTCGTGCGTCCAGAGGAGTGAGAGTATCGCGTTGTTGGAGTTTTTCTGTTTCACACGGTTAGCACATTGTTATTGAGCGGTATGGGGTTAGGAGGAAGCATACCCATCTCCTTTCTCCTCTTCCGATGAGGATTCTCTTTGCAGCACGCAATACCCGCATTCCAAATAACCAGGATTGCGAGAATACCAGTGAGGGCACTCTGCACCGCGATCAAGACCACACCCGTCACGGTCTGCGTCGTCTGGGCGATGCCAAACTGCTCGACAAAGATCAGAATGCAAGCCACGCTCAAAACTCTGACCACCTGGATGATGATGTTGATGACGTTTCCGCTCCGCCTCTCATACGGCCTGCTCCAGATCAGCATGATCAACATCAAGCCCTCGATGATCAGCTGAGCAATGGTTTGTGTCATTCCATGGCCGTCCGCGGCGGCGAGCGTGGTGCCCTTCGCGAACATGTAGATGATAGTCGGCACAAAGACCCACCAGTAGTCCTTCCGGTACGACTCGTAGAACAAGCTGTACTTGACCCAGATGCTCTTGTCCTCATACAGACCCGCGATGTCACCCTGCATGCTCTTGAGCGTATGCGCCGTCCTCCAGATCTTCCACGAGAAGAAGGCCAAAATAGCAGTAAACAAGAACAACGTGATACCAGCAAGCGTCTTGGCCGCCCATGAGTCACCTCGGGTGAACTGGAACACGCAGTAGAGGACCCAGACGCCATAGAGGAGCATGATGAGTGACGTGATGGCACGTCCGATTGAGCCCCAGTAGTGCTTTCGGAAGCCAGAAAGACCTTTGGGAAAGCTTCCAAACAAGGCCCAAAACTCGAGGATAACCTTGACGAGGAGAATGCCCACCACGATAGCAGCAATGACAATGGCCACGATCAGAAGGACTGTCATGAAGGTGTCTCCAGTGGGAATGCTAAGCTGCTGGACGTAGGCTTGGATACCACTGACTGCAACGCGGATGCTCTCGGGGTCTACAGCACCGGGCGCACCAGGTGCAGGAGGTGCTGTGTCAATGTTGGTCTCGATTTGACGTGCAAGCAGAGCAGAAAAGTGTCGGAGCGACCGTTTGACCGAGGGCTTGAGAGTATCAGACGAGCCATCCGGGAAGACCAAAGTCGCGTTCCTCAAAAAGTCGACATTGTTCTCGGTAAGGTTACCTCCAGTCGCAGCTCGGAAGCTGTCGATAGATCTCTGCATCGAATCCCACTGGACCAGTCCCGTCGAGAAGGCGAAGTTCTTGGCGAAACTCCGGTAGACGGTGGGATAGTTGACGCTCAACATGCCGTTCATGGCCATACCCTGGAACCATCCAAAGACCTCGGTGAAGCTGGGACTGAGAGTGCCCATGCCACCGGCTGTGCTTCCTCCCGCCGCAGCACCACCTCCAGCAAACACTGCTCCCGCCGCTGAGATACCCGTCGCGACCAATGCTACGCCTGCCACACCAGCAGCAACGTATGAAACTGCCGGGACACTTGCCGTCTTGCCGTTCGTCACCTGAGACTGGATGCAAGCAACCTTCTCTCCCGAGTCCTTGGACTGGAGTTGGAGGGTAGCCATCGCAGCGATATCGGGCACCTGGAAAGCGATCGAGGGAACAAGGTCGGCAAACTCCTTGGGAATCTGCTGGGTGCCTTTGGCAGCGAATGTGCCAACGGGAACGGGACATAGCTGCTGGACAAAAGTGGCAGCCGAGCACGGGTCGAAGGTATTGGAGTAGATATTTTGGCCATATGCTGTGACGTTCAGGATGGCCGTCACATTCTGCTCCGCAGTGCTCGTTCCTGCAACATCGAACGTGACCGTCTTGTTGTCGTTATTGTATCTGATGTCGACCTTTTGCACCGACACCGTCGGTTTCTCGCCATTCTCGCAGTTGCTGAAGCCAATCGTCTCGAGGACGTCCACGCCCAAGACTCCAGTCGCCAAGCTCGCTCCCACCAAGACCGCCCCGAGGAACCGGTTCCTCCCTGAGTTCGGTATCAACATAATAAAAATTCGAGGAAAATGTGTCGTCGTGAATATATCGAAGATCAAGTGAATGTAAAAATTGACTCTCGTAGTTCGTGAATTCGTGATCCAGAATCCGTCTCTCAAACCTCGCGGTCCTTCCAATGCTGCACTCGCTCTTTCTATGATATCAAACCAACCCAGAACAAACCCTTTGTGCCTATAAATAGCCTTTGTAGCCTTTGTTGTTGAAGTTTTCTTTGTCGAAAAGAAGGGATGAAGCATAAATGATGGAAATTTGCCTGCCACACTGTGGGAAATTCGCTGAATCACAAATGAATGGTTTTCGAAACCGGTCGGGAAATGAACAAATTCAATGTTCGTCGAAATCGGATAAGAGAATGGGAAAAAGGTGGCCGAGGATCAACCTGGAACGAATGGAAAGGAAGAAAAGAAGGTTGAAAGTTGACGCCCTCAAGGGGACAGGAATTCGTTCGCCTCACTCTCTCTCCGTGGTGTTGATGGAGTATCTCCCAGCAGTTCAAAAAAGGTTGAAAGAGGTAAGAAACGAAGGGCACTAGGAAAAAATCCCAAGCAGTCAAGTATCCCCAGTCTAGAGTGGGATGGGGTTGCTACGGTCACAATGACTAAATGGGGCAAGAGAGAGTGGTAGCTAAAAAAAAAAATGGACCCAGCTGCGGCGGGTAGGTGAAACGAATGGAGGGCTAGAGATGCAAGAAATCTACAAAAGCAGAAAACAGAGGGTGACGATGTCAGCGCGTGGCACGCACTTTGGTCTCCTGGCCAAAGAGAAGAAGAAGAGACCGAACAGAAAGGAGGAGGAGGAGGAGGAGGAGGAGGAGTTGGAAACCCGTATCAGTTGAGACCTCCAGAACATGGTCAGTCAGCGAGCCAAACAATCGACGAAACACACATGGCTCCTTTCACTTGATTGGAGAATCCGGCCTGAACTCTGACCCGTGGCCGTCTCTGCTCAGTGATCTCTCTCACTCTCTCTCCCTTTTTCTCTCTCTTGGAGTCTTGACAGGGGATGAACCGTGAGCCCCAAACGGTCCCGCTCTGGCGCATGGCAGATCTTCCAGTCCAGTCTTTTGGGTGGTGAACTTTTTTTGCAATGGATTGCGTGGACTTGATGGTTCGCCAGCCAGTGACAGCGCACCCCTGAACCCCTCTGACATGCCTTGCTTCTTGGCTCGGATTGGTGGGGAAGCTGAAGCTTGTCGACAGGGGTAATGGACAGGGGTGTCCAGTGGTCGCTGCGGGAGCGACTCTTGGATATCCAGGGGCCGGCCTGCCGAAAGACCATGCTGAAACGGTAGTGGAAGATGTGGCGCCCTCGCGAGCAGAGTTCGGAGCATTCCACAGCCAATGGGGAGCCGCTCAACGGACAACCATGAACGGGGGTCGGGGTTTGGGAGACTTGTTACAAAAGAGTGCACCAGTCCACTTGATACCCCTTGGTGGAGGTTCTTCGGATCGTTGTGAAACTCGGTGCAGAGAAGGGGTGAGATGACGATACAATGCGATTGTTCTCGGTCGACTTCTTTGAAAGTTCTTTGTTTCTCTTGGCAGGAAGTTCGTGATGACTTGAATTTGATCACAAAAGAAAGTGCGGAACAGCAGCTGCAAGCCCGATACGGGAGGTTCAACAACGGCCGGACCGAGGCCCAATGGCTGATCGGTCGAGACTCACTTCAGACTCCAGTCCGAGAGGCCTCGATGCGGATCCGCAGCTTCTTCCCCGAGTCAAAGAAAAAAGTTGACCTCCCCCTCACGGAAGGAACGGATGAACGAATCCTCCCTCGCAGCTAACCAGCCAGGCAGGTACTCGATATGAGTCCGAGGAGTGACAGAGTTTTAAACCGAACCCGTACCATGGGAAACCTCGAGGTGGTGGTGGGTGGTCTGTTACTCGACAAACTTTAAATCCGCCTCATGTGCCGTGGACGGGTGTTTCCTTCCCTCCTTCTGGCCGGATACCTACACCGCAGTACATGTAGACTGCAGTAGCGTTCCTGCTGTGCCACGGCAAGCTTGTCAACGGCCCAGCAAGGAGGGAGTTATTTTCTCTCCGGCCTCCTGAGCAGTGCAGTGCAGCTTCTTTTTTTTTGTGTTGAAAAGATCAATCTAGATCGATATTTTTTTCCAAACAAAAAAGCAATGGCGATGTAAGTAATAGGGGTCAACATCGTTATCGGTTCCCAGTGTCCAGATCATCGGGATTTGTGAATCCGATCCCTCCATCTGTGAAGAAGTCCCACCCCAATGTTCTGCACTATGCACCTTACAGAATTTAGATTTCTTTATTTTTGCGTCCCGTGCAAGAGAGACGATCGCCCTCGCTTCAAGTCACATCATTCATGCCGCGTTTTCCCTGCAGATACGCAACAAGTAGAGATGGGAAGGAACTTGGGAAAGTGTGCCGGTCTGTGGGCAACGGCCCATGGGTGATGAGCCTCAGTTTGCTTGTCCGTGTTCTTGCTTTGTCAAGTCTGAGAGCCGTGGAGAACTACTTGTACATAGCAACTCAGCCACACCTGCTCACAATGGCCCCATCGTCATCGTCGTTGTCTTCAGGGAAAGCCCGTGTATCAGGATCATGTGCACGCACGGAGGGTGGAGTGTCTTGACCACGACCACTTCATGGCCTCTCACCAGCACCCCTTGATCTTGAACTTGCACGCTGAACTCGATCATTTCGCTCGTGTAACCGTACCCTCGGGCAGCACGAGAGTGGAGATAGTGATCGATCGATCACTAACTCTTCGAAAAAGGCCACTGACAACCCTGTGTTCATCATCCTATACGATGTAGAGTATGTCTTTAGGATATTCAGTTTGCACAGAGGTTGAAGTGGACTACTGGCTGGAATAAATGCCCTAACTAACCAGAATAGCGGCCTTAACTCGACAAGAATAGAGGCCTTAACTAGCTGGAATAAATGTCTTGACTCGACTAGAATAGAGGCCTTGACTGGCTGGAATAAATGCTCTAACTAGCTACGTAGAATAAATATCTTGACTCGGCTAGAATAGCGGTCTTGACTAGCTGGAATAAATGCCCTAACTAGCTAGAATATATGCCCCGACTGGCAAGAATAAATGCCCTGACTGGTAAGAATAAATACCCTGACTAGCTGGAATAAATGCCTTGACTGGCAACAATAAATACCCTGACTAGCTGGAATAAATGCCTTGACTAGAGGGGAATAGAGGCCTTGGAATCGGTATCATGGAACGCTGTACAGTTTATTTACTCTGCTCAATCAATAATCGCTAAGTAGTAGACCATAACAAATACAACGTCAAATTCCTAAGGAGTTGGCATGAAGTGGACGATAAGACACCACAACTTGAAAGTCCGGAGTCACCAGCGGCTTGAGAAGATCCCGGACGAGCAGATTAGCTTTAATCCCCGTCAGCATTTGCTCCCGGAATCCTTCTTCCTGGACTCCTTCTTCCTGGACTCCTCCTTCCTGGACTCCTCCTTCCTGGACTCCTCCTTCCTGGACTCCTCCTTCCTGGACTTCTTCCGGGGGGCCCTCAAACCTGACACCCCAACAGTCATGGCCTTGCGCGAGACCAATCTGGATAGTCTTGAGTTTGTTATCTTGGTCGGTTTGGAGTTGCTTTACCAGCCGTTCGAAGGTGGGCCTATAATGGATGGCCTTGTTCTTTTCCGGATGCCTTGTATCAATTGAGTTAGTGTTGGAGTTAAGGCTCAAAATTGAGTCGTACACGTACCTTGTATCAATAAGTCCGTCCAGTTCCAAAGAAAGGTCACAGCCAATTATCTCGAGCTCCACGAGTGTTCTTGGGATAAGCCGAAACAGCGAGAAAGTCTTGCAGTCTCTAGGCCCGGGGGGGAAGAGGTTCCAAGGGGAGACTTGAAGGGTCATGAGATTCCTGAAATAAACACCCCATTCATAAGCTCGAAGACCGCTGTGGTGAAATCTAAGGATCTTGAGAGTGTCGTGAAGTGGTGATAGCGCATGAGTGATAATGTCTTTGTCCCCCTTTTCCGTTCCAAACGCCGGAGTGATGCTTGGCAAGTGGTGACGAAACGGGTTGCTCGTGGTCTTGGAGTCCGTACTTCTCTCCTGACTTGTCGTGCCCCTGTTGTTGCCCCTGCCCCTATTGCTGTTTCCCCTGCCCCTATTGTTGTTGCCCCTACCCTTACTGTTATTGCCCGTGCCCTCTTCCTCCTGGCTAGGATCCATATCCGTAGCTCGCACGAGAAAATGCACCTGAAGGTCAATGAGCCGTTTTGGGAGTTTGAAAACGTCGGCTAGAGCAGCGATATGTATTCCGGTGAAGCACAGTCCAGACATGTTTGTTGCGGACCTCTTGGGAACGCCAGGAAACACAAGCCTCTGGGTGTGCCTAAGGGGTCTGAAAGCAGCTGTACTCGCGATGTCGACCTTTACTAGCCTTGGGCTGGTTAAGACATTCTTGTGGGTCCAAAGATCTCCGCCGGAACGAACATAGAGATCGCCTGTCATGACACACAGTTAGCCTCTCCATCTAGCATTTGGCAATAGCCTAACCTACATCGGAATGTTCTGTCACTGATGAGAGATGCGTCTCCTGGCAGGTCAGGGAAGATTTTCTAGTTCCACCAGCCACTCTCCAGTGCCAGCATGACTGGCCTATAATCCTCCAGAATCTTCCGATACTGCAAATCATAACAGTCCTGCATATCATAAGGGTAGATGCTCCAGCGGGCCGGCCAACGACGGATCCTGACAGTTAGAAATTTGATATCTCCGTTCATGCGGCGCTCCAACGTCGCAGGGAGCAGCGCCTCCCGAAGGTCTCTCTCGCTTTCGATTACCAGATGGTTGAGCCGATTTACCACATCGTTCGGATCGTCGCTGTCCGGCGGCGGTCCCGGCGGGTTTGTGTAGTGTCTCGGTCCAGACCATACACTTTGTTGAGGACGAGGACGTGCTTCCTCTTCCATGATTGGCAAGAGACTAGAATGATCAATCGTTGACGAAGGATGTTTGAGAAACAATATTCTTGATAACTCGGGGTGAGTAATGAAATGCAAGGCGCACGGGAGTCCACAAATGGTGCAAATCGAGTTGGCGGGTTCTGCGTGGATTGTAGTACGATTCGAGTGTCGAGTTTGGAGTCTGGAGTCGACATAAGAACACGGATCATTCTCCCAGTTATTAGGGACGGGAGATCAATGGAAAGACAGCCGACAGGATGGAAGGCTGTGGTGTCGCGACTGCCAAGACGCAATCTTCTGTCTTTTAGACGTGGAAAGCTGGAACCAGGATGTGGGACAGGGGGTGGTGGGGAAACGACGATGCGGGCAACACGTAATTGCTTCCGCACCTGTTCCGGCGACATCCTTCCCGGGCCGGTGCAGAAGCTCCGGGGCGAGGTCAGATTCTGTGCCAAGCTCGGCCCCACACATCCCCGGCTGGCCACCAAACCAGTTCCGCCAAGCCCGACACGCTACGGGGTACTCCGTATAAATGCTTTAACAAGCTGGAATAAATGCCTTGACTAACTAGAATTAATGCCTTGACTGGATTGGAATAGATGCCTCGACCAGCTGGAATAAATGCCTTAACTGGCTCGAATAAATACATCGACTGGGTCAAATAAATGCCTAGATTGAAGGCCAAGACGTGGTTTTAGCCAGGGAGACGGGTGGTTCTAGCGGTCGCGAAATTTTGGGAAATGGGATTTCACTTTCTGAACTTTTTGTTCTGGCACCTGCCTGAACTTTTTCCAACCACAGCACCGTGACAGTCACTTCCCCGTCGCCCTGATTACGCCTTTTCGCAGTAACAGCCTGGAACGTCACATCCGTCTTAAACTTTTAACCATACGGCAGCGTAAACTGAGCCTTCGAGCCACTTCCTCCGAGCCCCGCTGCAAACTTTGGGCGTGGTGGGGAGACTAGAAAAAAGGGGATGCAGTGAAGCTCCCCCAATTTCTTCTCTCTTGTGCCCAATGCAGTGCTTTGCGCGCCGCCTGTTTAGAGCAGCTTCCGCCGTCATAACGACAAACGCGATTGCTACCGAGGAGCTTGTCAGTGGGGCTAAGAGCGCTACGGCGACGACGGCATCAGCAATGGCGGCAGTCACAACAGCAGAAAGCGCAGGCGCAGCAGTGAACGCAAGGAAGAGGGGCCCCATCCCACCTCGAGGGGTTGACTATCGCGGCAAGGTCGTGCTTGCGCCCATGGTTCGCTCGGGCGAACTCCCCATGCGACTGTTATCCTTGCACTATGGCGCTGATTTGGTATGGGGTAGGTCACGCCCAATCACTTGTTCTATGAAAAGGACCTTATCCTGATCTTGTCGCAAATATACAGGCCCAGAAACAGTCGACCGATCCATGATCGGGACCACTCGCCGCATCAACCCACACACCAACATGATCGAATACTCGCGCATGCCGACCAACGTGGTCCCTCACGTAACAAAAGAGTCTATCATCTACCGTATCGATCCCGTACGAGAAGCTGGAAAGCTCGTCTTCCAAATTGGCACTGCCGACCCCGACCTAGCTGTCCAGGCCGCCAAGATTTTCGCCGCTGATGTTTATGGTATCGATGTCAATGCCGGTTGCCCTAAGCCGTTCAGCACACATGGTGGGATGGGCGCCGCGCTGCTCCGCACGCCGGATAAGCTAGTTGCCATACTGGAGGCGCTGGTCAGGGAGATATCGCCTGTTTTCGGTATTGGGATAAGCGTCAAGATTCGCTTGCTCGAGACAGCCGCCGATACGGAAGCACTGGTGCGGAGGCTGGTTGCCACGGGGATTACGGGACTGACGGTCCACTGTCGGACCACGCCGATGCGACCGAGAGAGGCGGCGATACGAGGCCAACTGAAGATGATCAGGGAGGTCTGCCACGAGGCCGGCGTGGCGTGTGTGATGAACGGGGATGTCGAAAGTCGGGACCACGCCGCCGTGCTGATGGAGGAGTACGGAACGGACGGTGCTATGATTGCTACGTCTGCGGAGAAAAACCCGAGTTGTTTCAGGACGGCTCAAGACGGCGGGCTAGAGAACTGGAAAGAGGTTGTCAAGCATTACCTGAAGTTCGCCATGGAGGTGGGCAACAAGGTGGGCAACACAAAATACAGTCTTGGAATGCTGATCGAGGGCAAGGCGCCTGAGATGCGTCTCCTTTCGCCGCCAAAGTGCTACACGGACTTGATAAAGGCACTGGGGTATGCGGATACCGTCGTCGACGAAGGTATCACCATGTTGGAGATGGCAAGAAAAACAGATCAGATACTGGAGGTTGGCGAATTCGCGCCTCCCCCCATGCCGAAGGCCAAGAAGGGAAAGCAGCAGCAGAATCAGAACGGGACGCAGGTACAGGGACAAAAAAGAAAGAGAACACCGTCTCCCGGCGCAAATGCAAAGGTTGCTGCCATGAAGAGCGGCGACAAGGAAGCCATCTCCGAGGCGTTACGACAGGCCGAGGAGACCACTGCAGCTGCGATACCCCCTGCGGCGGCTACTGCAGCCGTTTGAATGGCACTTTAGATCTTTAAGGAAGTATATGATGGCCTCTTGATTTGAGGCCTCTCTTGCTGTGTACAATCATTCACGTTTTGTCCTCTTTTTCTGCTCTTTAGAATATATACCTCTGGTGCATAGATGCAAGTCATATGGATGGGCAATGGGTAGATACCTAGCATAGCGTTGACCTTAGCATATGGGAGTCTGTTGAATACAGTTTACTCCAGAGTCCCTCACATCTTGCTGAGCAATCGTGCAGCATTGTGACAAGCAAGAACCAGGTTGACGAAAATGAACCTGGCATGTTCTGTACGAGTCTGGTATATTAAGGGCTCAAATATGCCTAGATTTCAACACCAGCACCAAGGCAACTTGGCGCAGTTGGTAAACAACTCACTCTCTTGCTCTGAATTCAGCCTGATAGTGACCTCGAGTCTTTCAGCAGTTCTTCGACAGGGTGTGAGTTCGAATCATCATGGTGTTAAATCCCTTTTTTGGCTTTTTTCCTCCCCAAAAAAAGAAAGGTTTTTTATCTTCCTTTGATCTTAGTAGGTAGAGTCAAGACATCTATTCTCGCCAGTCAAGGCATTTATTCCAATAAGTCAAGGTATCTATTCGGCAAGAGTAGTACCATATATAAGAAGACCGGTGCCCGTATACGAGAGGACTGGTGCCTGTATATTAGGCGCCGTGTATATACCACATCGGACACTAAACCTACTACACTACGAACAGCATTGTAAGGTCGTACGAGGGAGTATCTTCATATGTACGAAACTGGGAGCAAGAATCAGTCTATTATGTTGATGGTCCCGATGGAGAGTGCAGATAGTTCCTTGAAAATGGACATCGTCAAGGCCAGACACCAAAGCCCACCTACAGAGTATGTGCATATATACTCTCCTCATATATATATATATAAAATGCGCAGGAAGATGAGGACAGAGTCTGAGATAAATGATCGGGATTTTGTGATCAACATGTGTCACTTAGGACCTTGTTTTCCATGTGTCGGTTTCGGGGGCGGTCTCCTTTTATATTATTTACCATCCCGATAAATCACCGGGCCGGACCAGCACAACATTACGAACGTGACAGTTCCGAATCCCATCAAGTTAACCACGCAGCTGTTGCTGCGTGTATCGTGGACGTCGTGGTGTAAATGTGTGCCGGCAGCCTACCTGCCCCTTAATGAGTCGATCAAGAATATGGGAAGTTTTATCTAAACAGGTCTCTCAGCTAGGGACGGAAGCTGATGGTGCTTGACTGTGCTTGTATATACTACGCCGCAATGACATACAGTACGAAGAATACATGTTGCCGACTTAATATGTCGTGTTTTATATCAAGAATCATATAATCCGACATGTTGTAATTATCCGCAATCCTGTATTCAGCTCAAATTGCAGCCGAGACAGGGGCTGGGGGCTAGCTATAACCCTCCACGTATCAGCTCGCTTGTCATATGTTAGTAAGATCCTTAAGACCATCTTTATCTGTCAGTGTACACATGGGAGATAAATGAAGTAGTATTTCGTCTACACGACCAGTGACGACTTCCTTACAAATTAAAGAACTGGTTCCGAGAGAGAAAACCATTTACAGCCCCAGTCAGCCCCCAACCCCTGAATCCATAAAAGGAGAACACGAACGTCCATCAGGGACCGACACGAGCCGAGGTGGATGGGTAAATCATCGCCTACAAGAGCATTTCCCCTGAGTGAGCAACCGGATACAGGCATCCACCGAATAAGATCTACACAAGCTTGACAAGGTCTGCAAATCAATCCGTTTTCTGATCAAAATAAGAAACAGAAACAAAACAGTAGTACAGCTCTGCAGTATAAATGGCGTGTTTCAAAACTTTTCGCCGCGTCGACTTACAATATCATGTCCCGAAGCAGAAAAAAATGCAGTGCAGTTTTATAACCTGTTCCTGGCAAAAGGGGTACCGAGTATGTAGAAGGAGGGATCATCCATCCATCCATATCCTTTGCGAAAGGTACTCGTGTTTGGTTGTCTGCAAATATCCATATAGGCGTTTGAGTTAAACGGACCTAATCTGAGATCTCTTTGCTTCCCATACAGCGATGGATGGGATCCCCTTGGACAGAATACGATATCAAGGAATTTCCCGAGAGCAAAACAATGATATCGGCGTCATGATGGTACGAGAACCAAAACTCACAGAAAGAACCCCTACTCCAATTACGTCATTATCGACACCAATGGAAGCTTCCGAGTCTTTGTTTGTGAGAGATCGAGATGTCGGTATGCGTGTATATCAAAGAAATAAAAAAGTTCCCTTTTCTTTGATATGTTTGTTCGAAATAGCCGTACCTCGTGGATGGATGATAATATGCAATCAAAAAGAGCGTGGTCGTGGAAGCCAAGATTCGCCAAGCTCATTGGCCGCACTTGTGCCCCACCGCCCACCGCCTGCCGCCAATGCAGTTAGTGGCGTCCTTGGGGGTCACCAGCAAAAATCAAGCCAAAGAGAAAAAAGGCCCCATTAAAACGCCCAAGCGGGAATGGGACAAATGACGTCAGTGGCGCTGGGCTTCATCGGCTAGACTGCATCACAGCGACCTTGGTTTTTTAATCACTTCTTCTGTGTGAGATGAGACGAAACATACCGCTAAGGGAAAAAGAAGCATCACGAGGCTCTTTTAGGTTGCTTATGCTTGTGCTCTTTTGATGCCAAACAGATTTATATGCCAAGAGAAATTGGAAAAGAAAACGGGCGTTTGACCCTGCCGATCTCAAGAGTCGAGCTGGCAGCACTGTGGCAAAGTGTTTAGTGGTCGATTTTAGTGGAGATCCCCCGTCGCCAGCTGTTAAGATGCCCGGTTTGCGAAGATTATCAGACGGGAACACCGTTTTTGTCTTTCCGATTGTACAAGTGCCCAAATGATTGACAGAGTCCAGAACCTCGAGCTGGGCCCGGGTCGACGGCTGGGGAGGAGTGGCAAGGCGTGGCAGGCTGGCAGCAAAACCCCTGGCCAATAACTGTCTTCTGCACTGTGCAACGCTACCTCGCCTGTTTTAGGTGGCCTGCACGCCAGCTTTTCTGCACACCATCTCAACTAGCTGCCCTCGCCGGACATTGGCTAGTTGACGACAGCAATCCATGGCGGCTGCACATGCCGTTTCCCTGGTGGCATATCTCTGTCCATTCTCAAGCTTTGGATGGCTGGTGTTCTGGAGTGTATCAGTGCTGTGACGGCCCACGACTGCCATGGAAAAGTCGGGAAACATCGTGTGGAGAAGCGGGGAGAGAGAGCTCCGACAGTGCACCTTGAGCGTCGTAAGGCCTGTAACTTGTTCGCCTTGTTCGATGTTTGCCGAAGCTCCCCACGGCGTATTTAGAGTCTGAAAGTCGTAGGAACCAAATAAACTAAAATAACGAGAGAGTCTGAAAGTCGTCAGCCGCACAGAGGAATCACGAAGGCAGGGCGAACCATCGTGATGCCTCGTTTCGACTTTCGATGAGGTCTCTGTTGCTGGAAACGAGACAGGGCATGTCCAAGACAGTGTGAACGCAACGAAATGGGCACGGAGGGGAAACGCGATTCTTTGCTCCAAACATGGGGAATAAAAAAAATGCCACCTGCTCAGAGGCGGTTCTCGGTAACGAGCTGAGAGGGCGCAACGGACCGGGAGGATACCCATCGAATCCGATATCTCTGATCGAACCTCCGGTCGGCCCCCGTCCAAATCGCGGCAGCGCTCTCAAGCCGTGACATACAGGAGATTCCACTTCATATACGAATGGCTATTTCAGGATGCCAAAGTGATGAAGCTGCAAAAAGCGTGCATTTGCATTGTGCAGCAGCTGCCTTGGACCTTGGGTCTTTTGGGGTCCCTACTGAATTCGTAGTGCAGCTGTGCTGATCAAGGGGCCCGACAAGGAGGGGAATGTGGACGGATGGGAAAATGGCTTGAACAGAATGGGAATGGTGACCAAAGAGGAGGAGGGAAGGTGGGGAAATACAAGATGCCCAGTGTGCCTTCCCTTGCCTTTTCTCCTCCTACCAACCACTTTCCGTCCCATCTTGTCCATCCTTTCTCTCTCTTTTTGAATCGAATTGGAAAGACCGGACCATCGCACACACTTTAAAAGTAGGTACGGATAGGTCGAGGTTGCAGGTGTACAGCACATGCTCATCACAGGTTCCACCCCCGTGCTTTGCCCGCTTGCCTCCCCTGCCCCGGCCCGCCAGTTCTGGGCAGTTCTCAACCCAAAAGTCTATGCACTTGCAACTGGAAGCACGTACAGATTTGTTCTAGACATCTCTTCGACTTTTTGCCTCACCTTCTCCTTCCAAGTTGTCCCCCGAGTCATGTTGGCCTCGAATTGATATTCTCGGGGCGCTGCATCGATTTTCCCTACCCGCATCAATCCTGACCTGTGCGCGCATCTGACGGCCGAGCCATCGATAGGACAAAGCCGAATCCACTGCGGATTCGCATTACAAAACCCTTACTGGAAAGCCGTGGGCCTCAGGTACCGGCCCCGTACCGGTCGGAGCGTCGATCCCCTCTCAACCTGCCTTTTAAGAGGAACACAATCAAATCACGGTGTTTTGTCGATATCCAGTCGGGTCTCACCATCGATATCTCGTGCGCACGCCTTTGATTTCTCGGCATTGAACCGTACGACGCATCGAAGACAAAAAGGAGCGTCTCCTAAAAAATCAGGTATCCATAAATTATAACGCCAAGCAACGGAGTCCCTGGGCCAAAGCGAACCAGTCGCCAGCCGTGGCCTGTGGTGTGGACTTCAACAAAGTCGCAGGGAAGCAAACGTAGATCCCTCCTCCCTTCGGCGGCTCGACCGGCACCCCATCTTCTCCTCATCCCTTGTCCACGATCCGATCCGGTTGCCCAACACTCCCATCTCGAGGCTTCCGGTCCTTCTCTTCCATTTTTCGCCTCACTTTTGACACCTGATTATCATCCAGGTATCCATATCGAAGGACGGTTTTTGCCTAACCGACTTTTCGATATCGATTTTCTTATCGTACCTACCTCCGCCCAACCTGACAGTCGGGAATATTTCCATCTTGGCATTCTTGAGGGTTTTCCCAAATGTGTGTGGATTTCATCCTCTTCGGTGCCCCCTCTTCTCTTTTCGTATTCTGCTCACTGCTGACCCGGTTTCTCTCAGCTTGCGCACCATAAACGGAGGTTACGTAGTTGACTTTCGATTCACCCCTGAGTTGGACCCCTCAATTCGTGCCGCATATCCGAAATACTATCACTCGCAACGCCAACCTCCGATGAAGTCGCACCCATCCAACAACACCCAGTAGCCCTCCTATACCGTTTCGTCCTGTCGCCTGTGATCGTTCTGGCCACGGCGCCGACGATTAAATCATCACAGCAATGAGCGGCGAATCAACTTTGGCAGTCATTACTGCCTTGGTCAGGTCCCTGGCCACAGACCCCAAGTCCGACCCTGTCCTCGATATCCGTGCCAACAATCATGTCAGAATCCCCGGCCCTGCGACACAAGAAAAGGCAGATCTAGAACGCGAGCTCGCTGCGCTGGTCCTTCGAGTGCAACACCTTGAAGCCAAAGCAGGTGCTGCCAGTGTTACCACCATCTTCCCGGACACACCAAACGCGACTCCGGACTCGCTCTTCAGCGATGTGAAGAATCCAGCTTCCGTAACCCAGGTTGCCGTAAAAAATAAGAACTCGCCCGGCTTACAGCGTAATGGGTTCATCGACGAGGCCCTCGAAGGCCTTCGGGAGCACGTCGATGATCAGTCCAAGTTACTCGATAGCCAACGGCAAGAGCTTGCCGGCGTCAACGCCCAGCTCCTCGAGCAGAAGCAGCTCCAGGAGAAGGCTCTGGCTATCATTGAACAGGAGCGTGTCGCAACTCTCGAGCGCGAGTTGTGGAAACATCAAAAGGCAAACGAGGCCTTCCAAAAGGCACTTCGAGAAATAGGCGAGATCGTCACCGCTGTCGCTCGCGGTGACCTTTCCAAGAAGGTTCGGATGAACACTGTAGAAATGGACCCCGAGATTACAACATTCAAGCGTACTATCAACACTATGATGGACCAGCTACAAGTCTTTTCTAGTGAAGTGTCTCGCGTGGCTCGCGAAGTCGGAACTGAAGGCATCCTCGGCGGCCAAGCTCAGATTGAGGGAGTAGACGGAACCTGGAAAGAGCTTACAGACAATGGTAAGTCCCTTGATCCCAGATTGACCGCCACTGAGCCATCTCTAATTGAATATAGTCAACGTTATGGCCCAGAACCTCACCGATCAAGGTAAGCCCCCATCGATGCTAAATACCGCCTTCAAGTGCCCTAACTGGTGCAAACAGTGCGCGAGATCGCCTCGGTCACTACCGCCGTCGCTCATGGTGATCTAACCAAGAAGATTGAACGCCCTGCAAAGGGTGAGATCCTCCAACTGCAACAGACCATAAACACCATGGTGGACCAGCTACGAACATTCGCCTCCGAAGTCACCCGTGTGGCCAGAGATGTCGGAACTGAGGGCATGCTTGGTGGCCAGGCCGATGTTGAGGGCGTCCAGGGCATGTGGAACGAGCTAACGGTCAATGTGAATGCAATGGCCAACAACCTGACCACCCAAGTGAGAGACATCATCAAAGTTACAACCGCCGTCGCCAAGGGTGATCTCACCCAAAAAGTCCAAGCCGAATGCCGAGGAGAAATATTTGAACTGAAGAAGACCATCAACTCCATGGTTGACCAACTGCAACAGTTCGCCCGCGAAGTCACAAAGATTGCCAGAGAAGTCGGAACCGAGGGTAGACTGGGTGGTCAGGCCACAGTCCACGATGTGCAGGGAACCTGGAGAGATCTCACAGAAAATGTCAACGGAATGGCCATGAATCTAACGACACAGGTGCGAGAAATCGCAAAGGTCACCACAGCCGTCGCCCGGGGCGACCTTACCAAGAAGATTGGGGTCGAAGTCCAAGGAGAAATTCTAGATCTGAAGAACACCATCAACACCATGGTTGACCGTTTGGGAACGTTCGCCTTTGAAGTCAGCAAGGTCGCCAGGGAAGTCGGCACGGATGGTACCCTTGGTGGCCAAGCCCAAGTCGACAATGTGGAGGGCAAATGGAAGGATTTGACTGAGAATGTCAACACCATGGCTAGCAACCTAACGTCACAGGTAGAACTCGCGCTCCGAAGACAGCATCGTAGATTCGGTGATTGCTGACTACAATATAGGTACGAGGTATCTCAACCGTCACCCAGGCCATCGCCAACGGAGACATGAGCCGCAAGATTGAGGTCGAAGCAAAGGGAGAAATACTCATCCTGAAGGAGACTATCAACAACATGGTTGACCGACTTTCGATTTTCTGCAACGAAGTGCAAAGAGTCGCCAAGGATGTCGGAGTTGACGGCATCATGGGTGGCCAAGCTGATGTTGCTGGCTTGAAGGGCCGATGGAAGGAGATCACGACCGACGTAAACACGATGGCTAACAATCTGGTAAGTTTTCGCTTGTCTTTGGAAACGGGCCATAATAGAGAAGAAAGAGCTGACTTTGAAACCAGACTGCTCAAGTGCGTGCGTTTGGTGACATCACAAACGCAGCAACTGACGGGGACTTCACCAAACTCGTCGAAGTCGAAGCCTCGGGTGAAATGGACGAGCTCAAAAAGAAGATCAACCAGATGGTTTTCAACCTGCGAGACAGTATCCAACGTAATACCCAGGCCAGAGAAGCAGCCGAGCTGGCCAACAAGACCAAGTCGGAATTCCTGGCAAACATGTCGCACGAAATCCGAACTCCGATGAACGGCATTATTGGCATGACTCAGCTCACGCTCGACACAGACCTGACGCAATATCAGAGAGAAATGCTCAACATTGTCAACTCGCTAGCAAACAGCTTACTGACCATCATTGACGATATTCTCGATCTGTCCAAGATTGAGGCAAGGCGGATGGTGATTGAAGAAATCCCATACACTCTACGTGGAACCGTCTTTAACGCGCTCAAGACACTTGCCGTAAAGGCCAACGAAAAGTTCCTGGACTTGACGTATCGTGTCGACAGTTCGGTACCCGACCACGTAGTTGGTGATTCGTTCAGATTGCGACAGATTATCCTCAACCTTGTCGGGAATGCCATCAAGTTCACGGAACACGGAGAAGTCAGCCTTACTATCCAGAATGCGGACAAAGTTCAATGCGGGCCTGGCGAGTATGCGATCGAGTTTGTTGTATCCGACACGGGAATTGGTATCCCGTCGGACAAGCTAGATATCATCTTTGATACTTTCCAACAAGCCGACGGATCCATGACTCGCAAGTTTGGTGGTACTGGGCTTGGGTTGTCCATCTCGAAGAGGCTCGTTAATCTCATGGGTGGTGATGTCTGGGTCAAGAGCGAGTACGGCAAGGGCAGCAGTTTCTTCTTCACCTGCGTTGTTAGACTCGCCGACGACGACATTTCGTTGATCTCGAAACAGCTCAGCCCCTACAAGGGCCACCAGGTTCTCTTCATCGACAAGGGAAGGACCGGCCACGGACCCGAGATCTTCAAGATGCTCAAGAGTCTCGCCTTGGCTCCTGTTGTCGTCGATTCGGAGAAGAGCCCCGCGCTCGACAAAGCGCGTGTCCAGGATTCATCTTCATACGATGTCATCGTTGTTGATTCCATCGAGGACGCCCGCAGGTTGAGGTCGGTTGACGACTTCAAGTACCTTCCTATTGTTCTTCTGGCGCCCGTCGTTCACGTATCGCTCAAGTCTTGCCTGGACTTGGGAATTACCTCATACATGACGACACCTTGCAAGCTCATCGATCTGGGCAACGGAATGGTGCCCGCTCTCGAGAACAGGGCTACCCCGTCATTGGCGGACAACACTCGTTCCTTTGAGATCCTCCTGGCCGAGGACAACACGGTGAACCAGAGACTGGCCGTCAAGATTCTTGAGAAATACCACCACGTCGTGACTGTGGTTGGTAACGGTGAGGAGGCTGTCGAGGCTGTCAAGAGGAGGAAGTTTGACGTCATTTTGATGGACGTACAGATGCCAGTCATGGTGCGTTGACCCTCCCCCTATCCATGACACATGTGAAACTATACTAATACTAGAGACTATTAGGGTGGATTCGAAGCCACAGCCAAGATCCGTGAGTATGAGCGGAGTCTCGGCAGCCAGCGGACTCCCATCATCGCACTCACGGCCCACGCCATGATGGGAGATCGTGAGAAGTGTATCCAGGCACAGATGGATGAATATCTGTCCAAGCCACTCCAGCAAAACCACCTCATCCAGACCATTCTGAAATGCGCTACTCTCGGCGGACAGCTCCTAGAAAAGAATCGGGAACGCGAACTAACGAGAGCAGTCGACGCGGCTACCGTCAGCCGGCGGGACAATGGGTCACCATCGTCGTATACGAGCCGCGCAGCACAGGCGGCCACGCTCCGGCCGGGTCTCGCGAACCGTGCTATTACCGTGGCGGAAACTCTGGCTGGGGGCTTGGAGAGTCCGTCGATTGTGACGGCCGACCAAGACGACCCTCTCAATAGGGCACGTAGCAGTCTCTCCGAACCAAATATCCATGCTCGCCGCTGACTTGGTTGAAACTTGTTGGTGATTTTGGCGAATATAGTTGCTTTTTAGAGCCCATACTAGTTCCTGATTTGCCGGCGGGGTCGTCGGTGTCGCGCGAAAACGGCACCTGCTTGCCCCCCTGCCCAGCGATATTTCGTGTTTTTCTTGGTCGTGTCGGGTCACTGAGTTATTTTGGTCTTGGGTCGTCATGATGTTGGAAGCCCCCTTTGTCTGGCGTTGTTTGTCTTGGCTTTTTTGATGTTTGTGTTTTTATCTGTTCCCATACCTTATCTATTCGATCACTTGAAACTTTTACTCTTGTTGGGTCTGGTTCGAAATTGTTCGTTTTTCTCATGTTGGCTGGCATATATGATACCTGGACGTATGTTTACCGTAGTAGAGAGCAACCCACCTTGCCCACTTATGAGCAACAAGGACAAACATATTTGCACGTACCCCCGTTTATTCCGAGTTCTTGTCCATTTCCCCATTCAACGAAGATGGTACGGTATGGTATGCACGGTGAAGGAGGGAGGTATGGGAAGGGTTCTACGGAGAAAGAGAAGGACATGAGGGGATGCAGATTGTAATTTGGTTCTTTGTCCTTGATTTTGAAAACTCCCAAGAGATAAAATACATTTGTTCGGCTCTTCCGTTTTCTGTTTTAGATAGTTTCAGCGTTGAATCACATCGTCTTTTTACATTGCTACTCTAGCTTTGTTATTAATCTGAATAAAACATATGGACATGTACGTGGAGATTGTGATAAAAGCCAGTGGGTACGTACGTACCTACATGAAACGTTCGCCTCTCTGAGAATAATCTTTGTACTGAAGTTGGTAAATGGGATATTTCTGGTTATGATAACACGAGGTAAAGAAACTGTGCATCATGATGACCAAACCTGTCGAGCTCTCTAATGCTACAATCAATAAAGTACACCCGAGATCTATTCATAAGCAGGCATGAAATAACTCATCATCATGCATCAAGTAACTACCTCAATTGGCAGTCGTTCGTAGCTAACCCAAGAGCTCATCTTCTTCTTCTTCTCCCCTGTCGATTGTATATACACATCAACAAACAGAAACAAATTTTTCTTTTGTCCTTTTCCTTGGATTTTACAACAGGAGATAGGGTAAATAAGAAAAACGAAGTCTTATATCCAACACACAGATGAGGGTATCCAATGCAAATGCAACAAAAACCAAAATGTGACAACAGACGGGAAAACCCCTATGTCAAGTCCAAACACCTCCAAAAAAAAACTTGGTCGCCAAAAGTGGGTATCGAACCATCAAATAACACACCATATAATGACATGAGCGTCATTCGTCGATCCCAAACTCCAAAATCCCAAAAGAAGAAAATTCGGTCCGCTGACTACTAGTGGGCACGACGGTTGACAATCTCGCCTGCCTCGAGGAGCGCACTCATGCCATCAAGTTTGGAATTATGCTGCTGTTTCCTGTTCATAGGAGCAGCAGTAACTGGTTGTTGGTGGGATGGCGAAAAAGGTGGCGGAGGTCCACCGTACACGGAATCGGGCTGCGGTGGGCCATCTGCGGCGACAGCAGCGGTGGTATTATTTACAGGGGGGTACGGGCCGGATGGCTCCTTATGATAGCCTTGAATCACCATCATGGTTAGTGACACTTGTGTTTCTACTAAATCTGGACTTGTAGCGAAATGGCGCACCATTCATCAAGGAGGAAGGTCCCATCCCGTTTGGAGCTTGGTGTGGAAAAGCGTGGTGGTGGTGATGGTGGTGGTGCTGCTGCTGCTGTTGCGGCGCGTGCTCCATGGAGGACGGCATGCGTGGCTGGAATGTAGTTTGCTGAAGCTGAGACGCTTCGAAGGCGTGAAGAGCCGGCTTCGAAGCCAACAATGAATGGATCGGCAATGTGCCATCAACCGGGGTCTTGGGGTGGCCGAACGAGGAGGCTGACGACGACGTGCTCCCGCCAGATTGCTCGTGTCTGAAAGGTGGCCTATGCTCGCCATTAATCAGACCAGGAGGAGGTCCCGGGCTCGTGCGGGTTCGGGGAAAAGGAAAACCGTTGATGTCGGATGGATTCCCCATGCTCGGGAGCCGGTTCGGGCCGTCAAATACATCAGCAAAGGACGGGAGGGGCCGGTGAGCGCTCGTATGGTCCTGTCGCTGGTCCATCCGCTGGTCATCACCCCCAGGCCAGCTCGGGTCGCGGCGGCCATTGTACGGTGCGGGTGGTTCGGTTGGGCTGGTGCTAAAGGTGGGCGAGCGGTCGGAATGAATCTCTGTTGTGACCGTCTTGGGTGAGTCCATGTCCACCGAGTGGTGATAGGATAAAGGAGTCATGGTGGTCGAGTTCTGCGAGTCAACGACCGACACGGTTGAGCCCAGCCTCTGATGACGACTCGGTGGCGGTTCACTGTCCCGGGGGCTGCCACTTCCACTTCTGCTTGCCCTGTTAGGAGTTGCGTTGGTACTGGTACCGCTTATAGCGCCGGGCTCCAATTTAGTTCGCTTCGAGCTTTCCTTGTCTGAAACCCACAGAAATATGTACATGTTAAAACGCACTCAATGCCAACCCAGAGGGGATGTAGTTTAGATGAATATGAAGTAACCCACCTGAAGAAATAGGGCCATGCTTGGCCTTGAACTCTGCCAGATATTCCTGATATTTCCTGTACTCTGCCGTCTTCCTGTATTCGGCAAGATTGGCCTGGTACTTGTCCTTTAGCGCATTTGCTTGGGACTCGAAGGGTTCCTTCTCTGAAGGCGAAAGACTCTGCCAGTTCTCGCCCACGAGCTTGGCGATCTCGGTGAATGACAGATTGCGTCCCTTGAGGTCGTCGCGCATTTCTTCACATAGGGCATATCCAGTCAGCCAAGTGCACATTTCTGGCGTGGGACTCAGCTAGGGACCTACTGTTAGAGAACAGCACGTAGGCGGAGGGAGGTCGTTCTGGCGCATTTTCGTCGGGCTAATCACGGAATCCCTCATGTCAGTCCAAAATGCCAGCCCAAAACAACTCGATACGGCCAGAACCCACCTTTGGGTGACGTCGATATTTGCGTTTGGTGGTGGCTCCGTGGCCGTTTTCACGGCTTTCCGCCTTGGGAGCTTCTTGACGATGAGCATCCTCAGATCTAGCGCCGTCCAAGGCTGACCGCTTTGTCGGCCCAAGGGAGAGGTTGGCCGAGAGAGCACGGGCGTTGGCAATTCGACGCTGAAGTTTCCTTCGATGGCCTAACTTGACACCCAATGTGTCGCTGCAAGCACCTTGGTCAGCAATCGTCCATCGAATACCGTCCCATGACCGCTGTCCAGCGCTTACAGGTCACCCTCGGTAATGTCCAGAACCGTATCCCATGAGTCGAATCCTTGGTCAATAAAGGCATCCAGATACTGCGTGATGCCCAACTCGCCGAGAACCAACTCTAATTGCTGCATTATCCCAATGCTACCAACAAGACTCACTTTCATCGAGTATTTCCGACGCTCGTTAGGTGTTGAGTTGCACGGCGTCCGGGCCAATTCGTTCCAATGCACACCGAGTACCCCAATACCACAGTCGTTGGATTTTTTTCTTTCTTTCGGTAGTTCAATAGCTAATGGTGGTGTGCGTGCCAGCGAGCTCTCGAATCAGAGCCAAGATTGGACGACGCAGCCTGACTTCCCAAGGTTGATGTATGCTGTAGGGCTGCGTATAGTTGTCGAGCTGATGTTTCTTGTTGTGTATGTATTATAAGAAGCGAAGGTGCATCACGGGCTCGGATGGCGGGGTTATATGCGTAAAGTGAGGTGAGCAACAAGAGTGCGGACCAAGCCAGGTTATCTATTCTCAGATCAATGGTAAAGTTAGGACGGCAATTGGGACAGGGACATGGGATTGTTTGAATTTTGGCCGTTTGGGTTGGTGGGGGTGAAGGTAGAGATCTCGATGACATGCCGGACTGCAGGCAACGCAGCATGTGGTACGACACCGGTACGGCCAAGGACTCAACTCTTTTTCTGGATAGAGCTACAGGGAGGAGGGTACGTACAAGAACAAATTAAACAGCAGGGGAGCCGGTGCCCGTGTCCATGAGATAGCGCAGCTACACAATCAGAATTCGATCCCTGGTAGGAGAAAGGTGACTGTGACGATGACGGGCGTCCAAGGGGGGTAAGGGAGGGGCTACCACTAAGAGGCGGTAGGAGGTAATCGTAAGATGTAATCCGTGCTGTATGGAGGTCGATCGTCGGTATATGATGATGTCTTTGGTGGAGAGGATGTGTCGCCTTGCGCCCGCGGCCTCGGAGCCTCGAGTGTGGATAAACAATATGTGGTGGTGTGGAGTTAGAAGGAACAAACAGGGTACGGGTTAAACAACCACGATCTGTTTTCTGGTTATGATCGAGGTCTAGACCCAGGAGCTCTCCCGAAGCAGACAGCAGAGCAAGCAGCAATCTGGAAGAGCAGGGATGGACAATATGTGACAGCAGAATTATCCAAATATGGGATATGGATAGGTCTAGAGGCAGATAACCGTCAGTACAGAGTGACATGGCAATACAAGGCACAGAGGGCTGG
Source organism: Rhypophila decipiens (assembly GCA_033297075.1). Lineage (NCBI taxonomy): Eukaryota > Fungi > Ascomycota > Sordariomycetes > Sordariales > Naviculisporaceae > Rhypophila > Rhypophila decipiens. Next base: position 546,572 of record MU858045.1, on the reverse strand, counting down.
GAGGTGAAGCTCTCAAGAATAACATCGGGAACCTTGCTGGCCGGGCAGTGAGGGGCGTACCTGATGATGGGCTCTCAAATGAAGGGGTAGCCTGGTATGAAAATACACGTGTAATCCAAAAGCGAGCTTGAACGGATCACAGCCAGAGTCGCAGGGACACTGAGAATGTATTCAGGGGAGAGGTCCGGAGAGGCGTGAGGTGAATGGTGGAGTAGAAGTCGTTGTTTGTTCCTGACAGCTTCGAAAAGCAAGGCGTCTTGTCGAGAGGGAGGTATGATGTACGGATACCTTTTTGGACCGTGGCAGATGCACATGCAAAAAGAAAAGGAAACGATTTCAAAGCAACGGACCGCAGTGCATAACGAAGAAGGGCGGAATTTGGTCCCTCGAGTAGCAGAACAGGTAGAGAAGGTTTGTATGTGAACCAAAAATGGCAGAACCTAGAGGTACGGAGTATCGTACTGGTGGGACAGGGCAAGAAAGACAACGGCCAGGAAAAGCCCCACAAGACATTGGAGATTTTCTTGGGTTAGGGGGAGGGGGGTGAGTCCAAGGCGTAATGAGGGGCGTGTAGCCGTAACGGACATGTTAATTTGGAGCCAAGAGTAAAAAAGTGGTGTGAAAGCAGAGAGCAGGTCGTGAGTCCAGTGGTACCAGGCCAAGACGTTCGAGACCATCAGCAAGCTACGGAGCCAATAGGGACTACGGTGCAACACCAATGATAACAGAGCACTGCTGCCGCGAGAAGGAAGGGGCGACCCAGGTTACAGGGAAGGCTTGTTTGTATTCCGTCTGGTACGGAACAAACCCATACACCACCTTCCAGTAATGATTTCGGAAAATGAAAGGACGACGCGGGCATGGTACGTATTCAGGTAACTCACATCCGTCTAGCTGGGCAACGGCAATGCACGATTGATGATGCAAGGCCGTGGTTCACGTCGAGTTGGATCGTCGATTGACGATTGCGCTACTCGAGGATGGGCATGTTGGGAGAGCTTGTGGATAGGACGAGTGGACTTCCTCAGCCAAGGAAAGGTTGGAAGCAATCTTGGACACGTCCAAAATACAAGATCAACAAACCACCAGAGAGGTCGGCGAACATTGAATAGGAAGGAACCTCAAAGGCTCATCACACCAGCAAATTAAGCTTGGAAATGACCATGACACGGACGAGCTTTCTCCACACTCTATACCCGTTCGTCGTGACTTTTGATATGTTGTCCAACCGAACCATCAAGTGATTGGTATTGCTTGCTCTTGATCATGGCCTTTTCTAGTCAGGCCCACAAAGTACAACATTGACGATATCCCGGAGTTGGCTCCGATGACTGCGATATGATGCGAGTTACGAACCTCAATTATACACCACCTTCCCAGTATGGAGCGCAACGCCTGCAAGTCAAAAGGAGGCAGGTATCAGCACAGCATATTCCATGGCGTTCATGACGAGGTTGCTGAAGCTATCAATGGTACTAGAAGGCAAAGTCAGATGGGGCAAGAGCTTTCCTCTCTATTCCGTACTGTCTCCCTTTTCTCCGCTTGTAGGCTCGTATATCAGCACAATCGCCTCATGTCTGGACTAGGCAGAGGCAAGCGTAAACGATGAGATTCTGTGTGTGTGTGTGTTAGCGAGCGCTGCAGAATAGCGTCATCTCGTTCAGGGGCGAGATGAATTGACCGTCTCTTCCAGACGATGGACGCAGTCTAGACTTTTGCATCCTGTTCAAGGCCAATTCCTTCTCTTCTGTGTCTGGCTAGATGGGAAAATGTGCAAATATGCATCCCCAGGGCGGCAAAAGGTGAACCTGGACGGAGGCGGACTCAGGTCCGGGATTGGCAGCGGGCATCCTCCGTAAAATCCCATCACTCACACCATCCCAGTTTCCCAGTCTTTGAGGAGAAAAGCCCCTCGGTCAAGCATGGCATTTTGCTGGTCGCTAAATTTTTACGGTGCAGAGCCGGCCTGCCGCATTTCCGCCATTCCCACCACCCATTTCTTGGTCCATGTCGGCTCCCGTGACGCGTATTTTCAGAATACCATGTTTTATAGCCAGTGCCTGTGAATTCCTCACAACACGGCCCCAAAAGAGCCAAGGCTCTGGTCTCTGGCATGAAAAATGGGGGTGAAATAAACCGGGAGATGCTCATTTTCGCAAATTGAACAGCATCATTCTTTCGCTTCTCCCAAGTCTTGTCCCGAGTTCTGCCAACAAAACTTCATGACGGTTTACAGTCCAAAATGCCATCATGCTCAAACCTGGGGGCGGCAGGCTAGCAGCCACCGGAAAGGGTTTGGGCGAATGGACAAGGGAACGATCTCGATCCCAATCGATGCCAGGAGACCCATGGAAAACGTACGATTTTGACCTGTTCTCCACGGCCGGTGGGCCAATCAGACACGAAGAACCCACTCGATCATCCTCCTTCCAACAAGTTTGACCCCAGCTACAAGCCGACTAACATGCTCACAGGACACTCCCCGTATAAATTTCTACCAAGAGGTACCAATCACCAGACTCCTGATCGAGTACCTCAACCTGCAGGTTTTGTCGCGGAAGACGGCCAAACTGAAATTATTTTCAGTGCATCGTTGAGGTTTCCTCGTTCCTCCTGTGGCTGCCACGCCTACAGTTGCGGCATCATCAAACAGACGCGGGGAGTCGGAGCTTCGATGACTACTGCGAGGGCGATAAAGTGTGATTTATGGGGGGCAGAAATCGACGATTTGCCCGGTCATCGATGAAAATCGACGGTTTTTCTTCAGGGCACACCCCCGTGCTACAGTCTCAGAAAGGAAGAGCAAAATACAAGGAAATCGATGACAGCAGTGATGTTTCCCTACGCATAGTATTTCTTGTTGGCGAGGGGCTTGTAAGCTCTCTTGTCTTACCAAGTTTGCCGGCATCTCACCCCGGTCCATGCCTCTTTTTCTTTACCACTGTCCTTCCGAGAGCATACCGGTATCGAGATTGCTACTCCGTACCGTACAGGTTTGTTTGTCTGTTGGGATGCCCGAGAAGCCGTTGCCCGCCATTCACCCGTCGGTCAGCACGCGGGGTGCCGGCATCACCATCTTGCTGTCAGAAGAGGTCAGCCTGCATCAAAGTGTATTTCAAACTTCCGTTGACAGTTGACAGGGACATTCACCAAGAACTGACACGCACATACGAAAAATACACCCGTGTTACCGTTTTGCGCTGATATTAATACCCACTACGGATAAGCCCGGATTTAATTCCATTAGCACAAGGTTCAAAAAGGGCCGCTAGCCAACGGGTACACCGTTACAGTTTGACAGTCTGTTGCCGTTAACGTTTTCCCGATTGCACATTCAGGGATCGGTGTTTGGTGATGGGTATTTTTGACGACATTGTCTGATGAACTCCATCTCGAACTGCTGGTCGAGTCCCAGTCCTCGGATGGATCTTGAAGCCGGTACGGATCCAAGTGCGCAGGACAGGACAGGTCCCCAACATGGCATGCCGGATAGGCACGGAGTATTTGGTAATAGTTTCCTATCGAGTCCAGCGACAACGGAGCAACACTTTTACTCTCGTCGTGAGCTATTGAGAAGTGGTCACGAGAAGCGATGAAGACAACGAAAAGATGGATTAGGATGATAGTCTTGTGGATACCGAGTTATTTCCTTTTCGGTCCGTATCCGATTTTACCCTAATTTTCTCTTACTTGCTATTTTCTCATCCCAATTGGACAGCTGGATCTTGCATGCCTGAAAGATGCCCATCCAAATCCCTGGAAATCGCCTGAGGGCCTAGAACTTTCCCTTTCATGGCACCTGGAAATGGCATCTTTGACGGAGACAGCAGGAAAGTGCACCACCTGTTCAACTCCACCGCACCCACTCGCAGGGGGAAGGCACGGGGCCACCCACTGGCAGGTGGGTGGTAATCTTGAAATCTTGGTGGGGTGAGCGGGAATGCTGGCTTCCATCTCTCGATCTCGTCATCTCACCGTTGCTTCGACCTCCTTCCTCCGTGTGGATGGCTCTTGTTTTTGAACCCGTAACCTGTCTAACTCTCGGGAAGGTTTCTTTTATTGGGGACCAAACTGTGGACCGGGCACTCACCGACTCGGTATCCCGAACTCAGCGTTATCGAAGCAACACTTTACCCATACCAACATCGTCTAAATTACCTAAACAAACCGCCTCGAAGAACTCAACTCCTCGGACGCGGAACGGAGACGAGAAGACCAAAGACGGACCTCCTTTTTATTGTTGGGAATACGGTACTTTGGTACTGAGCTGGTTCTTGGCCGTAAATTGGCACCCTTATCACGCTCTGTTGTTTTCCGCTCGCATTTCATCTCTTTGCCCAAAACTTCGGCAACCTCGTGTGCTGCAATAATCGTACGACTTGAGGTCCTCAGCCGCTAGGGATCGCCAGGGATCGTAGAAGGAAAGGCCGGGAGGGGGGTGAAAACGGGTCCGTGATCCCACACGCCCCATGCCGCCAGACCCCTGTCCATGTCTCCATCGTCTGTTTCTCGCGCCGGCAAGCTTCACGATGCTAAACAAACCACGATCCTGATTCCTTGTTTGTGTATTCTGGCTGGCTGACTCTGTGGTTTTCTCCAGGGTACTACTTCCGCCAAGCAACAAACATATTCCGGAACAAGAATTGCGCTCCGGGTACGGATACTTCCAGTCCAATTTCACCTCACTAGGCTACAAGCAGACTCCGGCTCAGCACCGAGGTGAGCACAGCTTTCACTCCCTCCGGCGTCTCGGAAACCGGCTTGCGCCCACGTTCCAAATCTGCTACCACTAGTTCCACTGCTTTGTCTCTGCTGCGTTTTCCTGCGCAGAGAACAAACTCGGGCACTCTCTGAGCATGATGGCCACGGCGTAGCAAGCGCCCGCCCAGGAGACGTCGTGTCTGTAATTCACTTCCCGTGCACAAGTTAACTGTATCATCTTGCTGTTGTAGACATTACGGGAACAACCGCGGCTTCAGCTCACTCGTTCAATGGCCCCTGAGAAGCCTCGTGACCAACAAGAGATGGACCATAACAGCTCATCATCCCAAAATGGAGCCAGCGCCAGCAATGGCACATCACAATCATCACCAGCGTCGTCTACATCGGTTACGAACCATCTAACTCAGGTAAGTCAACTCAAGACGTGCCGGGGCCGACTTGTCCACGTCGTCATAGGGGTCCTTCACCCTTGACATATCTCAGCCCTACACGTGTAAATACCAAAGCTTCTTGGGCACTGGCTGACATAACCCCTCCTCCCTCTTGGGGGAGAGTACATGGGGTTCTAGGCCCTCAGAGACCTTGCTAGGTACGTGATGATGGCACGATTTTCTTTCTTTTCTGATTACCCTGTCTCATACAATTTCCATGGCGAAATACGACACCTGCACCACAAACCGATGAAGCCAGAAACTGCGAATTTACTGCCGTCTATCCGTCTGCCGCTTGTGCATTCCTTGAAAATCCCATGCTGCGCGCGTGGTCGTGGCGTGGGGGAGGGAAAGGAGGGGAGTGTAATTCGCAATTTCAGGGTCCTTTCTCTTTCTCTGTCGTCTTTCCTGCTTGCATTCTCCTTCGCCGCACCGGAAATTCGCCGAATATTTGTCTCGCGGCTTGGTTCCGTGAGCATTGACATGGCCTGACAGGACTGCAAGTGTGTCTGTCTCTCCGGCATGGAGAATATTTGATGGAGAGACAAAATACCGGACAATCTTTTGAAACCCCTTCTTTTTCATGTTCCTCGCCAATCAACAACAGGATCGTGTATCTGCATTGCCGATCTGAGATCTCCTACCCAAAGCCCCGGAAAACCAGCTGGACCCTGATTTTTGTCTCTTCTCCTCCCGAAGGACAGAAATGCGTTCATGGCTTCCGGATGCAAGGGGCAAATGGGGACCGGGGAATGAAGCTCCCTCTCCCCATTTGGATTTACTACCTTACACGGTATGGACCAAGCCCCAAACCGATGTGGTGTTTGGATGGCCCAAAATCCCATACCTCCTATTTGCTTGGCCCCGACAAATTATCAGCTCATTTTTGCATAACCCAGGTTTTGTCTATTTCTTATTATTGCCCATCTTTCAGATTCCCATACCAATACCCCTTTTTCGAACGGTTTCGGAAATGGGAATAGGACACCAAACATGCCAACAAGCTTGACTTGGGCTTTGAACACTAGTTTCTCACGCTGTGCAAGTGCCTGTCGGATGTCCTGAACTTGTCTTTTCCAGCACGGAATGCCGTAGCGCATAATTCCTTCGGCTGGCTTTGAGTACCGGAGGTGGGTGATGATGCTGACATTTTTTCTTCTCGGTCCGGCGATAGAGGCGAGACTGCGGCTGCCGCTCTGGAGGCGAACTTGACGGCTTTGGAGACTAAACTCGATGATATCCTCGCTTCGTTGGGCGTCGAGATTGGGGACCTTGATGATGAGGCTGGGGAGGACCAGGAGGATGGTGATAAGGCCACGGCGAAGAAGGACGATGCTGTAGCGGCGACGACACAGGAAGCCGCAGGGAGTGCTGAGAGTAAAGACACCGCGACGACGAAATGAGGCCAAGGAGAGAATACGCGGTTCGAGCACCGTGCTATCCGAGACGACTTTCGTTGAATGAGTTTGTGTCTAGACAGATACCTGCCTTCTACCTATAGACTTGTTTTGAGACCAACCTCGACTTCAAGGCGCGGATTCTGAGTTTGGTAGCCTTGTTTATGGTCTTGTAAGCTTGACTGTCATATGTGTTATCAACAATTATCGATGCCTCAACGTGAGACGAGCTTGAAATGGAGGAGAGTGCCCTCATTCAGCCTTGCTGATGGGAGGCACCTAGCTTGGTCTCTGGTCTTTTGCGAGTATTTAGCTACCCGGCTCTGTGATTCTTGCCAGAACATCGTCGAAACATCACAGTCCCTAGGTACCAACCCGGACATTGAGGGCCACTGAGAATATACTGCCTACATATGTCACTAGGAGAATGTTCTTGAGCACCGTGTGACGACGATAATAGTCTTGAGAGCGCTGCCGATGCCAACTGACCAGCATATTGACTGGCGTGTACAAGAAGAACATCAAACCTACCCACTGGAGGAGATATGCCGTTGCCTATCGAGGCAGTAAATAACACGTACTGCATTTGCTGTCTTGATGAACAGTACCGGGCTCTTGGGGTGAATAAGATTATACAGATCCAAACATGAACCTCATGGACCACAGCATGATATACATCTGTAAGAACATCCGTTATCATAAGATATAATAAAACAAGTGGTCGTCAGCACGCCTGTCTCTCTATTACATCTGCTTGCCTGGCTGTTTTCCCGCCTATCTATACTGTAGAAGCCAGGAAAAAGGATACCGAGTCGAGAAGGTCGTAACAGCTTTACAGATTACTGGTGGACGGATATGCAAGTATATGACTGTCTGGATAGTGTTGAACTCAATTGCCAGGAGCGAAGTCTGAGAATCGTACGTACACAATCTATATCCAGCACCTTCCTTGACTCGTGGTTGGGTGCCTAGATACCTTCCTTAGCAACCTAGATGAGTGAACTCGAATCAACGGAAGAAGGTTCAGTCCGACTGGACTAACCAGATTAAAGTTCAGACCAACATAACTCAAGAACAAGAAAAGCCGGACTAGCTTTCAACACCATATCAAAAGGAAAGCGTTGGTAGTTTAATGGTAAAATCCAGTGGTAAGAACTTTCATTGCAACTGGGCTCCGGGTTCGATTCCCGGCCAACGTACACTTCTTCCTCCCCCGGCTTTATCTTTTTTTTTTGTTTCTTTTTTTCTTCTTCTTAATCTTTCTGATCTACCGGCTAGAATCCCGTTAATCAGGTAGTTAAATCGTGTTCTAGAGCTACAGCAACACCCTTCGCCGCCTTTGAATGAGATGACGCCATTACCAGCTACCACCAGGGCGGGCGAGTAGGCACTGATGATGGATGATTCAGACGATTTTCTACGACCCGGCTATGAAGAAAGAGCTTATTGTACCTCAGAGCATATAACAAGACAGCTTTTTCTCGGATTAGAGACAGTATACTATGCTACTCGAAGACAAGACGAAAGAAAAGCAGACATCCGGATTACACTGGGTTAGAACTAACGACGTCCTCGGTCTCCCAACACTGCACGAGCAGGAAAAGAAGAGAATTTGCTGCTATCCGCAGCGAGAATCGGCATTTTACTAACTAACCATGAGGGAGGGGGGGGGCTTAAGCCTAATGTTTTCCTCTGTTACCGGTTCTCGTGGGGAAAATTGGAGCATTATAGGTGGTTATACACAGACAGGCCTCTGGACTGAAATATTTGGATGAAAACGGGATCATAGTCTCAAGCAAGTCTAGGTCTGGACAACTATCGATCCCATCCCGTCGAGAACCTGGGTAGGTAGGTGGGTATTAAGACGTGGAAACTTTCAAATCAAGCACTACGTGAATAGCCATGCCTCCTCCTCACCTTGCAAACTACCCATCGAGACGGGACGAGGCCAGGCTAAGCCAGTTGAGTCTGCTGCATGGGAAAAACCATCACCAATCCATTCGACCATCGACAGACACTATCCAAAGTAGATGGGCATGTCAGGTAAAGTAGGTAATCCTCCCCACATTGACCAGAATATGGTATATATATATAATATAGTGTGGGGGGCATTAACATAAACTTCCATATATAGTTCGACATCAACATTTGCAACGCGCCTTCCGACCTGCCATGTGTTCATTCCATTGCCTTTTCCTTCCATGTTTCCTAAACATACTCTCACCAGAAAGAAACATCAAGCCAGCCAGCCGTGTGACAAAAAAGGTACGACGTGATAGGAAGCGAACAAAAAAAAAAAAAAAGACGAACGAATGAATAAATATAAACCAAATCCTCACATGCCGGTCACAGAAAGCATGACAATCACCCTCCCAAACCTGATCGACAGAAAAAAGCAAACATCAAATACAAAGCAAACAAAAAGCTAGAAAACAAAGCTGTGACTAATCCCCACCACCCTCAGCAATAACAGCGCTCCAGTCCTTCCTAATAGTCAACTCGGTCAACTCGGGCGTCTTCTCGATGATCAAGCCCTTTTCGTTCGCCAGATGAAGCACACAGATGAAGGCGAAAGACGTCGAGATGTCGTCCATTTGTTGTCTTGGGTAGACGGATTTCAGGTTGTTGACTATGGACGTGAATTTGAGGGTTGGGCCTTCCTCTTCGGTTTGTTTTTGTTTTTCGGGGGAGAGGGATGGTGTTGGGAGGTGGGTGTTTTGTTGGTCCTGTTTGTGAGCAATTTGAGTTAGCAAGCTGAGCTGGGAAGAAGGAAAGGATGAATGGTAGAGGTGAATGGATGGGTATAGATAGGATACGGGCTTGGTGGGCCGTGAATGGGGAGCCGTTTTGTTGACATAACAACAAACAGCCGGAAACGCAGATTGAGAGTCCAAAAGAAACCAAGGATGAAAGGGAAACACCGCAAAAAAAGAAAGAAAACATACCCTCTCCATTTCCAACCTCTCCAAATCCATGCCCTTCCAAATCTCCTCCTTCAACCTTCTAACATCCACCTTTTTCGCAGTCCGAGCATAGGCCACATACTCGGGCCTGACCCTCCGACTCTGAGTGACAAGCATAGTGCCAAACGCCAAATCAGCCGGGTTCGTAACCGTCAAGCCGCCAAAAGCGCCCGTCATACCCACTTCAGTCATCATATTCCCGCCGCCGGGCAGATCAGGACTGAAATGTTCCCTCGCGTCGGCGAATTCATCGTCCATGTCGTCGTCGTCGTCTGCCCCGCCTGCGAAGGGCAGGTCGCCGTCTTGGAAGAAATTCGCGTCGTAGTCGCCTTGTGGTAGGGCTGTGTCGTCGCTTCCGTGGTGGTCGCCTGATCGTGAGCCCGAGTCGGGATTGGGGGCTTGTTGCGAGGCCCAGAATGCTTCGTCCATTTCGCCTTCTGGGAGGTTGTTATTTCCTTGGGCATGGTCGTGATTTGAGGTGCCGAATATACTGGGCTTGGTTCCTAAACGACGACGGGCACCCATCCTTGCTTTGGGCTTGAGGAATAGGCTTAGTAGCTGGCGCGAGCTGAAATGCTTGTCGTCTGGTAGGAGGTTGCGCGACTTGGACTTCCAGTCTTTCTTTGGGAGAGAGATTGTCGTGTTGGAGGTTGCTTGGGTGTAGATTACTTCTGCTACTGCTGGGTCAAGCGCTGACATGAAATCGATTTCGAAAGGTTGTTTTTCTTTGCGCTGGCGTGCAGGCTCGGTCGGTTTGTTGACGTCCTTGATCTTGCGTATCCTCCAGTGCTCGGCGCTGGTCCAGTTCTTTTGCAGCGCCTGGTCAAAGTAGCCCAGGATGTCTTCGTGCAGGTGCTGGTTCTGGTTGGCCATGGAGACGGCAAAGTCGCCTACGCCACCGGCGCCCGGATGGTTGGCCGGACCGAGGAGGTCAATGTTGTCGCCGTCTTCTCCTTCCCCGGGCGCACCACCGCCTAGCCCGGCGTCGAATACGCGCATCATCTGCGGCTCGAGAGCGGCTTCTCGTGCCCAGGCCTCGCCGCCTTCGCCAAAATCTACGTCGGCTCCGAGGTCAAACGCGCCGAGTCCATCGTCGTCGTCAAAGCCGAGAGGGTTCTCCTCGTCGATGAACATGCCCGACTTGTCGCCTGGTCCCGGCGTCTTTTCCTTGTCGTTGTAGTCGGGCGCTCGGAGGAAGGGAATGTCCAGAGACCCGGAGGGGTCGCCGAGATCGTACGTCTTGAGCGAAGGGCACACATCCATCTCGTCGAGACGGCTGAGGTCGGGGAAGAACCTGGCACCGAGCGAGGCCACGTCGATCTCGACATCCTCATCGTCTTCCTCTTCGCGAGTTGCGCCGGCCTCAGACTCGACCAGAGAGGCGTCCATATCAACATCTCCGTCCTCATCGCCAGCCGTGGCATCGGTTCGCCTTTGTGTTGGCTTGGCGGATGCGCTGGTGGCCTGGGTATCATTGGCATCGTCGCTGCTGTCAAAGACGATGCGGCCTTGCTGATCTATCATCAAGTGGTTGAGGAGGAGGCCCTTTGCGCCGCCCTCGTCAAAGTCAGCCGAGGCCTTTTTGAACAGCGGGTCGACGGCAAACTCTAGCTCGAGCTTTTTGAGCTGGAGGGAGGCGAATGAAGGCGCCAGGGTTGCTTCTGACGACCTTTGGGTCTATATAATCCCATAGTCAGCAAGCCATCGCAATCAAGAAATAAATAGAGCGCAGAAACTACTGACCTTCTTCCGCGCCTTCTTCCTAACATTCCCATCCTCATCAACCTCATCCTCTTCATCCTCCCCTTCCCCATCCTCCCCCTCGCCACGATTCTTCTTCTTACTGTCCCGACTCTCAGCCAAACCAGTAAGCAACCGATTCGTCTCGGTCGCCACACTATCAACACGACTAGTATAAATCTTGACACATCCATCAAGCGTACAACTAGCTTTCTGGAAATTAACCCCATCCCCTTCCTTCAGCAACGAAAGATCATGAAAATAATCAATCAGCGCAAAATTCCACGAATTCGTAGCATTGATCTTGTTATCAGTCGCCATCTTCATCCACTCCTCAAAGTTGGCCAGGATAGGCACCCTCTTCATAGGAGTGACTGCCGTGCCGCCGACTACGAAGCGGTCCTCATCGTCGATTAGACTGTTTTCCTTGTTGCCGCTCCTGCGCGGGCCGTTCCGGTTGGCGGTTGGCGTGCGCGGGGCCGAGATGGGTGACGAGTTGACATTGTCGAGGTCGGATATGGTTAGGGGCGCGCCGCCGCTGCCTTTTCGCGGCGTTGCTGCTGCTGCTTTGAGCTGGTTGATTTGGGCTTCGTGGAGGGCTTTGCGGCCGTGGGAGCGCCGGGCTTTTTCTTCTGCGTCGTCGTTTAATGGGATTCTGAACATGGGAGAGTTGGGCATATTAGTGCCTTTGTTGCTTTTGGGACCTGGAAAACACGCCGTGACACTCACTTTACTGGCGATTTGAAAGGCGAAGCACCGAATGAGCCAGACACCTGTCGGCTGGTGCTTCTACGCGGTCCATCCCTTACCCGGGGCATCTTTTCTGTTGCTTGCTGTATAATATCGATAATAGTTTGTCGTTAGTTTCGCTCGTTTGTCGCGGAAATCCAGAAATTCGCGACTCGATGGTGGTGATGTATGCGACGTCGTCGTCGGCTCCGGGCTTGGCTTGTTCTTCGTTGGACTCGACCGACTTTTGGGGAGTTTGGCGATTTTGGCGAAATGTTTGTTTACTTTGCGACCGCCCAGCCAATGCGCTGGCCGCCAGACTGCGGGGCGGCTGGCGCTCTGGTAGGCTGGTCCCGGCTCACGTGAAGAGGGTGGGGAATGTGGGGGAAGAACTCGGGATGGCTGATGACATAAGCATGTGGCTGGATGAAAGAGCATGTCATTTCATCTCGTGTGTCTTTAGGTACGCAAGGTACGTACTGATTCTGTACAGATGCATCTTGAACTCCGTGAGGAGTAATACAGTTTGTTGAGTGAACGCGTTGAATGTGTTCATGCCGTGAGAATGTGCTTCATCAATGAGCAATGCTTGACCTTAGCTTGGCTGAAGAATTGGACGATATCGTCGGATGACGATCCGTAGACCTGCACCAAAGTCTATTCCGCAGCTTTCAACGGTGTGTATTGGTACGGAACAAGGATACGGGCAACCGCAGCATCGGTGTCGGCCAAGAACACCACCTGCCACGCAATCTTCGCCTCATCTTCTTTTGTAACGCTTTTTAGCGGATTTCTGTCACAGTAAAAAAACGAGGCCGCCTGTGAATCTCGATCGGCAAGTATAAGCGATGTTTGTATCTGGAGCAGTTTTTGAAGCGCATGACAACCAGGGGATGAAAACCATGAAAGACAATGGAATGAATCAAACTCTTGCGGGTCGAGCTGCATGACGTACTGTTTTCCCCTTTGCCTTGAGCATGTACGGAGTATGTCGAAGGTACATGTACAGCAACATGAGGTCTGAACGTTGAGGTAAAGATGTCACAATTCCATGTAGCATGATTCATGAAGATTGATATGGTATTATCGAAAGACCAACAACAAATTGTAAGCTACTCTTTCAACTCATGCGCAACTTTATGCGACGCAGTGATGAATGGTGGCAAGTGACTCGCCTCAGTACAATGTGGCAAGTATCAATACATACAGGACGTGGGATGAGGCGCGAGGAAGCTTATCAAAAAGCTTACCAAATAACCTTAAGGAAAAGGAGTTCTTTCTCTCGAATACTCAATTTGTCCGGGAGACAGACGACGACTCTATTCGCCAGTGGTCAAGCCACATTGATAGCAGTATCAAAATCAAGGAAAAGTGACGCTGGCGGCCGTTACAGATATTACGAGACAGTCGTCCCGTTTCTTGTTATGGAAGGCCGTTGCGACGCCCCAAAACGACGCTAGCCAACTGTCTTGCAGGCGAACAGGCTCCCTCGAGATAAGGGACGGGACCTCCCAGAAGGTCATCCACTCACCATTGATTGTTACACCACCGAACACCGAACCTGAATGATCTCATATCACAACAAACACCTACAGCACGAGACCTACAAACGAATTCCTACAAAGACGATATTATATTAGAATGAAGTGAATTATCCCTCCTAGCAAGATTCATTCATTTCACAACATCTTTACTCGAGACGCGATGGTCGTGGGAGCACATGTGGTATTCGTTGTTCTGAACGAATGACAAGATGCCATGAGACTCCAACTTCGTCGTCAAACAAACAACCTCCTATATCATGGTTAGAATGTGGGACATTCGCTTTTCACCACCTGAGCCAGAGGGAAGGAGAGCCCAGAATGTCACCAGCCGTCGCGGGCGACGTCGGCGACGATATAGCGCCCGGCCATTTATCGTCTCCCTCTTATTAATCACCACCATCGCGATTTGCGCATTCCTCTTTGACACCACCAGAGGGAAGACCGATACTCAGTTTGAAAAGTCACCCACGTCACCACTCATCTCAAAACGAAATCATGACACTACTCCAGTTGAAGAATTACTCCTCCGAGAACCAGTCGATTGTCGCGCAGTCCACTCAGCAACAGACCAATGCGCCTTTGTCATCAAGAACTGCCTCGACGACGAGGCCGGCCTGATTCACTACTTACCATTCTATTACTGCCACCTAGGCAAAGCACGCCCTGTCGCATTCATCGTCCTTGCGATATGGCTCGCCTTACTCTTCACCACCATCGGCATCGCAGCAAGTGACTTTTTCAGCGTCAACCTGAGCACCATCGCGCGCGTGCTCGGGCTGAGCGAGAGTCTCGCTGGCGTTACCTTCTTGGCCTTTGGAAATGGATCCCCGGATGTGTTCAGCACGTTTGCCGCCATGGGGTCTAACAGCGGGAGCATGGCCGTTGGCGAGCTGCTTGGTGCCGCAGGATTCATCACGGCGGTTGTGGCAGGTTCGATGGCGCTGGTGAGGGAGTTCAAGGTCAGCAAGAGGACGTTTGTGCGCGATATCGTCTTTTTCATCGCCGCCATCAGCTTCACCATGGTGTTTCTCGCCGATGGTGAGCTGCATATCTGGGAGTGTTGTACCATGATTGGGTTCTACGTGTTTTATGTCATTGTCGTGGTCGGCTGGCATTGGTATACCGTTCGTCAGCGGCGCAGGAGGCAAAAGGAGGCTGCTGCCCGGGGACATTTCTTCACTCCGGTGGATGAATTGGAGCCGTACCGCGATGCGCCAGACGACGACGATGACGTGGAAGATGCGCAGGTAGGTGGCAGAAGCTCGAGGGAGGCCGAGGATATCTCGGCTCTTGAACGTGGTCCTAGGATTGAGGTTGATGGGCCGGGTCGGGAGGCAACTGACTCACGGGGTCGCGAGGGCGGCTCGGAAGACGATGACGACGAAACACGCGATATCCATGTCGCTGCGGAGATGACGAGCAGCATGCGCGTCAATCGTCCTCGCTGGGGGCGTAGCAATACGACTATTACGCCCATCAGACCGAGTTTGGTTGGCGCCTTGGAATTCAGGTCTATTCTGTCTTCGCTGAACAAGGCCAGGAATATGCATTTGGGACCTGTCCCGAGTCGGGGCTACACATACGACCACCAACATGGGGGCCATCACAGATGGAATAGCGTGGAATGGTCTACATCAAACTTTCCGGATGGCGCGGTTAGTCCTCTCAGTGATGCATCCTCTCAGCCTGTACCGGGCTATACGAGGGAACGGGCACTATCGTCGGGGAATACGCCGTTGAATCTGAACAATGACGCAATACCGCCCCCAGGGTCTGGCGGTGTTCGGCTGGCCAGTGCAGATACGCGGGCGAGCTCGACGGCCAGGACTGTCGACGGACATCTTGCTCCGCCGATTGGCCCCATTCTTACGCCTGGCGGAGATGTTACCACGTCTCATGGTCATCATCTTCATCGTCACCAACTACAAATACCCGATGAGTCCCGTTTTCTGCAAATACGCATCCCCTCACCGACAGGGAGCGGACAGACCTCGCCGTCGCTCTCGCCTTTTCCAGGACTCTCCGAGTCTCCAACAGCTCTGACGCCAGCAGCTCACCCCGCTGACCTTACCCATGAATTTCGATTCCCCGTCCCGTCGACTGCGGACCGACGCCGGCCCTCCATCCCGGCATTCAGTGATCCCAGCATAGAAGAACCGCGGCCGGTGAAATGGTGGCCCTATCAGTTCCTCCCGCCGCCGCATGTTCTCCTGCAAACACTCTTCCCGACCCTGCAGGGCTGGAGAGAGAAGACCATATGGGACAAAGCTCTCAGCTTGGTATCCGTCCCGAGCATTTTCCTTCTTGTGACCACTCTGCCTGTAGTCGAAACCCAAGACGACGACGATGAGGATGGCGATGATGACCCAGCGCTCGTCGACCGTCCACCGTCCGGACACTTGGGCCACACTGCCATTCCCGTGCTGACCGAGTCAGAGGGAGCCATACGCCCCGAGACAGAGTGGCAAGAATACCGCCGACGGACTAAGTCGGTCGGATCCCGATCCGCCCTCAGCTCGCGCTCCCCCTCGGTGCTAGATCTCAATCATCATGTCTCGATTCCTCGTCAGAGCGTCGACAGCAACCTAGCTCAGTCTTCAACCTCGGACGCAAACCCAATCTCCATTCCTGTCCCAAGTCCGCCCACAAAACCAACCCTAACCCACTCGACCTCCCTCGAACGCGGCGAGACACTGGTAGTCACCCCCTCAGCCTTATCCTCCACCGCCCCCGACGAAAACTCGTCCGAACCAACCTGGAACAGGTGGCTCGTAATCCTGCAACTCTTCACCGGCCCGTTATTCGTAACCTTCGTAATCTGGGCCAATACACTCGAAGACATGGACCAGCCTGCAAAAACCCTCGTGCGAATGATCTTGTACGCGCTGGTCTTGTCCTTATCTCTTCTGCTAATCCTGTTATGGACGACATCGCCTACTAAACGCCCGAGATATTACTTTCTGCTTTGTTTCCTGGGCTTCGTCATCTCCGTCGCGTGGATTAGCACAATCGCGGGGGAGGTCGTCGGTGTGCTCAAGGCGTTTGGTGTGATTTTGGACATCTCAGAAGCCATCTTGGGATTAACCATCTTTGCGGTTGGAAATTCGCTTGGAGACCTAGTAGCGGATGTTACTGTTGCGCGATTAGGATACCCGGTTATGGCGTTGTAAGTTTTCTTCCCTCCTCCCTCAAACCTCCCATATACTAACAAGTTTTATTTTCCCCCCAAAAAAGAGCAGCCTGCTTCGGCGGTCCAATGCTTAACATCCTCCTAGGCGTAGGTATAGGCGGTGCCCTCATGGGCGTCTCCAACGCAAGAAAGAGACACGCCAAACACCCCGACAAACCCATGATTTATCGGCCGTATAAAATCCAAGTCGGGGGAACACTGCTGGTCAGCGCCATCACTGTGTTGTTGACGCTGATTGTGCTGTTGATCGTCGTGCCGTCGAATAAATGGGTCATGAGTCGACGGATTGGATGGGGACTGATTGGGATTTGGTGTGTTAGTACGGCTGTTAATCTGGGCGTGGAGATGTCGGGGAGTTGGGGGGATGTTTCTGCTATTCTGGATGGGTTGGGAGGATTGGTTCATTCTTCTTCTTTGGTAGGTTGGTTATAGATTTTGGGGTTTTTTTTTTTGCTGGAAGAGCATGGCGATGGTGATGGTTTGCTTGCTAGCCATCGGCCGCTGTTGCCGATGGGTGATGGCCGAGTTAGTTGATTGACCAGCCAGGCAGCCCTTTTTGCTACCCTTTGCTACCTACCGCTTTTCATTCTTCAGTGTTGGATTCTTCTGTCGAGTTGGAATGATACCACTTTCCTCTTTTTCTCTTTTCTTATCTCAAACAGTTTAGTTCATAACAAAATAAAACAAAATAGAAATCATGGGATAACAGACAATGATCAAATGAAAAAAGATGGTAGGTGTAGGATCGGAATTGGGAATTGGGAATTGGGAAACTCGGAAGCATGACAGGATGGAAATAAAGCAAATCGGTGGGAAAAAAGTCTATCAAGAATGAAATGTCAGCTTGACATGACAAAAGGCAGATCACAAGCAGACAGACACCTCGGGGCGAAAGCCACCAAGAACTCAAAGAACTTACCTAACTTAGATACGCCACTGACCACCAGACCCTCTTACACTGAAGTTATCTACGTATTCTCTTTCTCACATGCATTCTCCACTATCACCAAACGATCATCCTCCTCCATCAGCATACCCCTATTGCCAGAAAGCCACAAAACGAATAAGCCCCCGTGGCTCAGTGGTCTGAGTGCGGACCAGTACTGATATTTCAAACACGTTTTCAAGTTATTTTTCCAAACTGTATTAGAAATATCAGGGCTGGTCCGGTTCGTGGTTCGATTCCGCTCGGGGGCATGGCATCTTATTTTTAATATTCAGTCTCATATCATTTCTGGCAGCCATAATGCTAGATAGGGACGCTATTGTCGATATGAATGGCATCGATCCCATGTCTTCATTTCGTCTCATTTTCTATATGCCTGTATGGCTAGGGCAACAATGGCTTTGTGTATGTAATGTATACCCCGGCTGGCTGGTATACTCGTAATGTCTGGCCGGTGACCTCCTCTTGGTTTCGAACCACAGAATCACCACTCGTAAACAAGTCTTATTGACCCCCAATCTCTTCCACGCAGTCCATCCTGTTTTGGTCATGATCATTTTCGTAAACGTCGTCTACCCTTCATCTGCCCCCCTCACAGCCTCGGTCCGGCCCCGATTCAATACGAAAAGCTAATAGTCTGCGCGCCCTCAAACGCATCACCAGCCTCCAGAGTCTGCCACCCAGACACGCTTCCCGGCTCAATGCAGAGCATATTCTTGTATCCGTCCTTGGGCTCGAAATCGCCGAGTCCGTTGGCCTTGTCGACCCAGGGGTTCCACACCACCACGTTGCTGAGGTTGTCGCGGACGACAGTGAACTTGGTCTTGCCGCCCTCGACCACGGTGACGGGGACTACCTCGGTTGGTGATGCGCCGTCTTTGGGAGTGTATACCCGATCGACCTCGCCCGAGATGGTCAGCTCCGAGGCGGATTGAGTCTGAGGTGGCGAGACGCCGCCAACCTTGTCGATGTAAGTCGCTGAGCCGAGGCCGGTGATCGATACCGAGGAGATGTCCTGTGATCAAATTGGTTAGGTCAAGGTCATGAAATGGAAGCTACCGGAGGATTACCTTGACTCGTAGATAAGTATGCAGCAGCACCTGGACGTCAAACGGCTTGTCGTCATCGTTGGACACGACCAAACTGGTGGTCAGGCTCTCGCGACCGAGTGTGACGCTGTAGATGAGGTTAAAGGCATAAGGCCACTTGCTCTTGGCATCGCTGTCGAGACCGGCCGAACTCAGGCCAAAGTCGAGCTTAACAGACAGGTCGGCAGCTGTGGACGAGGCCGGGGTCGACTCCGAGGTGGACTTGCCCAAGAATTCCCAGCGCGAGGTGCGAGCGAAGCCGTGTTGGGGTAGTTTGGACGTCTGTTCGTGGTCTGGGGCGGTTCCGAAGACCTATTGTTGGGCTCAGCCTCGATCAGCATCTCGTTCCTCATATTTTCGTGGACAGATGGAGTGACCAACCGGGAACACAAGCGGGATACCTCCCCGGACGGCCTTGGACCCATCCAGCTTGGCCGCCTTGCTCAACCACAGCTTCTCGTCGCCATTTTTGTCCTTCCAGCTGATGACGGTTGCGCCGTAGAGAAGGACCTCGACGCTCTCGCCAGTGGGGAGCACGGCAGTCACACGGCCGTTGTCGTCCGAGAAAGTCACCTGTGGCTGCGGCGCAAGGCCGGGAGTGCTAGCCAGCATGCTGGGCTTGTTGCCTTTTCCGACCATTTTTGCTTATTTTAATATGGATATCTTGGTTTCCAGTTTATTGAGATGTAGCCAAGGTACAAACGCTACGGCAGGGCGGCAACGACGAGAAGAGACTGGATCAGGAAGGCAGGCAGGCTACGTGAATGTGCTAGAATGCTAAGCAGAGAAGAAAAGAACAACAAGTCAGATACAAGCAATTGAGCAAATAAAGGCGGGTTGGTGATGTATGTCGAATGGAGGAGGATGGAGTTGATGTTTGCTTAGAAGTTGGTTGGGCGTGGTAGCTACAGGTAAAGTAGGTGGGGTCGAGGGGAGAAGGAGGGGAGAAGCTTCCACAGAGACCAGGAGCGACGTGTGGGTGTGTGATGAGCTACCGGTATTGTGTGTGGCTCAGTCTTGGGATCTGCTGATGGTGAAGGAGCAAAGGTTTGGTTCAATTCATGCTTCTGCTCTTGATTCTTTCTTGGGCCTGGCGTCTTGTTGGCTCAGAACTGCGCCGTGAGCCGTTGCTGAGGGGGAGGGGTAATTACCTAAGGTAGTTGGTGCTGCTCATGATGCGGGGTTCTTGCTGCTCGGGCGATGAGTAGTAGCAACCACACTCCACGTGTATCACCAAGTTCTAGGCCCGCTCCTTCGACGGGAAGCTCAACACCGACCTGAAACAAGCCAGTCCGCCCCGTATCACCGATCACGGCTTGATACTCAGCTCCCAAGTTCCTCAGAGCTGTGCTGCAAACACCAAGGTCAAACATCTTCGTGTCCTTGCTTACGTATGCTTGCTTACGAATATGTTTTGTCTCATGTTCAAGTACAGGTTCTTGTCACACTCACAGACTCTATATATACATTCTTTGACATGTTCTAGATTGGGTTGCTTCAAGAATGGGTATCCATATAGGTACACATGGCAGTATATACAATCACCACTATCCAGCGCGCCTAGTATTTGTTTCCTGTCCTCCCGGGTAGCTATCTTGGTAGCTGATTTCCATTCTGACCTGTTTGCCCATCCCGCGATCGCCATAGCTAGATATATACAGAGAGCGCCGAAAAGAATAGGAAATGAGGAAAATGAGCCAATGCTGATGACGATGATATCTCGACCCACCACAATGAAGAAGGAAATGCAAAACATCGCTATTCCGAAACTCCAACACCGCCCATGAAGATGATGTACGTTCACAAAACAAAGAAACCATGTCAATTACCTAGGTATCACCTTCTTTCCCCCGCTAACCCTGACGCCGAAGCAGGCCTTGATGCTCCTTCTCCAGAAGGACCAGCTAAACTACCAACACTCCTACTCCTTTCTCGTCCCCTGCTCTCAGCATTATACAATTCCCGTTTCATATCCATAAACACATCCTCGATCTCGGAGACCTCCTGTCTAGAGAGTCTCGCAGATCGTAGGATATCCAGACTTCCGTGGAAGAAGTCCATGAGTTTCTTCACGGGGCTGACTGGCCGCGGCGACTCTTGCCCCCTTGGTTCTTCCAGTCCGGTTTCCTGGTTTTGTAATGACAGCTCCTCCATTTCCTTCTCCGTCGAATTATCAGTGATAGTAGTGTCGTTTTCGTCATCGTTCTCTTCTTCCTGGAGAACAAGATCCTTATCTTTCCCATCCATTTCCATGACTTCCTCGGCTTCGTCTTCCTGTTGACTCTGACTCTGAGACAGCTCCAACGCAATCTGGCTCTGCACATCCGCATCCTGATCATCCTCCCCATCAATCACAACATCACCCATCTGGACATCTCCGTCCGCCCCAGCAAGCTCACGATGCTCCTCCTCTTCAGATGGCACCGACAAACTAGTGGACACCGACGACTGCTGGCTAGCCTCCTCAGGCAAAGAACTCGGAATGGTGACCCCCCTGTCCTTTGTGATCCTGTCGTCGTGGTTATGGTCGACTACAGCTGTTGTAGCGGCTGAGCAAAGGGAGATATTAGCTGCTTGCACCAACTTAGGCAATTCTTGAAAAACGAAAACGGCGTACCTTGGGCTGGCTCCTGATTGTCGTTGTCGGTCGTTGGTTGACTATCTGGGACCTCGGCATCAAGTCCGGTGCCAGCGGTGGAGGAGAATGAGGAGCCCGGAGAGGCGCCATGGTGAGCCTTGAGTTTCTTACCGCCCCCGGCGTCGGCACCAATCCTGGATTCGGTCTCCATCTCGGCAGCGTCGTGGATCTTGGACAGGGTCCTCTTCCGCTTGCCGCGTTTGCCGCGCCGGCCCCTGCTAGTTGCCTGTGATGCGTCCGAGCCGTCGTCCGAGCAAGGAACGGCCGCTGAAGACGAGCGATTGTTTCGACGAGATGCTTGACTGCTGACGGGACGCTTGGTGGGACTATCACCAACCACGATGCAATCACGGGGCGAGACAGCACGAGGTACTTCTTGTTGTTGGCTGAGATCCGTTTTGTGTGGGGACGCAGTTGATGCTGAGGCGCGATCATACTCGGTTGGGTCAAGCTTTCCAGCGTCCAACTCAACAACCAGCCGCAGCAGACTTGTCTCATCCAGATCACTGATGCTGTTGAAGGATGTGTTGTTGATCACCGGGGCAGCCGGAACCTCGTTGGCTAGAGCACTCGTCGACCGGGCAACAGATCGAGTCATCCTCTCCGTTCGTCTCGGTGAGGGCGTCAGAGGACTCGTAGGAGCATCTACGAAGACCTCGGTGTCGGATTTTGGCGTCTCCTGGCGGTGGGCCGACCGAGTGTTCTTGGACGGCGTTTGAGGGCCGATGGGGTCTAGCTTGAAAATGGTAGGACTGACTCTAGGAGCTTCCGTATTCATAATAATGCTCTCTTCGATCACCTCATTGTCAATCATCGGTTCAACAACTTCTTCTGTCATCATTCCGGCGTCATACTGCGATTGAGGAAGATCCTCGCCCGAATCAGACATGGTGATGTCCTCACCCGGCCCGGTAAGCTCACTGATTACTTCTTGTCGGGCAGGGTTTGGCGAACCAGAAATCGGCGACGAGGAAAATTGCCAGTCGTCGAGGAGGCTATTACTGGCGGACCTCGATCGTATCTCGGCTGCCAAGGGGTTTCCTCTGGGCTCGGGAGGAGATGATGGAGGGTCCATCATATCGTGGTCGGGGATGGGGATTAGCTGACCCCGTCGTGGAGTAGGCGTCGAAGATACATAGTCATTATACCCTGCATCCGGCTCAGGGGTGACGGCGATGCGGCCCTGAGAGTTCAGAGGCTCAGGAGTCAAAGAGATCTTGTCTTGATCGTGTTGGCTTCCCTTTCCAGGCGAGGACATGCGGCTTGGCAGAATATGATTCTTTGCATCCTTTGATTTCATGCCCGGACTAGAGCAGATTTCCGGAAACAAAGCCGTCGTTTCTTTCTGCCGTTCTCGAACCTCCTTCTGCCTCTCTGTAAGCACTTGAGATTCCATCTCGTTGCCCCCCACAGACGAAGGCTCAATCACAGCGAACTGGATCTGCGAATCATCATGCCTCAGCCGAGGTTTCGTCTTTGGTCGATTGGCCCTTGTAAGTTTAACCTTGGGAGTAACCTCGCCAAGCTTGTTGAGTTCCCCGAACTTGGAAGACCGAGGGGACTCGGACCGAAGCAACATGCTTGGGACAGGGGTGCTTCTCCGACTTCCCCTGGTGTGAGGCATCTTGGGCAGGCTGTAATCTTCCGGAGAGTCCATAAACGGAGGTTGTTGCCCACTGTATTCTGCACTAGAGAGCTCCAGACCGGGCACGACAATATCCGCATGGGGCTGTACTTTTGCCAAAGCCTCCTTCAGCTTATCCGAGTAGTCGAGATGTTCTGATTCCTCGAAGAGTCTGTTCCACAGAGAAATACTGGACCCAGCGATGCATCTGTGAGACGAGAGCAGAGTGGCACAAAACAGGCGATCGAGTGTCTCGAGCTGTAACTCCCGCTTATCGGTGTCGGCGAGAAGGGTACAGAGCTTCTCCCAGAGTGACTGTACCGTGTTGAGCCATTTGTCATTGTGGCTTCCGAGATGTCTTTTAGTATCCTCCAACCAAGGAAGAATTCCGTCTTGCAAAGCAAGCATCGTCTTGAGAAAGAGCTGACAGTTACACCTGTCAAAAAACACCCCAATTTCCTTCAAGAGAAACACGGCGGCGTCGACACCGGACCCAAAGTTCTCGTACAGGTACAGCAGTGTCTCGTTGACGGCCTTGTAGAAATTGTCAAAGGGGTCGAACGACGCTGACCGAGGGCCTGCAAGGATTGTTCCCCACAGTCGCCGCCGAGCTGCTTCCACAGCTTGCTTATCCCGTGGGTGTCTGGCAACGGTCATTAATTCGGTGATACACCGAACTGCATTGACTGAAGGGGTCCCAGTGCTATGTTGGGTGACCTGCTCCAGGACTACTTTGGCCAGGGGCTCGACAATCGCAATGGCCACTCCAGCGTCGCCCGTCTCATCTCTTGCTCTCTTGTAAAGAGAGCAAAACACAAGCTCCCACTGAGACCAGGGCAGGTTTGGCGTCGACTTGATTCCACGCTCGAGCACTTTGACGACATCGCGATACTCGTGCCCCACAGGATTCTCGCTGCCAGAGGTAGTGGATTGGTGACTGTCGGATGTTGGCTCTAACCAGTCCAAGATGGTCCCGGCGACAAGAACCCAGGGACCGTAAGGCCGAGGTGCGTCCATCGGGATTGCGTGCAGCATCTCCTGGGCAAGCTCCGTCTTCGCTTTGCGGCCCTTGGATGTAAAAAAGGGGGCGAACACCAAGGCAAAGAAATCGGCCAAATCCTTGTCGTCGGGGATCCCGGGAGGAAGAAAAGACAGAGTCGAGAAGAGCTGATACAATGGCGCCTTCACGTGGGCCTGCACCTTTCCTGTCTTTTCGGTGAAGGGAAGCAGCCCAAGCGAGCTCACCATGATGTCCAGGAACGAACTCGTTGCAAGCAAGAACTGGCTGGCCATCTGTTGCGAATTTTGCTCAGCTTGAACTCCCCGCTTCCAAACGACCTGGAGCACATTAAAAGCCTCGGTGACAAATGTTGCAGTGTCTTTGGAGACCTTGATCTCTTTAGACGCGGCCGAGGCAACGGTGGCCACCAAAGACTGCCACAACTTGTATGCTGGACTTTTCTTGTCCGCCAAAGCAAGAAAGTCGCGTTCGAGGATCGGTTGCACCGTGGCAAAAACCCTGCTGGCATTTCGTCTTATCCATTTTGAGTCAATGGCCGGTAGCTCCTCGGGCTTCACCAGAGCGCTGCTCACAATTCGGTCGACTTTCCATAGCCTAGAGGTCGTGCAGTCGAAAAGGCCGCTGAGAACCGCACTCGCATAATGGAGATATTCCTGCTTCGGCTCGAGATTGGGATCGAGAAGTTTTGCTGTGGTGGGTTTGATGTTGATGTCCCAGTATTGGTCTAACAAGGCCGGGCTTGTATTGGGTTTGAAGGTATAGTAAATCAAGTTGCAGATGCTTCCGAAAATGGTCTTTCGAAGCTCTTCGTGCGGTCCTTTACGTTTAAGCTGCATGATCAAAGGACTTGTTAACGTAGACAAGTTCTTGGTAGACAGCGTATCGTCCACGCCCTGCAAGAGATAGGCCATACGGTTCCAGGCATGGTTGGCTTCCAGCTTGGTGGAGAGATTGTTGCTGTTAAAACAGACCTGAATAATGGAAAGCCAGTCTCTAGTGCGATCCCACTCGCCCAAGCGGATGCGCAAAATGAGGATAACAACACTCCAGATCTGGGGGACTGCGGGCGACTCATACTTCTCCTTGGCCATAGCATTCAATCTGTCCTCGTAGTACTCAATGTACTGCTGGTCTTCCGAGGTCGTCTTGAAGATCTCCATGGCCTTCCTCGAAAGCTGCTTCTCGTGGCCGCTACTATAAGCCGCTTCGAAGCCGAGGGCGATGGCAGAATTCCGTATGTCCTTCCAGGTGCTCAACATGTCCGTAAATAAGTCAATCAGCCACTCGGAATGGGCAACCATGAGTGGCCTGACTTGCTTGATGAGCTTCCTGTATATGCTGACCCGCGACATGATAATGCTTTTGCCTTGCAAGTGCTCCTCGATATGGCGAAGTGACGTAACCAGCCTTCCCACCCTATCCGAGGTCATGACCTTGTTGGAGAAGTTTTGTAACGAGATGACCTGCATTAGGTGGCGTGCAACGTCCTTAGGGACTGACGGATCCTCGAAAGACCGAATGCAGTGGTCCATTATGAAGACGCCGAAATCGTTGGTTATTGTCGGGGCGATCTTAGGGAAGCCGAGCAAGGTTTTGAGGAAGGTAAGTGCGTGATTGACGAGCGAAGTATCGAGGTTGCCGTCCGGTGTCTTGAATGTGATGTCTCGTTGCATAAACTGCATCAGCAAACCCATCTTCGCCGAAAGTTCGGCCCGGTCGGGCACATCGTTCGACGCCCTCAGAGCTCGGGCCAACATTGAGTAGGCATCTATTTTTGCACTCCGGTCGCCGCCGGCGAGCATCTGGATTGAGGATTCCAACATGGCCGCGAGGCCCGGGACAGATCCAGTCGGGTCGTTGGCGTCACCGATGACGGCGTCGAGCGGGTTCGACTCGTAGTTTGTAGGCTTGAGGATTGATTTGACGGGTTTCGACGCGCTGCGCGGTAGAGATACTGGCGTGGGGTTTTGAGGGTGGTGCGTCACGCCATCGGGGTAGACAGGAGGGTCTTTGTATTGCGCCTTGGCTGAGAATTCGACCCTCTTCCTCCTTCGCGACGTAGAATGTGTAGTCGTGGCAGAGGTCGGCGAGTTGATCCCGGGAGGCGTATGAACGCTCGGGTTCCGAGCATCGATGGATGCGATGACTAGGACATTATTGTGCGTCTCTCGAGGCGGCGTCGGTGGTCGTGGCGGCAGGTTCTCCAAGAGACTGGGGGACATGACTTTGTATCAAAGAGGGATGAGTTTGACACCCTTTGCCAGATCTTTTCTTGCGTCTGGCCCTGCAACTTGCAACTCCCACATTCACTCACCGCACCTGGAAATGCCACCAAGCCGTCACCAGGATGGTCGAGACTAGAGACAGAGACTGGCAATGTCGCTCATCGATGATATCCACCAGACTTGGGCCCGTCGAGGTTTCGCCGATTTCTTGGACCTCGAAAGAGTAACAAGGAAAAAAGGGAACGGGAAAACGAAAATGGATTGACCGTCTAAGAAAAAGAGCGTCAAAGACAGTCGACGTTATTGTCAAGTGTCGGAATTAACAGTCTGCAACCCGTCGGAAAATGCAGATTGCGATCCCGTGGTTGGCCAGACGAAGAGAGCGTGTAACAAAAGCCATTAAACTGCACGCCGTGAGAACCCTTTAACGCGGTCGCGAGATTTGCACGCTGAACCGCGTTCCACCGGGATCCAGTCGCGCCAAGTCTTCCGCTCTCTGATGGGTCCACTGGTCAGCCCCCCCAAATTTCACGCCATCTAAACCAATGGATTAAGCCACACGCGAAGTTTACCCCACATCATGGCGGAAGGCCCCGCTGCTAGCTGCCGTCCGTCCCAGAGGTATCTAGGATGGACGAACCGTGAATCAAGCTTCAAAGTGAGGCTGATGTGTCTGTAAAGCTGTGCGAAAAATGACCTGCACATTGTCATACGCAACTGGACCAGGTAACTGCCAGCTGGGGATGAGACCAAGAGTGTTGGTTATCTCGAACTTCGGGGTTACGAGAACAAAGAGTTCTTTTGCAAGGACCAATGGCTCATGCAGCCTATGTACCTTAAATTCCTAACCAGGTACTGTGACTTTATGTTAATTTTCACGTCAAAACACTTCAAAATTTCCGAGCAGTCCTTATTCATTCCTTCCATCCGCTCGTTTTCCTCATTATTGTGCATATTGATACATGTAGATTAGAAGTCACAATGCCGCCTGTGCTGGGATTGGAGGTGTGCGGAACCTGGCACTGTCCACCTATAGGGCTGAACGTCGCCAGGCTTCCCCAGTTCATCCCCAAACAAGCATGACAACGTCCAAGACTCCAAACAGCAACCTCAACTGCATCCTGATCCCAATATATCGTGATCCTCGACCAATCTAGAGATCTTCTTAAAGTCAACTCGATTCAGAATTGAAATCACTGCTCGCTTCGCTCAGTACCAGTGTCATACGCTTATTTTGATAGCGGGGTAGCCCGGTCGTCAGGCTTCATGTCTCAATTCCAATTCGGCTCTCAGGGGCTCAGCGGCCCAGGTCAGTAGTCACCTGCTTGATTCACGATAAGTACAACGACAATAGCTAACATTGGCAATTTCCTCACAGCCAAATTAAAGGCCGTCACGGCTCTTGTGGAAAAGCTGACCACTGATCTCACATCGGTTAATCTATCATCAAAAGGTTACTCTCATCCCTATTACCAGTTTCCACAGATGAGTTTCTTCTAACATACTTGCTTCTAGAACGAGATAGTGCCCTCGAGGAGTTGAAAGTGTTTGGTCGTGATCCCAGATATGCGGATCCCATATTCACCAAGGAGGTATACTCGATCTTCATCCTCTGAGTAGTTGGTAGTTGGCAATGACTGACTCCTTCTCAGGGCATCGAGACTCTCACCAAACACGCATTTGATAGCACATCAAAAACCACCTCACAAAATGCCCTCCGAGTTATCTGCAACGCCATGCTACTGAAACCTGAAGTCCGGAAAATACTCGTTGATCTCGGCTGCGAATCCAAGGCCTGCCAAAAACTCAGGAGCGACAACTGGGACGACGAGTTTCTCCTGTCTCGCATTATCTTCCTCACCACATATGGCACGAACGTCGACCTGCCGAATCTGATCGAGCAGCACCAACTAGCTGACTCCATCACCCAGAACTTGGCAAGACATGCCGCCAGAAGCTCATCATCAAGCACCAAGGAAAAGGCAGACGCTATGGAAGGCATGGCGTTGATCGAGACCCTGAAACTGGTGTTCAACGTCACTCGCTTCGCCGGCTCTCATCTCGACTCATTCTCACCAGCAATAGCTCACATCGTAACCTTACTGGTGTCCCTGGACATACCGGAAAGAGGACCGCCGCTAGAGGGCTCATTTAGCCCGCTCATCAACGCCCTCATGAATCTCAAACTAGACACCGAGTCCGCCAAAGCCTCCATCTTTCCATCCCACGAAGCTACCATTCTCATAGACCGTCTCATACATCTTCTCGATCTCTGTATGAACTCCTATAAAGACACCGAGCTGGAACAACTCGTCACGCCTCTGATATGTGTGCTCTCCAGCTTGCACGAGCACGCCCCAGAAGACGCCAAGACCCATCTTCGGAGCAAACTTCTCCCCACCGAGGAAGACCGCAAAACAGTGCTGGGAAAGGGCGATACATTACCCTCCAGATTGCTCCGGAACTGGACGAACCCCATGGCGCCCGAGTTTCGCACGGCCCTCTCGCACTTGTACTTTGACATGTCGGACAAGGACGCCGGTAAGTTTATCGACAATGTTGGATATGGGTTCGCGTCGGGATTCTTGTTCCAGAATAATATCCCTATACCGGAGGGATCCTCGTCTTCGGCATCTGGTGAAGCGTCCAGCGGGAAAATGCGGGACGTGAATCCTATTACGGGACAGTTTAGGGATGCTGAAAAGGCCCCTGATTTGCCTGAGATGACGGATGAGGAGAAGGAGAGGGAGGCTGAGAGGCTTTTTGTGCTTTTTGAGAGGTTGGTTTATCTTTTATTTATTTTGCCTCTTGTCATGCATTTCCATTTGTCTTTGCGTCTGTTTTAGCATCGCCCTTTGGCTTTGCTCAGCTGCATGATATTCCTGCCTTCTTCCCTTTTACTATTATACCAACAACTCTGTCTTGGTTCTGACTGCTGACGCTTAATATGTGTTTGTTCACTCTAGGTTAAAGAAGAATGGACTTATCTCGGTTGAGAACCCGGTTGCACAGGCAATGCGGGAAGGCCGCTTTGAGGAGCTGCCCGACGATTATGAAGAGGATTCTGATGATGATGAGGGAAAAGGCAAGCAGAAAGAAAAGTAGAAGGTGCACGTGGAGGAGAAGAAAAAGGGTGAAGAAAAGAAAGCGGACCTGGAAGAGCTTGTTGAGGACTTGGACTGAAATATCTTTGACATTTCACCTCCATTGCGGGCCATGGTTGTTGTTATTGTTCATACCCTAATCTGAGCGGATGAGATGCATCCATTGCTGGAATGAGTGATACATCATCTGGGGGATCAACATGTTGAGATCGGGAATACGCAATATTCTGCACGTTGTCATAAATTGTGCATGCAACGGAGGTACGTTACTCTGCGTCCTCGGTACGGATAATCAACACCGACCCGCTGTCATTTATAATAGCAGCTTCCTGTACCGACGACAGCCAGCTATTTGACAATATAGTGAGGTTATATATGAGGCCCGAGTATTTCCCAGTATTAAGGAATAGGCAACCTGGATTCCCTTATTCGGTCAGTGAATTTAGCCCCAGTCATGATTAATCTGAGAGAAGACCCTTGCACTTACCATGTCAATAGCCAGAAGCCACGGCGCCCACTATCGACCTCCAAAACATCTAATCCTGAGAAACACAACACATTAAAGCTTCTCCCAACTCAACCTAATATCGTAGGATGAGCATAATTTCCGAGACAGGTGTGCCAAAATCTCCGCGATAATCCAAGAGGAAAGAAGTCGGAAAGTCGGGGTCTGAGCGGCGGCGGGAAAAGCTCCTAACCCGTTCTTGGAAACCTGCCAAGAGGAACCCCCGAGACCCGCGTGCCTTCCCGCCGAAGATGGGCAAGACAAGAACCCGGAGAGATGGGCAGGAAGGAAGGACGCGTGGAAGTTTGGAACATGAGCCAGTTTCTCGGCTCCCCGTTTGTGCCTTCCTTTCTCATGATAATCGTGGTTTGTATCCCTTGTTGGTGGCCGGAATAATTAGTTGTACCTTCCGGTCCAACAATCCGGCGAACACGTTCTGTAGTTCCTTCTAAATCCTCAGCTCCGTGTGTTTTTCCACTAACCCACCCCGGTAAACGCCATCAAGCTTCGATACGGCATCTGTCGGGAGTTCGACAGCCTTCATACTCGACATTCTGTGTGCTGGATCATTCGACATATCCATATACCTTCTGCCCTTTCTATGGACTTTGAAGAATGATGTCTTGTACACAGTCTGTTCTTTTACGTTGATTTGTCACACATCAGATATGGCAAGCCCGATTGGCAATCTCATCCACCCTCCGGACTCGCCCCGTGCCGATTCTCTCCCACATTCCTATCCTCACCCGCCTCCACCGCCCCTTCTTCGACCACAACCACATCCACATGCCTTCCGTCCGCACCCGACTTCTCATCCGGGCAACTCCACTTCACTTAGCGGCGGCTTATCCTTGGCTCCGCTGGTCACCACGGGATCCGCCTTGGCTTCCGTGGCTTCCGCTCCGGGCCAAGTCAGCAGCAATAGTGTCCCGGCTCCGCTGTCCGTCTCACGATCCACCGAATCTCCAACACCTCAGTCGGCCGGATCCGCATCAGCCTCCAATGTAACACCGCAGACGGGACATGACGCCAACAAGTCTCTTTACCAATGTGCCGATTGTTTACGTAAGTCTTCCTTCTCTCACGTTGAGTTCCCATGGTACATATGTAACGTAACTCACATTTATCTCTGCTAATAGGTCGGTACTCTCGTCCAGAGCATCTCCAAGTATGTTGCCACACCACCCATAGCGTCAACTTGATCGCACATCCGACATTTTACTGACAAGACACTCGACTCGAATAGAGGCATATCTCAACCCACACCCTTGGCAAGCGTTTTACATGTGATGTGTGTTTCAACCTCCCCCAAACCCCCACAATCTCATTGTCCTTCGCACTAACACACATCAGATATGTTCCAAAGCCTTCTCTCGGGCCGACCTCCTGAAGCGTCACCGGGCAAATCACCAAGATGACAATGGCAACAAGCGTCGTCGCATCACGTCCTCCCCCGGTGCTGGTCGCGTTGCACATGCCTGCCAGGCTTGTGCAAAGGCACGAGTAAAATGTGAAGAGGTGAAACCGTAAGTTGATCCCTTGCCATATGTTGGGCTTCTTTATATAGAAGCATCCTAGACTGACGATTATGCCTTAAGATGCACTCGATGCAAGACCCGCGGCATCACTTGCGAGCATGCTTCGTCAGAAGATGCTGCCTTGCACCTGTTGCATCTGTCCTCCAATGGCCGCTCTTCCAGCCATGCCCCGAGTTTTGGTCCTGAATCGTCTTATCACCCTCCACCTCCCCCGCCTCCAGTTACGGAAGATCGGAAGCTCGAATCAGTCTCACCCAGTGTCCATACTCAGATATCGTCCTACCCGTCACATCAGCTAGAGTTACGGTCAACAAACCAGACTTCAATTCCCTCCAGCAACCCAATCGTGAATGAAGAAGGCCAAACTCAGTTGCCTACGCCGGAGACCATAATGGACCAAAGCAACCCGAGCATGATGGAACAAGCAAATCCAGACGCCTTTCAGCCCTCGTATCAGGGAACTGACATGGTGGACGTGAGTCGCTTGCCCTTTACCGACTTTTTACGTGATGTACTATACGACCAGTCATTTTCCAACCCGCCGAGGCTGGCAGAAGCGCAGGGACTGGCAGTCTTGGACTTTTGTGATAATACACACTTTGATCTCAAGGACCTAGACTTCGGCCTCTTGGACAACTGGAACCCGCAAGAAGGCTTTTCCGGGAGTGACCCGGCCGCATCAAACTTTCATCCAGCTCAGTCCAACGGTGCAGAGATTGAAACCATGAGGTCAAAACTTGTCAAGATGTGGACCGAGTCACCGTGGCGCTGGAGTCCAGCAAAAACAGACCATTTCTTCAACGAGCAGTCTAACTTGCCCCTCCCGGCCAGGGATCCCAATGGCAACAGGATCGAGGAAACCGGGACAAGGAATGTCGACCGGGTTATTGCGGAGAAGCTGTACTCGGCCGGGCGAGATAAAATCCTGGGTATCGTCCTTAGCACGTGCCGGGATAACAGTACCATGACCAGAGTTGCGTCGTCGTTTCCCTCGACCGAAATGATGGACTCGTGGATCCATATCTTTCTGGCCTCCCAGCTCTGTTCTGTCTCGGCTTGGATTCATTACGGGTCGTTGTCCTTGAATACCCAATGGCCTGAGTGGTTAGCCATGGCCGCGTCAGCTGGTGCCTTTCTTACCCCGGTACCAGCACTCCGGCGGTTCGGATTGGCTCTGCAGGAGGCCGTTCGTGTCACAATATTTGACCGGTTCGAGGAGGCCAATACCAAAATCGCAGATATCGTTCCTGTTCAGACGTTGATCATGGTCCAGGACGTGGCGCTCTGGAGCGGAAATAGGCGAAAGATGGAGATTGCCGAATGCCATTTACAGATTCCGATCGCCATGATGCGCTACCGCGGAAGATTTCATAGGTCGTCCTATCCGAGCGTTGTGATTGATGCCTCGGACGAAGGGAAGGTACTGGAAGAGAAATGGAAACGTTGGTATGAGCTTGAGTCGTGGAAAAGACTGGTCTTCCATGCGTACCTGAGGGATTCACAGGTGTCCATGACGCAGTTCTGCAATCCGTCCATGTCGTATGCCGAGCTCGGCCTCCCGCTGCCATGCTCCAAAGAGCTGTGGTTCTCGAGGACAGCAGAAGAGTTCAAGATCAGGTATCTCGAGTTTGCAGCAGCGACCGCGGCAGAGGGCAGACGGCCGGCACCCTCTTTGGGTGATCTCTTTCGCGACATCAACCTTCTTGCTGCCAATCATCACCAGGTGGACGTACAATATGCCATCTCCATCTACCTGCACGGTTTCTGGTCTCTGATATGGGAATACAGACAGCTCAATGCGATCTACCGGCCAACTGCACAACAACATCTGGGTGCTTCGTCGGGAGTTGCATCGGGGAATGGAAACCAAAATCAGAACCTCCTTTTAAGCTCACGGCATCAAGAACTTTGCCAGATGCTGAGTACATTCCAGCTCGTCACCCATGATTGGCATGAGATGGTATCTGCGCAAGAGAGTATCGTGCTTCATCTGCTGCTCATGAACTTGCATGTGTCTCTGGATGACCTCCAGCTGTTTTCGGGGAAAGAAGGTGAGGAGCAGGCGCGGGCCGTCTATCCCATCCTCCAGCGTTGGTCCGAGAATTACGAGGCTCGGCAGGCCCTTTGGCACGCTGGGCAGATTCTGCGGCAGGGCAAGTTGTTCCCACCAGGACATCTCAAAGACTTTTACGCAGTTGCCGTCCATCACGCTGCGCTGTGTATTTGGACTTATGGGGTGGTTGTGAAGGCCAAGAGGCCTTGGAGGGGAAGAGGGATCAAGATCAACGAAATGCTGGAAGGCCCAGTCTACCTGGACGATGAGCATTCCAACTTGGTGCACCGCTACATCTACTTTGATGAAGAAACACCGGCTATTCGTGGTCCGTTGACCTTTTCGGTTCAGCCACAGAACCGCCAACCTGCAGTACTGGAAAGCTTGCTTGAAGACCCGCAGGCCTGTATGGAAATTGCACGGGTGATATTGCGTGAGAATTTCGCCCGGGATGCAGGCAGCACAGTTGGAGGCGGCGGTGGGAACGTGTTACCCCCCATCAGTGAAAATATTGTGCAGCTGTTGCAGCAGTTGGGTAATGCGGCTTCGGCTGTGGGCTTGGGCTGATTCCATATGCTGGTGATAGAAGTATTATCGTGTGTAGAAGATGTATATAGCCGAATATCACCGAACCGGTGTATATATGATGCTGATGAAGGTTCATGAGGCTTGCTGTACCCACTGTGTTATCTTCCTTCCAAAGCTGCATATGACATCTGCTGACGAGTTTATCCAACAGTAAGAAACAAGCGGACTTGTCCCACAAATTGGAGTGGAACTGCAAGTCTGTCTCTTGGTTCCTTGGATCAAGTTCTCAGAATCTTTCTTTGATCTGGTCTGATTACCGCTCTATTGGGTGAAATTATCTTTCATTACTTTCGTCTCATACTATGATCACTGTATTATGAATTATCAGATCAACGTCGTGTCTGTCCTATGATTGACAAGAGTAATTGTGGCCTTATTTTGATCTGGGCTAACTGCTTACCTACGTTTCAAGACCAAGTATTCCCGTTCCTTTAAAGACACGGATCCCCAGAAAGACGATTTCCTTGTGGCTTTGGGGAGGGAACTAAGAAGTTCTTCTCTTTGCCCATAGCACGCTAAGAGGAAGGGTCCCCGTTTGTTACGGCTGGGCGCGGTTCCGAGAGGGAAGGCGTATGATCTGAATTGAGTTTTGCTAGGTTGGTCTGGCCGGGTCCGATAAGACACGAATTATCACAAGACAGGTTCCTTCCCTCCCTCAAGCCGCCTCGCTCAGCAAGCCTGGCCCGCTCTCAAGCCGGTCTAATACATATGTGGATATTTAGGAGGTACGGTGAGGTGGAATATGCTTGCTTTTCTATTTCTCACCGTTTCCCCGCCATTGCTGATGGCGGTTTCTTCTTTCTGGGGTCGTAGGAGCTGCGAGGAGATATCTTTCCAGCTGTTTACCTCGGTTTTCCGGCGCCACGTCGAACCATATTCACTCTCGTTTGTGGAGAGCAAGACGTCGGCATACGATACATAATGATTCACAAAACCCCTCCTCATTATGGGAAGTTTCTCCCTCGATATTTTCTTTCTTTTAAAATCTGAACTTTCATTCAAGACTGAACAGATTGAAGGACTGTTCTGCTTTCCCACTCTCTTCTCAACTTTTGCCTTCAACCTTTGTCCTTACCACTTGACCACCACAGGCTGATCACCCACAGCCGGTCCCAAGATGCCGGTTCTCCCACCAACGGCCGTGGGCGTTCCCAACTTCCCTCTGTACCCCGGGTCCATCCCCTTTATTGTTCATGGTAGCGTCGTACCCTTTGCATCCATCCACACTGTTACAGTTCCCACCACCACTACTACTGGTACCGAGACAGAGACTGTGGTTATTATTACTCCCACTTCTGGGCTTGACAAAAGATGGGACGAGCCAAACTGGCAGCTTATCCGTTCCACGCTCGTCGAGAGCACAAAACTGGCCCTGAAGATTATCAACGAAAAGCTCCGAGACGTCCAGGCTCTACTCAAGAACAAAAAGTGGAGGCTGTCCGCTGCCCTCAAGGCCGGCTATTACGAGATTGATGAATTTGACAATGACCTGCCACCACCCAGGCGTGTGAAAGCTTCTTACAAGGATGCAATCGAGCTGCGACCGCTGGTTGCAAAGGTTCCTCCTGGCCTCGCACCCTACCCCAACGGATCCCCTTACAAGGATTTCAACGAGTTCTTTGCCCAGGTTGGTGGCGAGCCCGACTCTGGCTCTTCGGCGGCAGTGCTTGGGAAAATCTTTGCCAGCCTGGCCGACGACCTCGGCCCGGAGTTTGTCGATCAGCTGGTTGCTGATCTGGAGCCGGCCTCTGAAGATCTGTTGGAGTTTGCTTCGCTCTTTGCTCAGGCCAACGACGTGGTCGGGCTTGCGAACTTGGCGGCCTTGCAGCAGGCTGAGGAGTCTGGCGAGGCTGCCGAGGAGCTGCTCGAGCTTGTTCTCACGATCGAGCAGGAGGACGACGAGGAGCCCGTGGGGCAGATCGTGGGCCGCTCCCTGCTCGAGACCAAGACTGCCAGCTCACCCACGCACGCTGAGTCGACTCCTAATCCGACTGAGCTCAAGAAATGGGACAAAGCTGACTGGAGGGAAATACTTCATCAGGTTCAAGAGGCCAGGCGCAAGGCCCAGCAGGCAGGTGCGAGTTCGACTTTCACTGAGACCGCCGAGCCGACTCCTGAGCCGACTCCTGATTCGGCCAGGGCCGAGAAATTGAAGAAATTGGAGGAGTTGGTCAGCAAAGCAGAGATCTGGTTGTCGAGGGTTGAGGCCAGGCACAAAGCCCAGCAGACAGAGGCAGCTGCGACTTCGACCATCACTGAGACGGCCGAGCCGACTCCTGATTCGACCAGGGCCAAGGAATTGGAGAGGTTGGCCAGCGCCATGGATATCTGGCGCTCGAAGGATGAGGCCAGGCGCAAAGCCCAGCAGGCAGCTGCAACTTCGACCATCACTGATTTGCGTGCTGACCCGAGTCACCCCACGGGTACGGCCCGTCAATCTAGCTCGACGAAAACCCTTTGGGAGGATTGGGTGACATCGTATCTGGCAAACCACCCTTATCCCGAGCCGACAAAGGGGCCTGTTTACAAGGTTGTGACCAAGACTGTGACAACCACCGAGACGGTCACCATTGAACCGACGCCTGTACCTGTGTTGGCTGATCCCTCGGCGGTGGGGAAGCGCGGTGTTGACCTGTTGGTGATTCCGGATCTTGGACCCTATTATCTATCCAAGGGGCCGAAATTTTATGAGCAGTTCGCGACGGTTATCCCTGCTGTGAGCTCTATTGCTGCTGCTGCTGCTGCTGCTGCTGCTGAGCCTACTGCTCCCCCGGCGGCGGTGGGAAAGCGCGACGAGATGATTAGGAGTCGTCCGGCTCGGATTCCAGAGCATATCTATCTATCCAAGGACCCCAAATTCTTTGAGCATTTCCTTGGGGGGACCACTTCTGTGAGCACTACTACTACCACTACTACTGCTACTGCTACTTCTACTGCGACTGTTGAGTCTGCTGCTGGGTGTACTCCCCCTAGTTGAGTATTTGATTTGGTTTCTGCTGGCCTTTTACACGTGGCCTTTTCATCCAGAATTTGGTGCGGTATGGCAGATCTTGAACCATTGCTCACCTTTCTTGGAAGGGGCTGGCGTCGGGGGCATGATGTGATGTGATTAAAATGGCTGGACTTTGGAGTTGGTTACGGAACTGGACGGAGCTAGGATGG
Source organism: Rhypophila decipiens (assembly GCA_033297075.1). Taxonomy (NCBI): domain Eukaryota; kingdom Fungi; phylum Ascomycota; class Sordariomycetes; order Sordariales; family Naviculisporaceae; genus Rhypophila; species Rhypophila decipiens. The sequence continues at coordinate 509,364 of MU858045.1, read as the reverse complement.
AGTATGGTGGCTGGAGTTGGGACTTGGGACGTGGTGTTTTTGTAAGAGATTTATTTGTATTTAGTGGATGGTTTTGTAGTTTTGTAGGTAGTTGGTGTCCGTAGGTAACTTGATCTTGCTTTCATCTTCTTGCTATACGCAACTTTGTCCTCTTTGTGACTTGCTCTGTTTGTGGTCTCCTCCTCGTCGGTTTATCTTGAGTTATCTGTGCTCATTATGTGCCAGATCAGGTGAGATGGATGTATTATTGGGCCTCAGTCGCAATTGTCAATTTTCTCTTTTGGATATAGAATAGGATTGTCACGTAGGTCTTGCTTTTTGATCATCATATAGACAAGAACATGATGTGTATATGGGGCCTGGTTTGTTACCCGTGCTATGTACTTGGAAGATGACACTGTCATAAATGCCGTCATAATTAGATGCTGTCGTCGTTGAGTGAGTGTTGTCCTGTTCGTTCCTATGGATGTTGACCGAGTTCAACGACCAGCTAGTCTGAGACGAGGCGCAAGGGGCGTTTTCCAAATCCGTTGAGAAACGAAGTACCTCGGCGTTTCGGTTCGGGAGTGTATACCGGTTACTGGCTCCCGGTACATGGTATACCTATGGTATGGCTTATGGTTCGTTCCATGTCATCGTCATTGATTTGATGCTTACCCGGCTAGTTGGCGGCATCAGCGGCGAAGGGCCATCTTGTGACATGTGTGTACATTGAGAAAGCGGCGAGGATCCCTTTGAAGTGGACAAGGGCTGCTCACTGCGTGTATTTTCAGAGCCGGGAATGGAGACATATATCAATGGGCTTGATCACGTACTTGAACAAGAAACTTAATCGACCTTCTTGGCGGGAATCGGCGGAAACAGACCTGATGGGATGTGCATGTGACTACCTACCTGTGTTGGGCATCGTGGTCATGAAAAATAAATAACTCATGCCATTGTTGAGGATCGTCGTCTTGAGGAGATTGGAGCCGGGGAAGTGGATTTCATGGCACAATGGAGGCCATCGGCAGGATGCAGAAGCCCAGGAGACAGCCACAAAGTACTCTGCATTGAGATGGAGCCATTGTTCCTTTCATGAGAAGAAGTGGAACAGATCTTCCTTCCCGGGAGGTAAAAGTCATCGATCCGGGGAACTTTGCCCATTTACACTTCGCGGCAGGAGCCACCGGGCGGACCCCTTACATCAACACTTATCACGACATCGGAACCAAGGCAAATTCTGTTTAGGTTGAGCCGGACGATGCCGAACATGACGCCCCATTCTTATGATTCCCAAGGTTAAAGTACCTCGTCCGCTCTCTCCCCTTCCAGTCGTCCCCTTTCTCTTCTTTCCGCCGCACCTTTAATAATCACCGTCCTATAACTTTTCTACCCGTCTCTCTATCCGTCCACGCCATTCTTTTCTAACCAAAAGAGAGTCACCATGGCGGACTTTATTCAACCCTTCAACCCTGGACCGGTCAATCCAGCCGGCGTTGGCCTTCACCCGGCCATCGCCAGCCGCCCCCATGTTACTTGGTCTCCTGAACCCTTCCCCTCCGTCCCCCCGGAATTCTGGCCTCTAAATGGGCCTGGACCAGTAATTCCTCATAACAAGCCTACCGAGGTCTCAACCCAGCCATATTTTCCCACCATCTATCCCACCCCCCCGCCCGAGCCTCCAGTCTACCCAGACAGGTTGGTCCAGAAACAGGAGGCCGAGGCAGCCATCGCCGAGGTGAATTACCAACTCAAGGAGCTGAGGAAAGAGTTAGACACCCTCGATAATCACATCGACGAGATTGAGAGCATCAGGAGGCGTGTCAGACAGTACCTCAGGCGCGAGTTCCCCTTCTCGCTGATCAGGCCACAGCCAAAAAACCCTTCGCTCCTGGAGAAGAAGATCGATGAGAAGCTTGCCGAAGTGCAGCGCGAAATCTTGGGCGTTTTAGTACAGTTCCAGAAGAAAGAAAAGGAGCTGTTGGAGAGGCGTGCCAAGATCAAGGCCGATCTGTGGGAGAAGACGGGCATTACCCTGGCCGAAGACGACTGGGTCTACTACACCAGCTTTTTGTCCGGCGGTGTTGGCGTCGAGTCCGAGTGGGAGGACGTTGAGGACGACGACGACGACGAGTGGGACGGCGAGGACGTCGAGGTCATCTTTGACGCCTCGGATTGGGATCAGGGTCTTCAGAAGCGCGGCGACCCGTCGGGCGCTGCGCCTGAGACTCTTTTCGTGGCCCCCGCCGGCACACACCCGTACGGTCATTACCCTGTCCCTCCGAACATCACCTTCGACAACCTCATCCTCGGCATCAACGAGCCTTATGCCAAGAAGAAGGAGGAGCTGCCAGGCAGCCACAACCGCATAAACAACCCGTCCGAGAAGCACCTGAAGAAGGAGAAGAAGCAAAAGGCCAAGGAGAAGAAGCTCAAGAAGGAGCAGGAAAAGGAGGGCAAGATACAGGACGAGAAGAAGAAGTCGGAGGAGATTCGGAGGAAGAACATGGGCGAGGAGAGGTGGCAGGCAGAGCAGAAGAAGAAGGCGGAGGAGGAGGAGAGACGCAAGGAAAAGGCTGCCAAGGAGAAGTATGGCAAGAGAGACGAGGAAGGTGGTGGTGGTGGTGGTGATGTGACGCGTGGTATTGCCGGACGCATCGTTATTCTGCCTACCAAGAAGGCCCCCCCCGCTCCTCCTACACCGACTGTTGGTCCCGTTGTTGCTGAGGGAGGAGAGGTTGTCGTCGCCGAGGAGGAGGAGGAGGAGGAAGGTGAGGGTGTTGGCAAGCGTGATATTGGCGGCAACGGCCCTTACAATTACGATTTCACCGGGGTTGCGCCCAAGGTCGACAATAACGCCAAGCCTTTCTGGCCTTATGACAACGGCAGGGACGACAATGTCTACTCGAAGCCGAAGCCTACGTTGTCCATCAAGGACTTTTGCCCTGTCATGTAAGCTCAACATGTGCAGTTCGGCGATTTGACCATTGGGGCCATGGCAGGAACTGATAGTCCTGTCTGGAGGATCATGCGAGGGGACGGGCAGGTCAGTTGATGGAGGTCGAACGGGGATGGATCTGGGACTGGAGGGTTTGACATGCAGTCTGACTTGTCTGGGTCCCTCCCTCGACCGAGTTGGATAGCTGGGTGTGATCTGGCAGGTAAGAAGAACGAGGAGTCTTGTATCCTTGGTTGGTGGTATCTGTCTGTATCTAAAATACAATCGCTAGAAAGAATTTCATTTGTCTCTCACTTCAAGGGGCCAATATCCTTGGTTGGTGGTATCTCTCTGTATCTAAATTACATTCTCTAGAAATAAATTTCATTTGTCTCTCACTTTTAGGGGCCAAGTAAGAGATCACAAGGACACTTGAGTGGAACTTGGTGAGGCACACAGTGCAGCTTTGACACAGAAATCCTGGTGATTTACAAAAGAACTGCATATTCATGTTTCGTTGGAACAAAGAATCCACCAAAATAAGACCGAGCGGAATAGAGAGTTTGATACTAGATAAATAATAATGTGTGTGCATACCGAGATAAGGGTAGGTGAGTACCACTCAGGTAGCAGCAGATGACAGTGTAAAAAGTCTGGGGTTCGTTTCATTCATCCAATTGCAAGCCAATCCACCCAGCCAGCCGATACCAATCCAACCCTTTATACTATCAAGACCGGATATGGCAAAACGTATAAATTCAAAAAGAAATAGACAAAAGCAATAAAAGCAGAAACTTTGTTGGGAAGAGTTCAAGTGGAACAGAGAAAACAAAACCACCAAGAAAGAGCAATCAAAGACATGCGCCGCCACCAGAAAACGTGCTCGCTTGTTGAGGAGAAAGCCACCAATCCAAAGAGCCCAAGAAAATAAATGGAACACAAGAGCGCGAACAAGGCCGTTTCCATATCCCATATTCTTCATTCAAACCAGGACAGACAGAGGCACATCAGACAAACAATCCAAAGGTCCATCCAAACACCCCCACACCGAGAGCCCAGCCCCAGAGACTGCCCGGGGCGGCAAAACGGATACATGTAAAAGCCAAGATATAATGATATAGGGTATCAACAGGGGTGACAGAGAACAAATACGGTGATGGAGAATAACAAAGAACAAGCTACCACATAATCACATCATTCACCGCTGTCCATAGAAGCCATTCTGTTGCTGCTGCTGATGGGGTGACCGATCGTACGGCGATACTGACCCTCCTGGCTGAGAGACATATTGATCGCCACCCATTCCATTGCCATTGGCGCTGTGGGGGTCCATCAGGTGCTGCTGTTGCTGATGCGGGTGGTTATACCCGTGCATGCCCTGTTGATGGTCCTGCAAACCCAGCGGGTTGAGTGACAGGCTGGGGAACGGCTCCATCCCATTAACAACATCCTGCGTCTGTTGCTGCGGCACCGACACCGAGAGGTTAGACATGTAGCCGTGGGTGTGGCTCGGGGCCGAGACCATGAACGAGCCCGGTCCGGTCGCCACCGAGGTGACCACAGGCTGCAGACCGGAATAGGCGTGGCTCTGTGTGTCAATGGATGGGTAATGGTTGATGGGTGTGGACAATGAGGCAGCGCTCATGGCCTGGGGCAGGGCGTCGTACCCCGTGTAGAGCGAGGGCTGGTAAGACGGCGGGACGATGGGGTACATGACGGACTGTGGGAACTGGTGCTGTGGGGAAGTCGAGAAGCCAAGAGATAGCGGCGTTTGGTTCATGGGAGACGTCCCGTAGGGGTTTTGCTCCTGCTTGATCGGGTACGTGATGGGGAACTGTCGCTGGGGCGGCTCTTGTACAGGGCTGATGATGGTGTCGGCCTCAAGTTCCTTTTTGGCCACCAGTTTAAGGATAGGGAGGCTGATTTGTTCCATGTGTTTGGCCAGATGGACCGTCAGCTTCTTCCACGTTGGGAACACCTTTCCGCAGAACCGGCAAGGCTCCTGCTGGGGCTCGACTTGCGTCTCTTCGTGGCACTGGTCTACCTTTTGCCATGTCGGGTCGTTGTTGCCCATGCGTTTGATGGCGGCCTTGGTCTTGATCTTGGGCTCGGCGAACTTGTGCTCGCGCACCAGATGCTGCAGGAAGTTGTCCCGGCGGTAGCAAATGTGGCGGCAGTCTTCCACATCGCAGGTCCACCACTCAAGGTGTCGGTGGCCTTCGTTCTCGTGACGAACCCAATCGGCCTTTCTCTTGAAGATCTTGGGGTCGCGGCAACGGTCCCACGTGCATGTGAAAGGCTGCACGTCTTCATGCACGTGCTTGGTCCAGTCAGACGGCTTCTGGAATTTCTTGGGCTGGAAGCACAGCTGGCACTCGAATTCGGCCGGCAGGGTGGCCGTCGGCGGCATCGGAATATCAGGGGGGAAGCTTTCCTGGCTGATGACGCCCTCCAACGGCGTTACATCCCCGTCGGAACCGTCATACCTTGCCGACATGGGATCGAGCCCGCGCGCGTCTCCCCTGGAGTCGAGCGCGTTCGCACTCCCACCCATGGCAATGCACATGGCTCCCGCCGAGCAGTTCCGGTTGCTCACATTCTGAAGGTGCTTGACCCTCGCGTTCAAGAGGCTCTTGTATCGGATGATTTGCTGGTGGGCAATGCGATCGACAAGATAATTATTGGTCTTGTCCAACATGGGGTTCAACTTCAAGACATGTTGCTGGAATCCGCCGAAATTGGGCGTGATTTCCTCAATCAGCTTGTTGGCCGCATCCTTGTTCTCCGAATCCTCGTAGCTGTCCTCATCTTCGTCGTCGTCGTCTTCCGCCTCGGCTGCGTTGGCTGGGGGCTTGGCCAGATACGCGACAGGAGGTCCGCCCGACTTCCTCCACATATCGGCAAGTCCGGACTGTGGGTTTTTGGGCAGATCAGACTTGCTTCGGATGCGGTTGAGCGGTTTCTTGACACTCAGCGAGAAGTTGCTGGGGCTTCTCGGTGATGTTATGGGAGTGGCGCTGATTGAGCCGCTCCTCGTGTGAGTGGCACCAATAGATGCCATGTTGCTGCCCATAGCAACGAAGGCTGTGTTGATACTGGGCACATCTTGCTTCTTGTTCCAGCTCAGCGAGCGGCCAGGGGGTGAGAGATTGAGCGTGTCTTTTCTCTCGACTGGCGTTTTGGTGCCCGACGCCTCGGCCTCAGTCTCGGGCCGCGTCCGTTTGTTCAGGTTGTTGGCGTTTGGCTTCTTGACCATGAGCCCCCGGAGCTCCTTCAGGATGCTCGGTCGCCTGGCTTCGCCTCGACTCAACGACAATTTCTTCAGGAAGTTTCCGCTGGTAACACCCTCGAAGTCCGAGATACTGGGCAAGCTGCGTCGTCTCGTGCCCCATGTGGCCGCCCTTGACACTACCGATGCGTTATCCCTACACAGCTCCTCAAACTTTTCAATGGCGGCTTGTGACGTCTCTGGCTGGTAATGCGTCGTCTCCGGTTTTGAGATGGCAAATGGGAGCGGAGCATCAGCCCAATTTCGGCCTTGGCGCATGAGTTCCAGGTCTGCCTCGGTCAACTCGCCACCTTTTTCAACGTAGTAAGTTTGCCCAGGCACATGTCTGTTCTCCGTCTCGCTGCCGAGAGCAATTTCCCGTTCAGGGATATTGTCATCATCGTCAGCCGAGCGTTGCGCGTTCCTCTCCGCGTTTTGATCGAACCCGTTATTGAGGTGGTTGTCCAGCCACCCGTCGACTTCTTGGTTCTTCTCGTCGACCTTTCGGTTGGCCTCCATCTCATTCATGCTGGGTACCTCATTTGTGGGCCGGCTATTCGGATCCAAGCCGCTCTGGCCGGTAGCCTGGTTGGGGACCCAACGGCCAGAGCCATCGCGAGAAGGTGGAAGGCTCCTCGCTCCCTGGGCCGAGTATTGAGTGTTTACGTCGCCGGTAGGCCCATGTTGGTGGTCATCGGCGTTTAGATCGTAGGGGACCACCTCATCCTTGCCCCACTCCGAGACGGTAACCTGGGGGCTCTGAGCAGGCATAATAAGCGCAGCCGGAGCGAGCCCGTCGTCACTGGATCGGCCGCTCCCGCTGGTGTCGGGGGTAAACTGGAAGTTGGGCTGCTTGACGGTGAAGGCTGAAGCGGCTGGTCCAGTGAAGACAAAGTCCTGTTGGGCATCCAAATCAGTCTGGATGCTGGGGAAGGTAGCTCGGCCACCGGACCTTTTTTCGCCGTTGGGAGATGATGTGTGAAGAGAGGGCGTCTTGTCGGGACTGAGTGGGAAGTAGGCCGTGCCCTGTGGTAAATCGAAGCTGGTCTGGCCGCTCAGTAGCTGGTCATCTTTTGGCACCTGGGCAAAGGGCTCTCCGAGGAAGGATGGTGAGCCGTCGTCAATGGAGCCAAAGTTGATTCCAAAAAAGGGGTCGTCTGATTCGCTGAACTCGCTCGACTGGTAGTGGACACTCAATGTGGACTCGGACTCAGCAGGTGTAGCTTCGTTGTTCAGGGCGGGAGAGCCCGAGGCGCTACGGAACTCCGTCGAGTAGCTGGGGTGAAGCGACCCGTTTCCCGGCGTGGACGGCGGGATCTGCTGAACGTATTGGGAGTCGTGCGCGATGTTGCGGGGGTCACTGATCTGATCGCGCCGGGCAGCCGTGGGGTACAACGTATATGCCGAAGCCATGATTAACGAAGGAAGGAGGAGCAGGTATGGGAAGCGAGTCTACGTGATGTAGGTATGTATATATTATGGAAGCTGCGGCGCGTGCCCCAGGTTTGCGGGAGATCCCAGAAGTGACCAGACTCTAGGCGGCGCTCATGATATTCCGAACTCTGGACAGTCAGGTTTTGGGTGCGACTGCGGGGGTGACTGCTGACGGTAGCAATAGGAGTCGCGGGGTGAGTGAACAGTCAGGTCAGGGGTTTCGTTGGTGGCACTGGCAGCAGAGGAACAATCGACATGAACAGGGTGTCTCTTTGATCTCGTCGTGTTAGCTCCAGGAAGGATGAAGTTGCGTCAGGAACAAGGAACCAAGAAAGGGACTGGAGAGAGTTGTTGGATGACTTTAGGTCCAGGTGGTGTAAAAGATCAAGTTGTCCTGGGCCCGGCGACGAGAAACAACGGTCCACGAGCTGGATGGAAATTGGGGGCGAGGCGCAGGACGGGCTGCGGTTCCGAGCCCTGAACTGGTAATAGCGCTTGCGATGCGAGGACGACAGGGGGAGGCAGCTGGGGACTGGGACTGGGGCCTATCGTAGCCTCTGTGCTCCGTAGGGGGTTAGCCTGATTGGGGAGAGGGGCCTTGGGCCGTGGGGCATCGAAGTCGTGCTCAATTGACAGCCTTATTCGAGCTGCATGTCATTTTTGCGAGACCCAGGTCGTGCCTTTATTCTGTAGATAGAAACCGAGCGTACCGAGTGTCCCGGACAGTAATAGGACAGACTTGAATAGTAGCATCACACCAGAGATTCTGCTACTGTCTGGCAGTGGACACAGCGACTTGCGGCCAAGAAGCTGCTGCACGGAACGCAGCCTAATGCATGAACATAATAGCACCCAAGGGTCCGTAGGTCCAAGGCATCTAGCCCGCGGACGAGTTGCTGAAGAGGTCGGTCTCTGGGTTCATGTCCATAGCATCAGCAAGCATCAGCATGCAGTAGTATTCCGTGGTGTAGTCTAGGATGGAATTGTGAGAGATGGGACGATTTCTGTTGGAGTATCAAAGTCACTCCACCTGCCACAATTGCTTGTTCTAGCAAGGGAAACATGAACAAAAACGCCGTCAAGAAAGCCTCAACTGTGGCAGAACCCGGGGTCCGGCACTGGTTCCGCGACCGAGCGGGTACCGTTTGATAAGGCGATGAAACGAAATGATAGGGATTGGGGTGTGATTCCAGCCCTTCGCTTAACTAGTTGGGACGACGGCCTTGACAACCACGACATGACTGGGGCTGTGAAGAGACAGCCAAGCCTGGCAACATCCACAGTCCTGCACAGTACCTACCAGCCAGTTTGGACGTGGCAGGGGTGGGCAGATGTTCATCGTGTGGTAAAGTTGGTGAAGTTGCGACAATAGAACTATGATATGAACTTGAGTAGAAAACGCAAGAGACAAGAGAGGTATTCGGAATTTCCATTTGGGAGCTTTGTTGGCGATTAAAGGTTTGGAGCACGCCCTCTAGCTTGGTACTTGGTAGGTTTGGTTTCCGGAAATTGAGCCGCGAGAAACACCAAACATGGCAAGAGCAGCCTCATGATGGACTCATCTGGCGGTTCGGCATTATTGCTTGGGAAGGCAGGCCCATCCATGCCTTCCATGAACGCCAGACATGGTTCCTGTCAAAAAAACAGTTATACCCCACCACCCCACCTCGATGAGAGAACGGTCTATCGGTCCATCCAGTCCTCCTTCCGTCCACTATCGTCAAGGCAGTTTTTTTGTAGTACCTGTGAGGCGCATTTCACAGCCCCATTTTGCGCTTCTTGTGGCATGTGCCCCTCCTTCTGGTCCTCTGGCCATGGGAATGCCCAAGGCGGATTTTTTGTCGCTCTTCTCTCCTCCGACACCGTCCACCCAATAATTGATCAATTATTCCGATTCATTGACCAAGGTGAAGCAGCGAAGCACATCTTGACATCACATACCACAGTCCCACAGATTACAATGCAGCCAGCCAACTAATGGGACCGTCTCAAATTCGACAGTGTAAAACCGGCCCAACTCGGTCAATGATACTGGTGCTTGAGACGTTGAGACCTCAAGTTGTTGATATCACTTATCACCAATCCATGATGATCTACATGGAACCATGAATGATGACATGGCACGCAGAGATTGGAAACAACAAACACTTGTTGATATCTCCCATATCCTTCTTTGGTGGCCATATCATCGCTCTTACTTGACCACTGCCTGTTTTGGGGGTGGCATTGATCCGGTTCTCGAAATCCATCGTCACGACCACCAGAAAGCTATGCCAGGCTTTCTTGATCCAGATGGAATTCTTCCAGGCCAGTCGTGGAACGATCCGACCGACAGACCGGCCGACGAGACGTGGCTCACATCAGCCTGGATCCCAGCATGCCACACGGCATAATAACAGGAGCACCAACCACAGTACTGTGGCTGGGCACCACCTGCCCTGGCTGACTGATTGATCCCAACCGAGATCTCAGAGCACTACCTACTTGCTACAGTTTCTCTTATACTCGCCTGTTGTCACACAAGTTGATTGACCTCACCATCGAGTTGCATACCTAGGTGAGTTTCCATCCTCCTTCTGTGGCTCGTAAAGCCCCAGGTCCCTAATGGCTGCGACCTCTCGATCTGGCGCCGTTCTTGAGTGCCGCAGGGCATTGGAAGGACCCGTGCGGGACCCGTTACACCTTAAACCCCGGCCAAGCCATAGGGAGAGGAACGAATCCGGGGATCCAATCATATCGCCGGGACGTCGCCGACTGCCTGGCCTGCATAAAGGTTTTACAAAATTACTTGCGCTGGCGTCTAAACACCCACCCATGCGCCGCATCGGCCGCCACACCTTGACTTCCAGGTTGCCATGATATTCGATCATGGCTCATCATGGCTGCCCATCGATATCCGTTTTCATGTCTTGCCAGACCGGAATGTTTGGTATTCTTAGCGGCAATGACGATGAGGACATGTTGTTTTCAGTTCATCGCCATCTCCGCTGGGGTCTGTTGTATAAGGACGCTCAACGACTCTTCATAACCCTAGCCAGCGGTTCAGTCATCAACACATCATCTCACATGTTTGGTGTTGGCATCTGAAACCACAATTAACAGAATTCTAGGGGCCAAAGGCGAAATAAAAGTCTGGGATGCGGTTTTCAGCTGTTGTTTCTGGCGAGACCGTCAGCAGTTATCAACTTGTCCGTATGGTCCCCGAACCGTGGATTATCAGATCGCCAAGGTATCCCCTGAGATGACCAGTTCAGGTCCATAAGGAGATAATAAAAGCTGAACAATGCCAGAGTCACCGGAGACAGAAATGTCGTCGTTCTGTGCCACAGAAGGTCCTGCTTTTTTCTTTTATTTTTTGCTTCTCTTTCAGGCGCTTTCCCCAATATTCAAACTGGAATCCGAGTCATCCATCATTACAGGTTTTCTGCACACCACGCCGCTGGCCTGCAGACCAGTCGCTGTTAAAAAGCGTGGCATTATCCCAGCAAGTTCGAGCCAAACTGTAGCGGTAAGTCTCCTGTGCCTTTATCAAGGAAATACCCGTGGACGGAAACGTGGGGTGTTCTTAATATATACATGAGGTGCATACCCCCGGGCTTCTAGAACGCATTGAATGATACACTGGAAATATGGAATTAGCATCATGGGGGATAATTTAGAAGCAACCCTTGCAGCCATGCACCACCTCATTGCATGCAAAACTTGTTTATATCTCGCGGATCTGAACTACACCCCTTTTCTTGAATTATTGAGATATTTGAGAACTTTTGCACGAGCTAGCTTGCTGAGAATGCGATGTTCTATTTGGAACGACATGTCATCATACCCTGCAGTGACGGTTGATCATGAACAATAGGGACGAAAGAGATGCATGTAATTAAATCAGGTATCATCAGTAAAGTAGTGTGAAGTTCCATGGTGTGCCCTTAATTTCCAGTAGGGAGGTACATTGTTACGTAGGTATTTCGTGTTAAAGACTGGGTGGGTAGACTCAGAGATAGTAGTTGAAGAAACATGATGGTACAGATGTGGCATGCCATTGTGAATGAATGAGCCAGCGAGATAATTAGCGAAAAGAAACGAGGAGGAATGAGAAACCATGTACACTCAAAATTACAGTGAAGCCAAACTAAGGTATGTATATACAAAGAAATATAACGAGGTAAAAATTATGATATGCTTTTCCCCCCTTCATCAAACCCCCTTTCAACTTTCCGTTTCTCAATTGAAGCCCCAAGTAACAGAAGAAGCAAGTAAGTAACCCCCCTTTACTCACAGCCCTTATGAACTAATACTCATAATGTGGTTGTCAGGTAGATGCGTAGGTCATCGGTCGGTCGTACTGGATTAAGAGCCATGTTGGCGCTGGGTCCATAGGTATCTTAAGCGGCGTCGCACCGCAATTTGCCGTTGGAGTTGTGAATGTTGTTGTCTAATGAAGTGTGTGAGAGAGAGAGAGGGTTGTCAGTTTATATGTGGTAAAAACAAATATAGAAAGGGTTAGGTTTGGAGAAGAGCAGGTAGATGAAAAATAACAAGGAAAAAGAAAAAGAAACATACTCAGGTCCCAAGTTGATCTAATCCACTCGTTGCCATTCCTGCTGCACTCAGACTCGACCATCCACGACTTGCTGCCCTCGACCTGCTTTCCCTTGTTGGTCCAATGGCAGCCGCTGCTGAAAGTGGGATTGCCGTTCTTCTTCAGCTTGGGCGTGCCGTTGCTATTGATGTAGCAGGTGTCGAGGTTGAGGTAGGCCATGATGTAGTCGCCCCTTTCGTTTCTGCAGTCGCAGGAGAGATCCTGGGTTCTTTGGGACGGGTAGGGTGCGATCTGGCAGTTTCTGCAGGAGCCTACGAAGCTGCGCTTGCTGAGACTTCCTGAGGAGGTCGACTCGGGGACGAGGTCGAGGAAGCCGGGGGCCGGGGCCGCGGCCGCGGCCGCGGCGGGAGCGGGAGTGGCCACGGGGCTAGCGAGGACGGCCGAGGCGCTGGCCATGAGGAGGGCTAGGTTGAGGAACTGCATCTTGTTCGAGGTGGGAGGACTGAGGGCAGGTGGGCTGGTTGGGAGACGATGGAGTAAAATGAGTGAATCTGAGGTGATGGTGAGCTGAGAACTGAGAACTTGACTTGATGGGAAAACTTACTGTCTTTATACAATCGAGGCTCTGGTCAGTTCCAAGCTAGCTACGCTTTTGAGATAAAGCTTCAGTCATGGTCCGGACCTGCAAATTCCCCCCTTTTTTTCTCCGAGTCTCTGTTTACGTCGTTATTGCTATCATCGTGGAGACTGAAAAGTTGCGATCGTTGACGCCGAGGCTCATCGCATGACAGGTCCTAGCTGTCAGTAACGTTGTATCTTCAGCCTTGCCCGGGGACGGGATGAAACATGGATCTGTCGTGGTGGAGAATTAAACTTTATACACACTTACACTACTGTTCGTTCATCCGGTCACGGTGAGTCGAGGAGGCTGAGCCCCGTTTAGCGACCGGCCACTCGGGATGGATGTGTCTATGCACACCTTCCTCAGATGGGGAGGTGCGATCAACTTAAAAGACCGGCGGTGAATTGATACTCCATGACGGGCAGCATCGAACCTTCCATTGTTGTGAGAATATTCGGTCCACGTGCAAGACCACTGTAAAAGAACAGCAAAGATAATTCTCCGCTCCATGTTTGCTTTTTCTCCATCTCCGGACATCGCATCCTTTTGCAACACCACCGCCACCTGTCGAGAATGGGCGCATCAATGTGTCGAGAATAATTCCATTTTTGCACCACTAATTACTCCGTGCACTCGGTCTCTCCTTGTGTTCAGCTATTCTCATGACTGAACCGGTCCGGTGTGGCCGGCACCACGGTTGCTGTCCTCTTGCTGTTGCATTGATGGCGATGCTACTGTCAACTCGTTCCTCTTTGGCCTCGGCATCCACCACGTACGTCAATACCGTGGACTTAGAGTCGAAAGACGCAAGGTCTTGGACTGAGCAGCATGTATAAAGTCCCGACGTCCTGCCGCTCAAGTCGAGACTTCTTCAACCTGTGGTCGTGCCCTCATCACCAACAGCTTCTGTCGCTACCTACCTGACTGTCTTTGCCTCTCCCTCTGGCATTTTCCAAAAAAAGTCCCAACCCAAATCTCAAATCCAGCAAGATGCGAAAAGAGAGTGGTACCTAAGTAAGTGATCGAAGCTTTACTAATAACACTTGATCCTTCTCAGCGGAAGATTTTCCGGATCATGCGACGGCGTCGCCTATCAGGAGCTCAAAGGTGACAAGTTTATGGCTATGTTTACTTGCAAAGATAAGAATGGCTGGGGCGGCATGGGCGAATATACTAGTCGACTTGAGTACGTCACTCCTTCTCTTTCCTTTTGCCCAGCTCCTCTTATTACTCCCATGAGCTGTTCTCGTCCACATAGCCGTGTGGGGTATGTAGCCCGCTGAGGTCTGTTTGGTCTCCTAAGGTTCGCATCTCATAGCACCGTTATCGTTGTGGATGTTATAGTCTACAAAAGCACGAGGTTTATGAGTCAGCCAGAGTTCAAGTTCGTTGGGTTTTGTTAGTTCACAGTAAAGGGCAAGGCATGCCAAACCTGTGCTCCCAGCAGATCTCGGAGCAGTGTGATACACAGAAACAGATGCAAAGGGTACATGTAGGTTTGCAAACTCACTCAGAGGAAGGATATGTTTCGTAGTACCCCCCTTTCCATTCTTGCACTGCGTATTCAATACCAATTCGGTCTGTTTCATGCCCAGATAGCCCGTGCATGATGCGCTGAAGCCGCCTCTATTTTTCATGTTGAACCCACAGGGTCAATGGTTAGCATTTGATATCACCAGCTCTTGCACAGAAACTGAGATGTACATACCCCCTCCTCCATTTAGGCACGCCCATATCATTAACGAGACAATTATCCAGGTTGAGATAGGCGGGAACCAAGGCGCCGGCGTTATTACGGCACTGGCAGTGCAAGTCTCGCGTGGGGTTTGCGCCCAACTCACAGGTATTGCATGATGCCATGAATGAGCGTTTGGGTAGGGGCCCCGGGCTGGCATTATCTTGGAGGACTAGGTCGTTGGTTTTGGGGGCAGCTGGGGCGGCGAGGACAGTAGTGGCCACGCCGCTGAGGAGGAGGGTGAGGATTGAGAGTTGCATCTTGACGGCTGGGGTTGACTCTACTGACTTTGACACTGCCGGGCTGGAGACTGGACGATGGGCTGGCTGGTCTTGTTGATGAGCTCGAGGGGGGACCGACTGGAGAAGAGATCCGGATGGCAACTTCAGAGGTGGGAGTCTTCCGGATTTATACATGTAGACGTGCCCAACCGCAAAACTTGGTGGTCATCCAGTCCCCACTTCAGTCTTTGGGGTTTTTTTCAGAGCAGATGAGAGCGTCGTCGTCGACCCAAGCATTGTCGTGCCGTCTGGTCCGGGAATTAGTCCCTGGCAGGCTGGAAACCGGGAAGGTCCCTGAAATTCGCCCCAGTAAGACCGTCTAACAAGCCGCACTAGAGTAGCTAAGTGAAGCTATTCCCATCCCGAGATTTACAAGCCAAACACATCGCTCGATTTCCCTGCATCTGGAGTTACATGGCTCAACGTCTTTTCTCTTGGAAGGATTCCTTGGAGGTAGAGAAAAACTCCGGCGGCAACTATGACTACAAGTAGCAGAGTGTAAATACTCGGTAGCTCATACTACAGTGCCCAGTTGATCATACATTCGGTATCATGAGGAGAATAGATAATTAAGGATACGGAGTTGTGGACAGTGCCGAGATTCCATCGGTCCCTGGCAAGGCTGACTTAACGGCGACCAAGTGTTGCGGCTCCCCAGGTTATCCACAACCCTGCCCATCTATGTGAACGGGCAGTAGGGAAGTTTTTAGATTGGAAAAATTCTCTTATCTGGTTTTGCTTTGGGGTTGGTGTTCGGTAGTAAAATATTGAACCTTTGTTTGTACCCCTATTTCTGCTTACGTAATGTATGGTGAAAGGACTCTAGATGCACAACAAGCTCGTCAAGGGGGACCCAAATTCCACTGTGAAAGGTCACTTTGGAATTGGCTAGCCAAGAAGAAAATCTGAGTTTCTATTAGGTTAAAAAGGCAATTTTATAAGTCGGAACTATAAAGTAGGTCCAGTTCCCGACGGTCATGTCTTCTTACTGACGAACAAAAAGGGGGCAAAAACATACAACACCAGGGATTCCCCAGTGGTCACCCACCTGAGTACTAGTCTGGCCGTCACTGGCTTATCTATGGGAGAGCGGACGGGATCCCGAGTTTTCCAGTGCGTATGGTCGTATGTGATGATGGAGACTCCGCACATGGTATATCAATGACCCACCGGGCATGTGGAGCTGGGATCTCTGGGCTCGAGCATCTTGTACGAAGCGTAAATTAGCAAGACGTGTAGTACTATGCTTGTCTTTTCCATCTTCTGGTTAGATGTCTATGTGGCTGGGCTATTAGGTGAACTTGTTGTTACTCATCATACATAGGCGGATATCTTGACATGTCGCAACATGAAGCCTTCATATCAATCTGGAGGTCTGCCAGCAAACACACGGCCGTTATGCTACTCTCCCTCTTGTATCCCAAGTACTTGTCTGCTTGTAGATTATAAATCCATGCCAATCATCTCTTCAGCTGTTGATAAATCACATCTGTCTTCTACTGTTACCACTTCGAGTCCGTCCAGTCAACTCACGCTTTCCTGATGGAGTTACATTTGCTCAACAACTGCTCATAGTTTCGGCTTCTTGTTGGTGTTTCCTCTTTTTCCAGAGAGGAACATCACCGCCTGTAACATGGTCCACAAATTCCGGGTCTGGATCAAAGAGCATGACATGGAAATGCTCGACCGAGTGGATGGACTTGATGGAGCTCCAGTTTTTGAACCAAATAACCTGTCGACACGAAATGTCAGTATCGACAACAGTCAAGTATCAGTTCGTCCAGCTTTGTCCAATCGTCCGTTTTTAACGAGACAGAAAGACCGATGACTACCCATTTCCAAGCCCTGGCCAGTCCATGCAACACCAGGATAGATACTGTATACAGGTACTCCGACATAAGGGGTCCACTGAGAATAAAAAGGGCGGCCATTTCAAAGAACCGTAAAATGAACAAAATGCTTACCTCGTCCTCCTTAGGAGCTTTCACATTCACACCGGGTACGCCTCCCGCACTGGTAAACGTCCTCCTAACAAACCCGTCCACCTGCCTTCTCACCTCAGGCTTCAGATCCCCAGTAATCTCATCATCTTCCAGCGGAAATTTAGTCCACACCACCAAATGCATAATCCGCTCGTCAATCCCATACGGCCAGTCATTCTGCAAGATCTTGACATCATTTTCTGCGTTGGCGAATAAACCCTCTTCTTCATGATTCGACGTGCCCCCCGGTGAAGAAGCCAGATCCCACCGTAACCTCTCCCTCAGTATAAAATTCTGGACACTCCCATATTCGGCTGACTGTTTGAGGTTGTAGTTATACTCGAGGTATTTTCTCAGCTGCGAAGGAACACGCTTGAACTCGTCGAGTTTGTTTTCTTGGACCCGTTTCTTGACGGTTTCCCATGAGTCGCGGGTGAATTCCTCGTCCGGGATGGTGAGTGTTTGTTTGTCTTTTTCGGTGAGGTTCAGGAGGTAAGGTGGACAAGGTGATTCCTGCACCTGGATGGGACTGACGGTGCTCTTCAAGCTGGCTGCTGGCTTTGCGGGATTGACGCTATCAGGCTGACTGGCATGAGGCATGATATTGGCAGTGTTGCCATTTGAGAGCTGCAGGGGCATGGGGTTTGTCATTGCATGTGGCTAGCAGTATCGCCAAAAGAAACTGTGAATATGACTATCTAATATCGATGTTGAGCACAACAGATATGGCGAGAACGACAGTGTTGTGATGTTAACGGGAGGCAATCACGGCGGGAAATGAGAATGATACGGATGATAAGCGGAAAGTATTAACTGGACTGTTTGCAATTGCTGGCCGGGTCGGGTTTTCTACAAAAATCCAGAACCCTGTTTTGATCCTTCCCTACCCTCCGGGTTTGCCACCCCGGCCCGGAAGGGACGACCGGGGTGCCAAGCCCCGGTCTATAGGCTTGGCGGAGCCCCCGGTAGTGGAGCGCTGTCACCATGACTTCAGGAAGACCGGTCCGGCTGATAGGACTGTCGACTGCCGCCTGCGAGCTACTACGTACACGTAATTGGGGTTTTCCGGATTCTACATAGGCTTCCGCGCCCCAGTCCGACTGAACGGGTCTCCACTGAAAAGTGGCGGTCGGATGGTGGCATGGAAGCATCATGGAAGTTTGTTCCTGCTTGAACTGCCGGGTTCCTTCACCGCTCGACTTATCCCGCGAGTTATACCGGTCTGGAAGCTTCATGGATTCACACCGCAACTCTCGCAATGTGCGTACAAGCTCGGTTAGAGTTCTTTGGCTTTTTAGAGTTCCGTGATTTTTCGGGAACCTTGTTCGTGGCCTTCATGTCTCCACATCGTCTAAACCTTGGACGAGTATATATCGAAGATGTTATCAAGATGCCTGTCGGGCCTTCAGATATATACTCTGTTCGATATTAGAGATAAATCATTGATAACGATATTGTCACGGCGAGCCGTGATAACACAAGCGATAGTGCCCTATTGCAACTGCTATATAACACACAATTCTAAGGCTGGCTTGCAGCTTAGAATTTGGCATCCTTTTTAAGGAGGTTTGGCCTAGTGGTGTGGTTCTAGATTCCCAAATCGTCACAGATATTGCCGATAACCAGTGATGGCTCGTCAAGTGTCTGGCATAAGCCCCACGTCACCAACCCCCAATCGAAAAGGGAAATGGGAGTCCGATGGAAGGATCAAAAGACAGCAAACATGTCAAGCCACTTCAGCCCTGCAGAAGCTGAATCCTTCCTCCAGGGTTAGTTGCTGCTTCTCTTTCCGGGTTCTGTCAGCCCGAGCTGCTTAAAACTGCTGCTTACCGACTTGGCATCTGAGGGGCTTTGGTGTCCCGTCTTTGCGAGAGCTCCAAAAACAGCTGAGATTGATCCCGAGTCTGAGGTAAGATCTTGATCGTATCTTAGTCTCATTTGATGTTCATGCGAAGTGGTTGTGAAAATAAGAAGCTGAATGTAGGGCTGAAGAAAATGGTCGAAAGACGTGAGAAAGTGAGATATGAAGTCCGTGGTGAGATGTCGTTGAAGAACTTGAGTGGCTGGAGGAGCGGCTCACCTTGCATGGTGAGTTGAGGGGTGGCAGGCGGTGAAGGGGTGTGTCCCACTGTGTCGTATCAAATGTAAAATACCCCGCCAAGGTACCAATGACGATGGACCTCAGTTGAAGTCCCGAAAGCCATGATAAAACATTAAAAAAAGTTTTAATGAGTTACATGTGGGTATCTGTTGCGGCTGTGCAAGAGAGATGTTGAATTACCAGCGGCAAAGGTCACACGTTGCCAAAATGAATCCACCAGGTCCAGAATAAGATGAGCTGTGTTCATTCAGAATGGGGATTTTCAGAAATTGGGAGCCCGAGTGATCAAGATGTGAGGGAAAAGGGGGAACGAGAGACAGCAAAACAATTCATCGGATGCCCCCACGTGGAAATCATCACTTACGGAACCTATTTTCCTTTCCCTTCTGTTCGGATAACAAAATGTAGAAAGCCGGTTGTGGTGGCGGCGGCTGACGCGCATTGATGGGAGGAGGCATCATCGCATTGATGATTGGGCTTGTTACAGGTTGTTCTGTGGTTGTCGAAATATCGCCATTATCGGCCGGTAACTCGACCTTCCTGGGCTCAGCGCTGTAGCTATCGACGGGATAAACTTTCCGAATCCGGTGAGATTTTGGGTTTTCATGGTTGTGACAAGGCATGCATCCAGCCAGCCGATGGATGATAATGTAGAGGCGAGCCTGATGAGAGAACTTCCGAGATGTGGAATCTTGAGCGTCTTCGATTGGAAATTTTTTGAGAGAATTACTTTTGCCATTTGACGAGAATACGACCTGAGCTCGCCTCTTGCCTCGCCCACTGGCCAGTCTCACCGTGGCCGTGCTTGCCTTCTCCGTAGACTCCCGCTGTCGTGAGGTGAAAGGCCCGACTGCAACGGAAGGAGCAAGATGGACCTGCCGGAGTGAGAGGTCGTCACTTCCGGCTCTTTGCTGCAAGTGCATGTGGAGCCCTCGTGAGTCCGCGAGGACAAACGGATGTGACTCTTTTCTTGTTCCATTATTCTAACATTCTCCGGCAGATAGGGGTCAATAGATAGGCAACGAGCCGATCATATCTCGATATCGTATCGAGCTTGACGCCCAATATTTCCCATTATTGAAGCGCCTCATTTTCCTCAAAGGAGGGTGGGTTGATTGTAATCCTCTGTTCGACGGCAATGACAGTAACACGCTACGATGGTCTCAAGAACTTTCAAGAACCAAAAGAAAATATTCTTAAAAGCTGAATGCCTCTCTGAGTCTATCCATCTACCTCCGTTTCTTAGGTGATATCAACGACCTTGCCCATCCTTCTGGGCCTGTTTTTAGCTCATGTCCCGTTGGGCTGAGCGCATTAGCTCGTCGGGTCCGCCCAGACCAAAAAGGCCCTAGCACCCGGGACAAGCTCACTTTTCCCTTTTGGAGGTCTCCCCAGGGATGGATGGGATTGGGTTGGCGATTGGCAGCAAGATCTCGCCCACTGGAAAGGATCCATTCCCGAGCAACCCAGCTGCCTGATAGTCCCCAAAGTACCTTTTCCTTCGAGATTCGACTTGGATGCCGTTTTGGGAGATCTGACAGGACCTGTGGTTTGGGCAGGAAGAACGAAGACATGCACAACGAGCCATGTCAACTGTGATCATCTTGGGGCTCTCGACTTACCGGGATACCTCTGCTAAGAAATCCGCCTATTGAAGACACTCATAATTTTGAGGACCCGTAAAGTTCTCGTCCTCTGATAAATTATTACGGGGGCTAATAATACCACGGGAGCAGCCGAGGGCTTGTTAATGACAGAAGCTCGAGCGATTTTTAATAGTGTACCCAGGTATCTCGGCTCTCTGACATGGCACAACATTTGCACATGTCTGGATACGAAGCAGTTGTTGGACATATCGACATTGGACTTGTAGAGCTTCGGAACGAACAACAAAAGGTTCCGAAACGAAATAGCTGCTCAGGATTGTTGCCGTGCAAAGAAGGAATCACGAAGAAAACAAGAGGGGCTGCTGCGGCGCCATCCGTATGGAGTCCAGCTTCTGCGGGTTGGCGGCCAAAAGGTGCCCCCTACCCCTGTCCAGGATGTCCAGTTCATGACGCCACAGTTGGGAGCTGAGCTGGAAGGGGCCTGGGTACTTGGCGCGCTAACAATTTCCACCCACTTCCGTTGAGCTCATCAATGAGACGGGCTCAAGGGCAGCGATAAAAGCATTCAAGAACCAGGTCTTCCCGGCCCAGCCTGTCTCGTCCCTACTCTTCGTGAACTCTCCGCCGTATCGGTCTCTCGCCTCTCTCGAAGCATCGCTCAGACCTCATCACCTCGATTTCGACTCGGTTGATGTCATAGAATGTGAGTTTTGGAGAACATCCCTCCTTTCCTTTTAGGTTACCCTAGCTTGCCCGCTACCAAGAACCCGGATGGAATGTTTGGAAGCTGCCCCTCACTTGCCCGGTCCGTCGCGTACCTGAACTCTACCTCAACCCCTCATCCTGGGGTCAAATTCTGGTGACGCTTGGATGTCATGACGGCCAGAAGCTCGAAGAGTCGAGACGCTGCCCGGTTTGCCATAATGTGATGGATGGTTCGACAGTTGCGCTCTCCTGGTTCGAAAGTTCCACCCCAGGAGCTGGTTGATACCCGGGTGGGCAGCAATCAGGGGCCGTCATTACAAGTTAATCTGCGGGCAGTGGGCCTCGAAAACCTGAAGCTGGGATCAGAACTGGAGGAGGCAATTGCAAGTGACCAACAAAGTGGCAGTCAAATCAGTCTCCATTCTCCAGTCTTTGAGGCACCTCCTGCATTACTCTGCACTAGTCCCCTCCTCCTTGAACGTTCCGAGACTCCAGCCGGGCAGGCTCCAGCAGCCAACTTTGAACCTGCTGTCATAAAGCCAGAAGCTTCCCACTTTTGTTATTACGTCAATTCCGTCGGCTAACTCGTCCCGCCTTCGATAATAGTTTGCCATCTTCCTCAACCGATTTCCCAAACTTCGACATTTTCACCATTTCCCACTCGCTCAAATAAAACTCAGACACAAGCACGAATCACACGAACAAAATGGCGGGTATCATCAAGAGCGCGCTTCCCACCCACCTCAAGCCCAACAACGGCGACGAGGCTGAGTTTACCAAGAGGCACCATGGCAAGACTAGATCTCACATGGTCAGTTTTTCTTCTGCTCCCCTTCCCTCCTTCATCTTCCGTGAGACACGCATCCTTTCTGTGGCGGCCGATGCGGGTGAATGCAGGTAGCCACTGATGGTCCGAGGCATTGGTTGGCGGTCGTCTTCTTGCAAGCGTGCTCCTGCCAAGTCAACGGGACAAAGAAACAGTGGGCACATGGCTTTTTCTCCGGGGACGGGGTGTCGCAAAACAAGCGGACCAATGACCAATGACCAGCTGCCGGTGTTGGGATTTCGATCCCAGCAGCAAGGGAGAGAGCTCATTTCGGCATCATGTGGGGCTCTGGGGAACGAGGAGATTCAACGTGAACACATCCGCCGGAAGCATGATGATTTTCGGATCCCTTCCTGGGTCAATCTGAAAAGGTCGCCGAGGCCCCAGAGATGCACACACGCTCCTTCTTACTCCTGGCCTAGCCCAGTGTCGAATGCGACTCGTACTGCCAAACCACCTGCAAAATGGCGCCTCATCAGCGACTTAGCCATCTCTTTGACGATGTTGATGCTCCCCCTCTGCGGCGTCCCGAGGTCCAACATGACGTCAGGCTAACTTTTGTGGTTGATGTAGGCCTTTGAGAACACTTCGACAAACATTGCCGCCGCCCAGATGCGCAATGCCCTCACACAGCTCTCCGAGACGGTCAAAGACCCCAAGAAGAAGGAGCTGTTCGAGACCGAGATGGACAACTTCTTTTCGCTTTTCCGGAGATATCTAAATGACAAGGCCAAGGGCAACGAGGTGTAAGTGTGGATTTTGTTTGGGATTCATGCTTGGATTAAGCTTGGTGCTGACTTGGTTTCAACAGCTCATGGGACCGTATTGCCCCCCCTGCCGCTGGCCAGGTCGTTGACTACGATTCCCTCTCCAATTCCGAGTCTGTCGGATTCCTCAACAAGCTTGCCGTGCTGAAGCTGAACGGTGGTCTCGGAACCTCTATGGGCTGTGTTGGCCCCAAGTCGGTCATCGAGGTCCGTGATGGCATGTCTTTCTTGGACATGTCGGTCCGCCAGGTTGAGCACCTCAACCGTACCTATGGCTCCAACGTGCCCATCATCCTGATGAACTCGTTCAACACGGATGAAGACACGGCTGCCATCATCAAGAAGTACGAGGGCCACAACGTGGACATTCTCACCTTCAACCAGTCCCGGTATCCCAGAATCTTCAAGGACTCGCTCCTTCCTGTCCCCAAGTCGTTCGACTCTCAGCTCCACGACTGGTACCCTCCCGGACACGGTGACGTTTTCGAGTCTCTTTACAACTCTGGCATTCTCGAGAAGCTCATCGATCGCGGCATTGAGATCATCTTCCTTTCCAACGCCGACAACCTCGGCGCCGTTGTCGATCTCCGCATCCTCCAGCACATGGTGGAGAGCGATGCTGAGTACATCATGGAGCTCACCAACAAGACCAAGGCTGATGTGAAGGGTGGTACCATCATTGATTACGAGGGCTCTGTTCGTCTTTTGGAAATCGCCCAGGTGCCCAAGGAGCACGTGAACGAGTTCAAGTCGATCAAGAAGTTCAAGTACTTCAACACCAACAACATCTGGATGAACGTCAAGGCCATCAAGCGTGTTGTCGAGAACGACGAGCTCGAGATGGAGATCATCCCCAACGGAAAGACCATCCCTGGCGACAAGAAGGGAGAGTCTGACATTAGCATTCTGCAGCTCGAGACCGCTGTCGGTGCCGCTATCAAGCACTTCAAGAACGCCCACGGTGTTAATGTGCCACGTCGTCGTTTCTTGCCCGTCAAGACGTGCTCTGATCTCATGCTGGTCAAGTCGGATCTCTACACAGTCAAGCACGGCCAGCTCCAAATGAGCACGGCCCGCTTCGGCGATGCGCCCCTCATCAAGCTCGGTGGCGACTTCAAGAAGGTATCCGACTTCCAGAAGCGGATTCCCAGCATTCCCAAGATCATTGAGCTTGACCATCTCACCATCACCGGTGCGGTCAACTTGGGTCGCGGTGTCACTCTCAAGGGCACCGTCATTATCGTAGCGACCGAGGGTCAGACCATTGACATCCCGCCTGGATCCATCCTCGAGAACGTTGTTGTCCAAGGCAGCTTGCGCCTGCTTGAACATTAGAACTAAGCGACGGACTTTTAAATTTTGATTCTGCACAAAAATGGGGTTAACGGGTATGGGATAAGCCGGTGCGCAGGAGCGATTTGCATATGGGATGTGCTTTGCTGCTTTGGCATGTCGGCGGCGCGTGGCTTGATTGCCTGACCAAGGCTAGGATTTATTGGTTGCCATGTGTCCGTGGCTTTGGTCCTTGAAATCGAAAATCTTGTTCGCGACGCCTGGCCCGGCAACCATTTGTTCGGCTGCTCGGTCGGCAGCGATTTTGGTTTTATAATACATACCTGAGCTCACTTCTTTTATATGGTTTTAATACAGAGATCTGATGATTAGCGCAAATAGACGGACTTTTGGGGTCTCTTGTTCATTTCATCCCACGCATGCTCGCGCAGCAAAGTTATTCAACAAACTCATCGAAGTGGGAATATTCAGCCTTACGACCAAGTGAACTGATCATGCTTGTTTGAATAGGGACGGTAAGCCTGGCTTGAGAAAGTCACATTGAGTATTTTGTAAAGATGTTATTTTCGTGACATCTCACCGTCGGTGTTTTCCAGGTTAGGAGGCTGTGGTGTGATGTATGAATGCATGAACATGAAGACAAAGAAAACCGAAACGTGAAACTTGGCCATCAAGAAGGAGCTGACTGAATCTTGGCCGACCTCCTGGACTGGAACCTGGCTTCGATTGGATGGACAGTTACTTCTTCGGATATGAGGGTACCAAGTTGAGTTGGATCATCACTATTTTGCAGGTTTTGTACATATAAAACGTAAAGGCGCAAAGATGCCCGTCGATTTGGTTCGAATCTTTGGAGAAATCCTCCCAGACTCTAGAGCTCTATGATATGGTCCTTCATTACACTGTGCCTCATTCGGTACTTGGCCTCTTCCCTTCCCACCCGAACCAAGTTACCCGTTGCCCTGCGTTTCTCTAAAGACTTTCCTTCCGCTTTCATGACCTATCATTCTGCGTTTCTGTTTCTAGACGCATATCCGAACCTGTCCTAAAGGTCAGTCCGACGCAGCATAAAGAAATCCGAATTCTTCACAAATTGGACCAGACCGAGGTTAGAAATAATGCCCATCGCTCGATGGCATTTTGTGAACGAAGAAGGGATATTGAGAGGCAGGGCAAACTGTAGCAAGCGCATCGTCGTTATCAGCGGGCGATTCGACTGGGTGACAGCATATCAAAGTGCTCGAACACCTGGGTGAGCCCAGTCGATTCGCCCATCTAACGCGGCGACCCACCAGACACTTCCGGTCTGCCCGGAGCGGGGAAGGCAGAGCCGCTGCGGATCTCGACGACGGGGTACTCGGCCAGCGGGGTGGCGGTGGGCTTCTCCATGCGGACGTGGACGAGCCACTGGCAGGCGTGCTCGTCGGAGCGGTATTTGGTCAGGATGCAGTCTGCCAGATGGGCACCCAGGGCCTCGAGGGTTTCGAAACCCGAGGATTCGAGAGTCTAGATTACCCTTGTTAGTAGCTGATAGCCAATCTAAAACAGCAAGCTTGGTGACTTACATTGACCACCAGGGACTCGATATCAGCGTAGATATCTTCGTCTTCTGTCTGGGAAAATCGGTCGATGGTGACGGTCGTGTTGACCAACTGCTTGCTGGCTCTCTCGTGGGGGTGGATCCCAATCAAGGTCGGGATACGAAGTCTGTTGATGGCCAATGAGACTCCATACTTTTCAGCGATGGGAGTCGATCCATGACCTGAGGTGAAAGTCGAGCTTGCCGTGAGACTCACACCCTCGCCCAGCAGCGATGCCTTGGGCAGATGCACCGCCACAGAGAGGAAGCGAACCCGGGCGAGCTGGGCAGGTGTGAGAAGCGGCTGGTGGAGAAGAAACACAGGCGGAGGCTGGGACGAGTTGATATGCTGGCCCGTGATGCCGGCCCAGATCCTGTCCATAACCTGGCGTAGCGAG
Source organism: Rhypophila decipiens (assembly GCA_033297075.1). Lineage (NCBI taxonomy): Eukaryota > Fungi > Ascomycota > Sordariomycetes > Sordariales > Naviculisporaceae > Rhypophila > Rhypophila decipiens. The sequence continues at coordinate 483,306 of MU858045.1, read as the reverse complement.
ACCGGCGGGGAGTCGACTTTGTTAGTGGAGAAGGAGGCCAAGCTGTCGAGGATGGCCTGGCCAAATTTGCCGTAGTGGACCGTGTCGTTTCCGAGACGGTCGTCGGTAGCTACGTCGTCGAACGGCGAGGCAAAGGAGAGCTCGGCGGATATTGAGATGGGCTGGAGCCGGTTGGGGCGACCCCATGCGTCTGAGGCGGCGAGGATGGTTGCCGTGAGGTTGTGGACCTGGACGATGGCAAACGGCTCACCGGCCGAGCTCCGGACCGCCCAGGAGCTGGCGAGCTCTGGGGTTGAAGGGCTCATTTTGGCTTCCTTCTGGGTTGCAAACTTTGAGTAATTCCCGCGTTTGCACCTGCCGTCCTGCTCCCGAGGTAGAGGTTCCAAATCCTACCTTGACTTGACAGTTGGTTCGAAAACGAATGTCAAAAAGTCAGGCGTGGTTATCGTCGGATTCGGACTCTGGACCTTGAAGGTGCAGTTGCAATGCAACGCGGTCGGCTCGTCGCGGAACCTGCCGACTCGAGAGTGGGAGGATGAGGAAAGTGATGAAAGGGGAAAGTGTGATGTGATGCTGGAAAGTTGGCAAACACTTTGTCACCCAACGCCGACGCACAAAGTGGAGTACGGCACCAGAATGAGTGGCGGAAGTGCCGAGTGAGCAATTGACTTCCGATTACATGCGGACAGTTGATGTCATTGACCGGTTTACTGCTTGCCTAAAATCTTATCTCATACAGATGAATTTGATATTTGTGTGTTTGGTTGGATTTTGGTGGGAACAAAGTTGAATGCCTCCAGAAGCCCATTGTAACTGCTCCGTATACTGAGGAATAACCAACCCTAAGAAAATGAAAAAAATATAGCAGTTCATTCAAGGATGGAAATGTCCAAATATAGAGACATTTTTGACCTTCTCTTGAATGATGTTAGTTGAAGAATTTAATCTCATTGTTCGAAGCCAAGGTTTTATATCGAATCCTAATGAGTAATGATATTACGAGATGCGGCTCTATCCCAACAGGAATTATTTTATTACATGATAACGCTGTTGCGTTACAACAACGCCGAAGAAAAGGTAACTTGAAATACCCCTTTCGCTATTGGAATAAGGCTGATTCTCAGAACCTCGATGCGTTTCTGGGAATCCTGTCGTGAACTGATCCTAAGGCTTACAAACAAGGGTTTCCCTTGAGCCCTTCTTTCGTAAGATTCTTTCAGGCTTCACCTCGAATACCATGCCACGTTTATCTGTTCATTTCTGCAAAGACATACGTGAGTCAATGATAGCCTCACTCACCGGCCACTTATATCCTTCACCCTACTGACTTCTTCACACCCAAGCCGTTCTCACAGACAGGCCATCAAACCTGTGTCATTCTGCGTCTTTTATCATCTCCTGGTTCCACCTGACCAGCCAACTAGCTCGACCTTGAACGCTCATGGACTTTGCTCGTAATTCGTCATTCCAACAGCCTCGAAAAGGGGAATGTGTATAAGTCTCAGGGACCAAATTGATACCTAGTCGACTACATCCAAGCCCTTGTCAATAGTAGTTCCAAATAGGCTCTGTCAGTTCCTTTCCGTCCTCCAACTCGCCTCATGGTGAGATAATAATAAAGGTGATGGATATTGACGTGATACGACAGCAAGAAAGCCCCGAGAAAAGAGAGAAATAAATCCAAAATAATTTACTTGAGAATCTCATCCGTTGCTGTGTTTCACTTCACAGCTTAACCCAAGGGTCTCATGTGCGTCTTCAACTTTGTGCAAAGTTCTTGGGCTTCCCATCAACTGCCACACCTCATCCACATGGCGCCATGCAGACCATCACCAGTGACCAGACAGGACCCTATCGGTATCACTGGACGGAAGAAGAGGAGTCTCCTTCTCGGTATGGGACGGAATCGTGCATGAAGCTACCGCAGGTTATGCAGTAGTCGCCAGCCAGTAGGGAGAAGAGTGGCGTCAGATTGAGTTGAAAGGTGAGTGAGGGCTCCAATCCCATTCAGACAGACCTGTTATCTCGACCATATCGATGACATCTCAGTCTGCACCAATGGGATATATAACGGGAGATGAAAGAGATCAACAATGCTCCTTACCTAACCGAGGCCATATGAGAGGCCCGTATTTTGGTGAGAAGAGAAAAGAAAAGAAGGCGAAAAAGGCAAGACTGCCGTACATATCCCCTGACACGTGTAAAAGAGAGAGTCGACAGGACAAATGAATACTCCAGGCAGATCCAGATTCATCATCAACTGAAGTCGCTCAAGAATATCTGTGGAATATTCCAAAGAGATCTTTTTCGCATGTCTGTCTGCCTTGTAATATCTTGTATCATCCGAATGTCTTGGTGTTTTGGCTCGTGTAGCCACGGGAAATATTACCAAGAAGTCTTCGCCGTAGCGCCGCAGTAGGCCAGCGGCCGCCTCATTCGTATCGTGGGTAACATGACGACGGAGAATTGAGCGGTGTAAGGAAATGAAGCCAAAACTTGAAATGTGCGACATGACTTGACCTGAGGATGGGAAGGGGCAGCCAACCATGGGTCTTGCCGTCGTTACACTAGTTCGTTCTATCGATGAACAAGTGAGCTGGAAGGCACCCCCAGAGCATCTATATCGCAAGAGAAGGAGCTGGGTGCTGCGCTGATCGAGACCACCCCTGCGCCCACTGACCTGCCTGTGCTGCCAAAAGGTGTGGGGTTTTTGGCCAAGCTGATCCTTCCGTTGCCCAGCGAGGAGCCAGGGTGATTCGCGGGAGCTTTTGTCGCCAGCGGGGGTCATTTCCACCGAAACAGTGAAGCTGGGACGAAAAGGCCCCGCCACAGAACCCTGAACGGGACGGGATTGGCAGCGGGAAAGCGACTGTAACAACAGTGGCGCTACGCCGTCAGCCCTTTTCGACTCTCAGCAGAGTGCAGCGGAGCAAACAGAGAGGAGCTGAGGGAAGCACCAGCCTCCTCTAAACATCAACAACATAAACACCAAAATCAAAGACTCTCGATAAGCGCATGCGCAACAATTATACCCAAATTCAAGAGAAACCACACCACTACCTACCAACCAATGAATATACCGTAGTGGTCAACAAGCGCAGCGCAGCATTTCCACAATGATGCGAGAGCCCGCCCGTCGGCGGAGCCCCGAGAGCTCGAGAAGGCGACGCGCCGACCGCCGACATTCCAGAGAGCAGCTCGCGGCCGCCGCCGTCGCCCAAGCTCACTACCCACCCCAACAGCACCCCCCGATGCATTCCCAACCCTCCCGCGAGTCCATCCGATCCCGGGCCGATTCCAGCACCTCGTCCTCGTCATCGACCTCGTCTTCCCTCCTCAACATCTCGCGTAAGAAGCGGTTCGGGTTCCGCTCCTTTTTTGCGTCTTCCTCCACCAAAAAGGTGCGCAAACGCCGCTCGTTCAGGAACAAGAACGCTTCCTCTTCTTCGGTGGACAGTGACTTGGCCTATGGAAAAGGCTACATCTCCAAGGAAGCAGTCAACTACAGAGACGCGCCACATCAACCCCACCACCAGCCTCAACAGCTACAACAACAACAACAACAACAATACCCCCAGTTGGGCTATAACCAGCAGTACCCCCAGCATACCCAGCAGCAGTACCCTCCCCAGCATGGACCAGAACCTCTGTTTGGCCCGGATGGCCGGCCCTTGCTCAAGCGCGCCCAGACAGACGAGGAAATCATTGCCCTGGGCCGCAAGCTTTCTGATCTGGCCAAGGCAGAAAATATGCGGGATCTCCAGCGGCAAGGTAAGACACGCCCGTCTCGGCTGGTAGGCGCTGCGACTGCGGTCGCCGGGTTCCGCCAGTCGCGCACCAACGTCAACCAGCTCGATCGTGGCATTGGTTCGTCCAGACCGGGTGATGATTCCGACTGGGAGTCGGCTTCGGACGACGACGACGATTCGAGTTCATCCGATAATTATGACCCTGGCCTAGCCTATGGCTCGACGCCCCAATTTTCGAGCACTTACTTGCCTGCTGCCGCAGCTGTTGTCCCGGCAGCGATGGCAGCCGCAGCTTTTGCGCCGAGTATCATGTCGGAGCGTCCCCCGGAGGCTATTCGGCCTCCAGACCGGAAGAGTTCGGCCGTGGACCCGGCCTTGTTTGGACCGGTCAACTCGCTGCGTGGGTATATCAATACCCCATGTGGCTACCGACCGGGCGAGTATGCCCGGTCATCAACCTTCCCTGGCGTTGGAACCCAGCTGCCGCATCGGATCGAAGAGCCCACGCGCCATACGGACAGCGCGTCAATGGAGGCACAACGGCCGATGCAAACTGTCTATCCCGTTGCTACCTCTGACCCAACTCGTTTCGATGCCAGCGCGTCGGTTGTTTCTGGGCCTGGGCCCGGCGCGTCTGGATCTTATGGCCGACCAGATCCGGTGCCCATTCAGGCGCCTAAGCCGAGAGTGCCCGTTTCAACGCGTGTACTGGAAGAGCAGCGCATGGAAGCAGAGCGTGCTGCAGCGCGCCATGCTAGAAAACCCTCAGATGGATCCAGCAGTTTTGTTGATACCGCGACTGTTCTTGGAGCTGGTGCGGCAATTGCAGGGGCTGCTGCCGTGCTGGGATCGAGAGATAAGCGCGGTGACAAGTATGATGATGATAAATATGATGACCGACGGCGTGAGGGCAAGAATTGGGATGATACCAGGTACGATGAACGGCGTTATGACGGTAAGTACGACGACAAACGCTACGACAAATATGACGACAAGCGAAGCGATAGACGGGTGGTGGAGGATTACTCACGGCCTATTGCTGCTGTTCCTGAGGTTCGCGGAAGAGTGGTGGCTGAGGAACAGCCACCCAAGGATAAATATCGATCGTCACGGCAGGAGGATGATTATCGCGACAGCAAAGGGGAGCGGTATTCTCGCCCTTCGCGGGAAGCTGATTCCAAGTCTGCTGCTGGAACTGCGGCCGCTATTGCGTTGGGCACGGCGGCTGTAGGCGCTGCCGTGTTGGCTTCTTCTTCTGATCGCGGCGGCAAGTCTGAGGACAAGGACTCGCGCGATTATATTGAGAGGGAGAAACGCCGTCTCTTGGAGCAGTACGAGGAGCGCGAGAAACGCGAGCGTCGTGACAAAGACGAACTACGTGACGTCAAGCGCGACGACGACCGCGATCGGGACGATAGAAGACGATCCAAGCGCGACAATGTCAAAATTATTGATGACCGAACTAGCACCCGCGAGGCCACCACTAAACCTGATGAGCCAATATCGGATGAAAAGCGGTCCAATGTTTCATCCCTTATTGCGGCTGACCCGCGCGAGGAGAAGAAGAAGGCTGATCGTGAGGCGCGCAGGAAGCAGCAGGCTGAGACTCGTCGTATGCTGGCCGAGATCCAGAAAGAGCTGGAACGCGAGAGGGAGCGGGCCAAGAAGATTGCTGAGGAAAAGGGCGAGATCTTGCCCGGTACTGCTCCGCGGTCTGTGGTGGCGGGTGCTTCTTCTAAAGATGCTGCTACGACGCCGGGTGGTCATGTTGATCCCTTCCAGTTCCAGGTGCCTGACGATGCCTTCCAGACGCCGACTTATGCTACCCCCAAGAGGGTCATGACTCCGCCTGACGTTGATAAGACTAGAGGCGAGGCTGAGCACAAGCCCGAGGTTGTTCTTGTCGATCGCGAGCCTGATTTCTCCCGTCCTGAAGACCGTGGTCGCGAGCGGTTGAGTCGACGGGACGAGTTTGAGCAGGAACAACGTCGCGGTTCTTCGCGACAAGGCTCACGGAATCGATCGCCCTCGTGCAGACCCGAGATTGTCACGGCCGAGCCTCGAGACTTTGACGAGCCGGCTGAGCGCTCTCGGAAACGTGATAGCGAACCTGTTCCTGATCCTATCCAGGAGGAAGCCAACAGACGATATCGCGAGGAAGTGAAAGAGAGGATGCGTTCTCGCAGTGCGTCGCCCTCTGGGTCTGTTGTCGACAAGTACCAGGATGACAGCGTCACGCCGGTCAAGGTGCCCTCTACGCCGCCCGAGATGCACCGGGCTGCGAAGAACAAGTACGCAGAACCCAATGCAGATGTCAGGATCGATAATGTCATCTTGCCGAGGGACCTCCCCAAGTTTAGCGCGCCTCCGCCTACCCCGGGATTCCCTAATATGGTGCCTATCTTCAAGTCACGGGATCCGTCGTGCGAGAGGGAACGACCGATGCTTAATCTTGTGCTGCCTACACCCAAGTCGACGCCTAGTCCTGAGAAGCAGATGGCAAAGCAGAGGTCTTCTGAGCCGGCGACCAAAGACAGGGATGAGACTTCTTCGTCGAGAAAGGCTGAAATTGTTGATGTATCACCTCCTGACGAGCCGTTTTCTGCTGCTGGGTCCAAGTCTGTTAGCTGGGGCGAGAATGATACCAAGCATTACGACGCTGGTAGCTCTCCCGAGCCAGAGTCAGACCGGTCCCGCGTGGGCCAGATCGCGGGACAGATGCCCGAGGAGAAGCCCAAATTCCCGCTCAAGAAGAAGAATAGTCCCATGTGGGGGGCTATTGCTGCTGCTTTGGCCGCCAGGGCTGCTGCCGCTGCTGCTGGGGATAAGGATAAGGACGAGAAGAAAGATGAGGGCGCTGCTGAGAAGAAGACTGAAGACGACAAGCCTCGATCGGTCATTGCTGCTGAACCCGAGGCACAGCCCACCAAAGCTGAAGAACAGTCTTCTCGAGATGTACCGTCCTCTGAGGTCTCTGCTCGTTCGAGATCGACCCTGTCAGAGATCCCAGACCACCATCTGGAAGATGCGCCCCCTCCACCGGTGGGACCGAAACCGCCCAGTCCGTCCATCACGTCATCTACCCCAATGCCAGGTGGATTCGGCGACGACATCGATTTCACGGCCCATGTGGCGGCAGGTCTGCAAAGTTCGGGGTTCGACCCTAATATCGTGATTGACGATGCTGCCTTTCGCAGACGAGATTCTCCGCCGACGGGGTATCAAAAGCCCCATGTTGTGACAGCCGAGTCTGACCTCGCTGCTGATGCCGATGAGTGGGACTCGCCTACAAAGTCGCCGTCTGGCAGACGGAGGAGGGCTAAGAAGGGCAGTGGAAGTCCGGATTCTTGGGAGAAAATGTCTGAGCCTTCTTCCCAGTCACAAAGGGAGATTGATCCTGAGAGTGGAAGTAAGCGACAGAGCTCGGACTCGTGGGATACCTTTGCTACCAAATCTGTTGGCGGCGAGTCGGAGGCTGTGCTTGTTTCTGTGCCCGAGTCACAGTCACAGTCGCAGTCGCAGTCGCAGAGGAGTGCTGTGGAGGATATTCCTGCTCCTGCGCCTCCTGTCGAGGAAGCTGCCCCGGAGACAGCTGCTGCCGAAGATGAATGGGCTGCTCCGTCTTCCAACAAGAAGAAAAAAAAGAAGGGTAAAAAGGGCAAGCAGCAGGAAGAGACTAGCCAGAGTCCGGCTTGGTTTGATGCCGAAGAGGATGTTCCTGAAAAGGCAGAAGAGGAGAAGGCCTCTGTTCCCGTGGACGGATTCCAAGATGTGGTGGATTCTTCGCCCGCGACGCCTAAAAAGTCCAAGAAAAAGTCCAAGCGCGACTCGACTGGCGGTGATGATGAGTCTACCAGAGAGGTGACTTATTCGACGCCGTCTTCTGAAGTCTCTGTTGCTACGTCAGCCTCGGGGAAAAAGAGCAAAAAGGATCGGCGCCAGAGCAGGGATGATTGGGATATACCCGAGCAAGACGAACCTCCCGATCGACCCGGTGAAGATGAGTTCAAGTTTGCCGACCGGGATATCAGCTCGGTCGTGTCCGACCCCATCAGCAAAAGGGCGGGCGATGACGACTTTGACTCCAAGAGCGTGGTTTCTCTCCCTGGCGGTGTGTCTAGTCGAAAGAGGCGAGCCAATGGTCGGAAGAACGACATTGACATCGACTTTGGCCCGACAAACGGAAACGGGACAAGCAAGCACGATGACGACAAAGAGGAGAATTCTTTTTTAGCTAATGCCGACACCTTTGGCGCAGGTGTCGGCTTGATGGGCACCGCCGCTCTCGCTGCTGCTGCCATGGTCGCTGCCATGGGGAGCGAGGAGAAGGAGGACGAGGTGTCTCGCAGTTTCAATGCCACCCAGTTTGGCCCCTCTACTGGTGATTTAAAAGAGGGACAACAATTGCCGTTGGAGGCTGGTAGACGGTTGAGTGATGAGGATATTACCAGATTGTTTATTCAGGACCAGGCTCAGGCTCAGGCTCAGGCTCAACAGCTGCCTGACGAGCGACCACAAGGGCGAGAGAGAAGTATAAGCTACGGCTCGCAAATCGTCGACCCGGAGGTGGTGGTTCAGCGGGTAATTAAACCGGCGATTGATCCTACATGGGGGGACCTTCTACCTCTCCCTCCCAGCGTGCCGCCTTCGCCTTCGCCGGATAGGGACCATCATCATAGCCACGGCGAATTTGCGTGGGAACAGCAGGGTCAGGGGATCGAAGACGAGCTGATGGCACTTCCTGCCCTGCCCGACAGTCGCCCTGCTACCCCGCCCGAGGAACAACGTCCTGCCGTGATGTGGGAGCGGGAGCGTGGCCATGCGCGCAAGAAATCTGCCCACGAGACACCCGTCAAAACGCCCAAGACTCCGAGTCAGACTGCTGTGCCTTTGACGTTTCGATTAGGCGGGAAGTCGTCTGTTCCGTCGAGCCCGGCGTATGGGTACCATGGTCATGTGAGAAGGGGGTCAGTCCCGGGGACGCCTACCGCCGCCGCTTTTAATACTACCGGGTCGCCAGTCGCAGGGCCATCTGACGTCTCAAGCAGCCCAGCACCAGCACCGTTTGTACTAAGCGGTGTCCCGCCCACCACGCCAAAGAGGGTGTCCAGGCCTACCTCGTGGGATAGCAGCCGTGAGATCAAGCCGCTGTATCTGATTGAGAAGGCGAGTTCGTCTTCCTTGGGGGCAGAGTTTTATGCTGCCCCCGAGGCGGGGAAACTACCTGCGCTGCCGGATAGTGAGCCGCCGAGCGAGGCTGCTAGTGTGGTGCATGAGAGTCCTGGTTCGACGAGGTCGTCGTCCTTGTCGTTGGATGATGAGTTCCATGATGCTACGAGTGTGGTGCAGGAGTCCCCTGGTTCGAGGTCCTTGGCTGAGTTTCAGGATGCTGCTGGGGATGGTTATCTGGGTAGGGATATGCCTGGGCAGGAGGAGGAGGAGATGGGTGCAGAGAGGGTTATTTTGGGGAGTGGAGAGACGACGCCTCGCGCTGATACTAGGAGGGATGTTGAGGCTGGTATGGGTGGTGGTGGGATGGAGCAGGCGATGGCGCTCCAGAGGGCTATGGAGGGGGTTGTTCGGGATCGGGAGGAGGCGCATCCGGAGCAGCGAGAGGAGGTTGCTGTTGTTACTGCGAGTCCGTTGTTGCCGTCGCCTATGGAGCTGGAATTGTTGCCGCCGCTTCCTGAAAGTCGAGGGGCTTCGCCTGTTCAGGTTGGTGGGATTGGGCATGTCCCACCACCGCCGCTTGAGACTGTCGAACAGGTTGAGGCTAAGGCGGTGCCTGAGGTTGAGATGGATGTTGAAGCTACCCCTCCTGCTGCTTCGAGGGCTGTTGAGACTGATCTCGAGACGACGCCTGTTGCTGCTTCTGTTTCTATGAGGGAGATTACTGAGGCTGAGACGACTCCGGTTGCTCCTACTATTGCCGCCAGGGAGATCATCGAGGACGAGAGTTCAGTCAAGCCTCTTGTCGAGGACCTCCCAATCACCGTCCCTGAGGTTGAAGCCGACAAGGAAAAGGCCATTGAGTCTGACACGGTTGCACTGGAGACTCAAGCCAAAGATTTCGCACCAGTTGTGTCTCCTGAACTCGGCAAAGAAGACACGCTGTATGATCCTGCCAGCGCGGCTGTCGAGCATGACAAAGAGGAGGCCGTCACCCAATTGCAGCCTGATCTTGCCCAGCAAGAGACCATGCAAGATTCTACAACTGCCTCACCGATCAAAGTCGAGGAAACTGCTGAGCCTGCATTGATCAAGGAAGAGCCTGTTCATGATTCTGCGATCGCCTCGGAGGCCAAAGTCGAGGAAATCACTGAGCCTGAATTGATCAAGGAACAGCTCACTCATGATCCTACGACGGCTTTGGATGCTATGGGCCAGGAAGCAACTCACCCTGGGCTCATCAAGGAAACCACTGTCCCAGAGCCTGCGCCAGTTTTGGATTCTCTGGAGAAGGACTTTGGCTCTCTCCAACTCACCGAGGAAGAAATCCAAGAAATCCTTCGTGATCCTACGCCCGTAGTCTATGTCAAAGGCAAGGAGGTGGCAAATCCTGACCTCACCGCAGAAGATGTCATCTTCATCCCCGCGCCTGCTTCTGCTGCCCAGGACAAGGACCTTGCTCCAGTGGCACCCCGCAAAGTCGCCCCGGAAGATGTCGCCCATGATTCTACGCCCGTAGTGGACACCAAAGATAAGCAGATTGCACTTCCTGACCTCGGTCACGAAGAAACCCTCGTCGCCAAAGACAATCTAGACGTGGAGAGCAAAAAGTCAACCATCGTGGCCGCAGGAGCCGCAGCGGGCGGTATCCTCGCAGCTGTCATGCTTCAGGACCAGACAGCCCCCCAAATCAACATCCAGGAGCTCGCCGAAGATGACAGAGAGACACTCAAGCAAAGATCCCATGACAAGGGCAAAGATGTCGATGCAGTAGATGATTTCTACGATGGCGCGTCTACCATTGCCGCCTCGGAAGCACCTACCAGCTTGTTTTACGGGTCTACTCTGCTGGGACATGACGAGGACGACGGTGGCTTTAAGGTACCTCACCGCTTCTCGGGTGTCAAGTACTGGCATGAGCACGATAGTCCGCCGCAACAGCGAACCTCGCGGGATATTTCGTCTTCTGAGATGGTCTCTGCCGTCCCTTTCAGACCTACCGAGGAGGCTATTCAGCAGAGAGATTTTGCCGGCGAAGACGAGCTGGCTTTACCGAGCACATCCAAAAAGTCGTCCAAAAAGTCTAAGGGCAAGAAGAGCCGCAAGGAGGTTTCCTGGGAGGTCGAGGCTGAGGAGGAGCCAAGCAAGCAACTTCCCAGGCCCTCGACGTCTGTCTCACCCGAGGATACCCCGTTCTACACACCGCTCGAGGCGCAAACTCCAGTCCCTGCCGAACCTGCCCAGGAAGATGATTTCCTCGCCACTACCAAGAAGAGCAAAAAGAACAAGTCCAAAAAGTTCAAGGTCGACGAAGAGGTTGTCGAGTCGACGGATGCACAGTCTCCTGTGCAGGAAAGTGGACCTCTCGACGCTGGTGCCAAAAAGGGAAAGAAAAAGGCCAAGAAGCTCGACGCTAGCTGGGAGCCTGACAGCGCGTCTCAGACGCCCGAAAGTGGCTCCTCCGTCGCCCCCATCTCTGAACAAACGACAACAGCAGAGGTGGTGCCACGCGACATTGGTCCGACGAGCAGCGGTGAGACGACTACTCTGGAGGGATCCACCGTCGCGGAGCCTGTTACCGCCGCTCCTGCAGCGGCAGCGGCAGACACGGACATTTCACGAGACAAGGGCAAGGATGAGCCGCCGCCCAAGCCTGCTGCCAAAAAGAAAGGAGGCTTCATGTCGATGCTCCCTGGTATTGCTGGACTTGGAGCGGTGGGATCGCTCTGGGGACTGGGAGCTTCTTCTTCTTCAACCAAGCCCGCAGCAGCAGCAGCAGCTTCTTCATCTTCTGATGTCAAACAATTGAAAAAGACCAAGAAGAAGAAGCAAAAGGAAGAAAGCCAAGCGGCGGCGGGTAAAGACCAAGTGGGGGCTGGTGCAGTAGCCGCAAGGGAGCTGCATGAACCCACCACTGGCCGGGACAAATCAGGACCAGCCACAACAACAACAGCTGGGGAACTGCTGCCCAACGACGACGGGGCACCGGTAGCCTCCCCATTGTTGGACAATTTGGGCGAGTACGACGAGAGAGGGATTGGCGACTTGGAGACGCCAATTGAGAGCAGCACCACTCCGGATGATGGTGTAAACAATCAAGGTGAGTAACCTTATTTCCTAACTTAATGAACGAACATGCATTGTTATTCGTGAATGTGAACAAATCATCATCGTCACCTTTTTTTCTTCTTCGCTCAACATCTCGAAACGGAAATCATCATTATTTTTCTCTCTCTCCTCCTCATTTGATATATTCAGTTCCAAAGACATGGCGAAAAAGGGCAAAAACAAGAAGCAGCAGCAGCAGCAACCACCAAAAATCACCGAGGATGAATCAACATGCCCACCACCTGTCCCTGCCATTATCGCCGAGGAGGAGCCATCTTCAACACTGCCTCAGCCAGAACCAGCAGCAGTAACTCAGGTAGTCACACCATCACCTGTTGAAGATGGTGCTCCTGCTCCCATCATCACATCGGAGCAGCAGCAGCACGAGGAACCTGAGGAGACTACGACCGGGAAGAAGGCCAAAAAGTCCAAGAAAAAGAAGCAGCAGCAGCAGGAGGAAGTTTCCGAGTCTTTAACCCCGGTCGATGAGTCCGCCGAGTTAGTTGTTGATGTCGTCACAGAGACGGTCTCTCCAGCCGTTGAGGACATTAGCAACATTGGCAACGACAACAACAGCAGCAGCAGCAGCAGCAGCAGCAGCAGCAGCAACAAACCAGGGGAGACCGAAGCTCCTCCGGTCGAGTCGCCTTTGTCTGAACAGCCCGAGGATGCTGCGGTTGAGCCAGAGGTAGTAGACCCAGTATCCGTCGGTAAGAAGGCGAAAAAGGACAAGAAAAAGAAGAAGCAGTCACAACAGCAGCAGCAGGTTTCTTCTTTGGACGGTCCTTTGGTGGAGGAGCAGAGTACGGGTGTCGAAGCAGCAGCAGCAGCACCGCCACCAGAATCGTTACTCAACACTCCCGAACCCAAATCTGAATCCCAGCCTCCAATGCAACCCATCTTGGACGAGGTCCAGATTGTTCTTTGCGAGTCTTTGGAGGAAGCACCGCAGCCTCGGTCTGTTGAAGACGACGGCGATGCACCCCCAGCGACTTCACCAGCAGCAGCAGCCAAAAAGTCGAAAAAGGGCAAGAAAAAGAAGGGCCCAGAATCTCTGTCGCCATCTGAAGACATTCTCGAGTCTACGCCTACCTCTACCTCTGAGCAGCCAGAGATTTCTTCTCCTCCGTCGGCCAGTCTTGAAGCATCAAATGGTCTTGACATTGCGTCTTCCAATCCTCCAGCGGCAGTAATGTCAGACCAGCTGGACGTTTCTTTGCCAGCAGCAGCAGCAATTTCTCCAGAGCTCGAGATTGTCGACTCACCGAGTCCCTCAGCCAAAAAGTCCAAAAAAGACAAGACAAAGAAAACCGGCCAAGATGAACAGTTCCCACCAACCAATCTCGGTCCCCATCTCGCGGGTGCGACTCTGGATGGTGCAGCCGAAGCAGCAGCAGCAGCCCAAACAGACGGTCAAGCAGCCCCACTTCAGGGCTCAACGGGGACCAACGGGTTGCAGCCAAGTGGTGTTGACGCCCAACCAATAAACACCCCGGCCCCTGAGCAACCAGAGGATCCACTACCGCCCCGGCAGCAGCAGCAGCTAGCCCAGCCTCCTCCTCCTCCCCCAGAGCTAGTCGTCACCGATCATCAGCCTGAGCCTGAACCTGAACCTTTTGCTCTTGTGACCGCAGAGGTACCTCTTGACTCTTTTTCTCGCACCAAAAAGGAAAAGAAAAAGGGCAAAACCAGCAAGTTTGGTAGTACTGCACCCGTCGACTTGGATTCACCAACCACATCAGTCACCACCAGGACACCTGACGACCATAACAAGGCTGACGACATTGTCCAATCATTGTCGTTGCCGTCGTCGGCTCTTGCATCTGCACGTGTTGATCTTGCCACTGTTGCATCACCTTCCCTTTCTCTGCATCATCCTCAACATCAGCATCAACGAGCAGAGAAAAAGGCATCCCAGGCAGTGACCACCACCCCGGATGAGCAACCCTCGTCAGTGCCATCAAGACGGGGACAGTCGCAGGGAGACGGAGGGAAATCCAACACCACCAAGCCAAGCAAGAGTCGTAGCCGCAACGAGACAAAAAGGTCATCGTCAACAAAAACAAACATGTCCGACCCATCCCCATCGCCCTACAGCCTTCTCAACAAAAAATCAAGCACCTCGTCCCTCAAAAAGTCATCCAGCACCCGGTCCCTTAAAAGCAAAAAGTCGTCGGGCACAAAGACACCAAAGTCTTCAGCGGCCGATGACTGGCCCCTGGGATCGCCTGAACTTGCCCCCGTCAAGGATGAGCCTGTTGCACCATCACCGGTCGTCCTCACAAAAGCCAAGCCTCCTCCCACAGCAATAACAGCCAAGGAGATTGAGCGCGCCCTCAAGCAGCTCAGTACCGTGGCCGAGGACGAGGATGAGCCGGCTGACGAGGAAGACCCCATTTTGAAGCTTGCTCAGGCGCAGCTGGCTAAAAAGTTGGGATCTTCGAAAACCCGGAGTGCTGCTGCCCACCAGAGGGGACTGGAGACTATCTCTGAGGGCTTTGTTTCCAATGGCGACAAACGACATGGCCTACAAAGGACAAAGGAGGAGCGGAGGATTGGTGCTGCTGCTTCGTCCCAACCATCTGCTGCTGCGGTTGGCGACGACAAGACCAAGACACCATCATCAGAGTCGGATGATCTGGAGAGGCATCCGCACTCGTTGCTCAAGAGAGGTAAGCGCAAGATGAAGAAGAGGGCGAAACAAAAGTCTGCTGCTGCTGCTGCTGCTGCTGCTGCTGCTGTTTCTCCTGTTGCTGTTGTTACCTCTGCTGTTGCTGTTCGTTCTGGGAAGAAAAAGTCGGCAAAGACCAAGAAGAAGGTGGGCGCTGCTGCTGGTTCAATTGCTGCTGAACCTTGGCCCACTTTCTTTGAGGTTTACGCTGATGACTTGGATGAAGAGGAGGAGGATGATGACTTTTTCACTGCTGCTGGGACTGTTATTGGCGATGATGATGATGTTCATGTTCATGTTTTTGACCATGTTGTTGATGTTCATGTTGTCGAATTTGAGAACACAAAGGGAGAAGTTATTGACAAGACTTTTGCAGATAAACCAGATACACCCGAACACGATGTTCAGCAACCACAACCGGAACCGGAGCCGCATGTTTTAGCCGAGGAGGGAGGAGGAATTGAGGGTCCAAACGAGGTCGAGCATGTGGAGGCGGCAGTGGTACCCGAGCCTATGGTCCAAGAGCAACAGCCGATCGAGACTGCGTGGACACAAGAAGCCGAATCTGTTCCTGAGCCTGAGCCAGCAGTGGAAGAGCAGCCAGCAGATGTCCTCGCACTCACGACGGCAACCAAAAAGTCGAAAAAGGACAAGAAAAAGAAGCGCGCATCTGTCGCTCTGCCTGACGACAATCCTTCTTCACCTGCACCCCAGACGGAAGAGCCTGCGCCCATTTCCGACGAGCCTTCGCTTGCTGAGAACAGTTCTGCCGCTGATGCAGCCAAGTCGCTCGAGGTTGAGCCTCCTTCTGAGATTGCAGTTGCTTCACCTGAGGAGACCATTGTTGAGCCCACGTCAGAGACACCTGCAGACTTGGCTGAGCCCATTCCAACAGCGACAAAGAAGTCCAAGAAAGACAAGAAAAAGAAACGTGCCTCTGTCGTCGAGTCACCAGAGGAACCTTCTCCAATCGACGAGTCAGAAAAGCCACTGGAAACTTCTCCTGTCGTCGACGAAACCATTGTCGCCGAGCCTGAAGTCGTCGCTCCTGTTTCCATTGAGACCGGGACTGAACCTCAACCTATTGAGTCTACCCCAGAACCAGAAACCATCGCCGAGCCTTCTGTCCCAGAGACCGAGGAGGAACCATCTTCTTCGGGCGGCAAGAAATCCAAAAAGGACAAGAAAAAGAAGCGTGCTTCTGCCGTCGAGTCACCCGAGGAACCTGCACCTGCGCCAACGGACGAGTCAGAAAAACCACTGGAAGCTCCCCCTGCTGCTGTCGAGCTACCTCTTGTCGCCGAGCCTGAAGTTGCGCCCAAGACTGAACCTCAACCTTTCGAACCAATCCCAGAAACCGTCGCTGGTTCTTCTGTCCATGCTACTGAAGAGGAACCATATTCTTCGGCAGGCAAGAAATCCAAAAAGGACAAGAAGAAAAAGAAGAGGGGTTCCGTGGTTGAGGAGACTGTCTTCTCGCCTGCTCCTGAGGAGGAGGCTGTTTCGACGCCTGTTCCTGAGACTGAAGGCTCCACTGAGAAATCTCTTGATTCTCTGCTAGAGGTTTCCGAGCCTGTCGCTGAAGTCCCAGAGGTTTCTGCTCAAGTCCCAGTTGACGTTGCCGAATCCGCATCTGTCCCCGAGCCGGTCATCCCCGAATCTTCTCCCATGCTCGAACCCGAACCCCTAGTCGAGACAGAAGCGCAGAAGGCAGTCGAAGAAGAAGCTCCAGCACCGACATCAAAGAAGGCCAAGAAGAAGAAGGGCAAGATCGCCGCCGCCATCGCCGCCTTTGAAGCAATGGGGTCGCCTTCTCAGTCCGAGTCCGAGGTTGTTCCCTCGCCTTCATTTGCCAAGAAACACAAACTGCGGGATGCTTCTGCTCCTTCTACGCCCACTGTCGATGCTGCCCCGGTCACGACATCAGAGGAAGAACCCGCCCTAGTCATTTCTTCCGAGTCCGCCCCTGCACTGCCTGCTGTCGAAGACGCGGAACCGGTTGCAAGCGGCAAAAAGTCAAAGAAGAAAAAGAAGAAGGGCTCGGTGTCTGACTCTGATTTTGTTTCCTCTGAATCTGCCACGCCTGCTGCTGTTGTCGCCGAGGACCAGGACAAGGACCGCGCCATGACTGCCCCCGAGGAGGAACCTACCACGATTATTGCCACGGAGCCCGAGCCCGAGCCCGAGACCATCCCCACCGAGGAGGCCACTCCCACCGAAGTCCCTGAATCCAAAGAGGATGCCATTGCCTCTGCTGCTCTCGAAGCCATTCAAGAGCAGACAGACCTGATGAATGACATGAACATGAATCTGATTCCCACCGGTAAAGAAGAACCACCAGAGGACGAGTCGTTGAGCATGCCCGCTAAAAAGTTGTCCAAGAAGGAAAAGAAACGCAAGGGCAGCAGCGCGCTTACGTCGTCGTCTCCTGATCCCGCACCCGAAGAAACGAGCCCCATCGAACCGATCGAGATGTCCCCGGCGGCGGTGGTGGTGGAGGACACTGAGGGCGCTGATGATGAGTTGGCAGCTGCGGCAGTCAAGGAGGGCAACAAGGGAAAGAAAGACAAGGGCAAGAAGAAGGAATCACCTGTCGCCGACCAAGAACAACAACCTCCTGTTGATGTAGTACCAGACCAAGACCAAGGAGAGGAATCTCGAGATGTTGTAGTAGCTGAATCTGAGCCCCTTTCCCACTCTTACACAGAAGACCTTGGCGTTGCCAATGTCGAGGAAGCATCATCATTGCCGGTTCCCGAGATCACTGAGGAAGTTGCTGTTGTTCCAGCAGAAGAGACAGAGGCGCCAATTCCTGCCGAGTCTGTTCTTTTGTCCCCGGCTGTTGAGCAAGAAATCCCGGTCCAGGCACCAGTCGAGGAAGAGCCTGTCGCAGCTGCGGCGACAACATCAAGCGGCAAAAAGTCCAAGAAGGACAAGAAAAAGAAGAAGGGCTCCAAGGTTATTGACTCGGACTCGACTCCCGCCGATGTTGTTGACGCGCCCATTTCTGCTCCTGCTCCTGTGGGAGAAGAGGCCATCCCTACTGCTGACGCCCCTGTGACTGCTGTGCCCGAGACTGACATTGTAGCTGAACCTGAGGCCATCACTGTGGAGGAACCTGCTGTCGAAGGCGAAATTATTCCTGCCGCACAAGTCGAGACTGTTCCTGCTGAGGAAACGGCTGTCATTGCCGAGGAGGTAATTCCCGCCGCAGAGGTTCAGCCTGCTGAGCCTCAGCAACTGGAAGAGGAAGCGACACTGGCAGCAGCAGCATCGGGCAAAAAGGGCAAGAAAAAGAAAAAGAAGGGCTCCAAGGCCGTTCTGGATTCTTCTGAGCCTACTTCCAGCGGCGTCGCTACCCCCGTTGAACAAGAAATTGCCCTTGTCGCCGAGCCCGAGTCCATTGAGGAAGCCACCGTTCCCGTCGAGGAGCCTATTGCCGAGGATTCCCCTGCTCCTGCTTCTGTCCCAGCCGAAGAGGAGGTCCTTCCCGCGTCTGCACCTGCACCAGAAATTCAAGCAAAGGCCGAGGTTCAGCCAGAGACCAAGGAGGAAGCTGCGCCGGTCCCAGAGGTGCCGCTGACTCAGCCTGAGCCTGAGCCTGCGGTCGAACCTGCCCAGCTTGAAGAGGAACTTGCCACTGCCGGCAAGAAATCCAAGAAGAAGAAAAAGAAGGGTTCCAAGGTTGTCGAATCCGAGGTTACCTCTAGCGGTGTTGCTACTCCTGTCGAGCAAGAAGTCACGCCTGCTCCTGCCAATGAACTCGTTGCTGAGCCGGAATCTATGGCTGTCGAGGAGAGAGGAATTGACGTCAATGCTCCTGCCACTGTTGATGCGCCAGCCCTTGGTGAGGATTCGGCTTTGGCTCCTGTTCATATGGCTGAAGATGTCGCTGCACCTCAGGAGATGATGCCAGAGCCAGAGCCAGAGGCCGAGAAGGCTGTACCGATCATCCCGGAGGAGACTCAGTTTCCCGCATCCACACCCGAGGCAGAGGCAGAGGCGGAACCAGCCACGACAGGCAAAAAGTCCAAGAAGAAGAAAAAGAAGGGATCCAAAGTCGTTGATTCCGAGCCTACCTCGAGCGGTATCGCCACCCCAGCTGAACAAGAAGTTGCTGTTGCTGAGCCTGCGCCCATTCTAGAAGAGTTTGTCGTCCTTGCTGAGGAACCTGCGCCAATTGAGGAAGTAGCGCCTACTTCTGCGGAAGATGCCGCCGCCGCCGTGCCTGCTCCAGAGGTTCAATCGGCGATTGAGACTGTGGAGGCAGCAACACCGACAGCCGAAGATGTTCCGCCCGCACCAGCAGCCGCAGCCGCAGCCGCAGAGGAGTCCCAGTTCGAGCCGGTCCAGCCCGAGACAGCAATTGAACAGGTCGAAGAGACAAGCGGCAAAAAGTCCAAGAAAAAGAAGAAGGGCTCCAAGGCCGCTGCTCTTGACACCGAACCGACCTCTAGTGGTGTGGCTACCCCTGTCGAGGAGGCCATGCCTCGTTTCCCTGCGTCTGAACCTGTTGAGCCAGTTGAGACAGTTGTAGCTGAGCGTGAGCCTGTCGTCGAGGAACTACCTGCTTCTGTTTCTCTTCCTGCCGACGAGATTCCTCCCGTTGCTGGGGACTCTTTTGTTGCTGCCGAGGACATTATCCCGCTGCCTCCAGCCACAGAGGACAAGTCAGTCGATTCTGAGCCTGCGGCAACAATCGAATCGCCAGCCCCCTTGGAGACTCAGCCTGAAGCAGACCCCGAAGCTATTGAGTCTGCTGCTGTCCCGACCAAGAAATCCAAGAAGGACAAGAAAAAGAAGAAGGGCTCCAAGGTTGTCGATGACTCTGATGTAGTCGCCAGTGGTGCTGCCACTCCTGTTGTCCAAGAGCCTGCTGAGGCCGTTGCTCCTGCCCCCGAGGTCGATGCGCTTGTGGTGACTGAGCCTGAAGTTCCTGTCGAGGAACCCACTCCTGCAGTTGCCGAAGAGGTCGTCACGCCGCCAGCCGAGGAGGATAGGTCATTGGATATCGCTGCAGCGGCGTCTACGCCCGCCCCTGAGGCTCAGCCTGAAGAAGAAATCGCCGCCACGCCGACGAAGAAGTCCAAGAAGGACAAGAAAAAGAAGAGGGCTTCCAAGGCGGTTGATGACTCTGACACTATTGATAGCGGGGCCGTCACGCCGATCGTAGCGGAGCCTGTCGAGACGGCGGCTCCCGCTCTCGCTGCTGATGCTGTTGAGCCTGTCGTCGCCGAAACCGAAGCTTCTGCCGAGGTACAGGAACCAGCTCCCGCGGTTGCTGAAGTTTTCGCTACTTCGCCTGCAGAAGACAAGTCATTAGAAACCGCTGCAGAAGCTTCAACCGCACCTGGAACTCAACCTGAAGAAGAGATGGCCGCCACGCCGACAAAGAAGTCCAAGAAAGACAAGAAAAAGAAAAGGGCCTCCAAGGCGGTGGATGATTCCGAGTTGGGTTCTTCAAGCGGAGTTGCTACGCCAATTGTCGAAGAGGCAGTCGAGATATTTTCAGCTCCTGCTCCCGCTGCTGATGTTCTTGAGCCGATTATGACTGAGCCTGAAGCTCCTACCGAGGTACAGGAAACAGCCCTTCCTGTGGTTGCCCAAGAGATGGTTACTTCGCCTGTAGAGGACAAGCCATCGGACACTGCTGCAGAGGCTGAACCCGAGGAAGAAGTCGCCGCCACGCCTACCAAGAAATCCAAAAAGGACAAGAAAAAGAAGAAGGGCTCCAAGGTGGTTGATAACTCTGAACTTGTCTCGAGCGGAGTTACTACACCTGTTGTAGAGGAAGCTCCCGTTACTGCCCCGGCTGTTCTTTCCGAGGAGGTCATCGCTGAGGTTGAACCTGAACCTGTCGTCGAGGAGGCACCCGCCACTTCTGTTCCTGAGCCTGAACCGGTCGGAGCAGCCGTCCCTGCCCCCGTTGAAGAGACTGCACAATCCCCGACAGAGGACAAGCCAGAGGTTGAAGTCGAGCCTGAAGAACCAGTCGAGTCTATCGCCACACCGACCAAGAAATCCAAAAAGGACAAGAAGAAAAAGAAGGGCTCCAAGGGAATTGACGAGTCTGAGTCGGTCGCTGATAGTGGTGTTTCTACCCCTACACCCTTGGTTGAGGAAGCTGGCACGGCTGTTGTTGTGTCCGAGCCTGAATCCATTGTTGCTGAAGAGCCTGTTCCTGCTGCTGAGCCCGTTGAGCCGGTAACTGTGGTTGAAGAAATCGCTGCCTCTCCTGCAGATGACAAGCCCCAGACGGAGGTCCAGGCTGAAGCTGAAGGCTCTCTCGAGTCAGCACCGGCAATGGGAACCAAGAAGTCTAAGAAGGACAAGAAAAAGAAGAAGGGTTCCAAGATGGTCGACGATTTCGAAGCAGTCTCGAGTGGTGTCGAGACACCCGTTGGTGAGCCGTCTGAACCTGTCATGGCCGAACCTGCGCCTGAGCCGATTGTCGAAGAAGTTTCTGCTCCCGTTTCCGAGGAGCCAGTCGTCGCCGAAGAGCCATCTGAACCTTTGTTGGCCGAGCCTGAGCCTATTGTGGAGGAAGTCTCTGCTCCTGCTATCGAGGAGCCGGTTGTCGAGCCCGCGCCGGAGGAAGTCATTCAACCAGCCGAAGAAGTTGCTCAGCTAGTGGAGGAAGATGTCGCGCCAGCCAAAAAGTCCAAGAAGGATAAGAAAAAGAAGAAGGGCTCCAAGGTTGTCGAGTCTGAAGATGCCTCTGCGTCGGATGTCATGGCCACACCAATCTTGGAGGAACCTGCCGCGCCTTCTCCTCGCGCCAAGGAGCCTTCTTTGAGCCTTGAAGAACATCCATCTGTCGAGGTTAATGTCCCTGCCGCTGTTGAGGAACCTCCAGCTGTTACCCCCGAAGTTCCCGATATCACCGACAAGGCTGTTTTGGAAGAAGAATCATTGCCAACACCCGTTGAAGAGCAGCCCGCCGTGGAAGACGCCCCCGTCAGCAGCAAGAAATCCAAGAAAGACAAGAAAAAGAAGAAGGGATCCAAAGCCCTTGCTGCTGATGACTTGAACGCGCCTTCATCATCTGGTGCAGCTACTCCTGTCGCGATCGAAGAACCACAACATGAACCCGAGGCCGATGCCTCTGTTCCTGCTCAGATTCTCGACGAGGCTCAGACTGTTGAAGAGCCCGTGTCTCTACCAGCTGATGGGCACATGAAGGAAGATGTCCTTGTCGAGGCTGAACAACCACAGGAGGTAGAAGTCCCGTCTTTGGAAGTCGAGCAACCGGCTGAAGTGGCAACAGAGGCGATGCCTGAGCCCCCAATAGCCGAGGAAGAACCAATTGACACTGCCTCGTCTTCTAAAAAGTCAAAGAAGAAGAAGAAGAAAGGCTCCAAGGTCTCTGACTCTGAGCCTGCTTCTGGCACGATGACGCCTGTTGTTGCCGAGCCTGCTGAGCCGGTCGTTGAACCTGTCGTTGAGACTACCGCTGAGCCTACGGTCGAGCCGATCGAGACAACAGTCGAACCTGCTTCCGCAGAGACAGTCACCGAGACACCCATCGCTCCAGTGTCAGATGAACAGCCCGTTCCAGAGGCGGCTCTTTCTCCTGAGCAAGAGACTAGGGAGGTTGAACTGGTCGATGCCCCTCGGCCAGAACAGCAACAACAAGACACCACCGAGGCATGGGACCTGCCGGTCAAAAAGGCCAAGAAAGACAAGAAAAAGAAGGGTAAAGGCAAGGCCATCGCTGCTGATTCTGAAGCCGAGGCCGCTTCTGGTAGTGTGACGCCTGCGGTGGAGGAAGCGCCTGTTCTTGATGTCGCCCAACCTTCCGAGGTTCCTCCTCTGTCAGAAGAATCGCCAACCGTTGAACAGGATTCCACGCTTGTCGCTGAGAGCAGAGATTTGCCTGTTGAGGATGTAGGTCCTGCCAAAGCTCTTGATGTCACCCCAGAGGATGCAGCTATTGCGCCGCCAACTGAACCGACTGTCTTGGAGGATGCGCCTGCTGCTGAAGTCGTTCAGGAGCCAAGAGTCGCGGAACCAGAACAGGTCCAAGAAGAAACACCAGTCGTCGCGGCCTCATCGGGCAAGAAATCCAAAAAGGACAAGAAAAAGAAGAAGGGCAAGCTTGCTGCCGATTCTGAGCCTGCCTCTGGTGTCCAGACTCCTGTCGCTGAGGCCCAAGATCCTATTGCTGTCCTTGCTGCTGAACCTGACGCTCAAGCTGACCCTGAGGCTGTCACTGAGGCCGTTCCCGAAGCCGCAGTGGAAGCTGAGCCCAAAGCTCCAGCTGAGGAGATCGATCCCGTGGTCGTCGCCCCTGCTCCCGCTCTTATGGAGGAGGAATCAACCGCAATCGCCCCTTTGGCCGCTGAGGTCGTTCCCGACGTCAAGCTTGATGATATTCCTCTTCCTGCCGAGGTCAAGGCCGAGATTGCCGCTGATGTCAAGGCCGAGGAAATTGCGTCTGGTTTTGCTCCTGAGGCCGAGGCCGAGACTACCGAAGTCAAACCCGCTGAAGAAGCCCAGGCCGAGGACGAGTGGGCTGCTACTACTCCCACCACAGGCAAGAAAGGCAAGAAGGACAAGAAAAAGAAGAAGAGCAAGCAGGTCGAGTCTCCGCTCGAGTCTGAGCCTCAGACTCGGGCTGTGGAGGAACCTTCTGCTTTGGCTGTTCCCGACGAAGCCCCTGTTGTACTGGCCCCTGAGGCGCTGGTTGAGGAGACTGCCCCAGAGGAAGCTGCAGTCACACCAGTTGTCCTTGAAGAGGCACCTCTTCTAGAGACTGTCCCTGCTAAGACTGTCCTCGCAGAAGAAGCCACGCCGGTCCCAGATCCTGAGCAGGAGGTTGTTGTCCATGTCAAGCCTGAAGAAGCCCAGCCAGAGGTTCAGCCAGAGGTCCAAGCCGACGATGAATGGGCCGCGACACCGACCAAGAAAGGCAAGAAGGACAAGAAAAAGAAGAAGGGTAAACAAACCGAGTCTTCCTCCCCAGTCGAAGTCGAATCCCGAGCTGTGGAGGAACCATCCCCTTCGCCATTTATTCCTGCCGAGCCAGAAACTGAGGCTCAGCTTGACGCTCCTGTTTCTGAGCCATCTACTGAGCGTAGCATCGACGCTGATATTGAGCCTGCCACTGCTATTGAGCCAGCCGAGCCAACCCCCGAGGTCACCGAACCTACTTCTGAGCCCGTGCAGGAAATGAAGCAAGATAGCCCGCCAGTTGAAGAAGCCCTCCCGCCAACCGAAGAAGTCCAGCAGCCACAGGAAGAGGAATGGCCGGCCACAGCAATCACACCAGCCAAAAAGTCCAAGAAGGACAAGAAAAAGAAGGGCAAAGGCAAGCAGCTCGACTCGGAGGAGTCAGCTTCTGATGCCCAGACGCCTGTTGTTGTGGAGGAATCATCATCCGCTGATGGCAATCTTGATATCGCTGCTGGGTTTGCTGCCGGTGCTGCGGCGGGTGGTATCGCGGCGGCTTTGCTTTCTTCTCGGGAGGATGACAAGCCTGTTGTTGCGTCTGAGCCTGAACTTGTTGAGCAGGAAGTCAAGGAAGCTGTTTTGCCAGTCGGGCAAGACGATGAGTGGGCTATTCCGGCTGCTAGCAGTGGCAAGTCAAAGAAGGACAAGAAAAACAAGAAAAAGGGCAAGCAGTTGCAGGTTGAAGAATCAGTCGAGTCTGTCTCTCCAACCGAAGAAATCACTGAGCAGACGCCTGTTGCTGTTGAGGAGGTATCTGAGACCTCGCCTGATGTTCCTTTCGAGACTGAGCCTCCTGTCGTTGAGACCCCCGCCGCTGATATCAGCGAGCCTGTCAAAGAAGAAGAAGAGGTCCAGCCGCAGCCTGAAGAATCAGAATGGGCTGTCCCAGTCTCGGGCAAAAAGGCCAAGAAGGACAAGAAAAAGAAGAAGGGCAGCAAGGTGCTGGATCTTGACTCTGAGCCTGCTTCTGGGGCTCAGACACCTGTCATCCTTGAGGAGCCTGTTGTTTCGGAGGAGCCTACGCCAATTCCAGAACCAGTTGCGGTTGAAGAGTCCACGCCGATGGTTGAGGAACCAGTTTCCGTTGGAGCTGGACCGGCTGCCGAAAAGTCCATGCCGGAACCTGAAACCATGGCCGAAGTCCAAGAAACAGCTCCCGCAGAAGAACCTGTCCAAGATACCGAATGGGCCGCACCAGCTGCCTCGTCCAAGAAATCCAAAAAGGACAAGAAAAAGAAGAAGGGCAGTAAGGTCCTTGATCTTGACCTGGCAGATGAGCCTACTTCTTCTGGGGTTCAGACACCTGCTGCTGTTGAGGACGAGACTTTTGTTCCCGACAATCTGGTGCAAGAGCCTGCAGCTGCAATTGCAACTGACCGTGGCCTTGATATGCCTGCCAACGTTGCCCCTTCGACAGCCGATGTTGAACCCACTCCTGTTCTTGCAACTGAGACCATTGCCGAAGAACCAGAGGTCCATGTCCAGGAGACCGAACCAGTCGTTGAAGCCTCCAAGCCAGCCGTGGACGTCATGGATTTCATGGTAGCAGAAGAGCCCGAGATTCTCCCCGAGCCCACCACCGAGGTCCAAGACTGGGCGACAGCCGAGCCAGAAGTCATTCCAGAGCAACCTGTCGAGGAGGCGGAATGGGCGATTCCAGCTGCCGCGTCCAAGAAATCTAAAAAGGACAAGAAGAAAAAGAAGGGAAGCAAGGTTGTCGACTCTGAGCCCGCGTCTGGAGCCATGACTCCTGTTGTACCCGCTGGAGATGCTTCTGCTTCATTTTTGCCTGCTGAGCCTGAAGTTCTTGAGAAGGCTATCGAAGTTGAGGTGGCTCCTGTGGTTGATGTTCCTCCTCCAACTGAGGCTGAGATTCCAGCTCATGCGGTTGAAGACTCTCCAACGTCTCGCGAAATCATCAAGGAGGCTGCCGCCACCACTGCCGAGCCAGTCGCTGAGCCAGCCATGGACGGCGTTGCCTCTGAACTGCCCAAGGAACCCGAAGCTGAGCCTGAACCCGCGGGTGATGAATGGGCGCCTCTTCCCAGCAAAAAGTCCAAGAAAGACAAGAAAAAGGGCAAGAAAGCAGCTGCTTCCTCGATTGAGACAGCCGACTCTGGCACTTCCACGCCCGCTGTGCACGAACAAGAACAGCCGCTGGCAGACACTGTCCCGGCGACAGACCCTGAAGTCGTTGCTTCCGAAG
Organism: Rhypophila decipiens; assembly: GCA_033297075.1. Taxonomy (NCBI): domain Eukaryota; kingdom Fungi; phylum Ascomycota; class Sordariomycetes; order Sordariales; family Naviculisporaceae; genus Rhypophila; species Rhypophila decipiens. The sequence continues at coordinate 457,451 of MU858045.1, read as the reverse complement.
ACGTCCAGCCTGTTGCTGCCGAGGAAGTCGCTGAGACTGCCAAGGATGCCACAGCTGAAGAACAGGAGGCCCCCAAGGTTGAGGATGAGTTTCCCGAGTTCTTGGCGACTACCAAGAAGGGCAAAAAGGATAAGAAGAAGAAGGGGAAGAAACTTGACACGTTTGTGGAGGAAGAGTCTTCTGCCTCCTTGCCCGATATGCCCAGGGAAGAAGTCGTCACTGAGTCTTTGCCGAGCGACGAACCGACCACGTCCAGAGATCTCGTTGATGAACCCACGCCTGTTGAGGAAGTCGTCACTTCTCGGCATGTTCCTGTTGAAGTCTCGCCTATTGATGAGCCCTCGGCGTCTCAAGATCTTCCTGCCGAAGTGTCACCTATTGATGAACCATCCGCTTCCAAGGAAATCAACACTGCCGAGGAAGAATGGCCTGCAACTCCAGCTCCTGCCAAAAAGTCAAAGAAGGACAAGAAAAAGAAACGGAACACCTTCACTTTGGAGGATGCGCCCACGCCAGCCGAGGAGGAGCCGATGCCATCACCAGCAGTCGACAAAGACAAAGATATCGCCGCCATGGCCGAGGACCTGCAGCCTGAAATTTCCGAGACAGTCCAGCCTCCAACTGACAAGTCCGCTGAAGTTGTTGCTGATGTTGACCATCTCGCCAAACCTACCGTCGAGGATGTCGATCTTGACGTTGCAGCCGGCAATGACAGCAATACACAAGAAACAGTCGAGATCCACCCAGCAGTGTCTGACGCCATCCTGAATAGAACCAAGTCGCCCAGCTCAGGAGCTGAGGCATTACTCGCTGGTGCAGCTGCCGCGGCTGTCGCAACAATTGGACTAGGCCTGATTGACAACCCACCTGTCTTGTACCCCGAGGACGCGCCGTCGCCCAAGTTACTCTCGGCCATCGCCAGCCCGGTGGATGAGTCCATTTCAAGAAGCATCGAGACTGCCACTGCTGCGGACCATCTTAAGCATGACATCGAGCATGATGATGACCTTCCGTCTCTCAAAAAGACCAAGACCATGGAGATGGAAGAGGGTATCACTTCTGCGAGGGAGATTGCCGCCGAGTTTTTGGAAAAGCCTGCCGCGCCCGCTGGTCATGATGAAAGCAGCCATGGTGATGCTCTAGCTAAGGAGGCTCTTTTCGACGAGCCAATGCAAACGCCAGAACCAGAGACAGACAAGAGGGCACAGGAACCGACAGAGGAAGAGCCCATCCCCCGCGGACGAACGTCATCACGCAGAGCATCCAGGGAACTCGCAGCATCATATCTCGAGGCTACCTCGCACCCGCATCCACAGGCTGAGAAGGAAGAGCCCGTCGGGCCAGTGTCTGTACCAGTACACACGGCAACCACACCGACGCCGATGATCTCCAAGCGTCAATCCAGAGAACTGGCTGCGGAATTCATGAGCAGCATCACATACGAAAACATCATCCGAGAAAAGAAATCGATACCTTCGGATCTTGAAAAGGCACGCATGACGCCCCAACGGTCTGTCCGTGAGCTCGCGGCTGCGTTCCTTGAACGTGAGCGTGTTGCGTCGCCTTCGCCTTCTTCGTCCAAGGAACGAACGGCGGTGGCTCTTGCACCGACAAGAAAAGAAAGGACATTTTCGCCTATGCGCACTGGTAGTGAATCGCCTCTGAAGGAGGACTTTGAGAGAGCTGCGACACCGCTCAGGAGGGAGAGGAGTTTTATGGAGGAAGATGAAAAAGAGTTGATGAAAGAGATAAAGAGGGCGGTCACGCCTTTGAGAAAGGAGAAGAGTTTCAAGGTTGAAGATGAGAAGCAGGCGGAAAAGGAGAAGGCAGAGATTGCGGCGGCTTCGGCTGCACTTACGGGGGGTGTGGCGCTTTTGGCCAGGAAGTTTGGTGGGTCTGGTACTTCGGGTACACCCATTCCGACTTCGCCATCAGTGGTTGAGTCGAGGAAAAAGGGCTGGGAGAAGCAAGAAGGAGTTATTAAAAAGAGTGACAAGGGAAAGGAGAAGGAGATTGTGAAGGTGGCTGATGCGGATAGGGGCATGCCTATGGATGTTGATCCAATTGTGTCCGTGGCAAGAGACGTCCATCCGGCCGAGACAAGAGATATGGATATCGATGACAAGCCGCCTGCCATGGAGACTACGACACGGGGAGTTGGCTTGGGCCTCTCCGACATGCCCGTCACGCCAAAGACACCCGTCAGCTTGGGTCGCCAGGACTCCGAGACGATTCCAAGGTCCATCAAGGAGGGTGCGCCTCTCGACAAGGACAGATCCAAAAGACGGGACAGGCGTGAGAAGCGCGAAACATCACCTGAACCAGTCCAGCGAGCGTTTTCATTCCCAGATGATATCGCTGACGAGGAGGCATTCACAAGAAAGGAGCTCAAGACGCCAACCAGATCTCTGGACGACGAGCCAGTCCGGGGCATCCCGCGAGTCGCGAGCATTACAGACTTTATGCGCTCCGTGACAAACCTCGCGCCTGTCCAAGAAGAGCTGTCCGACGAGGAGCCTGTCAAGAAAGAGACTCCCAGACACAGTGGCAGCAGCGCTCGCGGCCATAAGAATGCTCTCTTGGGTGCTGCAGCTGCTGTCGCTCTGGCAAGCGCCACTACGCCCAAGAGGGATTCTCACTCACCGTCGTTGCACAGAGACAGAGGGGACAGAGACAGCGGATTCGGATCCGACTCTCCCCATGTCTCACGACAGCTCTTCCTCAAGCCCCATGACGACGATAGCCACCGTGACAGCGGTGTGCACCTGCGCGATTCTCGGGATTACCAGCACGACAGTGATAGTCACCTCAAGACCACTCCTGCCGGTGCTGCTGTCAAGAAATCGTCCCCCTTGGCCGGGTCAAGCACCACTGGAAAGTTTGCCAGTACGGGTCCAGACACAACACCCCGTACGCCCAGAACCCCTGAGCCGGAAAAGTTGGTGGTCAAGAAGCGCACCGTCAGCAGCAAGCCAGACACTCTTGCAGCGCCCAGCAGCAGCAGCGCTGGTGCTACCAGGAGTGTCTCTGACAGCCAATCACAGCGCGCCTACAGCACCCCAAGATCAACAGACCCCACGCAGCCACGGCGGGTAGCGTCCAATACCAGCATCTCCCGCCTGAGGACCCCCGAGCCACTAGGATTGCGGCCTGACAGCCCTGGCGCTGCATCGCTGCGCTCTTATACCGGCACTCCCCCGCTGCGACGGGTCGACAAGCGAGTTAGTGGCGATCTGAGGTCCGTGTCCCGCAGCCAACAAGACCTGTCAGCGTCGTCCCAGTCGTCTGCCGCCAAAGAAAAGGCTGTGGCGGGTGCTGCACTGGTTGGGGCCGGTGTCATTGCTGCTGCCGGCGCTGCTGCACTCCTCTCTGGAGGTTCCTCTTCGACACCTGCGACTGCTGCTGACCGCAATTCCACCACCACTCCCGTTGCCAACGAAGGCCGCGTCCGCGCCAAGGACATGGCCGACGTATATGTAAGTGTTTTTTTCCTTGTCGCTATTCAATTGAAACTCGACCCAGATTCTAACCTTTTTTGTCTTATAGGATGGCTACGGCGAGGGCCGCATTGGCTCCCCGCGATCACCGACCCGACCGCACAGCATGCGCCGGCGACAGAGCATGCAGGTGCTCGAGCTCGAGTCGCGCCTGGCCCAGCTGACCGAGGAGAACCGACAGCTGGCCGAAGCCCGCGCCCACGCCGAGGCCGGCACCAGCCAGCGCAACTCGTCCGTCCTCGCCGACCGCGACTCGGAGATCGAGAGCCTGAAGCGCATGCTGCAGGAAGCCAACGAGGTCATTGAGCGTCTTAAGCAGACGAACGAAGGCCTCCGCAGTTCGACTTCAGCCATCGCCGTCAAGCACCACGAGGAAGTCCGCCGCCTCGAGACGCTGAACCTCAGCACCTCGCGCGAGCTCGAGTCGGTCCGGAGCACGTATAGCCTCCACGCGCGAGCCCTCCAAGAAAAAGACAGCGAGATTGCGCAGCTGCGCGCCCAGCTCGAGGCCTCGACGGCGCAGATCCGCGAGCTGCAGAAACAGATCCTCGAGACCTCGCGGCCTAGCCCGTCGACGGAGTCGGATTTCCTAGCCAACCACGACGTCGACTACTTTGACCACCGGTGCCAGCAGCTCTGCGCCCACGTGCAACAATGGGTCTTGCGGTTTAGCAAGTTCAGCGACATGCGCGCTTGTCGTCTCACCTCGGAAATCAATGACGAGAAGCTCATCGACCGGCTGGACAACGCCGTCCTGGACGGCTCCGACGTGGACAATTACCTCGCCGATCGTGTCAAGCGGCGAGACATTTTCATGAGCATGACCATGACCATGATCTGGGAATTCGTCTTTGTGCGCTACCTCTTTGGCATGGACCGCGAGCAGCGCCAGAAACTCAAGACGCTGGAAAAGCAACTCAGCGAAGTCGGACCAACACATGCAGTGCGCCAATGGCGCGCTATCACACTCACCCTCCTCGCTCGTCGGCCGACGTTCAAGAAGCAGCGCGACCAAGATACCGAGGCGGTAGTCCAAACCATCCTCGCCGCGCTCTCCAAGATCCTCCCACCTCCATCAAACCTAGAGTCTCAGATTCAAAGCCAATTACGCAAGGTTATTCGCGAGGCGGTAGATCTCGCAATTGAAATGCGCTGTCAACGGGCGGAATACGCCATGCTGCCCCCCTTGCAGCCTGAATACGACGATAACGGGGAGCTCACCGAAACAGTGGCGTTTAATGCAGCGCTGATGAATGATCGCTCCGTGTCGAATTCGTCGCACGACGATAGTGATGCCCAGGCACGAAATGAAGAACTCGAAGTTGCCGGGGCGACGGTCAGAGTGGTATTGTTCCCTTTGGTAGTCAGGAAGGGAGATGATATCGGACGCGGGGAGGACGAGGTGGTTGTGTGTCCTGCCCAGGTACTTGTTAATGGCTCACATATGAGAGGGGGGGACAGTAGTGTGATGGATAAGGGCAAGGGGATTAGAATGGTTACCCCGTCTTCGGATGCGGGTGGGGCTAGTTTGTTGGCGAGGAGCACGGGGACTGCGCCTACTGAGGGGGGACGAGATTATTATGGGAGGAGTCCGGCTAGAGAGAGGGGGCAGAGGGGGGTTACGCCTGCTAGCGATTTAGCAAAGGAGGAGGATCAGGAAGAGGAAGAGGAAGATGAGGAGGAGGATGATGAGGATACTGATATGGATGATGCTGACCATGTTCAGGGGGCTCGGGCCAAGACGGCTGCGTATTTGGAGGGACGGGCTTGAATGAATTGAATGGTATATGTGGATGATGAGAAGAAGGGATGGGATATAAAATACAGGTTATACCACGAGGAAGGGGTTTGGATGGATACACTTGGCTATACTGTTCTTGTTGTTTAATCTTTCTTGACTTTTTTTCTTTTTTGTTTTTCTTGTTTCCATGTTAGTTGTCTTGTTGTTTATCTGTTCTGTCTAATCGTTTCCTTTCATGTCATTTGGGTTGAGATTCAAGGAGTTCAGGGACAGGGATGAGGAAACACGACCTTGCTCTTTTCTTTTTGTTTAAGAAAATTTCCTGATTTTGTTGCGTAATTTGTCGGTTTGTATTGTGTTTTTAGTTTAAGCCTTTCAACTTTTGACGCTTTTTGACTCTTTGCCTGGGTTGCTTGCTTGCTTCTTTGGTCTGTGTTTCTTTATGATTAGAAAGCTTCATCTCATAGACGATATGAATTATGAATGATGATATCTTATCTATAATCAGCCTTCTAGAGATATCCTCATGGTGTTAGATGATTGTCCTATGTTGGGTTAATAGTCCCGGTTGATGGGAGTGAGTCAGTGGGTGAGTGGGTGCATGCGGTGTGTACCTGACTGACTGCTCTCGAGCTCCTCCTTTCTATAAGATCCCTCAAATGTTATATGCCCTCTTCTTTATGTTTATATATTCCTCACACGATCAAGACCACGTCTGTTTGTTCAACTCTGTCTGGAAAGGAGCGCATAGCATCCCATAACCCTCATGTCGTTAGTTCTACTTGGCTTCCGAACAGGTTAGTTAATACACATTATGTCATATTTTCTTCTCGGATGGACGGACCTCCGACTATCTGATGCTCTGCTGCTTAGGAGGTCTGGTCTGATCCGTTCATAAGATAAATAAGGTCCTTTCATATTTTGTATACAACTAACTACTTACTGTGCATGAATAACTCGTTGTTCTTACACTCTCCTGATCGCGTATTCGTGTGCTCATATATGCATGCCCATTGGGTTCACAGAATAAAGGCTGATTCTTGCTAGACAGGTCTGGAATATATGGATAGGGGGAGCCACTTGACCTTGAGTCCATGTCGACAGGTAGTTGAAACCCAACCCCACATCTAGAAGGAGATAGAGGGAAAGGACAGGATTAAAAGGGAAAAAAAAGAAGAACAAAAGAAGACAAGTAGGTGATAGGCCAAAAGATAATGGACGAGCTGGGAATCGAACCCAGGACCTTTCGCAGGTATTTGTTTCCAGTTTCACTCACTGAGTACCTTCTTTTTAGAGGAAGAAAGGAGGAAATAAAGCTGCTAAGCGAACGCTCTACCAACTGAGCCACACGCCCTTTTTAGTGGTGTTGTTGAGGCTACCCCGAGCAAATTGGTCTTTTCTGACTCGTGCCTCTGAGGTATTTTTCTTTTTTTTTGCTTTGGTTAACTTTTAATTGTGGATTCGTTTATGGGTTTGACGGAGACCGGATTTTGGAGGCGCCGAGGCGGTATTTCAAGGCGAGTCTGCAGTTCTGAGTGGAGATGCTGCCGGCTGCATCATGCAAGAGACCGGACAACGCCGTCCAAAGGTAGTACGTAGACGTCCGAGAAAATTCTGTTTCCACTGTCCTGCCCCGGTAAACACCGACCGGGTCTGTTCATGTGAAAAACGGGGTTCAAGTAGGTATGATAAATATGAAAAGGCTGGCTTTCTCTGAATGAGAGAGAATCGTGTAAGATTTATACCAAGGGAGGGTTAGGGTTATATGCGGCGATCAAGGGGACCAAGGGAAAGGGGAATAGGAATGGCAAACCTTGCCTTGGCTTCTTTTGCTTTACTTTGCAAAGCCTTACCTTGGTTTACTTGGTCATGGTAGAAACCCAGCCAACCTGGGGCAAAGCTGAGCAGGCTATACCAAGGTGTTGAATTTGTTTACATGGAGCTTGTTGTCGATAGCAACAACAAGCAATGGGGCTCCATTGACCACGGTAAATATCATCCATCTACGAATACCATCTTCCTACCACCACCACCACCACCACCACAGCATGACCGATGAACAATGCAAGTCTAATATGCTGCCAACATGACCATGCCGAGGGGTCCGGACGTGGGATAGAACAGACGGGAAGGTCTGATCAACCGATATTGTGATTCATGAGCTGACAAGGAAGGAAGCAAGAACTTTGTGAGATTGGCTGACAATGACGCTGCTGCTTGGGAGTCTGGTTGCCCTCCTTCTGGTGAGACAATGCCAATCAGTCACTCCACAGCTTTCGACACATATATGTTACCTTGCTCTTTTCCTCAATTTACCTCACTTACTTGGTCTCAATGAGCCGTCGGGATGGATACCAGTCACCTATGAATGACGGCACTGAACAGCACTTTGCCAGGTCCTAATGGGTGTATGTAGCCTGGTTGGTCTGGTGTCCATCTCGTCCTCATCTGCTACTTAATAATTACGCTCCTCCTGTGAAACATGAAGCTTGCCTGCTTGGCTGTGAGAGTACTGGCAAATGTAGGTAGGTGGGTAAAGGCTAGTAGGCAGGCAGGCAGGTAAGAAAGCTACCTAGTTAAGTAGCTAAACTAGCTAGTTGGCAAGGCAGGACAGGACAGCCAGGACATTATAAAAGGCAAGGCAGGCAGGCAGGCAGGCAGATAAAGTCGCCGGTAAAGCCGGCAAAGTAAGTAAGCAGTAGGTTAAGTGAGGTGGTGAAAGGTAGGAAAGAACGCAACGACGGTAGGTGAGGAGGGTTAGTGAGAGAAGGGTTGGTTAGGAGGTAAGGTACCTAGCTAGGTAGTTGGCAAGTAGGTAAAAAAAGGTAACTAACTACCTACCTACTTTAGCTTGTCAAGCAGCAAAGTCAGGTGAGGAAAGCCCTACTTGGGGGAAGGCATGTTGGGTAAAGAAATAATGAAGAAAAGTCACTTAACTGAGGTACGGAAGGGGAAAGGAAGGCTTAAAGGTGTTGAGATTCGAAAAGCGAGTAAATACACCTTCCAGCTTGGGAAATCTACCTAGCAGCAACAGATTGTCACAAGCAATATCCACTCTGCTATGGTATCTACCATGTCACCCAGCAGCAAGAATCCTAGATACGTCAACTTGAGCAAGGCAAGGCATGACCAAGGCAAGGCAGGCAAGGCAAGGCAGGCAAGGCATGCAGTTGGTATATATAGACACAGGTATCTCAGACAGCAAAGTTCGAATAACCACTTATATCTTTCTTCTACATCCTAGAGGTGTTTAAACAATTTGTGTATGGTGAAAGCGGACAGAACCTCTCGTGACGTGATGGCTCAATGAGCCATGGAATGTATTCGACGCAACAACATCTTCAGTTAACACCGGCAGCACCGGAACAGAAAAGCCTTCAATTTTAAACAGTGTAAACAACATGTAAGCCTCAGAAGCCGAACCAGCAAAGTAAACCAACCGAAAAAAAGCAAAAAGTAAATTTAACGAGGTGGCAGCCCAAGGATTCTAAGAAGGAAGAAACGACAAACGTACACACCAAAAACAAAAACTAGTACAGCAATCACCAAAGAAAAGGGAGGGGGATGGGGGTTTCAAGAAGAAAAAGCTATTTCATACCAAAACACAAGCCAGAAGGCAAACAACCAAGAAGTTGAGAGAAAAAAACAACATTTGCTAAAGACCAAGCCGAACCAGAAATGACAGACAAAATAAAAGACGAAGGGATCTTTAAGGCCGCCCGCCCCAACGAGGACAAAAAAGAATAAACCAAAAGAAAAACCAAAACCAAGACCATCATGTCATCCAACCCATCCTCTTGATCTGATCCCATGTACTTCGTTCAACCTAGTATATGCTGTCTCCCATCTTCCGCCAGTTTCTTCCTCGAATGCCATCCATGCCAACCCATAAACTCGCTCTTCCTGGTATCCGCTACTCAAAGCAATGCAACGCAACGCTGCTATTCTTATTTTCTGTATCAACAAAGAAGAAAAAACGTAACAAGTGTATCCATCCGTTTCATGTAGTTGAATCTTTTCTTTTCCTTTTCCAAGAACCAAAGAGTGTGGACGGTCTTGACGCGAATGGGGCTAGTAATCACCCTCGTCATCATCCCTATCACCTCCCTTGGTATTCTGTCCTTCCTTTCTTATAGGAATCTTGATCCCCTGGGTGGCGAAGCATTTGCTGAGAACGGTCGACTCGCACACACCGGGGAACTTCTTGGCCGAGTAAACCTGAAAGACGTCGCTGAAGACCGAGGCTAGCACAGGAGCCTTGCCGGCGTTGATGACCGAGCTGCTACCGGCGTTCTGTCCGTTAGGGAGGGCGCCTGGCGCACCGACGTTGACAAAGGAGAATCGGAGCCTAGAAGGGTAAGTCTCTGAGCCAACAATTCCGCTTAGTGGGTCAACTTACCGAAAGTTGCCTTCGGTCCGGACACTCAAGTCTTGAAGAACAAACCAAATACCGATCTTGTCATCTGGGTCCGAAAGTCGGAACGCACTCGCGGCCAGGCTGCCAATAAGGTTCCGGGTGAACATGCCGGTGGGCGAGTTCCCACTGATTGAGAGCCGTTGGGACATGGCAAAGTTCTGCTCATAGACACGAGGAGGTCCATAAGGTGACTGGCTGGGCATAGGCATACCTTGCATATCGTGGCGGAAATCGGGATAGTACTGTGTTGGCGGGGCATAGCCGCCGTTTGGAGAAACATAACCGCCAGCTAGAGTACCATTAATAAGACGATTCTAAAGACAAGACCCATTCGACATTCTCATATCCCAAACTCAAAGGGCGCATACCTGAATAGGGGCTTTGCATGGCATAAGGATTCACACCGGGGCTCTGCGTGTGGTACGGCATTTGCTGAGGGTAACCGACCTCGCGATTCGAAGGAAGGATATGTGAAAAGGCCGGCGTAGACTGTTCAATGGCGGCGTACGATGCGGGCGTAGTCGAGGATATCGATGGAGTGGCAGTATTGTGACGGACCAGGTTTACCTCTGTTATCGCATCTTCGGACCAGAGATCAACATTTAGAACATACATGGTATGTTCGATATGACTTTGAAAACACAGTGTTAGATTATTTCAGTCGCACAGTGAAGTTTGGGGGTGAGATGAAAGGCGTGTACACTCACTTGCAGTCAATCTCCTTGCCGGTTTGGGCATCTCGGACAATCAACTTGACACAGGGCGGCGGTGTAATGGGGCGACGATCCTATCAACGGTGAGCCAGACTGTCGGTTTTCTTGCTTAAAGCTTGACAGAAGGTCCTGAATCAAGCATACCTTGTCGCCGAATCCGCACATCCGGGCACGCTGTGGCTGTTGCACAACCACAAGACTGTCAGGGTCTCTACATTAGCTCGGCCGATAACAAGCGAGAGATAAACGGGACCTGGGTAAAATCGAGGAGAGGGGATATTGGGCCTGATCAGATGAAAAGGGAGCAAGAGCTACTTTCATACCTATACAGTCTTCCACTGCCATCCGAGGACGAGTAAGGTTTCAAGTTGATTTCTTGCTGTTTCTTTTGTTCGGGGGTGAGCTGATTACCTCCCGAGCTGTTATCCTGGGCTGAGCTTTGTGTTGCATCAGTCGACCCGGGAGGACCTGGCTGCGAAGTGCCGATTTGGGGAGGCTCTCCATACTGCGTCGCGAGAGGAGGCATTGGTGGTAACGGCTGCATCGAGTGTCCTTGATATGGTCCCTGATGAGGCGGTAGCTGGTGAAGCTCGGGCTGCATAGAGTGGCCCTGAGAGGGCTGGTATGGTGGGTGGTGCATGATGGGCTGCTCCTTTTTTTCCGTTTCTCTCGCCGGCTCTTTCTATTACCCCTCCAAGCTTCCAACTCTTCCTTGGCAGTTTCCTGTATAAACGGGCACTCTCTTATTGTCCTGAATGTTGTAATCAGAATTTCCAGCTCTTGGCGCGTCGATGTAAAGGCGTCCAAGGCCGCTCGGGCGGAAATGTCTGTGAGCTGGTGCGCGTTATCCCGTGATCGAGGTTGCGCTCCGAAAGGGGTTGATGATACTGCGACTGCGGGCGGCGGAGGGTTCAGTCGATGAGGGGTGGTATTTATCTATGGTAAATGCGGGCGCGCAATTGGCCACTGTGAATGTGAGCAGTCAAAGAAAACAAAGGCCCGAGAGCTGAGGACGGCGCAAAAGTCGCAAAAAGTTGCAATGAGGAGCTGAAGCTCTTCCTTGTGCGTATTTAAAGAGATAACCAGCTCGCCCAGGTTTTGTTGTTGGTTTCAATTTCGGTCCTGGTAATAACTTAGGAGTCGGAAGTGCAACTTGCTCGTTGGGAAAGCTGTGGTAGTGGTGGAGTGGGGAGCCGAACGCCCAGTCGCCAGCCCAGTACTTGGGAGATCCCGCGGTGGGTGCTGTGGGTGCACTTGCCCTTGCCAGTGGGAGCCGGGGAATTTTGTGGAGAAGTGCTAATTGCGAAATCCAGGCAAGGACTGCAGGGTGGCAGGGTAGCTGCACTTGGGTGCCGTCCTTCCAAAAAGGAATTTGTAGCCTGGCCCACTCTGCCCCGCGAATCAAGCTGTCAGGTTTCGTAATTTATTGCAGGCAAGACCCTTGAATAATGGTTGAGCTGATGAAGAACCCAGCAGTCGCAGACAAGGCAGGTCCTTTGTCCAAGGAAGCTTCCAGGTCGGTATGGGAAGGAAGCTATCGTCCAGTCCAGCTGGATTGGGGAGGTACCGGGAGTGTTATACAAGGTCGAGGAAGGTATTGTACGATACGCGGTGTATGTACGGTACGGAGCGGCCCAGCCAGCCCTGGAAGTTGGAAGACGGTAGGCAACCTTGGGTGCAGCCGTAGACGGAATCTAAAAAAGAAAGAAAAAACCGTTTGACTTGGCTTGCTGTTCTTGTTGATAGGGTTTTCTGGGCGAGATCTTGCTGGGGCAGAGCTAGAAGTTCTAGTTCTAGTAGCTTCCCAGGAACGTATATCAGTTATAGGATAGGAGTACCTTCCGAGCCGCAAACGTTTCCGTGGGTCTTGGGGACCCTGTGATAGAAGGAGCTTATCCGCGTTAACTTGGCCACCCCCTTCCATATCAAAATATTCACGGCGTTTTGGCGCCAACCTTACGAGATAGGGTCAAATCTTACAGTTTTTCCGTCAAAGCGAAGCAAAGCAAAGCAAGGTTGGGTTTCGAAGACACCGAAAATGATGCGGTTATGCGTATTGCGTTATGCAAGTCCGGCGCCGGTTTCTCGAAGCCTCTTCAGTTCAACTGGTTCGAGCTTTGTTTTTGTGTGAAGACGAAACAATTCTCCCGAAGGGAAAAAAAATCTGTCGCGGTCAGTTGAGAGCTAAACTTGGTAGGAACCTGTAGAAATAGGAGTAGTAGTTGTGTGAAGAAACAATCTGTGCCGCATAGGGATCTTGTATCATCCAGGAAAAACAAAGATAGGGAACACGACTTCGGTCCGCACCGTCAGCCTCACCATGGTCTTGGTAAAACACGTTTTCATGACAATATTGGATAGCTTTGACAGGGAGAAGAGAGGGTGCCCCAGAGGACATGAAGTGTATTTGGCTCGTTATCGGGTTTGGGCTCTGTAGGAAGCCGTGAAGCTTGAGGAAGCTGAGGGTGCTTACAGATTGGATGAATGCGTAGAGGTTTTGCGGCGCAGATATCCCGGTATTCTGGGACGTACGATGCAGTCAATGTCGAATCGTCGTAGTTGGGAGAGGCGTGGAACTTTGTCAACGGATGACAGGAAGCTTCTTCTCTTTGACTATATATCTACGGATTACAATTGCGGGGCTTATACGAAGTGTCTACTATTATATCGACTCGTTAAGCTTGGCCTAGATGGGAAGCGGGGCGAAAAAAGTACGTCTAGAGAGATCAGGTATAATTCTGTGGCTCTTCCTTGCCCGAATGTGAAATGGCACCTGTTCAAGCCATCCAAGCTACCTGTCAGGAGGTCAATGACAATCAGACGCGCCGGCGTCAGAAAGTGTTCACGGACATCTTCCGTGAAGATCGAAGAGGCACAGGGATGGTGCTATGAGTCGAGAATGTGCGTGGACTGTGGATGAAGGCCGGGTGTAATAGCCAAACAACTATTGCATCTCCCACGATGAGGTAGGCCTGTATCGTTGTATTGGTGGTTGAGACATTCCACAGCCATGTTAGTCAGGTATTGGCCAGAAAGACAGGCCGGGCAGTGTAGTGTTGTAGTACACGCACATACTTCCGGTACCTGGGATTGCAACGACAGGCGCGGCTCATCTGTCGTGTGCAGCGAGAGTGCCCACTGTCTGTGTCTTGGGTTGCTCCCACTAGGGTGGTCAAATCTGGCGAAGACAGTGCGTAGCAGTTGAAAGTCGCCGTCGACGTCTGTGGGTTGCCAACAGCCACCCCTCCATCCCTGTTCAGACTCCCCTATAGAACGGCTCAGGCTCCAAGGGTGTATTTCCATCAAACCCTATAGGGGTTGATCAAGCGAGGCGACTGGCAAACTTGAGGAACTGTTACCGATGTGCAAGGACGTATCCGTACAGCACAGTACTGTACCGAGTACTGTATGTATGATGTATCTGTGTGCCTCAGCTCGTCCTGAATGGGATGGGGGCCGACCAGCCCAGAGGGCCGGGGTCAGTTGAAACCCCCATCTAAAAATCCCCCCCGCCCGCCGCCGCCATCGGTCAAGAATTCGATATGCACGACGGTCTGCATGTCCAAGGCTAGACATTTATCATGTCATGACCCAAAACATGGCGCCAAGGCCCATCTGGAGCTCTTACATCTCATGCAGCGAGGGACATGTCCCTTCTCCAATTCTCCAGCTCCTCTCCAAAAGTGATCCATAATCATGCTGGATATTGTTGTTGACCGTGAGGGGTCAACGTCTGAGATGGATGGCTCGGTGACGGTGAGCCTGCGGGAAGGATGACGGATTATGCAACTGAGCAAGTGCTGCGTTTTCCTGGACCGGGAACGAAGGTCCTCAAGAGATGCCATACCCGCGGGAGACTTGAGTGGTGGGACACCATCCCCATTCGAGGAGAGGCTGACGATAGAGACGGTGTGGCACTCTTCATCGAGGTCATGGTCCTTCACCCGCGCGTGGTCATTCAGGATACCGGTATAGTATCGACCTGCCCTGAATGTCTCAAATGGCACTGCAGACGCCATGTCGATTTTCATTCGCTGGTGAGCACATGATGTATGGCTCTCATCGCTCGATAGCTGACTTTGCAGCCCTCATCGACACGGCCAAAAGTCACAAGATGGTGTTGGTTTATAGTGTCTAATAAAACCTCCCGCCTTGATCCCTGGAAGATTACTATATGAAGGCGATAACACCAGGTTGCGCCTGCAATTTGTACCTACCTTCCGAGTTACTTCCCGCTATGCTCTGGCACGGGATCCGCTCCATGTTGCGGATAGCTAATAAACCATAAAGGGTCGTCCCTTCCCTCTGGTCGTGTTGTTGCTATATCCGAACTTTGCACTTTCCCATCTCCAAGGGAAACCTTGATGAAGCTCACATGTTATTGAAAGCTTTCCCGTACCCGTCCACACACCTTCCCGGCCTGTGATCTCGGTGAAGGGTGGCATCCCACTCTCGAGACACACACCGCTGACCGAGACGGTAGGACTCCACTTCAAAAAAGGGACCGCTGGCCGTTGCTACGCCTTGGGGAAGCCGCAAACCTTCAACGTCTGACCAAGTTTGTTGCTGGTGCAAACTCTCTATACACCGTGCATCAAAGAGGATTGTGCTCACAAAAGTCAGTACAATACATGACCTTCTGAAGGTGGAGGTGGCACCATTCCATTGGTCGACAGTCGGAGTCCTAGAAAGTCAGCTTTACACACTCGGCAGCGACTTGATAACTGCTGCACAGGGAAGCTACCTCGTCCCGTTCTGCCCCGTCTCTTAGGGGTTACAGTCCAGGCCCTTCGTCCCATCCCATCTCTGCACCCTCTCGCCTCTTTTTTGTCTTCTACTCTGCTGCCGTACGCATGAGTTTCTACTTTGGCCTGGTTGGGTGACCAACGACCACCCTCCACTTCGGCAACATCCTTGTCGGCTTGAGGCTATAACAGGCGAAACAAGTCACTGGGTTTCGAAGGATCACTGACCAATCGCGTCTCAGCTCTCCACCAAGTTCACCTGTCGTTCGTCCTGCGCATCCTATTCTGGGCTCACACCCATGATAGCTTGACCACCCTGCACTGCTATCTTGGATCAAATAGCAACTGAAAAGTCGGAGTCAAGCAGCGCGACAAAGCAAGTTCCCGGGGTTCTGAGGCGTCCTGCAAGTCACACCCCCAAACGACTCTCATCTTGGTTCCGACAAGTCAATTCTGACCCCGAGCGATCGCCCTTCGAAAAGCAGGGTGGCAGAAAGAGTGAGAGAGACACAATTCAGCCATGTGCGTATTGTATAGCACAGGCCACAGGGAGAATGCCCATATACCGGTAGCTGGTATCCCCGCTGCCTGTGCTACTGTATTATAGCTCCAAGAATAGAAATGAGATACCAGTAGTATCGAAAAATGTCCCATGACGCCCTGGCACCTCCCGCAATTGGGCGCAATTTCGGGAGAGCTGGGGACGGGTATCTCGGACGTTGAGCTTAACCTTGACCGACAAAAAGTGACCAGATCATCAGAAAAGGAACTCACTCTGATGGTTGACCCCAAGACACCGCTGTGGGTTCGTGAAATGCAGGACACCACGACCTGTCAAGAGCCTCCACAAGGGGGCAGTTGTGGGGGCGAGTAACCCGTACACGGGTAGTAACGGGTATCCGTATTGACTCTGCCAGTACCGAGTCGCAACGACGACTCCCAGGTTAGTGTGAAACCAGCTGACCAAGGGAATCGACTTCAGCCTTTCCAATCTATGGATATATGACAACAAGCTTGAAGAGAAAAAGGCGCGTAATACTTTGCGCGGCTTTCACCGGGAACACAGTGTGCGACTGAATCATGTTGCGATGGAGGAGAGGTACAAAATTGGAGAGGGGAGGGACAAGACATGCAGTGGCCCGAAGGGATCCCCCCACTTCCTCGCTGACAACCTGGGAACCTGCTGCCGGTGGCTGCCCTACTGCAGCAGGAGCTTGCTGTGTTGCTGCAAGACAGCACGCACAGACCCCACCTTGGTGGGGCTCTGGGGAGCTGTCACGGGCGGGGTGTTCACTCCCGCTGCCAAGGCTGGCCTGACTGGGTCCGCGATGGAGATCTTCCAAAACGAGTCAGAGAAGATTCCCAAAATGAGAATTGGAGAAGACGACAAAACCCGAAAAGGCTTCGAAAACACTCTGGATTTCCCGGATTGACAACAGCAGAACCACGGGAGAAAAGCGAACTACGACCAAACTGCGACCAAACTTTTGCTGCTAATCCCGAACAAACGACATGGCATGCCACAAAAGTGTCACTTTTTTAATCTATCCAAAAGGCAACACATGGCCAAACACGACTCCAACGATCCATCGGGGCCTTATTCATGGCACGTCATCCACAAACAATACCCTGTCAGCGGCTCCATTTCCCTTTGCTGCCCAGAGAACGTCTTTCCAGGCTGGCAACCTCACCATGACAAATGATACGTACTGCTACAACTCAACAAACTTGACTTTATCAATCAGCCCGAAAGTTCTCCGCAGGAGACTTTGCAGCTAGGCCACTGGCTATGCTACCACAAAAGGTGCTGTATTATACATGAGCAGGGACATGGTAAGTTGACGGCAAGCACCAGGGCAAGCAAGCTTATTAGTCTGCTCCTTCTACTTGCGGTGAGCGACGATACGCATCGGTGCGGCGAGCGACAGTTCGTGATCGATCATGGTAGCCACCATCGGTTCGGGATTCGGAACGCTCTGTCAAGAAATCTGGGGAGCCCCTAGGTTCGCGATCCGAGACAGCAAGCCAAATTGACAAAGCAAAAAGACAGGGAAAACAAATCAAATTCTCGTTGGCTGTCAAATATTGACAAGCTTCAGACTTAAGATCGGATCACCAGAAGGGCTCACAGCTCTCCAAAGGTCAGGGGGCCCTTGTGTAACCCGGGGGTCGCGGGGCACTTTTCTCATATCATGCGTTCCACGGCATTGGATCTATCGACAGACTGCACAGACCGAGTTGAGGTGCTGGTGGCCTGCTACTCCCATCGCTTGCTCTCTCTCGCAATGACAAACTCGAGAGGCTGTATATTCGGCAGTCAAGAGCCTTACCGGCCCGGTGCTCGAGCCTCTTGCCGGTGTGCACTACTCCGTACATACTGGCAGCCTCGGGGAAATTCATCAGCTCTTGGCGACATGTCTGTGCCCGATATCTCAAAGTTGGGATGAATTGAGGTTCAAATCGCAAATCGCTCTTGGACAACAGATTGTCGAGCTTGGCCTTCCCCGGACGGCCGACTCCGGTGGCCACCATCCCCGCCGGTTCGATACGGTGCAACCTTGGTCGCTTTGCCTCCGCAATGCCCACGGACTTGGAGGGTGTCTCATGGAACTCGTGATCCCGGATGACCATCCCATCATCGATGCGACTCCAACTACCCCAAACCCCCCAATCGTCTCAACTCTTGCTTTCTTCTCAGAGTGCCCAGTCGACGATCCTTGGCATGGACTCAATGGAAGGCTTCCATACGTTCCATAACCGTGCACCTCAAACGCTTAAGTGGTGGCTATCCATGCGCATTCATGCGATGCCCGGTTTCCTCTCCCGGACTTGTGGGGCCGGTCTCGGTGCGACATTGACGATTGCCTCGACGTCCATCATAGACGCCAGTGTCCCATTCCGCTCACGGATTTTCTTTTCTCTTTCCTTTCTCTCCACTTTGCCTAGAAGCCCGTAGCAACAGTAGGCATCCTTTCGGAGCAGCGCCGTCTTTTGTTGCCGGCGAGTGGATTGCCCCATTGCGACAGTTCCACAAGTCTGGACAGCAGCGTCTTATCCTGTCGGCCAAATGGACTCTGCTCACGGTCCGGCCATCCTCTGCATTGATAAAGATATCCTTTTGGGCATCTCAAAGGCCGGCATCGTCTTGGCCGGCACCAAGTTATTTGCTTCCGATCTGCAGTTATCCAGGCAGCCAACTGATCTAGTCGAGTGTTTCATTCATCTGATTTGAAATATCGGACTCGGTGGCAGTTGTCTCCACTCACATCCAATGTGCGTCCCGATTCCATCCAACCCCGTATCAAGTCATCTGGGTACTGATTTCTGACATATACCTCTTTACAGATACAGACTATGCAAAGGGTCAGTTCGAACCGGTCCCGGCGGCCATGCCAAGTGGCTACAGGCTACGGAGTATAGATCCCTCACCCTATCATTGTGAGTGCAGACTCGGTGGGCACTCACTGTTGGCGTCAGGGGCACCGACTTCCTGTAACGCGTCAAGATCACACGCAAGCATATCGAGTGTTCGACGGGCTGATCTGAGCTCAAGTCGTCGTCGTCACTCTGATCTGCAAACCCTTGAACAGTCATTCTTGGCCTCGCTTCCTAGCCACCCGAGGCTTCCCGTCTAGAACGCTGCGGAAGAATGGTAACCCGCTCCCTCACCTAACCCTTTCCCATCCCATATCCTTTGACCCTTGGCATTGTCCGAGCTGGGATGTTCTTTGGTGACGGACAGGCCTGCTTGGAATTGATATGATCTTTGACCGGCTTCTGGTCTTTGAATATGTGCATGGTGTCACAGCTGGCTAGCGCCACAACGCCGGTGTCTCGGCTACCTGAAGACGCTGGCAAGTTGCTCAGAGGCAGAGATCAACATTTGGCAGCTGGGCGGTCAGGTGTGGATGAACGAGGTGTCTAGGCCTTTTGCAGGCTTTGGCCAAGATTACTTGGACGAGGCCTTGTGTAATCTCCCCGGTCTCTCATGAACTGAGATACTAGGCTCCTCGGATGACCTGACATTTCCGTCTATGCACACACCCCCTCAGCTTCACTACCTTGAGCAACATGTTCGACTCTGCCCACACAAAGTGGTGGGGCGGGTGTGCTCAAAGGAAAGGCGTTGGCCGGGAGTTGCTGCTGCTCGCGAATGTGGCCAGATTCGGTACCAACATGGCATTCCCATGGATCTAACCCCCCGGTGGAAAAGTGTGCCACCCAATAACAGCCTTAAGTCACGACTGCCACCAGTGACGGACCAGGGAGGCTTCCCAGTCCGACTCCCTCCTCGGCCACGGCGCGCCATGTATGGCCGATGAAGAGCCTGCGGATAGAGTGCCCGCTTCCGCTTGGGAGGGAGGGGTCGGACCTCGAGCAGCACATATAGGTCAGTATAGGATGCACAAGCCACGGTGGATGTCGGATTGACCTTTTTAACACTCGACGAGCATGTATAGGAGACCGCCTTTGGTCTAGTCTACGGTTCGAACGATCACGCGCTGTCCGGGATTTTTGGTGCTTCTTTTCTGTGTGTGGGTGAACGAGAGCGGACAGGCACTGCACAACGGCCAAACTTGGCCAGATTGGCAGTCTTTGCTGTCTCCACCCCCCTTCGCCGTTCATCTCACGGATACTGTCAAGATCGTGGAGTTACCGAACCTATTCTCTGTATCCCTGGATGAGAGGGAAGCCGCATGCAGTTGCCCGGCGGACAGTGGAGAACAAGGGATACCCACACGCGCAATTATGCGACAGGGCGTTCAGATTCTGCTGGTCAGGACATTGGAACAGTTGTCGCAATCATTCCTCTACTATGCTCCTCAACTTGCTGCACCACGCCGTAAGGGGGGCCGAGTGGACCTCAACGAGGGGACACAAGCAGGTGTAGATGTGTCCGAGTGGCACGACAGGACAAGCGGACAGACAGCCATTGATCTGGCTTTTAGACCGACGTGGAATGCAAGAGGGCGAGCTGCTCATCCAGTGGGCGGACAAGCCTTAGGAAAATAAGTCAGGCAGCACATTCTAGGCTTGTGTTTCCACGGCCGTAACTAGGCCGTTCTCCTTTCTTACGACACCCCCCGACGAGAGCCGACTAGCGGTGGCAAAACTACACAGTATGCGGGAGCATATGCGCCATTATTACCAAGAAGCTTGTTGCTGCTGACCTATATTCTCTACATGGACCTATCTGTTCAGAGAAGTCATGGATGGAGAAGAGGTCAAAGAGTATTATTACAGCCTGTTAATGGGGTGGCCAGGCCGATATCATTTCGGCCTTTCTTTTGGCGTCTACAAGATGTTTAGTCGTTTGGCGTTTCCTGTCCAGTCACCGGTTGAGTGAGGCTCGTAGGCGCTAAAACAGACGTTTGTATTGTCGTTGGAACCTGGCCAGTGGCAAGGAAAGGAAGCCAGGAACGGGATTGGTACCAGGTAAATTGACGGGAGGACAAGAGACATGTCATAAACGAAGACAGGAACCATGGAGAGCGGGAACGGGCGGCAAAATCACACAGGCCACACGGGGACGGGACGGACACCTTGGCCACCTTGGGGGCATCTCGGGTGGTTTGGTGCGTACCACGGTTTTGCACAAAAGGTAAAGTAAACTAAGGTTTTCCCTTTATCCCCGCCCCAATTCAATACCCCTACCCTACAAACAGGGACAAGCTTAGGTTTATTTCTACCAGGTCGGCAAGGCGAAAGCTGATGAGCGACGCGCCGTCCCGCGTACAGCCAGCTAAGGCAGCTTGAATCGGTTTGGATCGTCAATCTTGATCCGTTGTTCTCAATGCCCCCAAGACGGGTCGGTTTGTCTTGCCGGCGAGTTGGAAACAGAATCTAGAAACGCCACGAAACACCGTTTTTATGTTGACGGCATGGCTTTAAACGGTTTCTTACATAGATGTCGTCTGCAAGCTGCCACCCGTCGCCAGCCATGCATACTTGCAGGGTGTTTAATTTACAGGCGGCTCACAGACAGCTCACGGACGCTTGACGGGTGGCATCGGATATGGCTGGATCACGGCCAAATCTTCTTGAGAGAGAGTGGAAAGCCTGGTAACGAGGCTTGATTGGCCACCACACTGCGCTGGCCCTTACCTTCAGGTCATTTGCGAGCCGACGAAGCACAGTGAGTCAGTGACAGACACTTTCCATGAGAAGACGGATCTTTCCGTTTACCAATCTGTGTCCGCCTGCCTGGCCGTGCCTCTTGGGGGTGGGTTAGGGATTCAGTCAAAGGAAACGGTGACACCGTTCCGTAGGTGATCCAAAATCATGGTCTCTTGCCGCCCAGGACTGGAGATTCGATACAATGCACCAACATTCAGATGGACCCATTGGAGCGAGGAGAGATGACTGCTTTTTTCATGTTCGAATTATGCCCAGCGTCTAGCAGCTTCCTGGTGATATCGACAAGGTGACTGGTAGGCATGAACGGATGTAAACAGAGTAAAAGAGTACAGCCCAAATGGGGCTCGTTTTCGGCGGAGAATTAAAGCTGTCAATAAACCCAAAGTGAGTTATCCAAGGCTCGAGGAGTTTGGTTGGTATTGATATTGTTTACAAGGTCTTTGATGCATGATATTGACCCCAGAAACCGAGGTTGGTTGATCCAAATGACAGACGCAGATCCAAGTCTTGGCGCTAGTAGCTGTTAAAGTATGCAGTTCAGCACATGCAAAGTCTTAACAAGGAGCATCTGATGCAACAACCTAACAGGAAAAAAAGGGGGAAGGAACCCCTCACACCACACCAAGGCATGGGCCAAATCTTGCATGTCAACAAAGCCAGTCAACAACAACACAACTCCAGTCGGACAAAAGATGCAACCGCCAAAGCAAACCATCTTTCCTTAGCGAGTCTTGCTTCTTTGACGACTGTCGTTGATGAGATGATGACGATAGCGATGATGAGGCTCCCTCGCTTGCTCGCTCGCTTCTTCTCGGTTCCCGTCCACCCTTACCGGATCGGCCGATCCTGCACGCTGCATTGATGATCAACAACGTCCACCTCGTCGGACCGTCTCAGGGGTAATTATTCGTGCACCATCCGTGATGACTACACATCACCAACCACAAAGACAATGATGATCAGGATCGCTAATGATGGTGCAACTAGGCAGATGATTTACCTTTTCAAAAGTTCCAAATTTCTTTCTCTGACCTGTTCTAGAAGCCTGATCGCTCCTGGGGTTACGAATGACAGGAGAGATGCGAGACAAGGCCCCAAGGAGATAATAAGAGAGAGCGCAAGCGTCAAGACCGAAAAGAGAAAGAAGATCGACCGGCATGATTGACCACCGACGTCGTGGACGATTATGCCTAGTCCCAAGACTGCTCAACCAGACGGCCACACAGTCAGCGCTTACTTGACGACTCGACTGCCAGAAGAGGAAAATGTCACGAGCGAGCAAGAAGAAGACGCCACCAACACCACCACAGTGTCGGCACTGTCATGTGCAAATCCCAGATGGGAAGACAAGACAAGACAAGAAATACTGCGCCACCCGGGATCTACGACCGCCTGGGTCCTGAGAATGTAATCGGATACGGGAGCTTGGGGCAAGCAAGAAGGTGGAGGAGGCTCTGCTCTGTGGACCTGCACGCCTGGTACAGCGGAGCACGGGCAATATCGTTCCAGGTTCCTGCTTTCCACCCCCCTCTGCTCACTGCTCCTCACATGTCATGATATTTGGCTCGTACTGTACAGTACCGTGCTAAATCCAGAGAGATGCACATATAGTTCGAAACGTGATCGATCGATCACCTATCTCGGACCAGCGGAGAGCGATACGAGGAACCTCACGCACGTATACCCTCGCTATAGGCCTATCCTGATATTTGATAAGCCGGAAAGATGAACGAATAGAGTCCATCAATTGCCGAGGGAGCTTCCGTCCAGTCAAACCACCAAGACTTGACACACACCGAAGTCGACACACAGACTCTATGGTTGCTTTTCTTCCTCTTTGGAGAGGCAGAGACAGCAACAGAAACCAGAACCACACATTGGAGGCGGAGATAATTTAGACATGGGAGCCTGAACCAGAGATCACGGACAGATACACGAGATACAGACGTCAAGACAGACAGACGTAGATGCCAGAACCATACTCCTGAGGGCAGAGAAAGAAACACGAACCATGGCAGCCGGAGGATCAGGACGACAGCACATGGGTCAGAACCAGATCACCTTTGGAAACATGATCTCGCTGACGACAGTAACGACCCGGACGAGTCAATCTGGTCACAAACAGACAGACTCTACTCACACGCTGTCAAAAACAAAGCTCCTTGATCAAACAGGATCACATCAGAGTCACAGAAAGACCTTTGACACGAACCACATCACAGCAGAAACAGACGCACCGACCACAACCAGATCATCTCGGAAACAAAAGTGAGGCTCTTGGACATGAACCACATTTCATCATGACAGCGGCACTTTCCGATGATCGGGTCAGTATCTTGGCGAGGCCCATTGGCGAGGACCAAATTAGCTCAGGGACAGCTATACCACTCTGATGTGAGACCTGGGCATACCGAGAGCTCTTTGACGAGGATCACCAGATAACGTCAGAGGCCGCTCCCAGATGATGAACCATACCTTGTCCTACTTGGAGGACCCCTTGATACTAACTGAGCCACCACATCAGCAACATCGCAGAGACACAATATTAGCAAGCAGATCACACTGGAAACACTCAGATACTGGCGACAGACACCAGCACTGAGAGCCGGATGTTACGTTTAGGAGACAACCTGATACCGTAGCATTCTTCGTTCTCGTCGTCGTCGTCATCCTTCCCACCTGTCAAACTCGCCCATCAGGCCATCATCGTCATCGTCATTAAGTCCACTGGTTCGAGTTTTATCTCAGCCGAGGCAGTGGACCTAGCCGTCGCTTGTAAATACTGGCACAACAGAGGGTCAGACAAGCAGATCGATACATAGTTTGCAAAGCCTGATCGGATACAACTGCGAGAACATGTCTGTCTAGCGACCTAGACCTGTCTCGGGATCTACACATGCTAGTATTCGAGGCGGATGGTTTGTACTGTCCACTGCTCGTGCGCAGCCTATTCTTGTCAGTACTTGTGTCATTGCTCTCTGGTACTGTTTGGACTGATCTTTTGTTTCTATTTTGATGATGCTTGGTGACACTGACTCGGTAGCCTTCTCACCAGCAAAACCGTCCATTTCTTGCTCATCTCCAGATCTACCCGGCTTGTCGGCCGACTACGAGGAGGTGGCTACCGAGATGCCCATGGCTCTTGGCCACCACCGTGATTGATCCCCATCCGCACCTAATCCTTTATTTGCTCCTTTAGGACATTCAAGACGTCCAAGAAGCCCAATATAGCCTACAAAGGTGGAGAGAGTGTCTTGACTTGACACAACATGTGTACCTACATGTCGAGATGCAGAAGAGGACACGTTCTACATCCGGCCACTGTGCGAATGAAGTAGTCGTCAACGAACCAGCCAGGCAATATACATGGCTCCGTACATGTCGTTGTGGTCCATCTCGGGTCCAGACTCTGGTTCTACATGTTACCCCCGCACGATCAGAGGGCAAGACATGATCGAAACAAGTTTTCCCGATCATGAACCACTCTACTTGCATTGGTAGCTATCTGGTGACATGTATGAGGAGTGTCACTGAATCATCCATGTCACCTACCTGCCTCTCTACCGCATCCAGAGAATGGATGGTCTATTTTGTATTCTGTCTGTCCATCTTGGGACACGTCGCTTGCCTCCGTGCTGCATACATGGACATATAGACCTCCAGACAGACATGTAGGCTAGATCTAGTCTATAGCAGTTCTATTTCTGGACCAGACTGGAGACACTTGTATCATCTAAGAGTTGGAACGAGATGTAAACATGTACTGGCACCGTGTGCTGTGTCACAATCAAGTGGAGAGATCAATACCTCTCCATGCCTCTACATGTACATATAGCCCCAGTCTAGTCTTATAGCCTTCTGCCTGTCTCTTAAGCCAGTCTATACACATGTACATGCCCAGAGACACAGTGTACTGTGTGATACATGGGTGGAGAATAACAGCAGTCCCTCGTGTCTATTCAGTCTCGTCGACAAGCGGCATGAGCTCAGATGACCTGCACCAGACACCCAGAGCACGAGCACAGTCTACATGACAGCACGATGGAGCCCGGTACAAACAGCCCGCCGAGGACTGGGCAAGAGGGTTGATGGACGGAACAGAACGGACTGGCTGTATCATGGCCCGGTATTATAGGGAGTGTATCTATCTAGACTATATCACTCACTCACCTACATGTCGACTCGCCCACCCAGGCAGGCTCAGGCATGTACCCATACCTCTACCTCTCTAGCCAGTACCATACCCACTCCCCACAGACATTCAGAGCAAATCAGCCAGTCAACAACCATCCGGAACAGACACATGCATACAGACGTTGGGACCCCAACCTGCCTGTCCTTCCACATCAGGTTTGTTGAAAGTGGAGATGGCCTGGCTGGCGGCAGAGGCAAGAAAAAAAATCTTTCAACCCCTCTTCTCAAACTTGCGCAGACTGGATCAAGAAGTCTGGAACACCCAACCAGCATCACAGCATCTCACTTTGTGCCCACATATACCTTACCTACATATACACTGCATATAAGCAAGTATCCCCTGCTTTCGTCTTTACCATGTACCAGAAGACAACCAAGCCAGAGCTTTCTCTCTCTCCACGAATATGTGTACCTTATGTACCAGATCAAGTACATGTAGTTCTAAGCTCCAGTCCTCCCCAGGCCAGAAAGGAGCCATACCGGTGTCGGTGCCGGTGCCGGTGCCTGCTGACAGCAGAACACCTTCGGGTTGACCCAGACCATTTCCCCCCGTTGTCGAGTGGCAACATGAACAGACAGACAGGGAAAGACTCCATCGACCGGCGCCTAGCGACCACCACCACCAAAACAGACCAGACCATAATGGCCATTACCCACACCACCACCACCACCACCTCCTACATGTACCGAGGCAGGGCTTGATGTATAGGTAGGTAGATAGGCATGTACCATTACAACATACATGTAGTCACTTCATTACTAGAGTTGCCTCCTCCAAGACCAGTTGATGTTGACGAGACTTGGGCACAGTGGTATATATGTCTGTTCTGTTCTTAAAGACAGGAAGGATGGCTAGATCTGGCAGGATTATTAGTTTTCGATAAAGTCATCATCATCTATTCTTTCACCTCTCCGAGATTTCTTTTTCTCGCTCCGACCTATCAATCTCACACACGCCGCCTCCCTTTTCAACAACCTCAGTCCCAAAAAGATGTGCGTCGTCCCCCCCCCCCCCCCCCCAGCCTCCAGTGCAGACAGAGAGACATCCGTGAATGCCCACCTACCTGCTTGCTACTCACATACGCACAGTATACTTATTCACACACTACACTACACTAGACTGCCCACATACCGGTACATACATGTATATCTGTCTCGATGCGGACCACCGCCCCGGTCCGGCTCGGTGTCTAGTTGGTCCAGTCTAGTTCCAGTCCAGTCCAGTCCACCTCATCGACGTCGTCTTGCAGTCCCCCTCGTGCAGCAGGAGAAAACTCTGTCTCTTAGTTCTTGCGCGCAGCAAGCAGCAAAAGGGGTTGATGACTGGAATTATTGCGCAAGTGGAAAATCTCATGGACTGGATGGACACATCGCCATCATGTTAACAGGCTTGCCGGACTGGTTGGTTGGATACATGTATGAAAACTTGCAACGAACCTGCCTACCTGCCTCTCTCTCTCGCGTTTATGTCTGGTAATAACCAGCCAGCCCAGACCACCAGACATAACCCTTCATCCCTCTTTTCGCTTCTTACCTCTTCCATCTTCGGTGGTGAGATTCCCGAAGATGGTGGCAGGCAGGTAATGGGGTCTAGAAGCAGCAACAGCAGGAGCAGCAGCATGCACAAGGAGGATGGATGCGCTCGCTTACATGTAGGCTTGTGCACACGCCCCCTGCCTGACGAGTTGTACAGTACGGTGTTTTCTTGTTGCCCCCTTTGTTTTTTGTGCTCTTCATCGTCAACAACTTGGCTTTTTTTTTTTTATGTACTATGATAGAAAAAACACAGTAATAATGCAACGGAGTCCGGACAGTACCCCATCAGCCTCTCTTCCATGTGACACCCCTTTCACCCATTCGTTCAGCTTCATATGGTACATCTTTTGCTTGTTTCGTTATGTGTCTTGCGTTTTTTCCTCCTCTTCTGCTTTACACTTGCTGCTGGCAAAAAGTCCTAGGTACGTAGGTAGGTTGATAGTCTACCGATATACATGCATCACCATAAAAGGGGTCCATAAATGATCCGAACAGGTCAAGTTGCTAGAAGCAAGGCAATCAACTGAACATGAACACAAATCAAGCCCAGGGAAGGTTAAAAAAGAACTGTTAAATCGACTCAATCTACCCTGTTCTTCCCATGCTGGCTTTTGCTCGGCGACTCAACATCATCCGCGGCGCTCTCTCTTCTCAGAGCCAACGGTGTCACTCAAAAGCGAAATGTAGTCATACCATACCACTTGACTTGCACACATAGACTGCAGTCTTGGATTAATTACTTGAACGGGAGTGTGTGTACGCCATATATAACCCTAACCCTACATCTCCGTCACACATCAATCATACATCTATCATATCAAACGTTCCGACTTGCTCTTTTTGCAGGGGGAGAAAGGAAACCGCGCCAAGAGAACAACGGCAGTTTGAGGGAAGGAGGCACGGGAATATCTTCCTCGCCGTTCGTCTGGTGCTTGTTCATTGCCTTTTCTTCACATATCGCTAGAAATGCACACACACACACCACTTTCCTGGTCTGTCTGGGGGAGGATATATCGTACTGTATGTATTCCACAGTAGATGGTTCAACCTGCAGTACCTGACTACTGTAGTAGATGCCTTAAATGGGTAGAATAAATGCCCTGGTTACATAGCTGGAATACATGCCTCGACTGGCCGGAATAAATGCCTCGACTGGCTAACATGGATGCTCTTTGTTGACTGGAATAGATGCCCTGACTTGCTAGAATAAATGCCTTAGTTAGCTCGAATAAATGCTTTACTTGACTAGAATAAATGTCTTGACTGGTTCGAACAAATGCCTTGCCTACCTGGAATAAATACCTTGAACTGGGCTGGAATAGCTGCCCTAACTTGTTATAGTAGATGTCTTGACCTGCTAGAATAAATGCTTCGACTGGCTGGAAAAGATCCCCTTACTGACTTGAAAAGACGCGTTGACTGGCTAGAATAAATGCCTTGCCTACCTGGAATAAATACCTTGACTGGCTGGAATAAATGCCTTGACTGGCTGGAATGAATCCCCTGACTGGGCTGGAAACCCAAATTAGACTGATTCCATTTTTGTCTACCCCTACCAAAATTGACCAAAAGATACTGCAGGTGACATGCCCCCATCGACCGACCGGTCCAGGCCTGCCTCCCCCTTTTCTTTTGTTTACTTTCTCCTTAACCGCGCAACTACCTATGCCCTAATCTCCCACATACGAATCTTGCCCATGTCATTACCCACCGCCAGAATCTCCCCATCCCCGTTATCACCAGTCCCAAAAGCAACAGCAGTAACCCGCCCCAAAGGCGTCTGATCGGTAGGCCAGTTCCTATAAACCGTGCAACTAGGCAGATGCACAAGCCTGAGCGCATCCTTCTTGTGCTCGCTCGCAAAAGCAAGAAGCTGCCCATCCCCCGAGAACCTGACAGTCGAGATCGCCGTAGTCAGTTGATCCAGTACCCTGCTTGGGGCAGGCCTCTCCATAATCTCCACCCCAAACATGCTCGAAGCTATCCCCTCCTCCTTTAGACCCTTAGTTCTCTTGGCAAGTTCCTCCCCCTCCAGCAGCAAGTCGGAGCGCTTGTAAATGTTACAGATGCCGCTGTTGGACCCGACGGCAATCCACCTATCGCCCCCCAGCTCTTTTGGCCCCCCCGAGTTGCCGGAGAGTGCCATGACGGTACCGCCAATCGAGCCCTGGTCTTTCCAGACTCCCACAGCTCGTTTCGCTGCGAGCGACCACTCGGTTATACCGCCGTTTTTGCCGAGGATGGATAGTCCAGAGCTGTCGCTCCACCACTGACAATCACTCACTCCCCCGCGACCGTTGACTCGTGCGGCCGCAATCCACTGCATTGTTTTGGCGTTGAGGATATTGACCACTCCACCGCCTTTCCTTTCCGACGAGATCAGAGCCAGTGCTTTACCATCGGGAGAAGCGCGAAAGTTCTCCATAGTCTTCTGAGGTGCCTGGTCTCCTTGGATTTGGGATACTTTCTTGACCAGACCGGTGGAGAGATTCCAAGAGTGAAAGTACCGACGTCTACCGGCAAATATGACTTCGGAACCGGTCGGTCCGACGAATTCCGATCTCCGGACATCGGTGGATTGTACTTGGACCGATGTCAAGCGCGGGTTGGGCACCGGGTGGGCAGAGGCGTCGATGTGGTGGAGGTACATTATCGAGCTGGTCGATGCAGACAGGAGGATTGGTCTGGTCGGGTGGAATGAGAGCGATGCCACGGCTGCTTTGTGAGAGTCGGGGATGTCGCGTGTTCGTTGGATGTCGAGTGTTTCTGGGCGGAGCTTGCGACGCTTTCGGGAGGACGAATCGGCGCTGGTGAAATTGGCGGCGTTGCGGAGGAAAGATTCGAGTGGTAGAGCCGAGGGGTCGAGATTCTCTTCGTCCGAGTCAGACTCAGAGTTGGCAGCTGCTGAGGAACGTCTTCTTTGGGCAGCCTTTTTGCCTTCGGCCTCTTTAGCCCACGTTGGAGTCGGGTACAGACGCAGATACTGCTGTCTTAGTCTGCGCGCGTATTCTGTCCCGCTGATAAGGTCCTCCGCCTCCGTGGTGCGAAGCTTCCTCAACAGAGGCGTACTGGCAAGGGAGACGGTCAATTTCTCGTCGTCGCTGTCTTCCCATGCTGGCTTTTGCTCGGGTTCTTCCTCCGCGGCGCCCTTCTCGGCGGTATATTTGATCCCGGACCCGACGGTGTCGAAAGCGAAGAGCGAACTATCGGCTGCATTCGCAAGATCATTCGTTTGACCGGCAGGAACAAGCTCCTTCCCCTCCGCCGCCGAATCTTGGTCTAAAAACCCCAAGAAATCGTCGCGGAAGAGCTGCTCGCGAAAGGCATCCTTGTCGCCGAGGACAAACCGCTCGAGATCTTCTTCGTCGGAGTCTTTATCCGAGAGTTCGGCCGTCTGTGTCTTGCCCTTTTTGCCCTGTAGCCATCCTTCGCCGTCGGCAGATTCGTCCTGTGACTCGGCGCCGGCGTCGTCCATGGATTGGTCCGAGTCGGCATCGTCAAATCCGGTGAATTTGGGATGCGCTGCAGCAGCGGTGCTACGTTTTTGTTGTTGGAGGTAGGCCGACATCTTTGCGCGGAAATGTCAATTCGCGGCGATTGTGTTCTTGTGTGGTCGTGAGCAGATTGAGTTGCGTGGCATCAATTTGTCGTGCGGCCAGAATTGTCGATTTTCTCGGTGGTGGTGGATCGCTGCAATGGTCAACCTTTTTGAACTTTTTTTTTTGAGAACTGGATAAACGGTGTAGCCTTGCATATAAGTGGGGCTCTCCGCCCCACTAATGACGTCCCATTCAGCCTTGTGTCAGTGTAAGTGGCACGTGATACCTACAAGTTGTCCAATGTCAACAGGTTTAAAAAGAAAGAAAAAGGGGGGGCCTATTCTTAAATAAAAATAGGGTATAAAATTATAATGTTAGTATTCTCAATAAACGCTGAAAAGACCTTTAAAGGTTTTTAAGAAGAAAATAATTAACACCTGAAAAGACTAATTCGTGTCACGATGTGTATATAACCCTTGATTTCAAGTCGGCGTTCGACTTGAAATTCGACATCCTTTTGCGGAGGGTTCCATGGCCTAGTGGTAGGGTTCAAGACTAGTGGATTCGTCACAATTCGCAGACTATCTAATTTTCGCACCCCTTTTATTACCTATAGAGGGCCTTAAAAATAATTACCATATACGTTAAAGCTAACTTCCTAGGCTGTATATACGTCTCTTAAATGCGTTATCTTAGTCTTTAAAACGTATTTAAAGTATTAATTATATATATATAAATAGATCGTTAAAGGCGTAAGTAAATTATTTCACACTTTATTTTTCGAATTTTATAACGTTAGGGCATAAAGGCTACAACTACAAAAACTAAAACAAGTTTTTATTATTATTAAAAAAGATGGAATATATGCTTACGATCCGATTAGGGCAGGGTAAAGTGGGAAAATGGGCGTCAGGGTATACCGAAAATCTGTAAATCCAGCTCGTTAAAACCTTCTTGTATAAACTACTAACTTTAAACCCAGAAAGTTAGAAACACGTCATTAACTTTGGATGCAAACGTGGACGCCGTGTTCCAAACAAGTTCAAGTTTTTGTTAAGCAAAGTCAAGTCGATTCAAATCCATCTCCTGGTTTATTCAGGTATCCGTTGGATGTCGATTATTTCTTGACAGAGTTTTCTTCGCTTACTACTAGAGGAGCTACCGTCCACGGAATTGAAGTTTGCTGCGTTGCAGGAAAGATTCGAGTAGTAGGGCCGAGGTGTCGAGGTTATCTTCGTCGTCATTTACAAGCCTGAAAGCTTCTCTATTCCCGTCCCTTGAGCAGTTCAGCCCTGGACTATCACGCCACAAGTAGATTTGAGAAACCATAGATAAATAAAACTCAAGCTCTCTGTAATATTCAAGAAGATGCCAACTTGGATTCGAACATTACTAACAAGATCCACTCCATATCACACTGTACCACTTTCCAATCAGACCGGCCTCAGAACTTCACGAAATTAAGCACATAGGAAACGACCAGATAAAAGAAACCCCCAAAAAGGTAAGAGAGATCCCCGAAACCAAGTGCTAAACACATAACGAGACAAAAGAAATCAAGACCAGGGCCTGTCTTATTTGGTATCACAACCGTCAATCCAACAAATTCATCCTGATAACCCGGTACGGCGAGTTGGGCGACCAATACCAGAATAGAAGAGGCAGAATCACCTGGGTATAATAAGTAGGGTATTCAGCGAGTCCCACTGCTCAACGAGAACTCCGCACCAAGAAGACAAAACTACCAACGACACTCGCTCCTCTGGGAATATATCCATCTCATCAAATTAAATAAATTAAACGTTGTCGGATAAAAGCCATCCATCACTATCCAGAACAGTATTCAAACCGCCACAGCTGATGCGGCAGCGAGGGGCCAAGGTGAGAAACCAGCAAGCAGCTCAGCGAGCCCATTTTCCTACCCCAGAACCAGCTCTCGAGCCATTCTTTGTCGACGTCACACCACCAGCACTAGTACAAGTAGGTGAGCTACTTGTGCCCGCCGATGTGGATGGTGTCTGCTGTTGCTGCCGTTGATGCTGTTGCTGATTTTGGCCATGTTGGCCTTGGCTCGGTTGGCTTTGTTGTGGTCCCTGAGTCTGATGATGGTGCATGAGACCCGCTTGGAGGTTTGGGTCAGGGACGAAGACATTGAAGTTAAAGTCTCCTGTTTGCGGGTCCACTGGGAACAGCATGTTAATTGCTTCCTACACATGTGTCATTGTGGTTAGTCACAAGTGCCTTGTACATGTTGAACTCGACGTAGAAGGTGAACCACCAAAAGCAACAGCAATGGCGGGACTCTGGTACTAACCCAATCGATATCCTTCATGGCGTTTCCATTTCCATTCATGTTTCCATTCCCATGTGGTGACAGTGACAGACCATTTACACTCCCACTTCCATTCCCACCACCGCTGCCATTGTGCAGCTGCTGTCGATTTTGGTGCCCATGATGTACTTGTCCGTGATGATGATGATGGGACAGAGAAAACGACTGCCCGGCCACACTACCTCCGCCGTCACTGCTATTTGGACTGCCCGGATTGTTGCCGTTGCTGCTGCTGTTGTGATGGTGCTGGTGGTGGCTACCGGGAGGCAATCCATATAATACTTCTCCATTGGACACTCCTGCAAAGACCATCTCCGAGAACGGTCCCTGGTGCCCGCCGAGTCCTAGACCGCCAGAGGGAGGCATCATCATCATCATCATTGGGTTCATGGCTGGATTCATGTTCGGTCCTAGTCCTTGGGGCGCCTGTGCCGATGCATGTGCTTGTCCAAAATGCTGACCTGGCATATGGTGGTGATGATGATGGTTTTGGTTTTGGCTTTGGGAGACCTGCTGCTGCTGGTGTTGGTGATTAGATAAAGATGAGGCCGCAGCAGCAGCATGGTCCAAATCCATCTGCTGCACCGACTGCTGAGGGACACCAAGTTCCACCAGTCCGGGCTCTACCTTTAGATTGGGATTGTCGGCATGAATCGTGGACCCTCCTGAAGTTGAACTTGAACTTGAGCCTGGGTTCGGGGATCCGTCTTGGCCCTGGCCCATGTGTATATCCTGTTGCTGATGTCCCGGGCTCCCTGCCGACGACGAGCCCTTGACAGCCTCCCTCTCAGGAATCGCTTTCGAGATTGCAACCGGCGCTCTCATCTTGCGCATGCTCATGTACACTCCAGTCTTGCCCATAATCTCTGAAAGAATCAAGTAGCTCTTTTGCGAGCGGTCCATGGATGCGTCCAGGTTGAACACATAATCCAGACAACCCCAAATTCTGTCCACAATCTGGCTGCTACCGACATTATCATTACCATTTCCGGTGCCGTTAGCACCGGAACAGCCATTGGCAGCTCCGTCAGGCCGATAATATATCTCCGTCGCCAGAAGCAGTGCAATCTGAAACTGCTGATAGGCTCCTGTGTACCATCCCCACTGCTTGTTGAACAGCGGATAGCTTTCTAGGTGCATAGATGACTCAATAACCGTGATGCCACTCACCAAGAGCACATGTGTGAGTCGCTCAGGCATCGGGTTTGATGTGTTGGCGTGATATGGGTGCAGCACCATGCAGTGTAGACGACAGATCAAGAGGCTCATCACCAGCTTGGTGTACAGCTGAATGGGCACATTGTCGTCCAGCAGGTGTCCATATTTTCCGTGCATCTCTCTTCTGAACTTCTCAATCTTGAAGAGCACGTGGGCCAGATTGGTTCTTCGTCCCTGTGACGTCTCGATCTTGCGTCGGTCAGACCAGATGCTTCTCATCATTTCGTTGATCTCGAAGCGTATTATAGAGAGCAGGTTTGACGTCCATTTTTCAGGGCCACCCGAAGGCGGGACAGAAGACCAGCCAAGATTGGTGAGCTCTTCCTCTTCGAAGTTCAGGGGTAATCTTGTGTCGTAATCATCTCGCCGGATCCCCGGCTTCGGACCCTGAGCCTCGCAGGTCCTGATATCGAGGAAACACAGTTGGTGCCAGATCAGCCTTCTCACATGCGTTTCGAGCGGGTTGAGACCGTATGCTTGGCCATCCCTGTGGAGTCCCATGCACTCAGCCATCCTGACTGCGGCTCCCACGAGAACAGAGTGCGCCCGAGACACCTCGTCGCGGCAGAGAGGAAGCAAGTACATGACAAAGGCCTGCATGGTTTCTACTCTGGTCGTCCTGAGAAAGTTGGCTTTGGAGAGGGCAGCCTCGGTGCCGACCTTCATGTTCTCGACCAATTGTGATCGCGAGAAAAACAGGCCTGAACCTGCCAGGCTGGTCACTTGGGCGGCTTCATTGTCGTCGGCTAGACTGACAGCCGCACTAAACCACGCCGCAAAGACGAGGGCTTGAACTGAGGCCCTGGGCTCGAACCCCTGGTTGACGTCGTCCCAGAATGAAGCGTAGACTGGCTCGAAGCTGGGACGGTGGACGCACCGGGCGATCGGATGCACCGCCTCAAAATATCGCATCATGAGCTTGTCTCCTGTTGCTTGGTTGGGAAGGAAATGCAACAAGGACGGAGAACTGACTTGGCCGAAGAAGAAGCCGCTTGTCGGTGGGATGTAGGAAGCTCCGGGGCGAAGGAATTCAGGTATCTCAAAGTCAGAAGAAGAGGAAGATGGAACACTGCCGTTGCTAGCGTTGCTGTTGTTGGTGGTGGTATTATTCGTGTTGTTATTGTTGCTGTTGTTGCTATTGTTGGAAGCTGGCAACGAAGGAGGTAGTGGTATATTGAACATCGGAGATGATGATGGGCCTTGCCCCAGCCCGGCCTGGATCTCCTCGGATATTCTCGGTCGGTTCAGCCCCCCTATCCGTTCTGTGATTCTCATCCGGCCTACTTGGATTCCCAAGTCAATAAGCTCGTCCGTGGGAATCGTGCCGTCAGCGTCGTCCTCGTAGGTCAGGTCCAAGGCTACCATGGGGGTGATTTCCAGATCACCTTCTGGGTCGAGATCATCTTCCACTTCATCTGCCGCATTTGGCTGTTGGCGATGGTGATTGCCCTGATGTTGGTATGGTCCTTGATTTGGCCCCGGCGCTCCTTGGGCTTGGGAATATTGCTGATGAAACCCTGCACCCGGTGCTCCTCCTCTCAATCCAATACCCGCCGCCGCAAGACTATTGCTAGTCACCGTGCTCGTGCTACCCTTGGCCACGTCTCGCTCGAGCTGTCTTTCCAAGCTACCCACCTTCTCCTTGATCTCTGTCAGTCGCAGCTGGCTGGCTTCGTCAAGCTTTGGACCGAGGTAGAGACATTCGCGGCTGAACTTGATGCAGTTGGTGCACGGTTGCGATTTGTTGCACTTGAGCTTGCGGCGGCGGCATTCGAGACAGGAAGTGATCATGCGCATCCGTCGGCGTATGGGTTTGGAACCGTGACCATGGCCATGCGGTGCCATGTTGGCCGTCATTGGCAGTGGCATTTGGAGGATTGGGCTGCTCATGTTGTTGTTGCCGTTGCTGTTGTTCGCCGAAGAAGGCATATGAATGCCTTGTTGGAGGAGAAGACCTTGTGACGAAGATAGCGACATATTCATTCCCCCAGCAGAAGCATGTCCTGGCGGGCTGTTGGCCATGCTGTTGCTGACTGGAATACCATTCATCATACCACCATTGTTTCCGGGGTCATGGGCTGAGACGGGTGATATCGGAGACGAAACAGAAATCGAAGTGGCGGCTAGACTGTGTCGCCTCATGGCTACGGCAGCAGCGGCCGACGGTGATGGCCCCGGGGAGGATGCTCCAGCCGCTATGAGGTCCTCTATTCCTGCTGACGAGGCGAGTCGTCCCCTGATGACATTTGCTGCCGCCGCCGCCGAAGTATGTCCGTGCATCCCTCCGTGGCTTTGTGAGCCATATTGTTGTTGGTGTTGTTGGTGTTGGGCTAGTGCATGGTGGTTGTTTGTATGCGTTGGAATCTGGGCGATATGGTGGTGGTGGTGGTGATTGTTGTTTTGATGGACCTGGTGGTGATGGTGGTGGTACCCTCCCATGTCCATTGGTCCTGGCATGCCGTCTGGCATCATCCCGCCGCCCCCGCCGCGTCCTGAGGAGCTGGTCCCAGGGGCCGGCATGTCTGTCCTAGTTGTTGTTCACAATTCCCGCGTCTAGCTGTGTCCTCTGCGTCGTTCTGGACGTCGCTCTACTGGTGTCCCGAGCCCGGTCGCTGCCAGGGTCGTCTCAAAGAAGGGACCAAGGAATTTTGACCTCGAACCAAGTCAGTTGCGCTTTTTTGTTATGCCTTAGTGCTCCGAATTTCGAGAGTCGCGTATGGGTCGTGAAGGCAGTGATAGTCGCTTGAATAGTTACTATTTATGCCCCAGCAAGGCGTTGGAGGGTGTGCTCAAATACAAACGAGAAGGAAGCTGAACCATCGGCGGTGAATTCCGAATGATGTGGTAGGTCTGATGCTTCTGTATTGTCTGTTAGATTACGAAGATATGTCACATTTGTCCAGATTCGGAATCGCAATGAAGAGTAAAAATGTGGTGGAGGGGGAAAAGACCAGACATGAAAGATTCAAGACGGGAAAGTGTCGGCGGTGAACAGCAGTAGACAGTAGACAGCCCCAGATTAGACGCCCACAGCCAAAGCGCAACAATCTGCTGGCTGAAGTTCGGGTCGGGAGAAAGATCAGATCAGGGCGGGTCAGGGAAGGTCTGATCTGATCGGCCTCCTTCCCTCCTCGAGTGCCCACCTTGGGAACCTGGAAGGTACGAGCGATACTGAGTGGAATTCAGGAAATGGGCATGTACCTGCCCTCCAGAGTCCGACTTGTGTGCCCCCGTCAGATAGCTACGAAACTCGGGAGCCAAGCAATTTGTGGCTCCTTGTTCCTTCTTGTCTTCTGCTGTTTCGGTTTCTTCTGCTTCCGTCTCCTTTTTTCTTTTTTCTTTTTTGCACGCCCGACACCAAACAACTGGACAGCGGCAGGTACCCTGATGGACGGAAGCGGTAAAGGAGGAATTCGCAATACAGAACAATTCCCAATCGCACCAGGGCTAGGCAAAGCAGGTGGACGGGTGGGTGCCAGCGGTTCCAGGCAGGGAGATGGGAAAGGAGGGATCTTGTACGAGGTCGGGGTCGGGCAGCTGTGCAGCGCTGTCCCAGTACGCTTGTGCTTCCTTTTGATTTCCTCTTGGCCTCTTATTTTCCTCTGTTCCGGGATGGCTGTCATTCATTTAGCTTTGCCGGGTCAAGATCGGACACACAAGCCCAAGCGAGAGACCTGAAGGAGAACAGAGTGCGGGGTATATTAAATGCGTTGCCAGGATCACAGAGCAAGAAGACCACAAGAAGAAGAGCTTAAGAGGTTATCGGGCTGCCAAAACGTGCGTGTGCGTGTGCTGGTGTTGGTGTATGTAGGTGCTGGTGTCTGGGAGGACGAGGACCGGGGCAAGGGTAGGGGAGCTTAAAGGGAGGACAAGCAAACAGGCCGGCCGGCGAGACACGCACACACACGCACACACACCTTTCTATCATGCAGAGATATGCCCAATAAGTCAAGCATGTCTGTTTGGACTTGGTGAGGTTGAGTCCATGTCCATGTGACCTTTGATAGCAATAACGGGCAGGGAGGAAAGAGGAAAGAAGAAGCGGGACGTTTGTGGTATCTTGACGAGTTAGTTTCGGGCTCTGTCAAGAAAAGGGGAGAAGACTTGATCTCTCGCGTCTCTGGGTTGTCTTGAATATTCCCATGGTGGCATGAGTGTTTTCAGACCTCCTTTCGGAAAGATGGAAATGCCGTGAAAGACGTGATGATGATGGAAATGATGGAAACTTGGCCATGCAGTCAGCCAAAGAAGCCGAATAAAACCAGAGCAGACGTTTATCACAACCGCTAGATAACATTAGCTCAGCCGGAAAGGGGCTGTGGGGCCGTTGAGAACAAGAGGCAAACGTCTGTGACTGTTTCGTGATAGCACTGCCATCTAACCAACACTGGTAGCCGTGAACTCGGCTTTTCGGCCTGTCTCCAAGTCTACCTGCGTAGCAGTTGCCAGAGCCGGGCCCGGGCCGACCTTGGGAGCATGGGCTCGCGGCCGGTCACACGTTTTCCCCTTTTGACCCCTTGTTACTGTTGTCCAAAGCCTTACCGAGTATGGACCTCTATGTACAGCTTTGATGCTAGCACTTTGTCCAGACCGGGGAGAGGCGTCCGGATACCGCACGCACTACCACAAACCCGTTGGCCATGTGGGATAGGGATAAGGGTGGGTAGTACTCGATATCCGCCCTCCACGCATGCGTGGTTTGTGTATATGTGTGGGTGTGTCAAAACCAGGTATGCACAGTTGTAATGGTTGCTCGTGAACTCGTGAGATATGTCCTGCCTCCCAGGCCATTGGATATCTAACCATTCCTAATAGCTTACACACACCGATGCTCGACACGTTTCCGACATGTGGACTGGAAGTCGGCATCGAAGAAAATAGTCTTTCGGGGCTTGCTGATATGCATTACCGAAAGTGAGTGTGCGTAGACTTGATCGTACGTCAGCAAGTTACATGTATCTAGCCCACCTCTTCCTTTTCCTTTCCATCACAAGTCCCCTGTCCTCCCCATAGATGATGCGCGGGACAAGCTTGACAGGCATGTGTAAGCCAAAATCGCCTTGACTTGTGAAACCTGAACTCGATCTATCTGCTCTTCAGGTTCACTTGTAAGCATCTTGTCGGGTCAACGGTCCGGGCAGTTCGACTGTGTGAGGCCAACAGGGAGGGCTACCCCAGGGTAGGCGGTTGAGAGAAGAAAGATGGGGTTTGTGTATGGGCTCTGTACTACAGGTGCTAGCTGATCGACCTTTTGTGTTGGTCCAGATCCGGGAGAAAAGAACTTGTTTGCCCAACATTGTTTACAAAGAGACCCAATGCTTGCCAAGACTTGGTCAAAAAGGGGCTGACTGCACCAGAAGGTTAGCCTGAGGGCAAAGGCGGAAAAAGGGGCGCCCTCGAATAGATTACCGTGGACCGTCATAATACGGGTCAGATCTGTGGACTCCCTCGGTCAGAAAGACCCGGTGTTTCATGGCTTCGGAAGTTCTAAATCTTTCTTCGTTAACCAAGGCCCATATTTAACCTCCAAACCTAGACGCCACACCCTGCTGGTCGCAGTGATGAACTCGAACTAGAGCGAATAAGAGAAAGATTTACTCAAGAAACGCTTGAGCAAAAATAGCAAAGTAGAAAATCTCCAACGGACCCGAGAGGGCCGGGCACTTGCAGGAGGACCCTTCATGGGCTGGAGCCTGCACCGGAATGGGGCCGAGATGCCCGACTTGTGCATAATTGAGAGGAGGAAGGAGACAAGGAGTCAGACTACGTAATCACAATACACATGAGGCAGCACGATCCACTAGGTGCCCTGACGCCAGGCGCTACGATCGAGACATGCACCGGAGAGGAAGCCTATCGGGTAGCGAACTCCTCTGTGTCACCTTGACAATAAACTCCTGTGCAGGGGTGTTAAAAGATGTCGGTCGGTCTTTCCTCATGCTCTCCCGGCCATCTGCTGAGCCTGCCGGTCCATAGTCCACAGCCAACAGTCACTAGCAACAGTCGGCGTTGTCACCAGCTCTCAAGAATATCTTGATCAAGGTAAAAGTGCCAGCGCCATCTCGGGCTTGAAAGTTTGTCTAGGTACCAACGTCATCTGAACCTACGTTGGGAACTAGGCCGGTCTTTGTGGGCCGATATCGTCCGTTCAGTTGATTCAAAATAAGGTTTGGAGGGTGGTGGCAAGGTGGAGGTAAACATTTCCACACAGCCCACCTTGGGGAAGGTACATGCTATGGCTACCTTTCAGCAACTTTATACTGCGTACCTTGGGAATCCCAAGGAGAAGGAGCTGGCAGGTGCAGAGAGATAGATGCCCGCTGTCATGTTGACCTCCAGCCATCCACCATACTGTTGACGCTGTAATATTCATTCACCACCGTGTTAAAACATCCGATTTACTCAATTCTCAAACACGGCCCCTGCTGGACGTGCAGCATCTACTTTTTCATTTGTTGCTCCCCACATTTGCTTCAGATGTATCTCATACTACCTACGTACTAACCTTACATTATACCAACTCGGCCCTATTCAGCCCAGACCTGAAACGAAACAGCCAACGGACCAGCCACCGGATTCAGAAACTCCTTCATTATTCAAGGAAGCTTTTGATCCTTCTCACTTCTACCCTTGTCATGTAGTCATCGATCATGCTCCTCCGAAGCTCTCATACTTGTCGGGTACTCTAGCCAGCTCGTCCGCCTGATCAAGCCTTTCCCATCCCTATGGCCAGATTCGTCTAAAAAGAGAAAGTGAGCCACATGGTGATTACGCGGACTCTGAAACCTACCTCGATTCAACGCCGGACCAAGAGTAAATTAAAATGGTTCCGACGGGCAGATGGGCGGCAGCCGGTCTGGCTGCATCATCGAGATATGGACGCAAGAAAGGTCGTGAGGGGATCTCATCCGAGACAAGAACAGAACGAACCCACGCAGCAAGCCGTCTTGCCATTGTCGATGCTCACCTATCATACTGACCTAGGTGGGCCTTGCCGAGGTAATGTCTATCTTCCCGTTCATGTGAGCAGCGAGTGCAGCAGAATTTTTGAAGACGGGACAGGGGAAAGACCAGACAGACGAGA
This sequence comes from Rhypophila decipiens, assembly GCA_033297075.1. Classification (NCBI taxonomy): domain Eukaryota; kingdom Fungi; phylum Ascomycota; class Sordariomycetes; order Sordariales; family Naviculisporaceae; genus Rhypophila; species Rhypophila decipiens. The sequence goes on along the minus strand of MU858045.1, from coordinate 416,297 downwards.
CATGTCTGCGGTTACAAACATAGATATCCCGGTCCATACTATAAAACTCTCGTCTAGGTACCTAAACGAAAAGTCGAGATCCCACTTATTTTCGCCTTTCGTCGTTATGCCATCGCTCGAGGCGAGCTCTCGTGCGAGCATACCCGGACACCTACATAGGATCCCGAATCCGCCGAAGCTCCGAGGAGACTCAACTTGGAATTGATACGAGGTCGAAACAAGAAACAATTGGTTCATGAGGAGGTAGACAGTGAATCAGACACCGAGGCCAGATACGACACCGCCATAAGAAGAAGGATAAATCACAGGAGGAGGAAGGAGCGAGAGGGAAAAAATACCGAGATCCTCGAAATCCAGTCTTGATCGGAAGCATCGCAACGCATGTTGTATCACCAACGCTAGCTACTTCTTGACTGCATCTGCACTCTGTGCACGCTGTCTTATCTCTTTCGCTGCACCCATGGCGTGCGTAACATGGACTCCCTCTGTGGTCCCCCCCTCCTCTTTCCTTCCCTTCCCCTCGGCTCTACATCTCTCCATATCTTGTATTCCCACTTGGGCATTGAATACTTGCTGATTAAGGATTGCCGGTTGAGCAACGCATAAATTCTTTAACAGCTTGTTCAACAATCTTTGACCTCATCCCCCTCCTCACGACGAATCTACCCCATTAAAAAGCCCGGACGGGCCCACGTTGTGGTATGTACCGCTGCGCATGAACAGCTGACAGATTGTGCTTCGTAGTGTATATCACCATTCTCTAAATCATCCCCCTAACGGAATGTACCACACTGGGTACAGTACCTGAGCAGGCACGGTACACAACCTCCTCCCACAGGGCCAACAACCAACTTGAAGCTTGGCCTCGACTCCCTTCAGCCATACTGACATATGATCCCCTGTGAACCGTTCAATTGCTGAATTGGGACAAACCGACAAACCGTGAATTCAGTCCAACAGCAATTCCGCTTCCGCCATCGCAGCCACGAAACCCATCATCTCCTCCCCGCAAAGCACTTGTCCTATGGGGACACTGGCATCATTCAACCACCTACGTCCCTCTCCGTGGCCCCTATCATGTCTAAACATTTACTTCAGTCTTATCTTGGTGACAACAGAGCCCACGACAGCTACCATGGTAAGAACTTGGATAGACTTGCAGTGCCTTATCGTCCCCACATGCCTGCCTGCCATACATACCCGGATCTCATCTTGTGCCCTCATGGCCCATGGCTCACATGCAGGCAGTCATGGTATCCTGCTCTACTGATATCCTCACGAGTGATTGATACAAGCCTATCCCTCTCTTCTAAGCTCACTCTCCTCTCTCAATCCACTTGGATAGACTCACTTTGTTCTCTTTCAATGAGTTTATTTGAGGTCTAGTCCTTACACTAGCGATAGGACTTCGGGGATAGACTCACTTTGTACATACACACAGATAATTCATAAAGAACAAAGTCCTTGTCTTTCTATATGTGAAAAATGTACCGAGTAATTAATGAAATCAAACTCATTCTCATTCACCCACCTACCTAACTTCTTCTCACTTCTTCATTCATCCACAGCATCTTAACCATCAACTCACCTAAAGCTGTCACTTTACCTCGCTCTCAGTTTTCCATCACCACTTATTTACACATGTACAGCATCATATTCTTACCAGCCATATATCTCACTTACCCACTTTACATCCTTAGTCACTCACTTACCTCGCTTCCTTATTATTTACTTCAACACATAATAAACAGTAGTCTTCCAACTCATAGCTCTCATCACTCTTTTAAGTACTTGCTATTTACTAAGGACTGATTCGCCAAGCAAGGCTGGATACTCACACTCACATTTACTTAGAGGGTTGATCGACATTTCTTCCCATCGCCAAAAAATCCCAGTCTTTTCTCCCGACACCCATACGTATGTAACAAAAGTAAAAAATCAGAAATTAATAAAAGAAACAACCAGCTGCTTGGATCCAACGTAAAGTCTGTATGATACTGTATGGATACTATGCATATATGTACACACCTACCCATGATTTCGGGTTCCAGGTTCCTGCGGGCAGGTGGCGATAAACGCCCATCTCATCAAATATCCTATATACAAGCCATGTCAAAAAAATAAATCAAAAGAAGTCAAGAAAACTCATCATCTGCCCTTGAACGCAGCCGTAAGAGCCTTCTCAATCGGATCATTACTACTCATAGTACCAGCCGATTCCCCCCTAACAACAGTTTGTTTCTCCTTCTTCTTCTTCTGCTCACTGTTCAGCTTCTTCATGACCTCCTCCTCCTCACCGTCCCAAATCTCAGCCCTCGCCAGCTCGTCCTTCATGGCACTCTCCATCTGGGCCTGTATCGCCTTGTACTTCTTACAAGTCTTGACCTCCTCCCGAAACCGAATCAGCGCGACCCGCGACCGTTCCGCCACCTCGTCGCCATAATTCCTCCTGATAACAGTAACGAGCCACTTTAACCGATCCAACCGCCCCTTTTCGCCCTCGTGCAGATCCCGCGTGACGATATCGTACAATGCCTTGGCTGCCCCTTCGGGCAAGACATCCAGCCTTCGCTCGAGATAGCGAATACACTGCGCAACATGTCTAAACGCGACTCGGTTTTTGAGGTGCGGGGCCGAGGCGTACTCGGCCACTGCTTGCTCGACAATTTCGGCCCTTTTTTCTCCGTGTTTGCCTAGATGTTGGTGTATGAGCACCCACATCTCTTCTCCTGAGCGTGGTGGTTTCTGGTACATCTTCATGCCTAGGACTTCCCATAGTTTACCGGCGGGGATTGTTCCGTCTTGGATTATGGCAGAGACGTAGGGTTTGAAGACGGCAGGGTACCAGGCTCTATCGTGTCGTCGGCGGTTATTCATGTATAAGTGGTGGAGTTTTATTGCCGTGCGGTGGTCCTTTACGGCGCCGGCGACGCGCTCGAGAAACTCTAGAGGAACATTCGGGCGCTGTTTCGGTGGCATGAGAATGACGGTTTGGATCGACTTCAGGAGTCTGTCCATCCCGTTGATCTTTTTGAGGACTAGTCCCAGACTACTCAGGAGACCCCAGCTGTATTCGTAGGGCGTCCTCCACCATACGGCCATTGCCAGACACATCAACGCGCTGTCTCCGCGTGTTTGGCTATACCACCGGTCGTATGTCGTACACACTTGCTCTGTCAAGTCGTGCAAGTAGCCACGGCTCCGCCATTGGAGTAGTAACAGGGCAGAAATTTGGCGTTGGGAGAAAGTATGGACCCCTTCTTGTCCAACCGCGAGCCGAGCAATGGATTCAAACAGGTAGTTCGAACTGACGCCAGGTATCTGGGCAAGCACGCAGAGCCAATTGTACTTCAGGATACCAGAAGTTGTATCTGAGCGGGAGAGCTGCTCCCAGGCCCTATCAAGCAGCTCCGCGTGTATCTCGGGGTTGACATGCCGCATTGCCAAAGCTATATTTCGGATTTCGATGATGCCCACCTTCACATCATGGGACAACTTCCCCAATGGACGAAGCAGCTTCGTATTTTTGTTGTTTTCGCGTTCTCGAACTCTCGTACAGGCACGTTCCCATACATCTCTGAGCTTTGCCTCCCCGGTTTCGAGGCTGGGATCAAGTAAAATTGACATGTACGTCTCGGCGATGCAATTGTCGTCCGGACAAGTGTTCCATTTTTGAAATGCGGCGTCAAGCATGCGGAGAACACCGTTGTGAACAGCCGGTGTGGCTTCCACAGGAATATGATTCATAATTTGGAGCCAAATGGCACTGACAGCTGGGCCAAAGGCGAGCTTTGACATTTGGACCATAACTTGATTGACAGGATGACAGAGCCGGTCTTCGTACTTGATTTGTGTCATCTTGGCCACCACACTGCGCCAAAATCCCGCGTGAAAATGGCGAGGGTCAAAGACCCGACACTCGGAGATTCCAGTCATCAGGACTGAGCACAGGTCTACGTACAGCTGGTGACCCTGTGAGCGACCAACGTAGATCTTTTCCAGGCCTTGCCACGCTTCTTGGAATATTGGCAGGACAGAGTCAGGAGGTATACTCCCAAGCCGCAACGCCTCCTCGAATTCGGCCATAAAGGCTCGGGCAGCACCCTCCAGGGCACTGAGAGGCTCGGTCATCGGCGCCGATAGAAAGGCGTCAAGCTCGGCCCTCAAAGAAGCTGTTCCCTGGGCCACGAACGAGGATGTCGGGTCGAGGACAATCTCGTTTGGGTCGTTGAGCTCTGGGTATGCCAAGGTCTCCAGCCACTGCATGATCTGGGTGCCGATTCGTGCTTTCGGTCGCTTCTCCAGCTCCCGGGCCGGCTTTGGAGGTTCCCACTGCCAGTCAGACAGGTTCAGAGGGACGGGAAAAGCCCAAGACGGAGCCGATGTCGCGTATTGGAGGCCCAGGTCGCCCATTCGGCGCCTGCCCAGCCGGCGCTGGCCCTCGAGTGGCCCAGGGATATGGCCCACATTTCTGTGGGCGAGCTTCGAGACGCGGCAGTATCGTTCGAAGGCGGCGGTCAGGAGATTGTCCGAGATCCAGATCGAGTCCCCGGGCGGGAGGAGCTGTCGATGGAGCACCCGTCGACAGTGCGACGTGTGGAGAGTCATTTGGGGAGCGAATATAACTCTATAACAGCAAGCCACATCTTTGAAATTTGTCCAGATGTGGTGCTAGTTGATTGCATCGAGATTGTGACGCCAATTGGCGCCGCCCGGGGTTTGTCGTTGTTGAGAATGTTGACGTTGGAGCTCTGGCTTTGGAAATTCGATTGGCAAAACAGCTCTTCCATGCTCGTCGTGTGGCTGGTTCCAAGAGCTTGACGTCGTAAAAGGAGCTGTGGCTGGGTGTTTGGGGTAGGGGAGACCCACTTTGCCCGGAAGGCTGGGCCCGGGGGCGAGGTCATTTCTCCGGGGGGTTCTACACTTAAAAACGCTCGAGGGGGGTGCAGGGTTAGGGTTACAGATCCCTGCTACCCCCCTCGAGCTTTTACAGCTGATAGCACTTGGCGCCAAGGCTTGGCGCTTAGCGCTGTCTTTTAATTTTTCTTTTACAGCTGCAAAAGCTTTCTTCACCGTGTCGTCATTGGCTCCCTTCCAACCCTACTAAGCCTCCTCCATATGTATAACAGTAGCAACTCATCGGTATGAGGGTAGGGAGGTACAGCTAGATAGTCCTGAAATTTGCGGACTGAAACGATGTGGTGGCTGCCCTTACTGATTGTCACTCCCGATGCAGAGATATAGTCCTACTAATGGCTACCTGGTAGTATGTGCTGGGCTAACGCTGGGATGATACTACTTGCTGTTCTAAAGCCTCTCTTTGCAACAAGCTCAGTATCCCACAGCTCACCACCCCATCTGCCGATTGACTCGACTGTGTTTTTTTCGTTGGGGCGAGTGAGCTCAGTGTCAGCATAAGCACAGACATCAACGCCAGAGCAAGTAAGGCTTGTCGTATAGGCTTTGACTGGGTCCTTCCCTTCCTGTGCCTACCCGTATCCATGGTATTTGTATAACGGGGGATGGACTTACGAGAGGTGCAACAATGTTGTCTTCATCTTGCTGGTTTGCCCCTGCCCCTACTTCCCAGTTCAGTATATATTTAGTATATACTCTGCATATATGGAGCATATAATAAATATAAGTTAAAGTTAAAAAAAATAGATTAAACAATTAAGTCCTAACCCTAACCCTAACCCTAACCCTGAGTGCCAAGGCTTGTTGCCAGCTGTAAAAAGCTCGAGGGGGTTTCAGGGATTATAACCCTAACCCCAGACCCCCCTCGAGCTTTTGTAGACCCCCCCGCAGTCAGCCCTCCCTGCAATCCAGTTGCCTGGCCCGGGCCGCCGAACAGTGGCTGGATTCCTTCGGCTGCAAGCTCGGGATCCTACCAAGCTCGGCTCGGAATACCCCGCCAAAAAGTCCAGAGGTCCTGATGGTGGGGTGAAGTGTCCCTTCGGCATCCGGCTTCCATGGAGTGTCATGATCTCTCGTCATTCACCAAAATCAAGATAAATCTTCATTTCGGAGTCATGGAGCACGCATTCGAGCCATTAAAGAATGACCTGATCATTCGGGCCGCATGGGGTTAGCACTCTCGTACCCTGAACATGATGCAGCTCTCACTAACACGAATTGCCCCTCCAAATAGGCCAGAAGGTTGAGCGACCACCGATATGGGTGATGCGCCAGGGTAAGGAACCTTTACCTTTCCCAGTCGCATTTCTTCGGTCGGCCTTCGTCTGACTGTCTGTCCAGCTGGCCGTTATCTCCCCGAATACCACCAAGCCAAGGGCACCCGCGACTTCTTCGAGTGCTGCCGCGACCCCGAGGTGGCGTCGACCCTGACCCTCCAGCCCATTGAGCGCTTCGCCGGACTGATAGATGCGGCCATCATCTTTTCCGATATCCTGGTCATTCCCCAGGCCATGGGCATGACGGTCGAGATGGTGGACAAGAAAGGTCCTCATTTCCCCAACCCGCTCAAGAGCCCCGACGACGGGCAGTACGCCGAGGTTATGAACAAGAAGGTCGACGTCGCAAAGGAGCTCGACTATGTGTACAAGGCCATCACATTGACCCGGAAGAAGCTCCAGGGCAGAGTTCCCCTGATTGGCTTCTGCGGCGCGCCCTGGACTTTGTTGTGCTACATGGTCGAGGGCGGAGGTTCCAAGATCTTCAAGGAGGTCAAGACCTGGATATACAAGTACCCCGAGGAGACCAAGGCGCTTCTCCAGAAGATTGCCGAGGTGTGTGTGGAATATCTGGCCCTTCAGGTCAAGGCTGGAGCTCAGGTAACTTGTCCCTAGCGCCTCTTTTCCCGGCGTATCAACCCATGCTAACAAAATATTGTCCCAGTTGATTCAAGTATTTGACTCCTGGGCCGGAGAGCTCTCGCCCTCCTCGTTCAAGAAGTTTTCTCAACCGTACCTGGAATACATCGCCAAACACCTCCCCCGGAAACTCAAGGAGATGGGTCTGGACCCGGTCCCCATGATTGTCTTCCCCAAGGGAGCATGGTACGCGCTCGATGCCGCCTGCGACATGGGCTACAATGTAGTGGGACTGGACTGGCTTCACAGCCCAGAGCAGACTCTCAAGACGGTTGGCGATCGCCCGATTACCATCCAAGGCAACGCCGATCCCGGTGTTCTCTACGGCTCGCACGCCTCTATTACCGAGGTGGTCGAGGAGATGGTCAAGGGGTACGACTGGGCGAACCGGAAGAAGGGCTGGATTGTGAATCTTGGACATGGTGAGTTTTTCATGACTTGCGATCTCACTTGGATTAATACTAATCAGGCGTCAACCAGGCATCACGCCGTTTGTCAATCCCGAGGATCTGAGGTTCTTCTTCCAAGAAGTCCACCGCCTGACCAAGACGGACTAAAATTCGCTTCGTAACATATTGAGTATTTCCCAAGAACAAAAGTCGCTTGCTTGTTTAACGATAAATAAAATACATGTATCTAAAATAACTCGATACCCTACCCCTTGCTAGAGGTCACAAATAGAGCGATACTATCCACCTATCCTCGACTGAGTTCTTTCTCCTTTATACCCACCCATTGCTTATGTACCCCGAATTCCATGCACATACCCTCGAAGGAGCACGAGAAGAAAGCAAGGTTAGCTATACACCTAGGTAGGTGGGCAGACCCGGCACTGAATCCAGATCAACAACAGCCCAACTAAGAGTCCACCACGCCTTGCCCCCTATACTCTTGCAAACACCTTGACTCTGAGTATTCGCTACAAAGACATCCGCAGCGCCCCATCCATCGTCTCCATACAAAGGCAGAGAATCCTTCATTATTTTGCAAGCGATTAACTTGGCGAGACCGAGGCCCCTGTAGGCCGGCTCGACGTGCAAGGTCATTAGGGTGCCGTCTAGGCCTGTGAAGGCCCATGCTACTGCATCTTCTTCCTTTTCTTCTTCTTCTTCTTCTCTTGAGTTGTTGTTTGAAGGGGAAGGGGAAGGGATAAAAGATAACCGGCGCAAAACAAGACTCGGCAAGCGGAGTAGAGTCTCTGGTTTCCGGTCGATGGATGTTCGTGCTCTGATAAGGGGGATATCGCTCTTTTTGACCTTGTCAAATTTTAGTTTTAGTTGTACCGTAGTTTCGCTTGTTCTGCTGCTGCTGTCTGTGAAATTTTTATTGGGGTTTTTGTTGTTGGTCCACGGTAGTGACAGGATCTCTTTGTTACTATCGCCAGCTCCTCCAGGAATAGTAGGGATGACAGCAGGAGGAAAATCCTCAACCCGAAATAACCACTTGTTACAAAACTCCCAGTCTATTTCGGCGGGAACATTCTTGGTCTTGAACATTTTGACTCCGAGGTCGAGGAGTCTCTTCCTGATGGTCTCGTGGAGAGAGCCGATTAGGACTGTGTGTTGTTTTGCGCCGCTGTTGCCCCCATCGTCAGGCCGTTCTTGTTGTTGCTGTTGTGATGATGAGATCTCCCACATCCGTCTCAAAATAGTCAACACCAGTTCATCCGCCTGGGACTGTTGTTCCTCTTCAGTCGGTATTAGCACCCATCCATCTTGAACACCAGAGATACTAGGTGCAGTAGTAGTCTCATAGTAATAAGAATCCGAAAAGGAATCCTCAAGCGTACAATAAATCCAGCACTGCGTCTCGGGGCCTCGCGAGAGATCTACATACGCAGCTGCAAAGTGTTTCTGTTCATCCTCCTCCTCCTCGTAGAAAGCCCAAAGAACATGCGCAAACTCCGTCGACCCCGGCGGGCCGGGAAACTTGTTGGCGAACTGGATCCTTCGCAGGACAGGAATCGAAAAGGGTAGATGGCGCTTTAGTTCCGTGACAAGCTCATCCGAGGCGGTGGGGGGTGTGTCGATGAGGGTGATTCTCCTATCTGGGCGGTTCTTATTTGTAGCTTCTTCATCTTCTTCATCTTTATGATATCCTGCAGCAGCAGCAGCTGCTGCTGGTTGAGAGGAGGCCATCTTTATACTATTCGGGGGGATGCCAAGGTAATTCTCTCAAGTAAATTGCCTTCGGGCCCTTCTTGCGTTACTGGTACTGTTGCTCTCCTTATTCTGTTTGCGGTTGAACAACTCCTCAAAAACAGTCCCCTGAACATGCTGAGTTGATGACTCATGTGGGAGAGTGAGTTGAGCGGCGTTTATTTAAAAAGGCACGAAAGGGGGGTGGGATGCAACTTCATTCGCGGAGCACGGAGATAAGAGGGGCCAACCCGATATTCTCCCCGTGCATAATCGAGTCTGGATAGACGCCTCTGTGCATATTACAATGAAATTCACGGTCTGGCTCCATCACCATGTCCAGAAGCATAGAAAGACTGCTACAAATATAAACAAGTTGCGAACGCAGCGGACGTTCTTTTAGCCAAGCCCATCAGGCAGAGCAAAAGCCTTTCTTATTCAGAGTCCATCTACGAGTGAAGTTGCCATATCTCTAGAGATCACCAGTCCAGTTCTTTCTGACGAATAGGGATAGCAAACGAATCATGCACGTTGGTGTGTTTATCCGTCATGATTCGTCCGGCCAACAAGACAGGTAAAAACATCTTGCCCGTTTGGTCATTCACCTTCTTGACCGCAAATTCGACGGCCTGCAGAAATATTTTACCAGGTAAGTAAAAAAAATTCATCAGTGTATTCCCTGCTACAACTACCCAAGTAAGAAAGCTTGAGACACAAGTATACCAATGGATCGAAATGATATAATAAACTAAAACCAGTCAAAACCAGTCAAAACCAGTTAACCCCCATTCAACGCCGCAACAGAGCAACCGGGTATGATGTGTTGAAGAAAAAATGAAACTGAAAAACATATTCGTCATGAAATGCTGCTCGTAGTCGTTTAGTCGACCCGTTCGCACCAAATCTCTGTTATGAGACCATCTTGATCAGCGCCGAAAGCTGGATCGTCTTCTTGCCTCGGACCTGTCCTGGTGGAAGTTGAAGAGCCGAGATTAGCCTTCTTGCTCTTCACAGTAGCCCTTCACTTCTTGCCGAAGAGAAAGGCCTTTCCCTTCTCGGCCCAGGTGGGCGACTTGTCATCGACAGCGGAGCCGCCCTTCTCGGCCTCGTTTCTGGCCCTTTCGGTGTCCTTCGGGTTGAATACGTTGCCGTTGCCACCGCGGCCGATGTGGCTCGCACCCTGGCTGTCGCGGCGGACGACGCTGGTGTCAGAGGTTAGCGGAGGTTTTATTTTCTGGGGGAGCGGCTGTGGCAACTGGGGAAAAACAACTTACGGCTCAACATCCTGGCGCTTGCGGGCCTCGACGGGATCGAGATTCTTTGCCATATTGCCGGTTCCACCGCGACCGGTAGTGACAACTGTCGTTTTCAGAGTCGGGGTTTGGAGGTCCTCCGGATTAATGGGAGTTGTACTGGTCTTGTCCACGTAGTTCCCAGCGCCTCCACGGCCTGAAGACTGCAGGTTCGACATGCTGGCGGTTTGCTTGTTTGGAAGTGTGTGAGCTGCGACGGATGTTTTGTTTTCGCGCGCGTAGATTTGAACAGAGGTTTTGTGCAAAAGCTGTAGGGAAAATAGGTACAAGGTGGTTCTGGTGGTCAGGAGGACAGACGGTGGTTCAGAGTTAAGGGTCCAGGCAGGAAGGTAAGGTAGCTCAGTCCCAGCTATGGCCAACTGCAGGTACCGACAGAACAGGTGACCCACAAATGAAGAGGAGAAAAGAGACAGAAAGTTGATATGGAATCCAGCCTGGAGCACAGCAGCTAGGAGCTGGATTTAAAGGAAAGAACGAGCGGCTAGGAAGGAGCTTGCCCAGACAAATGGCGGAATCTTTGCTGTTTTCGATAGTCGATCGAAAGGGGGTCAAGAAGTAGGGGTACCACAACATGCGAAAACCAAAAACTGCTAACTCGATCAAGCAGTCAGACAAGGCATCGGAGGCTCGCTTCCCCTTCCCAGAGGTACTTTACCACAAGAGCCAAATTCTATAATTGCTTCCATGTTCTTTTCGGCTCGCCTTCGATACGACCGCATGACCATCAACCGCGCCCAAGGCCATGGAGGAGGGGCCTTTGGCGGTGCCCCGGATGGAGACTACACAATTGTGGAGGAGGGGTAGGTAGGTCTCCATTGTCTCCAACAAACCTCCTCTGCTGCTGTGGGCGGGGATCAAGTGTCGACTTTTTTATCTGCCCTTTGAAATCCATTTCTTTTACCCTTTTCGATCTAGCTGCTGGTTTTCCAGACAAGACAGGAAAGAAACCATGGAAAGCGCGCCAGTCGTCTCGGCTCTGCAGTGACATCACCCGCCATGGAAAAAAAAATCTTCGACCACAGCAGCGGGGCAGAGGATCGAGGGGTCAGCTAGACGAGGCGGGGAGGTTTGCGGATGTGCCGACCCCCTGGCAAACAGGAAACGAAACAAGCTCTTACTGACCGCCGAGTGAACCAGACGAGAGCAAAAGAGCTGCAAAACATTCCGCCTTACGAAGAAGAAGGGGTCACAGCGTTGCTCATCAACGGCCCAATTGGTAACCGTTGTTGGTGTTGACAAGGTAAGCGGTAACGTAACTGGAAAGGATTTCGTTGGTCTGGCGCATGCCCCAATATCAAAGTTGGCAGCTGGATGGTGTCATTGCTCTTGGCACCCTTTCCGTTCGGTGAAGGGCGGCAGGGAGCTGGTTAGCTCGCTGGAGCTCGCTGCCTTGTGGTTCCTCCCGAGACTCGGGGAAGGGTCGAGAAAATGACTCCCTTGCGTCGGGCGCTCCTGCATCGCCTTGGCGTCTTGGTGGGACGTGCCTTCCAGGAGTTTATATCACCATCGTCTGACGAAACCGAGAGCTAACTACAGGGGGGTGAATCTTGCCCACCCGACAATGTCGAAATATCTTCCAATGTGAACTCATGTTCGTAAAGGCCGTCCGACCAATCGGAAGCTTCAACACACCCATCTAGTTTAACCCTAACCCTTGAACTTTGGCAGTTTGGAAAAGTTGGCCCGCTAGAGTCACGAGCAACACGTGGAAGAAATTTGCACCATCACTTGAGCTGATAGTGCTCAGCTGAGTGCTGCGACCAAGGCTAGCTGCAGAGCATGTGTTTAACCGATGCCGGGACGGGATTTACGATCCTCAGGTCCCGTCCCGCTGAATAGTCAAATAGTTCAATAGTGAATAAGAATTAAGATAAACAGACATAGGATCTTGCAAGGAAGGTCCTGATATACACGAAAGTATCTAGTTCCAGGCATCCGTCCTTCCATGTACACATATTGATATGTGGTGAGCAGTAGATGCAAGATCTATCCATCTCCGAGATCAGTGACGACAACCAATCGATGCCCCATATGTTCCAATATCCTGTCCACATACAACCCATGTTAGCCATACATATCAACCATCCCCGACCAAGTCTGTAGGTCCCTCCCCAAGACAAAAGAAAAGTAGTAAAAGTGGGAAATAACGCCTTATTGCCCGTGCCCGGCCACCACCACCCATCCGTCCAGCCGCCGTTCCGTTCCGTTGTGTTTGTTAGTCTGTAGAGAGAAAAAAGAAAAAAGCCACATGTATGTATACGTGAGTATCCGTGACAGTGTACACATCCTGTACGTCCATGCCATACAAACAAGTCTTCCAGAGAAGGTAGAAAAAAAGGTTGGTTGAAATAAAAGAGAAGAAGCCAGCACATTGCTTTTCTTTCCTCTTATTTTCTGAGCCCACAAAGAAGAGAAATCAAAAGAAGAAATGACAACAGATTCGGGCATGAACATATAGCATCAAACACCAACGCTAACCGCCCATGAATTAGAAGTTCCTTACTCCAAACCCGACAATGACAATATCGATATGCGGCTTTTCCACACACCGGAAAACATCAGAGCTTATTCACATATCGCCCTCATGCATCCGCCAGCTTGGCAAAATGCTTGGACCAGATCCATCCCACCCCGTTGTTCGGATCGTCCTGGTTCTTGGCCAGCCATAACTCGCCCTTCTCAGCCATGACGTCAAAGATCTCACCAGCCTGGTACGTGAGATACGGATAACCAGCCTCGGATTTCGTAGTCTCGATATTGAACTCAAACAAGGACGCAGCCAGCCAGAGCACCTTATAAGTCGGACCGCCGCGCGCCGGGGACGAGCCACGGGATGGGCCATTGCTGTCCTCGGGACCATCCGGGAGAGGGAGCGCTGAGTGGAACAGTCCCGATAGGCGTCGCTCGTGACCCGGCTGAAGCGAATTGAACGTCGAATTCGAGTCCCGCCGACTCTGGGCATGGGTGTGCTGATAGGCCATGGCAGCTGAATCAGAGCTTTGCCTGGGTAGACTGATGGATTCGTAGCTCCGGCCGGTATTTGGCCGGGCTGACAAGGTCGCTGTGGACCGAGCGGTCGAGGCAGACAGCGTGGCGTCCGTGGTAACAGGGGAGTTGGAGCTTCCACGGGCGTGTCCGTTGATACCAGCATAATAGTCTCTATAGTAATGGCCAGGACTGGGAAGGGAAGGCGAGAGGCTGAATTGGCCACTGTTGCGCTGTCCAAAGTCCGGAGTGGGTAGGCTGGGGATATTATGCTCGCTATTGATCGACAAGCCTCTACCGCGCGGATTCACAAGGTCGTTCGGACGAGACCTGGTCCTGGAGAAGGTCGATGCGGCGTCGTCCGTGGTCGACTGAGACGACCTCGACTTGAGTGTTGGGTTGACGATGCCAATAGCCAAAGCCCGCTCCTCTTGGAGCATAAACTCCCTCTGGAATGCCGTGACGATTTCTGGCGGTTCTGGAACATGGCCGCCGAGATCCTGCAGCGGGCCTCTGACCTTCTCCTTCCACATGCCGTACCAGGCGGTCTGAATGCTGACGAATTTGCCCAGACAGATATTCCCGACCTTGGCAGTGAGCTCCGACAGTTTCGGGAGCTCCTTCTTGAGTGTATCATTCAGCGCCTCGTACTGCTCGGCTAGTTCGCTCAGTTGTTTGTCCACCTTCTTGCCGTTGTTCTTGAGCTGGAGATACTTGTCGTAGTCGAGACGGCGCTTGGAGCGCTTCTTGATGGCCAGCAGCGGGTTGTTGTAGCACTTGATCACTTGCTCAAAAGGCTCGATGACATGTTTCCTCACATCCGACAGATGTCTCTCGAGAGCAATGTTCTCGACATCTCTCATCGACACATTGAACTGGACCCACTTGCTCTCGAGGTGCGCATACTCTCGGGACGGCTGCAGGCGCATCACAAGCTCCATGGCCGAGAGGTACTTGAGGAAGTCCGACACATAGACTGCAACTGCCCTGGTATAAAACTCGATGTCTCTGAGCACAAACTGCAGTTGGAGGAACTCTTCGTGACAGTTCTTGTGTAACTTTTGGAACTCGTCGTCATCGGCCAACTTGATGTTGGCAGACTGTAGCTTGTCGACTCGCTTACCGAACGCCCTGGCGATGCCAGCGCGGACATCTGACTCCTTGCGTTTCCTGCTTCCAACAATCTGTCCTACAAGCTCAAAATTCTTCTTGGACTTGTTGATCTCATCGATGGTATTGATGACGGTACTCCTGGCGGCAAGGAGCGCCTTGTGGTCTGGATGGTCCTCGGGAGTGTACTTGAGCAAATGAGTAATAATGTCTGGATACTTGGTGAGCCGCTGCATGGGCTTGATTAGCAACGAGTCCAGATTCCACGCCGACGTCAGTTCCTTGGCGACTTCGTTACATTCTGTCAGCCAAACTTTGACGGTGGCGTCTTCCTGGATCTGAAGCAGTCGCTTCGTCGATGCGTCGCTGGTGCGAAGGTAGGACTCGTGGGCGCGCTTTAGTTGGTCGATATTCCTGACAAATAGGGGGCCCAGCGACGTTTGACGATCTCGCTCGTCGTCCATTTCGTGTTTGTTCAGGGAGCCCCCAGAATAGCCCGAGTTCATGGTGGCCGCATCAGAATCCTTGGGCTCTTGGCCCAGCTGCGGCGATCTCCTTCCCTTGGGTGTATATACACTCGCTGCTCCGTCCTTGAGCTGGGCAAGGAAGGCCTGGTGAAATGCGATGATCTCATCCGTGTTCCTGAAAACCAGCTTGATCGTTTTGCTGTCGAGATTGGGACAAGCTTCTGCAGTGCCCTTGTAGATTTCCTCGACGACGCTCATGTCCCTGACGAAACTGTCCTCGGTGTCGATCAGTTCCCTAATGACCAGCTGTCTTTGCCGCAGTCTCTTTTGCTCTTTGTCTATCGAATCCCGCGCCTCTGCCGATAACGGTTGCTCCAGGCTCTGATTTGTGCTGGCTGGTTGCAAGCTCTGCGGCGAGGTTGGGTTCATCGAGTCCGTAGCCGAGATGGCTAGGGTCAAGTCCACAGTTTCTTCATCTTCTTGCTCGTGCAGGTAACTGCTCGGTCGTGTGACTCCCACATAGCTACCGTCGTCCAGATCGTAATCGTCTCTTTGGATGTCGGCCGAATATCGGTCTCGACCGTCCGAGTGGTCATAGACCTGATGGAGGGAGGCCTTGCTCGAGGCTGCAGATGCAGAAGGTCGTAAGAAATTGTTTACAGCTCTGGCAAATCCACCAGCATCTTTGCCGATCACAGAATCTGCTACCATGGAGGGATCTGTGGTAGAATTAACACCTGAGGCCAAGCCCTCTTGGGATTCGCTCAGCTCTAGCGAGCCAGATCTTCGGATACCCAAGCCCCCTATCTCGGAGCTCTGACGAGACACCAGCTTCTCTTCACTTCTGTTCAAGTCGTGCGAATGAGTGGTCGAACTAGCCGGGCCGGCGTTGCGATCGTCGCTACCGAAGGAAAAGTCGGTCCAGGCTGAGGTATTGCTCAGGCGGTTACCGGGTGTGAGATAGTTGGGCACACTCAAACTGTTGGACGTGTCGGGAGTCTTTTGGAATTCTGATGTTGACGGTTGCTCATCGTAGAGAACATCTGGTTCGGATGAAATCGAATCTCGCAGGCTGGCAATATTGTCGCGTAGGTGCGGCCCTACATAGAAGTCCTCCAACCGCTGTAGGCCCTCGATCTCCTGTTCGGGTTCTTCGAATAACAGACCCGATGAAGAAGCGCTCTGTTCCAGAACCGGTGTCTGCGTCACGACGGTCGGAGCTACATCTTGTTGAGACAGACTGGGGGACGTCATGTCCGTCGTCTGATTTATGTGCACCGGCCTGAACTCGCTTTCGGGACCTAATATCGTGACTGTCGTTTGGTAGACGGGCGAAGTGTATGTGAACGGCTGTGGCTCGTACTCTTCGTCGGTAGGCGGCGCGAGTACGATCGTCTCTTGGAATGGTTGGAATTCAGTCCTTGTCGGCGTCAGCTGGGGGGAATGTTGGGCCAGCTCGTCAAGGGAAAACTTGATCGGGACATCCCCATCTTCTGCGTCGTCTTCGTCAAAGGGAGAGTGATACGACGATTGCCTCTGCAAGGTGGGCGAGGGACTGGACACCTGCACCTGGGGTTCAGGCACATGCCGATCTTGAGCAAGCCCAATAATTCCTAGGTCATTGTCAATCGCAGCCAAGCTGTCAGTCACGCTTTCCCTCCTGGCGGGTTCCGTTTGCTCGTCTGGGTCAAACTCGGTGGTAAACGTCGCGGTCGACACGGCGGAGTGCGGAACTGGGATATCATCCCGGTCAAGCGGCGGGGATCCAATGTCTGGAAAACTGCCAGGGATGCCCAGGGTCGGCGAATCTACGTTGTTGGGAGCCGGCGCAGCATTTGGCTGCAGTAGGCTCAAGTTTGTCGTAATCTTGAGCGGTTCTTCAGGTACCGGCGCCGGCTTTTCTATGGCTGCATCCTTCTCAAATGCTACTTTTTTGAATATTTGGCTTGGTCGTTCTCTCAGTACTGGGCTCTCGCCGGCCTGGGAACTCGCTGCGCTCGCCACAGCGGCTTCCACCGAGGCCTCAGCTTCGGCCTTGATCCTGGCGACAACTTCCAGCTCTTTTTTCCTCTTCTCCGCAGCAGCCTGCCGTGCCTCCCTCGCTTGGCTCTCCCTGATGGATTTGCTGTAGGCCAGTTTTATAGTCTCGCGCCTCTGCGCAAAGTCGATGGGACCTACCGACACCTTTCGCCTGCGTCCCGATGACGTAGATCCTTCGTCAGTTTTTGCGTCTCTGCGCTGACTCGGTTTCTGTGACCGCGACGAGGACTGGCCTTCTGTCGTCCTCATTCTCGAAGCGGTGGTTGTCGCCGTCGCTACCGATTGCCGAGGACGAGAGCTACGAAGAGACGGCGATAATTTCGGCGGGGGCACAGGTGACACATAGGCATTGAGGCGACCGCTGCTGTTGCTCGGCGTTGCGATATTGGCCGGCGGTGGCTTGCGACCTGGCGTGGTGGAGCTCTGTGTTTTGGACAGGTTGCTCGGCGTGTTAGAGCGGGCTGTGGGGGTTTTGGCCCGGTTTGTCAGCGTTCCATGTTGTCTCGAATTCCTTCCGCTGGCAGGTCCATATTTTGCCGCGGCAGGAGAATTTGGACGCGTCGAGTCGTTGCTGGGATTCGAAGAACTGCTCATCCGCTTCATATATATGGGAAGCCGCGAAGTTGGCGAAGTTGGTGAGATGGGGGAGGCTGGCGACGCACGGTCGTTGAGCTGTCTGCCGATGTGAAGCTTTAGCGGCTTCGTGCCTGCGACATCGCTCTGGGCCCGCGTATGGCTCGTGGCCGTCCTTGGAATGTTTGAATTCGGTGTTTGCTGACTGGGGGCTGCTGCTGCACGATACCAGTCGGTTGGGGAGGAGGGTTCCACGTCAACATCTGGATCGGAGAAGCTCCGCAGGCGGGGCCTATCGCCATCCAGCGCATCCGGCTCGGACGTCCTCCTTGGTCTTGGCGGCTCGATTCCATATCCAGCCGTCGCCGCATCGCTGTCCTCGGGTAATATCTCGCCGAAAAGAAGTCCACCCGTGCGCGGTAGTGGCGGTGGGGAAGTGGCCAGAGAAGGGGAATTGTGGGATGGAACGCGGGTCATGGATTTCGAGGCCTGGCGGTTGGGAGATGTCGCCGCGTTGCGAGGTCTGCTGATCCTGCTGGCAAACGACTGCGAGTTTGCCGATAGTTGGTCCTCGGGTACGAACTTGGGCCGCTGTGTAGCTCGGGATCCGGAGGCTTTCCCCGTCTCGTGCGCCGTGTCTCGTGTCGCCGAGGCCCTCAGCGACGAATACGACGTTGCACCACCCCCAGAGGTCTGTGATCTTCCGTTTGTCGCGGCGGAACCTGTGTCTCGGGCCGGTCTCGGTGTGCCTGTACTTGTCTTGCGGACGCCCGAGGCTGGGGACCCGGACGACGTCGAGTCAAATCGTTTCTTGAGGTCCTTCACGCTGGGAGGGTACGCGGCTGGCCCGGCAGCGTAGCCCGTCGCTGGCGAGGGCCTGGGGCCAGTCGCATTTCCAGAACGGTCGTCCAGCGGGTTCGAAGCTGCGCGGTAGCTCGGTCGGAGGGCGTTTCGGCTGGCGGTGGGGGGAGATGGAATCCTGGACGTCGTCGCCGCAGTGCCGTTCGGTCGGTTCGGTGGAGGCTGCCGATTGCTTGGGATTGCAGACGCCATTGGATCGCTCACTGGGGACGGGGAGAGGGAGGCATTCCTGGCAGTTTGCACGCCTCGGTAGCTGCGATAAAAGTCGTCGGGGTCTACTGGGCTGGAGAGTATGTTGCTGCTGCTGTTGCTGGTGCTGTGGCTATAGGCATGGCCATGCAGATTGGCTTTGGCGGAGGAGCCTGGGGAAACCACTGCAGCATTGGCGTTTGCGGCACCAAAGGATGTCTGGAGGACTGGCAGAGG
The DNA here is from genome assembly GCA_033297075.1 of Rhypophila decipiens. Classification (NCBI taxonomy): domain Eukaryota; kingdom Fungi; phylum Ascomycota; class Sordariomycetes; order Sordariales; family Naviculisporaceae; genus Rhypophila; species Rhypophila decipiens. The sequence continues at coordinate 397,551 of MU858045.1, read as the reverse complement.
TATCTGGCTCGGTCGGGCGTTCGAGGGCGGCGCAGGAGAAAACGGCTTGTCTGCCGGAGACCTGTGTGTCTGCGGCTCGGGCTGTCGCTGGTCTCGATCGGGGGCTAGGTCTGTTTCTTGGCGGTAGTTTTGGATGTGGTTGTTTAGATTATGCTGCTGAAAATTGTACGACTGGTGGAGGGGCCTCGAGTGCTGCTGAGAGTGCTCCGGGAGATGGTCCAAGAATGGGTCTGTTTGCCCTGCGAGTGGTAAAGGTGGTGGTTGGCTCAACTCGTCTCGCTCGCCGTGGCCGTGATGGATGCCTTGGTCAACGTCCATGGTGGCAGCGGCTGTCGACCCGACCCTGGCATGCTGGTGGCAGTGGGCAGCGGGCAATTGGCCGACGGTCACCGTCAGGGTCAAGGTCACGGTAGATGCAGACAACGGCAACGGATTGACCCCAACATGAACACAACCATCACAGCCGGAACCCGTCCTATCATGTATGACTGCTATGGGTATTCCGCAAGTAATGCTTTGATCAGTCATAAAACTTCAAACAATTCAACAGTAGAAGACAAGGGCGACGACGGCGGGCGGCATGTCACAGCAACTCTGGACGGGCTCTGGCTGCATGTCTGGGCTGGGAGGCATTGATGTGCTGGCAGGCCCGAGGATTGGTGCCCGTCTGAACTCTGAAGAAAATCGACAGGGGGCCTCCCCTACAGTGGAGTGGAGGTGTGGGCAAGTGGGCGAGTGGGCCAGCTGGAAGTGCTGGACCAGCAAAAGAAAGTTGGAAGCATCGCCGCCAAAGAGACAGCAAGGAAGGAGGCTCCAGGGCCCACATTGAAACTTTATGGGGTAGCAAAACACAGATACGGTAATGTCGTACCGATACGCGGTACACATGCCGTGATCCTGGCTGCTGCCGTGCCCCGTACTGCGTGGGACACGGGCAACCCTTTTTCACTCCCGAGTTATCATTTTCAGTCTTTATTTCCCCCTGTTGACTCGCGGGGGAAACTGTGTTTCAGATTCTTGCTTCTTTGATGGCCCCTCTTGCTTTTCATTTTGACTTTTTTGCATTGTGTACTATGGTGCACTGTCTAACCGACTCGACGAATCATTATATGCGAGTACCACGATGGGAATTGATACCGTATCGATTGAGGCGTTACGAATTGAAGCAATCGCCGTACCGGATGCTTGGTGGCAGATACGGCTTACCATCCGAACAGCCAGAGTTCCATTGAAACAGAGTTCCATTGGGTATTTTTCTCTCGATCCGACCTGGGCTGAGAAAGCGCAGGCCGGATCCTACGGTACCGAGCGAATATCCAAGATACGACGATGCGACTCTTGGGAAAAGGGATCAAGGATCAACGAAAGGCCGAACCTTGCCCTGGGTATGGCCGATATCGATTATCATGAACAGCCTACAGGTATCAGATATCGGGCCGGCAAAGTGAATTTTTCTCTTATTTCGCCCTTCCATGAGGTGGATCGTCATGATGTTCCTGGCGAGGCTTGACTGTATGTCTCAGTTGATGAAATACCGGATGAATTGAGTGGCCGTCAGTTTTTTTCTTCTCCATCTGTCTCTGGCTCTTTCTTTTTGCCAACCCCGGGTTACAGTCGAAAAGAAAAGATGCTGTGAGACGTGAGAAATAGATTGCAAAACGGTTTGTGTTGTTTGTGCTTGCCCGGTAAAGGCACAGCACATTCCATCTCACACAATTTCATTCTCATCTCAAATCATAGCAAATGAAAAGAGCCTCATAAGAGTGAGAAGCGGTTTTATGATGCTCCTCAATACTTGAAAGGCAGCCCTTCCCAACCAGGCAGGTCAATGAGAGGTTTCCGGAGGAAAGGGACCTATCAAAGTCGGGAATACAAGGAAGGGCGCAAGACATGGAGAAAATAACGTCTGAGCGGTGATAGATGGTTTTATTTGAGCACATCAGCCATTCTCATTCGCCATTTATTCCCGAGTCTTCCAATCCCTTTGGAGAGATTTAAATCTGAACTTGAACTATCCAACGGTCTGTTCGTTTGGGCTCGTTGGCTAGTTGGCTCGCAGGGGAGAGCCCTGGAGCCCAATTCGCCGATTTAGTGACCAATCCATTCAAGCGGTGATATACATGGCGCTGATGTGGTGAAGTATGTAGTCTGCTGGTCACATAGCAGCCACACGAAACAGCCACAAGGCCGTATTCCAACTTGAACCAGCAATCCAGGGCAACCCCAACTGGAGGCATTGGACGAGAACGAAGATTATATCATGTACGATGCTTTTATTGACTCTCGAAACTTGTTTGTCCCTGGATCGGTCAAGTTGCCGGTCAAGAACCACAGTCTACCCCCTGTTTAATTGTTAGCGTGGTTCTCTGGACTGGGCCCACATCTAGATTCGAACTTCAACAGAAAAACACACAGAAAAGCCCCTTCGAAGCTGAAAACTAGAGAATATCAACAGAAAAGGCGAGAAAAGCTCTATTAGCCTGTCTTTTTTCTATGAAAATCAGCCATTTGGTTGAAAAGTTGTGATCTTGAGTGGGTAGAGTACCGCGCTAACAATTAAACAGGGGGTAGACTGTATGCTTCGTATTCGAAGTTTACCACAATCAATGGGGTCGGTATCGTGGATCACCAATACTGTAAAATAATACCGGCGCACTTATAGTTCTTACCATGAGCTGTTGACCCGAGGTTCGAGGTTTAAACATGTCTAAAATCCCCGCGGGACTTGACGTGAAGAAGGTTCAGTCCAGAAATACAGTATCCGCTGCGTACAATACCAAGTCTCGTTCTGTCTAAATCCCCTCATTTCACCAAGTGCCTTGTGTATCTACTTATACGCCACTTACTGTCAAATTACCATGCTCTCCAGTCTACAGCCTTACGAATAAGGCCTCACCGTCGACACCTCACAACGCTATTAAACTGCACCTAAATATTAGCTCACACCTGTCGCCTGTCACACGAACGGGATGGTCCGCAGGTAATCCTTCTCTGGACTCATCGCTCATCCGGACTGGCTCAATTCAAGTCCAATGACAAGCAATCACTCCAAGTTTAAGGGGAACCTGTTAAAAACACCTCTCTCATAGTCATGATGCCCAACCTGAGGATATGAATCAAGTCCTAAAAAGAAACAAATGAGGGATAACTAGTAAACACCTTCCACATGCTCCTGGCTCATTTTCCTCTTCGGACTTGCCCCTCACCCTCACACTCATAAAATGAAAGGGAAAGAAAGAGTCGACGCGTCTGTCAGTCAGTGCCCAACGCGACCCAAACTTTTCACCCACCTGAGTCCTGATAAGCCAATGCTTCACGAACAACAAACACTCAAAATTCAACGCTGTCACGTGAGTGAAGCATTTCTATTTACGGGACAATTTGACAGAGTTTCTCGGCCTGTGAGTGGCCAGAGATACCTAACTGATACGAAAGGCAGAGCTGCGATTGGCAGATGGATGGCGCTAAAAGTTTAGAGTTGAAGCTTTGGCCACTTGCACAGAGTCCCCACTTCTCGAAAAAGAGCCCGCCGCAGGCGAAAAAGCCGGCCGCAGGCCAAAAAGCCCCCCCCCGCAGGGGGAATCCTTCACTGAAGCTCTCCAAAGCCGAAATCAACAACAACAGTCATCAACAACAATGCCGCCGACGATTGAATAAGAAAACGGACTCGATATTCGGAATCGCCTCATTTAGACCTATTAAAAGCTATTGGATTTACACTCTTTTGGAAATCGGCTTAACAGGAATCCTCAATTTCTACTCCGATTACCCTCTAGTCAGCCAGTCAGTCATCGACAACTACGCTGCTGTCGCCGTCACCGTCGCTGCAGCCGACGATGACTACGACGACGACGACTTCATCAACAAGCCGTTTACAGCTGTACAGCACTCCACGGTAAATAGTCAAATTGGTATACCTGGTTGACAAGGTTGCTAGGCCTGCCAGTGACTTTGATAATGCGTTTTTATTGTACAAATAATGCATTATCTCAGCTTGTAAAGGGCCTATTTGACAATATAATAAGGCGTTTCAAGTCACGAGCAAGGGTCCTGGTCAGGTAGAACAGGTTGACTATTTACCGTGGAATACTGTATTTCGCCGGGGGCTTGGGGGCTTGCCCCCATGAAAGTCGGCTTTTTGAGGGTTTGTTTTGAGTGAAGCATTGCTTTCCTTACGAGGTGGTAGCTTGCGTGCCTCGTCAGGGTATTTTAGGTATTTTCCCCCCTCAAATGAGCTGCTTCGCCGCGGCTGGATCGTGGTTCGTGGACCGTTCGTGATTAAGGGTGGGCAGCAACCTGAAGCGGGTCGGGGGTTTTACCCGTTCTGTCACCTCGGTTTCTCCTTGACGGTTGACTTTGGTGCACCATACAGCCTTGGACGATATCTTTTTTCCCCTTTCCTGGGTAAAAGGATACAAAATACGGATACCACCCTTATATAAATTTTCACGTGCACATATGTATAAATCCCTCCCTCGGTGTGAGACCATCGCTCCCTGAACCTGGTAACTCTCACCTTGAATGCGCCCGATAACTAGCCTTGACCTTGTAAGTGTAATTAATGACGAGAAAAAAAATCTCTTCATTTCAGGAGCTCAAGCTTGGACTGGCGCTGGATGATGAGCTCGGAAACTTTCCTTCCCGATATCCTCGGGCTCAGTCAGCTTACATCTATGCGCGCTGTATGTACGGATGCATTCATAAACTTCCCCGTAGCTGACTGTGATACAAGTCTCACTTACCAAGTACCTGGTAATCTGGGACGATGTAAATACACTACCGGTAATGTCATAGAGTTATAAACTACCGTGACACCGGGCCGTGACCGACCGGTCCGATATCCGGGGATTAGCTGTGCCGCTGAGACCGGCCCGGAGGCAGCGTTGATCTCCACACCGGTGCGGTGTCCGCGCTTTATCAAATCCCGCTCCGCTCCGCTCCGCTCCGACTACCACAAAGTGCAAAAAAGGGTATCATATTTAAAACATAACACTTAAGGTTATTACTCCACATCACCATCGTCAATTATGACAACAAACTCACGTACCCCCACGATACTTTCCCCTCCCAGCCTCATTTACAACCCTCCTCAAAACAGCCAGCTCATTTCCACCGCTCCGTCTCTCCATTTTTGTCTTCTTCCCATCACTCTTTCCGTCCAGATGCACTCCCTCCATCTCCAACTTCAGTAACTCACTCCTTATCCAATCCACCACAGCCCCATACCCAGCCTGTTTCCTCCCCAACACCTCACGGAAAGCGCTCATGACAAGCCAAGCAACCTGCCTCTTGCCCACCACGCAGACATAGCCCGGATATCTCATCTTCCTAGACCGGCTGGTGAGCAACAAGTAGGCCACGTCTACCAGGCTTTTCAACGTGTCTTGGACGACCGCCATGGACGGTTTGTTGGCCTTTGGGAGGCACCGCGCATAGGCCCACATTTTGGTTGCCGTCTCGAGGAAAGCGGTGTAGATGTTTTTGAAGACCGCCTGGGGCGAGTTGTGTGACGTGTCGAAGAACATTAGGTGGGACTGGATCTTGAATGCATCTGGAAGGAAGGTGTTATTATTTTGACGGGAGATTGCTTAGGCGAGGGAAGGAGACAAGTAGCGGTGTAATTATCTGCTGGTCATGTGGACATGCATCACAGCAAGATAATAGAAACAAAAGAAACTCACTCAAAACCTTGCGCTTGAAATTCTGCCCGGGACATCGTGAATACTCGACAGTAAGCGAGTTGAAGATGACTGTTGGACAAACAATGTTAGCAGTCGCCCATGGATCTGAACACCCGTCAAACCAACAAAACAACAGACGAGAAAGAAAGAAAAAAGGCAAACATACCAGCATCTCCAACCTCATCCCTCTGCTTCCCAACCTCCAACGTCAGACAATCAATCAAAACCCTACAATAAGGAAACAACAACCTGCCCCCCAACTCGGTCGCTCGAACCATAGGCACCTCCACACCCCCAATGCTCATCTCAAAATTAACCAGACTCTTCTCCAGCCGAATCCTCACCCCATACTCCTCCTCAAAGCCCTCATACATGGCCCTGACAAACTTTTCCGCCTTGCCCTTGTCAGTAGTAACCAGCAAGAAATCATCAATCAACCTCATCAACAGTGACTCTTCCCCCCTCAAAAATCCCAACTTGTTCCCCTCGAGATCCCCATAAAAGTAGTTACAAAGCAGACTACTCAGCACACTCCCCTGCGGAATCCCCCTCTTCTGCCGATAAAACTTCTTGCCGGCCTTGACTAGATTGCGCTGTATATGATCGCCCACCAAACCCAAAACCTCCCTGCTATCCAGGAACCGCTCCAGCGCAGAGCCGACGAATACGGTATCTTTCTTGTTGCGCGACAGCGCTGTGCCCTCGATTCTTTCCGCAAAGCAGATGCCATCGTCTGCTGTTCGAGCGGTGGAATGCCACCGTTTGAAGGTCTTGCTTGCTCCTCCCGAGTTACTACCCTCCAAAGGCTGGACCTCGGCGTGTTTGACAATCTTGTATTTTTTCCCACGATGCTCTTGTTGTTGCAAGATCTTGGTTTCCAGCAACTCAACCATCTTGTCCTGGGGTATGGTATCGAACGCAGCTTGCACGTCCACCTTGACAAAATACAGTTTTGGCAACTTCCCATTCTGCTGATGACCAAGAAGAAGTAGTTGCGCCCTAAAGCTCTTGAGCCGTGAGTAAATATCCCCAGTGGAAAACATACCAGCCCCTAGCAAACCGGGATTCAATTTCCGTTCCAGCTTGAGAACCTCGCCCACAGGCCCAAGAACAGAATTGATACTAGGCCCTAACCTAACAGTTTTAGGCGGCCCCCCTTTCTGTTTTGTTCCTCCAGTCTGCTGTAGAACAATGCTGCGCCTCCTCAGGTTGGTAATCATCCTCATCGCGTCGCCCTTACCCTTGGGCAAGAGTCTGACAGCACTAAATCCCAACTTCCTACTGCCCAGGATCTGTCTCGCCTGTACGAGGGGGACTTCCTCAAACATGTCCGCCTTGAGGGTGGCCATGGCTGGCTCGGCGATTTGGCGCCAGATGTCGTGCCGGAAGAAGAAGACACGGTAGCGATGGGACCCTGAGGACTCGGTCACGTAAAAGTTTGATCGGATTAGCGGGATGAGGATGCTGTCGAATGTGTAATAGAGGAATTCGGAGAACATCTCGAGGCGCTTTTTTGTGTCGCTTTGGGAACACTTCTTTGGACTGGCCTGGTTGGGGGGAAAAGGGGAGAGCCATTCCACCTCGGTGATTTTCATGCCCTGGATTAATTGGTGTAAACACATGGTTTCGAATCGTCGGAGGTGGATGAATTCGTGGACTCGTTTGAGGAAGATGGACTTGTTGTGGGTTTGTGTGCTTGAGTTGGGGGGCCCCCAGAATTCATTGGGAATAAGTTTGGACAGCACGGCCTGGCAGAAGGCTGAGACTGAGGAGATGGGTGTTGAGAGGTCGACTAGAGATTCGTAATGCAGCTCTATTGGGGCGGCGGCGACGGGGAGAGACTGTCGTTTCTTTTTGGAAAGTTTGCCTTGGGGTTTGGAAGACAAGAGGAGCGACCTGCCCTCGCCGGGTTCGTCTTGGCCTTCTTCTTCTTGAACAGAGGTATCGGCTCTTTGGGTGGTGGGCGTGGCATCGTTGGACTGTCCTCCCACAGGGCAGTAATACTGGAGCAATTCCGAGTAAGAGCATCGTTCGTGAAGGGTCTGGAGTTTTTGAATGAGGAGCGGCAACTTGCCTCCCAGACGTTTTGGGATGTGCCGGACGGTTCGACCCTCTGGAGTCTTGGGGAATTTCTTTGCGATTTCTTCTTCGCGCAGAGTGTAATCCTGGAATTTCTGGGCTGTCTGCTGACGGTCGACGATTGATGTAAACACGTTGTGGAGGCCGAATTGGCGCGGAAACATGTACATCATTATGTGGACGACACTCTCGTCCAGAGGGGCTTTGCTGACATCTTGGTCGTTTTTGTCGTCCTCTTTGGTGACTTTTGGCCGTCGAGGGAAGCGATTTAATACATCTACTTGTGTCAGTACATAATTTACTTGATAATCATCAGATGGAAAGGAAGCAACCTACGAATGTGCCGCAGTCCAAAATGGACATTGCCGCGAGCATTGAGAGCTGCTCGAGCATACATCATGCGACTTCTCACGAATGTGATTTCGGACGGCTGGCGTAGCGTCGACCCCGGAGCAGCTTTCTGCTCAACCACGGCCGTCAAAGGGTCCATCTCGGACATTTGCAGCCCAGTCAGTTGGTTGTAATTTCCCCTGCCAGCCTTGACAGCCACAAAGACAGACCAGTCCAGCAGCAAATCGAGCATGATCCTCTGCCCTGAATGTCCAAGCAGGGTCAGGAGCTGTGGCCATGGTGGTCCTTTCAGAGCCTTGACACAGTGATTAGGGTGCACCTGGAACAGACCCGGAATACTGGACCCAGCCCCGTCCCCGGACTTGCCAGGACCACCTGAAGCTGCATTGGTTCCTTTCTGTTGTGGCTTATGGGCCGGTCTTGCGGTAGGAGCCTTTCGAAACCCATCACAAAGCATGTGCCTCGGCCAGCGTCCCGGCTTGGCCTCTCTCGAGAACAACAGCCAGACAACGTAGTCCACCATCTCGGACTGCAGCTCGACCGAGCCTCGTTGGTTGCCACCGAGTGTGACGTAGAACTCGTCTCCTGCACATGCCTGGGAAAAGGCTACCCATTTCTGGTATCTCTGGTCTGGCTTTTCAGACTCGTCATCTTCCTTCTGGGCGTCTTTGATCTCGCGGACTGCAACGAGTGTAGTATCCAGAAGGGCCCCAACGGCGAGTTCATCCCCGGACCAGGCCGTCTTGCCAGCAGCCGACGCGTCTAGGCCCAGGTTGGCGAGCTTCTTCCTCCTGATTTTTGATGTCTGGGATAGCTTTGAGAGAACCCATTCGCGCAGTGTGTGTATTCGGGAATAATACTGGGCCAGAACTGCATGTTGAACGGCTTTAGGTGGTGACTGCTTTGCGTTGTGATTTTTCTTTTGTTTCTTGTTCTCTTTGGAGTCATTGTTGTTGGGAGCTTCATCATGTCTTGGCCTCTTTCGTGACCCCATATTGCTGCTGTCTGCCGTACTGGTCCTGTCTTGGTGACACCCTTTCGTTTGCTAGCGATGAGGCAACAACCTGGAACCTATGAGATCTCACCGGGTCCTTTTGGCCTTTCCAGTTCTGAGCGGAACAGACAAGCCATTGGCATCAAGGTAAAACTGTTTTTTGCCACTTTTGGTTGCAAGGCTCAGTGCTGTTCAAGTTTAGGGGTTACTGTTTACTCCGTCCGTTCTTGGAGTTGTTCCAGTTGTTCGGATCACCTGCAGCCATCTTAGGGTGTTGGGACAGTGAGTCGTTTAGCAGCTGTCCAACCCCTGCTCGGAACTGCCCCACACGGTCCAACGCGCCCTGTCGCGTTGGTTGCGGGGCCTTGGCATTGTTTGCTCAAATACCCGTAGAGGTACCCAGACACTCCTTCCATTCACCTCTGCACAACCAGAAGAACACAAGTTCTGCTAAAATCACCAGAATTCTCAAGACCTTATCACAATGCCTAGAGGAAGACCTCCCAAACCAAAAGGTAAGTTTTGCCATCCAGGCTTCCGTCGTTCCAGCTGCCAGATCACAGGCGCTTCTCCAAACGACGCACAGCTCCTCCACCTCAACTTACACTGAGCTCAACTCCGTTAGCGACCGCAGGGTTCATGCTTGGACACCCGCCGGGTTGCTGTCAACTCACTAACACTCAGACAAAATGCAGTCGACAAGGCTGAGCCAAGCACTACCGGCCGGGCTGCTGTGGGAAGGAAACGAAAATCTCCCCTAGATTCGAGTGCGAATGCTGGGCCAAAAAAGTCTCGCGTTGACGATGAGGTGGTGCCGAAACTTCGAGCGTTGAAGCTCCAAAGTTCCACTCTTGGAGCTCAGGTTGGCGATGCTGCCTCGCCAAGACGCAGAGGCAGACCTCCAGGGGGAGGTCAAAGAAGCACCTTTGCGCCCAACGAAACGCCGTCAGACAGTCTCGGAGTCTACGTGTTTGGAGATGGCGACATGGGCAGCCTGGGCCTGGGCCCCAAGGGCGGCGAGGTTCCCAGGCCACGGCTCAACCCCTACCTCGACCCGACCAAACCAGACGCTTTCGAGGTCGTCCAGCTGAGCTGCGGTGGTCTGCACATGATTGCGCTCACCAAAGACAACCAAATTCTGACCTGGGGGGTCAACGACAACTGCGCCCTGGGGAAGGACACGACGTGGGATGGAGAGCGACTACGAGATATGGACGACGCCGACGATGCATCTTCGGATGACGACGAGACTGATCTGAACCCGCTCGAATCGATCCCTACTCGCATTCCCGCAAGCTCGTTCCCAACGGGCACAAGATTCACCCAAGTCGCGGCCGCAGACAATCTGAGCCTGGCCCTGACAGACACCGGCATAGTCTACGCATGGGGTACTTTTCTTGTAATTTGACCCTCAGCTTCCATCTGAATACCCCTTGCTCACCTCTTTTGCAGAACCATGACGGGAAAAGCACATTCTCCCAAAGCTCCGCAACCGCCAGACCTCTAGAGAAACAGCCGACTCCCGTGCAAGTCCCCATCCTAAGCTCAATAACATCCATAACCTGCGGCGCGAACCACTGCCTCGCCCTATCCTCCACCGGCACCCTCTACGCATGGGGCATCTCGGACGAGAACCGCCTAGGCAGGCGCGTGTCCCCGCGACACACGCACGAGTCCTTCACCCCCCACCTGGTAGAGATCAAAAACGTGACAGCCATCTTCTCAGGAAGCCGGCATTCCTTCGCAATCGACGCAAAAGACAACGTCTGGTCGTGGGGTCTAAACTCGTACGGCCAAGCAGGCTCCAACCCCGAAGGTGCAGGTTCCGCCGGGGGCGTCTATCTCGATCGGCCCCGCAAGATCCCTTCACTGTGCGGAAAAGGCGTCAAGTTCATGGCCGCGGGCGCGAGTCACTCGGCAGCTATCACCAAGAACGGGGAATGTTACCTCTGGGGACGGATGGACTGTGGACAGCTGGGGATCGAATTCACACAGCAGCAACTAGCCAATGACGACTTGATACGACGCGGCGAGCTGCGCAACGAGCCGAGGATTTGTCTGCTCCCCACGCGGATCACGGTACCTGGACTGGAAAGCGTTGCTTCGGTGGCGTGTGGGATTGACCATACCATTTTTGTTAGTCAGGCCGGCAAGGCGTTTTCGGCGGGGTTCGGGTCGAGAGGACAGTTGGGTTTGGGAGGTGAGGAGGACGAGGTTACGGTTGCGAAGCTAATTAATGCCAAGAGTGTGAGGGATGTCAAGTTGGTTATGGCTGCTGCTGGGGGGAACTTTAGTGTGCTTTGTTCTCTTTTTAAGGGCGACAGGGCTGGGACGGTTGAGGGTCGGCGTGCGAAGTGAATATGGTGGGTGGATGGATAAGGGCTATGAGGATTTACTGCGTGGTTTTGCTTGCCATGGGAGATGTTTTGAATAATGAGCATGGTGTCACAAGAAGGAGAAAAAGGAAAAGCAATGTAGATACGGTACTGCGTGCTCCACGATGGAAGTTGGTGCTGGTCGCATGACATGATTTACACTACCAAGGAAACAGCGGACTTGTATTATTATCATCATCTAGCGAACGATATCTGGGATATGGGGAATGGGATATGACAAAGCTGGCCATCAATCACTGGATATGCCAAAAATATTCTTGAGGAGGTGACGATAATATTTTTGCTGAATATATTCCAGAAAGGCAGACCCTGCGGTCTTTTGGACGAGGCCCACAACATCTATCAGAACCTCATTCAAAAGGGCCAGAGTCGAAGAGCAGAGTTCTCGGTTGAATATGACCGTGATTTGCTAATGGTAAAAGCATTGAGCGAGCACCTTGGCCAAGGCTATTGTACAGCATGTTTGCTTGAGGAGCATCTATCCCATCCCATCCCATCCATCCCATCCTATAGCTATATAAGCTCCGTTTTCAACCCAGCTTTCCAACCGAGAGGGGATGTCGACAGCAGAGATGAGTTGGGCGTATAGCTCAACGGTCAGCTCCGGCGACTCAAGTAATTCCTCTGTACCCCTCCGGCCTGCAGCACTCTCCTCTGGAGGTGTCGGTTCAATTCCGGGCAGGATCAATTAAAAAATGCCGTAATAGGCTTTTCTCAGTACCCTTACTCGTCGTCGACTACTACTAACGGGTAGAGCTCGTCCTCATACTGTAACTTGCTTACACTTTAACTCAATAAGGACGGGTTAAAGTGCGAGCAAGTTAAGGTGTGAGGACGAGCTCTACCCACTAGTAGCAGCCGACGACGAGGGGTACCTTGAGTTTTTGTTATTTTCTTATTTATTAGATACACCTAATATTAATGGTGTAAAATGTATTGAGTAGAGACTTATACTTGGCTTAGCTATTCTTCCTTTTACCTTCTTCTTTATAAGATAAGAGAAGAAATAGTAGATAATAGGATAATACTAAGAAAGCATAAGGTCTAAAAGGACTAGAACTAGAAGAGAAGAGATAGGAGAAAGAATATTTACTTAAAATTAAAGAATTAAGATTCTAGTTAGAAGCATAAAGAGAAAAGCTATGTCGAGAATATATATACCATACTATGTGCTGTTATCCCTTAATCCACTCATCCACTCATCTACCCCGACCATACTTTGTAACCGTGCCATGCGTGATAGAACCTAAATGATAGTAAAGCTCAGAATGTAAAACGCAAGAAAAGCAATGCGAATGCGAAAAGCGTAAGCGATGACCGCCAAAGATTCTTAGAACCTCACAACCGTAATCCTACCATCCTCCCCCTCGCCCAGAACCCACCGCTCATCCCCAGCAATATACCCCTTATGAACCAACTCACTCCACATATCATCCCCAAACTGCACCTCTTCACTCCTTACCGCCTCCGTCGACATAGACCCATTTGACACCCGCTTCTTCTTTCTCGAAGCACTATTTCTCTTTTTCTTCTTTGCGTCTAATACCTCGTCATCATCATCAAGAAGTCCCCCATTAGCCCCCTTGATCGATATACTGCCCGGCCTAACATGCACCGATATCGTCTCCAACATGAAGCAATGGCGGGCCGTGATCCTCACCCCAGCGGGAAAATCCACCATCTCCGCTACAGTAAGATAGGGGAAATCCTCGTGTCGCCAGCAAGGTGCCCAGCCCGGCCATCGTTGCGGATACTCCAGAAAGGAGGATATAACAGCTTGTGCGCTCATACTGCCCCCACCAATACTGTTGTTGCTGGTTGATTGCAGATGTGACGAGTTAGCAGTAGCCGTAGATGTAGTCCAAGCCCAGCCATCAGCCGAAGGTGGCCCCCTAGACTTTAGCAATCCCATGATATACTCTGGGCTGGAATTATTCAACGTGCCGAGCTGAATCCGTTGAGGAGTAGCCCACGACTCGAGCGCAGGAACTGGCCCGCTAGAGGCGGCGGCCCGTCGACAAAAGCTCATATTGACGTCCCCGTCTGCACCACATGCGTCGACCCAGATGGGTCCTAGGACAGGTCCATCGGTCGGATCTGAGACGGTGCTAGAATTGTGTATCACAGCCAAGGGCGGACGTTTCGGGGGGGAAGAGGTGGCACAGGCTGGTGTGGGGATGATCGGAATCCCGGTACATCGTACATGATGCACACGAGGAGGGCTCAGAGAACTATGCTGGCCGTCCGCCCATCGATGTTCCTCTTCGACGAAATACAAGTTGCGGTCATCGAGCGCCAGATTTCGGAGCTGCGGTGTTGCCCGCTGTCGGAGATTGTAAAAGCCCAGCTCTCGCCACGCCATCCGTCGAATCACTCGTGGTCCGCTGGCGATTGTAGTTTTTGCGAGCGACAGTTTTGTGTCCCTTGCGGGGTGGGCCGACGACGAAACGGCCCTGTCGGAGGTGGTACCGTTACCGTTGGCACCGCTATGAGCTCCGTTCCACAAACCAACCGGTATCGAGTGAGCTCGCTCCGGCACTTCCTGCTTATTATCGCCATTTGGATCCTCTGAAGGTCTATAGGTGCTCGGTGATGAGATATCCCACACTGCCAGCTGCTCGATTGGGTCGTCTTGATAAAGGGACCGGTTGGGCTGCCAGAAATACACGGCGTAGTGGGTCGCCGTGTGAGCCGAGAAGAATCGATCTGAACGGTTCAGGGGCAGGCCTAGGAAGTGCAGCTTCCACTCGGAACGGAGCTTGACCGTCCATGTCCATCCGGTGGTGGCATCCGGTGCGCCACATGCACGAGCCGGGTCAGACGGGAGGCGCACCACGTCGAATGCCGTCACAAAGTGTCGATGCACCACTTCTCGATCGTTCAGCTGGTGGTAGGGGAGCGCTTCCGCCCATTCGATCACCAGGACCCCCTGAGCCAGGCGCACGCGGCGGATATGCTTCTGGCGCACATCAAAGGGCACCGAAACCTGTGTGCCGGTCGACAGGTCTAACACTTGGTAGATATATCCAGCATCCCGGTCCATCGGCGTCGCGGCCGTGGGATAAACCAGGACCCCATCTTCCTGGCTGTACCACCAGGACGGATCGTCATAGTGGAAGTTGGCCGTGTTTTGGTTCAGACGCAGATATCGGTTCCACGGAGCCACGCCACGGAAGGAAAAGGCAGAGGTCCGAGAGTCTTTATCTTGGTTTGGTCCGGCCAGTTCGATCTTGTCCACGACGCGGGGTTTGGCGTGGCCGAGGTGGTGGTACCGACGGGCTACGGCGGCAAAAGTCCATGACCACGAGTGTGTCTCAGCAGTGAAGCACTTGAGTTCCACGCCCAGATTGCTTGATGACAAAGAGTCCAGGGCTTGGGGTGACAGGGAGGATAGCGTGGCAGCAGCAGCTGCTAGCCTCATCTCACGGCATCGTGGAAAGTTCCAGCGGAGGAGGAGGAGTGAGATATCTTGGCTGGTGAAGGCGGCAAACCATTGGCGGGACACTCGTCGACAGCGGACGCAGGTTCGGGGAGGAAGATAGGCAATGATTAGGAGAAAGAGGTCACGGGGAAGTTCGGTAATGTCTCTCATTTTGGCGGCTTGCTGATAGGGCTAATGTGGTGTGGGGAGTCAAGAGTGAGATGTGTATATATTGAGCGTGTAGCAGCGTCGACGACGGACATGTGCCATCATGGTTGGTGATGATGATCAATGATTATGACAGAGGACGAAGGACAATAGGTGAGAGACAGGTTGCTGTTGTTTCAAGAAACCCGCGACTTGAGTTTCCCCATCGGATTCACGTTTGGCTTGGCGGCAACCCAATCAAGTAAAGGGCCCTTTGCGGTGTGAGGAAGGAGAGCAGCCACTCGGTGTGGTCTGTGGAGGACGGTGATGAGCTGTAAGGAAACCCCAAAATCCATTCACAACACAACGTACGCCATAAAGGAAGCAGCTTTCTCGCACACTGAGTCTTGTACCTGACAATGAACAATCGGACAATGTTAGGTTCGGGGGTCCTTTGATCACACAAGTTGGACCGCAAGTGACGATGACCCCTCGATTTAGGTCACAAATAAGGGTTAGGGTTGTATGAAGCCCCTGACACTCTAAGACCGCCACCCCCCCCAAATCGTATTTTCCACCTATAAGACCATACCTGTTTCTCTTGCCATATTGGACTGGGAATGGCCTGAAGGATCGAAACAATCATCATCTGTTCCGATCTCCATCCGAGAAACGAGGTCAAGTCTCACCAGTGGTCGGGTCGTTGCTGCAAAACAGGGGAGCTGATGTTTTCCCACTGCGTTTCAAGGATGGCTGTTGCCGCTCCGGGAGAATGTACAACAGCTCCCTGTCTGACACATCTCCTTTATTCTGCATCTTGAATAATTAGTTGCAAAACAAAACCATGAAGTTGTCTTTTAGGATATGATAAGATCCTGACAAATGATGAGCAACACCAGCAACAGTCCGGCTTCGGATGCCACGGAACGGCGGGAAACGCCATCTTTTTTACCGACTGGCGGGATTCGGGAGATGGACCGCCAAGCCCGCCAAGTAGGGTGGCGCCGCAGCCCTATCCAGATCCTGCCTTTGAAGATTTCTGGGGAACACCAAGAAGCTGGCTGCCACGCAGGCAATGAGGCTGATGGCTGAAGCTATTGTGAGATGCGATCTCTCCGTTGTCTTATTCGACAAAGAGAGACACAACTTATGCGCTGCAGAGGAAGGTCCCTGCAGACATTCGGTGTACGGATACGGTACGCATATGTTGATTACCAAGACCTATGACCAAGACTTCTAGGGTACTTGCTTGTCAAGCAAAGTATTGATATTGGGCTCATCTTTTGACATGCGTAGTAAGCTAGCCCTGTATTTAAAAGTAGGTACTTCGTAGAAAGGAAAAGAATAACGGCGCGCTGTCAAATGGTCACAACCTGTGCGCCGTTGAAAGGCGGTAAGGACCAAACGTCAAGCATCGTTAGACTTTTAAGCTCAAGAATAAGCATTCGTAAAGCATACCTTAACCCTCCACAACGCTTCTCATCATCCTCCGGGACATTTTCTCCTCTCTCCTTTTCAAGATCGTCGCCCCAGTCTGTTGCAGCAGTGTCGAGTCAAGCTTTTTGGGAATGACCATGCCAGGCATGCCAGGACTGCAGGGAGTGCGTTTCCACGGCCAAGCTCACTGGTCGCCCGGTGGCTCTTGCTCTCCCGCGTCTGCCCACTGGATTGGAAGTCTCCAGTTGCCGCTGGGTCCTCCCCAAATCGCCCCAGTTAAAATCGACAGGTCCCTTCTTCCACCGCCAACAAAGTCGCAACACCCCCGACCCCGCCAGAAGCAGAAAAAAGATGACAGCCAGCCAACCCCCGTGCCAGAAAATCAGCCCGGTCCTTTCTCCGCCCATCGCTTCCCCCCAGACAGAAACTGCCAGTGCTCCCAGCGTTCCCAGTCCCCCGTCCTCCCTTTTCCTCCTCCACACCTCTGCTGCTTGCTCCCTTCTTGGCAAAAGCCAAGCATCCAGCCAGACAGGCCTTGGCATATGCAACCTCGATGAGCTGAAGCCCTCGTCATTCATGAACTCTTGGCTTTGAGATCGTGTAATGCCCCTCGTTGCGATTGTCTGATAGTATCTGGACCCCGTATATCGCCATTTTTTTTTGTCGTGCGGCCTGTTTTCGACCGCACGTCGCTCACCGACTCAATCGAACACGCCCGCTGCGCCTGGGATGGGAGGGCGTCGTTGGGCTGGCAATCATCCTCGTCCATCGCCCATCCTGCTGCCACCGCCCCCATCAGCTATACGCGATTTTTCCTCGTCGAGAAATCAACGCCAATAACATAAACCCCGTCTCCTTTTCCACGACTGGCCACCAACACGATCCCGGGCTGCGTGCCGGCCGACAAGCATAGATGGGTCCTTCTCGGACAACCGCCGACAATAGTCCCGCTGCCCCTGCCGCCACGGCATCAATACGAACTTCGGTCGAGGAATCATCGTCGGGTCGCTCATTCCTCTCGCGTCTCAGCCTACTGCCTCTGCGGTCGCGCACTCGCAATGTCGCCGACTTCTACATCAGGCCCGCCGAACCTCACCGCAAATACGGCGCCGGCGACCACGTCCAGGGTGCAGTGATATTGACCGTCGTCAAGCCAGTCCGCATCACCCACCTCACCGTCGCTCTGCATGGCTACGTACGCGTCTCCAAGGGCCCAAGTCTCTCCCTCAACGATCCCGTCGTCAACCCTGCCGAGATTCCCACCAAAGGCGCGCGTCCAAGATACCAAGGCGGCTACGCGTCGCTGTTTCAGGACGAGCAGGTTCTGAGCTCTGATGGCCGACTCGAGATTGGCAGATACGAGTTCAATTTCGATCTCCTTTTTCCTTCCAAGGGTCTCCCGAGCAGCATAGACGTAGGTGCTGATGCAAGTCTGTCTGTCACGAATTGACTGACTAATTACCTGGACAGTTTGAGCGGGGCACCATATCCTACTTGATCACAGCGACTCTGACCCGTCCAACCTCTATATCGCCAACAACAAGCTGCGAAACCAAGATCTACCTCGTAGACAAAGTCGACGTCGGCTCACTAAGCCCCCCACGCCCACACACGATATATCTCGAACCAATATCAAAACGAAGCAAAAAGAAGAAAGCACCGGGCGTAGAAAACCGATCTGCGACCTCTGAGACGCCAGAGCCAGCCTCCGATCTGGACTCGACACGGGCGAACGAGAATTCCACCGAGGGCTCCCTGTCCGTTATTGGCGAGGACATGGGTCATGACCCATCTAGCAACCATGCACGGAGCCCGAGCCAGATTGAGACGCCATTACAGAGCGACATCAGAAGTGTCAGCGGCGACAGCGCAGCTAGTGTAAGCACAGGACGAAGCAGACCTGACGATCCCATTCATGTAGTGTATTCCAATGCCGGGAAAAGGAGGCATGTGGTCGAAGCTCGAACGATAACGGCAACGATTGAGGTGTTGAAAGGCGGCTGCATAGCGGGCGATATCATCTCGGTCAAGGTGTCGGTGCAGCACATCAAGAGGATAAAAAGCATGCATGGCGTTATAGTAACGCTATACAGACAAGGGCGCATTGATTCTGCGCCTTCACCGCTGCTTTTTAGAAACCTCTCAAAAGAGGACGCCAGGAGAATGGAGAAGGAAGAGTTGTACCCAAAGTCCAAAACCGGCCTCGGGGGTCTCTCCTTGTCTTCGGCGGGTACATGCAGTGTTTTCCGGAAAGACTTGTCACAAGCTTTCTCTCCTCTCATCATTGACCCCGCCACGCTGTCAGCTAGCGTCACCACATCCGTCAGAGTGCCAGAGGATGCATTCCCCACTATCAAGGGCGTACCCGGAGAAATGATCTCGTTCAAATACCAGATCGAGGTCATTGTCGATCTCGGTGGGAAACTTGCTAACCAGTTGCAGCGGGGGAAGACGTCCGGGCCAAGAATCGGCGCGACGACGGCGCCGGTTGGGCCGGTCAATAATCCCTACGAAGGAGGAGTTGCTTCGTTGGCGTCTTGGGGTACCAGTATCATCGACACCGACAGGCTGCGGCGGGAGAAAGGGGTGATATCGATCGTCGACGAGGTTGTCGTCGGCACTCTGGATAGCAGCCGCTTACGGGGGAAGAGCCTATCGAAACTCGTTCCCTCCATCAGGTCGCAACCGGCCGCGGCTGAGCCAAGGTTGTCTGGCGGGGGCAATTATGACAAGGGGCCATATGACGAACCCCCTGAAGACGAAGGATACCCACAGACGGGATACATCCATCAGCATGATTACGCAGCTTATCCTCAACAACAACAACATCCTCCTCGACAATATCCGTATTGGAATCCGGCACCTTCTCAGCCACCGCCCCCGCCTCCACCTCAAATATCAGCTCCCCATTATGTGCCGCCACCAGAAATACCCGACGAGCAGAACCTTACAGAAAAAGAACGTGTCCGGCGGGCGGAGCAACGTTTACTCCCGAGCCAGCCTGATGAGCCAAGTGGCGTGGCTGGGCCCAGCGAGCCTGCGCTTCCGTTGACGAATGGAGCCCATTTTACTCCGAGCGCGCCACCGCCCGAGCTTGCAGAGACAGGATTAGGGCCGTCGTCTATATCGTATCCCGCGGCACCGCCTTTAGATATCCCATCAACACCGCCCGCCCTGGATGAAGCTTGCTCACCAGGGCGGGAAGCTATGTCACCAGCGACGGAAGACAAACAGGAACTGGAGCGTCGGAGGCTACTTGCCGAGGCTAGCGCGCCTCCTGAGTTCCCGGAAGATGATGACGACGCCGGGGTGGGTACCAGTTCTGCTGCGGCGGCAACTGTGCCGACCGCCCTGGAGGTCACAACCACGCCGTTTGAGCCATCTGCTCCAGTGTTGGTAGATGATGACGAGGCGGACTATGGGACGCATTACACGTATGCTACTGCTAGCCCCACTGCGAATGGGGGTCCGTCGTCGTCGGCCTTGGGTGGTGGTGGCGTAGTCGGTGAGCCTTCAGCCGCCGGGGGACATGGAGGGATCGAGCCGCTCCCGAGGTATGAAAGATGAGGACATGTCTTGTCTCAATGCGTGTATAGCTGTTACGATTAAGATTTTACTTAAGAATGGGATATACCTCTATGCTATTAAGCTGGTTGGTTGGGCAGGGTTTCGGATAATTAAAATGGATGGTTCGGATATGAAGTATTTGCTTGATTCAGTTCTCGTTTCTCTCTCTCATCTGATTCTCTTTGCTCTTGATGTTCTGGTCTGTTCTATGATACCTCCGTTTCTACAGTAGTCGTTTGGCTAATATACTTGGGACTGTAAGCAATCAATCTGATTCAATAAAATAGTACCTAGTACAGAGTTCAAAGCTGGATTGACTTGAGTCTTGCAAGGTAGATAGAGATGGGAAGCGATACATGCTCTTCCTAGATCCCACTTCTTACTCCGAGAGTGCTGCGTTATAGGTAGCTTCGAGTTGAATGTCTCGTGGACGGCGGCTGGTACCTACTCACCAAGTGGGCCATTTCGTTACATGATCCAACACACACAGCGCGTGAAATGTGTCAAATGCGAACAATGTAAATCTAGACTACACGATATCCAGGTTTAGGTACGTAGGTAGGTAGGTGGTATATATAAATGTGCCATGATTCAGGTAGAATTGGGAACAAGGAGAAATATGAGGATAATCACAACTCATCCCTAACCCTCCCGGGCTGTCCTGCCTCAGCGTCAGGATCCACAACCGGCTGCTGCTGCTGTTCATCAGCTCTCTCGAAATGTTCCTCCCACATCCTCTTCATCGGGTTACCACCCTGAGGTTTCTCCTCGCTGCCTTCTTTACCCTCACCACCAAGGTCATCACTTTCATTCTCATTCCTGATTCCCTCGAGTTCGAGCTCATCCCCATCCTTCAAATTATCTTCAATAATCCTCCCAACCTTATCAACCAACGACTCTTCCTCTTCTTCGTCTCCCCCCTCCTTCTGCTGTTGTTTTTTCTTTTCGCCAACAACAACAGTCGGAACAGCCCCCTCCTGTCCCACCCCAACAACACGATATCCCTCCCCATCACTACCAACAATCTCCATCCTCGCCCCGCCCGCAGACTCCTGAACAGTGCCAGTCCCAATACTATTCGAAACCAACTTGCCCGTCCTAAACGCACTCCTCAGGGGAAACCAAACAATCCACCAAAGCGGGCCATACAAGAACCGCCTAAAAACCAACCAACAGAGCGTGCAGAGTAATATGTAAAACGCAGTCTGTAAATACCAGGTATCGCTCTTTTGGGATTTCAGCAAGGTCCCCACCAAAGTCCTCGACTTGGAGAGTAAAGAATCGATACCCTCGTAGTTTTTGTTTAGTTCCTTGAGGGCCTCTGTCGATTCGGCGAGGGTCTGGCGCGCAAATGCGGATTTTTCGAGCTCGCCGGTTATGAGGTTGTGGGTGCGGCGTAGGGCCTCGGTCACGTCTGTTGAGGCGTTGACGACGTTGTTTTCTTTATTGGGTTTTGTGGATTTGTGTCGGCGGAGGTGGGATTTGAATAGGTTTGGGGAGGGAATTGATGTTGGGGAGGTCGGAGCGGCTGCCGTTGCTGTCGCTGTGGTTGGGGAGGACCTCCCTGATAAGGCAGGTGAAGCTGGCTGGGGTGGGCTCAGGGCGGAAAGGAGGAGCTGGCGCTCGAGTCGCTGCGCTGCGAGGAGGTTGTTTCGCGCGCTGAGTTGTGCTTTTCGAAAGGAAGAGTGACATGATTTGATCTCGGACTCTAACCGCTGGACGCCTTCGTTTAACCTCATCTTGCGGTGGTGTGCGTCGCTCCCTGGGCTGGCCGAGGGCATGTCGATGACCTCTTCTTGTAGGAGTTCTAGCTCTTCTTCTTCTTCGCGCAGTCGCTGGCTGATTTCTGTGGTGAGCTCGGTAGCGACATTATTCTCGTCCGCGTCGTCTTCGTCGTCGTTGAGCGTGGTTGAGCTGCTGATGGATTTCGGTAGGGGTACTGATCCCGGTTGGAACTTGACGGTTGCTAGTTGCTGGATGAGTTCTTTGACCTGGTTGGTAGTTTCTTGGAGGGCGGTGAGCCGGTCCTGGATTTTCTCAAAGGATGACATTTTGGACATGGTTGGTGGTGTAGTGGTGTTTCTTAGGAATTCATGGTAGAAAAGTGTCCTGAATTTACAGCACCAAGCTGCAACGTCATTCAGGAACTGAAAGTCTGGAACGGAAGATGGAGCGCACGTGATGCAAAACGGGGCTCCGTTTTCAAGCTGAAGTCCGGCAGCCAGCCTGTCCCCGGACCTGGTTCCGTTTTTAGCTGCCGCTCCGTCCCGTCGCAAACCTTTGGCATCGCCAGACTCGCATCCTTGCCATAATTTTCCAGTTCGCGTATCGACACGACCATTACTTGGAGCTGCGAGAGCTTCCCACGACCAAAAGCCACCACATATACCACACCGACAGCTTTGGAAGCTATTAAACTAGCCAATTGCTGAATTACATGCCAATTTGAGACCGATCCCGATCCCGACCACCAACACCGCACGACCGGCCAAAATGATATCCCGCTTCATCACCGAGGTCAGAATGAAGTTCAACCCGTTTAATGCCCGAACCAGATCAGCTCGACTCTTTCTCTCCAACTTGCCCCCGACGGCGCGGGCGGATGGAATGATGATTCAGACCCAATTACTGCCAAAAGCTTCAACCGAGGCCAGCTCCTTGTACATCAAGTTCAGTGCGTTATCCACATGGACTTGTGCGGATTACAGCAACGGCTACTGACACAAAAACAGAGGATGGAAAGGAGATGAACCTCGACGTCGAATCCATGGGCATCAAGAGCATAGTGGAGGAGGTGGACCGACACTCGCGCCAGCTGCAAAAGGCTGCCGACCTCGAGTAAAACAATTTACTGAAGAATGGCACTTTTCTCACGAAACCTACCAGTCGATGAGGAGGACGACAACCTGCGACGAGTCTGGGATGTCCTTCAAACATTGCAAAAGTGCTGGACAGTCGTTTCTTCCCAGGACTCGGACACAACTGTACATGGCATCATCTCAACTCTGTAGCACCACACCGAAAAAGCCCGCGATATTCAGTTTCAATACGCCGTCGATTTAGGCCCGTTGGAATTAACTGTATAATAATCCGGATGGGAAGAAGCTCCAACAAGGGCCGGCATAGGGAGGCGTTTCTGGTTTACGATGGGGCATAAAGGGGGGCGGCGAATAATACCAAAGGACCTGCACAAGTTCCCATCCAATGATTTCGACTAATATACAAATGATGATCACACGTTTTATCAACAAAGTTCCAACTTGGCCATGTTGCGGCTGCGTTTACTTGCGCACTCTCCTTCCAGTATGGTCGAAATATTTCATGGACGAATCGACAAGAGTTGGGAAAACTAGTCGATGAATCAATTCGATTGCCAGAGTTCTGTGAAGAAGCTTTTCTCCATACCAATGGGTTGTTCGAGTGGCCATCATCAAAGCGGCCACAGCCCGGATGAAGCGGCCGCCTTGTGTAAAAGGGGCACAGCACATACTCCAAAACATTAATTTCAGGTGAGAGGAGCTGTCTTATTGGTTCGCTAAACATTTGGTTGTAACCGCTCATCTTTCTACCCATCGACGGTTACACCAGTACTCGTCTTTGATCAAATCGGCCTCCAACCACGACCACAAGAGGAGCCGTATCCATGATCTAATGGTCCTCGTTCCATGTTGCATTATGCTTGTTTCCAGCTTCAACCCACGGGCGGGCACGAAGGAATGGACGGGACCCCTTGGTCCATTGCTGCCGTGGCCTTGTTGATGAATGGCACAGCAGACAAGAAAGACCCATCACTTGCAAGACTGCTCTCTCCACGTCGTTAACCAGCGTCCACTTTTCCTTGTTGCTCCCGCGTGAACCGGCTATGTGTTGTTGACAACACCTCGCTCGTACCCAAGTTGGCTTCTCCATGACTCACGATGCCTGAACAACCAGGACTCGAGGTTGCCTACCGCAATGTGCAGCCATCACTGGAAGTATGGAAGGGCCCCGACCTCGACAGCCCGGACAAGGAGGCCGTCCCTCATTATGACAAGGAAGCCGTCCGTTACCATCAGACACAATATGGCTCCGCACCCGAAGTTCTAGATACCACGCCGAAAAAGAAATCGACAAGCCGAAAGCGATTACTCTGGATTATTGGCACGCTCGTCGTACTGATGGTGATCCTGGCAGCTGTCCTGGGCGGCGTGTTGGGCAGTAAAGCGAGCAAATCAACCTCGCCAGCAGTGACAGAGGCCGGGCCGAAACCTGCTGGAGGGCCTGGCACTGGAGGGGCTGGCACAGGAGGAGCAGGAAATTCCACCAACTCCAACTCAACAAGTACTGATATTCCAAGACCGAAAACTCTCCGCCAGGGCTCCTCTCTGAGCGTCACCGGCTGGAGAAACATGGACGGGCATGTTGAGAAGTACCTCACTTTCCAGACTCCACAGGACGAACTTCGCCTGATGAAATCCCCCGGGGTCAACGGCTCATGGGAAGCTCCCATGTCTTTTAACGCCTATCCCAAACCTGATACCAAAATCACAGCTACAATCCTCATGTTCCAGGATTATTTCAGGGTACGTCACTCACTATCGTCCCTCGCCCCCTAGCCGCTAGACTAACAGATTCTTTCCCCAGCCCCAAATAGAAATATTCTACACAGGCAAACAATCCCGCTTCCTAGGAACAAACTACAACGACCAAAACCCCGGCGACATCAAATTTGTCGAAGACTCGGTCAACAGCCTCAAATTCTTCACCGGCCTAAACAGCAGTCTAGCCTCTTACTGGCCGTGGATCATCCAGCAAGACTCGGACGGCACACTAGTGCACGTCCGGGACCGGCTAGGAGGCGATTTTGGGCCGAACCCAGTGTGGGATAGAAATCGATTAAACGCCACTGCCCAGGCCGGGTCCAGCCTCGCCATCGTGCCATTATCCACGAACTTCAGTGCCATGGCTGTTGAGGGGGGTTACGCAGCTTTTTATCAGCAGATTGAGGGGGGTACTCTGGCCGTTGAGGTTCCTAGTCTGGCGACGGCGAGGGAACTGTTTGAGAATTACTCGCTCTCTTGGGATCTTGACATTCCAACGATTACGCTACCTAGACGGGCACAGCTGGCGGCTTTCTCGGTCGCGAGGGATGATGCAGAGTCGTGGGTGAATACCTATGTGCTTTACATCGACGAGGAGGATAATATCAATGTGCTTTATACGGATATGTCGACTGGGGTACCTGTTTGGACAATTGTTCAGCCTGAGCAGTTGAAGGGGGTTGATACCGATAGTAGTCTTGCTTGTTTGACGCTGGCGAGTTCACCTGCTGGTCCATCGGGGGGGCCTATATTATTAGAGGTTGGGTCGGAAGACAATATGCGGTGTTATTTTGTTCGTGGGGGATTGGTACAGGAGGCGAAGCTGTCGGAGTTTGGGGGTTGGAGTGTTGTTGGGGTTGTGCCTATTCCTTGATGAAACTGATCAGGATAGAATGTATGATATGATGGATTTTTCTCTTCTTTTTTTTTCTCTTCTTTTTTTTTCTCTTCTTTTTTTTTCTCTTCTTTTTTTTTCTCTTCTTTTTTTTTCTCTTCTTTTTTTTTTCTCTTCTTTTTTTCACTATACCCCATGTACACTACAAACAAACAAAGAGCTGGTCTGACTTATGCCTCGAGCTGGCCAGCTAGGTATTACCTATTCTCAGCCTCTCAGGGCACGCATCGATGAGACCTCATCATCATCAGCATCAGCATCAACCAAATAATAAAAACGTGAAAATCCCATTCTCGACCTCGGCATCACTAAACCTATTCAAGCAGTAGTTTTTTCATGGCAACTCACCAACAAATATCCCCATTCCTCAAACAGACGACAGTGTTACCCCAGATCGAGCTAGAAGCTCCTTACCCCAAACTAGTCATCAAGCAATCATGAGCTACCCCTTTTCGGGCTCTTCCCCCGCATTTCGTCAAACAAGCCGGGGGTCTCAGCTCATGCTCACAAGAAGAAGTTAACCAAGAACTGGCTGCCGAGGCACATGTCACCAAGCTCGCCAAGCTGGGGATGGGGATGAGGGGAACGGGGCGTGGACTTGGCGAGCCAGGCTATCTTTCTTGGACAGCAGCAGCAAGATTGGATGTATAAAGATAAAGACGTAAAATGCTGACACGGCTTCTTCTTTTGCTTGTTTCATTTTGATCATTCTTGATTAAATAATTTTCCATCGCATTCATTCATATTTCCTATCAACCAAAACGGGGGATATCTTTGGCTCTGTTTATATCGACGAAACCTCACCAATAACTCACTGATCGAATAATCGCAAAGATGCCCTTCCACAACGGCTACCTCCCCCGAGAAGGGTTCAAAGCAGACACAGTCCTCTCCATAATCCGCAACACAGCCCTGAACCCAAAACTCATCCTCCCTCTGATCCTCCTGGCGCGCTACACAAAGAAGGGCAGCGACCTGTCCATCCTGCACCCGACGGCCTACAAGCGGATCAAGCTGCTCGCCTGGCTGGGCCTCGCGCGGGTGGTGAACAATTACCTCTCCAACGGGGTGCTCAACAACTGGGTCAAGGATAAATACAACTGGTCGCGCGAGATCGTGGTCATCACCGGCGGAGCGGGCGGGATCGGCGGGCAGGTTGTTCAGTTGCTCGCTGAAAAGGGGGTGTCGGTTGTGGTGCTTGATATCCAGCCTTTGACTTATGATGCTGGTTTGTTTTTGTCTTTCCTCTCTCCTCAAAACAAATTTGTTGTGTGCTGACAATGTAAAAGGTCCAAGAGTGCACTTTTTCAAATGCGACATCACCTCGCGATCAGCGCTCTCGACCGTCGCCGCCGAGATCAGGAAGAAAGTAGGCGACCCGACAATCCTAATCAACAACGCCGGCGTCGTCCAGGGAAGGACAATCCTCGAAGCCAGCGAAAAGGACATCCAATTCACCTTTGACGTAAACACCTTTGCCCATTACTGGACAGTCCAGGAATTCCTCCCCTTCATGATAAAAATGAACCACGGCATGGTCGTCACCGTCGCGTCGGTCGCGTCCTGGGTGACGGTGCCCAACATGGTCGACTACGCAGCTTCCAAGGCCGCGGCGTATGCCTTCCACGAGGGCCTCACCGCCGAGCTGGCCACGCGGTATAAAGCGCCCAAGGTGAGGACCGTCGTTGTCAACCAGGGGTATACCACCACCCCGCTGTTCGAGGGGTATCATAATGATAGCCCGTTCTTGATGCCTGCTTTGAAGCCGGCTACTGTTGCCGAGGCGATTGTCAAGAAAGTGTTGAGTGGCACGTCGGGGCAGTTGATTTTGCCGGCTATGGGGAATACCATGGCTAGTCTGGCTGCGATGCCGCATTGGTACCAGTACCGGCTTAGGGCTAAGAATGAGGGGATCATGAAGAAGTTTTCGGGGCGCAAGGTTGTTAAGGATTTGGATCGGTTTTATGAGGAGAAGAAGGGACAGGTTGTTGAGAAGGTTGAGGAGAGTGGGGTTTTGGTTCCCAAGTGATTATTAGGAGGAGACTTTTAAGGAGGATGGGTTGGGTTGGGTTTGTTGCTGATGAGGTGGTGATGGATGGCGTTTGACATTGATGAGTGTGATTGACCATCATGGAGTGAGAGGGACTGTCATGTATTGATGCGGAGGATATATCCAGGCTAGTATGTAGGGGCTTTCTGTTTGTTCTTTCTTGGTTTGTTTGTTATTTTCGCGGCCCAGAGATTTCTGTTGTTGTAATGTTAGTTGCGACTTGGCATATCATTTTTGATCTTGTCAATCATATGCCCGTTTGCTCTGGTGTACCCTTCCTGACGCCCTCTTGCAAGACGAAGTCGGTGTGAATCATGCCGAGAGTCACATAAATCAGCAGGTATCCCTCTGTTCGAGCTGAAACTCGCATGATCATTGTCGAGGCCATTGTGAACTTCTATTGTTGACTTCACTCCTATTGTCCTTGTCAGAGCCACGGGGTACGTACCCGTGTGAGATGGCTGTTTCCAGCTGCTGCCTGCTTGCTCCTTGTT
Source organism: Rhypophila decipiens (assembly GCA_033297075.1). Taxonomy (NCBI): domain Eukaryota; kingdom Fungi; phylum Ascomycota; class Sordariomycetes; order Sordariales; family Naviculisporaceae; genus Rhypophila; species Rhypophila decipiens. Next base: position 369,459 of record MU858045.1, on the reverse strand, counting down.
GAAAGTAACCAAAGTTGACATCACAAGCTCTGGAAAGATCCAGAAGCCAGTGCTCACGGGGTCTGAAACTGTCACAGCCTCAGTGATCGAGTATTGTTCCCCTCGATGCTGCCTGGAGCTTTTGTTTACTAGCTGGTATTCTGACATGTCATATTGCCTATAAAGACAATACGAAACATGCCCACGATGGGACAGACCAGCTGGCCGGCTCCCCATTGTGCCTTCGGTCACCAGATGACTCTCGCCATGTTCGAGGTGAAACATGGATTCTATTGTTCGCAGCGAACAGTCAGAGCCGTAGACCTAGGTGCTGGTTGGTATTTAAATACCTTCTATGGCGAGCATCCATCTTTTTCCCCTCTTTCCTCAGGCCACTCGTCAAGAGATACACCTTCACCCAAACACCAGTCAAGCCGTTGCTCACTTTGCTACCCATCTCTCCAAATCACCAGCTCAGACCGTACCCTCGAAAACAAACCAAATCTGCTCCCATTCAAGCCATCGATAATACCAGCAAACCACACACAAGTCGAGCAACCACAACGATTCAGGAGACTTTCCATAAGCAAACAACACAAGAAGAAAGAGACCAAGGGACAAGGAGAAATGGACTACACCCCATACGACGGCCAAAAGATGGCGCGCAAGATCCTCCTCCTCACCCACCAGGTCAACACCAGGCGGTGTTGGTATCTCAAGCCCAAGAACCAACAGTTTGGGTTCGGATCGACGAGCAAGTCGACGACAAAGAACAAGCCCTATAAGCAGGAGGCCAAGAAGAACAGGACGGACAGGATGATGCTGGACCTTCGCAATGATGCCGGGACAGTTGGCTGGTGCTCCCGCTCCGGCGTTAAACAATGCTTCTTCTATCAGTGAGTGACCATGTACTAGTAATGCGTGTAAGAGTTACAAGACGGGGCTTTTCGTTTCACCTGCTCTTTCAGTTGCTTGCGCGGAAATGGCATTGATGGTAAGAAATATTCGAGATGCGAGACTGTCATACTAAACATAATATCAACAGCAACGGACAGAACACCGGAGCCATCGCCGACATTTCTACCGCCATCGACTTACTTGCCGAGAACAACACCTGAATAACCCTAACCTACAGCAGAATTGTTAGCAACTTGTAAACACCATCACCCACGCGCTGTTTTGGATTTCAAAGCATAGAAATGGAGCTTGGGGCTTGGGACATGAAGGATGGAGGACCTCGAAGCTGGACTGGGATAGTGGAAGGGAACTTGCTCTTACAAACAGGCACACATCCTAGCTCAACGCAGTCTCTCGAAGCATCCTTCCAGCTGGAAGCTTACCCGTTGAACTGGGTGCTACCCAACTGGCCTCCTGCTCCCTGCTTCCGGCCTCACAGAACGGGACCCCTCAGCGAGAAAAGAACCCAAACGCCGTCCTTTACGCTTTGTCGAATGTCGTTTGAACATATTGTAGGATCGTAGTTGGTATATAGCTGGACCCTTTCAAGCCTCGGGCTGCAAGATTAGTTTTCTCCACACGGAATGAAATTTGCGATGCTTTCCATATACTTCAGAGAAGTCGAGTGAAATAACTAGTGGCTGGAGTGAGAATGAGGATATGTCCGGCTGCCCGTTTAGCCTTCACCCTAGAATGTGGCATTTGGGGCGTAGCTCGCGTCGATCGTGATTCTTTCATGATGTTGGCGTTGTTCAGCTTAGTGTAAGATGAACTCGGTGCTCACTTGAGCGGAAATAAGGACAGACGTCATGGAGAGTTTCAAGATCCCACCGTTGAGCTGGTTAAGGCAGGTACGTACTGAGGTGTCGCCGAACAACGTCCACCTCAGCGCCAATATCAACGGCAAGGAAGGAGAGATCCTTCTTTGCTCCACCTTTGTATCTCGCTCAGTATGTAATCCGTAGGCCGCCGCAAGAGCAGGGTACGATACTTGCCTTGTCCCGAGCCGCAAACCACTCAGAGTTTCATTTCTCTCAGTCACACCAGTCATGTATGAATCGAGGAAACCTGCCATACGTTTGGGGGGTTTTTTTTTTCTTCTTTCCTCCTCGAATCGACATTCATACCGCTCTCCCCTCGCCCAAAAAGTCTTGGACCGATCCACATGCCAACCTCTCCCTTGGGGAAGTTGGGCTCATCCAGACCAGACCGTGCGTCGACACACCGGAGCATGTACCGGGACCCCGTACGTGACAGGACATGCCGCCGCTCTCGAAATCCACCCAGTTTCCCGGGCCAAGACATCACCATTCTCAAATATTGGGGTCTCGGGCCTTGGAGAGAGATGGTCTTGCATGATGATCTGCCCATGGCCACGTGCGGAGGAGAGAGATGAGAGGGAAGCAAGAAACGCAGGAGAAAAGACAGAAAAGAGGAAACAACCAACGACGGAGTATCCGTAAAAAAAGCCAAGATGCGGACCATGGCGACCATCAATAGAGATCGAGCCTACCAGACGGTACAGCAGTTTCGAAGGGATGAAGCTCTAGAGCAAGGCCGGGGCACCACCGGCCTTTTAGACTTTGGCGGCTTGTTCAACAAGCCGGAGCAAATTCTCCGTGTCATTCACAACGGCTTGGTACTGTCTTGGACGGTACCTGACACGAGGAATATTAAAATCGCCTGTATCACCACATCGCCCAGCAAAAATCTGATATACTTTGGACAGATATTGCGCAAAAAGTCACACCGCCTCCAACCGGCATCGCTTCTTGCTACAGTACCGTACCTCGCTGCCACGGTTGCTTTTCAGTTGTCGGGAAAGCAAAAAGTCTCGGTCCAAATCTCGATAATCTGGGACCAAAGAGGGGTGGCGGAGGAGGCGGCCAACGGGGGGGCCTCAAATCCCACAGGTCTGGTTGAGCCAGTCCTGTTTGTTTTCTGGCGCCCCGGCCGTGTTTCTTCAGCGAGATGTCCCGGCCTGAAGAAGCGGATGTTGGGGCAGAAAATACTCCATGCAGGGTATTCTCAGATTCTGTAGATGTGGCGCCAGGTGGCCCTGAGCCTCCCAAAGGGCTGGCCTGACACGGCCCCGCGCCCTGGGGTCTAGACTAAAAGGTCCAGCCGTTTGACCAATGCAGGCCCCATCGGCACAGCCAATGGGACGCCTCGGGACAGGGCGACCGCTGGGGAGATCAGATCATCCACTGCATCGAATCAGCCCACCTTGGATTTCAGTGCGAAGCTCCAACATCGCATGTACCCGCTTTTCGCCATCCCACCAACAACCTCTTGGGTTCGTTCTCGTTGAAGAACGAGCAGGAACAACGAAACTTTCTTCGACATGTGTTTGCTTTTGCATCTTGTCCCTGGATCTGATTCGGATTTGGATTCTGCTCCCTTTCTGTCTCTGTTTCCACAACGGCACCCACCCTGATCAGTTCTTATTAGCCACTATTCAGAAGTAGGGTACAGCATCGACATTGTTTCATCAACCTTCTTGCTGCCCCGGGCACCCGGCCGGCAACCCACCACAAGATCCATACCTATCCACGAGGTCCAGCAAGATCGTCATTAACCCACCACGGGAGTCAACAGCTCAGCAGCACCCGAGTACGTGTACACGGCATCTGCAAGATCTGATCCATAGTTTTTGGGCAAAAGAGAAATCGCATTGGGTGGTTGCTTTGTTTACTGTTGTCGTTATTAATTTCCATTGCAAATCAGCATTTGCCGTCTTGGTGCCAATATTTTGAGAGCTATCATCGTACGAAACCGGACCCCACCAAAGCCCCCTTCCCAACCACATTGCGCATCAACAAGTTTGCGCCCACAGCACACCCCGCGGTGGATGGTGTGAGTTCGGCTTTCCAGAGCTTCGAGGTACCTTAAACAGGACCTGACATTGCAATACCAGCTTTTTTCACACAACAATCACCCGTCACCATGTCTCCCGCCGTCCTGGAAAAGGGCAGCGAGGAGGCGGCCCCGCCTGCCGCCGAGGAGCGCAAGGAAGAAAAAGACTGCGTCGACCGCCTGACAATGCTCCGGAGCTTGCCCGAGGCCCCGGTAGAATGCCAGGTCTGTGTTGTCGGTGCCGGCCCAGCTGGCCTGATGCTGGCTTGCAATCTCGGCCGGTTTGGTGTCAAGGTGGAGGTGGTAGACGACAGAGCAGACCAGACGCCTGTAGGAAGGCAAGCAAGCAATGACTAGCCGCCAATCCTTCCATCCCGACTAACCTCCATATAGAGCCGATGGCCTGCAACCGAAAACGATCGAGACCTTTCGCCAGATGAGGCTGGCTGATACTCTATTACAGCGCGGCGTGCGAGTGTACGATATTGCCTTCTGGAGGAGTACCGCGGAGGAAGCCCTCCACCGACTCGGCCGAGAGGTCCATTACCCGCCTATCATCGACGTTTTGGACCCCTACATTCTGCTGGTACATCAGGGCATGGTGGAGAGTCTGTTTATTGAGGATCTAAAGAAACGCGGTGTCGAGATTCGGAGAAATACCGCTTTCGACTCTTACAGCGTTTGTGATAGTGAAGACGGGCCCCTTCAGATCAACTGCCGCACCAATGTGACGCAGGACCCCAAAACTCTACTCACGCAATATCTCGTTGGCTGTGGGTACCCCTGATTCTCTGCGTCAAAGTAAAGAGACTAACTCCGGACTAGGTGACGGCGCACACTCCAAGGTCAGAAAATGCATTCCCGATGCGAGACCCCTCGGCTTATCGCAGGCTTCAGTTTGGGGTGTTTTGGACGGAGAGCTGGACACGGATTTTCCCGATATTTGGTCCAAGACTCTTGTCTTTTCACAGGAGCACGGATCCATCCTAATCATTCCTCGCGAGCGGAACATGACACGGTTCTACATTGAGCTCAAGAGCAGCTCCAAGGCGGATAGAAACCAGCTCGGCCAGGAATTCGTAATGCAACGCGCAAAGGACATCATGGCGCCCTTCAGAGTTGGGTGGAAATACATCGAGTGGTTTGGTAGGTACCAGATCGGTCAACGAGTGGCAGGCCGGTTCTGCGACGACCGCACCAGGGCCTTTTTGGCTGGAGATGCTAGTCACACACATTCGCCCAAGGCTGCCCAGGGCATGAACACTTCGATGCACGACGCCTGGAATATCGGATGGAAGCTCAACCTTGCAGTTCGTGGACTGGCCAAACCAGCACTGCTACAAAGTTACGACGAAGAGCGAAGAAAGATCGCTCTAGATCTTTTGAATTTCGACTACGAGCATGCGAATCAGATCGCCGGCGGTGATGCCGTCGCCCTCGCCGAAAACTTCAAGACGAATGTGAGGTTCATATCGGGCATCGGCGCCGAGTACGGCAAGAACGCCATCAACATGTTGGAGCCACAGGCCTGGGTCATGGGCGACGCCAAGCCAGGGTGCCTGCTCCCACCTGCCAAGGTCACTCGCTATCTAGACTCGAATCCCGTGGATATTCAGCTTGATATTCCCATGCTGGGCCAGTTCCGCATCTACCTCCTGATGTGGGATGTGCATCAGTCGCAAATCTTTCTCGAGACATTCTGCGATGCCATCAGGGCCCCCGATTCGCTTGTGAGACGGCTGTCGGTTGCTGCGAATATATCGTATGCCAAACAACCGAGACTGCCCGCGCCCGAGGACATTTATCTGCGGCCGGAGCGGTACACGGCTGTCAGCCATTTGTTTACTTTTGGTTTGATCAGTAAGTGCTTTCACAACTTTGTTGAGAGAGAGATATATATATATACTGACAATTATTTCCTTTGCAGCCACCATGCCCAAGAGCGAGATCGAAATCAAGGATCTGCCTGCTCTGTTCCAAGACAGTCGGTGGACATTTTACCTCGATGACATTCCCGAGCAAGATACCCGGGGCATGCTCTGCACCAACAAGTGGCTGGGCAGCCTGGGGCCGGGCGAGGTGGCCATCGTCAACGTTCGTCCTGACGGCTATGTCGGTTCCATCGGCAGGTGGGATTCTAGCGTTGATGACGCGGGCGAGGAAGCCGCCAAGTGGCTTGATACCTATTATGACAGGTTCTTGCAGGTGCCCGAGGTATAGTATGGTGATACCAATGCTTGAATGAGCCTTTCGGGACCTCTGAACCAGGACTGGATATCGGAAATGCTCCTCGCCCTTGAGAAGGGTCATGGGGCATCTGGATGGGAATTCATGAGTTGACCAGTAGTCGCAGTGGTCAACTCTTTTGGGGGGGGGGGGGGGGGTTGATGGGCCGCGTAGGAGAAGAGGACAACTCCTCGCCCCGCCCCTTGGTTTTATTTCTGTGGGTGTTTGGTGGTTTCTTTTCTTCTTCGTATACATATAGCGTGTTGGTCTGGAGGCACTTGATTTCTTGCAAGAGTTTATTAGGCATTACAACAACAAGCTAGCCTGCTAGCCTTTTATTTGTATTGTTGGCTTTATTTCTGGGCGAAAGGGGTTTTTGTTCACCATATATATATACATGTATGCCCCTTTCTTTTGCCTATATTAGAAATAGGGGTGTTTAGCAGTATGCAAAAGCAACATGACCTCGATATGATTTGCTCTGACTTGTACTGATGATCTGATGTGTAATTTGTGTGTCTGTATTTATGCGTCTTATAGAGGTAGGTATATATGTTTTTAGGCTTTATGAATTTGAGCCTAGGACATACAAGCAATGTCGAAACGTCCATCTCCTGCCAATGCAATTGAACCGATTCTTTGATAAAGTGACATGACATGATTGATTCCCCTTGTTCGCAATTGATCGAACGGCCTGATCTTATCAGGCCATGAGTTTGTTTGCTCATTTTCCATTCTAGTCATGACTGTCTGTATATATGGCCAATTATGCACCATCTCGTATGCTCCTATAAATATATGAACTTGATGCACCACCTGAACCACATGCAACCTCGTAAATATCATAAACTGACCAAAAGAAAACCAAAAAGAAAAACCCTAGAAAACGCCAACCCCCTAAAAAGATTCGTAACAAAGGAAGCCATAAATGTCGTTCAATACGGTAATGAGCGGCAGCGACGTACCTTATCGTCGTCAGTCGGTTTCGGTGAGGTGACAGGCAAGCGCTCCTCGTCTTTCTCCCTCTGCCCTAGTAATTCCCAGGTCCCTTGATAATCTTGCCAACAGCAACAACACCAGCAAGCAACATCATGATCCTGGGCACCACCGTCGGCCCGTCGTAGATGGCCTGCTCGGCGCTGCTTTCCTCTGTTAATGTCGGATGATCATCAACTGACTGCTCCGGTTCTACTACTAGCACCCTCTTCTTATGATGATGATGTCTGTGTTTATGTCCCTTTTCCTGCTGCTGCTCCTCTGGCCGAGTTTCTCCCTCGAGACCACCACCCATAAGCTTTGCCCATGTCGTTCGGGGACTCCTACTCTTCTCCTTGGCTTTGTCCTTCCCTTTGCCTTCCCATCCCCTCCCACCAGAAGAAGAAGCCGAACCGTCTTGTGCATAGTGCTGATAGTCCTGCTGCTGCTGGCTATCAAGAAGATAGTGCAACGGCAGGCTATACCGCCTCATGTTACCTCCAGGTCTGCTGCTGCTGCCAGTGGTTACCTCGCCATCTGTACCATTACCAACACCACCACGGCCCCCTAGAACACCGAGGACTCTGAACCGCCTGTGTGCATCTCCTAGTCCGAGATAACCCGCTGTCTGAGGCCGACTTGGGGGGTAAGGCTCGTCGTCGTCTAAATCGGATCCTTTGTCGGTGTTGTCGAACGAGCGACGGATTGTATCGACCGAGTCGCGGGGGCTTATTCCTATGTCGGATCCTGGATTGAAATCTGGAACGAAAAGTGGTATCAAGGTCGGTTTCGGGGTCTCGGTAGCCTCGGCCGCCTCGGGGAATGAGGATCCTAGGTCCCGAGTCGACAACGGAACCGGGACATCAAAGTCTTTGGCCGAGATGTGGCGTTTAGTCTCGGCTTCGTCGGTGCCGGCGCTCACGGGTGCTTCGGGCGCGACATGGACGTGAGCATGACGTTGGCGGACTTGGTTGGAGATGTCCGGGACAGCCACAGGCACCACCGGGATGACCCTTGGCAAGTCCTCCTCCACATTCTGCGTCTCAGTTTCTTCGGGCCCGGTTGGTTCGGTCATCTCGGCGGGTCCGTCGCCTTTTATTTCTTTTTCCTCCTCGGGTCCTTCCTCCTGGCCGAGGACCATGACGACCGTCGGGGCCGGTTCAGACATCCCAGATATCTCAGCCATTTCCCTCATGAGCCGGCCAAGTTCAGCCTTATAGGCCTCGCTGTCATCAGGAAAACTAGGGGGGGTGCCAAACTGCCCTTCTAGTTCTATTTCCCTTTCGAGCTTGTCCAGTTCGGCCTGTATGTCCACTTCCTCGTCGGGCAAACCGGGCTCGGACTCGCCGGGAACGGATTCCGATGTTGGCTCACCCGTAAGAACCTGCTTAATCAAATCAACCACGACAGCCGGTGGATGTTCGGCCATCTCGGGGACTATCTGTGACATGTCGCGGTCCCCTGCTTCCATTTTGAACGGCGCCTCGTTGTCAGTGATGATGGTGACAATTGCCGGATTAGCTTCGAGACTCTCGGTCTCGGGATGTGAGAAGCCAGTGCTGACATCGGTTGCTGCCTTGGTGGCCGGGGAGTCCTCGTCAACATGACGCGCGGCCTCATCAGGCTCCGACAGCTCGGAGCGCTGACCCGTCAGAACTTGCTTAATCACCTCCATCACAACCGGGGGAACTTGATCGACTTGAGATGAAAGACTTGCTCCGGGGTCGGTAATGAAAGGCTGGGCGTCGGTATCAGGGAGAGGCTCGTCAGGCCGATCACCCTCAGCCAAAGCCTCGTCTTGCTCCTCAGCCTCGTCTTGCTCCTCAGCCTCGTCAAAAGCTGAACCGCTAGGCTCAGGCGCAGCCTCACTCGACGAACCATCCAACTCGGGCGGTCCAGTCAAACAAACAGCAGCGTACCCAACCCGGTTACTGCCGGTAGAATACTCATGTCCACAAATATCCTCGCCTAGCTCAGAAGCCCTGCGGCTCGACACCCGCTCCTGCTGCTGTTCCTGTTCCTGTGGATTATCATCCTCGTCTGCATCAGTCCTGACTTGCAATACCACATTCGCTTCCGGGTCGGTCCCAATATTTGGGTCCAAGACTCCGACGATGATGGCGGGAAGAACATTCCCATCAGTTTGGCCGACCTTTCCATTGTCCTCATCCTCATGATTTTCCTTTTCTGCAACTGGAGGCACGGAACTAAACTCGGGCCCGGTGGATGAGCCCAAGTCATAATCCTCGCCAAGCAGGCAGCGGGCTTGGTGCCGTGCAACCTCAGGTAGACCAATATCGTCGGGGTAACTATCTGGATCACCAGCGGCAGCGGCAACTGAGCCAGACGCTGCTAATGTCTCAGCCTCTTTCTCCTCTACGGGTGAAGGTGCAGGGACGCCTTGGTCTGAAATAGATTGATCAGCATCGACTTGTGGGGAATCATCCTCCTCGGAAGCGACGGGCTCAGGTTCGGGAGATTTCAAAAAGTCCCTTTCCGAAGCCGCCGGCTCTGCAAATGCATCCTTGTCGGGGAACATTTCCTCGGCCCCGGCGATAAGATTATTTATCGCGGCAGCTGCGAGGATCTCGGCCTCGAGGTCCACCAGCGCGGAACCGGTCGGGGCGATGAACGGCTGCTCGGGTGTGGTTCCGGAGCCGTGCTCATCTGGCGTTGTTTGTTCGGGTGCAGTTTCATCGAGTTCAGCCGGTGAAGGGTCCGGTTCCTCGAGCCCGGCGGTCTCCTGTTCTTCCTCGGGTACGATACCCTCGGCTTCGGGTGGCACACTTCCGACCTGAATCCACCCGGGACCTTCCAAATCACCTTTGTTCGCAGACCCAATTGCGGTCCCCGATTCAGGTTGGGCTTCGGCTCCGTCAGTGACCCCATGTTCACTCTCATCCGGGCCCGGCACTTGATCAACCAGCAAAACAAAAGGATTCGCATCCGAATCAAGACCGACACTCGCAGGCGGCATTCCCAACTCCCCGTGTTCGGGGCCGTTTGCAGCACCCTCCTCAACTTCATCAACCAGCAGCAAAAAAGGATTCGCACCCGAGTCGAGTCCGACATTGGCAGGCGGTGATTCCACCTCCTCGGTTCCGTCCTGCGCGTTATCCGAAGGCAAATTCGCATCCGGGTGGTCTGAAACCGGGGCCGGGCCGCTCCGGACTCCCCCACTCACAATGTCCGGAGGATCCAAATCGCACACATGCACATTTTCGGCCCCGAAATTTTCGTTTTCATCATTGCCATGGCCGAATGATTGCTGACTCATTCCTTTTTCTTCCTCTGTGTTGGCCGTGTTTTCGTTGTTGGGCCATTTGTCGCCGCCGCCGCTGCTGCACGTAATATCGTCTGCTGTTGGTTCCGGCGCCATTGGTTCTGCGTCACCAGACGGGACCGTCGCTGGCTGGTCTTGAAGGATTGGCTCACCCTCGGTCACGTCTGATGCAGTAACCGACAATGGCGATTCATTGTCGGGACCGCCGCTCTCGTTGTCAATGGCGGGTGAATTAATTCTCTCAATTTCGGGTTCAGCGGCAGGTTGTTCGGTCGCGGGTTCAATACTATCACCAAGACCGAACTCATCTCCAAAGTTGCTGCGAGGTTCCGTAGATTGCTGATTTCCGCTCGCGCCCGTAGCATGGTCCATGATATCCGTACTGTCTAAAGCTTCCTCGGCTTCATCCGACTCGGGCTCGAAAATGTGATCCTCCTCTCCTTTCGTGCCCGAAATGGTTTCTTCCCCCTGCAAATAAGAGCTCGGAGTCGCAAGCAGACTAGGTCTCGGTGACGAGTCGCCTCCCAGGCTCAGTGCAGGGGTAGACGGTGCAGTGGAGTACTCGTCGATCCCGGGACTCTTCAATCCGTCGACCTTAGGTGCTGCTGCTGCCAAACTCATTCCGTGAAGTGCTAATCCTGCTGTGGCGTATTCCTGGGCGTCTTGGAAGGCGTCCATAATTGAGTGCTGGTGTCGATTATAGTCCATTTCTTCACCCGATTCACCGACGGCCGGAACAAGCCGTTGCTCATCAGAATTGTCGCATTGCTCCTGTGACTTGTCTCCATTATCTTCCTCTTGCTCCCCCAGGGGACCGAAATACCCCAGACCGGCTGCTTCTCCCTGCGCCATCACCTCAGCATGAGATAGCTGGCTTGGGCTCGGATCGCTCTCCAGAATCCCCAACGCTTGTTCGGGGACCATCCCTGCTGCCTCGCAAGCATTGCTGCTGTCTGCTACATCATTCAACGTCATCGAGTTTGCTTGGTTGTTGGCTGGTAGGCCGTCGGTTTCCGGAACTTTGTCAGCGTCCAACAGCTCAGATTTGACAGTCTGCTCCTCTCGAGAACTGCTCTCCGCAATATTGATCTCAGGAGCCTCCTCTAGGAGACTTGGAGCTTCGCATATCAAGGTTGATGCGTTGCTAACACGAGTCGAATGCGATGAGTAATTTCTGGGCAGCAAAGAAAAGCGTCGTTGAGGTTTTGCTGGTGATACTGGGCTGGGACTCGGGCTATCTCTGAATAGCCGATCACCCAGGGGCTGATCTTGTGCACTCAAGCTGGACCGACGACTACCACTTTCTGATACCATGTCGATGGACCTGAATTCGTCCAAGTTTTTGGCAGATATTATACTGGCGGCAGACGAAACAGACCGGTGGCCGAGCGAGAATGCTCTCTGGACAGCGGGCTTGGTCGGTGAGCCTTGGGGGCTGTCGTGGCTGCTGTAAATGGATCTTTGACGGGATAGCGTTGGGGACATGGATTGTGTCGAATCACTTCGAGTTTCTTTGTGGGGTGCCTCTGGCCCAGGCGAACGCGGCCCCAGGAAGTCGTCTTCATCATCCGGCATGTCGTCGATGGAGCAAGTGTCTCTGAACACCATCTCCATGTCCCGTTCAATCCTCGACTTCAATCTGGCAAGGAAGACGGTCTGTTGTTCCTCAGCCGACGAAAACTTCTCTGCGGGCTTCCCACGTTTCTCGCGTGCAATGATGGCCTTGTCAAGCACAAGATGTCCCCTCTTGTGGGCGCTGATGTGGACGGCAACATTATTACCTCGAAGAACGTCGCCGATGCCCGTCTGGACGCGATCCAAGGCCGCCTGGATTGTCCGCCGTCCATAAGAAGCCGAAGGACCTTGGCTGAATTTGATTGGGTTCCTCACTGACCAGCTTCTACCCTTGAGTTCTACGACGTTGAACTCGAAGTCGTCCAGCTTGCTAAGCTCGGCATCGCTGTGATCCCTGGCCTCTAACAATGTCTTGTTGATAGAACGTAGGAAATCGTTGCAATCCCTCGCCTCTAGGTCCCGGAATAGAGCAAAATTGCTCCTGATCTCGCGGTAGACATGATGTCGGATGCCCAAGTTATTGGTGATGGAGAGCTCAATCTGTAGAGCGTCGTCTTCCGAGTGAGAGCAGCCTGCGGCATGGCAGATTCCAATGTGGTTGGATAGCTCGCGTTTCCTTTCTTCGAGGCCATGGTTGATAGCCTGGAGTCCTCTCCACTGAATCTCCTCGCTCATATAAAGCGACAGAGGAGTCGGCTGTGAGCTCTCGACCTTGATCATGCTCTTAACCACCTGTGTGGCCCGCCTAGGATTCCGGCTCCGAAAGGACAGTTGAATCGTGTAACCGGGGACAAACTCGAACGCCTGGCGAGACTCGAGGAAGCGAGATCTCGGGACGCACAGGAGCGAGAGACCCACATCGGAAGACGGCAGGGCGGTCTCGGGAGCCTCGGGGTTGTGGTCGACGATCGATCCGTCGAGCCACTGGAAATCCTTGTCGTGACGCCGGAGGAACAAGCCGACTATCCTGTGAGCAGCTAACTGGATGTCCTTGGTCAGGCCGACGGTTAGAGGCTGCTTCTGGTACGACCGAAACGTTCTCTCGGCCCATTCACCGACACCTCTTCGGACAATGCGGAACGTGATTTCAAACCGCATACATTTCCGCTCGTCGGTCCCATCCTTGTACTGGTCGAGCGCTGTTGAGTCCTTGCGGGTCAGTAGTTCCTTGGAGCAGTGGTCGATACGACGGAGGAGGCCGTTGCATATCCTGTTGGTAGGCTCGAAGGTGTGCGAGCTCGTGTAACTCCGGCTGTACCTGCTCCTAATTACGGGATCGGTGTACTGAATCGTGACATGGACGGTCAGGGGAGCCCCGAGAGGCGAAAAGCCCTCTTCGGATGTAGACGACAAGTTAATTCCATCTTGGTCCATAGCTGTAGGAAGGTCGGTAGCTGTGACGGGTATGCTCGGGCTCGAGGAGTCGAGCTTGGGGAAAGCATCTCCAGTGGCAAGCTCTTTTTTCGACTTGAAGAGCCGCAATAGTGAGTTTCCATTGCGGGAGTCCCGGCGGGATTTTGCGTCCCAAGCCATGACTGCCCGTGTGAGAGTTGGAATCAACCGCAGGCCTGTCCAGATCTATTGGAGACGGGAGGCACTCTTGGGGTGATCCCTGTGTAAAGGTGTAGTACAGCAACGGTTTGCTGTTTCGCAGTGTTTGGATTTATAGAAAAGGTGGGAGGGGCAAGGAAGACCCAATTGAGTCAGAGTTGCGGGCAAAGTTGTAAAAAGGTCACTGCCGTTGCGAAAAGAGTGAAGCTTAAAATGAAAGAAAACAAAAACACCTCATCAACAACTCTGTCGAGGGCAACAATACTTCACAACGCAGATACCCAGATACCAAGTAATTTGCAGCGGTTAATCTGGGGCTGCATGTACTGCGACCAAGAAATGAGGCCTTGTGAATGGTCGAGAAACAAAGGTAAACAAACCCAATCTGCCAACCTGCCAATCTCCAATTCTCAATGTGTGCGCCAACAAGAGTCTTTCAGGAACCGCCAGTCAGCCCTCCAATCAATGGGATCAGCGCCGATTGGGCAACTTTAATCAGCCATTGTGCGCCCTGCCGGGCCTGAGCCGACTGATGGGCTTGCGGCCTGACACGTAGGCGGCCACATGTGCCTGTCATCGATGTCGCAGACCCAAGGCTTGGGTGAGCCCAGCTGTGGGTTCCTGTATACAATTTGCATCTTTAACCCACAGTGAAGAAACAGGAAAAAGAAGAGGTTGGTCGGGCATCTTCCGGCTCATGCCCGACCGGCCAATGTTGAAACGGCAACCCAGGACGGTGCCATGTCCAGATAGAGAAGCGGCCATGGCATCGACAACTCCACTTGGGTTGTTTCTTGTAGCCAATTACCTTCCTGGTCGGCACTCGGTAGCCGGATGCTTTCAAGTTCCTTCCCGTCCGGGCAATTGGGCTCCTAGGAGGTTGGTGAAAGGTGAAAGCTGCTAGTGTTGACCGCTGTGGAGAAAATGGCCCTGTGAAGAGCATTTGAAGAAGGAAGTTGTTCAAGTTGATGCAGGAAAGACATGCAGAATTCGAATGATTTGTCCAATGAGCAGGTGCCACCCAATACCGGCGATCACGGAGCTGGCGGGGCGGCCCGTGGCACTGCGGGGACTCACGGGAGAAGCCCTAGAAATCACGAGGAAGCTGGAGCGACAAGGAATCCCCCGATCCGAACGAGCTCCGTGTTGTCAGATCTTTCTTTGGCTTGATCGGTGGAGCTCTTCAGATCATGGCCTGTCTTTAATCATAAGAAAGTCCAGATGACTGTTCACATTTCCTGGTTCTGTAGTGTACACTACGGAGCAGGACTTGGCGAAATCTCACTTGCCTAGCTTTTCAACTTCTTGAAAAAGACCAAATTCCTGGATCCGGATTGGTCCTTTCTAGTTGTTTACTTTCCAACAATGAACGTATTATAAACAAATGCAGTATCCGTTGACTGGGGATCTTTGTGAACCAGGTTGTGCAGTGGCCCAAAGTCAGTCCCAGACCGGACCTTTGCAGTCTTTCTGCTTCCTCGCCCAAGAACTAGAGGTTCTGGGACACTCCTGAGACCCATGCACGTACTGTGTTTATGATACTTGAATGAGCAACGGCCCGTCTTATTGACAGTCTGCAAGATGCGTTGTCTCTGCTTGAAGCTATCTTTGGGCGAGATAAACATCTCAGGGTTAGCAGTGTGGCCTTGTCACGCTTAAAGGATGCCAAGACTTCCAGTACCAATCCTTCGGGACGCAAGAACCCGGTAACCCCAGCTCCCAAGGGATCCCCGCCGACATCTTCAATGACAAACGCGATTTAATCGAGTGCTTTACGCGAAAAGAGGAGATTCTTGACAGTTTTTTTCTGGTCCAGAGTCAGGAATAAGAAAAGTTAAATTGTGTTTTAGTGATGCTACCCCACCTCCCGTTATCTGCCCGGAGCTGAGAGCACGCGTCGTGGCTTTTAGGGCTAGTCGTGGCTCGTGGCCGTTGTCTTTTATTCTCTCCCTTCATCTTGCAGCAAAGTGAATGCATCATTCCATCTGCTCATCCGCCGTTTTTGCCTTTGAGCGGTCAGCTGCCCGCGGCCCGCATAAAAGCCTGTTAAACGCCATCTAACTTTCCGCTTTTGCTTCACCTTTCCCGAGCCCGTGCCGGTAATTGCGATTCTTGGGGAGGACCATTTCGAGTGATTGACCACGATCTCACCGCCCTCGCCCGTACCCTCTTTCGCTTCCCACACCGAGGCGCTTCCAATCCCCGACTGCGGTGCACTAGACGCCAGTCCAACACCATGGCCCAGCACAAAATGAAGCCCGAAGAGGAGGGAGGAGCGGTCGTCTCCCCCGCAGAGCTCCCCGGAGATCAGCCCAAGACTGCTTCCACGGCTCTATCCGAGGCGGGCGAAAGCATCGCCTCGACAACCACCAACAGCGTGATTTTCACTCCGGACGGTAGTACCTGTGGTGAAGCGGAGGAAGCGGAAGCCACCCCGAGGGCCACCTTTAGTTTGCCATACCGACCGGCGCCGACCTCGCCCGTCGACGCGGTTATCGACGGCCTCGTTTTGCTGGACTTGGGACCGAAGCAGCAACCTGAACAAGGCCAAACAGTCGGAGAGCAGCCGGGCCCTGCACAACCAGAGCCAATGAGCAAGCCTGCGAGGAAGAGGCTCAATAGGAAGATGAGGAAAATGCAAGAGCAGCAGACCCCTCCACCAGAAGTCACAAGCAGCTCCAGGGGTCAGAGAAAGAGGCTGAGGGAGCAGCTGAAAAAGAATAAGGAGCTGCGAGAGCAAATGCTATCGGAACTGCAGCAACCGGAGCTTTCCCAGAGTAAGAGGGATAGTCTGAAAAGCAGGCTGGAGAACCTGGAGAAGCGGCTGCGGAAGATTGAACAGCTGCAGCGGCTACACCAGTCATTTTTGTCCCGGAAAATTTCGTCGGAGCAATCGCAAAAGAAACAGCCATCGCCACAAGCACAGCCCCAGCCTGGACCTGAACCACAACCAGAACCAAGCAAACGCCAGAATAAAAATCGTAAGACCAACCAGAGACAGGCGAAGAAGCGGGCTGAAAAGCGGGCGGCGAAGGCAAGGGAAGTCAATGGCGAGGAGCCCTCTGGCGAGAGAGATGAGGAGGCGGCCAAGGCAAGGGAATTCGATGACAAGGAGCCCTCTGGCGAGAGAGAGGAGGATTGGGAAGATGTGGAGGAGCCCAAGGAGAAACAGCTTCCCCGCAGAAAGGAGATCATCACCGATGACAAGATCGCCGAGCTGTTCAACGACTACTTTGGCGACCGGAAGCTGGCCAACTGGCAGCGTTTCTGCATTGACCTGGGTCTTGAGGACGAGAATCTCTCGTCACTGAAACAGTGCAAGACGGTATGTGAACGAGTTTTCTTCTCATTTGTTTGGGGTACACTCAATGCACCTCACCCAGCACCAAACATCAGACGTCCATCAAAGTGTCTTTTGAATGCAAGCTAACCTAAATCCCAGGCCCTCAACTCGATCCACATCAACATCTACGACCTAATGGACGCCATCGAGGAGCGCAAGGCCCTGCCCGAGGAAGAGAGAAACTCGCCGTTGAAGGTTAGGAAATTCGACAGTGCCAATCAACTCTTCAAGCACGCCAAGAAGAACGGCGGGTTGTTCCCGCGGAGGGCGGCCAAGGAGGGAGGACCCCTCCGCGGGCTGCTGAAACAATTTTACGGTCCTGGTGGTGGTGGCGGAGGCGGTTTGCCTAGGGGCGGTGGTGTTTTGGTTTGATCTTGCTTGATGTTATTTTATCTTGCTTGGTCTGGCTTGCTGGAGTCTTGTTTTCAGTACTCGTTTTTGGGCTTTTCTTTTGCTTGCTTTGTTTTTCCTTTCTGGGAGGTGGTTGTGAGCGGATTACTAATTTGGACCGGTCGAGGCAAGAAGAAAGAAAGGTTTGGGTGGTCATGTTCATTCTGATCTCTTCTCTTCTTGGGCACATCACAGCGCCTTGGTCTATGGGGATATGGGACATCAAAGATCGATATAGGGATGTTGCAATGGACTGGGTATGGGGCCTACGGGAGATGACAACAAAGGTAAGATATTACATGGTAGCTGTTTCCTAACATTGTTGAGGGTAGACCTAGACAGACATGATAGTGAGTCGCCTAGATGAGCGATTATCTATTTACTTTTCCTTTTCTACTGTACCTGTCAGGAATGCTTGTCTATTTGGTAAGAATAAAGTATCTTGCAATCTTACATAACGGACGTGCGGACTCATCAACCACCGGGCAACTATTTTCCAGGTACTGTATATGTCTTACTCCGTAGCATTGACCTCCATCACAGTCCACCTTCACCTGTAACTTGTAAACTTTTTTTTATAACCGGTGTTCCAATATCTCCAATGATAATTGCACTTTTGCTCTTCAAGCCCGTCATCATTAGCAAAAATGTGGCGAGTACAGATTGGTGATGACGAGCCAATACGAGCAAGTGGCTCGGTGATACAATGACCCTTTTCGGCCGTTCTGTTCACCGCAAATCACCACACCAAACAGGTGAGACAGCAGCTACTTCCTTCGCTCGGGGCGCACTCGCTCTTTTTTTTTTTTTTTTTTTTTTTTTTTACGAGTTTAATATCCTTCCTTCGCCCTCTGTTTCTTCCTCTTTTGGGTCCTCTCGGCGTTACGGAAATACACATGTACGATTTGGCTAGACTGGGAGCACAACACTGGACTGTCTGTGCAGAACTGCAGATACATGTAATTTGTAGTCTTGTCGAAAGGGATATAATTTGGCGCGTTTTGCTGATGGTGACACAGAAACTCTGGAGGAAATATTCATTCGCGTCTTTATTTCCATATTTCTGTCCTTCAGACGGTCTGTGGATTCAAAAGCGGCCTTTCCGTCATCCACCCACTCGAAACAAACTTCATCAAGACATTGTCCACGACCTCACACTCATGAGCAATAATAAACAACAACGACAGCAACTTCACAGCCAGCCGGGCAAACCACAGCCATGAACAACAACAACAACAACAACAACACAATCCCAAATCCCCTCCCAGAAATAACCCTCCAAGAAACCAGCAAAAACCTCCCAGCCCTAATCCTATCCCACTACCGCTCAATTTTCCACGCCAAAATCTCAACCGGCCAAGCCAAGTACTTTGTCCTGCCATATAGCATACTAGCACCGACGATACTCCCCATCATCTACCTGGCCATCCCGCACAAAAACCGACCATGGCTGTATCAGGCTCGATGGGCGGTTGCTGCTCTGATGGTGGGGCTGAGTGTTGATTTGCTTGTGGACGGGACCTCGAGTGCCAATGTCGTTGTTGCTTATGGGACTGGCTTGGTCGCTGTTTGGGGGTTGATTTGGGGGTTGACGGTTTTGTTGGTTTTGGATCCGCAACATGAGGCGGCGAGGGCTGTTAAGAGGAGGAAGAGGACGGCGGCGGCGGTGGGGAATGGGAATGGGAATGGGAATGGGAATGGGCATGTTGCGAGGGTAAAGGAAGATAAAGGGGCTGCTGCTTCATCGGCGGCGATAGATGAGAGTGTGGCGCGTCTGGTACAGGACGAATATGAGCACTATTGGCAGTATTACCCTGCTGATGGGTCTCTTCTCGAACGCCTTGGCTGGGTGATGGATTTATCGGTTGCTTTGAAGGGTATTGGTGAGTATTTCACATCACAACGCAACGACCTTGATAGAGACAAGACCATTCTTAAGTAAATTACTAACTCCCTACTTATCGAGGCTGGAACTTTGCAAGCTCAGCACTCCCACATCCACCACCACCATCTCCAAACGACGGTCCTTCGGTCAACCTCTCCCAAACACCCCAAATCTCACGAACAGGCAGCACCCGGCACCAAACCATATCATCGTTCCTCCTAAACCGCGCAAGCCACATAATCATAACCCTCCTAGTCCTAGACCTCTGCACCCTCATAGCCCGACGAGATCCCTACTTCGCCCTCGGACCAAGCTACCCACCCTTCCAACTGCCGCCGTACCTAGCTTCTCTCCACCCCGAAGTCTTGTCCCTCGCGCGAAGCCTAACAACGTTCATCGCCCTCCTCTCAGGCCTAGATTTTTATCTAAATCTCCACCAGCTCATTACCTTTTTCTCGTCCACCTATCTCCTCCCTGCCAGTCTTCTGAACTGGTCCGCCCCCTGCGCAGACGAATTATGGCAATACCCCTCCCCCTTTGGACCCTTTGTGTTGAATGTGCTGGATAATGGGTTAACCGGGTTCTGGGGTGGGTTCTGGCACCAGACCTTTCGGATCGGCTTCACCGCGCCTGTCACGTTCTTGACCCAGCGAGGCTATTTTGAACAAAAGATGACGAGACAGATTCTAACGCTAGCATCGGCGTTTACGCTCTCGGCGTGTATCCACGCCGCCGGGGCGTGGACTTGTGTCCCGGAGCAAACAAGAATCTACGCGCCGTTTGTTTTCTTTGGGTTCTCGTTTATTGGTATTTTGGCTGAACAAACTTTGTGGGGGTATTTGAAGAGTTGGCGATGCGAACCGCCGCCGACTTGGTCGCGGAGAGTCGGGAATCTGGTTTGGGTCACGGGATGGTTACATTTCACGGGACGGTGGACGTTTATCGATGATCTCTGCTCCGCTGGGCTGTTTCTGTTTGAGCCGATGCCGATCTCGCCGCTTAGGTGGTTGGGGGTTATGGATTCGGGCTTGGAAGGTGATGATGGGAAATGGTGGCGCTGGGATGAGGAGTATAGGGGACGATGGGTTTCTGGGCTTGAGGGGAGGTGGTGGGAGGGTGGTTTGAGGTTGTAATAAGTATTTACCTACTAGATTATCTAGGTAGGTAGCTATGGACGGGGCCGGATGGGGGGAGCACGGTCGTATGATTGACTGCCCGTATGTCCTAGAAGTAATACCAAGTGTAAACGGGATAGGGAATACCAGGTAACCCTCCTTTTGCTGCTTTGTCATGTTAAACTCGCTGGGCCGGTTGTTTGCCCACTGTGGCCTCGTAGGACTTGCTACTCATCCGTCCACCCACCCACCTAGGTACCTCCCAGGTTACCTAAATACTTGCTCTTGACAAGATTTACTTGAGAATGGTTGTGAGAAAAATGAGAAGCAAGAAAAGCGTCGAGGTTGATCAACCTGTGACATGACTAAAGAATCCTAATACTCGGGTCTAAATCATCAATCGTTACCTTTTCCTGTATATTCCCAAGTTAAAAAAAATATAAGCTGGAATATCCTCTCTACGACGAACTCGATGGCGGCACAACCGGGTCGATATCAGTGATCCACGGAAGATCCAACCTCTTCATCTCAACTGCCAACTGGAAGAGATAGTCCAAGCTGTGTGCCCACCACCACCATCTCGGTCAGTAATCTTTGCCCCACGTCGGCACAAAAGCAAAAGCAAGACAAACAAATCTGGGGGGAGGGGGGGGGGACCTCACCTCTCACACATAGTCTTGGCCTTGTGGACATTATCCCCCCAAACATAGACACCATGCCTCCTCACAAGCACAGCATAAGTATCAGGGTACTTGTCCATAGCAGCCTCCAAAAACTCAGTCAAGTCTTCCTCCTGCGCCGTATTCTCAATGACAGGAATAGTAAGCGTATCATGATAGCCCAGGTTCCCGCTCTTTTCGAACCCTTTCCCAAAACCCTTGATCTGCTCGATATTGTTGATCCTGAACTCGCGGTCGTATCCCGGCCCGCGCGTCTCGAGGATGAGCGTGACGAGCACGGCCCAGTGCGAGTGCGTGTGGATACAGCAGCCGGCGTTGCGTTTTGTGAATGCCGCCAGGAACAGAGGTGTGCATTGGGAGGGTTTGTAGTTGGGTGGACTGCGCAGGTAGACGCGCTTTCGTTTGTCGAGGGACTGGGACTGTGCGGCCAGGGAGAGGACGTAGATGTCTGAGGGCTTCATGAGTTCTTTTTGGACTCCGGAGGGGGCGATGTAGACTAGGTCGCTTTTTGGGGGGGCCATATGGGAGGTTAGCCTGACAAGAAAGTTCACATTGGTAGATCATATGTTCCTTAAGACTCTTACTCTTCACGAATTGATGCGCCGCCTCCGGTGCCCGTCACCCAGCCTAGTGTCCAGAATTTGGCGCATAGCGAGGGGATCAGGTTGGCGGGGTGGTCTGGGTTCGAGGACTGGACCAGGTGGTCGTTGCTGTCGTTGGAGCCGGACGGTGAGGCCATTTTAATTTCGGAATAGCGGACTGGTCCGAATACGTGACGGAGGGACGGGGACGGAGGGCACGGAGGTGGACGGCGATAAGGCCGGGAGTTCGGAAAGTGGGTGCAGCGCAGCGGGAGGTTAAAACTCGAAAGTGACGTTCTTTGATGGTGGGGTTGCAAGAAGCTCGGAAATTTTGGAGGGGTTCAACCGCTCCACTGCTGCTCCTGTCGAGCGTCGATTGCTTGGCGTTTGGAGATTTGTAGCCAACGTCAAGTCAGCCCCTTCTCAAGTCAAGCCTCCATGTGATTCATGTGGATTGTTCTTATTCTGCCATTATCAGACCCAATTGAATGCGGACGAATCTTTGTTTGCTATCAGTTTTACGACCAGGGTATTTTACACTGTAATTGATTTGCAGAAAAGGCTAAATTGGCACATTGGTCGACAGGAGAATATGGTGATAGGAGAGGATCGGAGTTGCTCCGGATGGTACACTCGACAATCGGCATCAGGCGGTGATCAGCGGTTATCCGGATAGCGATGGACACAGGTTCAACGGCAAAGGGTGTTTGGTAGCACATTCCATTGACTCTTTGTTGGTCGACGCTCGTGCTAGAGTGATTGCATCAGCTTGAGCAACAGAGGATGAGTCGACGACATTTACACATTTTTGTCCAAACCAAGCGTGGACTGTCGTTGGAACTGGACCGCCTTATGGACACTCGGATTCCTGAGAATGCATTATTGACCCACGTGGTCTTCCAGCCTTGCCGGCGGGCTGGGACGATGGGGAATTCATCCTCCTCTCCTGAAACTGTCTGGCAATGCGGCTGGTATGAGCAACTGGATATACGATTGACTGTTGGTGTTTCATTCCAACACCACATTGATTGAGTCACGGGCCCAATGTTTGATCTCTCGCCGAGGCTCTTTGTCTTGTCATCAACTGTTACCGGTGATGCGTTTAAACCTTTCTGTCTGCCGAACGCGGCAACCTTATTTGATGAGCAGCCGGCGCAGAGACCGATCAATTGGTCACCGGTCTGCCGGCTCTACACACCGTAGAGATCAAAAGGCGGACCATGTTCCTCAAAGATAAAAGGGAGGTCATCAAGCCTCGAATATTTCGATATATGTATCCTCATCAGCGGTCAAATCGAGATGGCAGTCACTCAGCGTAGCCGCAAGGGTGTAATCCCAAGTCTTGGCACGAGGCAGGGCTCGCTATTAGCATAAACTTCCTCCCGACAGCCGTAAAGTGACCCCAATGGAAGTTTCCAAGGCTTTCTACCCGGGCCAAGCCACATAAGTTTTGCAGCGAGCAGGGGCCGCACAAACCCCGGCTGCAACGCACTAACACCGCTGAGGCCAGTTTGCCCTTTCCATTTCCAGCCTGCGCCCCATCCATCCCATTCTGAGGTCGCTTCCCGCCCACTGTCCCCGCAAAATTCTTTGGTCCCGCCCGCAGCACGGTAGCACAAGTCCAGAGCTACAGCTCCTGCTCCTTGTTAAAGAACACGTTGTCACATTCACGGAGCTTCAATTTAACCAACCATCTCTCCGCACATCAATCGTAAGCTCTTCCTCCTTTCCTTTCTCTCCTCGTGCCTTGGGAGCGATACTCATTGCCCGAAACAACTTCACACAACCTCTCGTCTGTTCCCGTTGACGATTACCCCCTTCCATTCTTTGTGGGAAACACGTCTTGCTCTCTTTCCTCTTTTTAATTCTTTGCTTCGTCGCAGGATTCACATCTGTCTGCTTCAAAAGGAGTCGACTATCCAAAATGAGGTTCAACTTCGCGGCTGCCACCA
The DNA here is from genome assembly GCA_033297075.1 of Rhypophila decipiens. NCBI lineage: Eukaryota > Fungi > Ascomycota > Sordariomycetes > Sordariales > Naviculisporaceae > Rhypophila > Rhypophila decipiens. The sequence continues at coordinate 346,111 of MU858045.1, read as the reverse complement.
GCGCAGCTCTGCTCGTCAGCGGCGTCTACGCTGACGACGCTGCTAAGAAGGAGGAGACGTCCTCTGTCGCCGAGGCGTCCACGGTAGCTCCCGAGCTCCCGACATTCACCGTAAGTGCAATCCCCAGAGCTCAATTCAGCGCAACACGAATCGCAATCAATTGCTAACAACTCCCTCCTCCAGCCCACAAAGCTCAAGGCTCCTTTCCTCGAGCAGTTCACAGACGACTGGGAGAAGCGGTGGAAGCCTTCGCACGCAAAGAAGGACACAACTGGCCAAGATGAGGAGTGGGCCTACGTCGGCGAGTGGTCAGTAGAAGAGCCCACCGTCTACAAGGGCATGGAGGGCGACAAGGGCCTTGTCGTTAAGAATGCCGCGGCCCATCACGCCATCTCGGCCAAATTCCCCAAGGCCATCAACCCCAAGGGCAAGACCCTGGTGGTCCAATACGAGGTCAAGCTTCAAAGTATGTATCCGCGACAACTGGCCGCCTAGAATTGCATGCTAACTCTCGACTCTCCAGATGGCCTCGAATGCGGTGGTGCTTATCTGAAGCTCCTGCGCGAGAATAAGGCTCTCCACCAGGAGGAGTTCTCCAACACCACCCCCTACGTCATCATGTTTGGCCCCGACAAGTGCGGCCACACCAACAAGGTTCATTTCATTTTCAACCACAAGAACCCCAAGACTGGCAAGTACGAGGAGAAGCATCTCACCTCTCCCCCTACCGCCAAGATCGTCAAGACGACCGAGCTATATACTCTGATTGTACATCCCAACAACACCTATGTTATCCAGCAAAACGGTGAGGAGGCCAAGACTGGCAGCCTCCTCGAGGATTTCACCCCCTCCGTCAACCCCGACAAGGAGATTGACGACCCCAAGGACAAGAAGCCCGAGGACTGGGTTGACGAGGCCCGTATCCCCGACCCTGATGCCACCAAGCCTGAGGACTGGGATGAGGATGCCCCGTACGAGATCGTCGACGAGGAAGCCACCATGCCCGAGGACTGGCTCGTTGATGAGCCCAGCACCGTTCCCGACCCCGAGGCCCAGAAGCCCGAGGATTGGGATGACGAGGAGGATGGTGACTGGATCGCCCCTACCGTTCCCAACCCCAAGTGCGCTGATGCCTCTGGATGTGGCCCCTGGACCAAGCCCATGAAGAAGAACCCCGACTACAAGGGCAAGTGGACCGCTCCCTACATCGACAACCCGGCATACAAGGGCGTCTGGGCTCCCCGCAAGATCAAGAACCCCGACTACTTTGAGGACAAGACCCCCGCCAACTTTGAGCCCATGGGTGCTGTAAGTTTTACTCTGCGACCTCATGCCGCCTATTCTGTTTGCTAACATTTTGCCTGTAGATTGGTTTTGAAATCTGGACCATGCAGAACAACATCCTGTTCGACAATATCTACATCGGTAACTCTGTCGATGACGCCCGCAAGCTTGCTGAGGAGACCTTCTTCAAGAAGCACGCCATCGAGGAAGCTCTTGAGAAGGCCGACAAGCCCGTGGAGGAGGAGAAGCCCGCTTCCCCCAGCGACCTCAAGTTCAAGGATGACCCGGTTACCTACATCAAGGAGAAGCTTGACCTGTTCATCACCATCGCCAAGAGCGACCCCATCGAGGCCGTCAAGTTCGTTCCTGAGGTTGCCGGTGGTCTGGCCGCTGTCGCTGTCACCATCCTCGCCATCCTCGCTTCTGTCATCTCTGCCGGCGGCTCTCCTGCTCCTGCGGCCAAGAAGGTCGCTAAGGATGTCAAGGCAACTGCCAAGGATGTTAAGGACAAGGTCGCCGAGGCTGCCGCTTCTGGTGCCGAGGCTGTAAAGGGCGAGGCTACCAAGCGCTCCACCCGCAGCCAACAGTAAGGTGGATGATCCAGTTGTTATTTTTATCAGGAGGGATGGAGTGGGAGGAACAAACAAGACACATTGGTAGTCTTGGGAAAACAAAATGGTAGTTCCGGTATGTTAAAGATAGTAATCTGTGGACTGGTCTAAAAATGGCCTTTTGATACTGCGTTTCCGTTGATGCTTCTCACGGCTCCTGGTCTCTTTTTTTCTTGCTTAATTTCCCATGTTTATGGTCTACTTTTGGAGTCTCATGGCGCATCTGTATTCTAGGCACCCAAACTCAAATACAAAGGCGTGAAATCATGAAAACGAAACAGAGAGGACAGAGTCGTATTTCTGTGAAATGCTCGAGATGTAGCTATCTGGTCATGTGAACAGTCCGCGATTGTTGACCCGATCAAGACAGTCGGTGGAGTTGGCCTGGCCCGCGCTGAAGCAACTTGAAGGTGACTTTACCCCAGACGACCTTACGAGATGGGGATGGAAGTCCTCGAGCTGCTTGCTTGGCGACCCCATTGACAGCGAGTGGCGTATGAATTCCCCCAATGACAAGGCCCAATTGCAAGCTCTTAGCTGAGCGTTTGAGAAAGGAGGGGAATTGTATCCGGACACGCTCGGCAGACAACGGCTTTGGGGAGATAGACCGGGGTTGCGGATGGCGGGACAGCCCCACATTTTGCCATGTTATTCGCCTTCGGCCTCCTTCACCCCTCTCGATTGAAAGCGGCACCTCACGGGCTAATAGAAAGAGACAGCTTGAAGCGGACAAGTGTTGATGACAAGTCGAGATATAGAGGAGAGAGATCAGACCTCCTTTTTCTTTTACACTATTTTCCTGTCATCCGTAGCGTATCTGTAAGCCCAGCGATATCGCTTCTCTCCCTTTTATAGTCACAAGACCGACGCCCCATCTTGGATCCCAATTCCCCGAGCCTTCATTTGTCCTCTTTGTTTTTGACCTATCTATCCTGGACACATCACGAGTGCATGAACCACTTCTTCCGTTTACTCGTTTCTATTACACACGGGGACTAGCTTTGTTGTTTTGTTGCTTGTCGTTCCTGTGCTGCATCGATACGTGTTCAGCAAGCAACTGGCTCTTACTCCTTTCCCAAGTCCAACGTTGTCTCTTACCGCCTTCTCTGTCTGTCTTTCCTACCCAGACAAGACTACCCAGCCAGGTACGTGACCGTTTTGAGATATTCTATCCAGCCAATCCTCTACTCTTGAGACTTGAGTGGTTGATTAGATAGGTACCTCGAAAACGGGTGTTACTTACTGCTGAGTGGCTCGTTTCCTATTTCTGTCTCCCGAGAAAACGGTCCTCACTCCGGTCCGGCGTGTGGATTAGATTGTGTTGCTTGTTTTCTTCTTTTACCCCCAATCTTGTTCCCCAACAATAATATACCATGCATCGGCTCAGTACTACTTCCCGCCGTTGCTTGAACCTCTCGGCTTCTTCGTCTCCTCGATTTGCTGCTCGTCGTCAGTCTGCCCGGGCTATTTCGGCTTTGAGCACCAGCAACATCAACAGCACTGCTAGGTCTAACGTCGGACCCAACAGCAAGATGGCTCCTTCAAACGTGACGGCGGTGAGGAGAATACACGCCACCGCTCAGCATCTGAGCCCTCACCTGGCCAGCACCGCGACCGACTTCCCCAGGACGCACGACAAGATCGAGAAGGTCGAGGACACGCCCTTCTTCATCGACAACCAATTCGTCACCTCGTCCACCAAGGAGTTCATTGATCTCCACGACCCGGCCACCAACAACCTGGTCACCCGCGTGCCCCAGAACACGGATGAGGAGCTCAAGGCGGCCGTCGCCTCGGCGCAAAAGGCCTTTGAGACATGGCGGACCACGAGCGTGCTGCACCGCCAGCAGATCATGTTCAAGTTCGTCGCCCTGATCCGCGAGAACTGGGACCGTCTGGCGGCGAGCATCACCCTCGAGCAGGGCAAGACGTTTGCCGACGCCAAGGGTGATGTGCTCCGCGGTCTGCAGGTGGCCGAGGCGGCGTGCGCTGCGCCCGAGCTGCTCAAGGGCGAGGTGCTCGAGGTGGCCAAGGACATGGAGACGAGGACGTACAGGGAGCCCCTCGGTGTGGTGGCTGCTATCTGCCCATTCAGTGCGTAATTCCCCTTTCTGTCAGTTGTAGATAAGAAAGATGCACTAACGGTCCAATCCACCTTTTTTTAGACTTCCCCGCCATGATCCCACTCTGGTGCATCCCGATCGCCACAGTAACAGGCAACACCCTGATCCTCAAGCCCTCGGAGCGGGACCCCGGTGCGGCCATGATCCTGGCCGAACTCGCCAAGAAAGCGGGCTTCCCCGACGGCGTCATCAACGTCGTCCACGGCGCCCACCGCGCCGTCAACTTTATCCTCGACGAACCGGCCATCAAGGCCGTCTCCTTTGTGGGCGGCAACAAGGCTGGCGAGTACATCTTCTCCCGCGGCTCGGCCAACGGGAAGCGTGTTCAGGCCAACTTGGGCGCCAAGAACCATGCCGCTGTGCTGCCGGATTGCAACAAGAACCAGTTTATCAATGCCGTCGTGGGTGCGGCGTTTGGTGCGGCCGGTCAGCGGTGCATGGCTCTTTCGACGCTCGTCATGGTTGGCGAGACAAAGGAGTGGCTTCCTGAGATTGCCGAACGGGCCAAGGCACTTTCTGTGAACGGTGGATTCGAGGAAGGCGCTGATCTGGGCCCTGTTATCTCGCCGCATTCCAAGGCCAGGATTGAGAGCCTGATTGCGTCGGCCGAGGAAGAAGGCGCCAAGATCCTACTTGATGGGCGTGGTTTCAAGCCCGAGAAGTATCCCAACGGCAACTGGATTGCTCCGACAATCATAACCGACGTCACGCCAACTATGAAGTGCTACACCGAAGAAATCTTTGGTCCGGTACTAGTCTGTCTCAACGTCGAGACGCTGGACGACGCGATTGACTTGATCAACAAGAATGAATACGGCAATGGCGTCGCGATATTTACCAGGTCGGGACCCACGGCCGAGACGTTCAGGAGGAGGATCGAAGCTGGGCAGGTGGGCATTAATGTGCCTATTCCTGTGCCTCTTCCCATGTTTAGCTTTACGGGCAACAAGAAGAGTATTGCTGGGGGGGGAGCGAGTACATTTTATGGACGGCCGGGTGTGAATTTTTATACCCAGACCAAGACTGTTACTGCTTTTTGGGCGGGGGCTGATGCCATCTCTACCAAGGCGGATGTTCATATGCCTACTCATTCTTAGGTTGGGTTTTGGGGGGGATATTAGGGTAGGTAGGAGAGAGAAATGAGATGTATACTTTGAATACTTTCTCAACATGAAGTAAACGTTGATATTTGGAGTGAACGGGAAAGGAAATGGGGGGAAAAAGAGTGAGAAAAGGTCCAGAATACTTGCTCATAACCAAACTCTCTCTTCTTCAATATCCTCCTCAGATGACAACTGGTTGAACTGGAACCCCCTACCAATGTCTACCTGTTAACAGCTAGGTACATACTGTACCTATGCGGATCCTATATCAAGAGGAATTATAAGCTCCTGAGGTTCTCCAGACTATGGTACTACGTCTGAATTTGGATTGATATTGAGGATGGTTCGTGGACCTTGCTTTTGCAAAAAAGACAAAAACTATATTATGAATATCAAGAGGAACAGTATCCGATAATTGATAATTAACAGATGAACAGAACAGAGAATATACAGGTGCATAAAGCGAGGGTTCCAGATGCGTATCAACAAATCTTCCTCCAGACTTGGGGTCTGTTCCGTTTCTATTGACGCTAGCATATCCAATTCAGAATAGCAGAAAAATGCACAATCTCGTATTCATTCTTAACTAAATAAATCAACCAAAAGGGCCATACTGATCAAATTCCATGCAGGGAAACTTGGGCACATACTGGTACAACCCAAAGAAGCTATAAGCTCCCCCCTAAATAGGCAACTGCGACATCTCCAACTCGAATGGAAGGAAACTGAGCTGCCTTGGCAGTAGCCGCCGCCGCCACCGTCGTCGTGCTATCAGAAACAGCAGGAGAAGAAGACGAATAAGCCATATGCGTCCCAAAAAAGACCTTGCCATCAAACCTCCTCGTCTTGGAGAGCGTGACAAACGGCTCCTCACTCCTGACAGCAGTCTCCTGGTTGATACACACCATATGACACCGCCTGCACGATCCCAACATGGTGAATTCGTGTCTTTTCTTTCCAATCTGGAGGGTCGACCAGCTATCTTCTGCGTATGGTTCCACCTCCTCAGAAGAAGAGGAAGCACAATCGAGAATGACATTCGCCCTAAAGACGGCTGAAGAGACAGGATCCCCGCCGCGAGCTTGGATCTCTTTGTTTAGGGCGTTCAGACTCGCTAGGGTGATGGCTAATATGGGACTTTCGTTCGATAGCAGGATCCTCCTCGGCGGCTGCTGCTGCTTTGTCACCTCGTCTGAATCAGAATCTGGCGGGGAGGGCGGTAACGCTTCGATGGCCTCGGGGAATGATCCGGGGATATTCATCACTTTCTTTGGTAGCGGCGGCGGTAGTTGGTGTTTCTGCAAGTGGGCTTTGGCATGCCGCATACTCTTGCCCTGACCAGAGGCAGGGAACCTCGCCAACACGCAGGGCACGCCCAACACGCCAGAGAAGAAATCATTAATCTCTGGAGAGGCATATGTCTGGACTAGTATCTCTTCGCCACAGACACGCGAGGACATTGGCCGGAAAGACGACGCGAATACAGTTGGGTTCTGCGAAAGCGGAACTGTGATTTCGCGGGGGAGATGCTGCGGGATAGTAGTAGACGACGGTCCGACATATGTGACACGCAGCTCCCCGCGCTCAAAGTCGAGAGATGGGCGGATGAGCGCCATGCGGGGGATTCGTTTTTGACTCAATGCTTGGCCTGTTCCGCCGTGTACGAGACACCATTCTCTGTCCCATGCTAGGCCCTCGGGTCGGACCGCCCAGTCTACACCCTCGGGAACCTCAAATCCGCCACAGCTCTTGATGGGGTAGACTGTTATGGCGGCAACTCTCAGGAATGCTGAAGTTGAGGGAGGCTGTTGTTGTTGTTGTTGTTGTTGTTGTTGTTGTTGTTGTTGTTGTTGCGACGATTGTACGAGTTCGTCACGGTAAAACTCGGATACAAAGTTGACAAAGCTGTCCACGTCGGAAATGTTGGACATTGCACCCAGACTGACTCGTATCACGCCGGTGGGCTTTCCAGACATGATATCATCATCTGTCCCGCATCGGAACCCAGACGAAAAGTTCCGCTTCATCTCCCAGGGCTCAAGCCCGAGGGCGGTGGCGATCCCTCCTGGGTTGCAGAGACCGCCTGTGCGGATGTGAAAGTGCTTCAGGCTCGCCAGTTTCTCAACCTCTGCGAGGCTTATCCAGGCACCTAGACTGTTGCGCATGTTGAAAGCCACGACCGGGCCATTATTGCCCATCTTGTCGGTCTTTGGTTTGGGGTCTGAAGAGTAAACCACACAGACGGGTTCACCATTACCATGCCGCAGCTCTTTGAGCCCATCGTAGAGCCTCTTTGCTAGGAACAAGGTATGATCTGCCACGTCTGTCATGGACCCAAAGAGTTGGCCGTGTACGTCCAGAGCCGCATCGAGCGCTATGATGTTGTGGATGGGCAGCGTCCCGTCTTCTAACCGCTCATGGAGAAACTGGCTTTTGGGGGCGTGCCATTGCTCTTTGACACAAACCACCATGTCAACCGTGCCTCCTCCAAAGTATCTTCTGGACATGAATACATCTTGGGCCTGTCGTCTTACGATCAGCGCACCCAAGTCTGGAAAGCCAAAGATTTTGTAGAAGCTGAGAACAGTAAAGTCTGGTGCTGTCTCTGAGCAGCCAAGGTCAAGAGGCGAGGTGCTGACAAACGCTGCAGCATCCAGGAGAGTGAATGTTTTCCTGTCGCTAGCAGAGCGTACCTTTTCCGCCCAAGCCAATGGGAGTCGTCGGCCGTCCATGTTTGACTGTGCTGGATAGGCAAACAAGATGGGCCCATCGCCGCCCGAGTTTTCAAAAGGGCAGCTACCTGCAAGCCAGCTCTCAACTTGGTCATTGCTGAGACATGTGCTTTTTCGAGCTTCTTCTCGAACACCAACCAAGCTGGTGTGGCTCGACTGGTGATATGCGTAGTCGAAACCACCAGGTTGAGCCCTCATGGCTTCCATGACAAGCTTGATTCCCGCCGTTGCATTGGCCACAAACACGAGGTCAAACTCGTCCGCGTTTGCGTTAAAAAATTGCAACACACGAAGACGAATGTCTTCTATGCGTACCAATGACCTCTGGGAAGATGCCGAGGCTGAGTGGGGGTTTCCAAGGAGGTTGGACGTCATCTCCCGGGCGAACCGGTCCATCAAGGATTTGGGATAGAGTGTAGTTCCCGCATGGTCGAGATATATTTCCCCTGAATCAAAGTTAGCAGGAGAAGAAACAAGTCTTCGAGAATCACGAGATCGCTCACCCTCCAACATGGGAAACTCTTTCTTTCTGACATTTTCGATGGCGATATTGTAACCCGAGTTGGCTGGAATCGTTGGGCCGGTCATGGTTTGGAAAGCTTATCTCACAAAGGATGAGCAGTACCTAAGAAAATACAAGAGAACCCTGATAACCTAAACCAGTCCGTCCCAAATCCAACCAGCACTTCCTTTTGATCTTCTGCATCGAGCTTCTGCGCTGGTATAAGATGCTGGAATATGCGGTCATTTTGCTCAACCCAAGGTGTGGCGTTTCCTAAGAATAAGCTTGTGCTCGCTATCTGTCTCGCCGGCGTCCTTTCGTCCAACAATAGGGGCAGGCGGAGATCGCCACCCTCCTAACCCCACGCGGAGCGGCTGTCATCGGCAGGGGTGGGGCCCTTTCATCCCACCTCGGCGGACAGCGGGCACGGGCCGCTTTCATCTGAGCAAACGAGCCACAGCCGTTAAGCCACAAACGGGAAGCAAGCCTCTGTACCCACCCCAGCCACGGACTTTTAATTGACACGCGAGAAATCGCGATTTGGACAGCCCCACCATAGCGCGGTCGCGTCTTACCAGGCCAGGGGTTCGTGACAGCAAGCGCGCAGAGATGAATTCACCAAGCGGGCCCAGGGAATTCCTTCCATTTATGAAATTCCTCCACCACCATCCACACCTTCTCCGTTGCTTCTTTCTCATCGTCCCTTCCTGGTCATCATCATCATCACCGTCTCGCACATCACAATGGCAATTCTTGGAAAGAGAACCCGAAGCTCACGGGCAGCTAGTACGTTGGAGCCCCTTTTCTCCAGCTCCTGCTCCAGTTTCAAGACTCGGACTGACCCAGCAACCACGATAGCTCTCGACACCGTGCAAGAACTACCCCCAACAAAAAGAACAAGACGCTCCGTGCAGGAAGCCGCTTCCGATCTCGAGAAAAAATGCACCATTACGGAAATCGCGGTCGACGACCTTGAGAATCAAGAGAATCGGCAGCCGGAGCCCATTGAGGAGCCTGTCGCGTATACACCTTCCAAGTCAAAGGCCAGACGGGTTTCTGTAGCAACCAGCCCAACAAAGACTCGTAAGTTTTGAGTAAAGTCGGGATGCCTCAAGGTTATTCCAATTAACGTTTGTTCCCGTGCAGCGCTTCCCGTCACGCCTTCGACGCCACGCCATTACGATGTCTTCGCCAAGCCGACGACTCCCCGGCATCGGGTCATGTCGGTGGGCAAGCTGTCCAGACGACTGACACCTCAAACTCCTCTCACGCCCAGCTCGTGTCAAACTGTGTACCACCAAGCTCGACAGCTCTTTTCCCGTAGCGCCGATCCCGGACAACTAATTGGACGCGACGAGGAGAGGACAAAACTGAGAGGATTCCTGCATCGTTGCACCACGGCGAAGCCAGGTGGCTGTCTCTATGTTAGCGGCCCACCGGGCACTGGAAAGAGCGCATTGGTCAACGAAGTCACGCAGGAGGTCGTCGCAGCATCCACTGGCGGCGCCATTAAAAAAGCATACATCAACTGCATGAGCATCAAGTCGTCCAAGGATCTGTACCTGACATTGCTCGGTCAGCTAGGCGGGGAGGACCTGGAACTGTCAGAAAGCGACCTCGCGACGTCACTGCAGAAGCTCATCATGCCCAAGAAGAAGACCACCACCGATGTCTTTTTGGTAGTCCTGGACGAGATCGACCACATCCTGACGCTCGACCCAGAAAGCCTCTACCGCGTCTTTGAATGGTCCCTCCAAAAGACGTCCCGCCTGGCTCTGATCGGCATAGCCAACGCGCTCGACCTAACAGACCGGTTCCTCCCCCGTCTCAAGTCGCGAAACCTCAAGCCAGACCTCCTCCCCATTCTCCCGTACACAGCCCAGCAAATCAAGGGCATAATCGTCACCCGCCTAAAGACCCTCCTCCCGGCGGCTGCTGGATCCGCAGCAGCAGACCCTAATTTCCTCCCCTTCTTCCACCCCGCAGCCATCGAACTCTGTTGCCGCAAGGTATCCACCCAGACAGGCGACCTACGACGGGCGTTCGAGATTCTCCGCCGCTCAATCGACCTGGTAGAAAGCGAGACGCGTCTAAAGCACGAAAACGAAGTAAAAGAGCAACTCCTCCAGATGAGCCCTTCCAAGAAGGCCGTCCTGGGCGAAAACCGCAACCTTGCCTCCTCCTCCTCAGGACCCACCAAGACATCCGGCGGCGGCGGCGGATCAAGCCTCTCAGCCTCGCTTGTCCGCTCTCTGCAAAGTCTAACGGTGGAGAACGCCCCTCGCGTATCCATCGCCCACCTGAATAAAGTCACGGCAGCTGCCTTTAGCCACGGCACGAACCAGCGCCTCAAGACACTCAACCTGCAGCAAAAAGCCGCCCTCTGCTCTCTGATGGCCATTGAGAAGCGGAACCGTGCTCTAGCGGCAGAAAAAGCAGCCACCATGGCGGCTACCCCATCTTCAAAAACCCAGGTTGTTGCAGCCCCGACGGTGAAAGCGCTGTATGATATCTACAGCGTTCTTTGCACGAGGGACTCGGTGCTCCATCCATTGTCGAGCTCGGAATTCCGCGAGGTGATTGGGAGTCTGGAGACGCTGTCGCTTATTAGCGAGGCGGACGGGAAGACGGGGTCTTTTCGCGTGTCGCAGACTCCTGGTGGGAGGAAGAAGAGAAGGGATATCTTTGCTAACGTGCATGGGTTGGGGGACGAGAAGAGGGTTGCTAGTTGTGTGGGTGAAAAGGAGATGGAGACTGCGCTTGAGGCTGGCGCGGGGGTGGGTATTTTGATGAGTATTTTGAGTGGCGAGGCGTTGGATTAACTTTAAGCCTTTAAGGTTGTCTGATAAGTTTTATTTCCTCCTCCTCAGTTGGGCAGAAGCTGGCATACCCGGCCAGACTTGGAGTGGATGTTTTTCATTTTGTGGCATCTTTTTTTTCTGCATCATGTTTTGCGTATACATAGCAGCATAAGAGCATAAGAGCATAGCATGGCGGCAGGCATGGCATGGCATTGTATACCTAGCATAGGCGGAAAAGGAGGGAGAGACCGTCCGTGGAAAGTGGCTGGCGCATTTTCTGTTTAACGTACATGGTTGGCGTATATATGACTGTCGTTTGTTTGTTGGGTTTCTTTCTGGTTTTGTTTCGGTTTTGTATATGAAAAAGTTGAAGGAGCTTCATACTGGATGGATGGTTAATGGCGCCGACCGGTGGTGGTAATGAAATAATCAATACCTTGCTGAGGAGAGAAGGGTGGACGGTCGATAGATGCCTAGATGGCGGATATAATACAAGACAATACTTTCAAATGCTTAAATACCCCCAAGGTTTTCTCTGCTTCCCAGTGGCCTCACTGGCTTGATTCATACCATAACGGATGGAACGAAAAAAGACGATGAACAGGCATAATATTGCTAGTGGTTTTACCGTCGTAAATGGCTTGTCTTTCTTGTACTGAGTGATGAAGGACTAAACTATAGAAATCGAGGAGGCGCGAAATACACAAAAAACTAACCAAAACTTGCTAAACATGTGCAGGCAGGCAGGATGGGGGAATATAAAAAGCAAAACGATAAATAACAAAAACGGCTATGAATAAAGAGGAGGAGGAACATCATGTCCAAAAAAGAGAAGAAAAGTATATATATATATATAAAAGGAGCAATTCGTCGTCATCAGCATTTCAGTTCGGTCCTGCCCGTCCCATCTGCTATCTTCATCCCATTTCACCGAGAACAATGTCATTATTCTGACCCTCTTCATCTCAACCTCCCAACTCGTCCGATCACTGTTTCCATCTCCCAGCCAACTCGACCATTATACCCAAAACAAACCAACCAACCCAGCCCATACCATCAGCCCCTCACCCCATCCCCGTCCCCATCCTTGCAGCATGTGTCTAATGCCCAAACTCCAAATGCGGCACAATAACAGGCCCATACTTGGTAGTAGCCGTAAAAGCCCCATCCCCCTGCACAACAAAATCAACCGCCAGACTCAATTTGCTCAACCCCCCATTGGAATGCCCACTCGCAACACTCCCCGCATAGTTACTCCCCCCAGCCCCTCCCTGGACAGTCTCGGGATCATACGCCACAATAGCAACGTAATTCCTCCTGCCCATGAGTTTCTTGTGCTCCCGCGGGGTCCCGCTCGCGTCGGTGTGGAAGATCTCCATCATGTCTTCTTTGGTGTCTGAGACTTCGTTTGTGGACTTGTGCCCGTTGGCAGGGACGTACAAGAGTTTGTTGTTGTGGAGCATCTTTAGGAGATAGTTGCCTGCTGGGGCGGCTACGACGGGGGAGGTGATGATTTGGTACATTGTTTTGTGGTCTGATGGATGGGATGGGTCGTGGACTAGGCCTGCTCCGCAGCAGTTTACATCTAACAAACACAAGCCAGGTTAGTTTTGCTGATTAAAAAGTTGAAAGGGGGAAGGAGGTGAGGTAAACATACCACCACTCAAAAACGTCATTCTAATCCCCTTTTGCTGGGCGATCCCCTGCAGCGTGCGAATGAGATATGTCCTTTCCAAATCTTTACTCTCGTGCGTCCAGAGATCTTTCAGCTCTTCCGAAATCTCAAGCTCGCCGAATTGATTCAGCGCGTTGCCCATCAGTCCTGATTTCCCGACTGCACGTTTGACTTCTTTGAACCCGTGCGCAACCATCTCCTTCCCGCCTACCACCCCGGCAACGCCCGCCGTGACCTTGCCGAGGATGTTATACGTCGTGTTCACTGCCTTCTTCCCTGTGGCGAATGTGTTCGCCAGGGTTTCTACCGTTTCTAGACGGGGGTAGACGACTGGCACCGAAAGCATCCAGATACAATGCTGCACGCTGGGGGGCAGTACCGCGACCTTGGGAAAGAAACCCTGATATGTTGGACCGGCTAGGACACGGCTCTGCGTCCGTTCAGATCGACAGTCTGGTCCCACGACGACAACAGCTGGTCCTAGGAACTTGACAAAATGCCACCCCGCTCCGGTGATGGTGAATAAATCCAGATCAGAGCTCACATTCCGCAGTATCTCGACGGTAGTGTGGTGCTGAAACAACAAGTACATCTCGATGGCGATCCGTCCGATATTTTTAAAGATGGCCGAAGATTGCATATAATCGGGGTAAGAACCAAAGCCATCAAAGATGTCATGGTCGTCTATCTGCAAGACATGCGGGATCTGGGCAAACGCCTCGCGCATAAACGGCTGGTCGAAATGCGAGGTATAGTAATGAAAGTAAGCATGCGAGATGTCTTCCTCGTGTCGAGCAGTCCATGGTGTGTTCTTGCGATTCTCACGTCCTTGCATGCCTAGCCATTGCTTCAGGAGAGGTACTTCCCGCCAGAGACGATCTCCGTAGATTTGGTCGCCTAGCCCGAGCTGCACGTGGAAACCGCCGCATTCTACGTTCTTTTGGAGAATGTCTTTCCACATGAAGCCGACGCCTCCCAGCTTTGCGCGCTCGTTTTGGTTGGTTGCTGGGGCAAAGTCGTTCCCCGAGTGGGCGATCATGCGCCAGCCTGTTTCGTACCGCCCTGCTACGACGAATTCATATCTTGTGCAGCCGAGATGGGATGTCACGGCGTAGGTCCAGCGCTCGGTGCCTTGTTCAGACATTTGCAGCTCGACGTCGTACTTGTAAAAGGTCCATCGTTGGTGGGTAAATATATTGTGCGGGATCAACTGCCTCGGATTGGGAGACAGATCAACGCTCAGATGGATATGAATCGTTGGTGGTTGCGGAGCGTCGGTGACAATCATTATGCTACCCAGCCAGATCCCCTTCTCGAGATCCATGTTGACGTAGCGTAGGTAGGGGCCAAAGTAGACCCCGTTTGTGGGCATGATCTTGTACATGTCTACGCCTGCGCTGGGCGGCGGGCCCGTGAAGCCGCCCATTGTGGGCGCTTGAGAGGCGGCTACGCTCATGATGCTCTCTGCGTATCCGGGAGTCTGAGGGTGCAAGCCTGGAGAGGCTAGACCGGCTTTTCCACCGCCCAGGAAGGGTGACAATGGATTGCCGTAGGTCGACGCCGTGGGAGACAAGGGCGCGGCTTCGTGAAAGATGGGGGTGGGTCCCTTGGGGAATTCCCATTGCGTAGCTTGCGTCGCCAGATGGATGTAGTAGTATTGTCCCGAGTTCTGGTCCAAATGAGCAATCCAGCCCTCAGGAAGGGGCGGCGGTGATTGGGCAGCTGCCAGGAGAGAAGGCGTGTGTGTCAAGCCACCGCCTCCCTGGCCATTCTGTTGCGCTTCGACCTTGTTCTCGTTGGCAAAGGCCGGGTGACCTGCATGCTGAACAGGTGTGGAGGAACTGCCAGGAGTTGAAGAGGGTCCTGCCGCAGCCGCCGCCGCTGGTGCCGGCTTGGGCTTGTGTATAGAAGACTGTGGGACAGGGGCAGCAATCGGCTGAGCTGGCTGAGAGTTGGATGCCGCTGCGGCAGGTCTTTGCTGGGCTGCCTGAGTTGGAGCCGGGCTCGCATTGGAGCTGGGGCCTGCTTGGGCCGGCCGTCCTTTCTCGCTGGGATATCCCGATGGAGCATTCTGGTTCACACTGGAATAGGCGGGCGGAGGCGTGGAAGCCTGCATGCGCGCAAAGTCCTGTTCCAGCACGCTCACTTGGAGACTGGACCCAGCAGGGGCAGGGGCACCTGATGCCGGGTTGGGATTCGGCGGAAGATTGAAAGTATTCCGCTGCTGTGGCGGCGTAGGGTTGGACACCACCTCGCCGCCTTGATATACGGTCGGAGGTCCGAACGGTTGTTGATCCGGGGACTCGGTGGGCGTCCAGGGGCGGGCCGGCTGAGGCTGGGCCTGAGGAGGAGGCTGACGTCCGTACTGCGCGAGCCGGGACTGGGCTGCAGCACTAGCCTGCGAAGCTTGTAGGCTGGTCAAGGTTGCCGTTCCAGAAATCCCGGCGGCCGCATAACGGGCTTCGATGCCCCCACCAGGAATCTGACCAGGCTCGACAATAGGGGTCTCGGGAGGCGGAGGAGATCCACGGCTCGCCCGGGTAGTCGAGGTTGAAGCCGTGGATGAGAAACGGTTGATGTTGTGGTTTTGCTGAACCGGCAGCTGGTTGCCAGAGTTCTTGCGAGCATTGCTGCCCCCTGGAGGAGGGTAGTAGGGCTTCTGCTGATAAGCATTCGAGATCTTGGTTGCCGGTCCGGCAGAGGCAGCTGGAGCCGCAGCAGCCGCGCCGGCGACGGGGTTCCTCAACGGCCTGGCAAATAGCTCATCCTTGTCATCATCGGTATCGGGGCTCTGGAGCGGCTTGGGCCCGGTCCCGCGTCTTTCCGTGAGACCGGGCTTCTTCTCGATTGGGCTCATGTTGAGCCTCGGCGAGGTATCGATCTGGCCCTGAGAGCTCGATGAGCCCGCGGGGGAGCTGGTGTATATTCTGTTCGCCGGCGAGGGCCTCCTCGTGTCATTTGGATAGGGGAGCTGCGGTTGGGAGGGCCGGGATGTTGGCTTGGGCCTCGGGGCGGCGTCCTCTGGGTAGGGCAGAGGAGCGGCCGAGCTGGAGGCCCCGAACGGAAGCGGGAAGGAGGGCAACGGAGGCAGAGATGCGACCGAGGGCTTGGACGCTGACGACGAAGCTTGTGAAGAAGCGGGAGGCGTCGGGTATCTGAAACGGTCGGATGCCGGCTTTGGACTCGCAGGCTTGAAGATCCTGAGCGGTTCGACAGTCGGGCTATCGCAGTCCTCGGCAGAGGGGCCCGGGCGGCTCATAAAGAGCTCGTCCTCGGGGACGTCTCTCGATCGACCCGCCATGAGAGCTGCGCAACGCCGTCAGGCTGCACGGATGAAGGATAACAGCAGTTCGATGGCGATGGCGATGTCGACGGCAACGGCAGAGGATGGATGCAGGCAAGAATGACGCACAGCACACCCAGGTTATTTTTGGACACCTCACAAAAGGGTGGTGTTCTTTGGAGAAAAAGGGGAAGCACAGCAGAGTTCAAAGATGGAACAAAGAGAGCGCGGGGTTGGGCGAGGGCGACCACCTTGCCAAGGCTTCCTCAGCAGCAGAAAGTAGTACTGTGTAGTACGTCCTACTACCCCTCTTCTCGGTGGTCGTCGACGAGTAAAAGATGGCAAGGCTGTTCAACAAGACAGCAACACAGGCTCGCCACAAACAGACGTAAAGATTTGAAGCTCTCTGGACGAAGGATGAGAAAAAGGTAGAGCAGAGAAGATGAAACAAAAACATGTCAAACTCCAGTCGAGGCCCAAGGCAAGGGCACGGGAAGAGGGAGGTCAATATGCGGCCAGATACGCAGGCCCGACCTACTCAGTACCTAACATGACATATGGGCCACGGGCGGGAAAGGGGACGGGGAGCATGGACAGGGGGCCACGGTATGAGTCCCGTCCCACCTTGGAGAGCAACTGGCGGCATTTGCATCGACCTGGACGACGACAGAATTGGTGAGAAGCTCCATGGGCCGACGCTGATTGGGTCCCTGCCACGGGCGCTTAAACGGCTTGGAGGGCGTCGAGGACCATGGAGGGGCCCAGGCCGGCCGTTGACCATTGAAATCGGCCTGCAAGCGCCCTACACCAATGAGGCCAGCACCCTGCCTGGGAGGCCGGCGGTTGCGGTCCTCGGCATTGAATTTGTGCATATGCGTCGATAAAAACAGCCCCCATTTCGAGTTTGCGAGACCGACATCATATCGCGATCCTTTGCCTCTCGTCATGTATGCCGGCAGCGAGGAAGAATTGGTGTCACGGTTGGGGTTGAGGTGCAGACCGTGCAGACTGTGCAGCTCCACAACGCGTTGGCTGGCCCCAATTCATGCATCTTGGGGGCGCTCTCCTGGATCCTCAGGGCCCACAGAGGTTAGTGCTACCGCCATGGCGGGGTATGAATCAGGTCCAACGGGGTCCATGCTTGCTCATTTTACCAGCTTTCTTGTCTTGCTGTCTTGCTGCCGACAGTGGCACGTTGTGAGTTGCCAAGCGCTTTGGTTGAATGAATCTTCCCTTTTTCTGTGATTAACTGGTCTTTGAAGTTGTGTAGTTTGCTTCTCTCCAATTGCGTCTTATGGCCTGGCAGAACCGCGGCTGTTAGTGGGGAAGTTGGCCCAGAGTCCTCCGTGAAGCACAAGTTGCAATGATATATTGCCATTTGGTTATGATATTGCCATGTCTGTGACCGGAAATTCGAAGTCATCAGGTGGAAACCGATGCCCGTAAGCTACAGAGTATAGTAAATCGAGATCAGTATCATGCTTGTTTGACGCTGTGAGCTGTGGTTCAACAGGAGCAACAAGTACACGGAGGCGAGACTGAGTTCTGTGATCAAAAGTTGAGTCCTTGTGATCTCGGAGTTTGGAGGGCAGAATCGGGTAGCATCCGCGAATCCGGAGAGTGGAGGATTCCTCAGCTATGGTTTTTGCCGCCACGGGAGCGAACCTTGACGGCACAAGAAGACGAAAGGAGGAGCACCTTCTATAGTAGTAACAGACAGAAAAGAAGCCATCCAAAAAGGTTCCGATTAAAACCTGGACTATTTCAATGAGATTGAAAAACTTGAGATTTGCGAGGGCACGACGTTGGGTGACTCGGATTCACCATAGGACAGTGTTGAAAAAAGGTAAAGCTAAGGAGATGTCCGGCCTAACAGTTTGTTCACCTTGAAAAATCAGAACTACGGATAACTATTGATCTCAGGAATAATATTAAATCATGTGAATTGCTAATTTATCTGGTTATCCAAGATATCATGTCAAATACTATCAAGTAAACATATAGTATTTGAAGGTACATGTACCCCGAATGGACGGTGCTTGGCAATGGCGGGACAGAACTTGCGCACTGTGCTTCCCGGCCTCGACAATGCAACTCCACCCGGAGTTGGCCGGCATCCGCATCCCGGCCTTTTCACCGGTCCGAAAAAGCGGATGCTCTGCCGGCCCAAGCAACACCAATGTAGGATGGTATCGCCTTCCTGGGATTAAATTTTTCTTTGCTGCTCATTCCCAAATCGAGACCGAGAAGTCTGCAGGACATATCTCAAGCTAATATGTCTCGGGAGCTGGGGCCTCCGCCAATCGGAGCTGCATTCTTTCCAAGCACAGCCTTGCATACACAGTACATTCGGTACTGCCAGAAACACGAGCACGGCATGGTCACTGTGCGATTGGCGGGGTTGGTTACCGGGATCCCTAATTCGGGGTGTCATTGGATGGCAAGAAAAACTTCATTACGCCATCACAGGTATCAACATCGAGGTTGGGGATACAGAAACAAACATTTTGGTAGTGTAGAATGAAAACACTCAAAATCTCCGTCCTTCGGGGACACTAGGATCGGGCAAGATGCAACTTAAAAAGCACCAAGAGGAGAAAAAAAGCTTGAAACTATGGCGTTATCCGTCTCAATGGGGCGTGAGCCCGGGTAAGGGAAGGAACAGGCAACTTTGCCCCACTATTCAAGTCACTTGGCCGGCATGGTCTTCAAGAGCAGGAGCGAGAGCTGCATCCTTGCACCGAGGCCATCAACAAGTGGACATGCTTGGAGTTTGCACTTTGCACTTGTTGCTGCAATGGAACAGAAACTGTATTTAGGCCAACCCCGCTTGGACGAGGATTCTCCTTTTATATAAACAAAAGATATTTTGAAGAGTGCTTTTTCATCCTGTTCCCTTCCTCTCCCCCTTCAACACTTCTTATTTTCCTAGGTGACGACATCGGAGGGCCCCACCAGTCCTGATTCTATCACCAAGTCTCGTTATCATCTTGGCGCCGCGGATATTTGGCACCCTCCCCCGCGCTTGGAAAGTTGACGAAGCTTCACAGGTTCACGCCACCGAAGGAGGACTTTTTTTTCTTCAACACCGGCCAGTTGGACGCCTCCTAGCCTGCCTCTGGTCCATTGACGAACCAGAACTCTGATTCGGCCGTTGACTTGTCCGAAAACCCGAGCACCAAAAAGTTGCCAGGACCCTTTTGACGAAATCCCGAACCTCTCTCGCACAATTCGAGACATAAGCAGAACCGCAGGCGTCGGAAATGTCTCTAAACCGCGTCTCGTCACTCGAGACGTTTGCTATCCTCCAAGTACCAACCGACCAGAGGTCGAGGAGAAGCTCCGATGCCTCGGCCCGTGCCCGGAAGCTGAGCTTCAACCCAATTCCCCAGGAATGGGACGCCCCGACCCTGGACAGCGTTCATGCTGTGGGTGCCTTTGAGGTGCGCAAGTGGAAGCGAGTTCGTATGTATTGCCCCTATTCTTGATAGTCCAAGTCCTATCCTGACTCTCACTCCCCTCTACAGTCCAGGTCGTCGCCACGGTAATATACTGCCTCTTTGCTGCTGGTATCGTGTTTGGATTTGCCGCCATCAAGCCTGTTCTCATAGACGAGGGCGCCTACCGCGAGACATGCGCCGCACCAGGCGCAGGCGACCCCAAGGCTGTTAAAAAATGTCAGGACATCAAACTAAATACCATGTTTACTGTGGCTGCCGTCGCTACCAACGTCGCTGCATTGCCCATCGGCGCCATCCTCGACCACTACGGGCCCCGCGTGTGCTGTCTCATGGGGAGCGTCTTCCTGGCCATCGGTGCTCTTCTGATGGCCTTTGAGAGCCAGGTTCCGTTCGACGGCCTTTTCTTTGGCTATCTCTTCCTGGCTCTGGGTGGACCCTTTACCTACATCTCGAGTTTCCAGCTATCCAACGCGTTCCCCCGCAACTCTGGCTTGATTCTCGCTCTTCTCACGGGCGCCTTTGACGCATCTAGTGCCCTCTTCCTCGTCTACCGCAAAATTTACGAGAGTTCTAACGGGGCTTTTGGACATCGCAAGTTCTTCCTGGGCTATCTTATTGTCCCCGCTATCATTATCATATTGCAGTTCATTTTGATGCCTGCCCAGTCGTACAAAACCGTGGGAGAGCTTGTGGAGGAGATTGAAGAACCTATGCGCGATCCTCAGCCATATGACCAGATCGACGAACACACGGCGCTGCTGCAGGAGGAAGAACGTCAGCACCACGCCGAGGTGGTCGAGGGCGTCCAGAAGGTTCTCGGCACGACCAAGGCCGATAAGCAGGCGAAACGCGAGGAGAAGAAGAATGAGATCTCTGGTGTCTGGGGTGTCATGCACCATTTCAATGCGTTGGACCAGATCAAGTCGCCTTGGTTTATCCTGATCTGCTTGTTCACTGGTGAGTCGAGTCCAAAGGAATTATCTTTGATTTCAGAAGAACCTTGCTAACCTGCTTGATAGTGATCCAAATGACACGCATCAACTACTTTGTCGCGACCGTTGATACGCAGTACGAGGCCCTCTTGTCCGAGGAAAAGAGCGTCGAACTGAACCACTTCTTCGATGTTGCCCTGCCTGTGGGTGGAATTATTTCTATTCCCTTTATCGGCACCGTGCTTGACCGCACCAGCACCGTCACGGTTCTCTCTGTGCTTGTGACGTGCGCCACCATCATTGGCCTTCTCGGTATCATACCCGAGATGTGGGCCGGATATGCCAACATCTGCCTCTTTACCCTCTACCGCCCATTCTACTATACTGCCGTGTCGGATTATAGCGCCAAAGTTTTTGGGTTCCGCACCTTTGGCACCGTCTATGGAACTATCATCTGCTTGTCCGGGCTTTTGAACTTGGCTCAGCCTGGCTTGGTTTATCTGTTCCATTACACGTTCCATGATAACCCACTCCCGGTGAACATCATGCTGTTGTCCGCGGGCTTAATCGTCGGCACCGCGCTCGTGACCTTTGTTGCGATCAAGGCCAAGCACATCAAGAGGCAGATGCTGGAGCAGGAGGCCGAGGCGGCGACTAGCTCGTCCTTCTTGAATCCCAGATGGGATTGATTTGGGTCGGGACATGACTTGAGCATCTAATATGGACATATCGGAGTCCCACCTCTTGATATAGGACTCGATATTCACCGACAATTTGGAGGAACGCCGACTCCCAACACACACACACACACAAGCATCATCTGTTACCGGATTGACGATGATCTCACGAGTACGATGTCATGATATTTTGAACCAAGTTGCAAACGCCTATATATACGGATACGGAGTGTTAATATGGTTCTAAATGACGGCGAGAAAGGAAAAAAAACAAATTGGAAGGACTAATGAGGATGGGTACTAATGATGATGAGCAACTACCCACCATCAACGAAAATGGAACTGGAAAACATGTACAAATGATTGTATTGTATATATGAGTGAATGTCAGAGGCGTTGGCTCTTTCTTTTGTATTTGTTTGACTGCAATAGCATTTTCCTTGGCGTACACGCTCATCGATGCTAGTTTTAGCTTTTACTATGCTAGTTTTAGCTTTTAGCTCTCTAATGAAACAAAACCAATCGTCTTTGGACATGGGTCAAGGTATTTGTGGTATTTCAAATCTATTTGCGCTGTTTAAGATGGGGAATCTTGACTAACTCGAAGAACAGTTGGTATCACCGCACACCACCGAAATACCTAACCAGCCAGCCCACCAGCCCGCCATCACTAAAAATCTAGTTTTGGTATTCAAGTCTACTCGCGCTGTTCAAAGTCTTCTCCTCACCGCCCTTCCCATCATCACCATCCTCGTCTGTGTCGTCCCGGTCCGCGTCCTCGTCGGGGTGGTCGTCCGCGTGGTCGTCCGCGTGATGCTCTTGCGGGAACAACTTCCTCCTCATCCTCACCTTCTTTCGCCTCACCTTCTTTCACCTCACCTTCTTTCTCCTCACCTTCTTTCACCTCACCTTCTTTCTCCTCACCTTCTTCTTCTTCCTCTTCCTCTTCAACCTCACCTTCTTTCTCCCCTTCCTCACCTTCTCGGGAGTCCACCTAGCTCTCCCCAGAAACCCCAACCCCCTGCTCCTGAATCTTTCTTAACCCCTCATCCTTCTCGTCACTCTCCTCCTTGAGCCTCTGCTCAACCTCGTCCCTTATCCCGCCAAGATCAGGCGGGATAACCATACTCTGCACCGACGGGGCGTGACTCACAAACCTCAGCTGCTCGTGGACATGCTGGACGATTTCTCCGAGTCGCTTCTGGGTGTTCCTATTCGCCCTCGGCTCTCCCAGGATCTGTTCCAATGTCGGGAAAAGCGCACCGTCATGATGGAAATGCTCCCTCCATGGGGCATGCGTCGGTATCACAGGATCGATCTTGTCTTGACAGTCGATAGCGATAGATGTCTCGTAGGCCCACGCGCGGGCCACGTTCCTAGGCGTGTACCCGCCACCGCCAAAGATAATCATCGGAAGCCCCAACTTCTTGCAAAAGGCTACGCACGCGCCGTGACCTTGGACTTGCAGGTTGAACCTACCTAACCTGTCTCCGGCCAAGGAATCGGCGCCGCATTGTAATGCAATAACGCTGGGACGGAAGTGCTCGTTTACCTTGCCAATGACAGACTGAAAGAGGTGTTCGTACTGCTCGTCTGTTATCCCGTCGTTGAGGGGCACGTTGATTGCGTGGTGCGCGCCGGGGTTGTGTTCGCTCTTCGGGCCGTTGTCTTCTAATCCGCCTGTCCCTGGAAAGAAAATCTCCGGGGCGTATTTGTGGAAGCTGACTGTCATGACACGGTCTGTTGAGAAGAATGCCTCTTCGACGCCGTCGCCGTGGTGTACGTCTATGTCGATGTAAAGCACGCGCGGGTAACATCGGAGCAGTTGAAGAATGGCGAGGACAATGTCGTTGATGTAGCAGAACCCACTTGCCTCGGACTTTTTGGCGTGGTGTAAACCGCCACCCCAGGAGATGGCGATGTCGGACTGTTTGTTGCAGATCTTGCGGGCTGCGTCGAGGGAACACCCGCCCGACATGGAACAGTAATCGTATAAGCCGTGGAACAAGGGGCAGTCGCTGCCTCCTAGGTTGAACCTGACCTCGCCCTGTACGCCGGCTGAGTTGCTCGTGGTATTATTGTTGTCATTGTCACGCGGTTGGTCTTCTGCCGGCGCGGTGCCTAGATAGTCGAGGTAATCGTTTGCGTGGAAGGCATTGAGCTCTTCGTAGGTTGCTGCGCGGGTAACGTAGTTGTCCATTGCGAAGGGCATGCCGTAGGAACACACCAAAGATTTGGTGAGGGTCAAACGCCAGGGCTTCATGGGGTGTGTTTGGCCGAAATGGTGTTTTTCCATGTCCGGGTTGGCGTGGTAGGACACTGTGTAGCCTTTTGGACGGACTATGTTGTATTCCTCTGCTGCGCGCTTCATTTTAG
The DNA here is from genome assembly GCA_033297075.1 of Rhypophila decipiens. Classification (NCBI taxonomy): domain Eukaryota; kingdom Fungi; phylum Ascomycota; class Sordariomycetes; order Sordariales; family Naviculisporaceae; genus Rhypophila; species Rhypophila decipiens. The sequence goes on along the minus strand of MU858045.1, from coordinate 322,551 downwards.
AGAAGAAGATTGCGTTTTCTCGGTCTGTCGCGGGGTCCATTGGGATGCTGGTGTTGGAGTATTCTTCCACGATGGGCTCGTCGACTTCTATATCGTGAGGGAGGTAGTTCGGCTTGGGCGGCCTGTATCTGTAGGCGTCTGGGTTCATGATGATGGCCTCTTTTCGTGAGTCCTGTTGTGTGGATGACGTTGGTGTTGAGAGTTGAATGGGGAATTTGATGCCTTTTGAAATTGTATTTTGGCTCCCTTCTTATCCCGTATGTTCCGGGCTTAACCGAAACTTTATGATGCTCGAAAATAATGTGAAAGGTTCACTTTGGTCCCCACAGTCCTCACGTGTCGAGATTTCAAGATGAGATGAAAATGAAGCGGGTTCGGACGGGATGAAAATAACGTTAAACTTTTGGGTGCTTACTCTCCAAACGAGGAACCAGATGTTAAAAGCCGTGAATAATAACAATATGAATAGTGATGGGTCTTAGTTTCGTTTTGAGAGCGGCCGATGTCAAGGTTGACAAATGGGAGAGTTTCAATATCGAGTTTGAGATTCCCACTCCTTCAAGTTCCCGGTTCCCACTGTTGTACAAAACGGATCTCGAATGCCTGGCCCTGGACCCCTGCCGTGCCTGCCGTTCGTTAACAACGCACGGTCCAGCACACTGGTTTTGGTGTGGCAATCCGTCGGGTCAAGACTCGCTAACCCCAAATGAGAATAGCCGCATCTGGAGTTTAGCGTAGCTTCCACGGCTTTGTCACCTCGGTTTGCCTTAGCGACAGGGGCAGGGGGAAGCTGACGAATGACGCCTGGATCTTTCCTCTGGCACCAGAATGGCTTTCGGGTTTGTGGCCTTTGTGACTTCTCCAGCGAGCTGTCCTGAAGATGCACTCAATTGCCTGGCCTTGAGCGAGGCAAGAGCAAGCCAAAACACAAGCAGAGACTCCAACCTTATCGTATCCGATCCTTCCTGATCAAATTCATCGCTCATCGCTCATTCCATCCCCGCAGGAGGCAACACGCGAGGCGAGGGGCAAGGCCATTCACTACTTGCTGTTGGAGGGGACTGCGACCAAAGTCTGGATGACCTACGGAGTAACGACTCGGGCTTAGCAGGGGTTGGACAACAGGAAAATTCTTTTCTTCCTAACGACTTGCGCAAGGTGAGCCAGTCTGCAGATTATAATACCGCTCTGTCACCGTCTCTGTACTTGCATCCATCTGTCTCTCTCAGTCTTCAACCCCACCTGCCTCCAGTTTTGCTTTTCTTGCAGCAGGGTTGCGCGGTGCTGTGGGAGCGGGAGGAAAAGCCAAGTCGAGACCAACGAAACATCGTCACAAATCTCGCAAGTCGCAACCATCTGTCACTCCCGGTCTCGCTGTCATTCTCGGGAGTTATTTTCTTGCCCGTGTCTGTTGCCAACAAGCACTTGCCGTGATCTGTCGTCCCATTCCCCAGATCTCAAATCGGGCTAGGGAGAGTGTCTCCGTAGTGGGGTTGTCGTCCACTTTTCTGTTTCCACCCACTAAACGCGTCCTCCGCCCGTTTGTTTCACACTTTCTTGAGAGTTGCGGACGGAGCATCGTCACGCAAACTTACTATTCCTATATCCTCTGCGCAGGAACGCGCAAGTCGCAGCTTGTTAACAGCCGACACGATGCCTAGAGACGATCTCTCCATCGACTTTGTGGTCAAGAGGATGCCGCCGGTCGAGACCCTCGACCCGTCCCTGATCCTGGACGAATGGATCATGCGGACGCAGAATCTACCAGAAGAGATTCGCTTTTTGCAGGACGAGATTGCTTACAAGGACCGACAGTATGACAAGCTGGTTAGGGAGATCGACGAGCGCGATGGCAGGATACAGAAGTGGATCAAGGCCAACGGCAGCCACACCAAGAACCCGAAAGAGGAGGAATATCGGGCCACCATCAGGAAGAACTTTGATCTCGCCGAGAAGCTCTCGGAAGAGAAGCTGGCTCTGACACAGAAACTACAGCAGACCATGGACAAGCACGTCCGCCATCTCGACATGCAAATAAAAATGCTCTACGACCGCGCCGAACCTGGCTTCACAGACCCCGACGAGCTTCCCTCATTAATACGACCCAGCGCGGCGAACGTCACGAATACCCCCGTTATCCGGCCCGCCAATAACTCCATGAACCCAGTCACTGCCGCCATTGCGAACAACCCGACGACCACGATCCGACTCACCAACTCCCAACTACGAAATGCCCAGTCTCAACACGGCTCCGCATCAGCGCCCGCCACCCCAGCCGCCAGCATGATAATGAACCGTCAAGCGCGAGAAAGCTCAGCAGGTCCATCCATGAACGCCCAAAAACGAGGTCCCCGAGTGAGCAATCTCCCCGCTGCCTCGAGCGGATTAGCCCGGCACTCGTCCCTAGGTCCAGGGACCCCCAAGGCACATCCGACCGCGACCGGCGTACAGCGGGCAGGTAGCGCAGGACCCAGGGCAGTCGGCAAAGTAGCAGGTACCAGCAGCAGCCGAAAGTCGGGTACCCCATCTAGCACAGCAGGAGGGCGCAAGAAGAGCAGCTTACCCGGTGGTGGCGGCAGCGTTGCAGGATCTAACAAGTCTGGCCTGTCGCGCGTCAAGAAGGCTGCTAAGAACAGTCCCTCGTCTGCAGCAGAGAGCGAGTTATCCGACGCCGATAGCGGAAGCGACGATGATAGCGACACGCGCACTGGCGGCCGAGGAACACCCGCCCTGTCACGGTCCGGTTCAAACCAGGCTGATCGCGCCAGTCAGAATAATAAAGAGGGCAGTCACGAGCGCGAGTCTCTAGCCGGCGCAAATTATGCATCCGGCAACGGCCCAAAAAGCGCAGGCGGGATGAGTGCCAAACACGAGGACGACGACGAAGATGTCATGGATATCGACGACGACGACGCGGGCGACGATAAGAAATATTGTCTGTGTCAGAACGTGAGTTTCGGTAACATGGTGGCGTGCGATAACCAGGAGTGTCCGTATGAGTGGTTCCACTGGGACTGCGTCGGCTTGAAGAGCGAGCCGAATGGGACCTGGTATTGTCCTGCTTGTGCGGATAATATGAAGAAGGGCATGAAGAGCGGACGTGCTACGTCTTAGTAGGGCGTTGCTTTTGCTGATGGGAGCGCTGATGCTGATGATAGTGAGACTGGCAGTGCTTATGAGTCGGCTTCTAGGTCGGGGACATGTGGGAGTAGCAGCTGTAAGAGCTGTATTGTTGTGGTTGTTCCCTAGGGCTGGGGCAGGCGAGACTTTACGGGCTTGGTTCTGCTGCTAGCTGGGCGGAACAAGGCATTGTTCTGCTGAAACTTGAAAGGAACGGCACAGAACAGCTTATGCACGGGTCTTGTAAGATTCAGCTGTGATGTATGTGGTCTTGGGCCTGGGTGGTTATGGGAATTGTTGTGTGCAAGAGGTATGGGTCCTTCCAGGGCACCCACCATACCTGGTTGGTGTATATCTTTGTACGTCACAGAAGGGTTACTGGAGGGGACGTCCTCATGACCCAATTTCGCGGGGCCTTGACGACGCTTGGCGAAACAATCAGCAAGATCTCGACTCGGATGGTGTTGGAGAAGCGCACTCACTCCCTGGGATTGTCCCGTCTCCAACTCGTCGTTTGGTATTTCGAATTTGCAAGAGGGGAGTTTAGGGTGCCGCCAGGCGCTTCTTGCACATTTGTCAGATTGGAAGATTATCTTGGCCGGGTAGCCAAGAGGGGAGTGGGAATGGGGAGTGGGAATGGGAAACGAGTTATTCTCGGCTTCGCGACGTCATAGGGGGAAATCGAAGGTCCTGCCTATATTAGATGGGACATGTGTGTGCTTCACTGCCTACTTGCCTACCTATTAGAATGGATGGGCAGACTACGATAGATGGGCAAGGCTGATGGATGATAGATACCCACAGTATTGTTATTACATGATGGGCAAGATTCGGGCAGCGAATTTACTGATAATAGGACTCTGGATTCAATACACCCTTTTTGCACATGTTATGAGAATCAAAGCGATGAGAGCCATGCCATGGAGAGGCCAAGGACGATTTGGATCAAGGTACGAATGAGTTTTCTGCTCGCTTGCTTGCTCGCTTGCTGCACCAGAGAAATAGAGAGGCCAAGGATGGTATGAAAAATCCATCATTATCATGTTCCTTTTCCTTTTCCCAACTTGATCTTAAGGGTATATCGGAAAGTAAAGCTAGAATTTTCCTTCCCAACGTTGGACATCGAAATCCTTTTTGAACCTCCACATCCTTTTTTCCCATTTTAATATATATTCCTTGCATCCGGCCCCCTCAAAGCCCAAAAAGGGACTTGAGCTCGGCAATGGTATCGTTCGGGCCGGTAACAGTGTGCCCAATAGTCCGACTGTCGGTAAAGATCTCGTAGTCGTTGCCGCCGGCCATGGTCTTGTCGCCAAAGAAGTGGATGGTGGTATACTCGACACCGCCGGGCTTCTTGGCCTCGGCCTCGAGGTGTTGCAGGCAGTAGGTCTTGTCCCAGCCCGTGGGGAAGACGTCGAACGAGATTTGGCCGCCGATGGAGAATCTAACCACCCATATCATCACGCATTAGCTTTTTTTTTCTTGTTTGAAAACGTCGCGAGAAAGAAGAAGAACCACCTACGTCAACCCAAGATCCCCAAACCTCTCCCTCAACTTATTCACAAACTCTCTACGCACACCAGCAGTCTTGTCGAACCTCTCAAACTCCTGCCTCTCCTCGTTGCTCGCATTCCGCCCAATAGGCGAGACGTTAATCATGCCGTTGCGAAACTCGACAAACGTGCCCCGCTTGATGGGGATGTCCAGGTCGGCAATGTAGTGCAGGATGAACCTGACGAGCTCCTTGTACTTGTCCTCGCCGAGCCACTTGATGAACGAGTTGGACTCGAGCTTCTCGCCTAGCTTGTACGCCGTGAGGCCGTTCTCTGCAAAGCAAAAGTCAAAGAGGGTCGTCACGTCGACGCCGCCGGCGGGATTGCCGATTTGTTCTTGTTGTTTGACTAAGTCGGATCCGCCGACGAAGCCGATTGCGCATTTTTGGCGTAGGCGGGAGAGGATGTCTAGGACTTCGGGGGTTGCGTCCTGGGGGATAGAGAGTTAGTGGCGTTTTTTATTGGGGGGGGGGGGGGGGGTTTGGTTTGGACTTACACGGCGCGCTGGGGTGAGGGTTCCGTCGACGTCAAAGAGGCAGATTGTGTTCTTGAGCTCGCGCTCGGCGAGGGGTGGGTAGGAGGAAGCCATTATTGTTGTTTTGTTTGGGTATTCTACTGCTGTTCCTTTGTTGTTTAGCTTTTTTGTTTATTTGGTACCACTAACTGAAGGGCGTTGTCAGGTAGGCTAATAAGGAGAGGATGGAGCAGGAGGAGGAGAAAAACGTGGGGCAGAGAGAGAGGGCAGAAAGGAGAGGCGGTCAGTTAGTAGATGAATATGAACCATTGTGTGTCATGTTTCCTTCCCCCAATTCAGAACGTGATGGGAAATTAATTTGGCCCAAAAGGGAAATGTGATAGTATACCTTTGATCTAAGATTGCTCGGGAGGTTGTACTGGACGTTTATGCTGCCGCTGGTACAACTAGAACAGTCTTGGTTGAAGTTATTCGGTATAGGTAGATGTCCTAGATATGTCGGTGAAGCGGTCAACAACAAGAAAAGGGGTCGTGATGGATCTTGGAGTTCTAACAGATCGGAGGGGGGGCAATGAGGGGTTCAACGGGGTGCGTTCTCCACCGGCGGGGGAAGAGATCTGCAGGGGTGGGAAATCGCCGGTTGGGCTCCGGTGGGCCGCCCCGTCTGCATGACTGCCCATCGTCCGGCTGTCATCCGGTCTCTCGAGTTCAGTCCAGATTCACGTCGGTACCCCCGGATACGGGCGTGCACATCAGACGGATCTGCGAATTGAGTTTTGTTGGTAATCCATCCCAGTAGGAGAGACGAGGAAGGCATCGAATGAAATTTCGCTCTCGGTACAATAATGTCTGCTGCTCTCTGGGAAGCAGTTAATCAGGGACAAGCCCTCCCATCTCTAAAGGAAACATACTGTATGCCCCGGCGGATACAATCCCGGATTGTACCCCGCCCACCCATCACGACCGTGCTGCCGGTGCATTCGACAACCGGATCCAAGAGATAGGATGGTGATTGCGCTCCATGACCAAGATGGTATCACGACCTTGAGCTACGTTCGACACAGTGGCTGGCTCTGTCTTGTGTGTTTTGTGGTATCAAAGTTGCTTTATTAATATCCCTAATATTTCCAGCCCTACCATCCATCCATCCATCCAATTATTTCCATCCCTCTCATCATTAACTCGTGTACAAAACCATCACAATATCAATCCCAAGAAAATTACAATCCCCTCATCACACGAAATTTACAAAGCCAACAAGCCCATAACAGCAAGCCCAACCATACCCGCTCCCGCCTTTACAGCAGCGTTCGTGTTCTGGGCAGCTGTGCCAGTTCCGGTAGGAGTACCATCTGTCCCCGTACCGGTAGGCTTGTTCTCGTTGTTGTCACCACCGTTTCCGTTTCCATTGTCATTGCCATTGCCATTCCCATTGCCGTTTCCGACTCCAGCGCCAGCGGTAGGAACTGAAGGAGTTCCCGTCGAGGTAAAGAAGTTCTTGTCGATGCAGCCCTGCATGCACTCCCCGTAGGCTTTGGACTCGGCTGCTGAGCCATTTCCTTTCGGGCAGGCGGCTACGCACCTGTTTGTTTCGTTGACCTGTAGATAGTAAGATTTTATGTTAGTCTTGGGTTGGGAGTAAAGGGGTTATGTGGTCAAAGAAGACCAATGTAGGTCGGTTACATACCATGGCAGCATCGGGGTTGGGCACGGCAATGCACTTGGAGGTGCAGTTGACGTCGCCGGACTCGCAGGCCGCGAGACACTTGGCGATGGCGGCTTGCTGGGAGGTCTGGCCGGCATAGGCGCTCGTTGTAGGAGACTGGGCACTGGCAAAGGCAGCGAAGGCGCCGGTGAGGAAGACTGTCGCGAAACGCATGGTTGTGGATGTGTGGTGGTTTGTTGTTGTTGGTATTAGGTTGAGTTGCTGAGCTTCTTATTCTTCCTTTTAATAAGAGGAAAGAAGGTAAGTCAAGCGAGGAAATAATTAAGCTTGCTGGTAGTGATTACGGTGGCGATGGTGGCACCGAACGAATGTGTCTAGTGATTATTTTTCTGTCGTAAAAAAGAGGGTATCGAAGGCGCAAAGTGACAGTAGTGTACAGATTGAATGATGACCAGAAACAGAGATGAAAGGAACAGAGAGGAGGAGGGAAAAGGTTGGTTATGTACGCATTGGGTGTGGTTAATATAAATACGCCCCTTGCATGGCGAAACAAAATAACACGAGGTCCCAGCTCCTTTTCTTTTCTGTCGCGTAAAAGGAGCAGCCCCAAGCGAAGGGTTGCCGCCTTGGTTTTCCTGGCCTGCCCTACCGAGTACCCTTGTTGGGCTGTGTGAATGGACAAATCCGAGCTTTCTCCCTCGTCGCCAAGGCAAGGGGTTGGCTGTTTAAACTTGTCAGTTGTCGTTCTTGGAAGTTGAACGAACAACCGGACGGCGTGATCTCTGCATACACGATACTCTGGACACGGAAGAGAGGCACGGATCCGAGGCACAGGTTCTGTTTATTTCTACACTTCTTTTTCTCTTTCTTTGTTGCTTTCAGCTTCAAAATGTTTGCTGCTCGTTACCACTGGTGATGAGGAATACGCAGGAATGTGAATGGTTATTCCCGAATGTCTCTGGGCAGAGCAGCTCCAGGCTTCCCCAGATGAGCGACCAAGGTGCTGACAGCCCCCCGGTTGCCAAGATCAGGCACAAGGACCCCTTGCTGCCTCCGCCCTGTGGAGAAAATACAAAAACCTCGGGCCCCATGGTCTGTTCGAGCGAATTCCACCAGCCAACCCCGCGTGCGATTCCAAGCATCGTCGGTGGTCACCGTGGCGTGAGCGATGCTGTCGCCGAGTGAAAGTGAGGTTGACAGGACAGTCACTAGTTTAGCTGCCGGACTATGATCCTGGTGTCAAAAATGCAGCTGTTGGCTTCCTGCATGTGTTTGGTGTCTGATGGTGTGTGTACTGTACTTACACTACATGTGTGTTTGTGCAGTACTGCATAATACCCCGAAAGAGCTTTTGTCTTGGATATAATTGAGACAAGCAATCTTGTTCCAACACCACCACCGACAAGTGAGTCCCTTTATTATTCGGTACTACGTTTTTTTCATATACAGCCTTATAACGAGGAGGTTAGACAAGAGTTCATATTTACACTATGCTGTCTGACACGATTACGTCTCTTACCGTGCCGGTACCACAAGTGTCGGGTCCCGCAGCCCATACCATTACAGGCCGTATATGCTGCGGTCACAGTCCAGTTCGTCTGATCTTGCGATACCTATCAACGCCTCGTGCTCCGCTCGTGTCTGCTGCTAAGAAAAGCGTTTAACAGCAGCTGCATCGTTGACCCCGGAGACGTAGTCATTGGGGTTTTATGCGAGCTCTTCCTCTTGTACATACAGTACCGGCGAGAAAGGGTCGCACATCCAAGTGGATGCCAAGGCACGGCCATGTGGACTTTCCATGTAGGGAGAAAATTCTCCTTTTTTGTTGTCATAGCAATGTTCTTTGTTGTTTACTTTATTGTTGACTAAAAGTTATCACCGCTCAAAGATTGCCGACCGATTACCGATTATGTAAAACAAAACACATGCAATAGGTATGATGATTCTTGCAAGTTGGATTCCCTGGGTCGCCGAGGCTAGATGCCGACAGAGTTGACTTTGCCGTGAGGCTGCGTTACGTTGGGCAGCCAAGGTCCCGGGAGGAACTGATAGGAATGTTTCAGGAGCGACCTGCCTGGTCGCAGTTGGTGATCATATCTCATATCTATTACACAACACACTTGAGATGCGAGGTTTGAATGTTATCCGGTGAGGCTCAGCATCTCAGCTGGAACCTGGGCCAGTATTTATTCCTCTGCGTGCTCATCCCTGGGAATGATGTCACTGCCTCAGCTTGTATAGTCGACATTCTCAAGTAAATCGAAATCCGTAACTCCTTTGAGAAACCCAAGTAATGTAAAGTTGAACCCGGACTGCGTTGATGGTGTACCCGAAAGTTTCCCAACACATTTTCAGATCGACTTTTGCTATAGTCTACCCCTACATTATCCCATTGTTTTCTCCAAACCTATTTTGAGTTATCGATACGTCTCAACCCTCATATCCCTCCTTTGACCACCTGGATTTTCTCTCAGTCGGTGTCTAGTAGATTCAGACCGTCAAAGTCAGCTCCATTCAACACCTTTAGGTCGAGTAGGTGGATATAGACTTGCGACTCACCTTTGGATAGATATCCAGACTCCCTTATGCATGCCTCTCTGCATGCCACATTATCATTGTTCAGTCTGCAAGTAGTTGATATGCAAATCTGAGCCTCGTCGTTGATTACATTATTTCGCCTCTGTAATCCGAGTCCAGCTGGAGTGGCGATGACGCTGTTTGCGAATATACTGCTGATGAGGAGGAAAAGGATTGATAAAAGACTCATGGTTGGCTCTTTTTCGGCTCGTAAAGAAAGTTCGAGGATAGGTAACATTACTTGTATGTCCGGGATAATCTTGATATAGACAGTTTAGATCCGAGATTCCCAGATTTACTCAAGAATAATAATATCCTTTCGGGAGTAAAGATTTTATTGTTGTCACTTGAAGAGAATATATGGATTGAATTATCTTGACTCTATATATCTCCGGTTAGCTACCTGGTCGCGAATCACCAACTCGAGATGCGAGCATCTGTCTGGGATGGGCATATTCCCAAACAGAGGTCGGCGTAAAGTCCGACGGGGGGATTACGGTGGTGAGGAGCTCAGAGACCACTGGTGGTGGTTTCGGGCTGAGCTTGACCATCCATCATATCTTATAATTGGAAACTACACACCAATTCTCAGTGTCGAAAGCGAGCGAACCTGGAGATTTGAATGGTGTGTGAGTGTTGGTGATATACATAGGTAGTAGAAACGATCCCATGCCTGGCCGATAGCTGCCGCCAGGATTCCGAAGCCGCAAAAGTCCGATGGCCCGGCTTCGACCACCTCACCTGGCCGCTTACCGGCAGTCATACCAGACAGTTGGGCCTGATATATTGCACCGTCTGGCCTCGCTTTTTCTGTTCCTCATGTTGGGACAGCCTTTTCCTGTGTCGAGCTTCCTGGTAATTAGGGCATTGTGTGAGAGGGACCTTGGACCCCGATTTTGCCCTTCAGATTGCCGTGCTATGTAGCAAAAGGTAGTTAGACTCTTTGGTATCCGATATATCTCAGCTGTCCGCAAGATGCGTTATCGAATACCTATGATGTACAGTACTGAGTTGACATTTTAAAAATATCAATCAGTACGTGTACTTGGCGTATTATACTGTACAACGTCCTGTAATTGTAAATCAGCCCCAGCTTTCTACACTATCCGCGCAGAGCGTAATTTCCCAATGTCGGCACGAACCAAGCTCAGATTCAGGGGGTACCGAGCAGGGGTCGTGCACGACGCCCTCGAGCCAAGGAGAAAAAAAAAGAGAAAGATCGTGGAGAAATCGGCTTGGCACACGCGAAGTGGACCAGTCGGATCGCGATCAGCTCAACCCACTTCGGCGCCAATCAGATCTGAGCTGATGACCGACGTGAATGTACGGATACCGTACAAAATGGTATTTGAAGTGTTCAAAGATCCACCATTACGAGGTTGCTTGCTTCTCGTAACTGCACCTGCTACGATTCATTGCAACACATGATCGCAACGGAGGCGTTATACGTGTTTATATCCGGGGCACTAAACGGCCAGACTGGTTTACGTGGTTGAGTTGAATACGAAGTCATGGTGTACTAAGTGAACAAAACTGGAAGATCCGCCTCGATGGGAGTCAAAGTCGAAACATGCGGCTTACGTTTTTATTATTTCTATACAGCCGTTGTGTATGTGGATATGGGATCGTCAACAGGCGAGAAAGGTGGAAACGGAACTTGGCAAGCCCGGCACCGACCCGGATGTTCGACTCCATCGCATAAACATCTCACTTCCAAAAATCCCGGTGCAATTCCATGTCCACCATGCTCGGGTAAAAGCCTGATCGCCACTGGGGTTATGCCATTATTAGGAAACGGATACAGTAGGATGAAATGAGGACTCGAAATTTAAGATAAAATATGGGAAAAGAAGAAACAATCGGATGAGTTCAAAACAAGAATAAGAAAGGTGATATGGCTGAAGTAGATGGGATGGAATCTATAGAAAAAAGGATTAGAGCAATGAATAGGATTGTGGTGAGATGAAAGGACGTTAATAGATGAAGCAAGTCTCTATCAGAAAGATGGGACGGAAATGGACAGTCTCTCTCTATATTCACCTTTATAAGTTGATACTGTCATCTCACCATCTCTCTTTGGGATGGGATGGCAAGTTGTACAGATTTGGGATCGAAGAATTCATGCTTTCCAACCCTGTACCAGAGGCATTTCCTTAGGGAGCCCGTGTGATAGGATACTGATCAAGATATATACATTGATAAGGAATTCCGCATTCGCTTCTATGGTTTTCACCATCACAAGGATAGTGAATACTTCTGTGCTGACAGTAACCAGCTCGGAAAATCCCCTGACCATCAGACAAGGCGCTCCCAAGCTTTACTTACCACCAAAAGCAGCGAACCGAATGGACAAGAGCTTTGCCCGCGCCGGAGTGACCATCCCCTTGGTCGCCAGCGGCGAAGGTGCTTTCCCAGGTCGGGCGACAGGCCTTGTCGGAGAGCTTCTCGAGCAGCAGAACAGAAGCCTGGTCGACTGAGCTATCCAGTATGGTGTCATTTGCCGTCATTGTGGTTATTGCTGCTTAAGGGTTGATCGTGACTGGATACCCTGCCCTAGTCCGATACATAAGCCTGATCAAGAGCTGAATGTTGCGAAATCTGACCTCTGCAATCGGCCGCATGGGTTCGTGGATAACAGGACAACGGCCTTGAGCGAAATATCCTAAGCGCCTGAATAGGTTTGAAGTGGCCACGTTTTGATCGCTTGCAGTTCCAGCTGCATACCCTGAGGGACGTGTGGACCCGTCCCCACCGTCTAAGCAGGGGTAGAATTCGGGGCTGATTTAGACGTGCTCGGAAGCTGAGACGGGTCGTGATAGTGTACCGGTACCGAGTTGCTCGGGGGAGATCTCGATGAACGGATCGAGTTCACAGTATACTCACGGTCACTGCCAACTGCCTGTATTCTTCATGAGAATATCATCATATCAACTCAGCACTTGACCGTTCCACCAAAGGCTTCGCATCGGCCCAGCGCAGAATAAATATCTGGCCCTCTTTCCCTTCGATGAGGCCGTCATCATCAACACCACGCGACTCGACCAAGGTGTCTCGGAGCAAGCGAACAAAGACGGCCGAGTCGAGGTCGGGCGAGTCAATCATGTTGAGATTGCCTGCGGTATCGTTAAGATTCTGAAGTTGCGGCGGAAATTCGGCCAAGAAAGAAGACATGTAGTGCTCGTGGAGGCGGCTTTGACGGGCGGTCGCATAACGCACTTCGATTTCGGAAAGGCGTGACCTCAGTTCGTCTGTGGAGAGATAATGTAGGGTGTGTTTGTGAATCTGGTAACCCCGTCAATATTCAGCACGCACACAGAAAGGATCTGCGAGATTTGGCACCTTTCGTATCCGCTCCCGAAGATAACTCCTGAGAATGAACCTATAGCGCTCCAACTCGTTCTGGATGACGATGAGCGCAAAATTTGTTTTGGGATTCATGTTGCCCGTCATCTCCTCCACCATTTCGATTTGCCTTTTGATGTTTTCATGGACGCGGTCTATTAAATTGCCCGGGGGATAGCTGTCGGTTGTGAGGTTAGCTTGGGGCGCAACTGTACTGTATGGAGGGGTGTGGTGACAGACTGGAGAAGCTCGGGAGCGCATCGTTCGGCAACGTAGGCTCGTGTAAGGTCTTGCAAATCGCGCTGCTCTTGTGGTATAGAGTGGAATGTCGGATCGACTTCACGCAGGATATCGTCAATGTCCATGTTTTATGGCCCGCGATTGTAACTTGGATATATGAAGACGGTACGCGACGCGGTTGCTGATGATGAAAATGCGGGGTACGTACTTTTGGCCTGGCAATGGATTTCAAACCTCAGCTGTCTCGGTCGGTTCGGATGGTCCCGCAATTGACGCTAGCCGGAAGGCTGCTAGTGGCCCCCCAAGTCAGACAGCCCCCACAATGGGTCGGGTGTTACGCCCTGTACTCCGTACTGTACGTGTACACTACAAGATAATCGAGAAGCAGGCGATAAACTTGGATTCAAATTAACTTTGTTCATCTGGCAGACTGCGGCCACCCGTATCTCAGATCCAAGTCGCTGTCGATCGTCAAACCCTGGAAAGACCGAGAAACTTTGGCTAAGACAGCACACCATGGCCACCGGAACCGAGGCTCAGGTCAATCATCTTTTATTGGAAGCTTTCGTTTTCATCTTCACCGCCAGGTCAAGGAAGGACATTCAACTGAGCTACGTAGCAACTGCTTGCTCATGATAATTATCACATTACCGTACATCGAGGGTGACAAACCTCACTCGGTCCACTTTAACCAATTCGACACCAGCAGGCTCCCGATAGCATGCATTGTTCTTCTGCCCACTCGGAGTTGTCTTTGGTCCTTCTGGGAGGTGCCCGGCCATGACCCAACCACCCTCGATGCAGCTCGAGGCTGTCCCACCACCCAAATACTCTGCCACGTCTTATTCTGATGAGGGGTCGATAGAGAAAAGTTAGGATGTAGCCGCGATCCGACGAGATGGACGGGTCCCGCTGTCAGCAACGAAATTGACCTTCCACTGGTCAAGGTCTATGACAGCTTCATCTCAGCCTGGTAGCCGCCTGCCGCTCGCTTATTATCTTCAAGCGTTGTGAAGTTGTTACCGTTTGCAAGGAACACCTTCGGCGGTAACTTTGGATTGTATTTCTTCTTCTCAGCCTGGTGGTATAGCCAGCTGAAGGTTTGGGCAGACGCCAGGGCAAAAGTCTATGACAGTGTTTGGCTTTCCAAGTGGACAAGTCAACTTGCCCTCGACCTCGGGCGGTGGGTGATGCAGCAGCCACAATGTCTTGCCCAGTCCCAGTCCCGCCTTTTTCTTCAAGTCTCCGCTTTCTCACTGAGAAGGCGTACTTCATGATGTAGCCTCTCCATTCTGGCCAGTGCCCCCGGCCTGGGTACAAAGTTCAGACTAACCCGGGCCCGAGGCTGTTTCGTGGCATGAGTATCCGGAACTCTGCGTGCCTGTCTCTTCTCCTCTGTTTTCCTTTTCTCCTCTTGTTCCAAGCTCGTCCAGGCGCACCATGTTGCTCATGTAGCCAATATGACGGTTGTTGCTATGCGTCGATTGCTAGCTATCTCGTTCGTTTCCTTGGCTTCTTTGCAAGTTTCTTCTGCTTCAGTCCTATTTGATGGCCAGTACGCTGGCGGGCTAGGCTCTGCCAACGTCCATGATCCGGCGGGATTCAGCTTCGTTGAGCGTCAAGCTGGCTATGAAGCGTTCGTTGGTCTACGGCCTCGTCCAAGCTTGAGAATCAGCAAGAGAGAATGTCTCGAGAATGGGTCCAACTACTGCTTTGGGGACAGTTTCAACTTCTGCTCTGACTGCGGCACATGTTGTGTAGAGGGTCTGTACTGCTGTGGGAAAGGGAGCACATGCTGCGGGACGGGCAGCTGTTGTGACCCTGGCCTGATCTGCTCCAAGAATGGGAAATGCCTGATCCCTGTGTGAGTCCTGACATGCATTTTCTGACTGGCTACGAGTGCTGACAAGCTGGGTGTTGAATAAACAGAAATATGGTCACGGCTATCTCAACGATATACGAAACCAGCACCTATACCAACCAAAAGAGAGCCACTGTTGTTGTCGTCGAGGTTGAGACCTCGACCATCCTGTCAACAGTGGAAACGACAATTTCCAACGCGACCACTCAAACCGATGTCCACTGGGTAACTGCCACTGTTACTGCAACTCCCAGTCCCCAGGCCGCAGCCGTAAAGAGAGCAGACGGCCATGGAAAAGTGTCTGAGGAGAGGTCGTCGTTGGATTCACTCATTCTCCGCGGAGCCGAGTTTATTCGCAATGGAGCAGTCTTGTATCAACGACAGGCAGTCAGCGTCAGTGTGGCATCTTCATCGTCACAAACTGCAACAATACCGACGGCAATAGCACCGACTAGAGCTCCACCGACTGCCATAGCACCGACTGTAGCGGCAGTAGAATCGACGGTTATCAAGCTCACTACCCTGATATCGACCGTCACAGAACTTGATGTCAAGTCCGTTACAGTTACTACGACTTCCCATGTCTTGACGACCATTTTTGAAACAGTCACAAAGTATGTCTATCCCTTCCTCTTCACGCTGTATCGATCTCTGGCATCTCACGCTTTACAGGGTTCTTAATGCTCAAACCACCCTTGTCGTAACCTCCACTCTCACGGTGACCTCTCACCCGCCGGTTACCCACGTTATTACCACCACGGTCGAACCGGTCATACCAGTGACCGCCTTCACAGTACCCACAGAGACCTCCTCTGCATCTTCTGGAGGCCCATCTGCGTCCCTCTCGACTGCCGCAATAGTTGGTATCGCCGTCGGCTCTGCAGCAGCATTTATAATCTTGTGTCTCATCTTCTTTCTGATTCGCCGCCGGCGGATGCGTGAAGACGACGCCCTTGACAGTTCTGACGTTGACAGTTCCAAGCCTGCAACACCACAGCACATGCTATCACGCCAGCCAACGCTGCCAAATCTCTACCCCCTCTCGAATAATCCTCTCTCGCATTTTGATACTTCTGCCCCCGCAAGCCACCATGCTCACACGCCCAAACTCCCGCCTGGATACCCGTCTCCCAGTCCCAGCCAGGCCTTCGCACCCGACAACAGAAACAGCTCCGGATTTACCACACTGATCGGCCAGAATCTCGCGGGCTTGAAGCCGGGCGATCGTGGGTCGGCATACTCGAACTCGACGACGAGTGGTGCGTCCACATTCGAGAAGCTCCCGCCCGTGCGGGCCTTTTCGCCCTTTGAGATACCGGGAACCCAGGGACGAAAGTGGTTCGAGGCGGATGGGAAACCAGTGACGGAGACACCTTGTCCTTTTCCGGACCTTGACGACCTTGAGCCTTTTCCTCCGAGACCTCAGCAGCCACATGGGCGGGGCGAGGAGTCGTTTTACGCTTCTCAGGGGGGTCCTGGGCAAATCACCGAACAGGATATGGCTTCTCTTGCTGAGCTGCCGATGCCGCGGGACCGGACTGGGGATGAAATTGGTAACGGGAATGTTCTCACCCGAGGAGGACATGATCAAGAGCTTCTTCCTCATCAAAGCCAGGAAGAAATTCACGGACGACGGGCCTTTGCACTGCAGCTGCAGCCTCCTCAGCTTGACCCACTGCAACCTTGGCAATCGGCACCGCAACTGCATCAGCCAGATGAAGGACTATATGTGGAGCTTGGGGATGGGGATAATGATGCTGTCGGTCAAGAACAGCAGCAGCAGCACGAACAAAGCCCAATGCTTCACCAGGTTGAAGAAGATGAGCAAAACCAAGGTCAGGGCCAGCAGCAGCAGCAGCAGCAGCAGCAGCAGCAGCAGCAGCAACAACAACAACAACAACAAGAGGATGATGATGATGATGATGATTCTGGTCAACAACCACATTCACATCCAGCTTCGCTAAGCCCGGGACACTTGCAGCAAAACCAGGGTCAGCGTCAAGGTCAGGCTCATGACCAGGAACAGCAGCGGCAGTTGTTTAATTTGCAAGAGCCATATTATTTCTCTGCATGAAGCAGTGGCATGGAGTGATGTTTTCTTGTTCATTAGTTTTGCATATTGGTGGTTGGTCGGTTGGGTCCGGTTGGGTTCCGTTGATTTGGTGTTTCGGTTCGGGCTCTGGGCGAAAATTTTGGGTTTCCAGATATGTACCTATCTCCGTGCAAGTTTTGGCAAGGCAAAAGGGCAGTGAAAATGACATGGTTTGATCAATGGTTATGACGTGATACATTACCAACAAAGTGATCATGTCAGCCTCAGTTCACCTGCTTCTGATGACAAAGTTAAACTGAAAGGAGATAGCTAACATGGCAAAAGGATACAAGGATATAGTAATTAAAAGTGTTAGGTATATAACAATACAATGCGCATAGTGATTCGACCGGGAGCCTAAGAAGAAGTACCATGAAAGGGAGTAAAGACAGCTCTGATACGATCAATGGCTAAAGAACAGCCCCAATAAAAACAAAGAAGCTAGCCAACGACAGCCACCCAGCGACACCCATCCTATCCAAAGCAACAGCGCCGCTCCCAAGACCATCGGCAGCCGTAGCATCCGGTTTAGTAGGGCCCAAACCATCTCCATCGCCGATGCCGCCGCCGGAAAGCGAAGGCTCGATGGTGGTAGCATCGCCCGGGGCAAACATGACGGGAACATTATTCGCACCCTCGTAATCAACCTCCTCGGGCGTCAGAAGCGGGTTCTCGAGCGAAGCACACGACGGACGATCTTGTCTCTCCTCGATCCTATTCGTCACGGAAATAGGCAGGTCGAAGATGGTGTAATGACTGTTCCCGTTTAGTTGGAAGTTTTGGCGGATTGATATCTAATTCGGTTACATTGTTAGCAACTCACTCTAGGAGAAGAGGAAGAGGGACAGGACAGTTCCAAGCAGCAGAACTTGCATTATATATCCCCCGCGCAGTGTCCAACTCCCTCGGCTGACCGTCGCCTACTAGACAATCCGGCCAGGTCCATTTGACATGCTTCACGGTGCTTCCCGGCTCGGAGAACATGATATCCCCCAAGCTGGCGTTATTCACCCCGGCGGTGCCATTGGTTATGGTGAAGTTCTTGCCTGTGTCGTAGCTATACAAGAAGATGGTGATGTTGTGTATTCTTGTCGTGAGATCTTCTGGGTACGGTGGCAGCTGGAGCCGACCGTTGGTCGAGACGTCGAGGGCTACCTCTATTTGGTCTTTACCCAAATGGTTGTTAATATAACGTTTTGTTTACACGTGTAGAGATGAGATGGGGCGACCTGGATACTGCTGTGGCTTCTTGGGCCGGGGAAAAGAGAGAAAGCATACCTCCACCGAGGGGTGTACCAGGCTGAGGGGCATCAACGACGGCCAAACCGGGTGTAAAGATTTGGCCTCCTGCTACAGTGAAGTTGAGAGCGAGACCCGGTGTCGCCAACAGTAACGCCCAAAGGCCGAACATGGAGTCTGACTTCATTTTAGCCTCAGACTTCTGCCATGCAGTGTATCACGATCCCACGGCTGGTGAATAAGGTAAACAAAAAATGAGCGAAAGAAAAGAAAAGAGAAGAAGTATAAAACGAGTGTAACTGTGTAAGTTATGCCGCGGGAGGCGGGAGATATTTAGCCTTCAACTTTGAGGACTAACAGCAATTCATCATTGGGAGAGGTTGAAGAACATGGAAACGACGGGAGAAGATCAGACATGCTTATAATGTCGGCAATCTGAATTGTCATTGTCAAACGACAATGAGCGGCTCGTTGACCTAAAATTGAAGCGAAATTGGTAGGGCAAGACTGGAGAACCAAGAGCGGATTTCCTGGAAGCGATGAGGTGTGGAACGGCAAGCTGCTTGGTCCCGGGCTCCAGCCACTTGGTATTGATGTTTGCCCTATAACATGGCGATATTCCGGGATACAAGTGCACCGAGGAGTTCGTCTTGTCAGTGAGAGATCTTATCAGCTGCCTGGACACAGGAGGGTCCGAGAGGCTGCCATGATGTTATTGATCGGACTCTCTGGCAGGATGTGACGCTTCTGATGTCGAGGAATTTCATGCATTCTAGTGCTGTTTCAGGTTCTCGGGTGCCTCCTGACGGGAATGATGGGCGGGGATTCCCGGTCGGTGATCAAGTGCCAAGACTTGATTTAACTCCTAACCCTAACCCTAACCCAGGACCGTTATGTCCGAAGCGCAGGTGGTCAGAGTCCAAGCTCCTTCCTTCCTCAAGAAGCTCCGGCGACAACACACCGGCAATTTGATCATCTTCACCGAATAAGGTCGGCAACTGCGGCGGCTCAACCCGGGGAAGTTCTTTCCGCCTTTGATTCTTTTCCCGGTTGATGATTGGCGGTTCGGGAAGCTGTGATTGAAGTTCAGGATACTACCTGCCTCCGCAGCCATTCTCGAGATAGGTCAGCTTACAAAGTTACAACGTCTCTCCCCCGAGGCGGCTAGTAGCCCTCTGAATTCAGTAGCTCTGTACGACGAAGGATCGACCACCCCGGGCAGAATCGGACAACTAGGATCACGAACATTCACTGCAGTGTTTCTTTTAGCGTTCACGATCACGTGGGTGGGTAGCAGTGTAGTCCGTACTGACCTATTTATTGCGAAGCGGTGACTTTCAAACGGACCTTTCATCCAGAAGATATCTTTCATCACAAACACTCACCATTCAATATCAGATTTCAGCCGATTGGAATCTCAGAGATTTCTTGGCCTCTGGTCCCCAAAGCAAAGCAAAGAATTTCACTCCTTACCGGCCAGTCAGAGGGCATCCACCCGGCTGCCCACAATGGCAGTAGCCGGTCGATCATTGTCGTCTACCTCGAGACTTTTATACTCTTCGCCCTCAGCCGCAAGGCTAGTCACCCAGTCGAGATGTACACGGCAGACCCTCCACAAACACGGCCGTCACTACTATTCCACCAAAAACTCCAAATCCTGGGGCGTCCTCTCGGGCATCCTTGATATCAGACCCGAGGTGGCAGACGCCGTGGCCTCCAACGCCCCCGTCGTGGCTCTCGAGTCCACAATCTACACACACGGCAAGCTAGGCAACGACCTGGACCTCGAGAACATTGTCAGGAAGAATGGCGCTGTCCCCGCAGTCTGCGGCATTCTCAATGGTGTTCCCACCGTTGGCTTGACCCCCGACGAGGTGGAGCGCATGATCCACGAGGGGGCCAAAAAGGCCTCTAGACGAGACCTGGCCTTCCTCGTCGGTCAAAGCCTGGCCGGGAGCAAGATGCACGGTGGGACCACCATCTCGGGTACCATGGTGTTGGCCCGGCTCGCCGGTATTCGCGTTTTCGGTACCGGCGGGCTGGGCGGTGTTCATCGCGGGGGAGAAAACTCCCTGGACATCTCGGCCGATCTGACGGAGCTGGGCAGGACCCGGGTGGCTGTCATCAGCAGCGGGTGCAAAGGATTCCTGGACATCCCCCGAACGCTGGAGTACCTCGAGACGCAGGGGGCGTTTGTGGCGACCTTTGCGGACGGCAGAAAGGGGGATATCGATTTCCCGGCCTTTTGGGCGCGTGACAGCGGCACCAAGAGCCCGGCCGTCGTTCAAACCGAGAAGGAAGCCGCGTCTATCATTTATGCCCAGGAACGGCTGGGTATAGAGAGCGGCATGCTCTTTGCTAACCCCATCCCGGAAGAGGACGGTATTCCCCGGGACCAGATGCAGTCTGCCATTGAGACGGCAGTCCGTGAAGCGGAGGAATTGGGATTCACCGGGGCCCTCAACACGCCGCATATTCTGTACAGGATACGGGAACTAACAGGGGGCGCCAGTGTGCCTGCTAACAAGGCTCTTGTCCGGTCCAATGTCGCCCGGGCAGCCACTGTCGCTGTCCAACTCTCCAAGCTGATACAGTCGACGTCGTCGTCGTCTCAGATCAAGTCCTCGTAAGCCACCTTGTTTGGCTTTCTCAGTGCATGTTGGAGCGAATCATGTGTTGATTAGTCTCCTGTGTCATAGTTATACATTTCATACTCCTGCTACTTCGTCCATTCCCGCGTTGAAAGTAAATGTTACTGAGGAATCAAAAGCCTCGACCGCTAAACATGACAAAGTATGTACATGAACTAGCCTCTGCCTTGTGTCTCTTATAAGCACCGTAACTGATACAAGACAGCAAACACACACGGCAGACGTACTCGTAGCAGGATCCGTTGCCCTAGACCTGAGCTGCGACTACGCGGGGGGCGTCTCCAAAGGCGGCGGGAAACAAGTATCGCCAGCTCTACACACATCCAACCCAGCCTCCATCAGCCAGTCCATCGGCGGCGTAGGCCATAACGTTGCCCTCGCCGCCCACAGAGTCAGCGAAGATGGCCAAGTCCGTTTATGCAGCCTAGTAGGCGATGACATGTAATTATGTCCTTTCCCTTCCCCCTTTCCCTCTCCCTCCCAGCAGAAAAAAAAGAACTAACGCCCAATGTTTCCAGAGCCGGCTCAACAATCCTATCAGCAATCAAACTGTCAGGCCTAGACCCCTCGTGCATCCGCACCCTAGGAAACGAATACCCCTCGGCCCGAACAGCCCAATACGTCTCGGTCAACGACGCCGACAAGAATCTAATGGTGGCCATGGCCGACATGGCCATCTTCACCACCCATTCGTTCCCCAAATACTGGGACAGCGCCGTCTCCGCCGCCAAGCCGAAATTCCTCGTTGTGGATGCGAATTTCTCCGACGCCGACATATTTACTTTCCTCCAATCCGGGAAACGCCACGGGGCAACTACCATTTTCGAACCGGTATCTGCTGCCAAGAGCAAGAGACTCTTTCCACCGCTGTTGGCTTCTTCTTCTTCTCTCCATCCCAGCAGCAAAAAGAAAGCCATACCACCAGCAGGGCTGCGTCTCTACCCGCACGCAACCCTAGACCTAGCCACGCCGAACCAGCACGAGCTAGAAGCAATGTACACGGCCGCGCGAGAAAACGAGTACTTTTCGACGTCTACCATGCCCGGACATATCGGCAGCTGGTTCAGCATAATAGACGCATTCGGGATCCACGGCGGTGCCCGAGAGAAATTCGTCTACCTAACCTCGCGAGAACTAACAGACGCTGGGATCCCACTCCAAGCCGTCAGCTTACTCCCGTACATACCCACCATCATCACCAAGCTCGGCGCAAACGGCGCACTCCTGACGCAGCTTATGAAGAGGGAGGATCCAAGGCTCAAGGACCCACGTCATGCCGAGTTTATTCTGTGTAGGACAGACACCGGAGCTCATGAACACAGTCATGTTGATGTAGGCGGTGTTTATATGCGCTTGTACCCCGCCGTGGAGAGGGTTCCGACGCAGGAGGTGGTCAGTGTCAATGGGGTTGGGGATACCTTCTTGGGTGTGCTGGTGGCGGGGTTGAATATGGGTGGTCGGGTGGAGGATTTGGTGGACGTTGCGCAACAGGCTGCTGTGTTGACGCTGAAGAGCCGGGAGAGTGTTAGTCTGGAGTTGGTCGGGTTGAGGGGCGCGCTGAGGGAGGCTGTTTCTTTTTCCCAGGGCCGAGGATAACTCCAGACTTTGGCACTGACATCTGGTGGCTGGCTATATTGATACCGAGTATAGTCGGTGGGCACAAAGCTTGAGCTGTGCCATGTACCAAGGGATTTTGGTCAAAAAAAAGAGGCCAAGTTGAGGACTACCTGATCTGGCGAGGAGATTGATGGAATTACTTCTTCCATAGGGACCTCCTGAGACCAGCCGAACCACTACAGTAATGGTACAGTAATATAATATCGAGGCAACGAAAATGATGCATCGTCACAGTGTGAAAACCAGATGCAATGAACAGAAAACTTGGCACAAGACAACTATCTACGCCAAGTAAAAAAGGACAACGCAGTCCGCTGCTGCTGCTATCTATATCGCTTCCCTACGCTGAGTCGAAGCAAACTCATTACCATCCTCAAGCTCCCACAGTACACCAGCCATGACAGGCCAGGTTCCTGGACACCATGCTTGCTATAAATATTCTCCTCCAACAGCCCGAAACCACAACGTAACAAAACACGAGGACAATAACAAAACAATAACAACAATCCCCAAAAAAGCATCCATGTAAACCAGTGATACGCCTGCTGACTTCATAACTCATAGCACTTAAACCTCCTCCTCGACTCATAATCGTTAAGCTAAAGAAAACCAACCAATCATCCGTCATGTCCAACTGCATCTACCATACCCATCACCATTCTCCACAACACTCATACCATATCCCAGACCTCTAGTGATCCATCACCGCCTAGGCAGATTATTCCGCCCATACGTAGCCCCCCCAAACGCAGGCCCCGCACCAAACCCCTGACTAACACTCTGCCGCACAATCATAGCAGCAGCCTGGGCAGCCGCCATCCGTTCCTTCTGGCGATGCCTCTCCCGTAGATAATTCGCCGCCTCGAGCCTCATCCTCAAGATCCTCAATATCATATCATCAGACGGATCAGCCTGCGCCTCCTTTCGTTTCTCCTCTTTCGCCTTCCTCATCGTCCCCAGGTTCCTGCTCATCATGATACTCTTGCCCCTTCTAATCGTCCCCAGACTCCCAAACGCCGCAAAGGTAGGTCCGAACGTCGGGGGAGCAGATAATCTATTAGAAAATGAATTCCCCGCTGGTAACTGCTGAGACGCCTGTTGCTGTGCGCGCTGGGCATTCGCCGCCGCCATTCTTTCAGAAGTACGAATTAGATTCTCTGTCGTCTCAAAGTAGAAAAAGTTGAGCGAGGCGAGCTCGTGCCACTTAGGCGACTTGAGCACGTCCGAAGGCACACCTAGTACCTCGCCCGTCGACTGGTCCTTGGCGTTGAAAAAGTCAAATAGCAGCTCGAGCCAGCGGTAGACGACGTCCATCTCTGGCTGGGTCAGCGGTTTCTGGCTCGAGGGCTTGTCTGACAGCGGGGGAACGAGCAGATTCTCAATGGCCATGAGGACTTCTTTCCATAACCGCGTCATGACGGCTACCATTGTCGCGTCGGTAAGCGTCTGCTTCATGATGGCAAAGTTCTCGTTGAAATAAGTAAACAGTGGCTGGAGGGCGTTCTCAATATCCATGGATGTGATTGGCGGAATGGTGGATTGTCGCTTCTTCCACAGACTAGCCATCGAGGCAGCGATGCCACGGCTGAGGAGATTCCGCAGTGCCTCGTGGGAGAGCGAGGCGTTGATATGCGTCGTCAGCTTGTCGGTGATCTTGCGCACCATATCGCGCTCGGTTCTCTTCAAGTGCCTAAACGCCTTTCCAAAGTGGAACTGGATATCGTCACGCTCACCCTCCATGCTCACACGGAGAAGCAAGCGGCCCTGGGTATCGAGATCGAGCCAAAACTCTCTGGGAAGATAGTCGCTAAAGTGGATGGGGTCGAGCTTCAGCGACGTGCGCCCAACAAAGTCATGATCACCAAACGTGTCATAGTCCCATATGGTGGCAATGATGTTGAGCGCGCCGGATACGGTGATATCGACCGACTCGTCCCATCGTGGGTTGAGATTCCGCATGATGATTCTCGTTTTTGCCAGGCGCTTCTGGTACTCGTCGCAGAGCACGACATAGGGGTCACTAAACCCGCCGGGGTCGCACGCTTTCAAGTCCTCGGCCTCGACAATCTTGATGGTGAACACGTAACGAGCTGGTTTCTTAACCGGCGGTTTCGGTCCCTCAGCCTTTCGTAGGATCTCGGCACAGGCGTCCACATTGATGAGCTTCTCCAGCTTGTCTAACGCTTGCATCGCGTGCTCGATATTGTTGAGCTTCACAAAGGACTGGAATAAAAGGTTAGCATTTGACGATGAATTACCAGTGTTCGAGAATCATCATACCTCGGCATAGAACTGGAAGGGCTCAATCTTTTCCTTGGTGTTCCACGCATCCTTGGCGTACTGCAGCCATTTCTCTTGAGCCGTCTTGGAGGACACGGCTGCCTCCTGGGCTGTCTGGCGGTCCATTTCTTTGGCAAACTGCTGCTCGACAATCTCGCAGTAGCGCCCGATGCCGGCCGCGAATCCTTTAGCGAGCGCCGTCATGAACTTTGCATGGTGAACGTCATCGTCCCATTCCAGTTTGTATACCTGATCAACCGTCTGATTAAACAGCGT
Organism: Rhypophila decipiens; assembly: GCA_033297075.1. Lineage (NCBI taxonomy): Eukaryota > Fungi > Ascomycota > Sordariomycetes > Sordariales > Naviculisporaceae > Rhypophila > Rhypophila decipiens. The sequence continues at coordinate 297,562 of MU858045.1, read as the reverse complement.
AAACGTGTCCAGAATGGAAACGCTGTGGCGCTCTTCATCGGTCGGGATATCCTCCGGATGCTGCGTCCGAACCTTGAAAGGGTCTTGCTTGATGGCCTCCTCTACAAAGCTGGTCATCCTTTCCTCGGCATTCTTGATCCACCGCCATACAAAGGTTTCAAGAAGGCTTTCAATATGAAAGCCAAACGGCTGCCCAGGCAGCGAAGTGGTGTGAATCTTGCGTATCGCAACCAACTCTTTGTACAAATCAAAGCCGTCCTGAAGCTCGATTTCTTCATCACGAGCCTTGGCTGCCTCTATCACCCGGGTGATGAACTCTTGCGCGTCTTGTTCAAAGTTTGGAAACATGGTCTGGACAAGGACCTTGTACGGGTTTACTCCCATAATCTCTGGATTCTTACGATAGCGATTCTTGGTCCTTTCCGCGAGCCCAACGACAGCCTGTCCTAGCTTCACCACATGTCCAAAGTCCCAGTCTTCCTGGTTTTGCGGTATGTTTGCGTCTAGATATTTCTGATAGGCATTGGCCGCCTGTTGACGCAGCCCGTTCTCGAGCTGCTGGGAAAAGTCTGCTTCGTCCTCTGGTCGCTGGGAGAAGGCACTGTCGCTATAAACGTGATTCATGAGCACCGCCATGACAACGCCAATGGACGGGGGCTTGGGGTCGTAACACTTCATCAACAAGGTGAAGAGATCTCGCAGCAGAGCGTCATGAAGATCCTTCAACGCTTGCTGGTACCCTGCGTAATCAGTCATGGTCCAACGGCTGGGCTCGATCTCGAGCAGAGTAGAGTTGAACATCTGGATAGGGGGCGCCTTCTTGGGCGGGTTAGGCATGGGCTCCTTGACATAATCAAAGCACACATCCAGTTGCTCTGGACTTATTTCCTGGTCAAGAAATTTGCGAACCGCAACCTCGATAAACGTAATGTATCGAGCGAATTGTGGAATGCGCCAGCGGATTGACAGTTCTGTCAAAAGCTCGGTAGAAATGTCGGACAGCGGAAAATATGGAGACGAAGGGTCGGAATGGAGCTGATCGTACGACATGGCATACTGCAGAATCATCTTGTACACTGCCCGCGCATCTGAAGGAATGAAGGTATAGTTTGGCTCGTCGACGCCCCGAATGCTCGACCTTTCCTCGAGCGAGAGCGAGCCGAGACTCAGGCTCGAGTCGAACCCATAAGAGCTGGCATCCGGGCTCGAGAGCACTTTGCTCAAATCAGCATACGCCTGCTCCTCGCCGTACAGCGAGTGGGGCCGAGGGGGGAGGGCCTTGTCTGCCGTTGACGTCCCTTTGAGATCCGGCCGCACGCTCAGGATTTCTGAAAATATTTGGGCCAGGTGTGGAATCTCCTGCTTTCTCCATTCGTCAAAGGCGTCGTCCACATCGAAGTCTTGCCTCCGTAAAGTACCTGCCATGTTGGCCGAGAGTCTGAACTGGTACGACTTGTAGTCTTTCAAGGCTGCTTCCTCGGTCCAATGCGATGCCTTGGAGTCGATGTCCGCCTGCACATGGGAGTTGGTGAGCCCGAATATCTTGGCCACAACCTGTACCATATGCATGTCCTTAATCTCGTATGACAGCGGTACCTCGACTTCGACAAATGAATGGTCCTCCTGGCCCGTGTCGAGGGATAGATTCTGGTCATTTGTCAAGAGCTTGTTCTCCAGTGTGTTCAGCCGTCCTATCAGCTCCCGATATTGCTCACCGCCGTGAACTTGGAGGATATTGCTCAGCAGTCTGATAAACATGGCCAGATGTCTGTCGACAAGTGGCCTCCAAGAATGATCCTCTGGTGCCTTGCCTCGGGATTGGGCCTTGCTCGCGTTCGAGTAAAAGATCAGGATGAGCGGTTCGACTTTCCGGTCCTTATCAATCGACCTTTGAAAGTCTCTGGCTGTGAAGGCAGTGTAGGCCTCGGCAAAGCTTCTCTTCACCACCGCATCGTTGAACCCTGCCAATCTCTCAGTCCCCTGAAGAACTGCCGACATACGCTTCTCAAGAGAACTCCGGAAGCTGTGCGGAAGCTTGTTGTGTACGGAATTGCTCGGGACGAACTCCTTCATCAAGTCGCCGATACTCGAAGTATGGGTTCGTACGGCTGGTTTCGGGGTACTGACGTATTCCTTTCGTTTCTTGCGAGGTTGCAACAGATAATTGAGGAAAGCGACTCGTAGAGCGTACGAGTATGCATCGTCATATGTAACATGGGCCTGGCGAGCTCTCGAGGCTGCCCGGCTCCGACGATTGCCATCCTTCATGCTTGAGCTGCTCTGGACACTCTGCACGCTCCCTAGCCGTCGATTCAAGTTGTTGGGAGCTCGTGCCCCCGACATTGTTGCGGTGTTCGACAGTACTCGAAATATAAACTATGTCCGGCCGGTCGAGGGAGACGATTTCGGACCGCGGTTCTGACGCCGACTCGATCGACTGGCGGTGACGACCTGTTTGCGCTTGCGGCGGTCTGATGTTTGAACAACCTGGAATTGTCAGGTTCGACCTCGGACCCCTCCTGCTGTCGCCAGATGCAGGTGCTGCTCGTGTGTGTTTCCAACCGCCCGCTGTCAACCCCGCCAAGAACAGCCTTAAACTTGTGGTCCGTGTATTGCACTGCGTACTGTACTGTACAGAACATCAATAGTACGAGGTATTGTCACTACTCGAGGGACAGTATTCTCACGAGGAAAAGAAGACAAGAATGACGAGATTCCAAATGGATGTTTGTTGGTGGAGAGAAATCAATTTACCAGAAACCCAAAACGTCATTCACCCCTTGCCAGAAGGTGCCTGTGCGTCAGGTCATCAACATGCCTGTCTTGTCCTATTTCCATTACCCGCCGCCGTCCATCTGGTCCCTTGTTGCAGTGCTGACTCTGCAGGACCGGCCATGCTATAGTGGGTGCAACCCTAGGACAGTGGGTAGCCATCTTCTGTGCCACTTCCACCTTCCCGCCAGATAAAGACACCACCCCTTCGGAAGTCCTAAGAAAAGACCAAGATGACCGGCATTGTCATCTCCCGTCGCCACTATTCCGATCTATAATCTGAGAATGCATGTGTAACGTAAGAACACGGAGCATTCTCGTGAAGCTGATAACGCAACTATCCGTCGGCGCTGTCCAACAGTCTGGTCAGATATCATCCCAAGGGCCAAGAAACACGCGCCCATCGGAAACACAAGGCTTCAAATATTGGTCCCAACATCACGAGTCCCGCCTCTCGGGAGCTTCTAAATAAGAACACAGGACGAAACGGCCCCAGCCAAAATGACCGAATCTCGTACTGTGCAGCAGCAGTACAGGAATGTCCCGTACCAGGTCTCTGGGCATGTGGCTCTGCGGCGCACCAACGATGAAACTGAACCCATCAACGTCACTGGATTTCAGATGGTCAAAGCATCCTTGGGGCCAGTTTGGCAATCAAAGCCAAGCAGTTTGGGGTTCCTGACTGAGGGCTGAACAGATGGGAAAGAATGATCTCGTGATGGCCTAATCAAGCTTTCCTGGGACTTGGGCCAACAACCATAACCATATGCTGTGGGCAAACTGTAATACGAGGGTGTCCTTGAGAGCGAAAACGGGTGAGAAATATATACGAGGCGAAAGGAAGAGTCCAGAAGGAGTCCAAACTGCCGCTCGGTATTAATCTCAACCCCGTTTCTGCAACGATGCACTGAGGTCAAACTCCCTGTACGGAGCCGTATTCAAGCTTCAGGGGAGGAGAACAAGTGGAGTCCGTTGCCAGTGGGAGCGGCAGGATTTGGCGCCTTTTCTGACCCCTTTCGACTCTTTTTCGCCGACTGCAGGATGGTTGATTTCAATCGTTTATTAGCAGGCGATAACGGCTTATATCATTGTATAGGCAAGCTGTCCATATATCACAGTTCTCACTCATACTCTCACCGTCTCATGAGGAAAGATGTCTCGTTATATCTGACATGTGAGATGAGTACATGTACCAAGCAGGTGACATCATAACTGCCACATTTGTTTTTCTCAAGTGAGACGTGGGGCTCAAACTGCCTCTAAATCTTACGAACACCTCGCAGCCTTGCCTTCTTGAAAGCCTTCATAGGTAAAATAGCACGAACAAAGATGTCGTGTCTGTAAGGTTATGAGTTTAAATGAACTTCCGTCCTAGTCTGTTAACACCCCGTATCCCTCTCCGGGTGTTCCTACAATTACGTTGGTATCTTCCCACGTGAGGATGATCTTGGGCGGTACTCGAGCAACAACCGCCACCTGGACCAGGCTCCTCTGCGCATACAATAATCGAACCAGGCAATCTTGACAATAACCTGAAATGATCACGAGAATTCATTTTCGGTAGCTTCTAGCGTATGACCTCGCTGTGCCGTCTTGAACTCCGTTGAGACCAGGGCGCAGTTGTCAAACCTCGCCTCTAGCAGTCATCATCTCTGTAGGGCCAGGCAGTAACCGATACATTGTACAAACTTCAATGTACACGTGTACTACGGCAGAATCACCGACATGATGAGATCTTCCCGTGACGACTTGCACGATATATGCTCCCACTAGGCATAATTGAGTTTTAAGCATTCAAAATCCTCCTCACCAATTATCAATTACCCGGCCGGATTCATTCAGTTACCTAACGTCTTACCCAAGTCCAAGACCTTGAGTCCAGGGACTGTGACATTCGTACACGTAACATCCGAACGGTAGGCGTTCCTGCTTCCAACGTTTCAAAGCGAGCTAAATCTCTCTTGGGATTTTATGGTGGTCTTATTTTTTTGCCTCCAGACGTCCCAAAAGAGACCATAGAGAGGTGCATGCCCTTCTTATAAGGATACGGACCCCGTGAGGTCGAGGTCAATCCTCCAATGTTGAGCTTGAACAGGAGTTCTGTGGATCAACGGGCGACCCCACTGTGCCACACCGATGAAGATTACAGGGGTGCTGATTACGTCCACAGTGCCCCGTTCAACGCCCTGGGCTCGACCCCGCCGTACCGCTAAGAGCCGCTGAGACGGCCTGTCGCCAAACCGCCAAACCGCTCCCGTCCCGACTGTGTCTGTCCATCCAGTCTTTGCTGCTCCATTTCCATTGAGGTTACGGGTTACTCTGTTCCACTCCCGTAAAACATATGCAGGAAGGAACCCCGACCCTGCTTCCACTTCACATAACTTCGAGTTCAACTGTGGATTCGACTTCTTCAGTCTTTATTCGCAACTGCTTTTGTTGACGGCACCACCACCCTGTTACCCCCCAACCAGCGCTCTCCATTCTCCGTCCTCTGCGAACCCCGAACTGCCATCCTCCCCTTCTTGTTCCTGTTTCCCTGATGCCCCCGGTCCACCAATTATCGCGCCGTCGAGATGGGCAATGTTTCGAGCACGCCCGAGGAGGGCGCATCTATCTATCTTAGAGACCAGAATCGATGTATGTTTCTTTCTCCTTCTTGCCCGTCCCCAGTCCTCTGGTAGCAACCCCTCTCGCTGGCTACGAATTAACTTGGGCTTGCGCTGTGCCGCGCCAGCATATCCACACACAGAGTACTGACACCCGCCTCCATTCACAGTATCTATCTCTTCCGTCGTCATCTCTAATCCGCGAAGACGTTCAGCCGTTAATATCGTTCCGAATGCATTTCCCGCTACAAGAGTATTGGCATCGAGACCCCTGGGCGAAAATACCCCAATCGAGTTCGTCCTGGTTGGTGCCCCTCCTCCGACCTCCCCAGTCATGCGAGAACCCTCACGGTCCGCCCCCAAAGTCGAATGACTGCTGACATGGCTTGGTCTTTTTTCTAGGATACGGAAACTTCAGGTGCTACCGCTGGTCCGGCGTTCCTGCTCAAGCTTTCAAGCGACGATGAGCTCGTTTTCACATTCACATTCGTTGTTCGCCAAGCACACGAGGCCGCGGGCTCGGTCGATACCGTCCTGAACGGGCTCACCTTTGTCTTTGGCTCGACGCCCCGTGATGTTGAGAATCTAGTAACACGCGAGTTCCACGCCGATCCGAACTTGCACAAAAATGCGAACGTGGCACTGGTCGGTGACTACTCGACAGAGGGCCACCCCTCTGTGACATTCGAGTGGCAGTGGCGCTGGAAGCCGCCCAAGCAACCGGAAGACAAGGGCGGTGGGTGGAGGAACTCTTGCAGTGTGCGTATACGTGCTCAGCCTTTGAGACGAACAGGTTGACTAACTTTGGGCTAGTTCGTCGAGTACGATCAACGCGCACATCGTCTCAATGCCCTTGCCAGCTTCTCCTTTTTCGTCGCCAGTAAGTTGCCTCGACACACTCCTGGACACTAAGGCGAATGCGATACTGACTCCGGCCAAGACACTTCATACCTGAGCCATCCCAATTCCCCGTCTCCTCCCATCCTCTTGAACGTCCCGCCCAAAATTCGGGCCGTCTCGGCGCAATCACTCGAATCTGGACTAAGTACGACTTTTGAAGACGACATGCTATCTCCCGGCGCCCCTCCTCCCGAGCTCACCATCCCGTTTGCTTCGCCGTCTGCAAAGGAACCTATCAAAGTCGATGTCCCCTGTCCGCGGCCTGGTGACGACGTTTCCGTGGATGGCGATGGTCCGGTTTTCCGCGCGACCATCAAAGCTCTCGAGCAAAAAACTGGCAACATAAGAATGCAGATGAAAAGGCTGATAAAGAAGGCGGAACATGTGCATCAAGCCCAACAAGAAGCCAACGATGCCTTCACGTCGTTCATGAACGCCCTGAAAGAGGTCGCAGCAACCAACGCAAATGCCGTCCAGCCCGCCATCGAGCACTATTTCGATAAAATTGCCAGGGAAATTCTGCATTTCGAACGTCAAAACACTGCCAACTTGCAAAAGATCGTCATCGATCCGATGAACAAGGTTTACCAACTAGACATCAAGCAGGCCGAAGTGAAGAGGCGAGACTTTGAAGAGGAGAGCAAGGACTACTATGCCTATGTCAGCCGGTATCTTGGCCAGCGACAGGACTCGGTCAAGTCGAAGCACAGCGATACCAAGTATAATTCAAAACGCAGGACATTCGAGCTGAAGCGTTTTGACTACTCCTCTTTCATGCAGGATCTCTCAGGAGGGCGCAAGGAACAAGAGATCTTGTCGCAGCTGACCAAATATGCGGATGCCCAGGCCCGCTTATTTTTGGCCACTGCCAAGAAGGTTGATGAATATCTCCCACAACTCGAGGCTCTGTCCAATGAAGTACACGAAGCAGACAAGGAGTACCAATACCAACGGCGCGAGCGAGAAGAGAAACGGCGGCTGCTGGAGAAGAGCAATATGGACCTCCCACCAGAACTGGATCCACCCACCACGGCCTCGGGCGCTGCACCAGTAGCTGTTGCAAATGGAGAGAAGACCAATGCTGAATCCAATCTAGGCCGAGCCGATAGTACCGGCTCCCAACTCAAGATGACACCCCCGGGGAATGCTGGCGAACTAGCAAAGTCGCCAGGAACACTTGCCCATGCGAATACGGTCAGTAGCCCACAGCCGAATTCCAAGTTCCGTGGCATTCGCGACCTGGAGGAACGGGACCCTGCCACGATGGCAAACTCGGAGAAAAATGGGGCCCAGAGGAAGGAAGGACTGCTCTGGGCCCTAAACCGACCCGGCGGACACGTGGATCCCCGGGCTCTCAACAAACAAGGCTGGCACAAGTATGTCCCTGCCCAGTTGACTCATTTACAACCACTAATCCGTCATAGGTTCTGGATCGTTCTTGACCAAGGAAAGCTTTCCGAGTACAGCAACTGGAAACAAAGGCTGGACCTGCACATGGAACCCATCGATCTGCGGTTAGCTTCCGTCCGAGAGGCCAGAAATGCGGAGCGTAGGTTCTGCTTCGAGGTTATCACACCACAGTTTAAGCGCGTATATCAGGCAACATCCGAAGAAGATATGAATAGCTGGATTATGTCCATCAACAATGCGTTGCAGAGTGCTGTGGAGGGCCGGGCCTTCAAGGACAAACCGGCCCCCTCTCCGGCCGATTCGGGCTTCAACAAGAGGGATATTGGATCCATATTGACAGGGAAGAGCTCACATAACCAGTACAACTCGAACGGGTTTCCCTCGCGGCGCACGACCGTCGGTGCCCGTCCAAACACGGCGCGCGGGAGCAGTTTTGAGGATAATTCCGACAAGCTGCTCCAAATGCTACGCGATAACGACCAAGGCAATGTGTTGTGCGCGGACTGTGGAGGCAGCAACAAAGTCGAATGGGTCTCGCTGAATCTGGCAATTATCCTCTGCATCGAGTGCAGTGGTATCCACAGATCATTGGGAACTCACATTAGCAAGGTCCGATCGCTCACACTCGACACAACATCGTTTACACCTGATATCATCGAGCTCTTCCTTCTTGTTGGCAACAGAGTGTCCAACATGATATTTGAGGCCAGGCTAGATCCAGCACAGAAGCTCACGCCTCAGGCGACTCGGGAGCAGCGCCTGAAGTTTATCACCTCAAAGTACGTGGACAGGGCCTTCATCGAACCTATCTCGTCCACCCTGTCGAGATACCCAACTGCGGAAGAGACCCTACTGGCCGGGATTAAGAGAAACGAGATTCAACAAGTCATCTACGCACTAGCATTAAGGGCCAACCCCAATGCGACAGACAAGTCTCGGGGCACACATGCAGTCTTTTTGGCACTTGCGGCCGCAGATCCCGCATCACCCTCGCAAATGCCTTCGACAAATTCATCCGCCACCGCCGAAAAAGTGGTGCCATTCCCCGTCGCAGAATTACTCATGCAAAACGGGGCAAAAATACCACCGAGCATGCCCGCCTTCCCGTTAAGCCGTTTTGCACAGACGTTTATCGAGATGAAGCGCGAGCGGACGGCAGCCGTTGAGGGTCTCTCATATGACGGTGCTGGCAGCCTCGCGCCCTCAAATACGGGTTCAAATTTGTTGCAGGACAAACTACAGAAAGAAAAAGAAGCACGCCTACAGAAGCGGGTCAGCGCGGGCGGGCGTCTGGCTAAGTCGCCGATTCCCGAGCGGTAGAGCCTCTTCACGGGAGTTTCTTGCGGGGTGCCTTTTATTTATAATAAACGACGACTGCCGACATCGGTCTGATTCTGTTCGGAATCTTGAAATCGAAAGGGCCAGTAGTTGGGATACGAAATAATTTTCTTTTGTTTTTGCTGGACACGACTCTTCTTTTTGGTACCTCTTTCTTTGCATCATACCTTGTACGATTACACCAATTGCGCAACGCACAGCAAAAGCACGGGGAGCAGTACACTTACTGAATACTTGATATGATGAAGTCCTCTTTCTTCACCTGGACGGAAATGAATCACACTTTCCTCTTTCGTCTCATCAGTCAGTCTCCCATTCCAACACAATGCATTTAATCATCTTATTTTGGAGGCTCGCGTTATCTACACATTTCTCTTAGCAGGGCTGCTGTTTATGACTTTGGGTTAATATCACGTAATGAACGAATCGGATGGTCGGCTGGTGTCGTTGAACTGGCCGGTAGGGGAGAGGATGGTCTTGCTCTGGCGAGGCGTAATGGAGGAGGCGCACTGGAGTTTAGAAGGATTTCTTTCGCCCGTTTTCTTGTAAAAGAGGAACTTCGACAAGGAGGAACTCTCAAATTCCGGGTTATTCAATCGGTTGGACCTGGCCGGAAGAGTCTGTCATTACCCCTAGGCTCCTAGGATATGGTCACGTCTTGGTTAGTGGAAGAAAGGCTTAATGGGAATGACGGATGGTACGGCATCATGCATGATATGGCATGGCATGGTAGCTAGTAGGAGACAGTTGGCTTTATGAACTGATTGATACTGATTGGGATATTTACAAAGCATATAAATTCATAAAGTATGGTCCTTGACTGTTTGTATCGGATCTTGCCCTCGCTCCGTTGTTGATGCTGAAAAGGGGGCAAGCGTTGATGGGGCTACCATGCCAAGCCACAGTGAGGCTTGGAGCAACAGGGGTAGATAGGCTGTCTTGGCCAATGCTCGATGTTCGCGAACTAATACAAATAATTTTCTCATGTGACAGACGTCATTTGGTTGATGGCTTCATATTTTATATCTAACAGCAGCTTTTAATACTTGATTTGGGGCTGTTTATGTTTATTTCCCTTTATCATAGCATCTCCCGAAGATCAGCTTTGTGTTTCCACTTCCCCCGGCAGACATCACATCACTGCCTCCATCTTCTCCAGGATTCTTTCCGTTTCATCAACTAGGGCAGTCCCGGTCCATAAGAGCTGGAGCAGTGGACAGCACAGTCTCCGTCAAGCTTGTGCAGCACAAGGAGAGACAAAACCGAGCGATCTAGCCGCGGCCGAAAGGGAACTTGCCGAAGCTGCCTGCCTCTCCTCTTCCGTTGCATTGCGGTGAATTGCGCTATAGTATCGCTCCCGCCGGCTCATACATATTTTAGTCGAGGACAAGCCTCCCGGCCCCAAGCAGTCCATGCAGTCTCGAAGAGTCGCTCTTCGGTTGCTACCGAAGTCGCAATGCGCATGCTCGTCACCGTCAACATCGCCATATCCTTCTCGTCTGCGACCAACTTCTCGATTCAACTCGACCCTCAGTCATATTAATACCGCTGGTCCTAGGAAAGCCAGTAACAGCTTCAACATGTCGCCACACTTGACCCGCTCAAACCAATCATCGATGCGCTTACAGTCCTCGGTCGGCTCATTAAGCTCTGATGGACCCAATGCCAACGACAACTCTTGTAAGTTTTACCCGCAGGACGAAGGGAACACCAGTGAATATTACGCCATTCTGTAGATTGAATCCACACTTGTCATCCCGTAGCTGGGAAGCTGCCACAGAACGTTGAACCCCTCCCCCTCATTCCCTGATTCCCCGGCTGAGCCAATACGTTATGCCCGCCGCGAGAGATTTTTGTTCACATTGGTCCCCCGTTTTCATTATTATGCAGCCCGATTAGATAGGTATCCAAGAGACTGATGCAGCGAATCCCAGTAACAGCTTTTGTAGCACCACCAACAAATAACCCCACCGCCATTCTTCCTGCGGCTTCCACAACAGCTTTTTCAAACAACCCCGCCTCCGCCTCATCACCTTCTCTTTCTTCCTCCCCTCTGCATCAATTACGGTCATCTAGCACTGTCTCTAGAGCCCGAACCTCGTTAATAGCTCGTCACTTGTCGACGTCCTCGTCTACGACCTCCAACGACAGCAAAAACAACACAATGGCGTCTCAATACTCTATCCGCAAGGTGGGGCAGCCCTACACCCTCGAGCACCGCGTCTACATCGAGAAGGATGGCGTCCCCGTCTCGCCCTTCCACGACATCCCGCTCTATGCCAATGCGGACAAGACCATCCTGAACATGGTTGTTGAGATCCCTCGCTGGACCAATGCCAAGCTCGAGGTTAGTTCTATTCTCTTCTTGCTTCTGTCGCCGTCTTGTAAAGCTTCCGGAGCCTCTACATACCCCGCAATGACGATATCGGAGATGCGGCTGGATGGTGATTTTCCAAACAATTACATACTTAGCTTATTTCCTCTCTTTAGATCTCCAAGGAGGAAACCCTCAACCCCATCAAGCAGGACATCAAGAAGGGCAAGCTCCGCTACGTTCGCAACTGCTTCCCCCACAAGGGCTACCTCTGGAACTATGGTGCCTTCCCCCAGACCTGGGAGGACCCCAACGTCGTCCACCCCGAGACCAAGGCCAAGGGTGACAACGACCCGCTCGACGTCTGCGAGATTGGCGAGCTCGTCGGCTACACCGGCCAGGTCAAGCAGGTCAAGGTCCTCGGCGTCATGGCCCTGCTCGACGAGGAGGAGACAGACTGGAAGGTGATCGTCATTGACGTCAACGACCCGCTCGCCAGCAAACTCAACGACGTCGAGGACGTCGAGCGCCACCTCCCCGGCCTCCTCCGGGCCACCAACGAGTGGTTCCGCATCTACAAGATCCCCGACGGCAAGCCCGAGAACCAGTTCGCCTTCACCGGCGAGTGCAAGAACAAGAACTACGCCATGGACGTCGTTCGCGAGTGCGCCGAGGCTTGGGAGAGGCTTATCACCGGCCGGACCCAGCCCGGTGGCATCAGCACCACCAACGTCGCTGTGGGCAACTCGCCTAGCCGTGTCTCCCCCGAACAGCTCCCTCCTATCCCTGCCAACCAGGACCTCCCCCCTGCCCCGATTGATGCCTCCATCGACAAGTGGTTCTTTATCAGCGGTGCCTCTGCTTAAATGGGTGTTATAAAACGGAGCTAAAAGTCTGTTCAGACAGTGCTGCGTCTAGGGTTTTTAAATAAATCATAGGCAGTATCAGTGATCATACATTATTGGTGTCTACTATACATTCGACGCAGCACCTGGTTTAAAGACTTCTACCTAGGACGGAACATAAAATAAAGGGGAAAATAAAATAAATAACATGGACTTAATCCTGTCTCACTGCACTTTTGTTCGCCCTTGGTGAACCCTGTGACATTGTACAAGATCTGTGAGACGAGCTTGTGACATGTCTCTGCTGTTGTGACCTGCCTGGCACTAGTAGCAACACATACACACAGTCTCGCTGCCAAGATGCTGCTTCCCGACTTTACTTATATAGAAGCTCCATATCCCTTGAATGCACAACAAGTCTCGTGTGCTATATGTCAAGGTTTTGTATGTAGAGTGTCAATCAAGGTTCAAATATAGTGGAATACGTATTAGTCGCGAGCATATACGCGGCTCTTTCACATATGGGACTTGACACTCACCTGCCCCCTATTATCTTCTCCGGGAGTATTTGCTTGTCATTCATTCTGTTAAAGTAGCGTTACGGTATCTCAAGAAACTTCTTTTCCTCTTTATTTTCTACGTTCATTCATTGAATGAACTTTGATAACCATAAGCCGGTCGTACAGACAAAACAAGACATTCAAATTTTAAAAAAAGTTTAGACCATCCCATCTATCTACGTACTTTTAAGTAAGTAAATACCGCAAACCAAAAAGATGTTGGGCGAACCCGGAATCGAACCGGGGTTTGTTCGGTTTCATTTTGGTTCTCTTCTCCAACGAAGAAGGGAGAGGAAAACCAGGCCACAACGAACCGTCCTAACCACTAGACTATTCACCCTGTTTTGTGTACTGAACTGGATATGAGTAAAGGGTCTACCTCGGATACATAAATCCCGTCCAGGTGGCTTGTTTCTTGTAAGTGGTTGTGTACGGTATGGAGACCAAGAGGCTGCTCACCGGACAAGGTTCGCAGGCATGGAAAGGCAAAAAAGAAAAACAAGCAGACTGGGGGAGTCACTATAATAAATACCTATTATTCGTACGAGCTTTCTACCTTTAGTACTAGTCACAGTAATACCAGGCAACGTACGTACTCATTTGTAGTGTATTCAACTACTTAGAGATGCCATCCCCCTTGGGTCTACCATTAGGCGTACGAATGGTCCAGAGAAAAGTCTTTTGTAAACATCCCACACCGATGCGATGCACCATTCATCTACTATAATTATGGACTCTGGATCGATCTCATACAGTTTTCTAACCGGGATATCCTTTTTTTCTTTCTTATCCACCCATAGCTTCCTTGATAGACAATACTCTACCTGCTCAAGGCAATATCATCAATACGCAGAATCATCTTGACCGTCTCGGCAGCAAGCTCAATGGCGCTGGTGCTGACGAGAAGCGGCTGCAGTACATTCTCCTTGACGATATTCGAATTAACACCGCCGCTCTTGATGCTCACGCCGGCATTCTTCTCGCCCATCTCGTGACGCTGACGCAGTTCCGTAACAACCTTGATGCTGTTCAACCCCGCGTTCTCGGCCAAAGTAGTAGGGATAACCTCCATAGCGTCCGCAAACGCCTTCCAGCAGATGGCCTCGGTTCCAGTCAAAGTGCGGGCTTGTTTGCTCAACTCCGAGGCGATTTGGATCTCGGCCGCTCCACCTCCGGCGATGAGGGCCTTCTTCTTTACCAAGCACCGTACCACGCAGAGCGCGTCGTGGAGGGAACGCTCGGCCTCGTCGAGGATGAGGTTGTTGGCGCCACGGACGACTATCGAGATGGTCTTGCCTGCGGATCTTGTGCCCGTTACCTTGACCATGCGGCTGCCGGAGCTCTGAACCTCCTCGACCAGGTCGGCTGAGCCGAGCTTGTCCTCGGTGAAGCTGTCAATGTCGGCGATGGGCTTGCAGCCGGTGGACTTGCAGATAAACTCGACCTCGTCGCGCTCGATTTCCTTTACGGCGAGGATACCCAGCCGTTGGAGGAAGTGCAACGAGAGATCGTTCACAGCGTCTCTGAGAATGGACTTTTGAATAAAAAGAACGTTGCACTTGGCCTTCTTGATCTTCTTGACCATGTTGAGGAGGTACATGCGCTCCTCCTTGACGATCTTGTCCATCTGCCGGTAGTCATTTACCGAGATGGTGTTCTCCATCTTTGGAAGTTGTCAGCTTGACACGGTTTTATGAGCTGCCAGGTGGAAAGGGGGGACGTACATCTGGTTTAGGGGGGCTGAGCTGGAACTGGATCAGACCGATCCTGGCCTTCTCCATTCTTGCAGGGCCTCCGGCACTCTTCAGGACCGGTTGTGTAAGAACGAGACCATCTACGAGCTCGCTGTCCTCAATCGTACCGCCAACTTTCTTGATAATACGAATGTTCTTGAGGTCGACGTTGTCGGCAGTCTTGATGTCTATCGTCTTGGTAACTGCGTTGACGGCCATGGGGCCTAGAAGATTCGAGTACTGAGAAACAATCTTGGACGAAAGAGAGGTGTTGGCTGCTTGCAAAAGAGCAGATGTATCTGTGAGGGCGATGGGATGTGACATGTCGTGCAGCACCTTGACTGCGGCCGCGGCAGCTCTCTGGAAAGACTCGGAGATAACAGAAGGATGGATGCCCTTGCCCAGTAGCCTGTCGGCGGCACCAAGCAAGCTGCCGCATATAACAACAACAGAGGTAGTGCCGTCTCCGGCCTCGATATCTTGGGCGTTCGAGAGGTTGACGAGCATCTTCGCGGTAGGGTGGAGGACAGACATGCTCTTCAGCATCGTGCTTCCGTCGTTGGTAATTATCGTTTCGCCTTTACCGCTCCGAATCATCTTGTCCATGCCCCGCGGGCCGAGAGAGGTTCTGATCGCATCGGCGACAGCTGTGAAGGATGCACGTTAATACGACGACTAGACCGACATGAGCGGTAGAAGGATGCTATCGCATGACGGCGCATACCTCTGGCGGCGACGATGTTTGCGGATCGAACTGCGACGGGCTTCTCCTTGTCCTGAGCAATCTGTCAGTCAAAGCTCGGTGAAGCTGGATCTCCCTCCATCCCCTCTCTGATATCACATACACGGAAGGTTGTGTTTCCACCAGCGATTCCCGCTGTTGCTGTCGCCATTTTAAAGGTTCGATATACGTCGCTCGGTTTTAAAAAGTCAAGGTGATGGTCTTGGATATCAAATAATATCTGAGAGTTGCGACGTTCGTATCGGTGGTGGGTTGTTGTATGATTGCAGGCAGTCCTCCAAAATTAAGCTGCTCCCACCTTCAGGTTGCACTCTTTCACCAATAACTTGTACCTCCAAGGTGGGTCCCAAATTTTTTGTCGGGTGCTGAGGTTCTTCCATCCCCCAAACTGCCAAACCAGCCCGAAGGCGGGGCCTCAGAGTGGCCTTGGCTTCCTGCGTCAAGAGTTAAAGTAGTGGGGTCTAACCGCTTTGGACCTAGCCCAGATCCAGCCTCGCAGAGCTTCTGGCCTCCGACACGCGCCAGGCAGCATGGATTACGGAACAGCTCTGTCACCTTCCCTGACCTGCTGCTAGCGAACCACTGAAGCACCACATCAACAACCGTCGCTCTTGCAATCCATCAAACAAATACATACCCCAGACGAACCAACGCACGCATTCTTCCTCGATAATAGACGGCCCCATTACCGAACTTTGTCCACCTCTTCAATCTCAGTACACATATCTTTAGTTCTACTAGTCGGACAGAGAGTCCAGATTCCCACTTGCCGTCAACATGGTACGTCGACGACATCTACGCAAAGCGATTTGATCCTTTCCGCATGTGCCCAACCTGCTAACTCGATTATAGCCTTCTGCCACGGGATCAAACTGGGAGAAATACACGAAAAAGTTTGCCGATGACGAAGTAGAAGAGAAGAAGATCACGCCTCTCACAGATGAGTTCGTCGGCCCTTCCCAACATATGCGACACTCGCTCGAGTGAGATTTCCAGGCTGACCATCAAATGCAGAGATATCCAGGTTCTCAAGACATATGGCGCGGCCCCATACGGTGCGGCCCTCAAGAAGCTAGAGCAACAAATAAAGGAGAAGCAGCAAAGCGTGGACGAGAAGATTGGAGTCAAGGAATCAGATACCGGTCTCGCACCACCCCATCTCTGGGATATCGCAGCCGATCGTCAAAGAATGTCGGAAGAGCAGCCTCTTCAGGTAGCGAGGTGCACCAAGATCATTCCGGACGAGAAGGGCGACGAGTCCAAGAGCAAATACGTCATCAATGTCAAACAGATCGCCAAGTTCGTCGTCCAGTTAGGCGACCGCGTCAGCCCGACGGATATCGAGGAAGGCATGCGGGTGGGTGTGGACCGTAATAAGTACCAGATTATGCTGCCGCTGCCGCCCAAGATCGACGCCAGCGTCACCATGATGACGGTGGAGGAGAAGCCCGACGTAACATACGGCGACGTGGGAGGCTGCAAAGAGCAGGTCGAGAAGCTGCGCGAGGTCGTCGAGATGCCTTTGCTCTCGCCGGAGCGCTTCGTCACACTCGGAATCGACCCCCCGAAGGGTGCGCTTCTCTATGGACCCCCCGGTACCGGAAAGACGCTCTGCGCTCGTGCTGTAGCCAACCGAACAGACGCCACTTTCATCCGAGTCATTGGTTCCGAGCTTGTGCAAAAGTACGTTGGTGAGGGTGCAAGAATGGTGCGCGAGTTGTTCGAGATGGCCCGCACCAAGAAGGCCTGCATTATCTTCTTTGACGAGATCGACGCTGTTGGTGGTGCCCGTTTTGATGACGGTGCGGGTGGTGACAACGAGGTCCAGAGAACTATGCTGGAACTCATTACCCAGCTGGACGGTTTCGACGCGCGTGGTAACATCAAGGTCATGTTTGCCACCAACAGACCCTCGACGCTGGATCCCGCCCTGATGAGACCAGGAAGAATTGACCGAAAGATCGAGTTCTCCCTTCCCGACCTCGAGGGACGCGCAAATATCCTGCGTATCCACGCCAAGAGCATGTCGGTCGAGCGCGACATCCGGTGGGAGCTCATCTCCCGTCTCTGCCCCAACGCCACGGGCGCCGAGCTGCGCAGCGTCTGCACCGAGGCGGGCATGTTTGCCATCCGCGCGAGGAGGAAGGTCGCCACGGAGAAGGATTTCCTGGACTCTGTCGACAAGGTTATCAAGGGTAACCACAAGTTCAACTCTACCGCGGCGTACGCTCAGTACAACTAAGCGGACTGGTTTGGCTTTGGCTGGGGTTCGGGCGTATGTTGTACAATAGATTTCTCTTTCTGGTCGGGGGCTGTATCTTCATGTCCTTTCTGGAGGGGAAGAGAATAGCCTCCTTTAATTCTACAGCGATGAAATGGGAAGGTCAGGCAAGAAATCGAGTTATTAGCAAGCTTAGCCTACCAGTAGAGGAAGAGAAATGCAAGGTCACAAAGACCGTTAGCGGGTTTTGTCATCTTCCAGCGACCAGCATACGCTTCTCATTGTTCAGTATTGCTTATCTTCTTCCGAACGGGGCCCACCGAACATCCTCAGGATAGTTCCACAGTCGGACGTCAGTACCATAGCCTGGGGGGCCTCGAAGCGTTCACGGACGCTTCTCTTTCATTGATCTTTTCCATGGTTGTCTATCTGCACATACATGTTCTGCGGATCATTGATGACTGCCTATTGGATGTCTAGAAGCATGTTACGCCCACTGCTTCTCGGATTGAAAGGAAGAGCCTAGCTCTCCTATTTCCCATGTCCCAAAATTTCCCAGGCTCTCATTGCCTTGACCCATTCTCCTTCCCGTCTCTTCAAAGCCCTTTTCAATTCCTTCGCCAGTGACAAACAGGGACGTCCATCACCATGCCATACAAGTAAAGTGAGTATTCCCTTTCTGAAGAATGACAATAAATACGTATAGGTCGTAGCGATGGCGTCCCACCATTATTATATATACCCCCATTTCCATCCATATTGTGTACGCCCAACCGTACAGACAGAATGCTGCTTAACCTTGAATCCCAACATGCTGCCTGCTTGATATCCATATAATGCTCTAACAAGAACCTTCAACAATGCCAATAGAGATGCCATAGTTATAAAAGCTAAGGGACTCCTAATCCCAGCTGAACCAAAATACAGAAGAAAAAAAGAAAGCAGCAAATCTCATCCGTAAATAGAATCAAGAGTCCCACTTTTGATGAGCCGTAAGTAAAGTTCAGAAAGAAGCTAATAATTATGACTTCCGGCAACTTGTTCTCTTCATGTATGCTTCCTTGCCTCCCAATTCTCTTCTTACTATGTACTGTCCCTGTTTCCCCAACAATACAGTGGTGTACATAGAAATCTCTGCTTTTTGCTGTTTGTTGTGGGTTTGGCGTAACGATTTTGGGGTGAAGATCAAGTCTGATCTCTCTGAGTGGCTCGACTGGTTCTTGGGGAGAGCTGGGTAGGGGTGTGTCTCGCGGATAGCGGCTCGGACACGGTGTTCTTGGGCCAGTTCCGGAATCCTGTTCATCCGATTATCGCCAAGCCCAGAGATTCGATCTTCTGTCTCCTGCCGCATCCAAAGGTAATCCGATGACGATCAAAATAGCCATTAGATTGCAGTATCCCAAAATACTCAGAGATTTGTCGTGCCCACGAGGTGGATTAAATAAACACGGCCGGTTTCAAGGCCGTATATTCACCATCCTCTCAACCAACATATGGCAAACAGCCAAGGCATATAATGTCTCCGTCTTGCCCAGCTTCAATGCAGCATTTACTGCAAATCATTTGACGATGCTCTCCTCTTGCTGGCCAGCCCTCCGTGTCCTTTGGCTGCTGGTGCTTCGAACTGCTGTCCTGATCTTCTTTCTGATCGTGGGGGCCATTCGCGTCAGGGGCGTCGTTCGCATCTTCCATCGTAAACGAGTCTGTAGACATAGCACCAAGAGATTCCCTGTTCTTTTGTCTGGACAAATCCTTGATCCCCTCACGCAAGACAGCCGGGCGCCAGTCCAAACATTGCCTCATGCACACAAAGCATGCTCTTTGCCCGCACCCCTCGCAGTCTGCGAACATATCGAGGTCCGATTTCTTGGTTGGTTTTCTGCTGCATATGTGGCACCTTTTCGTTAAAGTTGGTGTGGTAAGATTTGTCGTCGTCGGCGGTGCAGATGCCGGCCTGCCGTGATCCTGTGATATTGGACTGTTCGGTTTTGTCTGTACTAAAGTTTGCCTTGATTCGTCCTCCTTCACATCTGTGGTACGTATCCTCTTGACTGCCGGAAGTGGCATCACCTTCCGTAGGGCGTGAACATGGTGATAATGGGGTGTGTTGGCTCCATGCAGCAGTGAGCGTGGATCGTGATTGTGCAGAGACGGAGATGACCTGGGGCAATTGTAAGCAAGACGAACAAGTTATTGCGACAAACAGGAGCTTCCGTACAGAGGAAATGCGAGGTGAGGGTTCGAATGGCCATTTATGGTGGCAGTAGTGGCGGTGATGCTGTCGGTGTCGTCACGCCTCCGCTTCTTGGCCGGAGGAACTGACGGCGGAGAGTTTTGGGTAACTGATGGCATAGCTCCAGACGTGGGACGCGATGGGGAACTCAGGAAATCGAGATGTGGCATTCCACGGTCGGATGGGCGACGCCGATGCAACTAGTGCACTGCCTTTTTAAACCAGAAGCGGGTTCGAAGCTGGAGCTGCTGAGGTCCAAGTGAGGTGTAAAGTGGACTGTGAGAGTTGTTGTTGACCTTTGACCTCGAGGTTCGCATCGAAGGTCCAAGTAATTTCCAGGTTCTGGGTTCTTTCGAGTTTATCAGCAGGCGTTGCCCTGTGGGCCCCTGCTGAATGCCCGATGCTGTTTTGGGTCCCCGCGTAGCAGGTGGTCCCAGCGTGCTTTTAGTGGGCGGACTGCGCTGTAGGACGACGCCACAGCAGCGAATCAACAGTGTGAACTGGAAAGGGGTCAGGCAGACATCAAGGTATCAAGATCTCAAAAGGGAAATCACCACATGCACATGGGCGATTGGACGGGCACCTTCCGAAGGTTGTGTGTCCGGCCATAATGAGGAGGATAAAGTCTCGTCCTGAGTTAGAGTTTCCGATGCTTTCTGTTTGGAGGGGTAGAGAAGATGAAAGAGAGAGAATCATGGAAGTAACAAGCCCCAATTCTAGATTGTTATCATTGACGACTTGGCCGTAGTCAAAAGTTTGGGACGCAGGCTCGTTCTTTCCTCACGTACCATAACCCGTACAGTGCACACAATCACAGTGGCAGAGGACCCAGAACACATTATAATATAAAAGACGATGCACAGGAAAGCATTTAGTAAGATTTATATCAAGCTTATTCATGACCACATCAACTACGGGATTACAGGCATGCGTTGTGAAGTGGTCGGAAAAGAAAAGTTAAAACAACAGTGGCGCTAGACACCAACGCCAGGACAAAGTATAATACAAAAACTAATATGTCACCGCCAAATTTAACTTCAATTAACTGCGCCTGTGACGCAGCACGTCTTCTGTCGTCCAAACCAGCTTCCAGAGCATATTTGAAAGAGTTCAGACGAAAGCCTGTTTAGATCTTGTTCTTTTATAAAAGAAAGAGATTCCTGCCTCAACAACACATACCCTCGCCAAGACTGTCATCAACATAACGAACAAAGAAAGCCTGACCAAAGTGACGGAGTTGAGTTGTCGATAACATATACCCTATCCCACGTATCGAAGTCGTGATTCGCGTGATCGCCGGGTCCATCACGTGGTTGGCTAACGAACCCCACACTTCGCAACTTCCAATTCTCCTCATCCGCATCGTAATCAGATTCCCGCGTCGACCCGTCTCGCCTCGCTTGAGCTTTGAGCATTTCTCCTACCATCTCCAACCTCCACCCCAGCGCCTGATTGACGAATTCCCAAACGATCGAGATTATACCGAAATCGACATCGAGATATGAGTCGCGCCAACAAACTTGGCCCGGAAGTGAATCGGTAGGTTTTTCAGATACTCATCACAATCAATCACTTTGTTCTCCACAGCCCGTCGGTCCCTTCCTGGCCTTGCCTCTTCGCGACCTCGCTCGGAGAACCGCCCTCCATCTTTTTTTTTCGCCTCACGCCCATTTCCATTCCCACGCACCTGCTAACCATTATCCTATGTATAGAGCTTTGTTCGTAAAGAATCTAAGGTGAGCACCTTGCTGTCCTGATTGGGCTTGGCACGTTTGGAACCCGTTTTCGCTGACAACCACGACAGCTACAACGTAACTCCAGAGGAGCTCTTCGACCTCTTCGGAAGGTACGGACCTATCCGGTATGTATTCTGGGCACCTCCTGGGAACATTTGACTCGTTCTGACACCTTTCACAGTCAGGTTCGACAGGGCATTGCCAGCAACACCAAGGGCACTGCCTTCGTTGTCTATGAAGACGTAATGGATGCAAAGCAGGCGTGCGACAAGCTGAATGGGTTCAACTTCCAGAACCGTTACCTTGTCGGTATGTTGTTCCATACTCTCACCCTATAGGTGCAATACTGACTGTCGCCCATAGTACTCTATCACCAGCCAGACAAGATGCTGAAGACGAAAGACGACCTCGAGGCCCGCAAGGAACATTTAGAACGCATCAAGAAGCAGCACGGTATCGATTGACAGTTAGACGGGCCTGCGGACAGCTTTCAGGGTCAGAACCGACCGTCTGGAGGCCCGTCTTTTCCACAATCACCTTCCCGCAAGACCAAGGCGGCTTCGGGCGCAGACAAGAAGCCGCCCAAGCCGATGCTCAAGAAGGGCAGGCCAGATATCGCCATTCACGCGCGGAAAACGCTCCCGCACTTTGTGCGAAAGCTACTTCCCACGGTGCCAGAGTGCGCTTAGATACGACATTATTGTTATTTTTGTTCAACTTCCAGTGTACCGATGACCGGCGTCACGCAGAAACTCAGTCATGCGTGGCGTCAGCGCGACCAGGTCCGATCTCGATGGACCTGCCTACTCTACTCACGACGACAAACAATTACCGCTTTTCTCGTTCTCTAGGGGTTATTGAGTTTTTTTTTGGAGATCGCCAGATTGTTATGGCATCTGGGGAAGACCGGAGTGCCGGTTGGAGGGTTTTATTGCTTCGATGGTCTTTGTTTAGGGCTTGGGACAGGACTGTTGGCGCCATGACCAGCTTTTATTTTCTCACATACCTCCAGCTGCCTTTTCCTATTTACTTGCGAGTTTCTAAATGCTTATCCCAGGTGTTGGGCATCACACCCAGGTTTCCGTTTCTTTGACAGACAGTCAGCAGTTTGCCATGGATGAAAATGCAGTGTTGATTCCCGCGTAAGGTGCTTGTGTTAATCTGGTCGCCGCTGCTAAAACCACCGTATACCTGGCTAAAACCACCGTCGTGGCCTTTAATTATTCGGGCCAGTTAAGGCATTTATTCCAGGTAGTCGAAGTATCTATCTCAAATAGTTGAGACAAGATGGCACCCGCTGGACTGGTCTAGTGCAACTCTAACATGATTCTCCCAGCCACAGACGACAACAGACAAGTCTTAGCTCGGCAATGTCTTGTCTTGCCTTTGCATCATGTAGCGTATTGTTGTCGAGTCCCTGACAGGTCTGTATCTACAGATGACTCTCAGCCTTGCAGATGTCGATCCTGGACCAGCCCAGGGCGACTTGCTCCTCTTGTCGGAGCCACTGGTTGTCTCAGGATATTTCCTTGCTAAATTGACTATCTCGGATTCTGTCCATTTACCTACCCATTGAATTCTCTGTTGAGCATTAAATGTGTGCCGAGATGAATATGGCGTTTATGATTCCGCGTCGGAGAGGTGTCATTCATAATATCGATCGGGTCCGGCTCAATTCTACCGGCTTTTCTCCACATCCACTGGAGACCTGCAGCCGCTACACAGGTCCCGCTGTGGGGTTTGATGCCTGCTGGGTATGCCCTGTGGGTCATGAAACGGAACTCGTGGATTTCCGAGATGGGCGTCCCCTATTCCAGTTCTTAAGAAAACCTATTCAACATTATTATGCTGCGCATAACTGCATATTCATATTGAACACCCAGCTCTCTAGGAGCTTAAAAGCCTGGATGGAAATTGGATACTTGATTAACTAGTAATGAATAGGTGGTTATGACCAATGGGAACCACCCAGCCTCATCTTGAGAGAGGGTCTCCAATCTTGGACTGCCCTGTGAACCACTAAGACCTTCTAGACCTCGCCCCGGGCCCGCTTCAGTGACACCGACAAGACAAGGCGGATGCTTCAACAGTCGAACGTAACAAATGCAAACGTAATGTGTTGAAGGCTGAAGGAATACCGGACTTGCACTGCCCTCTCCTCAAATGAGATACCGAGTTTTCGGGGCGTATAATAGGCACCTATGGTACTACATAGACGTGTTGGTGAAAAGAAAAGGGTTGTTCTTCATATTGTTCTCACCGGTATCATCTTTGATTCATTTTCTAGCATTCCTCGTTCTTAGAGCTTACAAGTCAGTCTCTACGTCACATTATATGAGTGGTATACGTACACTGCTTGTAATGGGCCAGTAGCTTGAGGTTTCGACGAGCAAACTTGCTTGGTACAACTCAAGGGAAGGAACACAACCAACTGCTGGTGACTACCGGTAGACAGAGCTTGAAAACCACTACGAACTTCAGTTATCCCGCGACCTGTTCTATACAGACATCCCGACGGGATCACCACCACATACAACTCCAAACGAGGGATGCGGGTATTTTATACGGGTCAAGTCTTTTCGAAACAGGCCCCAGAGTTTAATCGGACGACAATTTAACTCGAAGGGCGTCTTCTTGTCAAGAAAGTAGCCTGAAACGGCGCCACGGACCTGTCCTCTGAGAAGGCGAGAAAGGGGGCAGAGGGTTACACTGTAAACCGTTTTAACGCCCCGTATTCCAAGCAGAGCCCCCTTTTTCCCAAACGAAACTTGACAGTTCCTGCAAGAAATCATTCTTCGCGTCTTTTTTACCCTTCATCTTCGGACGAAAAAGACAAATACGACCAGTATTTTGAAGATCTTCCACTCTTTTCCCGGTCAATACTTTTCCTTCAATATCAGTGTTCAATCGAGGTGGAATCACTCCCCGGCAGCACCCCAACATTCAGGCAGTTAGCTGCAGGCGCCTCTTACCAAATCCGTTACGAAGCGGTACAACCCACGCCGAACCTCACCTCGACTTCCGACTGGAACAATCATAACCAACCAACCCAAGTGATCAGCAGACCACACAACCAGCAGATTCCTCGTGGTCATTCTTTTCGCCGTCTGTCCAGTCCCATCGATCTATGACGGGCCGTGGGGAATAACTTTTGGTGGGAATAAGAACCGTTACAACACATAAATGTTTCCAGCGCAAAACTTCAATCTCGCAGCCGTTGTCCTTCTAGCCACAGCCGCTGCTGCTCCATTCGTCAACGCTGTTGCCGCCGATCAATCATACATACCACCAGCAGCCGTCGCTGCCCGAGATGCATTCGTCGCGGTCTGGGTAGTAGCGGTACCAAAAGGAGGAGGAGGAGAACATTCCCCTCGCCGCCTCCGACAACGAACATACAATAATCATAATCGTAATACCGATATCGATATCGACACCGATAACGTCATACAAACCTCCGCTACAATCCCTCGAGTCGCCGGCGACGACAGTAACCGGGTGAACATAGGCATCAACGATCCTCCTGCGAATTCAAGCTCCAGCGAGGCAGAACAGGCAGCAGTAGACGGCGCAATAGCCACCATCATGGCGGCCCCGACCACAACCACGATACCAACCGGTACGATAATATCAGCCACCGCAGCAGCAACAGCAGCAGGGTCAATAATGGAATCAGACAACCAAACAGAATGTCGTCTGCTCGGCTCGTTCGCCATCTTTGTCCAGCTCGCGCTCGGTGGACTGGCCCTGATGTCACTGGTATATAAGCGGTGGCGTGAGCGGCCACAGCGTCCCGTCAAGATCTGGTTCTTTGACGTGTCGAAGCAGGTCTTTGGGAGTTTCTTGGTGCATGGGGCGAATGTCTTCATGTCGTTGCTCACCAGCGGCAAGTTTAGTATCCAGACTACACCTGAGGTTGTCATCCACCAGGAAAGGATGGTCCGCAGGGGCCTGGAGATTGTGGGCATGGGGCTAGGTATGCTGGCCAAGAGGGAAGAAGCAGACGAGCCCTACGTGCCGAACCCTTGCTCGTTTTATTTGTTGAATCTAGCGATTGATGTAAGTTTGCACCCAGCTCAAACCATCTATGGACCATGAACTAACGATATATCCAGACCACCCTGGGTATCCCAATCCTAATCATCATCGTCCGCGTAACTACAAAACTAGTAGCCTACACACCCCTAGGCAAACCCATCGAGTCAATCCAAAGCGGCAACTACGGCGAACCACCAAACGCCTGGTGGTGGCTCAAGCAAAGCATAATATACTTTTGCGGCCTCATGGGCATGAAACTCGTCGTGCTGATCATCTTCATGGTCTTCCCCTGGATCTCGCGCGTAGGAGACTGGGCGCTAGGATGGACCGAAGGCAACGAAAAGCTCCAGATTGTCTTTGTGATGATGCTCTTCCCGCTCATCATGAATGCAATGCAGTATTATATCATTGATTCATACATCAAGAAACAGATCGAGAGTGGAGCAAGTGAAGACGGCTGCTCGTCTGACGCGGGGAGTGATACCGAACGGGGCAGTGTGGGCAGTGGGACAGCTGTTGCGGGTGGTCATGGGGGCGTGTCGTATGGTGTTATCTCGGCTAGTGATTCTGATAGTGAGGCTAGTGACGACGACGACGATGATGATGACGATGATAAGAGGAGGGTCAAGAAGCGCGGGCAGAGGATGCCGCTTACTAGAAGGGACTCGTCTAAAGACCGCGAGTATGATCCTACCATTGACGGGGACGAGGGGACTGTGGTTGGGAGCAGCTCTAGTATGGCTTCTGAGGTTAGGAGGGGGTTGTTGGGCAAGGAGCTTAGGTGATTCCCTTGTGATATCTTGTCCTATCTAGGAATCAACCAGCCAGTCTGGGAAATGGTTTGGAATTGGAAGGGCTTTTTTTTTCTCTTCGGGGTTTGTGGTTTTCCATGGGGTGGGATAAACTGGGAACACTTCACATCTGCTTTGGTTTGTTTTGCTGGTAATCATCATTGCTTTTATTTTGCTATTCATTGTTGTTATCATCTATCCATCATCATGGCGTTTTTCTCTTTTTCTTGGTTTTCCATAGCGTTTCGATTAAGACCCTCGCTACCTACTTTTGTTTTGAATCTCATCAGATAATCAGCCTGCTCATAAGGAATAATGGATATAGGGACTATCTTGAATCTGCTTGGCTATCTTTCGTCTTGTTTCATTTCGGTTCGATATCGAGTTGGTCATCCGTACTTGCTACTATGCATAACAGAGACTGAAGGAGGAAGGGAGCATATGGTAAGGGAGTTGTTTGTACACAAGAATGAGCGGTGTGGGAGCCTCAGGGACTCAGGACGGCAACTGGTTTGAGAATAGAAACATGGCCTCTTTGCTGTAAATGACATACACGGATTTCCTCCAAGTGTCCAAGAATGACGTCCCCAAAACCCGTATCGACGAGATGTACATCGGTTGAGAGTTGATATTCCAAGACTTGGAATATATGTACAGTACTAATGTGTTCACATCGTAGGTATTATTAACCCAGCCGTTCTACAAATCACGACTCAGTTAGGCCGACCAGAGCAGAAAAGAACAGCTGGCGACCAGAGTAGTAAAACAGACCAATTAGCGGAGAATGGCACAAGGTAACAAGCAGACAACTAGGTAGAACTCTTGATTCCCAATAAGAAGCAAACAAAAAGGTATCATAAGGTACCTATGATGAAGACGATAGAGTGCTGAAAAGTGACCATGACCATGAAGATAATGACAATGCAATGCAATGTACAAGTAAACAAATGAAGCAAGCCCCTACACCAGATACCAAACCAGCAAATCACAAGAAAAAGAGCCACCGCATTTTGTTCATGTTCTTCGTCCCAGAGGATCTTCTTTATGTTCCCACCAGCTAGAAAGCCATCGAACATAAACCAAGCTAGTCGACCCGACGGCCGTTCCAAAGATGTCGACTCAACCACCGATTTTTTTGGGTTCGAGTCATTTTCCTTTCCCGTGGCGCTTCAAGGGTATTCCTTCGTCGTCTCCTCCATCATGATATATCCGCCGAAGCAACAAAAAAAAACTATAAAAGCCAGCCAATCCACCGTCTATGAAAGCATGCCAAGTCTTCCAAAACATGACCCATCATTGCCATCATGCCGAGAAACCCCAACGCTTGATCCCTATATATAAAGGACATGCTTTTGTCGAGTCTAATTCTTGAGTAAATCTTGTGAGAAAAACAGAGTGCCTCTACCAAACTCCAAACAGCCATGCGAACATCACAACGCTACTGCATCGGGAAATGCTTCTTCAACCCATCGTATACCATGAAGATGAACGCCGAGCTCGGAGCAGATCTCAGAACGGTGACACCGCACCCTCTATAAAACCCCTTGAGGCCCGCGGTTTGCCACAGGGCCCTTGTTTCCATACCAAAGGTCCTCTTCTGGCCCACCGCCCCGGTGGGACTAGTCTGCATCCTCGACTTGACAGTGTCAGCGGGGAAGAACAAGAAGTTGTACGACATGCCCGCCGAAGCTCCCGCGACCGCCTGCTGCCAATAAGGCAAAGGGTCGGCGAGTCTCTTCTGCAACTCGGAAGGCGTCATCGTTCCTGCCCAGCGCTTCGCGTTCCAGTCGCGCAGCATTTTCGACGTGGTCTCCTTGAAGCCGAACCAGGCTGCGCAGCCGCCAGCCTCGCGGATCAGGGTTCCCATCTGACCGTGCCAGAAGCCAGCAAGACCCTCGTGACGGTAAACGTCCCTCATTACTGCCAAGGGGCCCAGCGGGGCTTTGGCCACCCCACCTTCCGTCACTGGCACCTGAATCTTGCATTTGACGAGCTCGATGGGGGTCAGGATGAAGGATGTGAATGCGCCTGAGAATGCGCCTGTGAACCAGAGGGCTGTGAGAGACAAAGGTTTCTCTCGGGGTGTGTAGCCCGAGGCGTAGATCACGTTCCGACCAAGGCTCTCGAACACGAAGAGGCTGCTGGTCTCCAAAGCGGCACCAACGAGTGGAGCACTGATACCTCGGTATAGGCCTAGAAAGCCATCTGCGCGAATAGATTGGCGGAAACAATCTAGCGGTCCCGTGTACTTGAGGGGAAGGTGTTCTGGTTGCGACTGGAGGCGAACTTTTACTGTATCGAATGGGTATTCAATGTATTTTCCTACTACGCCGGCGGTCTATTCACAGTTGGATTGAGAGGTCAGCATGTGTCTGGGTGTCAGGTAGCCGCCCAAACAGCAGGCGAGTAGGCCGCTGTTGTTCCAGCATACTCTCGAGAAAGGGGGCTACCCACAGAACCGTAGGTCAAATCCTCGATAATCTCCATGATAGCTGTTTTAGGTTTGAGTTCCAAGGTCTGGGCGGCAGTGTTAGCGACAGGGAGCGGTGAGACGGCCGGAACCTGGGCCTCGAGGCGGGCTTGGGAGGTTGATGCCATTGTGACAGGGAACGGACAAGGAGTAATAAGTCGTTAGAAGAAAAGAGAAGGGCCTTGACCGTTCCCCCTTCTTTAGGGGAAAGGCAGCCAGCCCAGAAGTAGATTGCAGGCGCCGCAGAGGGGTGCGAAGCGGGTTGTGTGACCGGTATAAGTCGGGCTTGAAGCTCGCTGGCTGATATAGACACGGAAAGGATGCGCCTAGGTAGTTCTTGTACTGGAACTGCGGCTCCAGCTAGCCCGGTGACAACGGCGAGCCAATCGAACAAAGAACTGCGGCCCGGTGCGTTGGTAAGACTATTGTTTGCTTCTTCTTCGGTTCTTTCAACCAACAGGTGTGAGAAGTGAACGGTGACTGGGGGAAGTGGGTGGGGTGTTTGGAATTGTCACTGTCTGTGATGAATCGACCTCGGGGATGAAAGAGAAGATGGAACTAGACAGAGGGAGTGAAAAGACAGAAGGCGCCGCTCAATTGATATACCGCACACAATTTCTCCTCTTCACCACAGAAGGTTTGTCTTGGGAACCCTGAACCTTGGAAACCTTGGTCTCCACGAAGCTTCACACACCTTGATGGGTCCGATGCGCGGAGGGCGGGGCAGAGTCCTGGGGATGATCTCTTGCCCAAAAGAAATAATGAAGTAAAATTGAAACCTAAACCCTAGAGACACGGCAGGCAGGCCCTTGCCATGCTCCTGAAAAATAGAAAGAGTGACAAAGTGATGGCTCACATCACACAGCGCGTGAAGTGAAAACGAGGGAAATGTGATTTGAGACGGTGAGTCGCAGTGTGCGGTGAAGGTTCCTAGTGTGTTTTGGAGCCTAGGCCGCTCCACTCCACCGCTTGTCAGGCGACTTTTTTTTTCTCTGCTTGGTTTTCTTATCAGATCGAAAATCAGACGGTCAACGGGAGCCTCCGGTAGCAAAAAACGTGCATCAACGTCTTTGAGCTCCACAATTTAAAGCTTCAAACAGGGGTTTGGATGGGCAGACGGAGAAAGTGAGGGGCAACCCAAGTATCTTGGGACAGGAGGGCCACAATTTTGCAGGGTGACGCCTTCCTCACGATGTAAAAGCGTCTCTTGGGCCGCTTGGCTACTGATTGATAAGATCTCTTGGCATCTTAACGTCATCTTGGGGTCTCCAGCTTGAGCAATAACAGCTGAACTTGATGCACGTGTACGTAAACGTTGGGTGTGAAAAACCAAACTGAATGCGTATTCGGATCTTCACGCTGCCTCAGCAAAGGTAACGGAGAAACAAGCACGAGGATTACTTGTAAAGCCCACATGTGGCATTTAAAATAGGGGCTTAATACACAGGTACCGCTACTCTTATATGCAGCTACCGGTCTTCTTGTATATATAGACACTATTCTTGGGAATAGATGCCCTAACAGGCTCGAACGGATGCCTTAACTAGCTTATAAATACATTAACGAGCTCGGATAAATGCTTTGGCTACAGGGAAAAGATGAATTGGCTGGCTAGAAAATGCCTTCTGTGGCTAGAATAGATGCTCTGACTGGACTAGAGTAAATGCCTTAACTAGGCTGGAATAAATACTATGACTTGTTGCAACAGAGGCCTTAATAACTGGCTAGAATAAACGCCCTGACTGGACCGAATATAATACCTTGACTAGACTAGAAAAATGCCCCGACTGGCTAGTATAAATGAGAAGAATTCTAGCCTATGCCAGAGTGGGCAATAAATAGTGGCATTAGCCCCACTTTTCCACTCCACTCTAACAGTCCTCCGTGTCGCTGCTTAACTTCCTGCAACATTGAAGAAACCAACAATCAGCACTGGCTACGCAACCTACCATTCTACCATCCTGGGCAGTAAACCATTTCGCCATCGCCATCGCCAGAAATTAAACAACGCCATGTCTTCCACATCACGGCGCGAACCGCCAGACTTGGCGGCCCTGTTACGCAAGCGCAAAGCCGAAGAAGAGCTGTCTTCCAAGCCACGATTCATCCCCAAGAAGGAGAGAGAGAGATTACAAGCCGAGAAGAAGGCGAAGGAAGAAGAGGAACGAAAGCGCAAGGAGGAAGAAGCTAAAAAGAATAATGGCTGGACCAGTGCTCCAACAGCCGCACCAACTGGCCCGAAGGCGATGCGCAACGGCGCCCCCGATACTGCCGATAATACGAGCCTTCCGAGGAGCAGACAAAACGGCAAGCGTGGCGGCCCCGGCGGGAATCAAGACGATG
Source organism: Rhypophila decipiens (assembly GCA_033297075.1). Classification (NCBI taxonomy): domain Eukaryota; kingdom Fungi; phylum Ascomycota; class Sordariomycetes; order Sordariales; family Naviculisporaceae; genus Rhypophila; species Rhypophila decipiens. The sequence goes on along the minus strand of MU858045.1, from coordinate 266,513 downwards.
AGCAACAGAAAGCAAAGATGGAGAGCAAAGATGAGGCAGAACTCCGGGCCAAGTATATGGGTCCATTAGTCAACCAGTCCACGTTTTCGGCCAAGAAGAAGAGGAAGAGAACGGCCGCCAACAAGTTCAACTTCGATTGGGACCCCGAGGACGATACGAGTAGGCCGTTTGATCCGATATACGCGGAGCGCACAGAACCCTTGGTCAGACGGGGAGGTTACGAGGACACCGACGAAATCGTGAGGCGGAAAGCCGAGGCCATCCGTCGCGGAGACCCTGTTACTGGCGAGGAGCGGGCGCGACTGCTATTAGAACAACACGAGCGGGGCAAGAAGCAATTGGAGCGTAAGAGCTTGAGTCAACACTGGTCAGAAAAGAAGCTGGAGGACATGAAGGAGCGCGACTGGCGTATCTTCAAGGAGAATTTTGGTATCGCGACCAAAGGCGGCAGCATCCCGAATCCAATGCGGAGCTGGAAGGAGTCTGGACTTCCACGGAGACTTCTCGATATCGTCGAGCAAGTCGGCTATGAGGAGCCGTCACCTATTCAGAGAGCCGCTATACCGATCGCCCTCCAAGCACGAGACTTGATTGGTGTGGCCGTCACTGGTTCCGGTAAAACGGCCGCCTTTCTCCTCCCTCTGCTTGTTTACATTGCCGAACTTGAACCGCTGGCCGAATACAACAAAAACGACGGGCCGTACGCTCTCATCTTGGCGCCAACCCGTGAACTGGTGCAGCAGATCGAATCCGAAGCCAGGAAATTTGCTGGCCCGCTTGGGTACACTGTTGTCAGTATCGTTGGTGGTCACTCGTTAGAAGAGCAAGCATACGCGCTCCGGAACGGGGCCGAGATTATTGTCGCTACGCCTGGTCGTCTTGTGGACTGTCTGGAGCGACGTATGCTGGTATTCACCCAATGCTGCTACGTCATCATGGACGAAGCCGATCGCATGATTGACCAGGGCTTTGAGGAGCCGCTGACCAAAATCCTCGATGCCATGCCGGCCGGAAACGAGAAGCCAGACACGGACGACGCTGAGAATCCGGCCGTCATGAGTAGGTATCTGGGCGGCAAGGACCGCTACCGACAAACCATGATGTACACAGCCACGATGCCTCCAGTGGTCGAACGAATTGCCAAGAAATACCTGCGACGTGCGGCTATTGTCACCATCGGTAACGCTGGCGAAGCCGTCGACACAGTTGAACAGCGGGTCGAGTTCGTCCAGGGCGAAGACAAGCGCAAGAAACGGCTCAATGAGATCCTCAACTCGGGCCAGTTCAAGCCACCCATCATTGTCTTTGTCAATATCAAACGCAACTGCGACATGGTCGCCAGAGACATCAAAGGCATGGGCTTCTCAGCCGTCACACTCCACGGCAGCAAAACACAGGAGCAACGTGAGGCAGCGCTCGCCTCGTTGCGTAATGGCCAGATCGATATCCTCGTCGCTACGGATCTGGCTGGTCGTGGTATCGATGTTCCGGATGTCTCTCTAGTCGTCAACTTCAACATGGCTACCAACATTGAATCGTATACTCATCGTATTGGTCGTACGGGTCGTGCCGGCAAGAGCGGTGTGGCTATCACTTTCTTGGGCAACGAAGACAACGACGTGCTATATGATCTCAAACAGATCATCTCCAAGTCGTCCATTTCGAAGGTGCCCGAGGAGCTCAGAAGGCATGAGGCAGCCCAGAACAAGCCACAGAGGGGCGCCAAGAAGATTGAGGATAGTGGAGGCTTTGGGGGTAAGGGTGGCCAGTGGTAGATATTTGCATCAGAACGGAATTCTGATGGTCTATATACATCGTGTATATGATTATAGGCGTATAATAGCATTGCATAAGGCTCTTTCCAGCCCGGCCAAGGCTGTGAATTTCAAGACAGACGCCCTAAAGAGACGGCATAAGCCTTGCAAAAAACAACTATACGTCTTTAATTAGCGTTTTAAAACTCCCTCTCTATGTATATATTTAATCCCTCTAATGTATCAAAGAGAATAATTCCATAATCATTAAAGGCGTTTATACGGAGGAGTCCATTTCGCACCCCATTTTTCGACCCAGTTGGTTGCCTGCCGGAGAAAGTGACTGCATTTAGCGGCGTCTGAGAGCGGCCCCCACCGGCCTGGGTCCAATCACCGCAGCGCATCCGTACTGGACCTCCTGGTAGCATTTGATTCCGGGTTAGGGTTGCTGGCTCAGCGCAGGCCAGTCAATCAACTTTGGGAACTTTTTAGGCATTGGAAGGTCAGACATCTCGACCTATTCACAACAACGCAACACCGCACGACAACTTACCGCCTTCGCAATGGCGGCGGTGTCGCAGAAACACGTGCAATTGGCCCTCGGGCTACCACAACGACTACTGACTTTCCTGGCGAGATACCCTCCAGCGACGATTCTTCCCGCCGAGGCCGATCCCGAGAAGTCCAAGACGGGATACCAACAAGACACACCCAACCCCTTCCTGGCGCAAAAACACCCCGTCACGGGCAGATGGCACGACCCCAAGTATTCCCTCAGGCGACAGGCCGAACTGGTCAAGATTGCGCGCCAGTACGGCGTTGAGGAGCTGCTCCCATACACACCCAAGAAGACGGAGGAGAGGATAAAAAAGAGGGTCGAGCTGGGTTTGCGCGTCAAGGGTACGGGTGTTGGGCAGAAGGTCAAGGGTCACAAGCACGAGAGGCAACTGGTCTCCAAGTACGTCTTGTCCATTTTGATGTGGAAGGTTATTGCGTCTCTAGAGATCACGTTTGCTGACTGGTGTTCCCGTGCCATAGGATGGAGAAGAGGAGAGAGGCCATGCTCGAGATGCCCAACCTTATTCGGGAATGGAAGAAGGTATTTCGCTCCTCTCTTGCTTGGAATAGTCCATATGGAACCATATACTGATACAATATACCTAGACTGGAAAGCGCAACTGGACCAAGTTCCCCAAATAAACGGCACAGGACGATACCCGTCGTGGGGGGTGATGCTCAGATCCGGATGGAGTGGGATGTGTATAGAAGTGTACTACCAATTTACTGTACAACAAGGCAATACAAATATTATACAACAACATTCGCGCTCCTCTGGTTGTTTATGGCATTGCTTGGTCTATGACCCGAGTCGTTCTTTCGAACTGGAGAGAGACGGCTTTCAGATGCTCCACACTGCCTGCGGCTCGATTTTGGGGCAAGATGTGAACTCCAAAATTTACGAACTGTAAAGTACAACACTTGCCCTTGAACTGAGCATATCGACGACCTCGCCCATGACAACAGCGAGCGCTGAGCCAGAACAACACATTATCTCAGATGCTGTATTTCTTCAAATAAATTACAATTCTTACACGTGATCTAGCCTCAAAGAAGATTCTCGTTTCACACCAAGAATTGAAACTTTACATTTGCATCTCAACTTCACCATTCTCGTATCGCCCCAGGAGCCAACAAGAACCAAAAATTGTCCAAAGAAAGATATACCAGCGGATACCAATCCTCAAATCAAAATATATCTGAAGAACCAAGATTTCACGGGGCCAATACCAAGAGCCAATCGCAACATACACAAGATCTATCCCAAAATGTCAGCCCAACGAAGACAACCAGGACCACCAAGTTTCTACAACATCCTCAACCTCTCATCCTCAGCAATAGAAGACGCCCACGCCCAAGGGGGAGCCTCCTCTTCAAACCAGCTCATAAAAAGGGCCTACCGACGAGCTCTCCTAAGCCACCACCCAGACAAACAACAAAAACACCCTCAAGCCACCAAATCTTTCCCCCAACGAGCAAAATCTTCCTCAGAAACCGATTCCGAGTACAAATACACAATAGACCAAATCTCCCAAGCCTACGCCATCCTCTCCAGCCCTTCTCAACGAGCAACCTACGACAGACAACTCAAGCTTTTACATCTCAACCAAACCACCACAAACGGTAGCTCGCAAGATGGAACCCCCACCACCATCTATGAAGTTTCCAAAACAGGGATAGAAAACGTCGACCTAGACGATCTCGAATTTGAACAACAACAAGAAGATGAAGGTTCCGAAGAAACAAAATGGTACCGCCCCTGTCGATGCGGGAATCCAAGGGGGTACCTATTTGCCGAGTCAGACCTCGAAGAAGCCTCTGACTTGGGGGAATTAATGGTTGGTTGTGCGGATTGTAGTCTCTGGTTGAGGGTTCATTTTGCTGTGCTTGAGGAGGAGGAGGAGGAGGAAGAGAACTCTGGAAAGGATGAGGAGGTGGTCATAGGAAAAGACAGGCCGGGGGGGCAAGATGGAGGAGAGGATGGGAAAGTATGAGGCAGGCCTATGGGATGGAAAATACCTTGCATGGTCTCGATGATGAAGCCTCTCTCTCTCTCTCCACAGATACTACAAATCGAAAAGATGGCAGGGGCAAATTTTTTGGAAAGTATTTGTCTGCGCGTACCGATAAACTTGGTCGATCAGGTACATACCACCAGCTCTAGTCAGTCCGAGGAAACTATGGTTCACAGATACCTACTGACGGGTTGATGATACTGCCAAGGTCTATTGAGACAGGGCGAGTTACGGTTCTGACTTTTCTTCTATTGTCTCTACCGCGAGAAATACATCATCCACGTATCTGCATTTGTCCAGTCTGTCTGTACCTTGTGACGAAGGTGAGGTGGGTAATTATATGCTCAGTTTAGACCGGAACATCACGTTTCAAGCAAGCTAAAGCAACACATATGGTTCTTTTCTTCCCCTTAAGGATGACCATCTCCTTCTCCATCACAGAAAACACACACACACACATACACACAAGTATAAACTCAACCTGTCAAAGGTTGAGAAATGCGAGTTAAAAGTTGAATACCCAGGCCAAGATACATCAGTAACAGCCATGAAACAATTCTCACATATGCGCGAAAAGGACCAAAATATACCTAAGAGACGCTTATAACACATAAAGCTTGATTCACAAGCAAATTATCGCTCATGACAAGGTGAGTCCCACGGGATTTATCCTCCAGGATATTCGCGTTAAAGATTCACACTGGACCGCACCTTTCGCCCCCATTTCCTGCAAACCTTCACAAATTTCAGTCATGGAAACAAAAAGTCTAGCCACCAGGCCATGAACACGGGTTTTATATTGTTTTCTTGAGAGAAATAAGAGCAAGACTGCGCTTCTTGGTAGTGCGCGTAGAAAAGGAGACGCAAGTGAAAACGGATATAGTCTTTCGCAAAACACCAAACAGCCAGGACTGTCAACAAGGGGGTTTTTTTATTTTATTTGCCCAGGCGGTTCTTCCGGTAAGAGAAATTGTGTATTTGCGTAAAACATGCAAAGTTACTCGGGGATCTCCTGCCCGCACTCCAAAGACACCAGTTCCACCGTGGAGTTGCCATGAATCAAAGGGTTACCAATATCAATACCAGAGAGATTTATAGAATTGTTCTTCATCAGCGACCGCCGTCAAGAGCCCTACGCGCGCTCACCTACGGTGTTGGCGGCGGGACCTTTGTCCGAATTCTACTCGGCCTTGGGTTCCTCCGCTGCAGGTGGGGCAGTAGTAGTGGTGCTCTCCTCAGTCTGACTGGCATCAGCATGTCCGGTAGCAGCGGCAGGCTCGGCCTCAGATGAGGTCCAGAGAGTCTGTTCAATACAGTGTTAGTGGGTATATTCACGGACTGAGAAGGGCATTACTGACCAAGTTGTCCCTAAGCAGCTGCATGATCAGAGTGGAGTCCTTGTAGCTCTCCTCGCTCAAGGTGTCAAGTTCTGGAATTGTATTAGTAAACCGATCCTATAATTCCCAGTCCAAGGTACATACCGGCAATAGCGTCATCAAACGCTTGCTTAGCAAGGTGGCAAGCCTGGTCAGGGGCGTTCAAGATCTCGTAGTAAAACACGGAGAAGTTGAGAGCAAGGCCAAGGCGGATGGGATGTGTGGGGGGAAGTTCGGTCTGGGCAACCTCGGTGGCAGCCTTATACGCCTCAAGAGACTTGTCGGCAGAGTCCTTGCGCTTGTCGCCAACGGCGAACTCGGCGAGATAGCGGTGGTAGTCACCCTTCCTATAAAACCATTAGTTCTTTCCACCAGAACCTGACGCGCCTGGGTGCAACACTGACATCTTGTGGTAGAACACCTTGCTCTCGCCCGTCTTGGCAGATGGGATGAGGTGCTTATCGAGAACGGAGAGGATATCTTCGCAAATCTTGGCGAGCTCTCCCTCGATCTTCTGGCGGTACTCCTTGATGAGGTCAACCTGGGTAGAGTTGCCCTTGGACTCCTCCTTCTGCTCGATAGAAGTGACGATTCTCCACGACGCACGGCGGGCACCGATGACGTTCTTGTAGGCAACAGACAGAAGATTCCGCTCCTCGACGGTCAGGTCACGGTCTTCCGAGGCAACGATCTTCATGTTGTCGACCATCTCTGCGACGGGGGTTAGAAATATTAGCATCCGGAAGCCGCAGAGAATGGCGTGTACGACATACCCTCGTAGCGCTCAGCCTGCTCGGCGAGCTTGGCCAGGTAAACAGCATCTTCGTGACCCATTTTGTCGGTTTGGTTATTCTGGAAAGCAATGGAATTAGCGTCGTGCGCAGAGACAGGCTAGGGTTAGATGTTATGACAGGCGGTGGGCGGCCGTGGCAGACGTGTTTGAAAAAGTGCACGAATCGGAGAGGGCGCGTGTCTCGAAGCTTCCCGTCGAGAAGCTGTGATGTCGAGCTGAATGCGCCGCGCTGACTTCATGACTAGCAAAGGAGGCTCCCCGCTTGCGGTGGGGTATCGCGAAGGCTGGCAGCGATCGCCCTTTCAGCCGTTTGTCGTGCCGGCGGAGCATCACAACTCGGGTCTGACAAGGGCTCGGGAAGCAATTGGGCGCCCGGATGGCCATGACGAGGGGAGTGATGAATATATCTCGGGGGGTTGAGGGCAGAGGGCATTGTCGCATCGGCCATGACGACAGTGGACGGTGTGCGGTACACCACAGGCAGACGATGCAGCCAGAGGGGAAACGGGACAATGGAGACATACCTGTGATAATCTGTTTGCGATAAAATGAGATGAGCTGCAAGTATCGGCTGCGGTTGAGAGTTTAGAGAAACAAAATCGTGGAGAAGTGATTCGCCAAAGTTGTGGTGTTTCGTTGGTTGTCGGGAGAGAAAAGAGGAGTGTTAAGGGTGGTTTTGGTTGTAAAGTTGGAAATGAGGAAAGGCAAGGAAGGTGCAACGACAACACAAGGCGGGATGTGCTGAGGTACTCCGTAGTGCAGCGAAATTTGGATTGCACGGCCACCACAGGGAGCGCCTGGCTGCCCTGCTGGGGGAGGTGCCAGCTGGTGGGTGTGGCCCCCCTCCTTACCCCCCGCCAGTGCCCAAGCCCAAAATGAAAGCACATCGCACCGAGCACGGATCAGGTTCTCAGGCAAAACTGCCCACCCGAAATAACCACGTGACAAGGGTGCGTCTTGTGTTTGTTCGGATCTTTGCGCCTGCGCTCCCCTGCCTGTCTGCCTAGCTGCTTGCGAAAGCGGGAAAGGGTCACCCACACAGTTCCAGCGGGCGACGTGAAAGACGTCACTGCCCTCACTTTTCATGAATTGGGGGGGCGGCAATTTGTTGGAACGACTCACACCCTGGAACCATCACTATTCTATCCACTATTGTGACATATCTCAGACTGCGGAGGGAACAAAGAATAACAAAGAAAGATGTTGGTGTATGATTTATATGGTCTCTTATTTTTGGGCGTATATGTCCACATGTCTACTTGTTTTGTCTGGTTCTTCATAATGGGTTGAATTCTGCGATACTGGCTCAGAACACACTGACACAACACCACGCTATTTCCACTTTCCAAGCCGGATGCTTCAGAGGGTATCTTGCGCTTTGAATTGCTCAAGACAAGCGATCCGCCATCAGATTATGGCGCATAGTCGGGGCGATGTTTCATCCATGCGGCTCGCCCCGACTCGATCGGACTGAAGCCGAACCCCAAGTGGTTGGAAGGAATCGGCTCGGCAGCTTTTCGCAATCGTGTAACCTGTGGCCGCTTCGACATGCAAAAAGCCGTGGTGCAGTTGGTTTACGGGCCTTGGTTGCTATATCTACACGTGTTTTGTCCTATCTCGAATGTCATACCAGTAGACACATGTTGACATGCCCCTGAGGGTGGTTAAGAAGCGTCGAATCCACATGAAAGAGTCCTATTATATGCGGATGTATACGTGAGCTAGAAAGTATGACATAGACCTGGCCACCTATACGGTGAGTAATTCCTTGATACTGTACGGCAAGACCCAACACGACGGAGAAGAAGGTCAGTCGAGATAGTTTAAAGCAGTCGCAGCGTTCAATTGAATCTCTGTAAGTACGGGTTATCACCCCAGGCAGCGGCGGCCTGGCAGCGTCACGCCACATGGCAAAGCCACATCTTATCAGTCGCTCGGTAGCTCCTGCAAAAGTGGCCCCGCAAGCAGACGGGGCGACGACGAAAGCTTGACGTGCCTTCAACCGAAAAGCTACCTTCCCGGTCAACCGCTCGACCTTGGATGCTTGTTTTAAAGATCAGGCCATCGCAAAATCCACTTCCTGAACAACCACCTACCCCGAATCAAGCAAAACCAATTGAACGTAGGTTGTCACTATTCCCACCTACTCTTTCCGAGCTACATTATAACCTCAACCTTATCACTCTGCAATCCGCTGCTCTCTGCAACTCAAATCCAAACCTAAAAGCAATAGCATCTGACGAGGCAATTTAGCAAAAGCCATTCAAAATGCTCCGCACCTCCATGCTCAAGGCCGTCCGCCCGGCTATGGCCGCCCGCACCCTCGCGACATCCGCTCGCGTCATGGCTGCTGGCGATACCGGTGCTCCTCCCAAGACTGGTGGTCAAGGGTAAGTTCATTGCTCTTCTCGCCCAAGCCTCTTCACTTTGTCCCCTTCAAAAGCCCATAGATCGGACTGATTAGCTAACGAAACCGACTCTTCTTCTCGGGAACCCCAATTACAGAGATGCTTTCCAACGCCGCGAGAAGGCCGCAGAGGACTACGCCATCCGCCAGCGCGAGAAGGAGAAGCTGCTTGAGCTCCGCAAGAAGCTCCACGAGCAGCAAGCTCACCTCCAGCAATTGTCGGACCACATGTCAGTGTTCCTTCGCTCCATGGAGTTCCGCCCCGTCCACAAGGATGACCCCAAGGGCCTCAGGGCCAGGGACTTTGTCCTTCGGTGGGCGGCGGACCGCCATGGCTTCCCCGTCAACGGGCGCGATGAGAATCCGCCCTTCAAAGAGAGACCCACGATTACTGACAACGTGCGCAAATGGCGCGAAATGCACAGTGACGAGATCACCAAGGACCAAGGCGGCGAGCACAACTAAATTTTCCCATCACACACGTCCTAACCCTCGCATGCCCACAATCTCCCGTTTCTCGCGAATAAACTCGACGAAAAACACTTTTACGCCATTCATTCATCCACTTTAGTACGCGAGATCCATATGGTAGACCTCTCTGTGGAAAGAGACAGGAAGGAATGTGAAAGTGGGGAGTTTGAGCATGCGGAGGAGGTTCTTGAGAGAGGGTATCACCATTCAGTTTTGTCTCAGCCCACCAGCCATTTGCATTGTCATCGTTGACACATTCTTCCCAAGCTTGTACTATAAAGGTTCTACCACAGAAATCAAACGGATCTGGAGAAGTCTGCTACCAGTTAATCAACAGGGAAATAGACTCGAGCGAGATTCGCAGTTATCATATGGTTGAACAGTTTATTCGAATGGGTATCACGATTTCCATTCGAGTTTCGTTCGAATTTCCTTTTGCCGCCATCATGAAGTTGTTGGGAGAGCGAGGGAGGAGGCGGAACAGAAGACACCAGGCGTGGATTGGTTGATATGGATGACGTTGATATTTCCCCTTCTCCCAGGCACGAGCTTAGCCGTTCACCAGCTTTCATCATATGTATCCACGCTTCAATCGAACATGGTGAGGTATAGTTCCACGCGAATATGGGCGAGTAGTGACCAAATGGAATGGTGTGATTAACCGGTTAGAAAGAGGACGCGGGTACTCATTGTTCAACTTGTGAATCTTTTTGCGAACAAGGTTCCCGACCATCCTCAAACAGCACGCAGGTGAGTTTGCGCGCAGAAGTCTGGACAAAATCCATACCATGAAGAACTTATCAGTACATATAAACAAAATATCAATACGGTCGTAGGAAAGAAGAACCACCAGTCTTCTTCATGGTAGAACTCTTCTGATCTAATCTGTCCCCACATTTGTGAACTAATCCAACAATACCCCGGCGCTCCAACGCGCGGTTGTCAAAGTAATGGATTGACAAAAAGCCAACACTCCCTGATTGATTAATACATCTATGCTGTGCCCAAGTCCCATATCCCATCCAGCCGCCTACTCTAGCCCCCCTTCTTTGTTTTTCCACATATCCTGCTGTCTAGCTATGTATTTGCCATTCATTTATAACCACCCCTGTACGACCGGTAGAAGCTCTCTGCAGCATCCGTCTCGTTACCGCCCACGCTGGCGCCCATGTTATTACTGGCCTTTTGGGCAGCCGCCACTCTGGCCTGGAGGGCCGAGGCGTTGGTGTCAATCCACTGTAGCTGTGTCAAGTGTCCGTTTAGGACACGGACGATTTGGCTGAGCTTTATTTCGAGAGAAAGAAAAGTTAGCACATATTCCCTGAAACAAAAAAAAAAAAACCAACTCTAGATTGGGGATAAAAAGAAAAAAACATACCGGATCATCAGGCTTGCTCCCCTTGCTAAGTGTCCCCGACATATCATTGATCTCCTTGATCATCTTGGTCAGATCCTTACCCATATCATCCAACCGATCAGTAAGCTTCTCAGCGGTCTTGTACGTCCTTTCACGCTCCTGATCCGGGCCCCCGACTTGCTCATTCGGCCCGACCTGCTTGGTAAACAGATTCTCGAGCTCGCTCTCGTACTGGTCCAGCCACATGGACAGCTCGTCCTGGTGGTTCTCCACGTTGGAGAGCTGCCGCTCAATCTCGTTGTTCTGTCGCTGGGCCTCGTGCGTGCTGAGGTAGAGCTTTTGGATCTTCTCGCCGTTCTCGACGAGCAGACGGTCCCACTCTGCTACCTTGTTGGCTTGCTCTTTGAACTCTTTTTGGTACTTTGTGAGATCTGTGGCCCAGCGGGTGATGATCTCGTCCATTGTCTTGTTCTTTAGGCGGGGGAGATGGGAGGTTGGGCCCATGGTGGATGCTCCGAGATTTGTGCCGGTGGTAGCAGTCTTGCCATCTGCGGCTGTCGAGGTCGCGGGGGCAGCTCCATCCTTCTTTGGACCACCAAATAGACCACCAGTAGTGGTGGCAGCTGGTGCTGTTGCTGTGGTAGTTGCTGTCGAGGTTGTCGCCGGGGCCGTAGCGGATGTGGTAGTAGTTGCTGCTGCAGAGGTAGTTGCAGGAGCCCCGAACAGACCGCCCGCTGAGGTTGTTGAAGCTGCCGGTTTGCTCCCGGCAGCTCCAAAAAGACCACCAGGCGCAGGCGTCGATGTGGTTGCGGGAGCGGTGGTCTTTGTGGCACCGCCAAACAAACCTGGGGTTGCGGCCGTGGCCGGGGCTGCAGACGCCGCAGGAGCAGATGTACCGGGGGCAGCTCCAAATAAACCTCCAGATGGCGCGCTGGCTGCTGGGGTCGCGGCACTGGACGTGGCTGGCTGCGAGCCAAACAAGCCACCTGGAGCAGGAGCCGATCCGGCAGCTGGTTTCGCACCAAACATCCCTGACGAGGCAGTCGTAGCGGCTGGCTGTGCTGAGGCGGAGGAGGCTGTTGTCGCGCCGAACAGCCCGCCAGTTGCTGGCTTGTTCTCGGCTGGAGGCGCCCCAGCAGGTGTGGTTGATGCTAGGCCGCCAAACGAAGGCTTTGCTGGAGTCGCGGCTCCAGCCCCTGCAGCACCAAAGAGTGAAGGGGTTGCTGTGCCAGAACCAGTCTGAGGAGTGCTGCTTGAACCGCCACCACCAAAGAGGCCACCAGCAGGCTTAGCGGTGGGAGCCGCAGCCGGTGTTGAAGAAGCACCGCCGAAAAGGCCGCTCGAGCTGGCAGCAGGGGCCGCGGTCGTAGCACCACCAAAGAGTCCACCGCCCGCACTGGCAGCCGGTGTTGAGGAGGCACCGGCGTTACCAAAGAGCGCACCCGAAGTGGCCGCTGGAGTTGAAGCCGCCCCAGCACCTCCCCCACCAAAGAGCGCACCAGAGGGAGTGGCAGCAGATGATCCACCACCAAAGAGGCTGTTTCCTGCGGCAGGCTTACTGCCAGTAGCTCCTCCAAATAGACCACTACCACCAGCTGAAGCTCCAGGAGTTCCTCCAAATAGACCGCCACCCGCCGTTGCCGGAGTTGTTGACGAGGCCGCAGCTCCTGTGTTACCGAAGAGACTAGGTGTAGATGCGCCTGCTGCTGCTCCTTTGTTGCCGCCGAATAAGCCACCTCCAGTTGCCGGTGTCGTTGTTCCACTTCCGCTTGGAGTTCCAAATGCAAAGCTGGGAGTAGTTCCGCCTCCAGCTGTTGTGCCTCCTCCAAAGAGAGATGGGGCAGCCGTCGACGTTGTTGGTTGACCAGAAGCGGCAGAGGTGCTTGGGGTAGACCCAAATGTGAAAGACATGTTTGCGGTTTTGTTTCGTTCGAAGGAAGTCGGATGTAGATAAAGAGTCAAAGGGAGCAGATTATCTAACGCTCAGGGAGATCGATGGCGCAGAATGGTTCGATGACGTGAAAGAAAATCAAGCGCCGCGTCCCATGCCCAAGCTGTCGGTCGGTCGAGAGTGCGCAGCGATGGGGGACTTTAAGACAGAGGCTGCAAACGCGACGAGCCTCAGTACAGCAATTGCGCGGCACGAGTTGATTTGCTAGCGCTGTGTTGTTCTTCGAGGGTCGGTCTGTCGTTATTTCAGTGGATTGTGTTTGCTCGGCCTTCTGGAAAGATATTTTGAGGTTGAAGTAATAAGTTGCGGTCTCTAGAAAGTTGATCGCTGAGGCCCAGGCAATTCGCGACCAGGCCTTTTTTGGAGCTCCCAAAGCGCGCCTGAGAAAAAGCTTGGTGGGTCCCGCCGTTTGGCTCAACCAGCCTCACCAATCAGTTGCAGGGATAACAAGCTAGCTCTGGGGAGATGACCCACCCAAAGTTCAGTGGCAGTCTGAAGAGTGCGGGCAACACAGCGGTCCAGTGGGCAGTGGCGGGTGACACAAGATTCAACATGGCACGTTTTATGGGCAATCCAGACAGCACCAACTCCACCATCAACTCTTGGACATGAGCCCATTGCCAGATTGCTGAATGACCGTTGTTAGCCACTGACAACAACATCTGTATGCATACCTCCCTGCCACTTGAGTCCTGAAACTAGTCAACTCTGAACCTGTTGACAGTTGCTTTTTGCGCCTGGCTTGAGACAGCGCACCTGAGACGGAACTGACTTGAATACCTTCCACCTACTTTTTCCCCTCATACAGATATCACAGGCCAGCCTTGCCCAGCTACGTTTGCTTCCCCTCCTTTGAGTCCCTTTGCGCGAGCGAGTTTCTCTTGACTGCGTCTTTGGCACTTTGTCTCGCTTTCTTGCCATTCTCCCCCTTCCTCGCCGCTGGTCATTGCCCGTACAGACAGTCTACTACGCTGCAAGACCGCATCAACAATGTCGTCGTCGAGACGAAACAGCTTAACGCCTCCCTCGCCAGTCAAGGCGGAGAAAGAGGACCCAGGCGCCCATGAGCTAGGTACATGACTGAACTTGGGATTCCATCACCTATCCTACGTGAGCTTGACTGACTGATCGCATTCTCGCAGATGCAACCTCTGATTCTGAAGACCACTTCTCCGATGCCCAATCCGGTCCCCCAGTGTCCCACCCGGCCTCGCCCATCCCGCGACTGAGGGTCGAGAGAGTGGACGACAAACCGGCGTACGGGGAAGTCCCCGGCACCAAGGCATATAGCATGAGGGAGGAGGATGCCAAGCCGGATGAGATAGCCTTCGTCCCGGAACCGGATAGCAAACTGTCGAGCGAGTCGGAGGAGCCGTCGCGGACAACCACGCCCGGCGGGCAGCCGATCCCCAAGACGGTCGTGGAGGAGACGCCCGATTCGCCAACTGCCGTCACTCATCCCGAGACGGCGGAGCAGCAGAAGCAGCACAGGGCGGACCCGCCTCCAGACATCATTGTGAAGGCAGATGGGCACAAGGTCGAGAACGGTGGTGAAGCTGGTACGGATGCGTAGCCTTTTTCTCTGTTCTGTCTATATATCCGGCCACAAAGTCTCTTTTGTATTGACGTCTTTCCCGGTCTCCTGCGTAGATACTCCAATGTCAGCTACTTCATTAAAGACTCCCGTCTCGCCACGTTTGAGGAGGAAATCGTCGACTGGTGCCTTGCGACGATCTCCTCTCTCTCCGTCCTTTCCCAGTAATTTCAGTGCCGCCGATGGTGATGACGGCGGTGGAGATGATGATGACGGCGGTGACGACTTTGACGATTTTGAAGAAGGAGAGGAAGACGCCGCCTTTGATGATTTTGGAGATGACTTTCAACAATCAGAGCAAATAGAGCCCGCGCCAGTGGCTGCTCCTCCTCCTCCTCAACCGCAACAACCCGCGCTATCATTCGTATGTCGTCTGACTGCCCCTATCCCATCCCAAGGCCACTAACTGACCACATACAAAAAGCCCATACCATCATTCGACGACGTCGACCCCTCCGAAATCTACTCCATAACCGAACCCTACCTATCAGCCCTCTTCCCACCAGTCGACGACCTCCCCGATCCCCTGCCCTTACCACCCCCATCGCGAGAAACAAACCCCATATTTCTCACCCCCCGAAGCGCATCTCTCTGGTCTCAGCTTGTAGCCCCCCCTCCACTCCAACCACCAGACTGGATCCGCTCCCGAATCCGCCGCCTCTTCCTGGTATCCCTCGGAGTTCCCGTCGATCTAGACGAGATCCTGCCGGCATCAAAGCAAAAGAAACTTGTCCTGCCTTCTCTCCTTCACAGGGTCAGCTCGACGGGCTCATTGCGAAATTCCAACGACGGGGGAACCGAAACCGGCGGCGGCGGCACGCCGCGTTCCCTCTCCCGCGTTAGGCAAAGCGGCCATAATGCCTCCAGCACGTCAGTCGACTCTCAAGGCAACCTGAAGCCTTCCAAATCGAGAGATAAAAAGACCACTTCTTCTTCTTCTTCAGGAACTACTTCTGGGGGGGCAGCAGGGAAGAAGGGACAGCAGCCCGAACCATACCTCGACCTGACAAGCGCAAAGCAATTGTGCATGACCACCGACGAAGCCCTCTCGGGCATGACGGACCAGGAACTACAGAACCATGTCAAGAAGTTGGAGGATATGCAAGGCTTGGCGCACGAGATGCTCGTGTACTGGCAAAAGAGGACCGACGAGAAGATTGGAGATCGGGAGGCGTTTGAGGGGGTTATTGAGAATCTGGTCAAGCATGCTAGGAAGACGAGGAAGTAGGGACCACCTCCCCTTTGACCTTGCTTGAAGTGGTATTTTGCAGCATCAGGTTATAAGTCAAGTGTGGGAGGATCTGGTGAGGATCCATTCTTCTTGGTTTATCATCAGAGACAGCAGCGTTTTTATTCCAAAAATCTCAATTCAATTCAAGGGTTTCTTCTTACGGATGGGTGGGATGGATGGATACTACCGGTAGTGGTGGTATGGAAGGAGGAAAAATAGAATTTATATTATTAATTAGATAGACACAGACAGACAGATAGCTGCCTACCTAACCAGGTCGAAGAATGCAATGCAATGTTGGGGTGAAAACTCCAACATGATTGCCCATATCCAAAATGCGGTACAAGCCTCAAGAAAAGTCATGATATACATTTAAATCATATTCAACAGGCCCTGTGAACTTTTCTTTTACAGCTATTTCTGGTCTTCTTGATGCAATTTTGAAAAATATCCCATATGTATGGTTCATGGTACCAAAGCATATCATATATGGACGTGTTTCCACACCCTTTTCTCAACCCAGTTGACACACACACACACACACACAGAGAGAGAGAGAGAGAGAGAGAGAGAGAGAGAGAGAGAGAGAGTCAAGACCAGATTTGAAAAAGTTGGGACGCTATTGCACTAGTAAAGGACAACTGCTTTACAATCATTTCTATTTTGCCTCGCTGACTTCTTTCCAATTTCCCCCTCAGCTCCTATATAGCTACCTAGTAGGGACAAAGGAAGAAGTCCGTTTTTATTCTACGCTGAAATTTCGCTTGTCTGATTATGCTTCTAAGAGGTGCTAGGCTCCAATGTCTTACCACTAAATCGTATCATATGTTAGCGTTTATTCTGATGAAGCAGTGAGTGACAGTCTGCAGGGAAACTTACGCAGCAATGGTGGCCCACCCAATCAGACGCCAATGCTTGTCGATACGTCTGCTGAGAGCAACCTTCTCGCCAATCTTTGTGCAAGCGGGACTCGTGAGCACCAGCTTGGCGGCATCCTTCTTGATGGCAGAAATCTTGGCACCGGTAGACGTCGAGCCAATGTTGACCATGATGACCTCGTTCTTGGACAGCTTCTCGACCTTGGCCTGCTTTCCATCGGCAGTCCTGACACCGAGAAGGCGGCGGAGGAGGTAGAAGTTGATCTCGATCTCGCTGTAGATATCAGGGAGGCGGCCCTTGAGGCCGAGCACGAAACCGACGAGACGATCAGCTCTACAGAGCGTGGGGTCGATCTTGGTACCCACACCAATGAGACCACCGGGAACGGCATACTTGAGGTCGTTACCTTCCGAGTTGAGCGAGACGATCCTGCTGAAGATGGGAGTGCACTTGAGGTCGCCGTTCTCGTCACGGGAGACGATACCTGGGCGGATCTCGATCTCGTCACCTAGCTTAAGCACGCCGTGCAGGATACTGCCACCGGCAACACCACCCTTGAGCTCTTCAATCTCGGCACCAGGCTTGTTAACGTCGAAAGAACGAATTACAATCATCTGAGGGTCAGAGCTGAAGTCTCGGGGAGGGACAGGAATGGTGTGGACGATGGCGTCGAGGATGGCGTCGATGTTGATCTTGAGCTGGGCAGAAATGGGAATAATCGGAGCCTTGTCGGCAACGGTACCGCGGATGAACTTTTGGATGGACTCGTTGTGTTTGCTCGCGGCTTCTTCCCTCATAAGATCTACCTTGTTCTGAAGGATAATGATCTTGTCCAACTTCATGATCTCGATAGCGGCCAAATGCTCCGAGGTCTGCGGTTGGGGACAGGATTCGTTTCCAGCGATGAGTAGGAGAGCGGCGTCCATGACCGCGGCTCCTGACAACATGGTGCTCATGAGAATGTCGTGACCAGGGCAATCGACAAAACTATCAGATCGTTAGTAGCGGTTTAATCACAGCTGATGAGTCGAGTCCTCCGCGATGGGTAGCCTTACGAAACGTGACGCAGCAGTCTGTATGTGCCCTCGCAACCTTCCCGCTCGCATGGCGGGTCAACCTCCTTGTCGCTCTTGTAGCTGCGGTAGCATGTCGGCCGTGGGCAAGCTGGGTTGTCGCACTTGTAGATCTTTGCATTGGCATATCCAAGCTTGATTGTGATGTTACGAATCAGCTCGTTCTTAAATCTGACGGTCTGGACGCCAGAGATGGCCTTGACCACTGTCGACTTTCCGTGAGCGACGTGACCGATGGTGCCGATATTGATGGTGGCTTGCCGCGCAATAATTTCGGGGGTCAGAGGGGTAAGGGCGCTGACGTCGAGGTCTTTCGGCTCGGTCTGTGGAGGGAGGAAGGGTTTCGCGACAGGCGCGAGAGGCTCTGATTTTTTGAGAGAGGACTTGAGAGGCTTCTCAACAACCTCATTGTCGGACTCGCCCGAGTCAACGGACTCGTTGTCGGAGCCGGACTCGGGAATATCATTGCCAAACTTGTCGTTGGCAGACATCTTGATCTTTTTTTCGCGGGGTAACTAGCGAGCGGGTGTCGGCTGTTTCTGTGCGCTTTCTGTGGTGTAAGAGGGGCCGTTAACGGTTTATTCGAGACTTGAAGATGATGTATGACCTGAATACGTACAATGATCCTAGGGTTGGTGCTGGAGTGGATGCAGGTTACTGGTTAAGTTGCGGCTCGACGTCTGGTCTGTTCAAGGCGAATGGATATTTGACGAATTTGGTGTGCAGTCATACCTCTAGGTGTGTGATCCTTGCAAGCAAGTGTAACAAGCCTAATTGGGTTAGTTGGATTTTGCCCCACGTCTTCCGATAAGGCCGATAAGAATTTACATAGTGGGGCGTAAAGCTCTCGATACCATCGCCTTACAACAGGACAGCGTCGGAAAACCCCAATCTGAGCCTCTAAATTTCATCTTGTAGGCTATAAACGCTTCTCTCTTATACGTATTTCTCTTCTTTTTCATGTATGTGAAAGAAGTATCCTATATGTCTGGTATTCCGGATAATATGAAGGCCTACGAGAGGAATTTCACACCCCCTTTTTTTACCCAGTTGGCAGCTTGGGCTGAAGGGGGCTTGGGGGCTTCAACGGCTTCACGAGTAACCCGTAACGTGTCAACTGGGTCCAGAAACGGGGTGTGATGAACCATATATGCCTTTTAGAATAAATAAACAAACCTTTATCTATATCCGAGTCACATCTTGCATACAACTTCCTTCTCAGTCATATTCCTCTTCCACTCCAACTTTTTCTGTCCCGCGCTCCGGACGGACGCTGTATCCCAAACCTCAAAAGTCCTCCAGCTTCAATACTTCGTACGATGGCTCTTCGTACGGGTGGGCACTGAAAGAAACATCCATGTCAGTCAAGTGGTGGCTTCAGCCAACCTCATCGGTGGTGTGGACCTACGCCTTCAACGCGGCAACCGCCTGCCTCGTGACTTCCTCTCCCACGCAGAGGGTCTCGACCTTGGCCTCCTTGATCTTCTCAAGCGTCCCCACGGTCCCGATATGTGGGCTCGCAGCTTCTCCCGGCCGGAACTGGCCGGTGCCCATGACGGTCCAGCAGCACTCGGTGTAGTTGCCCGGGCCCGGATATCGACCCGCACCAGCGGCGAAGATGGCCTTTTTGCATGTCTCGAGGGCCGAAGGAGGAACGTGGAAGATCAACTTGAAGCGGGCTACTGCTGCTGCTGCCATTTTTTCGGGTTGGTAGATCCAAGTTGGATTACAAAGCAGATGGTGAGGTAGGCAGGGTGATTTTCAGGGATAGCTGTTGAAGGTTCGATGGTGAAGTAATGAGACGGGCCCTGAATGAAGTCTTTGGCTGATGTTGGTGTCTGGTCAACGCCGCTCCCGGTCGAAGCTATGGTCTCGCTAGGTACTGTTTGTTTACTGACCATTTTCTAGTTGGCCCCCCGTCTCCTTTGGTCAAAGCTTGATGAGGATTAAAGCACAATAATTTTCATACTTCTTTCCGCGTTGTCTGATCATTTGAGTGAATGATCTTAAGGGCACATACATCCTTGCTTGGAGGAACGTGTCGAATCAGCAAGATATCATGGACGATAAGGAGGACTAGAAGATATTCCATCAGGCAAGTTCCGGTATCTATCATATATCATCACGGGGCTGTATACAAGGCCCATCAGGCTCTAGTCTATGGCAAAAAGATATGCCCCCGAGCGGAATCGAACCGCTAACCGGACCAGCGCCGATGATTTCGAATAGGGTTTGGGGAAAATCGCTAGAAAACGCTGTGTGAAATATCAACGCTGGTCCGCGCTCAGACCACTGAGCTACAGGGGCTTCTGTTTTGTGGCTTTTTGTTAGGATGCCTATGCTTAAAGTCATATGTATACCCTCTTGGGAGCAGGAGAAAGTTTGGTGGAGGTGGGGATATGGGCGGTGGTGGTGAACTCTACTCGCAGAGACGAGACAATCCTCGCCCAGACAAGAAAGCCCCGAGCTACTTGAAAAATCCACAGCAAATCGCCAGACGTCAGCAACAAGCCTCAAGCCTCGCAGCTTGACTCGGTCCGATGGTGTAGTTGGTTATCACGTCAGTCTAACACACAACACACTGAAGGTCGGCGGATCGAGCCCGCCTCGGATCAGACACTAGCTTTTGGTGGACTTGTCAACTTTTTACCTGGTTTTTTCAATATATTCATATTGAATACGAAACTTTGTGTTTTGACGTTCATCTTCGAGTTCGGATCATACCCAAACCGAGGTATTGAACAAAAAAAGTAAAATACGACTGGACTTGTCAAAGGTCATGGAGAGATAATCCTGACACACCAGAAGGGCATTCCTGGAGTGAGCAAGCCGTGGAAATGGAGCATCTCAGAACATGTGAGGACGAGGTCATCAGATCAATAATGAGGGTCGGAATGGGAAACGTTGTACGAAGAGCCGAAGACCAAGGTTCTATAGGACGTAGTAACACAATAGGTGAGACTGATATGTTTCTGAAGAGGCTGGGCAGTGAGCTTCAATTACACGCAGCCTCAAACTTGTAGATATGATCGTGTCTTTTTCTCCAGGTCTCGGTGTGGACTTGTTGTGGATCGGAGAACCGATAATCTCGCATTCATAATGCAGATGATTTCCTCAAAAGAGAAGCACAGAAGGACAGTCAGCTCGTGCTCTTACCGTGCTTGGAAGCTAGCCAGGTGTCCGTTCTGTCTTTGTCTCCCTTTGTCTATTAGGATAGATAAGGAGCGGCGCTATACCTGAGTAACATTATACCTCTACTCTATCAGGTTCTCTTCTGTTCTTGACACACAGAGCCTGTGTGAAGTGGAATAGGAGATGTAATAAGATACATGCTGGCTTTGGCCTTCGGACTCGGAATCATGACTTTGATTGTCCTTGCTGGTAATAGATCAGCAATATACTTACATTTCTCTGGATCATGTACTCACAGCGTACTATATCAATGTCACCAAGAGCCCATATACTCGGTCGGAATCACGATAGGCAGTCGAGGTTGTCATCTAGAGCAACAAGTGAACACTTGTATACCAAGGTAGATGATATTCTCATTTCATAACCCGACATCTGTACTTTCTCAAAGTGGTTCTTTTTTTGGTAGTCAGCGTTTGACACTTGTTCCCGTCATAGACCGCAACATAAGAACCTGACAGGTTGTACGATTGTGGAACAAAAGAGACGCTGACATGACCATGAACCAATGTCCAGAGCTTAGATTCCTGATGTTACTCCCTTCTGGCTTCCTATTTTGGTGTAAAACCCCATCACATTGCTGTCTCGTATTCTTAAGTAAATATAACATGGCAACAACAATGTCACTTCACGATAACAGAGACGATGGAGGTGTACTCGGACGCGGCGCTGAACCTCACTCGAGTGAACTGGCTCTCAGGGTCACTCTGTGGTATTCTGACGCTCATTTCATAGGGTTAGTCAATACAAGTGCCGCGGTAGTAAAGGGTACTGGTATCTCAGAGTCCTGATAATGAGGCCCTCAATCTTAACAACTTACTTCACGACTTGAAACTATCCACGAGCTATGATCATTGGTGATATGATGTACGTTTTCTTGCGTCTCGTCTATCAATAACCTCGCAACCCCGAGTCGGCAATCTCGTCAAAGGCACATACACAGAACACGAGCACGTTTTCGCCACGTTTTTTATATATATACTTGCTTCCTCGCCTCCCAGAACCAAGATTCAAGAAACAATGGTAAGAAGGTCATTAACCCCTTTCCATCACACAATATTGTTTCTAGAAAAAGAACAAATATGGCACCCAAGTGACAGACGTGGAAAGGAATGACGCTATCGATCAATATCAGATCGGATTTAGGATCATTTCTATGCGATGGTATGGGATGTGATGCGAGGTGTGACGGATTCCATTATCGAATCCATGGTTCAATCCTCCTGTTGACCTGTAGGTTGTTTCGTTTGACGCGTGGTCTGGCTATATGGATATTGAATGGGAATACCTACTCTACATGCGAGCAGCAGAGGGGGAAACAGCAAAGAGGAAGGATATAAATATCCTGTGGGGTCCGTGTGCCTTGGTCGGAGTTGAGGACTTATCAAGGCAGATCCCTCCGTCCACCTCTGGAGTGCCGTACTCTGGAGGATTCGGTATTCCATAACCGGAGTCATGAGTGGTCGGCTGGTAGGTACCGTACATATCCGCACATGACGTGCCGCATGGGGGCAGGAAGCAACTGGCAAGAACGGTCTGGATGTGTGAGGGTCAGCAGAGACAAGATCTTCTCCTTTATTCCCTCCTCTCTGCCTTGGGTTTATTGTTTGCCCCATAAATCACATGTTGTGGTATCGACAATCAATGAATTGAGTAGCTTGTTTATTTCGGGCTGCTGGACGTAACTTGACTGAAGGCTGAAGTGGTGGTTTCAGGGCATGAGCTGGCCTCATCGTGCATCTGTTTCCTCACCCAGCCACGGGAGACGTAAACGGTGCGTCGTAAAGATGCACAACAGGAAGTCCAGCCTCATGTAGATATCAAAGCTGAAAGAATTGTGCAGTGTAGAGGGCGACTTGATTTGTTTCGAGTTTCATCTGAACCGGCCTGGCCAGTCGGAATCTATGGCATCCGCGGTGGAATCAGAACACAGTGCTGTCCGGCCTGCGGTGAAGTTGTCAGTTGGTGGTGGCGGTTGTCCACGCTTGCTTGTGATGTGTGCCAGAGCATGGCTGGGCCTGGAAGCCTACCCACTCCACCCACCAAAGTCGGGTAACACCAGCCACACTACGATCGTAGTCGTGAATGCCTCTTTTAAAGAAAGAAAGAATCTTTCCTCAATCACTCGGTTCCATCATACCCAGCGGCTGAGATACAGACAAACAGGCGGTATTCATAGTGGTTCACCTTTGTGTGAATTCCCTGTCTCAGGCCCGAGGCTGAAGAATATCTTTCTTCTAGAAAAGAAGTCTTGTCTCTTCCATTCCTCACCCGGGATTCCGAACCTCGTGGGCGGTACGGATGTGCAGGTGGTGTTTCAAAACATCGCCCTTGCCTTACCATGCAGCGGAAAGTTTCACACATATCGACCGCTGATCGGCGTTGCTAGACCGGTATCCCGAGCGGCGTATAAACCGACATGGAGAATAAGTATTGGTGAGCTGAGATGAGAAAGACCGACCTTCTAGCACTCAATAAAGAAGATGGGCAAGTGTTGTGATCTCTCGCCTTCTCAAGATAGCAATCTCGCTCAAACTCTCGAGCTCATCAGATAGGGTCCATGCTTCCTTTCCCTTGTTACAGGTTAAGCATTCAATGACACCCACTTGCGTGAAATAGATAGGCGACGAAGAATACTAGATCTCTTCATGTGCGAAGGTTGGCGGTAACCATTATCCTGGTAGACCTGGTAATAGGCGATGGACGATAACACGGGAACCATCACCTCAATGAGAAGGGTTCAAGACTTGTTGGATTATGTGAGGTCCAAGGTAAGTCAGCCATGACATAGCCAATATAGCCGGAACTGGCCAAGATGGTGATAGTTGATGTGTGAAATTGAATCCTCTGATAGGTAGCGGTTTATAATTAGTAGCCAAACTGGCAGACTCCCGCCATGCTGCGTCTTCGATCACAGCGAGGGTGGGATGATGGGCAGATTCTTGCAGGTGCCGAGCCGTTATTTTTCTCGGCCACTGGAAGAAATATCCCACGAGGCCTGACCGGGATTATCCAGCATCTGTGTGACGGTTGAACGTTGGTGTGATTCCATCATTCCAGGCGGCGGAGGAAGGTCGTAATGAACCGAACCGAGGAGAACCGCCTCTTCTCTCCAGAGACTCCAAAGTCCAGATTCGATATTCACCCACCGAGAACCGGTGGGCTAAAAATACCCAAAGGGGATACGTGATGGTGGGCAAAATCTTTTGAGATGGTACCCAAAGTGCATATGGGTGTGCCCAAGACTTTGCTTGCAAGAATTTTGCCCCATTTCGTGAATGAGGCCGAGTATGAGCACTTTACACGTCTTGTTCATCCATATTGACTGCTACTTTGGCCGTCAGCGTCAAGATATTGCAGAACCTTATCGCTAAGATCAACCCTTGAGGTTAGACCTGCCGTAATCTCTTGGGAAATAATTCGGCCATATTTTGGACCGCCTGGTCGTTGTCAACATCCTGTCAATATGATGACTGTCAGACGTGGCAGGAAGTGTGAATTTTCACAACCGTCGAATCCGCACCCGGGAGTCTGGGAACATGTTCGTTGATTCATATGGCTCGCCGTGTTGAGGATGGACTTAGACTATCCGTACATACCCGGGACAGTCCAGAAATGGTTTGTGGCTTTCGGTGTTGGTGGCACACTCGTGCAAACACCGAGCAACCCCGCACTTGGGAAGGTTCTTTGGAGAGGGGAAACATGAGGTGAGATCCAATTCATGCTTACTCTTTTGGTGTATAAAATTCTTGCCCGACGGGACACGCTCTCTCGATCCTCGGCTGGAGCTAGAGGCTCAAACGTGATTGATGAAATATAAGGAAGAGCCGGCCTCACCTTTGTCTCGTACGACGGTCTCCCAATGAGTCCCTATTCATGAGATTTCTCGTCGCATTTCTTTGGCCCGCGATGGTTAGTTGATTTTTAGAAAACGTCCGGGGGCCAGTTCATGGCATGGACGACAAGAGAGGCAGGGACAGGCAAGGACAACCGCTGTGTGGCACGGCTTACCGCCCACCCATGCACGGCCGGCAGCTTGATCACGGCACATCGAGCTCTGATTGGCTGTATGTTTTTGACCCGCACGGGCGCTGAGCCTATCAGGGCGATCATTAGGGACCGGGGTAGACACCTTGTCCATCAGCAGGGATCCACCCGATCCAGGTCCCGCTGGCCCCGCCGGGGAAAGACACAACGAGTGGACGACAGGCCAAGAAGGTACTTTCTCGCTCATGAATTCAAATCTAGCCGCCCAACCACAACTCTTCATCACCCTCCTTCACGACCCTTGGCCAGCGGATTGGGCGGGACGACCAACCTCGTTCGAGGATTCTGCCAAAAAGTGCCCTCACTGACGAGCCGCCCTCGTCCAATAGATGCCGTGACCTTGCATATGCACGAGTTCCGTTGACTTGCAAATCGAATCGCGACCAGGCCAGAAGGGGCAGAGAGAGTGATGTCCACCCGCCCACAGACCGAGACGGACGTTGACTGTGCAAAAGCCTGCAGTGACATTGAACCATCTTGGCGACAATCTATACGCTTTCCTATCCTCATACCGCCGGTTGGTTGTGTGCTCGGAGCTGCAGTGAGAGTCACTGCAGCAGCAGCACCCATCTTCTTGGGAAGAGGTTATCGTTGAATATGGGACCCCCTCTTTTTCTCCCGCCTTGTCTTCTCTCTAGTCTAGGAGTCTAGAATATCTCTCGTCCCCCTCGTCTTTCTCTTTATTCTGTTGTTGTTCGTGACGTGACCTACGGATATTCTCGCCTCGTCCATTGTCCACTTGCTACGTACAACAAAGAAAAAGTGACAAAAAACCAGTCCCTTGCCCTGACTCTAACGCAGGAACCAGGGACAAGGAATAGATCTCGCCGTCGACTTCTCTAACCAACTTTGCACCACACGAGTGGTCACTCTTCAGGCCGCAACCCGGAGACTAGCAAGTGCTTCGGTGCCACTTCGTCCCTCACTGGGCGTCTATTTCCATCACGAGTCGCCGGGCCTTTATTGGCGGGTCGGCGTCCCATCCTATCAGCGGCTCTATCTTCGGGTTCAAAGAACCCCCCCTGCTCTGCTTCTTCAGACCACGCAACTCACCCTCCACTGTCCGCAGCAAGCTACAACCCACCCCATGCAGCGGCGAAGGTCGTGACTCTTGGTATTACTTTGGTGACAGCGGCTATTCAAAACCATCCTGCTCCCCAGAGCGCTTCCTCACCTTCCTCCTTCTTCCTGCTTTCGGCAGCTGGACTCTCATATCACCATCACCTCCCCGAAGGTTTCTATTCTGCTCTCAAGCTTGCAGAGGCCCCGTGCCGCATCGTACAATCATCTGCTCCCGCTTGTATAGCTGATATACTGCCATTGTGAAGACTGGTTTCTTCTCATTCTTCCTTTGAAAACAAAAAAGATATTCAACGTCGTCGCCATGGCCCCTCTCGACGAGAGAAGACGGCCACACGCCCTGAACCTTGCGCCGGTCAGGACAATGTCGGCAAGCTCAGCGTCCTCGACAGAAACTTCATCCACCTCATCGTCTCTTGCTAAGCCGCCAAGGACGCCCCGATTTGCAGAGGCAACTGCAGTCCACTCGCCCATCGAACCACGAAACGCCAACCCATTCGCAGATCCGGTCCAGTTTACCAAGGCGAAGGCAGCGCCGGGAGATGTTGGGTTTGGTTATATTGGTGGCAACCGGGAATCCGTAGGCCCCGTGCCCATGACGCCAAGGTCGCCCTTGAAGAGTGCAATGAAGGTCCCAGGCACTCCGGGTCGTGGTCTGATGAACCCACTGAGCCCGACCTTTAGGGAAGAGGAGCAATTGGAGAAGCAGGAGAAGACGACCGAGAAGCAACAAGCCCATGATCTGGTAAGTCTTGAAGAAGAACTGAACAGTACCGAGAAACATCCTGCTAACAACCGCATAGAAAATCAAGACTCGGGTCCGCATGGCCAAGTTTGCCCTCCGTGGTGTCAACTTCAGCTGCAGCTTGATCATCCTCGCCATGATCTCGGCGTCCTTTGCCATCTTCAACGCCACTCGAGCGCTCGCCCCAATGAACGGACTCCCGGCCTGGGCTGACAACACCAACTCGTGGCCCCAGAAGGTGGTACTCGCATGCGCTGGTGTCTCACTTTTGATCTGTATCGGTGTCTTTGTCGGCTACTGCCGCGGTGGTCACCACCGAGCGGAGAAGGTCGGTGTGTACTACACTCTGTTTGCCGTCGGTTGGTTCATCTTCAGCATGGCCATGTGGGTCGCCGCAGCCGCCATCCTCCAGTCGAGCAAGAACAACAACGGAAACAAAGACATGTGGGGTTGGGCCTGCGTCGAGAACAAGCGGTCAGAGCTGTTCGGCGAGAAGGTCGATTATGCTCTGGTCTGCCGTCTCCAGAACTGGACTCTGATCTGCATCATCATTGAACTTGTTGTCGAGATCATCAGCATCATCCTCTACAGCATTGTCTTTTACCGCTACTGGTCCAAGAGGAAGCTGCACAAGTCGATGAACATGCGCGACAAGGCTCGATCCGATCTGTACCTCGCTCA
Organism: Rhypophila decipiens; assembly: GCA_033297075.1. Lineage (NCBI taxonomy): Eukaryota > Fungi > Ascomycota > Sordariomycetes > Sordariales > Naviculisporaceae > Rhypophila > Rhypophila decipiens. The sequence continues at coordinate 239,312 of MU858045.1, read as the reverse complement.
GCTCCGAACCCAGTCCGCCCCGAACACTCCTGGCTTCGGTCCCAAGTCCCCAGCCTTCTCGCAATACGCTCTTTCGCCCCGCTTCGCGCCTTCCAACTTCCAGAACTTGAGCGAGATCGACGAGAAGGACGCCTCTCCTTTCACTCCTGGTGGAAAGCGTCTTGTCATCCCCCAGTCCTCTTTCTCTCCTTCGCAAGGATCGTTCAAGCTCCAGCCAGCACCGTCCAAGGCCAACCCTGCCACTCCCGCGTCACCCAAGACACCATTACGATTCCCAGCAGAACCCACACCAGCCATCACCACCGCCCCCAGAGTCAACGACCCTGCACCACTAGCACAGGGCGAGCAGCAGTACGAGGCTGTGCCGATCCCTGGTGCCTACGCAGGCCAGGCGGTCAAGAGCCCACCACCAACACAGACCTCCTTCGGTCTTCAACGGTAGTGGCATTGTGATTGGTAGAGTGGGCCGGAGTTGGGTTTCATAAGGTTTTCTGTGCATAACACCATATTTTTTCTCTTCTTTTCTTCATCTTTCATTTAACATTAGGGCAGCTGAGCTGGATATCCATGGGAGGCAGCTTCATCCTTTATTTTTTCTATATCAATTTTCTTTTGTTGTTGGAAATACCAGTGGCGGGCGTTTGGAGAGGCATCAACAACTACTTTACACAATTTAATGGCTGAAGTGGATGAACATTGTACAATTATCAATATGAGCAAGTGAGAGGACGAAAAGACGACGAGATGGATGGATTGAACAACTTATCTAGACGTTGAGATACTTTTGTTTACTGCTTGCTTGCTTTCTCTTGTTGGAAAATAGGTACAAATGGCACAAACCTTGAACATATCAATTCTCTGTGGTTCAAACTGCGTTCTTGTGTGAACGGCGAATGTATATACCTTGGATCATGCATATCATAATACAGTTTAGATGCTCGCTGAATCCTTCCGGGCGTAGGTTTCCATTCCTGCCCCTTTTCTTCGTCTAGCAGAACGAACTACAAGTCCAAATAAAGTTTCCAAGCATTCACGATGGCGTGCAGATTCGCGAATCCTGTTTCCCCATAGAAAATGACAAGATTTGTCACTATAACCCCTGGCTAGTTTGCTCAAAAGTCCCGAAAACGCCGTTGGGAAATGGCCGACGGATTTGCCGTGACATTTTGTTACGGGCGCTAAATCCGACGATCTCTCTTGCTCAAGATCCGGTTCTTGGATATATATCACATAATTTTCCGTGAAAAATGGACCATACAGAGGTGTGCATATCCGTCCTACGTGCTTATGTTGAGCTTCCGTCTGCATGTGCTGCGAACTCTCAGCGGTTCGGGCCTATACTATACATGTAGTTCAGATGAATATATCTGAACAATTCCATAGTTTACTGGTTTCTCATCCGAACTCGTGGTATCAGCTGTAGGAAGTGCTGAACTCAATTTGATTTCCGTCGTAATTCAATTCGATGCACGAGGTCGTCACAACTCACAACTGACATTCAACGATCACACCTGGCTGGCGCTATCTTTCCCGCCCGAACCCCACCAAAACTCGGGAAGCCACAGTGAAAGCTCCAGTGATTTATGGGACCGCGACAGGGGATCACTCAGGACGCGATCCACTCTACACGTTCAGACCCCTGAAATCACCTGAAATTGAACATGCGACGATTTTTCTTTTGACCTTTCGACCACGAGATTGATTCCAGCAGCGGACAAGACCTATTCCCGAAAACAACCAACCTCCAGAGACCGAAAAAGTAGGCCAGCCGGATCAAGGTTGGGTTTCAGAACTTGACACGGGCGCTATTCGAGAAAAGAAAGAAAACCGGGAGGGGAAGAGAGAGGCCGTCATTGTGCAGACCCAGCAACACAAGCAAAGATGCATCCAATCGTAGCTGCGGTCCCTCGCCAAGCCTGGCGGCAGCTGGCTCAGCGAGCAGCATCATCGTCATCCACCGCCTCGTCGGCAGCACGCCTTTCTTCCTTTGCGAGACAGCAATTCTCGACAGCAGCCAAACGACCTATTCCGAGTTTCCGAGCAAACAGCACACGATCCTATAGCTCTTCCTCGCTGCCTCCTCCTACCCCACCACGGAAAAAGAACCCCAACGAGCTCAAGTTCTGGCCTTTCCTTGTCGTTATTGCCCTCGGCTCTGGAGGTTATATATTACTTGCCAATAAGAGAAACGGTAAGTTTATCACATCTTTGCTGAACCTCCTTTCCCCGCCTCAAAATCGGCTTCGGAAGTCGAGCGAAACGTGTAGCGAAGAAATCGGAAACCAGAAACCGAAAGGTCACATAGCGGGTGCAATTTTGGGTATCGGTGAATGCGGTCTATTTCAACTTGTAAGGATCCGTACTGTGCATAATACGTACCCGTTGAGAATCACGACGCAGAGAAGAGGAGGGAAAGCACATTATCCTAAGCGCCTGGCCGTCAATATGGGCCGCAACCTCGGTAGCCCAACATTCCGAACGACCGACCCAACTCAGACGACTTTGCATTCATATCTAAGCGCTGTCATGTGTCGTCCCAAGATCAAATCACACTAACAAGGCCAATCCAATACGCAGGAATGCCTACCCTCCCCCCCAAGAAAGACGACCCGGCCGGCCTCCTGGCCCAGCCGTCCAAGCCAACCCCGACCTTTTCCCCCGACGAAGTAACCGTAATCTTTGTCCTCGGCGGACCCGGCGCCGGAAAAGGCACCCAATGCGCCAACCTAGTCAAAGACTACGGCTTCACCCACCTCTCGGCCGGCGACCTCCTCCGGGCGGAGCAAGACCGGCCCGGCTCGCAATTCGGCGAGCTAATCAAGGACTGCATCAAGAACGGCGCCATCGTGCCCATGGAAGTCACGGTACAGCTTCTCGAGAACGCAATGACAGAGGCAATCAACAATGGCACCAACCCCAATAAGAAATTCCTCATCGACGGCTTTCCCCGCAAGATGGACCAAGCCCTCAAGTTCGAGGAGGTCGTCTGCCCTGCCAAGTTCGTCCTCTTTTACGATTGCCCAGAGGAGGAGATGGAGAGGCGTCTGCTCGAGAGGGGAAAGACATCGGGCCGGTCGGACGATAACATCCAGAGCATCAAGAAGCGGTTCCGCACGTTTATCGAGACTAGCATGCCCGTTGTGGACCACTACGAGAAGGAAGGACGTGTAGTCAAGATTACTGCCACGGCTGCGCCGCAAAAGGTGTACGAGGCTACTAGGAACGAGATCAAGAAGTTTGGGATTTAGGAGACCAAACTTCTTGAAAGAGGTCGATTGAAGGAGGAGCCGGAGGAGGTTGCGTTGTTTATCATGGGTGAGTTGTGTTGCTGACGTGATGGGATGGAGAGGAAGCGGTGTTTTGGACATGAGCCAAAGCTAAAGATTCCTCCTCGTGGCCGCGCAGTCGTCCTCTTCATCCTCTTCTTTTCCTGAAACCTAAACCCAATCCAAGTTGGCCTTTTCTTCGACCTTACCTACCTATATTGTTCCCTTACCTCGTTTGCCGAGCTGGATTCTCTTCTGTCCTCTCAAATCTTTGAGACAGCTGGTCTTTTTTTCGCACCAGAAGGCAAAGCATAGCTTGAGGGGAAAATGAAAGCTGGACAGACCAGACCAGACCAGAAGATTGGGGGGCTAGAGGAAGTGAACGAGGAGCAAACAAAACCACACACAAATATTCCTTTTGTTGTACTTTTAACGACACTACTACATATAGCCGAGTATTAATTTCCTTTTACTGTTGTTCTCTTATAGTTACTCTCTCTCTTTTTCCCTTCCTTTTCCCTTTTCAGGAGTAGTTCAACTGGATAGATGGAGATACTTCCTGCTATAGAGGTTTTTATTTTGCATTTCTCGCCGCTCACTTGTTGGAGGGATTGTACTGTCTGTATCCACGGCAAATAGATAACCTCTGATACCTGACGAGCAGGCCCCTTCCAGGTTGCCATGCTTGTGACTTGAGAAAGCCTCTTGCCTTGAGTGGTAAATAAGGGGCTTAATATTCAGGCACCACTACTCTCGTATACAGGCACCAGTCTTCTTATATATAGCCACTGTTCTTGTGGAATGGATGTCCTGACTGGCTCGAATGAATACCTTGGTTGGGCTGAATAAATGTCTCTTTGCTAACTAGAATAGATACCTTGACTGGGTTGAATAAATGTTCTTTACTAACTAGAATATATGTCTGGACTGGCTAGAATAAATTCCTTAACTAGCTCGAATAAATGCCATTCGAGACACACCAGGTAATACCGAGAGATCATTCATAGCCAGCCGATAATAAGGCGAGGTTAAGATTTCTTTTTATATAATAGACTCACAATACCACCATACAACGAAATGCAAATCCCCCATGGTGCGAGACCGCCTTTGCGAGTGAAATTTGAGCTAGGATAATAATAAGCAGAAGAATGAGAAACAACCTGTCTGATATAAATGGGAGGATAACAACCTGCCAGAACAAGAAAAAAGAACAAGAGACCAAGACGCTTGCTTTTTTGTAGTATGGGGTTTGTTTGTGTGTTGTTGACAATTTTGTGAAAATGAGTGAGGCCCCGCATTAACATCGAAGCAAAAGAAAAGTCCAAAGCAAAAACGAGATCCCGTCCCAGTAAAGAGAAAATAAGCAACCAAGACGCGAACCATATAGGTATATGTTTAACAGCCGGTTGAGCATCCCATCCGTCTGTTAGTAGTTGAGCTCCCCACCACCACCTCCCCCACCGACTTGGTCGAGATCCTCGTAGCTCTTGATGGTCCTACCCTGAACTGCCTCACGAGGACCGACCGCCGCCTGCCCACCGACACCACCATCACCCCATCCTCTGCCTGCGGTCCTTCCTCCTCGACCACCCATCATGCCGGCGGGATTCATGTCCATCGACGAGCCACTACCCCACCGTGCATTCTGTCTCCTGTCATAGGGCCCGGGTCGGTTCTGGTATCTGCCGCCGGCACCACCGGCTCCCATGGCGCCGCCGCCTCGTCGTATTGGCCCGCCACCGCGGTCGTCACCGCCAGCGGCGCCCGCACCGTGCCAACCTCCAGCTGGCGGACCACCTCCGGCCATAGGATTGGAGAGAAGGTTGGGAGGGAACATGTTGAGCGGGAAGGGAGGGAAATTTATCACGTTATTAAGACCATAATTTTGCAGGTTGAAGCCACGGGGTGTTCCGGTGGGCTGTTGACCGTTGCCCGAGGGGAAGTGGCCGTTGGAATTGGCATCCGTTCGCGAGGGGGCGATATGCGATGGATCAATGGTGTAGGCATTGATGAGTTCAAACTAGATCAGTTGTTAGCCATTGTTTCAGAGCTTCGCAAGACTGCTTTGTCTTCGTATAGTCAAACATACCTCCTCCTTCAATTTCTCCAGCCATTCTGGATGACGCTTCTCAACGTGCTTTCTCCAGAAATGGCCCTCCTTGAACAGCTTGGTGCAATCGGGAACCTTGCATCGGAATTTGTGCTCATCTTCCTGCTTGACATACTTGACGAGCTCATCAGTGAGGGCAGCCTCGATAGGTTTGCCGCCGAGTTTGCGGAGGTCAACGGTCTCAGGCTCCAGGATCTGCATAATCTTGTCCTCAAAGGTCTTGACCCAATTATAAGCCCTTTGGAGCTGTTGCTCAGTTTTGCTCGAAGTGCGAAACTTCCGCTCGCCACTTTCCGGAGCCTCACCTTCCTCCATATCCTCGGCTTCCTTTCGCTTCTTGGACGGGAAAGGCTCTCCCAGAGCGCTGGCTCGAGCGACAGCCTTAGCCGAAGAAGACAAAGTGCTTCGTGGTCGACGAAGGTGGCCGCCCGGGCATTTTCTTGTCAGTTCGTGGATAGAATCACTCTCAAAAACGCAAAAGAAGCAGAAGTTAAAGACACGGCGCAGGTACTCGATCATCAGATCTAACTGCTTCTTCTTGACGAGCAGGTCTTCATCGTCAACCTCATCATCTACCGCACCCTCGTCTTCGTCGTCATCGATATCTTCCATCACGTCGTGTGCTTCGCCTTCTTCATCAAACGCCTCATCCATGCCCACAGTCGGCTCTTTCTTAGTCTTTTTTGGAGAAGCAGCGGGAACTGCCGGCTGTAGCTGCCCACGAGACCGGAGTTCCTCGACCCTTTCTTCGATTTTGAGAGTAGCATTGAAATCAGAGCCAAAATCCTCTTCAAATTTGTTGACCAAGCGTCTGACTAGCTCCAGGTCCTTCTCGATTCTGTCGGGCGACGAGAACAAGTCCCAAAGCGCCTTCTTTCTCGGGTTCATTGGCGGGTTATGAACACCAACATGGCAGGTAAAATCACCGCGCTGCTCATCTTTGACTGTTTTACCATTGATTGCCTCGAGGGCCTTCTCAGCAGTTGATGGAGGCGCAACTGGCGTCTTGAGCTCGCCATCTTCATCCTTCATATCGTCAGAATCCAGTGGGGCCGGTGCCTCTGCTGCCGGGTGCAACATGATCCAACCAATTCGGTGGAATCGTTTGGAGGGATTCGGATCGCTGAGAGAGAGCCACTTGAAGCCCCCTTCCTCCTCGCCAAGGTGCTCTTTGCAAAAGGCTTCCAGGTTCTGACGGCTGACGGAAGGAGCAATGGTTTTGATAAGAAGGGTGGGCTGGTACAAGTTTTCGTCCCGAATGTCGGTATTGTTCGCAGGAACCAGATCAGCTACACCGAGGACTTCGTTGGTTGCAGTCGCCTCTCCCTCCTCCTTCTCGACAACACCACCACTCCCGTTGGCCTCACTCTTGGGGATACCCTCGAGAGAAAACTCATCAAAAGTTCCCGACTCCAGATCTTGTTCCCACTGCGTGTAGTTACCACGGCGGAAGTCGTTCAGTTGACGCCTGAAACCGTCTCTGATCTCTGGAACATATCGCTCCCGGAACCATTGCTCATCCTTGTGTTGCCTAACAAAAGTCTGGGCCATCTTCGCTTGGAGGTCCTCCTTATATGCATCATATGCCACCTGAATCTTGGCCTTTTCTTTGTCTCGCTCCTCCTGGGCTTCACGAGGTCCTCGAGCCCGCTCTGGTTCCCGGCGACGACCGGTCCGCAAACGCTCCTTCTCCTCCTTAATCTTCTCATTAGCCCTCCACCACTCGCTAAAGTATGAGAAGCCAACTTGGTACGGGAACGTAAGAGGATCCGGAACCGGGTTCCTCAAAGGCTGAGTGGGCTGCGGAGTTTCAGGTTGGCCTGGAACATAGCGATCGATGTTGGCAGGAGGTGATGCGATACGGCGTGGGCGCTCTTCACGGTCACGTGTACCGGCATACTCGTCGCGCCCGCGGCCCCGAGGTTCATAGCGATCGACGGGGGGAGGGGACCTCGATCGGCGGCGACTGCGATCACCATCTAAGAAAGGTAAGGTTAATGGAAGCAACAAAGGAGATGACTGAAAATGTCGTGGCATACCAGGTGATCTCTTGGTGCGGTAAAAGTCCTCTCTTTCGTCCTTTATTCTCGAATCTCCACGACTACTCCAGGAGCGGTCGGGTGGCGAGCGCGCATCAGTGTCGCGATAGCCATGGGGTTCCATTGTGGTGTTGTTAGATTATAAGTGCTTGTTAGACCGTCGCAACAATCGATTTCCGACTCAATGACTTTTCTTTGATGAACCGTGGAGGACGCCCTTGTTTGGGAGAGGTCGCGCGTAAGCGCAGGCCCTAGTAGCTGCTTGCTAGGTGACACCGATGGTCGAACAGCTGCTGTCTCGAAGCAGTTGGCTACTGTTTATCGACATGGTCTCGGTTAGAAAGAAGTTCTTAGAAGTGCCGGCGTGTAAAGAGAGAGATAAGGGTAAGAGTCAGAGGAAGTAAAGGAAGGAGAAGTAGGCGCATGTCAGCACCGAGGCGAGAAGGGAGGGGAAGATAAAGGTGACGGGGACAGAAAAGAGATAATGAAGATAGAGAATGATATTCGATAGCCAGGAGGAGCTAGAAGCATTAGGGAGAGGGTCGTGAGGGCGAAGGGGAGGAGAGGATATACAGAGGCGACATTGAGTGACTGAAGCTTCGAACAACAAAGCAAAGGAACCACTGGGGACAGAGCGCCAGAGTAGAACAGGTTTCGGTAGCCAATGCAAAGTATCTTGACGACGAAAAGAAAATAAGGGAATAACGAACAATTGTTGGAATGTCGTGAAGTCGAGAATCAGCGACTCCGGTGTGAAGACAAGTGGTTGTGCATCCAGAGAGGTTCGGGATTGACCTCTTGTCGTATGGAGACGACGAGGGAAGTGGGAATCGTTGCTGCATGCGCGGAGCAGTTGACTGAAGCTTCGCCCGATCGCTCGTTCCAGCCCCGAGATTGGTCAGATCACGTGGATTCAGGCTGTCCTTTGTTGGAGATTGACGGGAAGTCAAGACAAAACCCCCACATTTGTTAAGCTTAACCCCGATTTGGGGCCATTGTGGTACTATTCGTACGGAGTACAGCCTTTCCATACGGTAGGATTCATCACGTCCTGATCAATTGACAACACCAATCAAGGTTATCGAAAGAGAAAAATGTCAAGCCTGAAGAATCACGTTTTCTTTTCTCGAATTAGATGTTACTGATGTTGTAACTTGTCTGTCCGTTCCGTGGAGGAGTTTCATCTTAAACCCTGCTCCTAACTGAACGGCAGAACGGTTGCGGACATAGCGTATCAGATTGAAATGGATGAGCTACGGGTCCACTTTGACCTGGGTCCGATCTTTGTGCAAGATTGGCTGAATCCATCATCGAACATGAGCTCCCTGATCGTGAAGATACCAGTTGCCAGGGGAAGATGAACTGACTTACGGTGGCTATGCATTTATTTCTTGGTTCCAAGGGTCAAAAGTTCATGATCAAAGTCCCATCTATCCACATATACACTATGAGCGACGTCTCAATGCACACATGTTTGCATAGATAAACCGAGGTGTCCGGACGGATCCGTTCTTATTCTTGCTGTATGTCGTCATAGGTACTGGTGGCAGGCACCCTTGTGGTCATACGACATCCAGCTCATCAACTTTAGCCAAATAGACAATTCTCTTCGCAAACAATTGACATTCAACTCGATCCTCATAAATCATAGCAACTTTATTGATTTTGCCCTGATACTGAGATCCCGTTCTGTTATAACAAACATCACTTTCTTGACTTGCAAACATTCTCTCCCCAGCAATGACGACTTACATCCCGCAACTTACCCTGCCCGAAGCCATCTTCAACAGCTTGCCGGCTTCGATCCTCCTGCCAATTGCTTTGGGCTCGGCAGTAGGGTACAGTACTAGGCGTGAGTTTACCACTCGGTCACCCAAACCAGTGTGTCGTGGACTAACACACAACGGACAATAGCCAAAGAAGGAGGCACCTCTCGCCAATATGATTCACTCAGGCAGCCTCCTCTTCGCCCGCCACCATGGGTTTTCGGCCCCGTGTGGACAACACTTTACGGTATGATGGGCTACGCGGCCTATCGTGCTGTTCACTTTGGAACCTCCCCTCTTAACTCGGCAGTATGTGCAAACCATCTGGAAAGCAAGTCCACCGCATTGAAATGAGAGCTAACGTGGTCAACAGTCAACAATCGCGGCCGCCCGTCACGGCGCAACTCTTTACACGATTCAATTAGGACTCAACTATGCATGGATGCCTCTCTTCTTTGGTCTCGGACGCCCTGTTTTGGCCACGGTTAACATCCTCTCTCTCCTCGGAGTGAATGGCTACCTCGCATATCTCTGGGGCAACTATGTTGATGAGACGGCGGGATGGCTTCTCACCCCCTACATCGCCTGGTTGGGCTTTGCCACCTACCTCACTGTTAGTATTGGTCACTTGAACGGTTGGGACCTGTCTCATATCGCGGCGTTCAAGGGGGACAAGGAGAACAAGAAGAGAAACTAGATGGATAAGGATTTGGTAGTTGAAGACCCCTTATTTTTCCCGTCAAATTCGACATGGTTCCTTTATTCGGTTGAGCACGGTAGTGGCACCTTTTCCACACACTTGGAGGGAAGGAGCCTTGGACATTCAAGATATTTCAGTATGTAGATAATTCACGAGAGATACACCCGCATACCGTTTCCAATGTTTGTTCCCAGGAAGATTCAGGTCCATGTCCCACATTTTAGGCCCCAGGTTATTTTAGAGTTTGCCAAAATCTCACACAAAAGCCGCCTGGAGTTCTTGTCATAAATTAGTTCCTTCCTTATTTCTCACCGTCAGAAACTACCCTGGTGGTCCAGAATCAAATCGTCAATCATTTCATTTTCACAACCATCATCCGCAACGACACACACGCGGAAACCAACCACCACGATGACCAGGCTACGCACATCATCGCTTCGGACGTTCTGGAAGGGGCCACCACCACCCCAATCCAGGCTCATGCGCCAGATCCAAGAACAAAGAGAACAGAAGATGAACCCTCCCAAGCCCCAGCCGAAGCAGCACTCATATGACGACAAGCACAAGTACAAGTATATGCGAGAAGAGAAGAAACAAGAAGATCATTGGGGTGTGTTGAAGGAAACTCTCTCGATTACCCTGCCGCCTCCCTTGCTTTTCAATTTGGTATTTTTTCCCGAGGCATGGTAGGGAGGGAGTTTACTTGCCTACCTACCTACCTACCGGAGTACCCTACCTGAAGGATATAACAACTTTTTCTCCTAGAGGGGATGGATTAAACAATTCTGGCAAACGGGCAAAATGTCAGTCCATCATCAAAGATCCCATGGACGAAGAAGAAACAACAACAATCATAATAATCTCACATCTCTGCTCAATCAACACAGCAGGAAAGAGAACTCGAAGAAGAAACACCAAACCAAAACCCCAATTGGAACACAGTGGATCAGCGATATACATTATACACTATGGCACACAGAAAGGGATCAAGAAGGAACAGGTTGATGGGCTGGCTCCCATGGCAAGTTATACTTTATTGGGCGAGACAACAACTGCCTTTCGGACATACGGCTAGGGCAAGGAAAAAGCGAATAAAACCCCACAAAAAAGTTTGAAGCGGAATGATTGCTCCAAGTTGGACCAAAGACCTTTCCTTTGGTCTCTATGCCTGTTTGTCTTGGTCAGCCGGGAGAGGGCGGCGTAGCTGAGGTATCTTGGAGATTGACCAAAATAAGATATTGAAAGAGAAGAAGCCCATCCCCGGTAGGTAGGGACCCAAGTACAAAAGTTCAGAGAATCACACCAAGCAATACTTTTTGATAAAACTACCTAACTACCTAGCTGGCCATTGACCTATCTGTGCAGTCGCTCGCAAAAAGGAAAAAGAAAACATCCCAGTCCCAACCAAGCCTCCATGAGAAATTGCAAAACAGCCAAACGAGAACAACCTGTTGCTGAACATCAAAGACATGTAAATACAAAAACACGTGTACAGGGCTAATGTGCTTCAAGTTGCCATGTTGCCATGTTGCCATGATAGAGTAGATGAAAAGAAACAAGTAACGGCCATCAATGAAAATCCCACCGTCCACCGCCGAATTAAAACGTTAACCTAACAACAGTACCTAAAACAATTTTGTTACCTCTGACGACCCATATTCCATCACCCGTCCAACCATACAATATTAGCTGAATGACTACCAAGCAACGTAATAACAATGACGCTTGTCCCAATATAAATACACACGCTTGAAGAAGAGAAGGGAAAGCGAAAAAACTCCAGGATATGTCCCCCTTAAACGAAAAAAGAAACCAACAACTTAAACCCCAGACAAAAGGTCAGAATGTAGAGTATATATCCACCACCTCAAATTCCCATCTGACCATGCCATGCCATTCTGCGACCCACACAGGCTTTAACCCTTTCGATCACTTCAAGTCCTCGATTTGTGACTCCATCCCTGATCTTAAACCCTGCCATTAACGGCCCACCTTCTTGCCCTTCTTTCCCTTCCCAGAAGGTCCCGCAACGTCATTCTTCGAGTAGATACTCCCTTCATCATCAAACAGCGTCTGGTCGCCCTTGCCGCCCAAAGCCATAAACTCGCCCGGTTGTCTACCATCGGCGGGGCGGACTTCCTTCTTACCAGCGTTCTTCTCCACAATAGCCAGGTCAGGCTTCTTGCCGCCCATAGGCACGCGTTTGGTCACCTGGACGGTATTGATCGAGCTGAGCAGTGTCCGCTCGCGGACAATGCCTCTTCGGCTCATCTCCAGACCTGCCAGGCCGTTCACGAGGCCATTGGTGCTATCATTGACTCCCGGACCGCCCTGTTGCATCCACGGGTGAGCGAGGCACTGGTCGATCGTAAATCTCTTCTCCGGGTTGACGATGAGCATCGAGTCGATGAGATCCACTTTAACGAGTGTTAGCCGAAGAATGCCAAAAATTCAGGGGGGTCGAAAATAAACTTACAGGCTGGATCTCCCACAGAATCCCAGTATGGTGACGGATAGTCAAACTTGCCCTTCCTGATCTGCTCCGAGAGAGAGTAAGGGTATTCTGGAGACGTGAGCTCGTCTGAGAAGGGCGGGAACCCGCAAAGGCAGATATAGAGCACCACACCCAGCGACCAAATGTCGACCGCCTTTGTGTACTTCCTGTGGCGTGTATCGGTCAGGATCTCAGGGGCCACATAACTTGGTGTGCCGCAGAGTGTCGTCGTAAAAGACTCCTCTCCAATGATCTTTGCCAGGCCAAAATCTGCGAGCTTTACGTGGAGGTCGTTGTCTACGAGAAGGATATTCTCGGGCTTGATGTCTCGGTGCACAATGTTGCGATCATGCTGGGATGAGATTAGCGCTGAATGCTTCAAAGCTGGGCTCGAAGGTCAACTTACCAGATACTTGACGCCCTGGAACAGCTGCAGAAAAAGTTTCCTGCACTCACCCTCCGTGAGTTTAGTCTTTTTGACAATGAAATTGAACAATTCGCCTCCCGGGGCAAGCTCCAAGACCAGGTATACGGCATTTGGTTCGTTGAACGTATCCTTGAGACACAAAACATTCGGATGACTGACACCCATCAATACAGCAATTTCCTGCTGAAGACCCTCATTCTTGGATTTTTCTTCCACGCCAGGTGTCTTGGTGAACATCTTGACGGCATATCTTTGGCCAGTCGACTTCTCCACGCAAAGGTACACCTCGGCGAAGTGACCCTTGCCGAGCTTCTCCAGAGGCGTGTACTGCTGGAGAAACGCGCTTGTCTTGCGGCTCTTTGGGTATCTGAAGACGAAACGTGCTTTGTCGAGGACTGCGATCTCATCGTGCTCCTGTAGCTCGCGCCTTTGATTCCGTCCCACTATGGCTTCGTTGACGAATGTTCCGTTGCTGGATAAGTCCTCCAGAACCGCAATTGTGTCCGTCCCCTTGTTCTCCGTAAATAGCAAGGCGTGGCGGTTCGAAACGATCGGGTCGTCGACAACGACGTCTAATGGAAGGATTAGTGCTGTGTACTCGCCATCGAAATTGTATCTATGGCTGTCAAACACGTACCACATTCAGGATGCCGTCCAATCAGATATCCTCCAAACGCAGGGCCTTCCACTCTCGACTGGTCAAAACTTTCCTCGTCCTTCAAAGGCCCCCTTTGGCCTCTCCTGCCCCGTTTCTTGGGCGCCACCTCTTCCGCCACTGTGTTGGACTTTGTGCAGCTAGCCCGTTTCCTCAGCACTACGCAACGGCCGCCATACCGAGTGTCCATGGGGAAGAGGTATCCCCAAACGCCTTCCTTGACTTCATCCTCTACCTCGTCAGATAGAGGGGCATTTGGGTCAATTTGCTGACTCGCAAATGCCTGGGTGTCTTGGGGCGGCGAGCTAAAGACGTGCCGTTGCGAATAGTTGTCTTCTGGGTCGCGACGGTAAACTTGGCTAGGGCGGCCTTCTGGGGGAGTGGCAGTTGCCTCTTTTATGAGCTCGGCGGCGGGTTCGTCTTCGCCGTCGCTGGTAGGATGCGTCACAGGCGATGGCAAGTGCTGCTTGTTGGAAATGGGCGTCTTGTCGGGACGCTGGGATGATATGCGTTCGGATCGGCGAGGCTTCTTGAACGATTCTTGTTCGGCATCGGCGGGCGAGCCCTGGATTGCAAGTATTAACCGACGAATCATGCCTTGTTTGAAATGGGCAGCCAGGGAGGAGACGAGTCAGAGGGCTAGTGCGCGATAGAAAAACAAAACCGTGAACGTACAGAGATGCGCGCTCGCTTCAGATGGCTGCCTTCAGCGCGGGGGGCCATGGCAAGGTGAGGCAAGCAAACGAGGGTGTGGTGGTACTTGTAGTCAGGTGTAGCAGGACTCGTCTAATGAAGCAAATCGATCCTGGCGTAGATACTAGGTGCCGGATGGTGGATTGAGACGGTTGGGGGTAAAAATAGGAAATATAGACGGTTGTGTGCCTGGTCTATTGCCTTTTTTTTGGAGCGAGGCCTCTCAAGTGCACCGGGGAAATGGGCGTCCAGACTTGGGAGCTTGACGTGCACTGATGCGTGCATACGGTGGACCGTGGGACGTCGGACAACGCTCCTTGGAGTCCTTGGCTGCTGCTCCGAGAGTGCTTACACCATCATGGATGTTCTACGCCGTATAAAGTATAACGCCAGCATAAAATGGTAACATGTAACCTGGGAGCTAGGACGCCAGAAGGCAGGGGCAGACCAGGTGGTAGAGCCTCCTGGGGCTTAAACTTGACCCGCGCCTCCATCCGAACAAGGGGGAAGGTGGAGCCCTCATGCTCCTACTTTATGAGTGGGAATCTGGGATTTTGAGAGTGGCATTCACCGTACCAGGACCGTCCAGCTGCCACTGTCTGCCAGACATTCTGGGCCATGGTGACTCAGTCAACAGTCAAATGGTCTTTAATTGATCCGCCGAGTTCATCTTTTTTTGATGCAAAAATGTTGCAACTGCTGCCGATGCAGGGGCCGATCACAGCTGCAGCATGGGGTTTGGGTGGTGAGGTGTGTGGTAGGGCTGGTCACCCCCGATTATGAGTGGTCAAGTGGTTTCGACATCTTGCCCACCGAGCATTGTGACCGGGAATTACTCATTGGCCGTCAGGCGTTGATGTCACCAGTCGGCAGGTCTAGGTGCATAGTGAAAGGATGTCTCGACGAGCCACGGCCTAGTGACCGGGCGATTCTCTGGGACATGTTTTACAGTTCGCAGGAAACCGCTGGACCTGGAGATCAACGATAACACCGAACAAAGTCCAAAACCAGGGATCGATGACGCCGATTGCTGGGGTGTGGAGAGAGAAGCCACAGCCTTGGACTCAGCCGCGTTACGATTTCTGCGCTGTTGGAGGCACCTACAAACGACCACTTTGCCGTGACCGCAGCAGCCACACGATCGTGCTTTGTGTTGGTGTCCTCACATCCGACCAGAAATTTATACATCTCTTGGGAATCTATAGGCACCCATTTAAAGGACACTCACGACGACCCAGTCTCGTCCTATGCTGGAATGGTCATGGAGCGATCATCGGTAAGGCCTATTGTACAGGCAGTTGTTCAGCTTGGGTAGGGAATGTCGAAATGCCAGCTGCCAGCTGATGAGACCGACAGTCAGGGGAAGTATTCAGCGTGATCAGAAGGTTTATCTTCAACTCCGGTCAAGACATTTTTCAGTCGATATTGATATTCGAACTTCATTCCAACTGTCAATGCCGGCTGGGGAGCTGCCCAGCTCCTGTAGCTGCGGGACCTGGGTCGAGACTCGAGATCCATCCAAGTCCCACTCACCTCAAGTCATTCGTGATTCAAGATCCCTTCTTAAAATTTCAGAGAGGTTCAATGTCGTTATTCGCATCTTGTTCGTTCTTCATGTCAAATGGAGATGTCACTTTCAGTTGTGCATTCGCCTCGATCGCTACGCTATTCCATTTTGATTATTCTTTGGAAGAATTTCACATCCCGCTTATAGATCACGGCCGGTCTGATATCACCGCTTGATATCACTCGATTTGTCGATCCAAGAGTCGAACGCAACAGATGGAAGTGGGGCGGCCTGGCTTTCATCCCGTGTCTAGCCTAATCAAGGTTAGCCCCACCATTACATAAGCAGCGCACAAGGACTGGCTTTTGCTTTGGCAAAAAAATGGCTTCGGGTGTGATGCGGGGCACAAGGGGAAATTCTGGACGTAGCGAAGACGACCCCGTCGAGTTTGAACCTGAATTTTACGACGAGGCCAACACCAGGACACGCTCCGAGCCTCCTGTCAAATCTCCCTTCTCCCCAGGGCCCGTCGACTTTTCCCAAGTTTGGACGCCGTACTCATACCCCTGCGATCCCTACCGTCGGTCCGTCGAAGCCGTCCTAGACTGCGTCTCGTTGAAATTGACCAACCCCGAAATATTAGATTCTCCGCGATTTCTCACCGACTGCGACAACATGGCTGCCCCGCCTCAGTTGATCTTCGTCGATGGCAGCTTTGCCGAGCTGGCCCAGGAAATGGCCGACTATATCCAGGTCGGAGACCAGGTCAAGCCCCTCCTCGA
The DNA here is from genome assembly GCA_033297075.1 of Rhypophila decipiens. Lineage (NCBI taxonomy): Eukaryota > Fungi > Ascomycota > Sordariomycetes > Sordariales > Naviculisporaceae > Rhypophila > Rhypophila decipiens. The sequence goes on along the minus strand of MU858045.1, from coordinate 222,873 downwards.
AAAGGAACAGAACGAGGCTGCACTCGACATCATTGTCAAGGCGTCGCACTACCTAAACTCGGTCCCCGAAAAGGAGTTTACCGCGGCCTACAACCTTCTTATCCACCTCGTTTTGCAGTCCAAGGACCCCAAGAAGTATCTTCAGCCCATCTGCGGGAACCTTGGCAAGCCCATCACCTCCTCGCCGACGCATGGTTTCACGCTCGCCTCGAACGCGCTCAGCACAATCTTCAACCTCCTCGAGCAATCCAACCCCTTACGGTATAATGTCTTCCTCCAGATTGTTCGCTTCATCAAGCAACACGGCCAGTTCGACCTTCTCAAGCCCAGGTTAAAAAATATTGACCTCTGGCTTGAGGAGTGGGACACGGAGGAGGAGGCCCAGCGCAAACTTTTTGTCGATATTGCTGAGGCTGCCAGCGAAGCCAATGATGAAGAGTATGTAGCCCAATCACAGACCTCATTCTTGAGTAAATCTTGCTTACCACCCAACTCTAGGGAGTCCTATCATTTCCTTCTCAAGGCCCTCGGCACTTTCGACCGTGACGACCAAGAAGAGATCACCTCTGACGAGGCACAAAAGCTTTCCCTTCGCGCCCTGCGCATGGCTCTCATCGCACCACACCGATTCGACTTCCAAGACCTCCGTGTCCTTCCCACGGTCCAGGCCTTGAGCGATTCGCATCCCACCTACGCCCAACTCCTCGACATCTTCACCGAGCAAGATCTTGAGGACTACAACGACTTCAGAGAGGAACACGAAGGGTGGATTGAGAAGGAGAAGCTCGACCACGAGAAACTGCAGCGCAAGATGCGTCTCCTCACGTTCGCCAGCCTTGCCGCCAGCACTCCCAACCGCGAGATTCCCTACGCCAACATCGCCAAGGCCCTCCAAGTTCCCGTCGAGGACGTTGAGATGTGGACGATCGATGTTGTCCGCGCCAAGCTGGTGGAGGGTAGACTATCGCAGCAACAAAAGGTATTCTTGGTCCACAGAACGACATATCGCGTCTTTGGCGAGAAGCAATGGCGCGAGCTGGGCACCAGAGTCGATCAGTTCAAGACTGTCGTCGACAGACTAGTATCTGTTGTGCGCAAGGCACAAAGCGACGTCGATGCCCAGAGAGAGCGTGAGCAGCAGGAGCTGGACAGAAAGTTGGCCAACGCCGGAATCAGCGACCGCCCGAGCGATAGACGTCGTCAGCAAACTCAGCAGAGACAGCGGACGGATGATGATGACTGAAGGACATGACCAGCTACGAATTAATAGAGGGACAATAAAAAGAGCGGGTAAAACGCTGGCATCTCAGGGCAGTCTAGGCTGGTTCAGGAGTTAATGTTTACAACAAAAGGCGAAGCATCTTTTTCCATGCATGGGATTGCTCGCAAAGATAAACATCAATGGGAACATCATGAACTGGCTATATTCAAATCCTCACACCTGCTCTTGTCTTGAAAGGTTCTTTTTCTCTTTTACACTGGCGTTTTCGCCCCTTGATCTGGGAAGGGGGCCAACCAAATGTTTTTCTTTGTTTCTAGCATACAAATCCAACTACCATATCCCTTCATCTTCATTCTCCGGTGTCAGACCTCTTTCTAGCTACTTGTAGTAGGTTTTATCAGGTTGAGTCGGTACCTCCAGGATACTCAACTCAAGACCCTTCGATACTGGTACTAGGTAGACTAGAAAGGAACAGATTAGAGAAACGAAAAGGAAGATGAACAAAATAAAAATGAATAAATAGAGAACCCCTTCCCCATACTTAATACGCTATAGCCTATTATCTATATTTTCACAATTACCTAGCTGGCTTGTCCTAGAAGATCAATAAATCTTGAATAGTTAGCGACTTTCTTCTTAATATTCCTTATTATACTAGTGTTTTCGCCCCTTAATCTAGGAAAGGGGCTAACTAAATGTTTTCCTTTTATTTCTAGTATATAAATCTAACTGCTATATTCCTCCATCTTCATCCTCTAGTATCAGACCTCTTTATAGTTATTTGTAGTAGGTATTATCAGGTTGAGTCGGTGCTGACTAGACTGGAAAGGAGTAGATTAGGGAAAAGAAAAGGAAGAAGAATAAAATAAACTAAATAAACAGAGAAAGCCTTCCCCATACCCTATGTGTGGTGGCCTATTATCTGCATTTTGCCAATCAGCTGGCTTGTCCTGGAAGATGAATAAATCTTGAATGGCCGATTACTTGTAAATACCTGCCTCCTCTCACTGTGTCGTGCATTTCGAACCACATAACGGAATGCCATCACCCCCTTCCTTCTATTCGATAGTTCATACGAGTTCATGAGCATCATTCCAGCTCAAGCCGTGCGACTTTCTTTCTTACACTCCGTAGGTGAAACATCAAACACTAGAAACCCAACTTAAATACAACACAGACTACAGCATCACATCACTCCATTAACACAATCTTACAATCATTTACATCATTGCGTACCAAAGTCAAACACCCATGGACGGCAAAACCAAACTCGGACTTGTATTCAAGTGACTAAAGCAGGTACTGTAGAGACAAACAAAACAACAACAACAACAACAACAACAACAACAACAACAACAACAACAACAACAACAACAACAACAACAACAACAACAACAATAAAGGACTCACTTCCTAGCTGTTAAAACGATTAAAACGACTAAAGCTCATCAAAATGTCTAAGAGCAAAAATAAAAGATGAGAAGAGAAGAGAAGAGAATTAAAGGAGTGAAGAAGAAGAAGAAGAAGAAGAAGAAGAAGAAAACAAGATATCAGAACAAGCAAGGCAAGACAAAAGAAAGACAAAAAGACCGACAGATAACAAGGCAAGTAGACAAAAGAAAAAGGAAGCAAAGAAAGCCCAATCACCTCACCTCATCTCAAACTCAACATCAACAGCCCCCCAAACAGGCAACTCATCCTCGTCATAAGGCGCCTGGACAGGGGCACTCACCACGCTGACATGGAACCTCCCCAGACTCACAAGATCCTCATGCCCAAAGACCCGTCCATCAACGGAGACCACCCTCTTCTTCAGATTCCTCGCCAAGTACCTCTTCACATCGCCAGGCGACAGACTTTCCAGCTCGCCAGAGATGACCTTGTCCACCAGCTTGGACGTCAGCGGCACAGTCCCTGAAATACCCACGTTATGATGTGCTCGTGAGTGCATCTGGCCCACATACCCCATCGAAGAAGAAAAAGAATTCTCCTCTCCGGTAGGAGCAGCAAAGACCCCCATGGTCCCAACGTACCCAGCCGCAGCAGTCCAATCCCCAGTGTTGTCAACCGGTAGATCCCCGTCGTCCGAGTCAGCAAAAAAGAAATGTACAAAAAACGGCCCGTCAAGAAGTTGTTTCTCAGTGTGGACATTGACAATCCACTCCCGGTACAAGTTCCCAGTAAACACCACGCCCGTTTTCTGTTTCGCGCCCAGTTCCGCAAAGATTGTCGACGGGTACTTTGCTTGGCGACCAATACCTGTCTTTCTCATCTTCATCTCCCGCATGAACAATCCAGCAGTACTAGACGACCCGTAGAGACGATTAAGCGTCCTCTTCACCTGCGCCGCTGTTGCTGCTCCTCCCGGGGGTTTGTGATTGACATCCACAGAGATGGGATCCTCCGAGTCCCCCACAAGCTCAGGATAAGTATACCCGAACCTCGTATGATCACGCACAGCATCAGACGTCCAGAACGTGCCATGCTCAATGTCAGCGAAGAAAGGTGTCAAAGGCGTGGTGCTATTCACAAGCTGGTTGCGCTTGATGGTATAAGTGTTCTGACCTGCTATTGCCGAAGTCATCCACGTGTCCGGGTATATAGCCTGCCAGAGCGCAAAGATGCGGTCTACATTGGTGTGATGCAGAAAGAAGATGGGATCAAAGGCAGAATACGGGATAAAGGCCATGTGGCCGCCTTGAGTGTTGGGCGCCCCCCATCCGCCGCCGCCCGTTACTGTATGGATGGTATCGTGGACAGATTCCACAGAGTCTTGTTTTGAAGAACCCTGTCCCTCTTTCCAGGCGCTCGTACTGAACTCGGTGTAGTTGTCGTAGTTTGCAAAGAGGTTGTAGAGGCGAGATCTCAGGCTGTCGGCGGCTTTGTCTAGAGTGAGAGCTACTTGTTTGTTATCCGACTTTGCCTTGGTGTCGTTGGTCGTTGGGCTCCTGTATGTTTGCTGCCATACGTCCCACTAACAGACCATTCCTTGTCAGTACAAATCTTGAAACTTGGTCGAGATGTCACTTACAGGAGCGATCCCAAATTCTGTGACGTTCAGGGGTCTGAAAACATAGCGAGCCAACGGATTGTCGATTAACTGGACCCCGCTGGGCCCATCAGCCCATATCTCATCTTGACTGGTAATGCTCGCTGGGAGGACGTTCTCCCCTGAAGATGGCTGAGAGGCCCAATCCCAGTAGGGGATCCGAAACCTCGCAACGGCAGCATCGAGCCGTTGCCGTTCCGCACCAGGTGGCCACCACTGGACAATCTCCTCCATGATATCGGTAAGGATTTGCTACGATACGGTGTCAGCACGCCCCACGACGGATGGAAAGTCCTCATCTTGTTGAAACAGGGTGCTGGGGGATATGGAATACATACTTCAAAGAGCACCAGGTAGGGTCGATGCCAAGTGAGGAATAATATAGATGAATGGGCGCAGTAACCTGCTTTCTCACTCCCGGGGACCGGTCCAACCCCGTGCCATGTCTTGTAAGGCACCCCGTGTATTCCTAGAGCGAAGCCAATTTGGATTGGGGCAGGCCATCAGTTACCAGTTCAGACCCGGGCTGTCATGAGCCCTCGGCCGTTCAGAGGCATGGGCAAAACGCACCTGTGATTCCATACCAACTGGACTCAACAGTCTGATTGGTGATCTGCATCTGTTCCAGAGCCAGAATATACAACATCCATACGTCCTCGTCTTGTTGTAACTGTCTAATCTCTAGTCGCGGTACGGGATCTTCCAGGGCCCTTCTGGCTACGTGAGATGTTCGCCCTGCCGCTGCCAGCCGGGCCCGATGGCTGGCCATGCGCTCCTCCGGATCAAACCCATAGTCGTAAGTAGTATGTCGACAGTAGGCACCGGGCGGGGCTACCGTGAGAAGAGCTTCCAATGACAGGAGAAGGCCGGTCAAGAGACGCCTCAGTCGGAGTCCAGCCATCCCCTTCCACCCTGTCCTTGGTTTTGGACTGTTTCGTAGTCTTGGCCGGGTCGCTGACAAGACGAGGTAACTGGACAAAATGAAAGCTGATGCTTCAACAGCGGCGACAAGGTGAGTCGGGAAGGGTGGGGAGCGCAGACTGTCATCCAAGTCGCACGATAATGTTGGGCTCAGGTGTACCAAGAGAGAGCCAAATTATAAGGATCTGTAGTACCAACTGAAGGACAGGTTCGTCGGAAGAATTGAGGGCTTGTTATGTTTGCTGTAAACCACGAGAGAACGGATGGCTGCTCTCGGTAATACTTGAGAGTTGGGTTTGATATTAAAAGAATTTAGAGACAGCACGGGGAAACACTGACAGCCAGAGAAGCTCGTCGAGGATCCAAGTATGGTTACCGAAGAAGAGAGAGAAACAGACGGGAAGGCAGATAATAACACGTGGGATAAGAGAGAAAGAAAAGAGCGTTGATTACCCACGGAGGAGCAGTGGATGACGGTGAAAGCACTGGGACGGCCAACTAGCTCAGACCATGCCGGACCGGATATATGGGTAGGACAGACTGAAGAGATAAGTCTTGTAAACAATGAAGGGATCAAGTTGTCTTGCGGGACTCGGAGGAAGCAAGGATCTCGGCCCAGTTGCAACAGTCTAGAAGACTCGGTGGATGCGAGAAAGTACGGGCCGGTGTACGCAGGCTCCAAGAGACTGAGACGGACTGTTACAGATAGAAAGCAAACGACAGGAGCTACGCCTCAGGGTTTGTTCTGGGTCTGCCACGGCCCGCAACCGTCATGGATCGCGACTTCCTTCGGGATACAGAAATGGTTGAGCACCCACCAAATTAGTGTTTCCGAAAACTCACAAGCCTGAGGGCTCTCCGCTCTCTGATCAAGTGGCCAAGAATATCCCGGGAGCTCGCAGCCGTAACGAGCACATGAGCAACCACCTCATCTTATTCGTACTTCACGAGATCTCTGATCGACGGCCGTCATTCGACCTCTTTATGCTTGTTTTCGAGCACAGTATTCCGTGTGAGACGTGACCAACAAAAGGACTCTGTTTGTGGCAAGTTAGGTCTGTTGAGGAGTCAAAAGAGATCAGGTTATGAAGGGCACAGAATAGAGACACACACCACCCCGGAGATAGCATGTCTTCCTTCGCCTTGGACTTTCCGAATGGGTTGGACACACCCCGCAGTCTATACACAGTAGTGGTCGTTACATCGAGTTGGCAGCCAGCAAGATGACTCGAAATGGCTCCACGAACTTGCTTCGATCATTTCATCGATACTGGCACTTTTTAAACGACATCAAACAATATAATAAAGGGAACCAGAAAGTACAAATCTATCTTGTAGACACATGTAATCAATCCATTTTGACCAACCCAAAGCTCCAGAAAGGACAACCCATATTACCTCGGACAAGCAGCCTCACATTCAGATCCGTTACATTGGCTCAGGCCTGCACTGGCTCCTCTTGAACCAACATTCCAGGGCGAATCAGATCCTTCTTATCCACCTTGTACCTCATCTTCACACCCATGGCAGCGAGTTCCACGTCAAGAAACTTGAGAGCACCAGGCACAACCACCACCGTGGTGTTCTCACCACCGATCCACTGATCACCATTTCCATCCTCCCAGCTCTGCGCGTCCGTCTTCATCAGCTCCTCGTAGTCAATCTCGTCCACCCTTCTGGCACAACCTCGGCACCGCACTATGTGCTGGGACTTTCTTGCGCCCAGGAAATGCGATACAACCGCTTGCACAGACAAGAAAGAGCCGCAGTCTCGGCAGATGTGAGTCTTGGAATAGTCCGAGCAGTTGAGCAGTCGGTCCTGGAGCAGGAAAGCGGCTCCATGAGCAAGCAGAGAATCGCGCTCCATCTCTCCCACACGAATACCACCACCCCTCTTTCTGCCCTTGATTGGCTGCCCCGTGGTGGGCACAATCGGTCCTGTGGTTCTGACCTGGTACTTGTCGTTCACCATGTGTCTCAGTCGCTGGTAGTAGACGCAACCAATGTAGATATCGGCGGCGAACTCTTCGCCTGTGATGCCCGAGTACATGGGCTCGTTTCCGTGGTAGTTGTATCCGGCCTCTACCAGCTGCTTGCCAAAGTAGTCTCCCGAAGTGTTTTGCTCGTCAAACTGGAAAGGCGTCGCGTCTTGCGCTATGCCGTGCATGGCGCCAGCCTTGCCCGCCAGAGACTCGACAAACATGCCAATTGTCATACGAGATGGGAAGGCGTGCGGGTTGATAATCACGTCGGGTTGCATGCCCGACTCGGAGAATGGCATATCAACAGTAGGCCATTTTTGGGAGCAAACACCCTTTTGTCCGTGCCTAGACGAGAACTTGTCGCCAATTACCGGGGCACGAGGAACCCGTAGCTTGATGGACACGGTCTGGAGGGGCTCGTTACCCGTGTCAGCTCCAATGATGCGGACCTCATCGATGTAAGCGACTTCCGCCTCCTTATACTTCTCAAACGATGTAATACCATCTCGGTTGGTCAGTGTGCCGAAGGAGTCCTGCGTGACTGTGTGGTACGCGCAGATGGGTTCGCCTTGTAGTACCCTACGACCCACATACGGTAGCCCGTCAGCGTCGAGGAGCTCTCGTATTTCGGGTTTGACAAGGCTGTTGGGAGCAAAGCCAAACATCTTGGTGATGGTGTTGGCTGTCCTGGACCGCGTCGTCTCTTTGAGGCTGACCTTTTTGGTTTTGTAGACGGAACCGAATCCAAAGCCGCGGTCGTGGGCGGACTTGTTGATAATCATGGCGTCGTCCATGTCGTATCCGGTATACGAGATGACAGCGACAATGGCGTTCATGCCGTTGGGGAAATTGTCGAACCCATATGTGTTGTGCAACGGTGTTCGGACGATGGGTGTCTGTCCGGTTTGTATACGGTACATCTTGTTGTCGGTGCGATGCGCGAGCGCCGTGGCTGGTGTTCCCATTGTTTGCTTACCCATCTGACATTGGTACATGTTACGCGGAGACTGGTTTTGGTTGGAGAAGGGGGTCATGCTGGCCAGGATGGAGAATATATGGGAGGGTGAATATTCCACGTGGGTCGTGTCGCCGGGTCTGATCTCGGGCTCTGTGACCGCGATCGACATGTATGGTTGCTCCAAGGGGCCAACCCAGTCCTCCTTCCCGTTGGCAACATACTTGACGGGCCGAATCAACCTGGATGGCTTCGATGACATGAAGAGACCAGGGTAGGACCCGCCACGGGAAGGGGGAACATAGCCAATCTCTAGCTGGACTGGCACGCCGCGCTTGCCGTTGACCTTCCATTTCCGCAACTGGTTGGCCGCTTGCTTGCACGTCTCGGGGTCGAAGAAGCCAAGCACTCTTCCGTCGAGCAAGACCGGCACGCTTACACTGGTTGCCGCTGAAGACTGGGCTAGTGGGAGGGCACCAAGCTTGTCTCGAACCAAAGCAGGGATATTGGACGCGTCCAGTTCCTCAGTCATGATCTTGCATTTGTGTGCAAAATGGCTTAGCAGACCGCATGGACCACCATCAGGCGTGTGGACGGGGCACAGAAACCCCCAAGACTCTGGCAGGAGCTTACGCACTGTTGTGGTCTTCAGCTGGGCGAAGAAGCTACCACGATGTACCATGCGGAAATGGCTGATGAAACGCAAGAAATTCAGCTTCTCTGCCACCACAACGAAACCCGAGATCTGTTGAAGATCCAAGCCACTCGCAGAAATCAGGTTGCCCGTAGATAAGAAGTACTCCAGAGCATTTCCCAGATTCTCGTTCGCCTTCTTCAAGATGACGCCCGGGAAATCGTTGGCGAAGTTGGTGGAAGTGAACGACAGGTTGGGGTGTTTTCGGCGATAGTCTCGTAGCGCCATTCGCACGCCGGTAGTGAGCAGCTCTTCGAGCCTCTCCTTCAGGATCTGCGCATACAGGAAGCCGCCAAGAAGAATCTCCTGGTTTTGGACAGCATCAGGGTTGTCGACAGCACATTCACCGGCAGCTAGGGCGTAAAGCTTCCTGCACATGACGAGCAGCAGCTCATATTTGTCCCTGTTGTTTTCGCCGAGATGGACACAAACGACCTTGCGGAGGAATTCTGTACCGGCCTCATAGTCGGAGACGGTTGGGTCTATTCCTAGCAAGAACCGGAACTTGTTTCCCAGGTACGCCCGAGTCTTCTTCTTGCTATACAGCTGATATGCCTTGTAGGTGCGGAGCAGCACCTCGACGCGGTCCACGAGGAAGGTATTTTTGGAGCCCTCCGATTTGTTCTTGCCGAGCAAGCTCTCGAAAATGGCCAAATCAGACGTCTCCAAAAGAGCTTTCAATATCATCATGACGGGTACGATGTATTCGCCCTTTCTCCACGAGAACCTGAAAGTGATATTGCCATCATTGAGGTAATGGAGCACGTTCGTTTGCGACGTCTCATCTGGCCGTACGGCTCGAAAAATAATGCCGTATGAGGTATACCCGGCGCCTCTTTTCTGGAAACTGGGACGGATGATCGCCAGAGGGAAGTTTCTCCTGTTGACAAGAAGCAGACGGATGATCTTCTCATTGCCATTGATGATGAAATATCCTCCAAGCTCTTCAGACTCTTCTTTTCTTGCCACAAGTTCCGCTGGCGAGTTGTCTTCCAGGTGGCATCTGTTGGACTATGGAGGGCTTGTCAGCAGAGGCCTTACCATCGTCGCCCGACCAGCAAGCATCTTCTTACCTTGACCATGATGGGCATCACGCCAAGCTCTCTGTGAAATTCGACGGGATCGCCGTCATTGAGTTGATATTCCATGGTTGCCGTTAATTTCCCTCTGTATGTGACGTGTCGTTCTCTGCACTCTGAGGGGAGTATATTGCGATCTTTTGCCCACTTGTTCGTCACGGGCACAATTGCCTTGCCAAGGTGAATTTTCTTGAAACGGATTTTCAACTTGTTTTTCCCCGCAGGTCCTGTCTTGTCATCTCCGTCAAGGAATATCTTGGTGCCAATTTCGGCAACGGCATGGTCCAGGAGACCCAGTTTCCCTCCATCCTTATCTCCAAAGATTGCATTGAAGGACTCGATGTGAGGGTTGACGGCTTCTTGAAGGGCGGGGTAGGCGGTTCGGTCGGTTGGGGGGTTTCGGAAGAGCTTTTCTCTGCGCAGGGTGTGGTATTGGTAATCCCATGTTTGATTCGTAGGGCCCTCGTACGCGTCCATATCTAGATCCGCCATGGTTGGCGATGCTGTGAGTTTCGCTCCTTGCGCTCGAACGAGAGGAGGTCAAGATTCCGGCCAAATTCAAATGATTTATAAATATAATCCACACTGCCAGTGCCGCTGACTTATTTGAGGTCGTATCACTGTCGGGTTGGGGCGCTGCGACTCTGGTGCCGGTTCTGAAGAATTCCTCGGCTTGTCGCTGGAGCTTGATCATGGCATCGCGATCAAGGTCTCAAAATATTTTTCCTGGCTATCGGACCCTTATCTTATCAGTATGTCCCACCAGATTTAGGGGTGGGGCTCAATTGGGCTAGTTTTGAGGTGGGGTTGAATATGTACGTAATCAATGCTTGGGATGTAAGGTACCGGTATTCGTGCGTCTGGTAGCAAAACAAGCCCTGTATCTCGCGATGATTTCATCGTATTGTTCGAGAGTCTGAAATTACAAGGGGGTAGTGACTCTGCCTTGCGACCAGCCTTCTTGCGGAATTTGCCAAAGGTTGGCACTGGGGTGACAGAAAGCAGTCTTGTACTCGATTCTGACATGAACCATCAAGGAAGTAATCCTATTGGTCGAGGGGCTGGCAGCCGTAATACCGGTACCAGACGATGGTAATTCCTCAAAGCTCACAGCCATACCTGAATATTCTCAGCCGGGTTGCACCATGACTAACGAACTCTAGGTATTCCCATTTAACTCCAAGGGTAAGACCGAATTCAATGGAATTTTGAGCCCAGGCTGACTGGAGTTCCTGGGCAAGTAGAGCTGGTGAGTACTACCGGCCCGGAGGATGGACGTTTCACGAGATGCCTGCAATTATTTCATCATGAGGACATGGAATCCTTCAGCCGACGCGCACACGGCCGTAAACTTTGACGACAGTCATTCTATACCATCTACGGGTAAATGTTATTTCAGAAACCTCAATCTCACTTGGTTTCGACAAGGAAGAATTTAGCGAATTGTTGCTTTGGTTGAAAACTGGCCAGTCTTCGAAATGGATCTCGACGCTCATGAGATTTTGAGCTGTGTTGCCCCTCCATAGGTATATGCGGCACAGCCCTGGACGGGCATGTCGGGCTGGCCATCTAAGAGGGCCATCAACAAAGTTTGAGAAAACATTTGGCATGGACCAGTAAAATCGGCAGTGAACTCAACACCTAAACAATCAACGGCCCAAAATGAGGCCGATGATAGCATTAGCCAACCAGACGAGCTGGAAATGGCCCTGCGATTAACGTTGCAGTCTGCAGCTCTCTGCGTTGAGGTTGCAGCATGGAGGGAACATGGGTTGAGAGCTTTCGAGTTCCAATGGAAATCCAACCTTATTGCCCCTTTTGCTCATTTTGCTCCTTCTGCTTTGAAATTCTGCCTCTTCCGTACAGTCCTGTCCGGTGACACAGGTGCCTGCCTGCCGGCCATCACTGGCATACCGGTATGTGCCTACCAATTGCGCACAGAGGGGGCAGGATGGACCACGCGAGGCGGCGAGAACCTCCACTTGAGCGGGCGGGCTTCGGGTCTGGCCTCTGTTGACCAGGACCTGCCAATAACTTGCATCCAAAGTAAAAGGAGAATCCTCAGAAATATCCATATGCCAGGGGCCTTCCGGTCTCATCACCACAATATTCACCCACCCGACGAGTTCCCCAGAGAGCTTCTCTGCGTCGTAGCACCTGGTAATCTGGTGCCGCCATTGGCTTCTTGACGTGGGGAACCTTGAAGCTTGATGGCCCAATCACTTTCCTGCTGGCCTCTGAACTGCGACCCCGCTGTTGGTGGCCTATACAAGCCGAACCTCCCTTACACGCAGCAACATCCCCGGATTTATCAAGACCCAAGCTCGAGGTTGCTTTCTATTATGTTATTATTCTTTTTTATTTCTGTGCTGCCTTGTCCTCGCTGTGCATCCGAGTCAGTCCGCTGCAGATAAGTACCACAGAACACCCGGGAGACTTGGAGAGGAGCAGCTGTCATCAGGGACTATCGAGGTCCGAATTTCAGGGACTGAAACGCCGCGTCGGCATTGGTGTTCATCCAATTTCTACCTCCCCAGACCCGGTAGACCAAGATTCAGCAGCCATACAGACATCTTTGAGCAACCTTCTTGTCAGATCACTGCAGGAGAAACAACGCAGATCGGCTTCCCGCGAGCACCGCGTAAAAGCGTCGGTTGTCACGTCACTCACCTACCTACCGACCTTAGCTCTCCGAGTCTAGTCAAGTCCAAGTCTGTCCCTGCAGCAGCAGCAGCAGCACATCCAAGCCTCACTCCCGAGCTCTCAAACGAGCAGTCCAGCGGCATACACATCCACAGCGGTAACCTCCCAGGCATTAGACCCCAGCCGGCTCCTTGCTCTCCAGGCGCATCGCAGATTGCACGACGATTCACCCTACATCAGAAAGCGGCGCCGCGCCGAGGCAATACCTTTCCCATCCGCTATTATTATCCACCTACATACAGTACTCCCACTTGCAATCTTCAAGGCATCCGCTTCCCCAAGGATCTGGGCTCTTGATTCTCAGGCTTGAGCTCAAACCGACAGGCCTGAAGAACTGGGATTAAGCCGCCGCACTCTCAACCTGGAAAAGTTGAAAACCGCTCTGCCGCCGCGACTCACACTCACTGCGTCGTAGGGTAGCAGATTGACGTGGATCCGGCATACTCCCAGGCCACCCCAGCTTTTGTCCCAGGGCTTAGCATTGACGTCTGCCCTACGAAGCGCAGCCCGTACAACCTCGATATACATATATACCCGGCCAGACACACACACATACACACCCATAAAGCTCACAATACGCTATCCTTGTGTTGCTTGTCGAGGCGAGTCGCCTGCCCCGGTCCCTGGTCCCCGGCAGTCACCAACGTCTCCGCCGTCGCCCGTGATCACAGTCTCGTTCGCCGATGATTGTTTCATCCACTCGGTCGATATCTTTGCTCGCTGTTATACCTCCTCGCTTTCTTCCAGCTTTGATCCCAGAGGACCCAGACTGGCAAACGAATGAAATCCGGTCATAACCGCCCTCTGTGTCCAAGATTATCGCTCTCACACAGGCACGGACCACACACATCTTCAACTCTCACAACCGACGGCTTTGTGTTCCCTGGCTTGGTGTCATCTAATCGCTGTGGACCTGGTCGCTTGCTTGCTCGCGACCCGCGCTGCCCCGCGCTTGTTCTCACCCATCACACAAGGTCTATTTCATCGTGATTTCGCTCGGCTCGCCAAATTGCACAAGAGGAAAAAGAAACCATACGGCTCCAGCTCATACAAGACATCTTTGTATTGCTCCTAACCTTGCCTGAACTTAAAATACAGTGTGAGCGCTCAAGTACTTAAATTTCAACCGACGCCCCACCCGCAGTCTATCATCCATCACCATCTGCCCTTTCATAACCCACGAGAGCCTGCACGATTTCCTTCTCGGCTCCTCGACCTGCTTCTCGACGCCATATTATCAAACTCTGACTGGACTACTACGGTCGTCACTTATCACAACTATGGCGGGATTATTTCGAAAAGTCTATGACTGGTTGCTCAGGACCTTCTGGTGAGTGTGTAGCTGCTTCCTCTCGTCCTCGGAATCTCACCATCAATATCAACCACTGAGGCTTGGACTGACCGTTGTGCAGGGCAACCGAAATGGACGTGACCATGATAGGACTTCAGAATGCAGGGAAAACGTCCCTTCTCCGAGTTCTCTCGGGCGGCGAGTTCACAGTTGAGTACGTCAGGCCATTCGACAACACCCCGTCTAGATGCTTGTCAAAACCACTCTTCCCGGTTATCTTCACCTTCCCGATTGCCTGCTCCTGCTGACCTCTTTGCAGTTCCATTCCTACAGTTGGTTTCAACATGAAGCGGGTGCAACGGGGGCATGTGACACTCAAGTGCTGGGACTTGGGTGGGCAACCCCGCTTCCGCCAAATGTGGGAGAGATATTGCCATGGTGTCGACGCAATAGTATTCATTGTCGATATTGCCGACGTTGCCCTGCTTCCCATGGCCCGAGAGGAGCTCCATTTATTAATGGAAAAGGAGCGTCTTGCCGGAATTCCTCTTCTAGTGCTCGGGAATAAATCCGACCTTCCGAATAAACTCAGCGTGGACGAGCTGATCGACGCCATGGACCTGAAGAACATAGCGCATCGAGAGGTGTCGTGTTATGGAATATCGGCGAAAGAGGAGACCAATTTGGATGCCGTCATCCAGTGGCTGATGAGATTTGCCAACAGATGATGGAGTCGTGATTATATATGAGCGCCATACGTTTTTCCCCTCCGCTCTCGGCCATGTTTGGTTCATCAGTCCAGGCGCCCGGGCAGGAGACTGATATTTGCGAAACGAATCGGTATTTTCTTTCGTATTTCGATTGCTTTTGGGGAACTTTATTCGACACGGCCGGCGACGACCAAGACACCTCCGTTACCACCTTGTTCAACCACTCCCGCTTGAAAGGCTGCGGTGCCGTCAGACCTTTTTGAAACTCATCCCACATGTTAGCTTTTCTTAGTATGGCACGATGCATCCTTGACTCACCCGACACAAGCATACCAACGCGACCTAGACTCATGAACACCTAGACAAGCTCACGCTTGTAGGCCGCAAAGCTGGATTAGAATACTAGCAACACAGGGGAGGTGGCGCTGGCCACTCGCTGCCCTATTTTGTTTGGAACATCCTTTTTTTCTCTCTCTTTCGCTTTCTTTTGAAGCGTGTTTGTTTTGGGGCAGGGTGTCGGGAACGGAAGGGGGTATATTTTTCATTTGCCAGGTGTTGTGTGCATTTCATGTGACAAGTTTGTATTCTCTTCCTTGAGGAGAGGAAACTAAACTCGCCCTCAGGTAGTTTAATAGCTTCATGACTGATGAATGAACCTTTTGGTATTAACGACAGACTGGAGAGAGGAATGGGAGAATACCAATTGCTCTCGAACAAGCCTTTGGTTACGTTGCAGAAGCACTTGCTTTTCCGATCTCGACTCGACGAGGAAAATGGACAAGACGTAAGGAGAGAGGACAAACGGTACATAAAACACTCTGGATGTCGCAGGACGTAGCCAAGCTTGGAAAGTGTTTTAAAACTCCAGTATTCTCGGAATGTTCAAGACAGAAAAAAGTCCCCAGGCTGAAGTGGAAATGTTCGATGTACGTAGGAAATGGAGAGGGAGTTAGGCAACGTACGTCGAGAACGAAGATCGGGGGAAAGGCGCACCTTTAAAGCACACACAGACCACATACCATAAATAGCCTTTTTCTTTCTTCTACTGATTAAAATGCCCAAATTCTCTCTCTTTTCTAACAAGTTTATGAAACCTTCTCAGCATACGTAGCTAAGGTAGGTTGAAAGGGGGATAAAAACCGATCATTGACGTGTGATGGTGTGATTGGTTGACAGGAAATTCTTCCTACATATGGGCAGACATCCCTTTGCTCGACCGGTACGTACCTCGTTTTGCAGCTTGCATGAGTTGAGGAAATATCTGATCTGGGTAAAGATGTGATTTGAGTCGTGATTCCAGTACTTTTTCCTGTTGAGTTGATACATCTTTTGGGTTTTCTTTTTCATGAAGAAAGGGTCTTGACACATGCAAGATAGTCTGTGGTGACGTACTAATGGTAAGTACAAACCGCCTGTCGCGTATTCCCGTCAGTCCTACTGGGCGTCGTCCGTATGGCTCCTCTCCACTGAAACAGATTCGGTTCATCTACGGATACCGTGTTCAAGATAGATAGACGAGGGAGATGTTGTGAAAAATTTCATACATATACAGGGGGCTCTATAAGTATATCGCCCTCTCAAAATCGGACATCTCAACGAATCCCTCCTGGCGTTTCGTACTATAGTGTACAGTATTCCACGGTAAATAGTCAACCTACACTACCTGACTAGGGCCCTTGCTCGTGACTTAAAACACCTTATTATATTGTTAAATAGGCCCTTTACAAGCTGATAAAATGCATTATTTCTATAATAAAAACGTATTATCAAAGTCACTGGTAGGCCTAGTAACCTTGTCAACCAGGTATACCAATTTTTACCGTGGAGTGCTGTACTAATACGTTACTAAGTATACGAAACAGTACATGGCGAGAGCGCAACCTGGAAGGAAGCAGGTAGACTGTGCCTGAACAGGTTCGCAAGGAAACTCGTGCGTAGCCGATGGGATGGATAGTTGCCCTCTCAGGTCAATTGATACACCTCACTAGACATGTCTAAAACACTGAAAGAGAAAGCCGATATCCAAGGCATGAGGCTGGGTCTAACTTAGGGGTTTACCTGCCTCATAACCTGGCTACCCCATCTATCCATATCAATCGAATCACACATGCGGACTGGACAAGCAATCAGGGGATAACTCTTCCACGATAGGCAAATGCTGCTCGCTTTCTTGTGCCTAATCTCAGTCCCTGTGTTCAGAGGAGAGGTCTGTTGGGACCTACCTAGGTGGAAGTTAAGCAAGGCCTTTAACAGACTTAAATGGTGTCGAAATATTGTTCCGTGGTTGTTGCCGTAGTGATTCCCCCATTCATCCATTTCCCTGGGGTTCTTTTGTCGGGTTGAGAATCCTTTGCAGCGGAAAGTGGATGTCGATTCTCACAAGTTAATGGCTGTCATCAAGACCATGGGAAAGACACCGCAATTTGTTAAGCCGGGGAAGGATATTTTATCAATCATTAAGAAAAAAGAGAAAATCATCAACCGCAGAGACGTGATATTGCGTTGCCGTTACAAAGCGTTTATTTCGTAAGGCACAAATGGTACCGAAATAGGGAAAATAGAGCCAGTGCCACCAACTTTTGAGGCGTAAAAAATCTCATTCCCTGATATCGACTGGGGTGATTATGGTAATGTGGAAACCACCCCAAAAGGCCAGCCATAATCCATCGTCGGAGAGAAGGCGCTGCTGATCGACTCGTTTTGTAGTTGATGTCTTCAGACCAATGCAAATGCCTGCCAAACGCCGTCCTTTGTGCCCACCACGCAATAAACCTTTCCTTGCCTTCCCAGCCCCAAAAGAGAAACCGCTTAACGATAAGACTTCTGGAATCTGGAGCGGGCACCTTTACCACCGAACTTCTTGGGCTCGCAACGTCTGGGATCGGCGACGAGGAGAGAGCGGTCGAATTGGATAAGGGCGGTCTTGAGGAGGTTCTTGGTGTGCTCATCGACGTACTTGGCGTAGTAGGCAATCTACAGGAGGTTGTCATGTCAGTATTCCGTCTGCTTTTGCGACCACATTTCGTGTTGTAACGATTGTTTCGTCAAGGAGAGAGTTGGGCTCAGGGAGGACTAACGATGGCCTTGGCTATCTGTATTGGTGCAAAATTGTCAGTCAGCAATTCATCCATCAGAAAAATCTAAGAGTCCTCGAGTGTGCAACATACCGCCTGGCGAACAGCGTAGACACGCGAAACATGACCACCACCGGCAACTCTGATCCGGATGTCGACTCCGGCGAACTTGTCGACGCCGAGGAGGAGGATGGGTTCGTACAGCTTTGCGCGGAGAATCTCGGGGGCGAAGAGCTTGAGGGGGGTGCCGTTGACCTTGATCAGGCCCTTGCCGGCCACCGCTCTGGCAACGGCTGCGAATCGAGAAATATCGTCAGCATTTTCGCGTCCAATTTTGTCGGTCTCCAATTATTTTGCTCTTCCTGCAAAATTCCGTCAAAAGAGATTCAATGGGAATATCTCACCGGTGGCGTTCTTCTTCTTGCCGAAAACCTGTACTGCTTGCGCCGCCATTTTGAAGTCGATGGCAAGAGAGCTTCCTGTTGTTAGTGCTTGGCTGTCGATGGGATTTTTCAAGTGCTGAATCGAAATAGTTTGTGGGCGAGCGACTGGTAGTGGGGCAAAAAATCACGTGTGGAAGGGACGGGATTGGTGCGTGCACCGACTTTCAGCTTTTGTGCCCCAGTGGGTCGATTTCTGTCACCTTAGTTGCATAACTCTGGTAGTCCGGTATCAGTTGCAGAGAAATCTCAAAATCGAGGGTGAGCATACTGGTTAGTTTCAAGAACGCCGTTAAACTTAATTTGTTTTTGATAAAGGAATACCCGCCAACCTGTTTACTCACCAGCCACACCATATCTGTATTCACTACCAGGTAGTGCATCTGATATCTTGTTCAATCCAAGCAAGGGTCAATGAGGAGTCAACCGCAAGGCTGTGACTGAACAGTACGACGTGCAACTATCTGATACTCTGATATCATGCCTGCTGTTCAATCTTTGAACTTGCGCCCAATAGCAACGCCACATTCTCAAAACCCTGCCAATGCGGCCCTGGTAACAGAATTTCAGATCTAGGGGATACGCCAAGTTTACGCACGCTTCGAATTTGTAAGAGGAGGCTCATCTCCTCTGTCAAACCGCAGCATGGAACTTTCACAGTGTCTCCAGCCCAGCAGCCTAGTTGGCGAAGCCCGGGGAGCAGGGCATACGAGATACGGCGTAAGCTACTTCGTACTCCGTATCCCGTACCCCGTACGGAGTCTCAAAGCCACTGGACAGCCTTATGTGCCTCAACTCCCACAGTCAACTGACAGGCATTTCTGTCCAGATTATTCCAGAAGAAGCAGAGGGTTTTGAGAACCTGCCGAAGCGGGGGCAGATGGTTTTCAATGTTCGGGCCGCAGCACTTGGCATGGGCTCCCTCCGATCTTTGAAAGTTCACGATGTTGCTTGGCACCTTCCGATCAACCAAAGTGGCCAACGAATGAGAGCGAAGTGACTTCACAATCAGGTTACTCAGCCACAGTCGCCCACGTTATCCTCGAACAACGAAACCGAACAAAGGTCAAGATTCCGACGACGGAGAGGACTGTTGAAGCAAGTGATTATCTCGTGATATTGATGAAAGTTCTTAGGCCCCTGCCCGTTTGAATTCCAAATCTCCCGTCGCATTTTAAGTTTCTGGCCAGGTTACTGCGTGACATAGCGTCCATCTAGAGGAGAGTTGTCACCGACGGAATCAACGCCATCCGCCCAAGCAGTTGAAAGTTGGGCTTGGAATGCTTGGCTGTCCCACACCCTTGAAACTTTAAGTAAAGAACGTCACCCGTTCCCGGTCCCTGCTTTGTTGCCGATTACCTTCGTCATTCTGTGAAAGCAGTGCAACCCGCCACCTTCGCACGTCTTCTCTCGACATCAATCAAAACTGTGCATCTCTAAATATTCTTCACTTGACTCAATCACTTGGATCATTATCTCAACAAGCTGCGAGAAAAATAAGCTTGAGATAGTTCCATAGCCCAATACATCTTATCAATACCACATATCAAACCACATATCAATGGCGCCAGTCGTCGCACACGAGCTCGCCGGGCTCGCAAAACGGGCATAGTAAGTTCTATGCGCAATGTGTTCAAGATCCAGGTCGGTACGCAATACTAACAATCTCAACTACAGCTGCGATTACGGATGGATCGATTCGAGTGGCAGGTGCCATAGGTCATCATGGGGATGGTGGGGACGATGGGTATTGGCAGGAGCGATAGTCCTCACCTTTATCCTCGTTCTTCTTATGATATCGTATGTATTCCGATTCCGTCGCCAGTTCAAATGTCAGAAAGATGAAGTGGCTAACAATTAATTTTCCTCGCAATCTAGGCGTAGAAATGCTCGCGCGCGCCGTGCTCGCGGTCAAAGACCGTTGTACGGAACGGGTTTCCTCGCCGGACCCGCTCCACCTTATACACCTTACCCTCAGAATGGGAGCACCAACGTCCAGGGCGGACCCCCGCCTCCGCAATACGTCTACCCTGACAACACGGGCAACAAGTTCAACGCCAACGACGGCTACTACGGCCCGCCGCAGGGTGACTCGAGCAACCCCTACAACAACAATAACAATAACTACAACTCGTCGCCGTATGGTGGACAGCAGAGCGGAATTGAGCTACAGCAACCCCCTCAAACATATCAGCGCGGCACTGGTGACAACTATGCGCCGCCTGAGGGACCCCCGCCCAGCAAACGGACTTGAACGAGCGTCGCGGTGACGTCGGGGTGACCGGTTGGTTCTTGAAATGTATTTTTGGGTGAAAGAGTCTGGATAATTGTGGGGTTGGATTGAAATGATACCACACAGTCGTCGCGAGTTCGCTAAAGCATCGGGGCGTTTTTGGCATACGAATGGGCCGGCATTCTTTCATGGGATTCTTTGTTCCTTGTTTCTGCACTCGTTTCCTGCGATGGATTGGACTAGGTTGGATTTAGGTCTGGATTTAGGTTTAGCTGGTTGACGGCCAGCTCTGTTGTACAACAGGTTGGTTCGGTGTCCGGCACTGGCGACGGGAGAGAATATGTGGGCAGGTTGGAAATATTTACGGGGTGACGTTTTCTGCGGCTTTGTGTAATCCACCGTCTTCCTTTCTTGTGTGTATCAATCTTCCTACCGGCTGACTTTCAGAACCCAGGGGTCCTCAGGAATGTCTTCTCCATATGTATGTATTTACGTTAATATTTAGACTCATGTCGTCAAAATCTTACGGCTCTATTATATTTCCACTTTCCAGTAGAAATGACACACTACGGAACATATGACTCGACATGTTCGTCCCACAATCAGTCCCGTGAGCACAATGACGGCGCTTGTACAAGATGAGATGCCCAATGCCGCGTAATTGTTGATATCAGTGGCGTTGTCCGGCGGAGTGGACACTTTGCTCCGGTTAATACCCAACCTAGGAAGGAAACAAGGTGACACCGGTGATGAACAACATCTAAGGCTTGGGGTTCAACCGAGAGGGGCGGATTATTATGGTCTGTCGACGCCTTGAACACATGGTGGGGAAACCAGAGATACCGGCTTCGTTCCCAACGATCGTAGTTAATTTGAAATCCATGCACCGTTAATTCGTACTGGCTTCGAGTGAAAAACCCTCTCACGCCCTGCTTTCTCCACCGGAGCCGGATATACGAACTCCGCGGGCGTCTTCGATTTCTTATCTTCAGATTCCGCAAGATTCAGCCTGCATGCTCTCAAATGGTTTATGGTATCGTGGCAACCTTTGACAAGATCAATTTCAGCCGAGAGTAGCTTCATCGAAGAGTTCTGTTTTGTCAATTACTAATCTTGATCCGAGTCAAGTTTGAACGACCACGGGTTCTCCCCCGAGTCAGAATAAGTGATCGGCCACTACCAGTCGGTTACTACCCACTTGTTGGCTTGTTGTCCGCGAAACGTATGCATATCCGTATGATACTTCTTAAGCAAAAGTTAAGATGTCATTGACGTCGTTCTTTCAGCCTCCTCTCAGGCATCAAATCCGTTTGGTGGAGGATGTTCAGGGCACAGGTGGCTGAAAGGCAAGGCTACTGCTGGCTGGCAGCCTGACAGGGGCATGGGACAATCCCAATTCCGGATACACAAGGCTTCGAGACTCCATGCAGGGATGTCCATGCATTTTTCATCTCTTCCAATCTGGGGGGCAATTTCAGGAGTGTTTGAAACCCCACACAAGCTCTCTTTAAACTGCGAGGATGAGAAATTGGAGGATGGGAGTTTCTTGTTCTTTGATGGCGATCTCTGTTTCTCCTGTTTGTATTGTTAACTAGCTCTCGGACTTAGAAGAGAATAGTAAGCAGCCGCAAGAGTGTGTGTGTTTGACACAAGTCGGAAACTTATGTCCTGCCCTGTTTCTTATAGCCTCGAAGAACAATACCGGACTTGGGTTCTTGGTGAGATTTCTTCAACGTGTTGGTTACAAAGTCGCGATATTAAAACAAATTCTTCAACCACAGAGATTAGCTGTTGGTATTCTTACCAAACGTTGGGTCGGTTATCGTGGTTCTGGCCAAGGTCACCCACATGCCAGTGACCCGGGCCACCGTTGTGGACACTGGACTCTTCAGTGGGTTTGGCTGAAGACCCCTGTGGCTCCGTACCTGCAGCACTGCATGCAGGTCTCGGGGGTGATTGTCGGATAAGGGGTCAATGCGCCTCGACCAGTGCCGGGCCTGCCAAAATGCACCCTCTTTTCTCCTCTTCTCCTCCGAGGAAAGGAACACGGTGTGGGTGTTTTTGATATTTTTGGGTGACGTCCTCCCATCCTTTACGCTCGCTCTGCTCGTCTTGTGATTTGGTGGTTGTTCCTGCTTTGCTCAGCCGCTGCGCCTTCCCAGTTTCATCTGGACGCAACGACTGACCAGCCAGGAGCGCCTCTCGGACAAGCCATTCACACCTAGTCTTTCGTTTCCCGTGTCGGGTGACAGTCACGATTCAACTTTCTCGCCGATTGTTCGCCTTCGCCGCTCTCTCGTTACTCATCTTCGAATTTCACGATTCATTCTTTCAACTGTTTTGTTTGCATTTTCCGAAGCCCACTTTTCAACAATCCAACTCACAAGCGCCTGCGTTGGTCTTTTATGCCAACACTTTCACCTCCAATCCCTTCTTTATTTTACACACGGGTTAGGGATACGCCTTCCTCATTTATTGGCTTCTCCAATT
Source organism: Rhypophila decipiens (assembly GCA_033297075.1). Classification (NCBI taxonomy): domain Eukaryota; kingdom Fungi; phylum Ascomycota; class Sordariomycetes; order Sordariales; family Naviculisporaceae; genus Rhypophila; species Rhypophila decipiens. The sequence goes on along the minus strand of MU858045.1, from coordinate 200,030 downwards.
CATACAACGAATTTTTACCGACGACGACGATACACTGCATCTGAACAAACAGCCCTTTCCAACATCGATTCGCCCTGCGAGACAGCACCACTTCTCTTGTGCACGAACCCGGAGATTATATTGAGGAATCGCGTTGCACACCTACCCACGATATTAGCCTGTGTTGCCTTTAGGTCCTCGTTTTAACGACTCCAAACAAAGACGATCAGACACAACTGACCCGAGTTGCGAAAGAAGACCAGGATGAGGCTGTAGGACTTGACGACGCCTGCGCCTTTACCAGACATCCTCTCCTCGCCAACTCAACAGCCAAACCATTGGCGCAAGACTTGGTTTTTTTTTTCGTTTCTGAGCGAAGGAAGGGGGTAATAGTTCAAGGTCAAGATGCCTGCTGTCGATGTCGCCATGCAGCGGAGTCTGCGGGAGGGGTTCACGGACTTGCTAATTGCCAGCTTACGACCTGCGATCACGAAAAGGATGGATGTTGCGTCGGTAGAGGGACAAATAAACGATGCGAAGACGGCGTTTTCCAGCTGGGACAACTGTATGCAGGCGAGCTTTTGCAAGTGGCCTGTCATCGCGGTCATCATCGTGGGCGGTTTGATCATTTTCTCGGTGGTCTGGTGCATTATCCGCTGTGCCTGCTGTGGAATGTCCTGCTGTTGTTCGTGCTTTTCTTGTCTCAAATGTTGCGGCGATTGCTGTGGCTGCTGCGATCCGCCCCAGAAACGAGCCAAGTATCTCGACGACCCTTACGTACCCCCTGATCAGGGATACAAGGCGCCTGCGCCCATGTTGCCATTCTCGCCAGCAGCGACTATGCCTTCACATGCGCATGCGATGCCCCCGCCGCCAGGTCTCCAAACCGGAGTTACGCCGCAGTATTCCGCGCCCCAGTACGCCGAATTCGATGTCAGCAAAAAGCCTCACAACGAAGACGCTTTACCCGCGATGCCTAGTTGGGAAGGCGCGGAAAGCAAGAAGATCATGCTTGAAGAGGAGGCTGTTGAGATGGACCAGCTAAAGAAACCTGAGGCCAGCAGCGCACAGAACTTGGCTGGTCCCGCCGGTGCTGTGGGCGGGGCTGGTGCTGTAGGTGCTGTAGGTGCTGTGGGAGCCGTGGGTATGGGAGGTCGTGGTCCAAGCCCCGGTATTTCCCCCGGAAACAGAAGCCCTTACGGCCCCCCTGGGCCGGCCCCGGGCCCGGGCTCGAATGGGTATTTCCCAGCCCCTGGGATGGACAATGATCCTTACGCCCAGCAAGGGCAAGACTATCATCAAAACAATGGCCCATATGGCCAGAACCAGGGACTGACCCCAAATCAAGGATACGGAATGGCGGTCGGTGGTCCGATGGGACAAGGAAGACAGTCCCCGCTCATTGGAGGTTATAATAATAACCCGATGGGACAAGACAGACGGTCTCCGCCTAATGGAGGCTACAACAACAATGGCCCCTACGGTCCACCAGCTAGGCAAGGCAGCTACGATACCCATGGCAACAGGCCGCCACCTCGACAAGCCTCCCCTTACCATGACGACTACAATCAACAGCAAATGGGCGGTTATGGCCAGCCACAGAGAGATTACAATCAGCCGCAAATGGGCGACTACAACCAGCAACAAACGAGAGGTCCAGGATATGGTATGGGAGGGCCCGGCCCGCGTCGATCCCCGCCTGCTATGCAAATGGGCGGTGGCCCAGGTGGCTACGGCCCCGACCAAGACTATGGTAGTGGTTTCGATGATCGGCCTACGCCTTCGAGGGACTACTCTTCCGAGTCGACGCGGCCGCTTCGGGCGCCCCCTCGCCGCCAATACTCACGTGATGTAGTAGAGCCCGCCATGCCGGCCCTTCCCGCGCAAGATTCTGGCATGGGCGGTGGTGGATTTGATTTTGGGCCAGCGGCGTACAGCCGACCGACGCCAAATAACAATTACAGACAGCCTGAACCACAGATGCCCGAGCCTCAACAACCACAACAAAGCGGTGGTGGCGCGTATCCTGGGTACAAGGCCTACCAGCCTGGCGGTAACAGCAATAATAACCAGAACGGATGGGGTGGGTTATAGAAACGGCGGGGACGGCGTCAATTTTCATTTCCATGGATGGGGATCTACCTTTTCTATGACCTTTTTTTTGTCATGGGGGATTTACGTTCGATTTTTTTCGATTTTGCATGTGTCTGAACTGCACAAATACCCGCACCAGGGGTGCGTTATGTATGAAGTCTGTTTTGGTTGTTGGGACGACGTACCTTTGTCACAGTTTATATACCAAGCGATCAGCGTTAGCGATAGCGAGCGATAGCGATAGCAAGCGGGTTTAACTAGTTGGCATTTGCTTCATTTCTATCGCTCTTTCTGGGCATTCTGGTTGGGTGAGATATCTTGAGCGGCGTGAAGTCGGCTCTAAGTCTTCTTTAGTATGGAGAAGGTTGAGTTCCTGATGTTCGCCACTCTGCCCCAGGAGGTGAGGTGTAGGTGTAAGTGTTTTATGGCGGCATTGTACATTTTTCCCCATTGGATTAATCGTACCGAAGCCCGCACCAGAGAATATATCGGCGCCAACTCTATCCTGTTAAGATTATGGATAACAATACCTATATCATTGTCTTCCCCAGCAGTTCATGGGCGGGGCGTGAGGTTGAGCTGAGGCTATGATCCACCAAACTTACTATACTGATGGTGAGGAGTCGTTGAAACGGGTCCTGTTTCTTATTTTAGACCCCGCGTGTCCACTGCGTGGTGCGGGAGTGGCTGGGAGGGAACGCTCTTTAGACAGTGGTTAATGTATAAGTTCCCTGTCCTTCCGAGCAGCTCGTTTATGGGTTGGGATATCGACCGAGTTACCAACTTGTTACGTAGCAAAGACTTGGGACACATGGCCAACCAAGTCAGCACCTCGTATTCTGGATCCGTATCCATTCAATGGCAACTATTCACGGCTGTACACGTGTATACAGTTATAGTGACACGGTACTCGATAAGGTTGTGTGTGATGTTGCGGATGCCCGGGAGGGACCGAGGACGTCCATGTGTCCGGCTACCCTACATTAAAAGGATGAGACTTCACCGGTGTACGGAATCCATCAGAGCCGTATGACCCGTACACTACCAGCATACACTCGGTATGGCTTGGGAGCTTGGTTCATGAAAAGAGTTTGGATGCCTGTCGACAAGCCATATCGTCCTATCTTGCGTGCATGCAATACTGACAGCGGCGCTGTCTCCCTCCTCTTGCATAGGGGTAAAGATGGCTCCAGACGCCTTGTGGCAGTGTTGAAAATTGGGATGGAAATCCTTTCCTTGAGTGGATGGTGCCGCGTACGCATATGCAACGCTCTTCTCCTTAGGTTTTAAAAACACTGGCGTTCATCATGCAAGAAAGACGAGGCTGTGTTTCCCATCGAAACGCCGACGAGAAGGGTTCCCGACCTATCAAACTGTTCCCAGAGGTTGAAGAGCGAGCAGCCGAATTACGTGTCCCGGGACATGTGTTTAATACCCCTGTCAGCAGCCGATTTTGCGGGGAGTTTTTTTGGATTCCCAGCTGCATTGGTGATCTCAGCTAATCCCGATCGGGTTATGCCCACTTAGAACGGAAAGGCGCAAGCCGCCCCCGTCCCCCTGCAGAAGCTAGAAAAAGATTGTAACGGCTCGGTCGGAGAGGGGTGGGTATGACGTTATGTTATGGAAATCTGGCTCTTGGTTTTTTTTACCTGGTTTTCCAAATCGTTCGATGCGTCCAGGTTTGGATATTTTGGCGGTTCATGTTCTGTTCAGTGGTGCTCCGGGCTACGTTATGGAAATCGCATGGTAATTTTGAACAGTGGCACAGGCAGGCTGTCAACGGTGCAGCTGGCGTTCCTGCTGCGAAGAAATTCAAATGCGGCCAGAATAGACGTTGAAGCCATGCCGTTAGAACTAAACGCCATTTTGGAAAGACTCAACGCCGAACGGTGAAAGCTGCTGACCGGCCCCAATGGTCTTGACCGCGTCTCTTGCACACGCCATAGAGACTCAAACACGACCCGTCATCAACAACCCTCCAGGGATCAATTGGCCGACACAGCACTGGTGTTTGGTTGTTTTACCGATGGCTGGAAGCTGAAGACTGGGCAGTTCGTGACCTGATTTGCCAATGTTCTCGCTACGTAACATGGACGTGTACAACCAAGAGACCCTGGTGAGAAGTCCGAGTGTCCCACTGAAATCGCCTCCCTGAGACCCTGAGTCCCTGGCTCTGTGGCTTTGCTTCGTCACTGTTAATTGATTGGCAACCTATCCTGGTATTTTGCCAGACGTCAAAACATACGTTTCGTAGTGCGACTTGATCTTTTCCTTCTATTTTCTTCCCACATACCTGTGAACCTGCTGTTTTCACCGCCAGAACTTTGTACAAACTCAAGAATTCACACCGCTGCCTGTATCACCAACCTCGAGAGCTCTTGGACAGCAACGACGAAAAAGATAGACCGCCAGATTAGTAACCATCTCAGGGTCTCAGGCCGTTCTGTCCGCAGTTTGGCTGCTCAAGACGCCGTTCCAACGCCGACCGATTTACACTCGCCCGCACTCGGTCGATATCTCCAGCTTCGAGCGAACGGATAGCTCCACTGAGCTCTTTTTCGATCCCAGATTCCCAACTGGCTGGGCGCGGGCTGAGCTGTGTTAGACTCTTTGTTTGCAACGATCATCCCAACTCGCCTCTCCCCACCCTGAACTCTACCGTCTAGCCCACCCGTTAAAAAGGTCTCAGGCGTTTCCACAAGCCTGTCACTTGCTTTCATGGCTTCTAGTAAGTTGCCTCAAGGTTATACCGTCCAAACACAACGCCTTTTCTATTCTCAGCTTTCTCCTTGAGCTCGGGGGAACCATGTATCCAACCGGAGGTGTCACAGTCATGCAAGAGACGGTGTATTCTCGCAGAGCTCTGGGCCCATTAGGCTCGCCCGGTGCGGAAACCGGGGCCCCTCCTGTGCCCTCTAGCCCGCCCCCAGTTGCAGACAGTCCGGATTGGAAGTCGCCCAAGAAAGAGCATGATGTTAAAAAGCTACGGCGGAAATCGCGCCTCAGTACCTTCTTCGACATACTTACCTTTTCTTCCCCAGATTCCAACGAGCATTCTCTACTTCGGAAGCCACTCTCTACCCAGTTCCCGACAGTGCCTTCCGCTGATAGCCAACTGAACCTTCCTCCCCAATTCGGCCTCGGGGGAGTCGTCGCTCCACCTCCGGTGCCGCCAAAAGAGCAGCTGCAGGAGCCACCTATAATTACCGAAATGGGTCCCGGCCCCGAGACACATTCCCGGAAAGGATCCATTCCCGCACTGTTGAAGAAGGCGCAAAAGGTACCTGCCGCCGTGCTACACCCCCACCTGCCGGCTACGCAAACACAACCACACATCTCCGAATCGACGGTTCGGGGGAGGGCTAAGAGCGTCTCCCCACCCCGTTCGGTTCACAGCGGTAAACTCCAGCCAGCCCGTCTTCAGCCCCCCGATGTCGCCCCGCCTGCAGTTCCAAAGGTCCGGAGCAGCTCTGCACAACCTCCAAAATCCAGACTTGTCTCGAAAGAGGCGCCGCGGGTTACATCGAACCCCGCCGACCCCAGACCGCCGTCAGCCTCTGGGGACAAGAACAAGAGAAAAAGCTGGCTTCCTGGTGCTCGTTCAAGGGCAGGCTCCAAAGACAAGATCCAGGAAAAGGGTGCCGGAGGTGCCTGGATTCTCACTCCCGATGGCCACTCGGACTATAATACCCTGGGCCTTGAAAATGGAGACAAGGTGAGACCCCTGTCGCCTAGTGTCACGCTGGGTCGTACTAACAGCTGCACAGGTACCAGAGCTGTGGAATGACAACGGGACTGTCTATGTTTACCTGTATCCGAAAGAAGCCGGCCGCGGCCCTTCTTTCAAGGTATCCGATCATATATTCGCCTCTTCACAGGTTCTGAACGAGCTCCTGTTGTCAGAGAAGGTGTTTGGGCAAGGTCCTCGTGCTGGCACCTTCCTCGCCGTTGGCGATGCTGCCAGACGGCCGTTAATACCCCCTGACGATGATGCGGGTCACCTTTACCTCCCTTTCACGGAGCCGAGCTCTGATCTTCTCCTCACCGCCCGGAACATGTTCGCCTTTCTGACCCTTCAGCCCCTTGTTGGAACGAAAAGGCACCCGACAGTTTTTACAACCCTGCTCCAGGTCGCTGACATGCTTCGGAATTTCGGATTCACCAGTATGGACGGATCCTCGTTTGGAGAGCAAGTAGAGGCCGCCTTTGACCAGGTGATGGAGCAGTTTGCTCTAGCTGATGTTCGGCACAGTCGGGAGAAAACCATCGAAGCATTGATACTGAGCGAGCAGATGCGGTCTTGGAAGCTGTATAACGAGGCATTCGCACACTCTGTGGGCAAATACGACGACCTTGTGGGCCTGAAGTCGCCGCTGTTTGGTCAGATATCACCCGGCACATTGAACCGCCTCGAGCGTGCTCATCTGGATCTCGAGAATCGGCAGGCCAGTCTCAATAACCGACTGGAGAGCTTCGATTTCCCCTCGCTGTTTGCCGGTGTTGCTAGTTCGACTTCGATCGAAGAGTACAAGCCCGTCAAATTTAAGGAGTGGAGGAACTCGTTCAACAAGATGAGAAGCTTCGTCATGAGCTACTACAAGGACCTCTTTGGCAACTGGCCACCGAAAGCCAGAAGCAAGAAGAACCAATTCTCCCACAGCGGTCTGAACAGACAATGCCTGAAGATTCTGTACTCGGATCTTTGCGCCCTCTACGACCTCTTGGTTGATCGCGAGTCCATCACCCCGCGTGTGATTGATCAAGTCTTCGACGACGACACCCAGAAATCAGTCAATCCCATGATCGCAGCGTTGCGCCAGATGCTGAGCGAATTTGACCGCTCCTCGCCCCCTATTCTGCCGCCAATTCCTTACGACGTCCCGAAGCTCCCCACCCCGTTGTCGATCTACGAGAACTACAATGAACTCACGGCGAAAAAGCAGGCAAAGTTTGACAAATCCTTGCAGCCCAACGAGCTTCAACTCTTGCTGATCAAGTCGCGGAATTTTGACACGGACTCGCTGCGCATGCCTTTCCTCGATGCTTTCAAGGAGTTTGAGCTCAAGGAAGCCAAGTCCATCGCGCCACAGGATATTGCCGATCAGCGTATTGGATATTGGCTCTTCATGTACGCGGTTATCCAGTCGCTGCCCATGCTGGTCGTTGATGCCCCCGATCTTAGGTACACCGAGGGGGTCGAGTACTTCTTGTGTGAGCCGCCTCAGGGAAACATGCCGTGGATGGTGGAGGATGCCGGGGAGGTACGTAAGATGTGGTATCAGACGGCTGGTCAGGGAATTGTGCAGCTCTCGGCGGACGTGGTCATGTTCAGTGTGGAGGGCATCTACATGAGGAGCCACTGCTGGCTGGCGGCCAAGGAGTGGGAGGGCCAGGCGCAGCCTGGTTTGGCGCTGGGCGGTAATGGAGAGAGCGTTGCTGGACTTGGGACCGGGCTTGGAGGTGTAGCCTCACCGTTGGAGCCACCACGCGCCGTGTTTGAGGATATGGATCCTGGAATGAGGGGCGGCGGGAGGAGAGGCAGTGCTAGTCCGGGAAGCGCACCGGGCTCTAGGAACGCCAGTCCTGCTAGGGGCAGGACTAGGCACGCTTACCGGAGTAGCATTGCCCTTGGCCTCGAACCTCTGCCGCTTGGTGAGGAGATACCCGGTGGTCTGCCGGGCGCCATGAATGCGAATGGGGGCAGTCCCAGGAGCTCGCGGGTGTTTAGTGGTGGGAGCGTGTTCAGCGGGTATAGCGGCTTCAGTGATCCCAGGCCTGGCAGCAGTGGTGGAACGCCCACGCCGCAGTCTCAGATGGGGCTGAGGAACAACAGGTCCAACGGGAACTTGTATGCCGCTGCTGGTGGGTATGGGAGTGTGGATAATCTCGCGTTGCCGCAGCGGCCGGCCCACGGGAGGAAGCTCAGTCATCAGGGAAGTCTGCCCAGAGAAGGGTCTGTTGCTAGCGGTAGCAACGCTAGTGGCGTGACTGGGAGCACGTTTGATGACATCCTGAAGAGCATGGATACTGGCAAGAAGAAGAAGAAGGGCTTTTTTGGGTCTTGATTGGTGACATGGATATATCGCATCACGTCTGTTGGTCACATACTATCTCTTCTCTTCCTTTGTCAAATAGTATGGGCGGGGATGTTGATAGATGGACAGGATTTTGTTCTTGTCCTTTTCTTTCTTATGGGTCGGCTTGCTTTCTTGCTTTTCTCTTTTTCCCCTTGCTCTTTTAATCATCAGATTGGCATTTTCACATGGGGGTCAAGTTATCTTCATAGCATGCGCGGTTACAGAAAATCTGTTCTTAGTACATTTTGTGGTAAAGTATGGGAGCAAACATGGGGAGGGAAAAAACAAAGAACAGGAAAAAGGAGAGGAAGCAGTTAGTCAGGTATCAGTAATAGCTAATAATACAAGGATTGCTGTATAAAACATTGCTTGCTTTTGTTTACTTGCTTGTTTGTTGTTGTTGTCGTGGCGAGGATTTCGAGACCCACTTACCCCTTTTTCATGTGTTCTTGGTCGGGCATATATTGTTCCATATGGTAGATACAGCCTCACCTCCAAAATTTCATCGATGCTTGCATCTACCATCACAGCAAAGTATATGCGTTTGCGGCCATGACTAGGTAGATAGTTGGTCGGTAGAAGAGGGAATTTACACCGAACCTACCAGCCAACACACACACCCACATACATACACATACGCCTCCTTAGTGCGTCGAGGTATATCTTGGATTACCTTCTGAATGCTACTTCAACTACGTACGTGTCTACCGGTATGCTAGTCTACCTACCTGGTTGCTTTTGGGGCGGCGAGAAGAACAGCTTATATCTGATCAACGAGGCTATATTATTAATTTGTTGCATCTTTGGTAGATCGGCGCTTCTGAGTTGGATGTTTTTTAACGGTCGGTTCCGGGCATTCTCTAGCAAGGTCAGCTAGGCAGTCACTGGATGGTTTAGTTAGACAAGGCTGTCTGCAACCGGCATGTGACTCTGTTTGTCCAGACTTTTATCTCCACTGGTCAGGTCTTGTTGAGTTCGTGTTTCCGGGAACCGTTGAGCAAGGAGACTGAGAAATTACGACGATATGATGATGATGGATTCGACTGCTGCTTGGATGTCAAGTATGGCCTTGGGAGGTTAGGCGACTCTGTAGGCTGTTTGCTCACAGAGACTGGGCTGGCTCGGTTGGTGGGCCGTTCCAGTCACGTTATCCATTCTCTCGCATGGATTCCGTCTGGTAACAATCCTTTGGAGGGTGCCTCGGCAGGCTTTCCAGATCTCGTGATCGGAGGCCTGGGTGAGGTACGGGCTGCGGAGTCTGTCGAGAGGTACCGGATATAAACAATAATGTTGGAATCTGATTAGTTGCTCTTGATCACCTTTGTTTGAGTAACCTGGACTCGTTTCTGTTCGGTTATATTCTCGCTGGGGCTCGATCTGTCGGTAACCCCGAGCCTTGCCTGACAGCTTCTTGCAGAAGTCGACGGGGTAAACCTTGACATAGCTAACGTACCTTGAGTGAGCAGGATGGCAGTCAGTCCCTTGCATGAGAATCAAGGCCTGAGGCTATCAATGGAAGAATGAGATGGTATTGGAAGGCTGTAAAAGTCGTATCTGCTGCAGGTCCTGCTGCCTGCGTCCCTCAGCACGAGGAGGAGGGTGTGGTCCATTGCTTGGTTCAAAGAATTCCCACTTGGTTCACCGCACGTCGACATGCCAGGGCAGAAGTTAGGTTTCTACTTGCTGAATGATGGTCGCGAGCCATACTGAGGGCTGATATCCGGTTGGGTGACAATGGTAGCAGGCCCCCAACTTGACATGCTCTTGATCACATAAAATGAATTGGTCAGCGAGGAGTTAAGGGCTTCTTGCGCAGAAGCAGATAGCCCCCAAGTAGCAAACGTAAGCTTCACGATGTATATTCGCTTCCTGCCAGGGGAAACATAACACCACAATGGCCTAGAGATGTCTGTGTGTGTACGCGTTATCTCAGGCTGGGGCCCAGTCGGTAGACCGGATTGTGTGGTGGCCGGCATTTGGGCCTCGAATTTTCCGGGCAGCCCAGAATGAGGACGGAAGGCACCTGCGCAGGCGGCAGGCAGGTCGTCCAAATGGAAAGAGCACGGATTTCTGTGCAGGCACGATTCTGCGCCGTCATTTCTCACCTCGCACTTGCAATACGTATGGGCACAAGCCAGGGCCGGTTTTGCGCCACTGCGGACGGTGAAACGAGTCGAGTTGTATTGAAGTCCCATATGGACAGGCGCTTTCTTGCGCTCCCTTCTCTTCCGTGTGCCTTATATCGCCCCTTCTACCAGTTCTTCCGAAGCCTTGCTGTACTACCGATAAACGGTCTGGTGCGAACGTAAGGCACCTGCCTCGACCTCCAACTACACAACATCCAGGAATGTACCTTAACATGGTTTCTATGTTTAGATAATCCAGCATGGTGAGAGCAAGGACAAAGATGAGGACAAATAATCTTCTCTTTTCATCTTGGACAATCTGCAATGGAGGCAGCCCATATTTCTTACGCACTGGATGACGATTTGAGCAATGTGAGCTACTGAATACTAACGGACCAGATAGAACCCGAGAAGAAAGATCTGCATGCATTAGAAGACAGGGTGACATTGCAGGAGAGACGACCACATCTTGAAATCTTCAAGGTTCATATGAGGTGAGTGAGTGAGACATCCGATGACATGCACATCATTTAGCAAGTGGTATGTATTTCTGCAGAGGTACCTCAGGTATGAGGTGATAACAGCGACATTATAGCAAGTATGAAAGGTCCCATTTGTAATCGTACGTATAGCTGAAGAAGGTCCTTATTTTCAAGTTTCTGTCTCGGCTTGGAATTTGTCCAATATGGAACGGGCCGGCAGTGGTACAAACACCCCATACCAATAAGGTACCCAATGAGCACATTGTGACTCTCGACGATTTTTCTGTCGAATTGTTTTATTTGCGCAAAAGAGATAACCACTTAAAACCAGGAAAATATCAAGTAGAACCTAAAAGCCGTTTAAACCCATCCTAGCTGTGGCACAGGACGCAAAACGCAACCACCATCCACACCATGTGGATGAACGATGAGTTGGCAGAGGAAAATGGAATTCCAATGTTCGGTTCGGACTTTATTTCCCTCCCCACACTTCAGAGGTGAGATTCCTCCAAAGTTCCCTGGTACCTTTTGACACATCCCACCCACCCATTATACTTGCACGATCAGGCAAGGCTGGCGCTCGGCCGCTCGGGATGAAGGATACACTACTGCAGCAGGTGGACCTATCCATCTCTCTGCCTTGCATTGTCACCAAGAGGAACACCAACACGGACATATCATATACCACCATGTAAACAATGATAACCGGTATTATGTGCGCAAATAGAGGCCTTGTTTCCCTTTCCAGCGTCCCATAGATAAAGAGACCAACTCGACTTTGATATCAAAAGAGTCATGTTTTTTTATGGAAGAAAAGACATAACTGGCCAGCCCGTCCCGCAAGAGCCAAAGCAAGGCTATGCAAGTCTGGGTCGGATAGGTACAGTAAACCCACATTGCCAGTTATGCTTACATCTCCATGTCTGAGATAGGTCAGTCAGGCAGGCAGGACCACATCTCATGTCAGTCATATCGTGTCGTATCCGCCAACCGTCTGGGTCCGGGTAGGCAAAGTCTTTCATTTTCCAGCCCAAGCAAGGCAAGAGAGTGCCAGCGACATTAATAACCCGTAGACTGAGACTCCCGCAGGTTACTCGCTAGGGGTCAACGAAATGTAATTATGAGCATCCATGGCGTAGAAATGGCCATAAATGCTTGCTGTGCCCATAATTACGCATTCAGCGTCTGTCCTGCGTGCCTACCTACCCACCTACCTATCACCAGGCCGGTCGACTCGCTCACTTTTGTTGAGCCGGACAGTGAGCACTCTCGCAAATTTCGATTTTGCGCAAAATGGACTTGTCACCACTCACTCACTCACTCACCTTGGCTATTCTGACATCCGTCCTTCCAGTCAATCCCCAACCTCTTTTCATCAGCAAAAAAGAAGAAGAAAAACCGCCAAAAGCTTTGCAAAAAACAGAAACCTCACAAGCTCGCAAATTCTCAAAAATCCACCAGCCCTAACATACCGAAATCACATTGTGTCATGGCATCACAGTACCCGTTCCAGTCCCACGATGAATGGGGAGGGTGAAACCTCGATTTTCCAACCAATCACAATCCCTTCTCCCACCGAGAATTGTCAATTGGGTCATGTAAGTCGACCTTGTGGCTTTGCACCCCTGACCCCTGTAATTTTTGCTCTTTTCGATGAAACAAGGTAGTCTGATTGGTCAATTCCACCCCTGTTCCTACCCTGATCATGGGTAACAATAAAAGGTGGGGCAATTTAGCTTGCCCATTGTAAGAGGGCAATTGCTTACCCAAAGGAGCAAGTAGAAGATTGTACATATAATTTTTGCTTGTACACTATGCAAAACGTGAATTGGTTTTTTGAGAAATGGGTATGCGCAACTGAGCTATACATGGGTTCAGCAGAAAGCTCTTGATATTTCTGATAGTGTTATGTAGGTAGGTACATAGCCCCATCCATCCATATCACACTCACTCACTTGCGCAGTGTATGGGGTATGGGTGTTCCATTGGGTGTGTGCCTGTTTGCGCGTGTGTGAGTCCATGTAAGTGTGTGTGTGTGTGGGTGGGCTTTTATATACTTAGCTAGGTAATATAAATCCATTGTAAAGAAGGTTTTAATAAAAAGAGAAAAAGAGTGGGAATAAAAAGGAATAGAAAGAGAAAACACCAGGACCTTGACCGAGAATTTCCTCAACACCCCCCCTTTCCCTCTTCTCTCTTTCCTCCTAACTTTCCAACCCTTACCTTACTACCATTGATCTCATCCCAAGGCAAGCAAGCATACCTTACTCTACCTTGCCGTCCGTTGCTATCAAATCTCTCTTTGAAACCCCAACCAACCATCCAAACAAAGCTACCTATCTGCACACACACACAAGTCTGGATCATTCAACAAGCAAGACCTGTCACTCAGTAATTCGCTTGTCTCTGTTGTTGTCTGATCCACATCACACTGTCGTGCACGAATCCCCGTGGCCCCTGACAAGAAACAAACCGTTTTAACGCCGCATCTTGCTTGCTCCTTGCTTGCTGCTTCCTAGTAGCTAGTTAGCTAGCTGGCTGGCTTGCTTTGCCTTTTTAATTTCTCCGAAGGTCTACACCAAGGTACCTTACCTTCCCCTGACCTGGCTGGGTTGGGTTTGGTTGCCTTACCCTAGGTTCTTTGCCTGTATGTCCCACCCTCCTTTTCTTTTCTTTCCCAATGTGCTTACCACTAGGGGGGAGGAGGAAAAAAAGAAACACAATGGCTGGTAATGGGTTTCGTTTGTGGTCTGGGGTTGTTTTCTTGGGGCTTGCTTTACTTCGTTCGGTAATCTGATGCCGTATCCTATCTAAACATAGGCCACATTATACTAGGTACTAAAAGCAAAGGCCCACCCCTTTGCTTGCCTCCCCAAGGAGGTAGTCGGACGCATGTCAACCTTTCCCGACGCACCTGGCCGCCATGGCCATGTCAGGAACAGCGGCTACTACAACGATTCATGGTCCGTCTACGACCGAACCAGTGGTAACGTGACCGCCGAGGTCCCCTCCAACGACATACAATATATGCAAGAGTCTCAGGCCAAGGAATGGCTAGACATCGCAGCTAATGATCCACATCCACATCCACATCATAATCCCGGGAGACGTCTGCTATCCGATATTATCGGCAGCAGCAGCTACCCCCCCGGCAGCTGGGAGAGTGGATCCGTAGCCGCCGCCGATTCTTGCTCGGATGACTACATGGACATGGACCTGGATGATCCCGCCGTAGACTCCCACTCTGAAAACATTTCAGTCGCCACCCCCCCGACTCTGACAACTGGCACCTCTGTCGACCACGGCGGTGAATCCGACGACGACGTCCAGATGACAGATCCCGGTCCCCAGAGCCCACAACCCCACAATGTCTGGCCAACACTCAGCCGGAACGAGCTTCCGTTGAAGCCCACAATAGAGTTTTTCAATGCTTCTTCCCCATCGAGTGATTCTTCTCATGGCTCCTTGCCCTCGTCTGAATCGCCCAGTGATAGCTCCGTCTCTTCCCCTTCTCAAAGTTCTGTCCAGTCTGGTACATATTCTGCCGCAAGCTTCAGCAATTCTTCCACTCCTTACCGTTCTTCTTCACCCAATGAGCACAACGGGCCCCGTGGACGTATCCTCAGGGCTCCCGAGGAAACAAACGAGGTGCGGAAGATTGGGGCATGCTATCGATGTCGGATCGGCCGTGTCAAGGTAAACAACTATTCCTATTTCTTTGGACTGTCCTTGTTGCCTGAGCTGACCTTTTGCTCAAAGTGTGACACGGCTCTTGTGTGCCGTAAATGCTCAGTCGACGTCTCGAAGCCTGGCTGTGAATTCGTCAGCAAGACATGTATCAGGGAAGAACCCAGCAAGGTTGGGGGTGTGTCGGCATGTGAGTTACTTCTGAAAGCGAAGTAGGTAGCTGAAATGACGCTAACAATTTTGAACAGCCCGCTGGAGTTGGAAAGCATCAAGATTTAGCCCCAGGCGTGATGACTTCATCAAGAGCGAAAGGACCAGACTCCATGTCCGCTTTCCGTTCCAAGGTCGATCGAGCCGTGGCCTCGAGATCACAGCGACTCCGTTCAGAGATGTCAAGGGTTCAAGCAACAGGCCACTGTACGGAATCGTCCCCGATGAAGGCCCCGGAGTGGACCAGATCATCGCCTGGGTCAAAGCTCAGATAGCTTCCAATGACAAGCAGGACTTCGAGTCGTATTTGGAGAAGCTTCATATTAGCTTCGTCCAAAATAACTGCTTGGACTCTGCTGTCAGATCCGATGAGAAGACTGCCAGGATGGCCGGGAAACCGACCCCGAGTGCCCAGCCAAGGGGGATGGTAAAGACGCAGAAAGACCTGCTGAAGAATATCTTGTCCATGCGGTGCATGTGGAAGGTCTGGAGTTGTGAGAAGTTTGACGTTCGGACTCCTAGCGGCGATGCAGTGCATTCGAACTGGGACACCTCGGCAATCGAGGATCACCTTCAAAGAGTTGCCGAACAGGCACTGTCTTCGCTCGAAAAGACAATTCTGCGAGATATGGACCGATACCTGTCTCCCAGTGACATCAGAGACGACAGGCCGGTGCTCAAGTCAGCCATGAACGCCGCAGCATGGATCATCTTGTGGCAGATGATATTACTCTACCGGAAATCCGTGATCCGAACTCTGGTACAGCAAGAAAGGGATCAGAAAGAAGTGAATGCCGCGCCTTTTGTTTTGGGAAGTGAGTTGCGAATCCACCTTGTTGTCATCGAATTGTGACTGACCTGTGAGAAGTAGTGAGCCCATCGACAAAGAGGCACAAGTTCCACGAGATAACTGAGCGCCTGTTTCAGGGTGTCGTCGTCATGTACTCTGAGACTTTTCGCACGAGGAAAGTCCTCGAGGGCCTAAGAGATGCCAATGAAAGCGTCTTTGGAAACGACACCTCTCTACACAGGGTCTTCCAGGATACCTGGAAGGCTCGCGAGATGTTCTGTGAGCAAGCCGAAGTGAACCGATCCGCGTCCCTGTAACAGCTATGCTAACGAATCCTGATAGATAAACACGTTGAGAAGAATACACAGTCTCCTGACCCACTTCTTGCATCGCTCGTTGTGGTGAAGGAGAGAGTGGGTTTTAAGAAAGGTCGGGGACATAAATAACCAGACGAATTATGATTTCACGAGGGCATGATTGGGTCATATGCCGCGGCGTTTGGGGTTCAAAAAAATGATGACAATTTGTTGCATGGGCGGCATGGGCGGCATGGGTATGAATGAATGAGATGATGACTTGGGAGTGAGACTTTGAATCTCTTTCCCAAATTGATGAACAAGAGTGAACATGAATGGAAATGTCCTTACTCAGAATGGCGGGCTAATAACAACAATGACCTTTTTGTCATCACTCCGCTTTCCTATATCTTTGAAGAGGTCGTGTATATTTTGTGACTTGACCCGTTCGATCAACTTGTCGCACACTGAGATTTCCAGAGAAATTCTGAGCTTCTTCTTCCCTGTCTCGGCAGCACTGTGGGCGATGCAGTGGAACCTGGGTCTGAGTTAGTGCCTGCAATCATATGATGCTGGAGTAGAGATCATGGCAAACTTACTTGACGAGCATATCAAGAGCTTTCTCATCCTTCGGCAACGACGGCACAAGACGGGCAAGTACTGCTGCGACGGTTCCAATATATCTAGCCCAAAAAGCAGTGTCCGGATTCGAGGCATTGGCCAACGACATGAGATTACGATAAAGTGGCTGGTCAATGGGCCCGAGACCTTCACCCCATCTCGCACAGAGTGCAAGTCCGTAGACAGTCCTTGCAAGGTGCGTGAGGCCTGGAAGCCCGGGATACTGCGTGATAGCATTGTGAAGAGCGGCGGCAGCGTTGGTCTCGCTGTCGTTGCCCATTCCTTCCCATATCTGGCTGGCAAAGAGATGACCAAGGTGAACTGTAAAAACAGTTGCATTGTTGCCGAGATCCAAATTCTGAGGTAATGCGGTCAAGAGCTTGTCAACCACGGCTTGCAGCCTCGGAACAACAGAATTATGCGTCAAAGTAGCTCCTGGTCCGTCGAAGTCATATATCTGGTGAAGCGGATTGCTTTCGCGAACCTTCCTTGGCAACTTCATCATGAGGACACCTTCTCGATTGCCTCCAGAACAGAAGGTCACAGATCGTATCCGCGGGACCGCTGCGATGAGAGCCTCCACGACAGTGACGATGGCAGGAAATTGGGACCTGCGGCGTTTTGACATGCCGAAAATCTTGCCCTCGAAGGTGTTGTTGACTTGAATCATGTCCCTGGTTCTGGCAAAAAGCTTGCCCGAGACTGTGTATGATCCTATTGATGGGATAGGATACGGCTGCACAGGGTCATTGTGCATCAGCATGCTCCCATAGCCCCTGAAGCCCCCGCCACACAGATAAACATCGAGACCAGTGGACTCGGAATCGTCCTGCTGCCGAGCTGCCGAGACAGTATTGGCGAGACTTGGAAACATTGACCGTAGCCTCTCAAATGCCTCGCTCATGCCTTTGTTCAGCGTCGTTATCTCGCTAACTCGTACCTCCCCATCAGTATTCTCCAAGACCTTGATCAGTCGAGCTGCACCAAATGGCAGACTCACGCCGCTGAGCGCCGCTGTGACCTCGTAGCCCTGCTCGTGTTCGTCCTCATGACAATGACGGGCAGAGTAGGTGTCCATATAGGTCATTTGCACGCTGCCACCACCAAGGTCGAGGAACAAACCCTTGACATCAGCGAAGCCAGATCTGGCACCAACTGAGCCAAACAAGGTCTCAACCTGAGGTGCCAAGATATGAACGGCAAGATCTGAGGCTTCGACTCTGATGGCAGCAAGCATGGCAGTGGCATTCTGAGCCTTGCGCATGGCTTCCGTGGCAAAAACCATGACCTGACTGGGAGGCACGTCATAGTCCTCGACAGCAATCTCTCTGAAGCGGGCGAGTGTCTTGGAGACTAGGCGAATTGTTTCGTCGGGGAAAGTCAAGCCAGAGGGATCTGATGACCCGCTCAATGCGTCGAAGAGAGATATGGGTGCACGCTCTCGGTATACGCATCTGAGGAGCCGGGTCTCGGGGGGCGAAAGGTCTGAGATGGAGAAGCGAATGCCATTGCTTGTGAATGAGAATGCTGTGTTAGACTATGTGGTTACCGGAAAATATTAAGGGGCTCTCTCGGCATTCCCTTTACGAAGAGTCTCGGTGTAATCTGAGAAACACAGCATAGGCTTACCTTCCCATGTCGACAAGGGCATGAAGATGATTGGAAGAGGCCGGATCCCAGCGAGGTAACCTTTCTTCCAGGTTCTCTAAAGTTATAATGTCGGCTAGAGTTTCCATCGCGAATTTTTTAAGGTTGGTTGATTTGTCGGCAAATCGGTTGGGGAAAGAGAGAGACCGGGAAGACTTGGTTGCAAGGCGAAAGTAAGTATTGATTCCGACCCGGAACTTGGGCCGGTAGGCGGTTATTCCTTGGGCCAGACCGGGGATCGGAGCGCCAGCATTGACTCCTTTGCTCGGTTGTGTGGTTTGTTGGAAGGTGCGATGCTTCGATCTAAATTATGTGGTGCGGTGTGACGATGTACGCAGTATCAGAGCTGGTCGAGGAAGTTACGGCTCACGGTGCCAGGCCAGATCAAAGGGTGCAGGAACGAGGAAGCTGCACGTGGATGTCCGTTAGTACGCTAGCGTTGGAGATGGAGAACGACACCATTAAGGACAACTTAATCGTCACTTTTGTCACTCCCGGATTGGTCACTCCTGCCAAAGTAGGAGGAAGCCGCATTCTCACATCACACAAGCTTTGCAGGTACTCCGTAGCGCTGTGATCGAATCATGAAGGACTCATGACAAGAACGAACACAACAGCTGGGTCAACTCCTGATTATCGTGAGGTCCCACGCAGAAATAAACAAAGCTATAGTAATCAATGCAGAACGATATCAAATGCTCAGATCAGTACAAATACATTCCGGAATACAAGATAATCTATCCGTCACATCCTCATTCCATATCATTCTAAAGATGCTTTCACAATAAACCCGATCGATGATGTCAATAAAAAAAAAAGAATAAAAAAAGAGCAGACAATAAAAAACGCCCCTGAATCAAGGCCATATTGTCGCCTTGTACACGGGTGCCTTCTCCGAAGCGCCGAAAATGGCCGAGTATGCGTCCTCCCACTGAACCGTAGTCGACAAATTCAGATTCTGCTTGCCCTCAGATGCACCCAAGGCGCCATTCCTCCTCAGCGCGAGATTCCACGCAAAACTCGACTCGGCAGGCCCGGCCATGAGCCCAGCACGAAGCATGATTTCATAATCGACCAAGGAGCGCTGGTCCCAGGTAAACTGGTCATATACTTCCTTGATGGGATCGCCCTCTGGAAGAACATCCTTCTTCAGAACAACAGTGGCGTTGATGGCCTTTGCCTGTTTGGTAAACTGGGCGATGTGCTGCTCCTTGGCCCCAGTGGCTAGAAATGCGACTCCCATCTTGGAATGGGCGATATAGTCGAGCAAAAAGGAGCTTTGGCCTTCAAAGCCCGGAAATACTCCTTCCACGTCGGCTTCGGTTCTCAGATGGACTCCGACAAACTTGCCATTCTTGATGCCCGTCCTGGGGTCCAGGGCAAGCTTGTATCGCTTCTGCATGGTGTAGAGGGCCACGGCAGCGACCTGTCTCGCATCTTCACGAATACGGAGGAGACGGCCGAAATTTCGTGCCACGCTGGGGCTGTCGCTTTCGGTGGGAAAAGCCCAGTTCGTGACGGCCAAATTGAAACGGACAGGGTATCTCCGACTGTCCAAGGGGGCTTCCTTGTCTGCGTAATTTGAGATTTGTTGCGAGAAATACGTCACATTCGCAATAACGCTGCCGTTTATAGTAGGTACTGTGAGGAGCGGGAGATCCATGGCGTGTGGTGTGTAGACCTCTGGGACATCCCACAAGTCATCCATCGAATGGTATAGTTTCATCTGAGGACAGTACTCGGACAAGGACTGGTTCAGATGGCCATAATCGAAAAAGTAATCGATGGGCTCACCTCGAGGAGGCTTGGAAGGCAAGAGATTTTTGAGGTCTTTGTCATCCCTTTTCTGAATCGAAGGTGCCACCAACTCGGCTGGGAGAGGTCAGTACAAGGAGACCAAAGTTGGACCTTGGGAAAAGAAAACCACTTACCTCCCATCTCGATTGCAAAGCGGATGCAGTTAAGATGGGCGTTCTTGACGACGGCGACACCACCGGGCACCGGGGCACATGTCAAGATTAGCCCTGGCGTCCATTTCTTCCTGGCACATAGCGCGGCCAAGCCGGAGCCGTCCAGTTCGCCATCGATCTCGTGTTCCAGAAAGTCGGCGATGAAGAGCTGCCTCTCATCCTTGAACTTGCGACTCACTTCCGCGACGTTGGCGTATGCTGCTTCGTACGAGAAGAAATACTTGAGACTCCACACCGTTATCAGCAGCGGGAGGGCGTACTTTAGCACCTGGGACACGTTCGACGAGTCTAGCATCGCGGCGTGAGAAGAGGCTACATGAAGATTATGATGCGCTTTACAGAGTCAGAAGACAATGCCGTCTTCCAACTGTGAACACTTTTCATGAGATGAAGTTGACGCTCACTAGGGCGATATTCGTCCCAAAACGGCATAGCTGCATTCCAGTTTTGAAATATTGGCTCGGGCTGGAAGAAGCCACAGGGGTAGAGCTGATTCTCGCCGCACTCAGGGACAGCCCGAGCTCTTTCGTCGACGTCCTTGCGTCGAGCCCCGATCTTGGTAACAAAAAAAGGGGTACAGAGCCTGTGAGTTCTTTAACAAATAACTTGGGCCCGGGCAGCGAATTGTTAGTAGTCTTCATTGGGCTTCCCGCAACCATTAGGACTGATATCCGTATATTGGGGAAAACTCGGAGCTTCGTTCAATATCAACTCCGTGTGCCTACCACCTGTTCGTCCGAGTTGATCTTGGCCTACAAAATGTGACGAGATAAATCGGAAACTCCATGGTCTGAGGAGATACGAAAACCTCATCCGCGAGACATCAAGGAAAGACATGATCCAGCCTCGATCACCGGATGCGACTATTGAGCATTTCGCCGTAACCTCTTACAAGATTCGAGGGTTGATATCTTTTTCTTCAGCTGTCAACCAACCCCCCGATGGCCGATGCTGTAACTTCCCAGTCCACAAAGCTCAACTGGAAGGTAACCCAAGACAAGGCGGTCTAACCCGACGTCAGTGCGGAAACCAAGAAAGCACTCTTTTCTCTCAACCCGGAACCCGCTTGACAGGTCCCGGAGTCGGCAACGCATCCGCGGCCTGTCCTGGACTTCCGCTCGAGACGGACAGGTTGTGGAAAGGTAACCGACAGGCCAGATCCAAGGACTGGGTTTTCCCCTTCGGGATTCTCCAACAAGAGCAAAAAAAAACCAAAAAACCACCGGGTTCAGGACGATTTCTATCCATCGGTTTGGATCCCCATGCATTGGATGTGTCGCTGCCGGTGGCTTGCGGCGTTGGGATGTCAGACCGCTTCGATGGGACCTTGCTGCTCTGAGGCATGCCACGTCCACTGGACGACTCCACCCCCAAAAGACGGGCGGTGGATTTCTGCTTCGATGCCACGGAGGAAAGCGTGGCTCGCAACCAATCACACCGACCAGGATTCCCATTGGCCGGCTCGATTTTTCATGACACCCTTGCTCACACGAGACGCGTTGAACTTGATGCACGCACTCACAGCACCAGAGGATGATCCAGAACTGATTGATTTTTTCGCACCTCGCCATTCGGTCTTGTACCAAATTTCGAGCCGGATTTTTCAGCGTCGGGAAAATTAAGGATGATGTGAAAGAAATCAGAATTTGGACAATTCATCAATTGGAAATTTCCTGGCATTACTTTTTCATGCGAGCCCTTGAAGTCAAAAGAATAAATCCGGCAAGATCCCGGGAGGAGAGGAGGTGGGGGAACCACTTAAACTCGTTGGCTTAGCGCGTCTTGAAAACGCGAAAAAAACACGTCTCGGAGACAATCGAACCTTTGCTCCAGGAGGGGCACAAGAAGCTGCCCCCAGTCCGACTTCCCCC
Source organism: Rhypophila decipiens (assembly GCA_033297075.1). Classification (NCBI taxonomy): domain Eukaryota; kingdom Fungi; phylum Ascomycota; class Sordariomycetes; order Sordariales; family Naviculisporaceae; genus Rhypophila; species Rhypophila decipiens. The sequence goes on along the minus strand of MU858045.1, from coordinate 178,180 downwards.
AGTCCGACTTCCCCCAACGAAACGTGTCCGCCTTCTGTCTTTTTTCCCCCCTCCGTTGCCAGCATCCGTTCTTTCCGCTTGCCATAAAGTCCAGACAAAGTTCATTGGGACGTTGTCAAAAATCACATTAGCCTAGAACATCAACAATCATCGTCCACTGCGTGCATTAGCTATTTGATTTGAAGATCGTCAACTCTCTCTCCTCTCCAATTGCTCAGTTGGACTTGGCCTCATGCACTCAATCAATTGGACCGTTGCCGCCGTTCGTGAGGGGTCCTGAGGTTTCCTCAAGAAGCAGCTTGTATTGAGCTACTACGACCCAAGGTTGCTAAGGTATGCCTGCAGCTGCATGAGGTCCCTATCGCGCCTTGCCAATTTGGTTTCCTCTTTACCAGCCTCTCGATTTTTTCCCGCCGCCTCGAAATCTGAAGACGAACAAACGAACGACAGCCGGGAGAGGACATGGGATCTTCCACATATCCGTATCGTCCCAACGAAGCTGCCTGTGCTGTTTGCTCCTTATGAGTACATTGCAGTCTCATATTCCTCTGCAGAAAAGGTATATCGATATCACAGCTTTACCAATTTATACACAGACTGCTGGCCCAATCTGTGGTCACCGAAAGGGGGCATCTGAATCTGCAACTTGACACTTTAGACAAGCCACCTTGTACCGATTCGTCTCAGTCTTTTGGCCCAATCTGGAAGGGCTCGATTTGATAGCCAGTGAAGATTTTGAAACTGAGCAGATCTGCAGGCTGCACCGCGCCCGTTGGACCACACTTTGGCACCTTTCACTCGGAAGGGGAAGTATATGTAATAAGAAGCAGTGCAAGAGGGGAACGTGGGAAGAAGAGGTCTGCAGAAAAGTCAGAGGCAGGGGTTGCACACTCAACAGCCCCCCTTTTGACTGACATATCTCTGGAGTACGGATACTGCTGGCTCCTCCTCCTTGGAACACGCCCACGCCCACGCCTCCAGCTCCAGTTGTCCTTGAGCGGACCAACCCGAGTCTAGTTCGTCCCATCACGGGATTTTCTCGACGCGTCGACCCTGCTGTCCACTCACCACTGGCGATCGCTGGCTCCGGACTCTGGGGGCTTCTGACTGGGGCATACAACACTCGGCGAGGCGGGCGCTCCACTGATGTGCTTGCGACTTGTTCGTTTTCCCAAGCTGCCAGCACAGGTTCTCAAGCATCGTCCAACGCCCGCAACGCCCACGCCGCCCACGTCCTGCTGCAGTCTTTGCACCTTGGGCTGCCAACCTCCACACCCGGCGACCTGTAGAAAATAGGGATTGGGAAACGGCGGCGAGACCCTTGGATTCAACAGAAATAAAGATCCTCCGGCCTCAATCTTTGGGGGGACCCTGCAACGGTACCCACTCGAGACAACCTCGTGTCGTTCTAGGGGCGCTGTTCACTGGCTCCTTGGTATCCTTTTTGGTGGGGAGTTTTAGGCCTAGCCCATTCCGTAGCGCACCGCTCCCCGCTACCCACGCTTGCCCAAAGACCACCGAGTGCCTTCCTCCTCTCGACCTCTCCTTGAACCCTCGCTTAGCTCTCGGGCCTAATTACATTTTAGTACCTGGGTCACTTCGCGCACCACCACCAAAACCCTCAGGGTCTTCTTCATATTCCCAGGATCCCATCCCCTTCACTCATACTTCACACTTCGTCCTCTTCCCTCACCCTTTCTCCTCGCCAGTCATTCATTTTGCGACCAAACAGACGGCGGTCGCGCTTGGCGCTGAGGTTTTGGGGTTCGCTGCAATACATTTTACGACCTCACGACGAACACAACTGGAAGCTTTAATCTACGACTCGACGTGCAGCAGCCGAACTCTCTCACCTTACGCTATTCCCCGACCTTGGACGACCCGACCCGTTTACCCTTTTCCTTTTAATGAGAACCAGCCTCACCGAAAAGACATCTACCACCACGACTATTTCCTTGTTATTTTGGCCTTGTATTTACGATTTATCTGATACCAAGCTACCGAGGACTCGCAAACGAAACATCGATCGTCGGCCGCTCTTGGTTGACTTGTCATAAGCTTGCTTGCATCACCGGACCGACCATCTTGGTGTGCTGAACGTTTGGCAAGACCACCAAGGCCCGACCCGTGCAACTAATTTCTCTTGTCCATAACGGGAGACAGCTTTCAAGTCAGTTCCAAGTGGCACGGAAGCTTCAAGCTTAAAAGTTCAAAGCGACGCTAGCTTGTTGCCAATAAGCTGCCGAAGACGACTCGAGCATTAAAGAACAGGCCAATATCACGCCTCAGCCTCTTCACTATCAGCCTTTTGATCCAGTATATATCATTCGAGCTCTTCATGACGTTTTGCATTCCTCAGCCTCTCCCCGCCCCCTCTCAACATGAATCAACATTCCGGTTCCGCGTCGCTCCCAAGGGGTTTCAGGCTCTCCGATGTTGAGGCGCCCAAGACGCCAGAACCGTTTGCGCAAAACGACGAAGCCAAAATGCCGTCGCCACCCAAACCGCGCCTGAGACTAAAGAGGCGCGTCGTTTCCCAGGTCGCCCAGCTCACCGCGCCAACTCAACATTTCCTTGCTTCGGTCGCTGCTGCCGATGTCCCCATCCCGAGTATCGAAGTGCCGGAATCCGATCCTATGGACTCGGACTTGATCAGTCTCGACGCCCTTCACCATCAGTCGCTCAACGAAGACACCGCCATGCTTTCGGTGCATCCCCGGGGACGAGCCTTCTCTCCGCCCAGGACTCCTGCACCTGACTTTTTGCCATGCCTCTCGCCGAAGCGGTATCCCCAGTGGTCAATTGACTCATTCGGCAGCGTCGAGTCGACTCCCGACTATGAGTCGAGTCGGCCGTCAACGGCAAGGTCGACGGTGACCAGCTCGTCCCTGTTCAGTCATATCTCGGCCATTTCTGACGACGACCACTTCTTGGGGTCCGAGGTCGACTGCAAAGAGAAATACACCCTCCAGGAAGACGACTGCGCAGAATTGCGTGACCACTCGACTCGCAGCCGAAAAGCGAGGAAAGCGCCGTGGACGAAAGCTATGAGCGATCATCTGTGGTCAACCTTTACGCTCTACCTTTCTGACCCGAAAGTGACACCAGTTCGCATGGGCAAGAGCGGCATACCCCCGCAGGGTGTTTGTCTTCGCGTTGCACGAGAAGCGAAGCGCAGTTGGAAAGGTGCGAAGGCTCTTGGTAAGGCCCCAGCTTCGGCTGAAGGCAGGAAAAGCGGCAGCAGCACGCCAACTGCAGAGACCTCTGGTAGCTTCATCCAATGGCCTCATACTTGCGCAGCGACCCGCGCACATCTGCGTGAGCTGTGCAAGTTGAAGGCGACTTCAGGGTCCAAGAAACACCGCTTCATCTCCCGCAGCCCGACTCCCTTCACTCAATTTGCAGCTCGCCACTGGAATCGTCGGTCTACCCCGGCCCGAAATCCGTCCGCCTTTACCCAGGACATGACCATGTCGCTTACATTGAGCACATCCGATAGCATGCAGCCACAGGGACCACTTGCGCAACTGGCAGTGTCTAGCTCAGAGCTGCTCCAGCAACCTGTCATGCTGCCTCCTCAGCCTCCCGCCCAGCCTCTCCTCCCGGGCCAGTTGTTGAATACATTTGAGGGCGAGCCATCATTCGCTGAGCGTCGCCGCCTGGGCTCACCGTTTGGCGCTCGAAGCTATGGTCCGAGTTCATCTGGCTCCCTAGCCGCAGCACTTGGAATAACTGGTCCGATGCCGCGGCGACAAACCCATACCGTCGGGCCTCGACGATTGCAATCGCCCGTTCGGCTCAGTCGGTCGGGCACACAGAAGCGCCGGAACACGCAGTCCAGCGAGCCTCGCAAGAGACCTAGCATTGGAGCTGATCTTTGGATGGACCCGAGCTCGGCAAGCGCCAAAACCGAGAACAATGTCGGCACCGAATTTAGCTCCACCAACGAACTCTTTATCCCAAGAGTCCCCGCCGAGCCAATCCTGACCACGTCTGCCAGCATGCCAGACGTCAGCGCTCAAATCACATCACCCCTGTCGCCACCTGCTCGACTTGGTTCCCCATTCTCGGCATCAAATTCTAGCTTCAGCTTTCCCAACCGCATCCGCCGGTCGTATCAAGCCGGGAGTGTGGACCTGGGCAGCCTGGGGCGATCACGACAATTTGCAACCATTCAGCAGTTCCCTGAATCAACTACACCCCAACCTCGAGCTCCTCGTGGCAACCTGGCCGGCAAACTGGCATATATTGACCAACGATTGAAGGAGATCAAACAACGCGACTTCCGTCGCCGATCCCAATCGCCCATGTAAATCTGGAGCCTTCTCACGGAACAAACTCAACCTACATACATACATACGACGCATGCGTACACTCTTTGCTTACCGACATATCTTCACTTCGAATACCTTGTTTAACTACACCCTTTTTTCCTTTTTCTAACGACAATGACGACCTAACGTTGCAATTTGCTCGAAAAAATACCATACCGCCTAGAAGTCTGCTCTCTCTTTTATCTAGCTTTTATGTTGATGGCATGAAGATCTGTTTTTTATGAACATACGTGGAATGGGAAATACCCTTATGGGATGAAATGGAGTCGGAATGGGGATAAATATTCGACTGGCGCGAGGAGGAAGGAGTCTGAGAGGAGGTGACTGAGGGAAAGAAAGGGCGACTCTGGCTTGCTAAGCACCAACCAAACCACTCGCAATCTCGACACAAATATAGTCCGGGCGAGGAACTGCTTTTGCATCCAGAAAGACTCGGCGAGGACAAGGGGGTCCGGGTGAGAGGAGACCTTGCAGAAGCATTAAGATGGAGAATCACTTTTCTTACCTCGAATTTTCCTTATATTTCCTTTTATATCTTTTTACAGGAGTCATTTTGACGGCCGGCTTTTTCCAACGTTTCTTTTCTCTCACGAGAAAGAACGAAAAGCATTTCCCTCGCTTATTTCCTTTTTTGTCTTGCACTCTCTAATGATGCTATGAAATAAATGGCCTTGATGAAAATGAGATATCTCGGAATGAATGGAATCTTCTTTCTACATGCCTTTCTTTTTTATGTTTTTCACTTCTTGAAAAGAACCGTTTGTTGATGTGATGGGTGTTTGTTGACTGGCCGTGGATGTTGAGGAGGTTGTAGTTGGGATTTGGGGAGCGTTGGCTGATATGATGGCAGAGAGGTGTTGATTTGTAGGGGAGAAAAATAAAGTAAATAGTATTGAGTTGATAAAGGGGTGATAAGAAATATATGGTTCATCGAAATTTCTCATTTGACGTGATGTATATGCTGCCGAGTGGTTTGATGTTGTGAATATAAATCTCTTTATTGAGAATACTCTTATCAATGATGATCCAACGAACGGTAGATACGTAACCTCCCAGACTTGGGCTCTGCAACTTGAAGGTATGGATATCCTCGTCTATCGTGAAGATCATCAATGGAGTTGAGCCCCTCCCCCGAGAATGGAGTTTCACAGATTCCCCGGATTTTCTATCCCTTCTGCGGGATCTGGAAGTGTTCTTATCGCGGGAGGGATCTCCCTTGAAGTGGTTCTTGAGTGGGTGGGGTGGCCGGATAGCTCCAGGAGAAGGAACGGCACTTGGGGACAGTGGGGAACTTTGACAAACACTGGGAAACTCGGCGCAACACCATCTCCAATTCGAACACTTGACCTTGGGCAGGGTTCAATTCGTTACATAACAGCGAGGTAAAAGGTCAGCAAAGAACTTTAAAGAAAAGGTTCCACGGCACGGGGACGGTCTTAGCACGACATAAGCTTTTTCGGATACGTACATACATTGAGTATCCGTACCTGCCTGCATCACAGAGGCCCGATAGACGCTGCTTGCAGTTTGCATGCTGTGGTCTGTCAGGGAGTACCCGTCCCGTTGAAGCTTTTACTTGGCCTTGTTTTTCTCTTTTGACGTCTTTGGGTTATTCACTTGCTTACATTCTTGTTGTTCTTTGTTTGATATCCCAGCTGGGCGGTTCAATTCGGCCTTTTTTTCTTTCCTTTTACTTCCCGGGCAGCTTGGTCGGACGAAACGGGATGATCGGGGATTTAATTATCTAGACACGAACCATTCAACAAAACTCCGCGCCGGAGTCATCTTGCGCCCTTTCGGCCTCTTCTTGGACCACGCGCGTCGCAATCGACCTGGCTTTCCAGTCACCTACCATTTGCGACACTAATCGAGTCGCCGCTGTCGTCGAGACATGACGATAACTACGGGGAGGAGGAGTAGGAGGCTCGACGGTGGTTGCGAACTTGGCCGGGAAAATACAGACCAACATGGACAATCGGCTCACACGAGGAAAGGATTGGGCAGAGGCACAAGGTGTAAGAGCAGGATAACATATGGAGGGAGGAGCAGAATACAGTTGGGACTTGTGGCCGTGGCCTTGATAATAGCACTGTTTGTAGCGCCAGCGAGCGCGTCATATGGGGATCGTCTTCCCGAGTTCAAGGAGTGTGTTCAGGTCTGTTCTTCTCTCCGCCTCGAAACCGGACAGAACCATTTGACAACCAGAGGAGCATTGCTGACCCTCTTTGCCCATTTCATAGATCTGTGAGCGCGAGAACTGCGGCCCAGACGCAGAGCACCACACTCCCATACGTATGCCCACTCACTCCTCCATTTCCGGTCCTCAAAAAAATCGTCAATATAAATCCAAAAGAACAGCAAGCTGACAGTGTAGCCAAAATAAATAGCCCTCCACCACCAGCTCCTCCTCTGGACCTGCCCCCAAGAATGCGACTACACCTGCCAGCACATAATCACCGCCCGGCGACAATCCGCCAACCCACCCCTCCCCACAGTCCAATTCCACGGCAAATGGCCCTTTCACCGGTTCCTAGGCATCCAAGAGCCCTTCAGCGTGTTATTCTCCCTGGGCAACTTCCTAGCCCACTACGACGGCCTGTACAACAAGATCCTCCCCAACATGCCGGCCTCGTACTCCCTCCGCCCATACTACGTCATGCTCGCCTACGTGGGCATGATCACCTGGTTCTTCAGCATGCTCTTTCACACGCGCGATTTCGTCGCCACCGAGCAATTGGATTACTTTGCTGCTGGCGCGTCGGTCTTGTACGGCATGTATTACACGCCTATACGGGTGTTTCGGCTCGACAGAAACACTCCGCGGAGAAGGAGCGTATTGAGGGCGTGGACGACGCTGTGTGTAGCGCTGTATATTGCTCATGTGGCGTACTTGAAACTGTGGGACTGGGACTACGGGTATAACATGGCGGCCAACGTCGCGTGTGGATTGGTGCAGAATGTGCTTTGGTCGTGGTTTAGTTATGATCGGTATAGGAAGAACCGGAGGATGTGGGCTGTTTGGCCGGGCTTGGTCGTGGCGTGGGTGCTGTGTGCTATGAGCTTGGAGTTGTTGGATTTCCCGCCGCTGTGGGGGTGTGTGGATGCTCATAGCTTGTGGCATTTTGGGACTATTGCGCCTGCTGTGCTTTGGTATAAGTAAGTCTTTTTTTTTTTTACTTCTTCTTCTTTTGGACTTGTGTGGGAGATTGGGTGAGCTTGGAGACCGGCCTCGATCAAGTGTTGTTGTGTTTCGTGAGGATATTGTTTGCTGACATTATGGGGTTGTATAGCTTCTTGGTCAAGGACGCCCAGGACGATATCGCCAACAGTGCGAGACTAAAGGCATAAAGATGTGTCTGACTGTGGATTTTTAATTGAGGATCTGAAAAAGCATAAAACACACACAAGATTTACCTGAGAAAAGAATTGCATAAGGGGTGTGGCGGTCGGGAGAAACGTTTCTTCTCCTTATAACTTTCCTTCTGTTCTCATGAGCACGTCGGCGTCCGTTGTGTATTCTTACTGCCAGTTGGTCTCAGGCCATGCTGTTGCCCCTTTTGTGATATGGATGGGGTGTAAATAGTATTTAGTAATGGGATGTACTTCTGGAAGATCATACAGGCTCTAATAAGACAGACGTCTGTAGCCATGTTTCAAGCGAGCTGCCACATAGATTCATGCCTGTTTGTCTCTTTTTCGTTAATCGTTGCTAGCGGACCCGATCCAGGGGCAAATTCTCGGTAGGTGGTCAACAAGAAAAGAGCAAGACACCAGGACACACATACCTCTTCTAGCTATTGAACCGGATACATACACTACACAAAACACAGTGAAATCTCGATATGAAAGAATGCAATTGAACTCCTATTTTCTCCCCAACCCCTATACGCCATGAACAGAACTATATAAAACAGACCCAAAGGACAAGCAGACCGGTGTGATATATGTCTCTAAGAAATCGACCAAGCACTCATCGCCCCTCAACTATCACAGCTTGTCCAGTCTTCTGGTATTGTATTTCTTGGGATTGTCTACCACAAGGCCCATCCTTTTGCCTTCAATCAAGCAAGGTACCTACCTTAGCTAAACCTTGAACTGTACCCCTGAAAATGAGACGAAAAATAAAATAAAACAACAAAACTAGGACCCCTTTAGAGATCCTTGTTTCTGAGTTTCTTCAATCTCGTGGCACCCTCAAAGAGACCACGATCTACCGCCGCGGCAACGGTAAGGGTACCGCCCACGGCCGCGCAGAGACCGGCGATGAATCCGAGGAATGTCTTGGCGCGTTCCTCGCGGTTGATGACCTTCATGGGGGAGATGTCCTGTTTGCCAAAGTCATCAGTAAAGGTTTCCTCGCGTAAAACCCGCCAAAAGTAACAAGACTCACATATGAAAAGAAAACACCAGGGATACCTCCCCGAGAGTGGAGCCTCTCAGCATGTCCCTCAGCAGCATCATCGCCACCGGCAAGACTCCTCTTATGGCTAGTGACAGAGTACTGGTGCGTCTCGAGGCTGCCGTCGTGGCCCTGTCCCAGCTTTCCCAGATCGGCGCCTTGATGCTCCTTGGTCGAATACCTCTGGTCCCAGTTCAGGGGAAAGTACGAGGTGGGAACAATCTTGACAAAGTACATAAAGTTGTAATTCGGGTCGTCTGTCTCCTGGCTGGTATTGTCCAACGGATTCAGGTGATGGCTAGTCCAGGGCATGTTCTTCTTGGGCCCGAGCTTCTTGTTGATTTCGTCAGGCAGCTGTGGGCCAAAGCGCAGATGGTGGATTTGGTGGGTGAAAGAATGGCCGCCCTGGACGGGAGTGTTCCAGTAGTTCTGCAGATCGTGGACGTGCATGTTGCCGTTGCTGAAGCTGCGGCCGGGGGCGATGTGGAAATTGCCGACGACCTTGTTCACGCGCAGCCCACCGTCGATGCGGCAGCCTTCGTGGCGCTGGGCCTCGAGGTTCTCGGCGTAGTGTTCCCGTTCGCATTGCTCGACGCCCTTTCCGGTGCCAAAGGCCCACGAGGTCTGGGCATAGGCTTCACGGACCTCGTCGCACGTGTTGCAGCATCCTGCCTTCTGCGCGTTGTGAGGGGGGGTAGCGCCGTAGCAGGGACCGCAGTAGGAAGGGTCGAGGTGGGAAGCAGCTTCTTCGGCGGCGTGCCTGTGTTATTACATGGCGTTAGCAATGATAGTACAGGCCGAGTCGAGGTGAGGGGCTTCGTACAGAGACAGCGCCTTGGAGTCAATCTCGCCTCCTCCTTCACTTTGTGGCCGCAATCTGGTCATCTTGATACCGTGTTGCACGCCGTGTTGTTGCTCTCCAGAGACATCCATTACATCGAGCGTCAGCAGCTCACAAGGTACCCGGGGGAAGGTAATGTTGAGGTGGATTTCCATCCGCTCGCCTGTCGCAATTGGCCTTTGTCAGCTCTCTTCCCGTGCTCTTGGACACTTGCAGCTTCAGATTGGAACCGTACCTCTCCCCTTGTCTACAATCAGTTCGGGATGGATCACCACCCTCCTGTAGTCGGCCCATTCTCCCCACGCAAGAAACAGCACCACGATCAGGGATACGATGGTGACGATGCCACCAGATGTGGTCCTGATTCTCGCATCTTCAACTGTCTTGGTGAAGGCGTCTAGCCTTGTAAATCTAGATTTCGGAGGCATCTTTGTGTCTGTGAGCTCGCGTTCGGGTGCGTATGCAAGAAGTTGCTGTGGTAGACGTGTTAAGAGCTAGGTATCCAGGTCCTCGGATTGGAGATGCCCTGTCGCTCAACTTGGAGAGCAGCTCTGCGTCCGTGGTATGCGCCCAGCCACCTGGTACAGAGAGATGACCCTGATGCGCGTATTGGAAAAGTTTATTCAAACGTTAAAAGGGATTAAAGAGCGGCATCAATTGATCCTGTATGGATCTGAAGAAAAAGAATTGTTGGTCGTGAATTCGCAAACATGAAATTTCACCCCAGATTCGCACTACAAGGTATCGCAAGGCTAGCTACAAAGAAGTTGAGGCCACCTTACGAAGTCGAGCCCCGAAAACGTGGCGTGCTGAACGGTGATTGGCCTGGAACCTCCAATCGACTTATCAATGCACTGGACCCTAGCGGCCGGACAAGAGCCCCACTCAGGGGGTCCCGACAGGTCCGACTCGGATCGTCCCTTGGCTCGGAGCGGGATGCCAAGGGAAAAGGAAGCCAGAAGCCTTCATAAACCTTCCATACTGGATCCTCTGTGTGAAAACTGTCAATCAGGAGAGGCGGTGACGCAGGTCCCAGAAAATGTTACGAGACATAAGAACAGAACATCAAAGTTCAGTGAAATAGTTTGTTTCTTTTTTGCTCGCCGTTGCACCGGTCACAAAAGACAGCCGTAGCACGATATGATCTTCTGTTCCACCTCCCTGCAATCTGATGGTTCTCAAGAGCCATGAATACCCGGTCTGCCGCAGAAACAGCAGAGTCAGATATCGGACATATTCTACCGAGAAGACAGCCAGTCCTATGTTTGTGCTACCGGATGTTTCTGTCGACTTGCTTGCAAGGCTGTCTGATGACTCAACCGGAAGGTCCCCCTTCGAGGGGTTCCAACTTGCGTCTTCTGATCCCATATCGAGGTCAACCGTCCATCCGGATCCCAATCCGTCTGCCGATAGGTCGTAACAGATGTATAAGCCACCAACATCATATCACCTGTGATTCTGTCCGTACTACTCTCGGGCGAACTCGAGATAGTATATAGAGTTGAAGTCGTGGATGCTTTGGACTTGTAGGTTGAAATTGTCAGTCGCAACGAGGCTGTTGGTACTGGGTAGTATTTTGCACGCCTCCATTGTTTTGGAGTTCTCCTTCCCAAACGGGATCGGCGACTCACCGTCACTTCTTCATCGCGTCGTCAGCTCCGCATAACGAACCCAACCCCGCGGATCAGAAAAGCCACAAGTTCAAGATGTGACTCACTTCATAAATGGGTGGTTCAGTAACATAAAATGCCATGTCTGTTCTCACAATCTTCATTCTCAGACTTTTCCTTCGGTCATTTCTATCGGTCCGAGCATTGACCTACAGGTTCCAGATACACCTGCCCTCTCACTAGACACAGATCATTCATAACTTTTCAAAATATCACAAAACCAGCCAAAACCAGAATTCAAAAACCATCTCTCCTCTCAGAATGGCTTCCGAAGAGTCATCCCCACCAGTCCCCGTCCCAGAACCCATCATAACCACCCCCCGATTCATCATCCGCCCCTACCACGAAATCGACATCCACCCCATGGCCGCCCTCCTCGAAAAGTCCGACACAGCGCGCTACATGCGCAACACCTTCCCAGATCCCTACACGCTAAAAGACGCCCAGGACTGGGTCGCCCTCGTGACGAAACCCGACCCACCACAGAAAGCATTCGGCATTTTTGTCCCCCTCCCTTCTTCCTCCACCTCAGCTGGAGGAGAAGAAGTGGAATACACCCTAGCAGGCTCAATAGGCCTCCAACCTCACACGGACGTGGAATCCAAGACCTGGAACCTGGGATACCTCATGGGCGAGGCTTACAGGGGAAAGGGGCTCATGGGTGAGGCTACCACGGCGTTTGTTCGCTGGGCGCTGCTGGAGAGATTTTCCGAGACGGAGCTGGTTCGTCTTGAAGGTGGTGTGTTTGGGGGGAACACGGCTAGTATGAAGATCTTGTTGAAGGCGGGGTTCAAGTCTGAGGGTGTGAGACGCAAGGCTGTTGTTAAGAAGGGGGAGGTGCTGGATATGCATGTTTTTGGGTGTTTGAGGGAGGATCTGGTTTGATGCTTGTTTAGATACCATACTTAAGGTAGTAGGTTGTTTCTTTGGTTGAGGAGACTAGGAAGGTATGTGGAGGACTTTGTTCATGTTCTCTCTCTTATTTCATAAGTGTCCGTCCGGCTTGATTTCAAATTTCCTTCTCTTACTGCTCTCTTTCGTAGTTCCTGCTAGTTCAACGGATACCCTCACAGTTGCTTTCAACAGACTGGAGGACGCGATGCCATGGAGGCTCTCGGTTGACCGGTCAGGGAATGGCTCTAGACTTAACTCTAGAAGATATGTCGGCATTTTCCAAGTTTCACAGAATTTGATAGGCAATATACGGATGTAATTCTTCCTACCATCATCTGTTTTAAGCAGAGGTTAACAATGACACTATTGATCATTGATCATCATAATTTACCGCGTCTCACTCCATCTATAACAGGTCGAAGGACACAACCTCGATCACCATGTTAGACCAATCTTTCCCCAACCTGATTCTCACTTACATTTTGGGAGTTAGAGACCCCGGTAGAATTTCTTTCCAGTATTAGAAATCTTGTTCTCGACCTGGGAACTTTCCAACCTCGTAGACATGAGATATCTCAGTTCTCCTTGGTAGAGAAGACATTGATATACTCGGCCGATAGAGGAAACCACCACATACGACCATACCCACTGGAAAACTCGGGATCCCGTCCGCTCTCCCATAGATAAACCAGTTGAGGGCCGGACTAGTAGTTGGGTGGGTGACCACCAGCGAATCCCCGGTGTTGTATGTTTTCTTTTTTTTTTCTTGCTTTTATATGACGGATTCTTTTTCTTCTGATGGGGGGCTGAGTTTTTACATTGTCTTTTGACTTTGTACTGTTTCTATCTTTCTGCGTAACAAGTCTCTCGAATGTGTGTGTCCTCTTTTTCTTTTTCGTTGTCTGAGAGGTATTAGTTATTGACTCAGACTGTGTATTGGTATGGCGTGGTCGTGTGAACTGGTCGGAGGTTTATTGACAATATGTCGCGTGGGGCTGGACTTTCTAGAAGAACGGAAAGGTCACTGTGAAACAATAATGTTACCGTTAATTTACTCTGGGTCGAGAACATATGTCTGCTCTACTTGTCTTGTATTTCTCGTGCTGGGTTGGTATTGTGGAAGGCTCGGGGCAGTGAAAGGAGCACGTATGCCGACCCCGTTCGTGGCCTTTTAGCCTGGCGATATCGAGGAGGCATATCAAGATCCGGAGTAATATGAGTACGAATAGATTCATCTTATTTAGTTCGGTAGTCAATTTAAGGCTGCTAGTTTCTCGTCTGGGGGAGGACTATAATACGAGATAGCCATCGAAAGATCATGAGATCTGAATATGTGTGATTAGCGAGCCCAGATATCCCTCAGCCTCGCCGTTTCCAGTTACCGTTTCCTCCGTATTCGAGCATGAGCTTCATTTGTTGACATTTGCCCAGGTCATCCAATCAACTCGGCTTGCTTGGATCTCCATGCTGTTGTTATTTCACCCTCAAAACTTTCCGTCGTATTGGGCGTTATACAATACCCCCCTGGTTTGTTTGTTAGCTCGATTCTTCTGACAAGGGTTAGAACAAAACCTCAAAACATCATTGTTCAACACCTAACAACGCAATAAAAATGCAGTAAAATAGTGCATCTAGATGAAAAGAGAAGGTTGAGTATTACATAGTGCTTTTTTCTGTTTAAAATTTGACCGTTTTGTTGAAAAGTTGTGTAATTTTGAGGTGAAAGTAGCACGCTAACAAACAAACCAGGGGGGTATTGTAATTTCGCAATCTCGTTTCAATGTCCGTGGTCCAAGTCGGTGCTAGCTTCGACACTCCACCTGCAAGGAACTGGCCGGATTCGGGCATGGCGGGAAGAGAGGGAAAGTTTAATCGTGGAGAACCCTGGCGCTGGGGTTTCCTCCTTTCTGGTTGGCTCAGCGGCAAAATCTTCCCCTTTTTTTTTTTTTCAAAATTCACGCCAAAAGTCCACTGTACGTCAGGATGTGTGGTGCGATGGAGATGGTGTGGTGCCACCAACATGCCTCCATGAATCATTGAAAAAAAAAACCGAACACAACATGCTGCGAGACACACAGCTTGCGAGCGAGACATGCAGATATGATGAGGGATGTGGCGTATTCTTGTGACACTCTTGGGGGGCGTTTTGGCTGCTTGTGTAGCGTGCGGATGCGAGCTTTGGAGGCGGTGGGTTAAATGCTATTGGTGTGGGTTTTGATGGGTGTTCATCTCAACTTTAGAAGTCCGTGGCCAGTCACGATTCACGACTTCTTGATGGCACCAACATCAGCTTCTCAGTTCAGCTCGAGTGGGCGGATTGGTACGTCAGCAAGAATATTTGAGGAAATTCTCTATTGGAAATTTCTAACTCATGTTTTGGCCTGTCCAAGCGAGACTCGCTGGAGCTGTCGTCAAGCTCGAGGCTGCTCACTGCTGTGCCAAGGAAATTGGACTAGATACGTATGTACATTACGGAGGTGGTGTTGATGTACGGGGTATCATTTGGCCCTGCTAAACGATTAGTTAGGCCCTTGGATGATGGGAGCGTACAGCAGCGCGGCTTTGGCTTCGGCGCCAGGCCGGTGTGACCTGACCAAGTCATGACCGAGTGCCTCTTTACACCAAGATGGAGATATACCGAAAAGCCTGATGAGAGAGGCGCATATCGATGTTGCCGAGGATCGTTTTCCAGTGTGAGAGTCTGGACACGGCGATGAACACAATGAGACTGCAGCAACACCGGTAGTTGCATGAGAGGATGCCACCAAAGAGACCTGGACCATGGAAGACCATGACTTGCGCATAGCGAGTGGAGCTTGCCCCGGCCCATGGAATATTTTCTAGTAGAATGACTGTGTGCCCTGGTAAAATGACGGACTCTAACCCAATTCGGAAGGCTGGCCAACTTAACACCAGTATTTGCATCACCAAGTGCCTCATCAGCGGTTTGTACAGCCTCAACCTGCTATGAACCGTCCGATATAGTCAAGGTTTGAGCCTTAGACTGCTCGGAGTGCTCAGAGTTCTCAGCGCAACCAGCCGGTACTACAGTCAGCTACAGGGCGGTATAGTGAGTTAAGGGGGTAGATCATGTATATTCTAGCCAGCCACAACATGTGTACAAGCGAAGAAAACAGCGTTTTTGAACGATTTGAGCATTCGGAATAGATTCATTCAATCGATTATTTATTCGCCGTTGTTGTTGCCCGAATTACGACTTGACTGTGACCTTGACTATGCGGGTGGGTAGGGGAATGCACCTGCGAAATTTTGGTAGGGGGCGCCCTGGCCAGCCTTCCGAATTGGGTTAGAGTCCGTCATTTACCAGGGCACACAGTCATTCTACTAGGCTTTCCCACGGGACTCGACTTTGTGTTCTGGTCGTCTCTTTAGTGCTTGGGAAGGCTTGGAGCTCACAAGCGCACGTGAACGGACTGAACAAATATTATGCTTAGCTCGGGGTCCAATGTTGCAGTCATCTGCACCCCCCTGGCTGAAAACCACAACGGTAAATTTCCGTGATGCTCCAACGGTTGCCGAACGCCAATTTTGACACCGTACCACCCAATCTATCAATCCCCATAGTGCGTTTACACAACTGAGTAATTAACCCCAGATTTACATGTCGTTCCCCACTTGATGAAGCCAACGAATATAGGTTTCCCATTCACATAAATTTTGATTCCATTGAGTATATCCTGCGGCCGTGGCGCGGGGCAGGCCGTCAACGGTGCGGCCCAGGCGGATAGGGAGGCCTGGGAGGATCGGATGTGAGTTCGGACAGAAAAGGGCCAGACTGGAGCCCAGAGTCCAGAAATTCTGGAAAAGGGGAAAGTCAGGTGGATTTTCTACCGTCGACGTACCCCATATTCCACCACACCCTATGGCGGGAGCCAGACGACCGTTACGCTGCTAGTGTAAATATTTCATACGGACCAGCTGTTTTCACTCGTCAGGAACAGAAAGCCCGCAGGAATACTAGCCATTGCGGGACTAGTCTGGTGCATTTTTGGAACACCTTTCCGCTTCGATTCGGGGTCCAGCTCGAATCTGGGTTGGCAATTAAGAGAGGTCCAGGATTGGCCTGACCGGGAGAGACAGTCAGGGACCCGCTCTGCTGCAACTGCACAGAACAGCGTCCGTGTTCCCCGTCGCAGTTCCCAACGTTGTCAGTGGCGGTCCTGGCGGGCTTCCTTCCTCGATTGCGTTTACCCCTTCCTCGGCCAGACAGAGACAGACGCCAAACGTGACGCTTCTCCATTTTCCCTCGTTCCCTCGTTCCCGTTCCTGTTCCCGTTCCTCATTGTGTCAGAATTTGGACCTCCATCTACACACTGTTTCCCCATACCATCTTTTGCATGGTATTGTGGAGGCATCGAGTGGTCATGATTATTGTCTAGTTCTTCCTTAAACCTTGGCTCTTCCCCCGACCATCACCTTCGTTGTACCAACTATTCCACGACCGCCACCGCACCACAACAGTACATATCGAGATCCTTCTCGTCCGCTCGTTCCGTCACTGCCGTTCGTTTGCTGTATCGTCCTCTTTTCCCGACAATCGACACCATCTCCCGTCTTCAGTTGATGCGCATCGAAACAATTCCAGGTGGGAAAACCTGCTTTGACATTGAAACCGACGACTCTCGCTAGTCAACCCCTCAACACCGTCGCCAACGTTTCGAGCGAAATCAGGAAACCACTCCTGCCCGGCCCATTTATCCGAGGTTCTTGTTATCTGGTTCCGACGAGGGCGATTTCCTTTGGCGATTTCTACTCGTCCTTGGTGTCTCTGCAGTTGCCTCCCATCTACCGGTCGATCTCGTCTGCTTTTCATCGCATCCAATCGTTCGGCCGTCATACTCTCCATTTAGTCACAAAGCTATTTCCGCTCTTTCGTCCAGGTTGACCTCATACCTCATGTGCACACAATAAACCACGCCATCTCTCCCCTTTACGGCCGACATTGACATTTCGACTTGGCCATCATCCGATCCCTTGACGTGCCACCGATCTTCACCACTACAACCCGCCGTATGGTCTTTGCAACAGCGATATACTCTCCAGCGAACGACGGAAATCGAAAGCAAATCCCGGGCGCCGACACAAGCGGTCCCACGATCAATCGTCATCAACGTCCATGCCACTTTAGAGAAACAGCAGCGATTACTTTTCAGTATGTCTACAAATCGGCCGGATTTCATTGACCTTCGGTCAAAGTCGCAAGCTTCGGTTTCGCGACCCCTCAGGTCCCCTCGTCTCCATGTGGCCGGCGAGGCGCCTCCGGAGCTCTCGCCGCTTGATGCCTTCGCGTTGCAGAGTCGGCTGCTTAAGAAGCAGCTTGAGGACAGCGCCAAGCAGGGCCGACGAATGAGCCGGTTGCCCCCTTTAACTACGGATAGCCCGTTAGTTATTCAGGGCAGGTCCGATTATTTCCGCTCCATGTCCGCCGAATCAGGATCCGAGGACGAGCACAGCGCTCATGTTACGGGTTTTGGGGTGGTGAAGACTGAGGTGGACGATGACCTAGCCAATCGGCCTGTCTCAATGCACCCCCGGATGAGTGGAATCCCGGCCCCTGTCGTAGACTATACGATTCCTCTACCCATGCGACTCAACCGCGACCCCCAAAGAGAGGAACCCGTGCAGGAGGACGAGAGCGAGAGTTTCTTTGGGGTTGGCGCCAGGAGAGAACAATCACCTCCTCCAATGGAAGACCGGGCAGGATCGAGGACTCCAGTTGTCGAATTCTTACCTCAACAGTCACCGGCTCAAAGCTTTTCCACGACAGGATCCCCTGAAAGGCTACAGAAGATGGATTCGTTTGAAACAACAGGGCTGGTTCCTCCACGGCCAATCTTCACCCAGCGTACATCCAGCCTGATGTCATCCCCACTGGAGTCGACAGATGAGGGTGAGCCTAGCTCGTTGGGTAGCTCATTCCATTCTTTGGGTCCACGGAAGATGTCCAGTAGCAGTGTTGGCGTTCTTTCACCCGGGTTCCCAACCTATCAAAGGTCTCCGTCTATCAGCTCTGACGCCTCCGGGCTACCCCGACCTTCGTTCAACTTCTCAAGGCCACTGAGCAGAGTGGGAACCCCAACTTTCGATCCACCCGCTCGCCAGGCATCGTCCGACAGCCATGCCTCCTTTCTCCTGGCTGATGATTCTGCGCATACACCGGTCAGTATGCATGGAGATGGATTCCCTGTCCCTGAAGGGACGCAGGCCGACAGAGCCGCCGCTCCGTCATACACCTACTCCAAATACTCTCTCCCTCGCGGAAAGATACTTCAAAGATCACCAGATGCCCTCGAGGAGGAGCCTCAGGCACGGTTCAGTTGGGAGGGACATCCTGTTTCTCCGCCTAGCAACGTCCAAACATATCCACTTGTGGGCCAGCCACCTCCATCACCACCAACGAGACCTTCGAGCTCCGCAGGGCCTCGGCGGTTTGACGGCGAACCGATCCCCCGGCCATCTCTAGAACCTAGCAAGCTTAGCATTGAGGTTTCGCGTGCCGCACAAGAACCGACACCCGATCCCAGCAGACCTTCAACGGATGGCGGCCGTCCATCAGAGGATGATGCCCGAGGACGACCATCCATCTCCGTTTCCCGCGACGCCCCGCCAAGCAGAGCTGCCATGTCTACCACAACCAGTGACTCTGCAAGCACCATAAAACCCACAAGATCGCAGCACTCAGCTGTGCCCACCATGTCAGAGTTGTCGGCGGAGGAGCATGTGAGCAAGGCTGTCGCTCTTCACGAGGCTGGATCACTGCGAGAATCAACGTACCATCTCAGACATGCCGCAAACCAGGGGCATCCTACCGGGATGCTACTATACGCCCTGGCTTGTCGTCACGGTTGGGGAATGAAGCAAAACCAGAAAGAAGGCGTGGAATGGCTAAGGAAAGCGGCGGAATCCGCCAGTCTCGAGATTGCTGACGAGGAGGAGCATGCCAAGGAGGGCAAGCCTGTTGATGTGCTGGAAAGAAAATCCCGAAAAGCGCAATTCGCTCTTAGCATTTATGAGTTGGGTGTGAGCCACATGAATGGATGGGGTATCGAGCAGGACAAGGCTCTAGCATTGAGGTGCTTTGAGATCGCTGGGTGTAAGTCCCCTGTCGCTTTATCTGAGCCGCTTGATACAAGTACTGACATGCATTCTTGATAGCCTGGGGCGATGCCGATGCACTTGCTGAGGCCGGTTTCTGCTACGCCCAAGGAGTTGGCTGCAAGAAGAACCTCAAGAAGAGCGCAAAGTTTTACCGAGAGGCTGAGGCAAAGGGAATGAGCATGGTCGGGAACAGCTGGTATGTTTTGGCTCACCGTCTCGTATACAGATGTCAGAAAGCTAATCGATATCCGCTCATATAGGATCCACAAGGCGAAATATGACAGTGACAACGATAAGGCGTCTGTCAAGTCAGAAAAGAAGTCGAAGCCAAGGAAGGGATTCTTTGGCAGAAAGTCCAGTGCTTAGCTTGCACATGACAGAACGACTAAATGAGCGACTTGTGTGAGAAGACACCATCCCACATAGCCGCCTTCGCTGGCCACTCGACGACCTCTTAAACAGCAACAAAGCAAAACCCAGGCGCCTTTGACGATTACGACACAAAATTTGCATAACCAGATCGGTTCACTATTATTCTATACCCCACCAACACATATCTGCGTCTGTCATCATATAATCCGGAGTTTTCCCTTTCCCTTATTCTTTTATACTATATTGCAAAACCGAGCGTCGCGGATGCCTACTTTCTGGGCTGATCATATCGGTTGGAGCTTCTTCGTTGCTGTGTAAGACACCATTTGGTTGGACTTCTCACCCTCGTTTTTCTTTTCTTTTTCTTTTCTTCAGCTGTTTATTTCTTGTGTTTACTATTGTGGAGATACATTGTGATTATTATCATCTCACGGGACTTTTTTTCTTTCTCAAATTTCTTGTCAAAAGTTACCATTCTTGGGGCGTCCAAATGGAATGGATGGATGGGTGGACGGTTGGGTGTTTTTTTTCTTGACCGAATACTTTTTATACTTAATGCTTTATTAGCGTGGCCTGCTCTTGACGGCTTTCCATTTTTCCTCTTTTCCATACTTTTACCGTACTTACCTTAGCTTAAGCTAGCCTTTTGTTTCTGTATTTATCGAGGTAGCGATTCTCTTGGCGGGTTGATTGGTCCTCTGTTTTATCGGAACGGGACCAATTAAACCAACCCGTCGTTACAAACAGTATTTACATGTTCTACATATGATATACTTTATTTCCCCTGCCTGTGTATAGAACGACTGATATTATCTGGTTTCCTCTTGTTACATGGCGAGCTTCCTTTGGATTACTCGATATATCAGCTCGTCCAGTGTTGGGGAGCGTTCTTTGAACCATTATCAAGACTGAGTGAGGTATCTGACCAGGCAGCTTTCTTGAATCTTGTATTTCGATAGCTTAGTTAACCTGATATCAAATCGTCGCCTGTGTTGATGGGCTCTCCTGGCCAGTTAGTGAAATTCAAGTATCCGAATCATTCATTCTCGACAAGTTGGCCGTATACTCTTGATTTTAGCAGCATCTGACGGGCGAATAAGACACGACTTCTACAACACATGGGAATGGTGGACCATTTCCATCCATGGACCCTGTCTCGGTATCTCAGGAGCCGGGACAGTCGACCACAACACGCCGAGTTGCATAGCAATGATATATTTGGACTGGGGTAGGAACTGGTGAATCAATTTCACCACAGAGTTTCACAGCGTGAGCTGGGCGAGAGGGGCGTTGAGACGCCAAGTTGATAGGAACAATCCGGTAGGACGTCAACAGAACATATCAAACAATCAAATCCGCTTCTTCATCATCTTGGTATGTTACATAATCGGCATTGAATTTATTCATGGGGCGAGTTCTATCCCCAACCCACCGTCCAAGAGCAGACGATTCCCTTTGCCCTCTTGCCAAATCCCAAACAAAACAATAACCCGCTTGTCCGACCTTACGTGTCCACCTCCATCTTGTCGGCCTCTTCCGTCATCTCGTGGATGCTGACAAAATTGCCCAGCTCCTCCTTGCGAATAACCTTCTCGTTCAACACCGCCGTGGTGCCCCTCCGGAAGACATAGTTGCCCAGTTTGGGGACACGCTGGTTGGGCGTGATGTGGTTGCGCTTCAGCGTGGTCTTCTCGGGCGTGATGATGGCCACGTCCACGTTGCTTCCGGAGCCGAGATCATTAAAAATACCGGCCAAGATGGCCTTGCTGCAGAGGTCGATGGCCTCCTCCTGGGTGAGGTTCGATTTCCACGACGACTCAAAGACAGACATGGCAGCCAGCGAACCGGAGCCCATGGTCACGTAGGGCAGCTTGTCGGTGGAGCCGTGCGCGTGCACGGTGAAGAGGTGGGTGCCTGTTGGGTCGACGCCGGCGACGACGAGGTAGGCGCCGATGTGGCCTTGATAGCGGAACAGATGCTGCTTCAGCATGGTCATGCATGTGACGACACGCGGTTTGCGACCGGTGGAGAGGGAGTGCAGTTCGAGCTGGGAGCTGATCAGGGCGGTCGTGAACTCGGTGTCGGCGGCCGTGCCGGCTCCGGCGCACCAGATGTTGGGTGAGATGTAGTGGAGCTTCTCGCAGTTCTTGTCGGCGACGATGGGTCCCGAGGTTGCTCTTGTATCGGCCGCGATCTTATTTGGGAGACGATTGAAGGTTAGCAAGACTGCCGAGGCCGAGGAGGGACATGAGGCGTTAAACATACCACTACACCTCCGTCGAATATGCATCCAACAATGGTTGTTCCTGTGCTAGTCGCTTTGGGCAGCGACATGCCCCGGGCACATAACGCCGCATTGCGGTTGTAGTTTGAGAAATCGAAGCCAGGCATCTTGGTGGTTTTGGGTGGACTGGTACTTTGGAGGTGTTCACTCCAACTCAAGGGCTTGTTGGGGTGGATTGGATTGGATGTATGGGTGAGCTTTAGACTCGATTCTGTTTTGTTCGGTCGTCGTCGAAGCTGAAGCTCGTTCTCAAGATGGTTCGTTTCGCAATGGTCGGGTTGTTCGTTGGGATGATTTGGATGGCAGATTGTGGTGTTGGAATTGGAGCTGATGACGACCCCCAGACAGCTGCCTTCAGCCTCCTGGGCTCAGCAACCAGACGCGCTAAAGAGGTCCTCAGGTCCCAGCTCAGCAGGGGCGGCAGGGCGGGTGGCCCAAGCTCCCCCACACGTGATGACTAACTAGCCCAAACTTGGCATCCGCGCCTGCCAAAGTTAGTTTCCTGACAGGGGTCTTTGTTGCAGGTCTCCTTCACGACAGGCTGAAAAATCGTCGCGTTTTGGGCAATCTTAGCCACTTGGTTGGTTAAGTTGAAGGTTAGTCCTCTTGCTTTATCTATCTGTTGCTCTTTGCAGCATCTTGCTCTCTCACGAGACGTTTGAGAAACATCTTAAACTTTGGGACTGAGTCAACCTATCCATTCTTTTGAACTGGTGTGGTTGCCTTGTGGCGCGTCACTCTTGTCTCTTTGTTGTCAAGCTATTTAACCCCCCGACCCGAAAGCAACTCCAACATCTGAAGCTGGATCAAGACTCGCACCACCGTTCGATGCTGACGAGTAGCTTATAAGAACTTCGTCCTCTCCCTGAAGGCGGTTATATCGCAACAATTATGGCTTGGGACGATCTGGAGGTCATCCAGACCGAGGTGAGTTGGGCCGACTCGTTGTCTCCCCATGTCTCTTGTGCTAACCATACGGTCAACCGACAGACACTCGGATTTCTCACTCTTGCCGGCGATGCCAAAGTCCAACTGACCTCGCGATGGTCTGATGTCCCCTCTCCCACAGCACAACTCCTCAGCATTGCGTCGCGCAAAGGCCTTGTAGCCGCCGCTGGCCCCGACGCCGTTTGCATTGCATCAACCGATTCTGTACGGAAAGCATTCGAGGCCCCCAAGACAGGCGACAGCGAAGTGCGGCCATTCGAACCACAAGCGAGGCTTCCCTTGCCATTTCGCATTTCCCAACTTGCATTCACCGCCGACGAACGATATCTTTTGTTGTCAGCCGAGAGTGGTGGTGGTCTGGCCGTATACGACGTCCAGTCTCTCGCAGACGGAGCAACCAAGGCGGCTTTCGAGCTCAACACAAACAATGAATCCTTGCGATGTCTAGTGCCAAACCCGAGCCCCGAGTTGGCCAAACATTGTGCCATCGTCACCACCAACGGCAACCTATATATGGCCAATCTGGATGATAGGCAACTTGTCTCGGGTGCAAATGGCCCGACGCTACGCTCGCAGGTCAGCTGTGCGGCATGGAGCACCAAAGGCAAACAGCTTGTCGCTGGTATGGCAGACGGTTCACTCTATCAGATGACTCCAGATGGCACAGAAAAGGGGCATATACCAAAGCCGCCAAGTCTCGGCGACTACCATGTTGGCTCTGTGAGCTGGCTGGAAAATAACGTTTTTCTCGTTGTCCATATTGCCAACAACCAACAAGATGCTGGCGTATATCATATCATCACAAGACAGCCCGGCGAAAACCCATCATTCACATTCCAAAAGTTGACGGATCCTGTCCAGCCCTTCACAACGGACAAGGTCCCACATCACACAATACTCAGGTTGAAGGATTTCCCACCGAATTTGCAAGATCTTCTTCTAGTGTCTTCTACAGCCACTGAGAGCATTGGGCTCTTGACACGGTCCAAGACACCTTTAGCCAGCGACAACCCGGTGACTGGCGAGTTCACCACCACGGAGCTAGCCGACGATTCTAGGAGAGCCCAGCTACCGATGAGTGACAGCTTCGAGGATACATATCCCATCGGTGTAGCCCTCGACTTTTCTAGCAAGAACAAGGTCTACAAACCAATTCCAGCAGACGAAATTGAGGAATCTCCAGGCCCTCTGCCAGGTCTTTGGGTTCTCAACAACGAAGGTGTACTCGCATCGTGGTGGGTTGTCTACAACGATTCCATTCGCTCTGGGACCACCTATCCAGAGATTACAGCTACGGATGCTCCTGCACCAACTGCCCAACCTGTAAGTACCAGTACCACCACCGCGCTCCCTTCAGCACTTTCAGGCGCTTTTGCTTCCTCTTCCTCGGCCAGCCAGCCAAGCCTTCCGACGGCAGCTCCCAATTTTGGCTCTTCATCCTTCGGAAAGCCATCTGCTTTTGGTCAGCCATCCTTGGGTCTAGGGGCCAAAACCTCAGTGTGGGGGGGAGGAGCAACCTCTACAGCGGCGGCGCCAGCGTTTGGTCAGTCTGGATTTGGTAGTGCCCCCGGCACGCCTGGAAAGCTGTTCGGTAGTGGCGCCGCTGCGTCTCCAGGCACCTCTGGGGGATTTGCAGGCTTCGCGAAGCCAGGTAACGCCGGCGGCTTTGCTAGCTTTGCAAAGCCCGAGACCTCAGGTGGCTTTGCGAGCCTCGCAAAAGGAAGTGGTGGCACGTTTGGATCAGGCGGCCCTGCCTCAAGTGGTGCTAGCGTCTTTGGATCCAAATCCGGGGGTGCATTTGCTTCACCTGCGCCAGAGGTGTCAATGGATTCCGATACGGCGTTTCCTCCACCCTCTGCGAAAAAGGCCGACAGCACCCCTTCGTTTGGTTCGAGCCCATTTGTTCTGGGTTCTACGTGGAAGGCTGACCCAAGCGCGAGCAATGACGAGAAGCCGACTGGGGGCGACAAGGATAAGTCTCTCTTTGGAGGCGGCTTCGGTCTTTCACTGAAGGACGCTGCCGAAGAGCCGGCTGCTGAGTCCAAAGATGAAGACATGGATGCCCCGACACCAGCCCCTGTTGAGAAATCTCGGTCACCGTTCGGCATCGCCGATCAAGGGAAGACACCGTCCATTTTCGGCAAGGCTGAGGAAAAGTCGTCGGTCTTCGGCACGACGCCTAAACCTGAGGAGCAGGCATCTTCAGTCTTCGGTTCTGCCTTTAAACCTCAAGAGAACACCTCCTCACTCTTTGGCGGTGCACCGAAACCGCAAGACAAGGCCAAGTCCGTCTTTGATGAGAAGGAGTCTACAACTCCGACTGCAACCCCAGCACCCCAAAAGTTTGATTTCAAGTCCGCATCTGCTTCCACAGGCTCAAACTTATTTGGCACAAAGCCCCCTGCTTCTGGGGGCTCTGGTGGTCTCTTTGGTACAGGTTACATTGGGTCAGGAACGCAATCAAACATCTTTGGCTCACCCCCAAAGGTAAAGACTGAGGAGGAGGACGACGAGGTAAACTTGAAGGACATTCCCGAGGCTCCTCTTCCGCCAGACACAACTAGTAAGGCGACCTTCCCATTTGCATTTGGCGATTCCTCTTCCTCAGATTCTTCATACTCACCTTATACAGCTCTGCAAACACCCACCAAAGCAACCGATGCTCCTCTTCCGCCGGACTTTTTGTCTAAAACTCCGGCTGTTAAGGAGGAAGCGTCAACACCTGCAGATGAAACCCCATTGCCGCTCAAATCCACGCAAAAGGTAGCTAGTGACATGCCTTTGCCGCCCGACTTCCTGGCAAAGCCTACAAACGAGTCCTCCTTCAAGGTCCCCCCTGCTCCGAGCAGTTCTGAAGAAGGCGAGTTCTCAGACGAAGAAGACGAGGTCGACGAGGAAGACGCTGGCAACGGTAGTGAAGGTAGTGGTGTGGACGTGGCCAAGGATCTCAGCCCTACGTCTGGCTTTCCCACTCAGACCCCTGGCTTCACTCCGCAAAGCTCGTTTGGGGGAATGGCTGGAAGCGCCTATTCGACCATCTCCCGCTCCGAGGTGGAGGGACGCCCATCATTATTTGGCGAAATCAAGAACGCACCGCCCCTTTTCCCGAAGCCAGGGCCTCTTAGTCCACGATCACCCAGTCCGGTTCGGTCTGCTGTTCGGCCGAGCATTTTTAGGGACTCTGCTCGGTCCGTCAGCGCTCCTGGACTTGCATCCCAATTCCTTGGAAAGAGGTCGCAACAACCACAGTCAGGCTCTGGACTGGCTGCTAGTATGCGGACGCTGCCTGTCGACCCTAATGTGCAAGCACAACGGAAGCTCGCAGAGAAGAGAGAGGCTGAAGAGAGGATGCTTTTCGATCCGGAAGATGAAGGTATCCAACAGATTCTTCATTCGGAGGTCGAGCCAACTCTGCATATGAACGAGTTCCTTGTGGTTGACCAGAAGCTGGAGCTTGACGATCGTCTTGGGCGTGAGGATGTTCCAGTGCACTGCGAAGCTCTGTGGCGTGATATCAATAGGATGATTGACAAACTGGGGTTGAATTCACGATCATTGAAGGCATTCATTCTCGGTCATAGCCAGTACCACGAGGATGGCCGACACAAAGAAGACCTCGAGAATGACGATGATTGGATTCTCGTCGAGGCAAAGGATCTAGGTGAAATCATTGACGACGAGCTGGCCGCGGACTTGGAGGATGGTCGACTCAAGGACATTGAACAGACCGAGGCAGCGATTCACGCCCTTGCACGGGATCTGGTTAAGCTCCGGGCCAAGGAGGAAGATATCCGCCGGCTCATGTTGTCACAGACAGACCCCGACCAAGTGGCCATCTCCAAGTCGATCCCCCTGAGCGCGGAGCAGTCAGCCCAGCAGAACGAGCTGCGAAGAGCATTTTTGAACTTTAGCAACCTCCTCGCCGAAGCGGAGGAGGCGCTCACCATGCTCAAGACCAAACTTGCCTCGGCCGGCGGGCCATCGGGAAAGGCACCCGTCCCCACGGTGGAAGCTATTATTCGCACCATCAACAAGATGACCACCATGGCCGAGAAGCGAAGCGGCGACATCGATGTGCTGGAGAATCAGATGCGCCGCCTGCGGTTCAGCTCGGTTGGGCTGAATGGTGCAAGTCCGGCGAGAAGTAGGGAGGGGTCACCGTTTGTGGGTGGTGCTTCTCTCCTGGCGACGCCGTCCAAGAGGGCCTCTCTCATGTCCCCTGAGCGGATGATGAGAGAGTCTACCTCATCGCCTGGTCCCTATCGCGCAGGGACGCCGAGGAAGAAGGTGAGCATGTTTACCGAGGAGGAGAAGAAGACTATTAGGGCCAAGGCGGATAAGAGGAAGGCTATGTTGAATCTTCTTGCTACTAGTCTGGAGAAGGCGGGGCCCAATGTGTCGAGGCTGAGAGACGACGATTAATCGGTCTTGACTGAGGGGATACGTATGATGATGGGGAGGGGGGGGGGGGGGGTGAGTATGGCTGTATTTGTATGGGCGAATCATTTTTTTTGGTTTTGGTAATGCCGGAAAGGCAAGAAGAATGGAAAGACGCGAAGCAAAGAGGTATCCTTACTCTTTCTTTATGGACCGGTTGAAGCTTGTATTACAAAATGGGAAAGCAAGTTGATACATGCAGGCACAAAGCCGAGGAAAGATTGAATCACCATAGGGCTCAGGCCTAGGTAGACGCTCACGAAAGCTTATCACTATTATTATGTATCTAATTTTGCATACATTACAAATTCACATGAGTCTATGTGTAGAATTGCTGATTAGAAGGAGGGGAGAAAAATCCAGTGGCTCTCTGTGTAGTAGAATGACATAGTATCGAGTTTAATGACGAGTACACGTTGACTTCAGTTCAGTAGATACAACCGCACAGATACACGTCGGTAATCTTTATATTACATATGTGACATGGCTATTTCTTTTGCTCTATGGTCCTCTGTGGAGGAGTTTCCCTGAAAGGCAGCAGTGACAGGATCAAGATGATCGTAAAGATGATATCTCTCCTGTGTCAAAGTTGGATGAATAAATACAAATAAATCGTGTTACTAGCCATCAAGTGCTAATCTCCCAAAAAGTCAAAAAAGACGGACATGCAAATGTTTTGGTCCACCAGCCTGTTTTGTGTCCATCCATTTATGCTGGCATAAAATCATGTAAGCCACCGGCTGTAAAGCAACCATAATAACACTCCCGACTCCTTAAAATGCACCGCCTGCTTGAATGACATGCCCCAGGACCCTAGCTCATGACTCCAGCCCCGCCGGTCCATTGTACGCCTGATCAACTCCTAGGAATATCCGAAAAAATGATGATAACAATTACAAACACCTAAGCTTCCCGCCCTTCTTTGAGTTGGGACGCCGACTGGGATTCGCAGGAGCAGCTTTGGAGGGTGTCGTAGATGGTGTCATCGACCTCCTGCCAACAGATTCACCATCCTCACTGGCGCCGCTGGGTCCGGGAGTACCACTACCCTCAACTTTGGCTTTAGGCTTGGGTTTCCTCCTACTAACTCCACCAGTATCAGGGACCAAGATGCCATCATAATATCGGAATCCAGGTGGTGCCGCAAAGCCCGAGGTCCTACGCCCACTGCCGCTGCTCGCGCTACCCTTGGTATTCTTCGGCGTCGCCACACTGCTACTATCCTTGGCATCTTCTGATGTCGCCACACTGCTGCTACCTTTCCCGGTGGTTTCCTCACTTTCGCCCTTCTAAGGCTCAAGATGAGACCACTCGGGAATGGCCTTGATCTGCTGCCACATGAACTTTTCCAGCTTGGTGGCAGACTTGGCATATGGTGTGCTCTCGTTGTTGTATTTGCGACAGTTGTTGAATATGAGCTTCGCGTCGCGGATAAAGTCCTCGGGGGTGGCATATTGGTCCGCCTCGAGTTTCGACTCCATGGTGCTGAGGTCCATGGGTTCTTTGATGACGTCATAGTAGTCGGCGACGTCGTCCTTGTTGACGGGGACGAGGAAAGGCCAGCTGGACGCATGGTTTTGGAGGTCGTTGAGCAGATGCAAGAGCTGATTGTAATTAGGCCCGTGACGGGGTTGGCGCGCGAGCTCGTCCATGTCGGGCGACCAGCCTGAAGCTCGGATGGCCTCGATAGAGAGAGGGTCGATGGGCGTCACGCCATTCTTCCACTGCTTGGGGGGCTGGTGAACAATGTGGGATTTGCTGAATCCACGGATCTTAGCCTGGACGCATTCCTTTTGTTTCAACAGCATACGCCCCATCTCCAAATATCGTATGCGCGGGAGCATGCTACACTGCATGATGGTACCGCCTTCGTAGTCTTTTATGTAACCCATCCATATCGACCGATCCAAAGTAATCTCCTTAGTAAAACCCTGCTTCTTGAAGTATCCGATGGCGTAGTTATCCGCATAGGTGAGGAAGTGCATCACATCAGAGGTGGCCTTGACGTAGTCCTTGAGATGAGACATCAGATGGGCGCCATAGCCTTTAACTTGCTGGTCCGAGGAGATGGCGCAAAAGACGATCTCGGCAAAGTGGCGGCCTTTGAATGGCCGGTAGGTAATGCCGCCGACAACTTCGAGGGGCTTCTTGACGATGGCGATGGAGAGATGTGTCCGGTCGTAGACGAGTCGTGCAATATAATCCTTCGGCATCTTAGGCAACTGTTTTTGGAATATGCACTTCAGTCCAGTCAGGATGATCATACTCTCCCGCTCGTTGTCATTGTTGACAACACGGAACTCGATTTCCCCATTTCGTTCTTCGATCACGGCCGGTTTCTCGGGAAAAGGGATCGCGGGAATGTTTGGTTTCTGGTCGGTCTCGGTAGAGTCATTGTGCTTTACTCGCTTTGAAGCCGAAGGTGAGGGAGGGTCGTCGGTAGCTTTGCGCTTTGCGCCTGACGGAAAGCTGTGTTAGCAAACGGTGGCAATCGAAGACAGGTGAAGAGGGGTCGGAGAGACGGAATGATGCGAAAATATGCACTGAATCGTTCCCAAAAAACAAGCGAGTGGTCAGGCAACTTACTGTCTTCCTTCATCTTGATGAGACGTGCCGCCCCGCAATGGCGGATTGATGGAAAGCGACGATCTTGGGGTGATTGTTTGATGGTTTGAATGCGCTTGGTGGAAATCCACGAAAGTTGACGACACCGCGATCATTGCGGAGAAGGCTCCAAAGATAAAGTGGATAACGGCTGCAGCTGCAGGGCTGACATGGGCCTGACCCCAGCTGATGCAACAGTACGTACCTGCACGCTAATCCACTTTTAGCCGCAATTCGAACACGTTCCCCATCTGATGTGAAGCTGTCCTGATTGAAGCTTCGGTGGGACATTTCTTTTCCCAAAGACTCGTACGAACATCAAAACTTTCGGCCATTCGTTTCACTTTGATCAATTGAACTCAGTCGATAAAATCGTCGCCTTCTCTCGTACATATCCCAAAACTCCAGCGAAACAGCTGATCAAGCACATGGATTCTGCGTTGCTCGAGGTCTGGCACGCCGCGTCTGGCAGCCCGTTTCTCCCCACTGTCGGAAAAGGCTCTCAATTCCTGGTCGGATTCTCACTCATCGTGTTGGCCTTCGGATTGACTGGCGCCTTTGCTCTCAGTATGTATTCGGCGACGAAAACTCTACAGCTGATGTTTTGCTTTTACTGACGAGATGGCTGTCTAGATCGCTCCATTGTCAACCTGCCTGTTCTCGGAGTCCCGGCATCCCTGGCTTTTGCGTATGTCCTCCCATCCTCCACTCGACTCAACCTCGAAAACCTATGGCTAATAACAAATCGCAGAATCGGCGTGGTTTACATGTTCTGTGCGGTCGGCGTTTACGTTTAAAAGATACCCCCCAATACACAAGCAAAGTAAGAATCAGGTCTCGAGCCGGTTCTGTATCATAGACATTTACAAACAAAAAGAACATACCAAAAAGAGTGCAAACAAAAGCCTTCGTCTGGTTGATACGATTTCACATATAATATTTCCTTCTTAGATCAACCCAAAGATGGAGAGTTCAATTTCCGATCCTCACCGTCCTCTCCTCCGAGCGGTTGCCAGCTCCACTCGGCCGCTTTATCAGTTACTCAAATCGCTCAGTTTCACGACTAAAATACATGTTGATGTCTCCGAAGGCGGCATTCGGTTCTCGGCTGACAATAACCGTGTAATGTCAGGTAAGCAAGACGATGGACCCGAGCCGAGTACATGCAGTAACCAGTGTTTTAGGAGTCGCGCATTGGGACAAGAATCTTTTCACGAGCTACACCACCGAATTTCCCTTACCGGCCCATAGAGACGACGCGAACTCTGACTCGGACGATGCTGAAGACGAGGTTCAAGTCGCCAGTTTCCAGATATCTCTCCCCGCCTTGCTCGAGACGCTCCAGATCTTTGGGGCAGCCGATGCCGCAACCCGTCAAGCTCGAGCTGATGTCGACCCTTACCGGAGTAACGTCAAAAACTACCACTCAAATGCCTTCAGCAACCAGACCCTCGGCATGACAGGAACCTGTTCCATCTCATACGAGCAAGAGGGCGGCCCTTTCAGCGTTGTGCTCGAGGAAGCCGGCGTCAAGACTACATGCGACTTGACCACATACGTCGACGAAGCACCCGAGGATATCCCCTGGGACGTGGGAGACCTCTCCTTCAAAATCATCACCCAGGCACGCTGGCTGTTAGACGCCCTGGCCGAGATCGCGCCAACAACCCCGGACAAGCTCACCATTGTCGTGTCTCGCAGAGAGCCGTACGTGAGACTCACCAGCGCGGGAGGATCTCTGGGCACGTCGACGGTGGACTTTGCTAAGGGCAAGGATCTGTTTGAGACGTTTTCCGTCAGGGAGAGATGGATCCAGACCTTCAAGTTTGATACCATCAAGGCGGCGACCGAGGCAATGCGCATTGCGAGCAAAGTTAGTCTGAGAGGGGACCGGCAGGGGGTGCTTAACATGCAGCTCATGGTGGAGGTGGAGGGTGCCGGTAATAATTACTTGGACTTTCGCTTTGTTCCGTATGCGGTCCACGAGGACGACGAAGAGGATGAGGGCGAGGGAGAGGAAGGGGCCGGCGGGGAGGAGATGGACGAGGATTTCTGAGCGAGCTGGGGTGGTACATCTTGTGGCTGAAGTCTTGGCAGATCAGGCGGATGTTGGTTGGTGGTATCCTAAATTTATTTATCTCATTTGCTCCGTGCCAAACAGAACTTTTGTTGTTAACACTTTATTTGGACGCAGCTTGTTTTGAGTTGGTAGCTGGATTCGCACTCCAGCGAAGACAAACAAAACAAACATCAAACATTACTCGCAGCTCAATCACGGAGAGTCTGAGCAGTTAATTTCAGGAAAAGATGGAAAAACCTTGATACAGTCTAATACGGTGTCGTGATCATACAGATACTGTAAGGTACACTCTCGGCCCACCAGGTAATCCAAGAAGAACTTTTGTGCAATCATCGTCCATGTCTGCTCGACAGTCATGAGGAAAGCGGATCTTCTTGAACTCGACAACTGCAAGCCTCGATCGTTAAATAGAGACCACAAAAGAGGTCGGTCGTGTGTTGCTTCCTGTCGCACTTTCTGTCCAGCGATGCTCGCTTGCTCCACCCTCGGCGGCCTCCTCGGGTACTTTTCACGTTTGTTTCTAGGTCCAACGGAAAGACGTATCGAGTGGCATTTTGGCATTGATGTCAAAATCTTGATTATCATCGCCCAGCAGTCTACCCACCTACCAAAGTTCCATACTGCTTGCTGGGCCTGGCTATGTCCTTACTTTCCTCTGTGTGAGTTGTTAGTTTACTCAGCTTCTAACAACCACGACTTCTTTACCTAATTCGAATACCACTGTTTCTGGTTTGGACTCTTGGCTCATTGGGCAAGTACATCAAGCAAGTTAGGTCTTGTTGGCAATGAGGCTCTGCTGGAGTTATACCTCTACTGCAGATTGTTTAACGAATAGTGAAACAGAAACACGTTCTTGGCAGCAGCAGCAGATATGGTCGGTCGTACACTAAAGCAGGCGAGCACCGAATGATATTTCACTCATGCCCATAGAAATCCCAAATATGCACTTACAGCTCTGCACTGGCTGGTTAGCTCTACCCCCGCTGGTTGAGCCTAGAAGGAAGACGTGGATGGTGCAGATAGGGCTGATTGCATTATGGCATTATGGCTGTGACGGTCGGTGGGCTTGGGAACTTTTGAGCCAGGGGGCCTGTCGCTGAGATCGTAGATGGATTGGGG
Organism: Rhypophila decipiens; assembly: GCA_033297075.1. Taxonomy (NCBI): domain Eukaryota; kingdom Fungi; phylum Ascomycota; class Sordariomycetes; order Sordariales; family Naviculisporaceae; genus Rhypophila; species Rhypophila decipiens. The sequence goes on along the minus strand of MU858045.1, from coordinate 145,079 downwards.
GCAACTTATTGTGTGGTTGTGAAGTTGGACGGAGGGGGAATCTCTGAGATCTCGATGCGGATTCTGGTAGAGTTGATATAAAACGCCAGCACTTGCCAGTAATATTCTAGAACTGTAAAGTGCAGTTTTTCTTGCTTACCGAGTAGGAAGGGAGTACGGGATCCCAAGAAGATCCTTTATGTTTCCTACCTTAGATGCCACCCAACTTAGCTCTGCATGATAATATAGACTCAACCAAGGAGCCGGGACTTGGGGAGAAACCCAAGGCCGAACGAGGGACCGTAGGTGGCGATATGCGGCTCTTAAACATCCCCTCCTCGCTAGCTCCGACCACTCACGATCAAAGGACCCAAAAGTGCCAGTGGGTGTCTCTTGTCTATTGGGCTTCTAGATGGACGCCACAGCCCGAATAGGAAGAAAAGCCAGTCACAGGAAGCACGCGGAATGCAAGCCGCACCGCCGTACAGGCCAGCTGAGGGTGAAGGTTGTGAAGACTTTTCGGCTTTCTCGCTCATGCTTGACACACGGGTATGTGTTGAGCGAATACTTGATCGCTGTTGAGCTCCTTGCGGTCAAATTCCATATTAGTAAGATTCAAGATGAAGAAAAGGGACCCGAGGTCCACCATAGAGATCTCACCATCAATATCGAAATACCAAGCAGGGAGAGAGCGAGATGCCCTCCCCTACCGGTACCCCCTTGCCGTGTCTATCAACGCCACAAAGAGGGGAAAAGGTAGAAGGAAAAACCAGAGTCCATAGTCTCAAGTCCAGCCCTCGGCGCCCTCAACCCACCATCAGTCAATACCATTAGGGCTGCATCGCATGATTTACAGCATTTGCAGTTAATCCAGTCACCCTGTCCACTAGAAAGGAGTAAGGGTCAGTCCAGACTCGCATGCTGCATGCGGACCCAAAGCTCTGGAATAAGCCACAGTCGTGAGACCTGATGCTGAGGGAGGTATCGAACTAGGTCTAGCTCCGTTCGAAAGATGATGCTGAGCTGGGATATCGACGAGGCTCTGCTCGGGTTTCCTGTTGCTCTCGGTTCCTTGGGCGGCTCACGAAGATGATATCTTATTAGTTGAGAGGGAGAAACCGAAAATGCAAAACGTCAAGAGAGGATTGTTACTTGTCTGTTTTCTAACTGACTTGGCATAAGGTAGTTGGCCACAAAGTGAAGGTTGGATAGCTGCCGGGCATGCCGTGTCTGTCTTGTTGTCCATGAGTACGTGTAAGTGAGGGAGGCAAGACCGTAGATATCTGCAGGTGTGATGGTTGTCCGCACACACTTTTGTCTTATATACCCCCCATCCCCGAGTCTTTGCATTTTATCAATCAAGCTTTCGAACATTCTCCCATCTCGATCAGTCGTTGATGCTATGAAATTGTCTCTGTACCTGGAATCTATGTCATTTGTCTCGAACTGTTTCGGCCCGAGGAAAATACCCCGACTTCTCTCTCTTCTCTTTATCAACAACCAGTGTAAAACCCCCACGTACCTTCGTCAACAACAATGACAGACATTGCTCCCACATCTGCCACGACCAACCCAAAACGACACTCCAAGAGAAACTCGGCTTTCTCTTTCTTATCCTCCTCGTCGTCGTCAACCTTCTCATCAGACCACGACAGCAACAACATGGCCTGTCCACCACTGGAACGACTCAGGCGTAGACTGGGTTCCCTATCCCACTCCTTCTCTTCCTCTTCCAGAAGACAGTCAGGAGAAGCCCATCCACCCTCCTCGAATACCGAGCCTCAAGAAACAAAGAAATACGTCCACGTACCGACCCACGCCGCATCATCATATCTCAAGACGACGACACCCAACAGCGTCCGAGCCGCCAATGACATCTTGTAATGTCGTGATTGGTGCAGGGCGATGTTGAGTCATCTATATGCAACAGACACACGAAAGCCAGCCCTCTTGTTTCGAAACCTGTGAGACATGGCGACTTGTGGACGTGGGAAGGGGAGGAAGAGAGGCGTGGGATGGATGGATGGGTGAAAAAGACTGAGGAAGAAATAAAATACGATGATACTCTTTCCAACAACCTCAACTCAAGGCGGCAAGGACAGACACCAAAGGACCTTCCGCACTCGCAGGATGTCAGAACTGAAGGGGCGGATAGACGCTGGCCAAAGACGGCCGAGAAGAGTCATACTTACGTGTAGCAAGACGAAACGAAAACAGAACGACCATGAACCCAACAAGGCGGCCAATTGTCACCACGCCTCGTATATATTATACCATTCCGTATACCTGTTATACTCGGCAATTCACCACAGCACTAGCCGAGCCGAGATAAACTTTTACTCCCCGCCACCGTACGGGAAAGGGCCCAGAAACAAAGTTGGTTTCAGCCGGTTCAGCTCAGCTGAGCTGACTCTCACCGAGACGGAGAACCCCAGGGCTTTTGGTACCTTACCTTACCTACTCTGCCTACAATTATTATGTAATCTCCGTCTCACCGTGTTGGCGGCTCGGTGTGGTCAGCAAACGAACCGACTTGCGGGAGGGGGGCAGGTAACGAACGGGAGCGGAAGGAGCGCGGACTGGATTCCGGTCCCCCCCGGCACGGGTGTCTTGATTGTTGGCCCGCCGCTCAATACCCGCCTTGCTCTTTCCTCTAGATTTTGTGTTGGGGCAAACGACCCCAGGGAGGAAGATGAACCAACATCTTGCTCAACGTTTACAGTCAGTCAGCGAACGCCTCGGGTATCTTCTCTCTCTTACCCGATGATTTCATCGAAGTGAAATCAAGGTGGAGGAGCACAGGAAGGGGGACATATGGTTACTGTACCTGTCCATGGTACCCCTTTGCAGCAGGATGCGGGACGGCCCACGGTGGTTGTAATGTGACCAGCACTCTGTTTCCAGCATAGGCCGCCATACACAAGAGGTGAACACCAATGGCGGATAAGAAAAGACAGACAGCCTATGTGATGAGAAGGGAAAGCAGAAAGCGAAAGAATGAAACATGGGGTATTGTTTCAACTTACAGATTGGGCAAGAGCGAGCCCACTTACCTAAGTTGCCTACTACCTGAGGTAGGTACGCTGCAGGGACGGGATTGTAGATATAGATTATCTGAACTGGAGGAGCGGGAAATGAAAAGCGGTTTAATCCAGTCGTCACTCTCAGCAAGTGTCATCGAGGTCTGAACGGCGTCAGTTTTTACACCCTACGACTTTTAATTTGCCAAGCAGCAAGCATTGGTGAGAAAATACCGAGATATGAGTAAATTCAAGTCTCATCTATATCATCACTTGCCTTGCTCAAGTCCCTCGCTCGCTAGCTCAGACAGGTGTGAAGAAGGCTGCGGTGGGTATGTAGGTAGCTAGGTGTTAATTGATATCTACGGTGTAGTAAGAACGCACAGCAAATCAGGTCAATAGTTGGATCCCCAGCATCCTTCCATTCCTTCCTTCCTTTCTCCCCCACAATCTATCTTACTCATTCTTGTGTTTCACAGTCTTTATCTCTCTTTTAGGTAAAGAAAAGGCACGATGAACAGGGCGGGAGGGACAGAAGGAACGGGGTTCTGATCTCGGGGTCCATACGTACTTGGTAGATGATGCGATGCCCTTTTCTATCGAAGGTGTAGTTGGGTAGGTGTACCCCGGCGGCGAAGTTTGTTTCACCCTGATGGTGGTTCGTCACATTCACCTTTTTTTTTTTTTTCAGTACAGCGCCCACCTGCCTGCTGGCCGGGACTACATCACTAGATAGGTATAACAATGGTATTAGGTAGACGATGGGTTGAGATGCGGGTTGGCCTGGTTCTGGCACGCAACACGGTAGCAACCATCCACGGAAAAGGATTGAAAGAAGAAGAAAAAAGCTGGCTCTGCGCAGGTGACGAAGAAGGTGATTCAACTGCACACTATCACAATGGTATTATAGATTAGTAAGTAGCAGCCCCGAGCACCCAAGACCTCAAGTTGTTATCCCTGGACAGGCCGTCAAAGATCTCTTACCTTATTCGTGCCTAGTTGAGAATGTTGGTCGTCCAGTTCTAGAAGGGGGAGATCAACCTTCGTCATAATGGACTGTTTAGGAAAAGATCTTGTCGGATCCTAGGCAGACAGATTCGAGAGACTCCCAAGCAGCCGGGCTCCCTTGGGAATAAATAAACGAACAGGCAGACAGACCTCGGTGAAGATTGTTGTGCTTGGGAACACAACAAGGGAACACCCGAGCAGCTGATATGGGACCCAGATCAAGACCCCAAAAGTCGTGCTTGCGAGATATTGAGCTGCTGTCACAGCTACATCTGTGACCTGTCTGTCGACCTGCACAGGCAGGGGACCTTCTGTTGTGATCACGAACCGCATACATTGAGCACATACATACATACGTCAACGGGGATGTAGGTCCCGTCTATATCATGGGGTCTCTTGCATCCCTTGGTAGCCACGGCCCATTTCCACCATTTCTCTGGCTCAACCTGGACATCTCTCAATGGTCGAGGAAGAGTTGATGGGAGATGGGGGTGTGCATCGACGCCGCAGTATATGCTGTGGCGCAGCCAACAGCTTATCCATCACTGTTAAGTGTTGAGCTCCATGTTCGGCGACCTTGGGCTTGTTATGTAGGACAGGCGAGCTATGGTCCAATCCGGTTGGCTGGCGGGCCGGGCATGGAATTATGTACACTAGACAGACATAATCGCCATGCAGAAGCGCGGCAGTTGTTGCCCCTTTGCGAGGGTGGGTGCACCATCTGACGATTTTGTGCTCGATTGTCACCGAGGGTTTACTACTCACTTTTGCGCTCGGTGCTTGGCTTGGGGGTTGCTGCAAGAAACGGTCAGCTTGTTGCCTGACCGGGACATCAATCTCGTTTCTCTCTTTCAGGTGCGAGTCGGTGCTATGTCTGTGGTCCTCGGAAATAATCTGGATAGGAGAGTTCAAGGACCAAGAATGGCGAGACTGGACTTGGAATCTTCCGCGCGCTTATTTTTCGAGGTTGCACACTACTTTCTTTGAGGCGATGAGCAATGTCGAGTTCATATAAGATGAGGCTTAGGTTTTGATCTCACCACCAGTCCAAGCATCTCGTCAAGCAGTTGTGGTGCGGGGTGGAGTGCGACCTGGAGAATTTGTTAGTGCTGTCACCAAATCCTGGTGAGGACACCAACAGGCCGTGCACAAGAGTTCGCGGGTGCCTGACAGTGCGCTAAGATTCCCGTATGCACAGCATTCTTTAGCTCCCGCTCTTCCCTGAAGGCCTGATCCCCGCCCCCAGCCAGAAGGCCACCCCCCTAGCTCCTCGATCCTCCTCATGCCCATGTCCATGATCATGATTTGATTCGCAAGCTGTCCTCACCTCTCCACGTGCATTGTAGGGATGGCAAAGGCCTCGTTTATTCAAAAGCCCTGGTCCGTTCGGCACAAAGGGACAATACAGAGGGCTCACAGCCCGAGATTCGTCCATATCCTTGCTCCCGAGCTTCGGTGGTCCAGTGTTTTCATGGGCTTGGTTTCAAAGGATTCCAGACTTGCCGATATCGTCTGCGCATCGCGGCAGCTCATGCTGTCTCATGCCATTGATCGCAAGCCGCGAGTATGGAGAGGAAGAGGTAACCAAGACAGCCAGAGATTTTCGGACGATGGTCGTGCAGAGAATCTGGGATTGTCTCAGTTTCGGGAGGCAACTTGGAAACGTGGGATAATCTTTGAGATTATTGAAATTGCTTGGAGTTGGGACCACTTCGATTCCATGACTGCCCTGATGCGGCAGCATTGGCCTTGTGGATTCTTACTATGCCGCTCCTCTGGGGTGTTGGATGCTGACTTTTCAGGTGAGGGAGTTGTCACCAACTGCAACCAACAACTGCAGGAGGGACCAAAAAATCGCCAGACTGGGAAAGGCCCAGAGTAGCGGGATGGTTGTTACCGATCAACGGTTAGAAGATCGTGCCTTCTAATCAGGGAATAAGTTTCCCACTGCTTATCTTTCTGAGCACCTGATGGATCCTGAACCGCTGTATATCCGCAACTCCAGCCGTTGATGTTCCGGATGGGTAGTAAGCACGCTTCCCGGCGGGCCAGCCTCTTCAATTTGTTCCCTCCAGCTCGGGAGCTGGAATTACTCCTTCCAGGTTGAGCATTCTTCCTCGCCGACCCGGACCTCAACGGGCTAAGCTGAAGGGTACTGGTGTATTTCTGCCCCCAGAATCACTTGGTCATGGATACAGCGTTGTGAAGTGGTACTGTATCATTCATACAGCATCCAATGTTTGCTGCAAGCGGACTGTTGTCCTTGTTGGTGCTGCCATGCCAATCATGCATCCAGTCCAGCAGCTAGCATCTCTCACGGTGGGTGGGAATAACTCGACGGATAGTTTGAAGGCAGAAATACCTGGAAGCGACTGATAAACGGGGTGATGAAGGGCGGCTTACCTAGCACGCTCGATAATTACTGTTCGAATGAATTCACCGATCCTCAGTGACGATTGTATCCTGTACAACGTCGGTAGCCCCCAGGACTGGACAGGAACGGGGAGTCTGGGGCCATTGTGTGGTTGTGCAGACAATTCTCTCCGTCCTGGTATGTGTCTGCCTTCATCACTTTATCTCAGGTCCCTCGACTGTGCCATGTCCATATTTGGCGCCACTCGCCCAGTTGTATTGACCAAATCAAAATCTCGCCCCCAAGGTCAATCATTCGTTCAACAGCTCGGAAGGGTCCAACAGTCGTTGCCTTTCTCAAATTTGGACCGGAAATCACTCTTGTTTTCCTCTCTGTTTGCTGAACCAACATGGCCGCAAGTCAACAGCGACTTTGCAGTCGGGAGTTTTTGCTCTGACTGCTTTCGGGAGGGACGGAACGGCCTATGATTTGTCAAAGTCTTTTCCACTCCCAGTGTTCCCCCAACACACACAAACTGCCCCGCGATTGTCTCTGATCCCAGGGAAAGATCATCGCAGCATCGCCCGACTTGTCACACCCGCCAACCCACGAGCATGCTCCCAATATCTGGTAACGTGTTCAGAAAGGCATTTCCACGAGCCAGCTAGTCCTACTAGCAGCAAACGCCTGGTAGAATCAAACCTCAGGTAACACGATGCTCGGAATCTCGCAAGTGGCCACCTGGGAGTCTGGGACGACAATAAAGTAAGCTGGACGATAGACTCGTCTCTCGATGCAGCTCGCCGCCTGTTGTGTCGCCTTTGCTTCCGGGCTGAGTGACCTGAGCTTGCAAATCATAGCCCGTCCTTGTCCCCGTGTCTGCCGTTGCCATAATCAGCCCTGCCCGGCCGCGATGGATATAGGCCCGTCTCATCGCACCATGGACGGTAGTCATGACAAAACCTGGCATACGGGTCCTTGTCGCTAAGGAATCACACCGTTCTCACGGTTCGACTTTAGCGACAAGGCATGCCATTTACCCGTGTCTATTCATGCCCACCTACCTAGCCGACAGGCAGTGTTGATGGACACTAGGTATTGTACGGTACCTACAACTAACACAAGTTGGTGGATTTGGGGTCCAATCTCCATTGGGGTACAAAACCGTATTCGAAAAGAAGATATCCGTACCACTCCCGTCTGAGTGCGCCACTCACGAGCACGGAAAATAGCAACCAGCAACAGCTGACCAATGGCGTGTTGGCCGCCAGATCCCAGAGTAGATCTCGACCAGGGGGCCAGAGAGGCGCGCACTCGGTCCAGGGGGTCCGGCTTGAGAGAGACTGACTCTCTTCATGAAGCCAGGCCTCTCTGCCTCTGCCCTCTGGCCTTGGCGGATTGACCGGGGTCTCTCTTCATTCACCCTCACCTGAACCTCACTCCTTGTACACCCCATGCAGGAGTGTGGGTGTGGTGGTGGTGTGTGTACTATGTACATACACAACCTGAAGGCACGCCACACTCACACTCGGTGCAGGTCACCCATTGCTATACTTGTCTCCCAGGCACTCTTACCCGTAACATCGCTTCTCCATGTACTGCGTAATAAGCCGAAGGGCCTCGATCAAGGCTGTCGAGCAGCATCCCAATCCCATGGGTTGCATGTTTTCCGTTTAAGAGATCCCCATACCCTCCTCCTGTGCCTCCCTGATCTTCCCTCCCCGCTTCTACCTTGATCTGGTCTGCCGTCTGCTCTCTACATCACTCTCGTCATTACTTGGCTCGGAGTAGGAACATCTGTCGTATCACACTGATCAGACAACACATACAGGCCATGGTATCGAGACTCACTCGCTCCCCTCTCCTCCTATAATCCCCCTCTGGGGCGACTGCTTCACCATGTTGTCACGACCAGCTCTCAGTATCCGAAGGCTCATCAACCAGAAGAAACAGGCCGGCGTCGAAGTCGAGGAGGATCCTTTCTACCTACCTGACGAGATAGACACCATCAAGGCGGCCTATAAGGATGGAAAGGGCAGGACATGGAAGACATCTCTAATGAGGAGGCCAGCCTCCAAGTTGACTTTCGACATTCCCCGGTCCGAAGACATCCACCGGATCAGTCTGATACCTCCGTTCCCGGACACACCGCATTCTTCGAGGAGCTCATTATGCAGCTGCGAAAATGGAGCCATCCACGCAAGTCCCCGGTCTTCACCCGGTATAACTCACCATCCAAGTCCCAGATCGAGCCCCCTTCTTCGACCCCAGCAAGCCGATCACATGTATCCCGTTAGAGGATCTAGTCGATCACCCTCGAGGATGCCCATGGAACCTCCTCATTCGCCTCCGCTCACACCACAGCCGAGCCAGTACGGCACCAGCCCAGAGCCCGATTCCGATCTATCAGACTGTAATACCCGGGAATCCTCCATGGAGAACGGCAGAGTGAGCCAGGACCAGGAAGCAACGGAGCAGTATTTGGACAAGCTCATCCGAGAGACAGATGAGGCATTCAAACTGCAAGATGCCTTTGTTGACGCAAAACTTCCTTCTCCCGGCCTTCCAGAACATCGGGAAGCATTTCAGGTCCAGGACGAGATACCCCTTCCCCTAACACCAACTCGACCGACACGTGCCAGGTCGCAAAGGCTTAGCCAATCATCGCTCAAATCAGCAACAAAGGCGCACGTCAAGCCGTCGCTGGCACCCAATGCGGCAAGATCTATACAAAATCCCAAGACAAAGAGAACCCGGTCAAAGAAGTCACGAAAAAGGTCTCGGGCAATTACCAGCCAGGCGTCAAGATGGGGTCTTAGCGAGAGCGCCAAAGACTTCACCATTCGCCTTTTCAGCCGTATAGAGGCGGATGAAATGCTTCCAGAGAGCACACTACGAGAAATCCGGATGAGCAGGGCTTCCCAAAAACCGTCGGCGAAACAAAACGAGTCGGCAGTGACTGGCGTTGAGACGGACGAACACGGAGCTCGGATAGACTCTCCATATCCGAGGGCGGGTCATCCTCCGGTCGCAGAGCAGGTCGAAACGCCGCGGTCTTCGGTCTCCAAGAGCGACGAGATTGACCGGGACAGTTGTGCAACCCCAAAACCGGAGCCACAGCCCCAAGAACACGGCCAGCATCCGAGTCATGACAGAGCAGCTGATGCCCATGTAGAACTGGAGGATGACGAAGACACCCTCCCAATCATGATGATGATGGACGACAGCAAAACCTCTTTGAAAGGCTCAGCGCCAGTGCCGCCGCCCCCGAAAAGGAGCCCACCGCGCCGCCTCCCATCCAGACAATTACCGCCGCTTCCTACTATCCCCGAAATTATCGCCACAGGACCTGATAACTCTATCCTGTCTCCTACATCTATGCTGCCATCCTCGGGATCCGCAGCAAGAATCAACAAGGACGATTATGTCTTTCTTCCCACTACCAGGTATACCATCACCATGCCTACATTCTGTCATGGACCAGTACGTCTCGCCAAAGCCGACCTACCGATGGGGAAATTCGCTGTGGACGACACCCTTGATTGGACTGCATTCCAGATGGCTATTCTGGGCGGCGCTGGCGACTTCTTCAGCGAACCAACCGATTACTCGCGGCCTTCGGAGGCCGAACTCGACGAGCTCGAGGATATCGCCAGCTGGTTCGCTGGATTTGGTCTGGGCGGAGCAGGTGCACTTGTCACAGAGGAAGACAGTCCATCACCAGAGCCAGCAGACCGGCCGAGGTCAGTTTCGACATACAAAAACAGTCGCACAGGCCATCGAAGTTCGGGAAAGCGCAGGTCTTCTAGGATAAGCCCAAGAATAAGTCAAAGTCGGCAGGAGATGCAAGAACGACGGCCAAGCGCAGCCAACATCCTCACCACCAGTTCGCGACTCTCAGTGGAGGCTCCTATCCCAGTCATCGTCGAGCCACGGCCAACAACGCCCAAAGCTTCTTCGAACCCACGCACCAGCAGCAGCATCGGTAGTAGTCCAGACCCGAGCTCTACCGCCAGCAGTACTCCTCGTCAGATTTCTCCCAAGGAGATGGGATTCCAGCCACTAATGGCCGAGGCGCAGCCAAGACGGTATTTATTTGCCGGGGCGGCTCTTGCAGCCAACAACAACAATGGTGGCGGTGCTTCCTCGGCTCCCCGGAGCTTGAATCACATCGGATTGGCCATCGACCCGACGAGACGGCCGAGCGTCGACAGCGTGCACAGTCTCCCGCAGAGCCCCATGCTCGACTTGGTCGTGAGTCGGGACGTGGAAGGGAACGAGTATGTGGTTCCCATGGGCTTCAATCTCGGCCATGATTTGGGGGATTTCTTGAAGTGGGAGGCTGATAATGTCTATGCGCCTGGGTATGGACTTGAGCCCTAACTAAGAAAAGAGTACATTTTTATTTTTCTTTACTGTATTTTTTAGTCAAAAGGCGAAGGGGAAAGGCGCTTTTCGGTACATACCCAATTTCATCAACTTACATATGTTTCATTATGTGTCTGGATCAACACACACACTTACACTTTTTTCTTCTATGTCGTTGTTGGTTTTTCATATGGAAATACCTACCTACTTTTTCACATATCATCATCAATTACTTTCATGTCTGGAATACCATGGATACCTTTGGATTTAACTATATCTACTACATCTCTAGCTAGAAGTTGGCTATGAACAAAATCTTTTTAGTTTATTGCATTCATATCGATATCCAGACTTGTTCTACCCTCTAGCGTGACAGTATGACAGTAGGTTGATGATGAAAGAGTTTCCTGTTCCCAGAACTGATGGTGAGCAACAAGTGAGCCGGCAAGCGGCGGAAGTAAACCGACTGGAGCAAGACAAGGTCGGGAGGGTAAGACGGATAGTATTGTAATGGAGGGAGGGGGAGGCGTTTTGTTGGGTCTGTTCAGAATAATTCTGATGGGATTCCCATTCAGAGACGACAACAAGAACCAACGGACCCTGCCAAGAAGCTCACTCTCGAATGAGTGAGCCAACTGCGTAATATTGATGAGAATGGGTGGGGCATTGGATGCCGATTCTACTCTGCCAGCATACTAGCATGTTCCAATTATTTGTTAATTATTCATTTGTTCGAGGATGTGACTTTGACGGACATCCTTTTCATATGGTGTAGAGTCTCGACCAGGACAGGGGGGGGGATGTAATACCCCATACGGCATACCTATCTTTGGTATTGAATGCTGGAAATATGCTAGGTAATTAAGAAGTTATTAAGGATAGTTTCTTCATGATATCTAGTAAAACCTGAGGTAAGGTGCAGTCAGTCAGTCAGTCAGTCAGTCAGTACGTTGATATGCACAAGCAGCAAAAGGGGACTAGACAGTGATGATGATGGAATCACTCACCATAAAAATGAACGAACGAATCGGGCTAATGGTCGATGTTTTATTTTTATGATGATGCATGCCCGTCCCTACCACACCACCATTCACAACGTGGTTTATGTATAGGTCTCGATCCAAGAGACCGACCTTCCCTTATACCCGGAGGAGTGGTTGCACGGGTAAGGCAGTTTTACTACCTAAGCGGTGGGTGAAGTTTTTAAAAATAAAAAAGTAAATTTCTAAACCAAATTATTCTATGAAAGGCTAGGAGATCCTACCACTGCTTGACGTTTTGAAAGTTGTATCACCGCCGATTTCTCATGCTTATCTTGGTTTAGAATCCCAGAACTGAAATGAGCGGGTTTTGGTTGTCCGACTTAGGTACGTGACCAATTCGGCGGGAAGCCAAGGATGTCAACTGAAACTGACAAGTAAGAATTTCGAACGATGGTGATGTGCAAATTCCGCTACTGTGGTCTTGTACTTCTCAGATGCCCTACCTTACTTGGGTGTCTCTTGCTTGCTTCGAAGGATCTCTGTCCACTATTCAATGCAAAGGTTGATGATCAACAGACGCAGGTCCTTCCGTACATACAGACCAAGCTCAGACCTCATCAACTGCCGAAAATGATGACCGCAGGCGGGCAGTTCTTTTCAATACAGTACCATTGTAGGAGCCATATGTACGTAATCCAGATCCCAGCAGCGTTACCCGCGGTATATCAGAAGGAAGATATTGCATCTCCCCCCCATTGGGTGCGCCTAATAATTGCCGTGGTGGAGGTTCTTGCCGCCCCTTCTCCCCCCCAAACTGTTTCTATCTATAAGTCAAAAGTCGTTCTGAAGCTGCACTGGTACGCTATATTATCCCGTGTTGATGCAGTTGCTTCTCAGCTACTGTTAAGCTGGGCACTGCACCATAGGCTGGCCGTGGAGCTACGGGAGTCGGATGAGTGGGGGTTCTAGTATTAAGAGAGTTCGATGTTGTGCGTTTAATTCCCGTCGTCTACTTATCCAGTCGAGATTTTCTGTGTAAATGTGTGGGCGTCGGATCGTCAACGGTAAATATATGGTTGGATGGTGGCCTGGTTATGTGGCCATATTTGGAAACCGGTACCATGGACCTGATGATGAAGCCTCACTCAGAAAAGACATAAATATCCGAGAACCGGAGAGTTGGCACGCCAGCCAAGCATCCCGTAAGGAGAAACTCAGATATAGATTGGGAAATGCAACATTTTGGGACGGGAGAACCATGGCGATGGGAGCGTTCTGTCCTGAAGTTGTAATTGTTGTTGGTGCATATCAATGACCAAGGGATTGAGCATTGGAATTAGCCGCCTTGGAACGTCAGTGAGATCCCAGGGTTTCTGACATGAGTGATAACCGCGCTCAGTGAGATGAATGACTGCCGGGAATGATGGATGATGACTTGCACCCGGCATATAGCTATCTGATGAGCAAGGAACATTACCCGGTCAGCTTACATTCATGATTTCAATGAACGACTGTTGGCCTTCAACAGACCTCGGCAATAAGATAAGCAACTTTTGTCGGCTCACGCCCATGGTCAAGTTGAAAGGTAAGACTGGATCGGACTCGCACAGCCCTAAGCCACCTCCACAGGCTTGTGGGCCGCCAGAAGGAACAAATAATTCCAGGGGATGAGGCTTGGGCCAATATATTAGCCGAAGGATTGTTGGTTGGGGAACCGGCAGATAACTAAACCAGGAACAAGGGGCAAGAAGTCTGTGAGTTCTCAATTGGTGAATCAATCCCCGAAGAGCGAGTCCGACGGTGTGCGGAGATAGGAGCTGGCCGGGAGGCCCGGGACAGTTCCTCCAGGCAGACCGGCGACCGAAAGCCGGCCGTCGGCTGTGGTGGAAGTGGAAAGTCCGAGCTCCGTACCTACTTAAAAATTCCCATGCAACCACCATTTGAAGCCTGGTCGGTGGTTCTTCGGCTTCCTACTGGGTCCCGTGTTACTCGTCAGCCCGTGCCTTCTTTCTATCCATCTACCGCAGGCAGGCACGTCCCGAGGTAGCTGAAGAACGGGAAGGCGCACCCTAGAGTTACGATGGTGGAATACATTCTGAATCCGAAGCCAGGCGTCTTACCACCAAGTTCCTTTAGGACTCTGTGCGAACTTGGAGTCATATTTTCTGCAAGGCTTCAAGGACAGCGTCTACGAGAAGGTGGCGATGCACACTCATATTGTGGAGAAGGCCTCGCACTGCGCTTGTGCCTCGATATTTAATATAATAGCCGCCGCTTAACTACCTCGGTCCTGTCTGTTGAGTGAGTTGAGGACCTGAATGGAAGGCTCAGAATCTATGTAGGGCTCAGCTGTTGGTTCTTGTCTTGAGAGATCTTAAACACCTGAAGATGAGTCTTCGGGGCCTGACAGTCGTCATTCATGAGGCTGCTTACGGCAGCGTGGTTGTCGAACGGCCGCTTCTTCAAGGCAGTCAACCTGAGGCGACCCCAACGATATATTGCCGTTACGGTGAGGTTGGGCATGTTGGATTCTGGTGCATCTTCAAGCTCCTTGAGTGAGCAAGATAAACCGTCCTACACGTAATTACTTTCCTAATTCTCTTCTCACATGTCTGTGCCTGGCCGTTTCTTACCTTGTTGGTCATATGATTTGTTTCATGTAAGGGGGAGGAGGTACCCCGATTCGAACGGCATAGTTTCGTGTGGTGAACGGCCAAATCTCACCTCATCCATTGAACCCCAGATATTCGTAGCCTTTTTTTTTGTGATTGGTGACTCACCGACATATAAGCCACAACTAACTAGTTACCCGTCTTCGAGATCTTGGGTGAGAGCCGATAAGATCTCTGTCAGATCGTCAGGGTCCCGCATGAGCAAACAAGATCGAGTGGGTGATCATCGTGGCCCACCTTTACCTGCAACTCATGGGTAAAGGTACATACACGAACTCGTGGATGTAAAAGCGGCAACAAGTTCTAGAGTCATTAGCAATATGCATAATCATATGGAGAATTGAGAACCGGTGGCCTACAAGTCCTGCAGAAGTTGGTCCATTCCTCCCCCATACATCAATGACCACCAACAAAACGCCCAACAACACCGCCGCCGCCATCGCCGCCGGAGACTTTTTTTTTTTGCGTGCGTTCCTTTCATGGACTTTCTATTTTACCTTCCAGAAAAAAATCACACCATACATAGGCTAACAAAACTTTCTGTCTGGAAGCGGCCACTTTCGGGTCGCCCATCCTTACTTCCGGGCCCTGAGCCTTGAACATTTGGGTTCATTGAGCGACCGACCCGGTCGGCCTCGTTTCGTTTCTTCGGGTATGAATTTCCCTGTGTCTGTTGGTGCTTATCCTGCAGTGTGGACACACAGCATGGAGTCTGTGGAGGCTCAGGTATACAGTATGCATGTACAAAGGTGGTGACGTCGTGGTTTTCGACTATGTGAGAAGAAAAACTGGCTGCTGTGGGTGTGGGAGATGGGCTTGAGGGACCGATCGAGAAGGGAGGCTGCGCATGTTTCCCTGGGTAAGGGTTGTTCTTCTACACTCCATGTGTGAGTTGAAGGATGTCTCATGGTGGTGCGCAAGTCCCTGCCACGAGCCAGACCAATGACCATGGCGTTGGTAGCAAGACATCGATTTCTTCATGTTGGATTCTATATTTAGATTCTGAGAATCCCCTCGGATTTGGGTGACAGGACAAGGCAAGGGGATCTTGGTTGGAGCTTGCGAGAGAGGCATCTGCCTCCTCGTAGGTATGTAGGTGACATGGAATGAAGCTACTCATCAGACCTGGTAAGAAGACAAGGAGGAGAATCACTTGGGTTGCCCCAGCTTCACGGACATCTACCGAGTCCTCTGCAACCCAAATACCATTTCAACAGCCACTAGCAGCTTCAAAATTCCATCATCAATCACTCAATCATGGCAAAGTGCAGAAATAACCATTTTGACTCCTAAAGTACTGCCTAGATACCTATTCCCTAGTCCATTATACAAAAAGCCGTCCACACCACGACCATCCAGACAGTGGCATATATACCAAAACCCCAAGAGTCAAGATTTTATCCAGTAACCATACCCCTCCGTGGTATAATATCCCAGAAAGAAATGACAGCCGACCGTTGATCCAGTGCGCCAGGTGCCAAAACACCCTAAACCGTACACCTCATGTCAGTCATACCTACTCAGAGTAGATTTACTTCTTCCATGTCTTGATCCACTTGGCATCCCATCTGTCGAGCTCGACCGCCCGCTTGCCAAACGACCGTTTGCGCTTGTCGTGGACATTGGCAGCGGTGAGGTTCGGGCACTCAGGACGCGTCAGTTTCCCGGCAAATGTGTCCGCCGTCCACAGGAGCACACCGTTGGTCCATCCGAAGCCCTCAACAACTTCGTACTCGCCGCCGGCACCTGCAGCATTCGTCGAGTTATCAGAGTACTTCTCGAACATGATACCATTTGCTTGCTCATCCAGACCGGCAAGCTTTGGCGTCACAGATGTCGCGCCGCCTGTTGACCGCCATGTGCAGAAGGTAGAATCGAGATATCGCTGTCCAAGCTTGAGGGCCAGGTTCTGCACATCAATGTAGTCAGGGTCATCCTTGCCAAATGTTGGGGGAGTCTTGAGAAGACCATCCATAAGAGCGTGCTGCAGAGGGGGCCAAACGTTCGGCTCGTCCCACTGTTGACCAGTGAAGAAGTTGGTGGCTGGAATTGCGCCGCCCTTGCGGTTTAACATGTCAGCTACCCGCGAGTACGCACGCTTGACAGCGAGGGGGTTGTTCTTGAGATGAGCCGGTGCTGCTCCAGTCCAGAAGGGGAAGAGTTGAGCGACGTGGAAGAGAACTTGCTGGCCTTCGGGAGCTGTCGACTGCTCCGCGGTGGTGGCATCTGGGTCAGCCGGGACGTAAATATTCTGGGCGCTGCTGGTCAGGTTGTAGTCAAAGAATGACCACAAGGTTGCGTTCCACATGACATTGTAGAGAGCCTCACTGCGTGCAGCAGCTCGCTTCTGCCACTGGTCAGCTTCGGCACTCTTGTTAGTGCGTCTCAAGAACCCCGCGATCGTAACCTCGTTCCAGTAAAGAATCGAGTTCAGGTCGACCGGGATGAGTTCGCGCGTGTTCAGGGAGCGCAGAGGGAAGTAGACGTCAGATGCGGCATCGTGAGGCCGCGAAATCCATCGTGTGCCGTAGTCCCAACCAGACTCGGCACCACTTGCCAAGTTGGAGTACAGAATTGCCTTCTGGCTGTCGTTCAGAGCTACCGTCTCGGGATAGATGATGCCTGACTGAGCATAGTAACTCTGGTTGTTCGCCGTGATCCAGTCCTCTCGGTACGACTCTGGTCGCGGTTGGTTGTTATCGACATGGTACCTGTGATGGGTGCAAGTTAGCAAGATATGGCTGATAAGCCGCGTCTGAAGTTGAAACATGCCTGTTGAGTGTATATGTTTTTCCATTCCGGCCCTTGACTTCCACCGTGCGGTTGTTGCTCCAAAACTCATACTCCTTGATAAGAAGTGGCAGAGCCCTCTTCAGAATGCTGGTGTCTCTAGTGTGCTCGACGTAGAGTCTGACCATCTGCGTGAGGAGAGGAGGCTGAGATCGATTCTTGTAATAAATGCGGGCTCCATTGGGCACAAAGCCGATCTCCTCGACGAAATCCAAAAAGTTCTCGATGATGTTCTTGGTGATCTGGACAAAAGAGCCGCCAGTTCGGACGAGACCCTCGGCGATCCAGTACGAGTCCCAGTAGTACGGCTCGCGGAAACGACCACCGGCGACCACGAAGGTTCGGTTCACGGGGATATAGCTGTTGACACAACCGGAGCAGCTGACTGAGCTCTCGTAGTTGCGAGTGAGCTCGGGCCAGATCTTGATGACCGCCTCGCTGAATTCCCTGATGGCGGGATCCTGGATCTTGTTGAGAAATGTAGCATTCGTCTTCAGCTGCGAAGCCGGGACCGGCTTCAACTCGGTTCCGGCAGGCTCAAAGTTGGCCAGCAGGAACGCATGGAGCTCCGTGTTGTTGCGAACGGGCTTGGAGAGCTTCTGGAAGTTGGCAATGACTTGGTCGAGGGGAAGCTTCGTGGGCCTGTACTCAAGAATCGTTAGTGAATGACACACTCGGCATGAGACTTGAGCTCACCCATTGGTGCGTGTGACTGACATGTCCACAAAGGTCTTGGAGTCCGAGAAGGGCTGGGCAAGTTCGATTGCCTTCAAGATCTCGCCCTGGCAATACAATGGGGAATCACAGGGAGCTGTGACTGAGCCATTGATGTAGAGGGCGTTGACAGCCGTCGCGCCGAGGGCCGCGGCGGCCAGGGTCGGAAGCATCTTCATGATGCGTGACTTGCCGGATGGATGGTGTAATCAAAGACGGAAAGCTGGAGGAATCGAGAGCAATAATGGAAGGAGGGAGGTGCCCATTGAAGTGCCCACGTGAGTGAAAAAGAGTTTCCTGGAGACGAGTGAGGCGGAAAGTAAGGTTGACGACGAGCCGAGGGGAAGAGTAAGGGTGGAGGTAAACAGGAAGGACCATGTGGGTGAATCCACTTTTATAGTTCCACATTGACAAGTCAAAGTCAATGGCTACCGGGATGAAGCTATCCCGTGAGAGCCTGCAACCTTGACCACGAGAACCATCAAGGTCCCGTGGCCAGACAATGAAGGTCGAAAGCAAGGCAGCTGCAACGGTTATGGCAGGAGCAGGCGAACCAGGTGGGCAGCCGTCTGCCACCAATGACGGGTGAGCTACTTGTGCCCCTTGTCTCTTCAGTCTCGGCTCACCGGTATAGAGCTCTTTACGTCAAACTATATTACGAGTGATCATAAAGAGTTACGAGTACCAAGAATTGGGTTGCTGGGTAGTAACAGGGAGGTATCTGTATTGCTACCTCATAGAAGTGGCTAGTTCCTGATCTTCCAGGAAATTGCAAGTTCGGGACAGTGTTGATCCCTTTCCCCCCAGGGTCGAGCTTCCCGCAACACACATACACGTGCGGTGCCAGCTTCATCCCTGTTTCCTGGTAACGAGTATCTTTGAATTCGCAGGTTTCGCTGTATTGTTCCAGATCATCCAATTGCCTTTCCGCTCTGGCGAGATTGAAGAATCGAGCCACCAGATATTCTTCAGCAGGCCTCTGAAGGTCACAATCAGCTTGCTCTGCACGCGTATAACACCGGTACTGGCTCCACAACAAGGTACACGATCTCAAGAGCGATTGCCCTACATCATTCTTTCAAGCTGTCATCTAAAGCAGCCACCGAGCTAGCTCCAAACTAGAGGAGTGGCTGACCGTTGAAAGTCTCCGTCGGGGAAGCTTTTTTTTCTTTCCAGTGTCCCTTTGTGTTGGAGAGCTCCCCTCCCCCCAAGCATTTTCCAGGTTTCCCCGCATTCGGGCATCCCTGTTCCCGCCGGCGTAGAGCCGGCCCACCGAATTCCTCAAATATCATTCGCTAGATTTATTGTGACGTCAACAAGGCTACAGGGGTCGTGCGGGGCAGCTGCATCGGGATATCCCTTGAGCTTCTCTTCACCCACAATTGGATCCCGTCATCTTTTCCTTTGTGGATGCGATGACCAAAAGATATCAGAGGAAACTTGCCCCAACCACGATTTGAATGCTTTTACCGGCAAGATCGGACAGCCAAGACGCCCGGTAAGAAGAATGTGGGTGTGAAGATGTGTCGGTGGTGGCGTTGGTCTCTTGGCTGGGCTTTGTTCAAGGTCCATCAGCTCAACGATAACATGGTTTGAGATTTTTTTCTGGTGGTCCTCGAGGCTTGGGAAGTTGGGATGGTTCGGTTTTTTTTTCATTCTTCTCTCCTCCAAAAATCATCCTTGATATTTGGTGCCAACGGGCAGTACTGCATAGATCCCAATTCCCCAATCCCACCTGGGGTGGTATGGTTAATCACGGCGACAGCAGCACCAGCATAAGCAGGCATGCGAATGCCTCCTTCCTGATTGCGTCTCGGTGTTCCCGACAAATCAAAGCACCATTGCACGAAATTCTGTCGGTGAAAGCCTCATTGCCCCTCGGCTGACTACTTACTCCGTATGTTGTAGCCACGAAGGGGGCATTTCGGTGACAGTCAATCAACTGAGCCGACGGGGAGTTGCTCAAGTCGTCTTACTGTATCAACGCAAGGCTTGGTGCTGTATCCAAGTTTGGTGAAGCAGCGGCTGCACATTATTGCCGTTGAACGGTAATAATCGTCTGCCTTCACAGTTGATGTCAACCGTCAGCGAAACCCCGATGGCTTGAACAACTGTTTCCTCCATCTGCGACAGCCATAGCTATAGTGCCTTGTTCTGTTTTCTCGGCCCTAATTTTTATTACAACGCCCAGCGTATATGCGCTAGTTTTTCTATAACGAACGTTCGGTGTTCAAGATCTTCGTCTAGCAGTTGACCTTGTCCCGTGAGGCGTATTTGATGATTGCCTCGGACGTGTTCGGGTCTTACGGTAAAATATGTGTGTATTCCACCAAACTGCAGCAACTGGCAACAGCTCAAACTGAAAAATTTGAGGCTGCCATGCCCTGCGATGTTTTGATTCGTGGGCGCACCTCGGATATATGAACTGCTCAGCGGATGTATCTAGGTAGCTGGTAATAAGTGATGTATTTGTTGACTTGCCCAGGAACCTCTTCTAGTGAATCGTGATACGCCGTGTCGTTAGGTCCGATAAACAGACGATGCTCCGGTAGAGGCTTCAGACCGGCTGACCTTGCTATCCCTTTCCCCCATTATTGTCTTGAAAATCCTCTCCAGCCTCGGAACGATGAAGTCTCGGTTCTGGTAGATCTGATAGTGGATAATGATGCGGTTGCCCAGGAGCTTCAATCCACTTTCTTCCCCCAGCTCAACAATTCTTGCGTTGGAGCAATTGGCATCGTCTAGGTCAAGCCACAACATGTTCGTGTGTACTGGGTGGATGAGTTTCCCACCTAGCTTTGTCCAGATCTCGGCTAGCTCTTTGGCAAGAACATGAGTCTCCCTCAAGAGACCCCCTTCTCCATTGGGGCCCTTTCCAAAAGTCTCATCGATCGCCACCCTTGCTGGAGCTGAAACAACTCCAGCCTGTCTTAATCCACCACCGATTGACTTTCTGACCCAGCGGGCGTGCTTGATGACGCTCTTATCGCCTAATAGGATGCTCCCAATTGGAGCCCCTAAACCCTTGGAGAAGCAAAGAGTCAAAGTATCAAAGCATGAAGCGAAGTCAACCAGACTGCCCGCACCAGAGGCTACGACTTCCCACAGCCGTGCTCCATCGCAGTGGAGCTTGATTCCGTGCTGACGGGCAAAGGCTGAAATCCGCCGGACCTCTTCCAGCGGCATAATCATACCGTTGAGGGTGTTCTCCAGGCTGATGACACGGGTCGGACAGGTATGCACATCGTCATCAAGGTGGGCGTAGGCCTTGACATCTTCCAAGGTAAGGTAGACCCCATTGCTCGGGGCAATAGGCTGCACCGTGGCGCCAGTGAGGGAGGAGACGCTACCGCCGAGTTAGCAGGACGTTGGGTCTGAGCCGAGGTTCAAAAGGAACGCTCACCCTCCGGCCTCATATTTGACGATGTGGGAACGATGGTCACAGAGAACACCAAATGGCGGCTGTGTTAACAGAGACCTGAGTGCAATCTGGTTCCCCATCGTTCCCGACAAAACCAAGAGGCCAGCCTCCTTGCCCGTGAGGTTCGCACAGTGAGCCTCCAGGTCCATGGTCGTCGGGTCCTCGTGGAAAACATCATCCAGAAGACTGCAGGATTGAATTGCCGTCAGCATAGATGCTGTTGGTGTTGTTTGGGTATCGCCTGTAGATAGTTAGATCGGGTGCTGATCGAGATTTGAACTTCATAACCTACTTCTCAGGTCAGAACCCGATGCTCCGGCACTGCCGATCCAGCTGTGTTGTCCCGTCATGTTTTTATCATCAACCCAAGTTCCCATCGTCGATTTATATAAACATGCTCGAGTGTGGAAACCCCGTCGCAATGGTGGACGCGAATTTATGGATGAAGTTGAAACCCAACGCGGAAACAACCCGGAGTTGTGACGCCCTTGGGAAGACACCTTCCTCACATGCGGGGAAGAATATCCACAGACCGCGGCAGCGAGATGTCTGTATGCCTTCGTGCGGCAGTTGTCAGCCACAAATATAAATTGCCTATATTTGAGAGGAATCATTGAGTCGATGGCTCAAACTCAAATTCAGGGAGCCGTATATATGTAGCAACATGGGAAACGATCTTGGGTTTGAACCCCTGAAAAGCTATCAAACTTCCTCTAGGCTCTCGGGAGCAGCCGGCCCCACAAATCCGGTCCGCTTGGTCCGCTGCGGAGGAGTGCTCTCCGGCTTTTGACGCTGCGGCTCAAGCCACCAGGACGTTCCTTCTCGCCGAATTTCGGCGGGTTACAGAATCACTTGCATCTGGCAGCAACGAATGACAGCACCGCGATCGATGAAAAGAAGGGGCTTGTGCAGATGATTCCCAATGTTGTGTCTCGGTTGACAGCATGCGTCGAGGGCCTAGACCAACTTGGGCCTCTGCCTACACACTACCAACTTTACGCGGATGATACTCCTTCCTATCACTTTTTGCAGTCCCGGTCAATGGTTCTCGGCAGTCGTGGAACCTGAAAGACAGCTCTTCCACCAGGTAGCTCCGAAAGTCTTCGGACACAGGGACTTATAAGCAGCTAAAAACCCGTTGGGTCGCTCAAGCGTTGTGGATAACTGCACATCCAATTAGGACCTCCTCGCCTTGGCCAGACTTTTTTTTCAACAAAACAATCCATTCCCCATCCTATACATTCAGCACGCCGTTTGTTTTCCACGGCTTTGCAGTGTTCGGACAGTCGAGTCCCATATATTCATTCAACTTAGCGCCTATCACAGTATGGCTATCTCATACCCAGACGTTCTCATCATATTTGTCATCAGATCTTCAGTCTGTCGTCGGTGGCGGACTCCCCCAGAAGACGGGAATATCGAGGTCAAGCCCCTGCCAATCCCAATACTCCAACACAGTGGGAACATTTCCGTCATACACCGCCATATCTGTCTCCTGGATAAAGTCCAGGTGCCCTGCCTCGATGGCCTCCCAGCCTGTCGGATCCAATGAGTCCGTAATGGTCAGAGCAGATTGACCGACGGTGGTACTCGTGGGACCTTCAACATTGGATGACGATATCGAACTTGGTTGTGGCGACTGGTTGGACTGGGTACTCCCTACAGAAGACTGAGTGTTGACCCCCTGAACGTCGGTATAATGGGATGGGACGCTTGCACTTGGAGAAGCTGCACTGCTGGCTTCACGGGGCGGCGTGATTTCCGTGGAAAGGCCAATACTGGAATCGCCAGAGAGTACCGCCGACCTGCCTTCACCGCGGGCTGGTGCCTTATTACTGGCCTTCCCACGTTTTGTCACGCCAATGAGGGCCTTCTCCTTGGCACTGAGAGGCAGATTTGCAACTAACCCTCTCAGGATGCGGCACAAGCTTGAGGTAGTCTTTGACTCTGTATGCAATTCCCCGAGCATGCTCAGGCCCTTCTTGATCGCCTCCAACACTGTCTCACGCTTCGGAAGATTGCGAGCCTCGTCATGGACAAATGCCGAACACAAGACTGTCGTGGTATCAAAGATGCAGAATACCGCGTAGTGAAACCTGGCCCCGACAGAGGAAAGCGATTCGAAAAGCCTCCAGGACACGTCCATCAGCCCCAAAGCCGCGTCTACACCAGCCGCGCGGAGCATCTTTTCAATATCACTCAACGCCTTTGCCGAATTGCGAGTCACATAGGGCTTGAGGGGGTCGAAAAGGCACATGTAGCCAATCAGATGAAGATATCCGCGCTGGAACACAATGTAGCTGTGTTCTGTGTCCCAGCGAGTGTCTGGGTCTTTGACGGCGTACGCGGCTGGCAGCTCGTCCAAGAACCCCTGCACCACCTCACGGAGCCGCAGTGACACTCCAGTTGGGACATCCTTTTCCGATACGCTGGTCAGTTGAGCAGCCATATCAAGGCAAAGCTTGGCGTGGAGGCTCATGTGTTGGAATGGCGAAGGCCGACCAGGATCCTCCGGGTCCGTCTCAAGAGCGAGGGTCGGAAATACAAACGTGCAGTCGGCATGGTTCACAAGCAGCGGGCGTGATAACATGGACCCCAATGCACTTCCCAGGGTCAGTACGACCTACCGCCCGAAATGGGAAACTGGGTTACTCACAAATCCCACAGGTGTAAGATACACCACAAACGTCTCCTCATCTCACGGTCGAATTCGGAGAGTCCCTCTGAGAGGGAGTCCTTGTGAAGTCCTGCCCAAAGTTAGCACCGAGATATCCTGCTTCGACCATGTCAGTCTATCAACATACCAATCTCGTTGGCCGCTCGGATGGCGCCTCCGAGAGCATGCCACGCTTCGGTCCATTTTTCGGCCGACTTATACCAGAATGCCGTCAAGAATTGCTGCTGGATATGGATTAGCCCGCCCTTTCCAGGTGGAATGCTAGCACTGAGCCGCTCGGCTGCCCGGTGCATACGTCCAGCAAATGTCCATATGTCGGTCCTAAGCTCGGATTCTAATCTTTCCTTGACGCCTGGATCCATGACATACAAAGCAGAACAGGCGCAGACTCGCAAAATAAGGCTAGTCAGCTCCGGGGTCACCTTGTTCGGCGGTATGGTCCACCACCCATCGTACTGCGTTCTAAACTCTGGGGGGTAGAGTGCGTAGTAGTGGGCATTTGCGCCGTTTAACCAGTTGTCGACGAGGCAATCTGAATTACAGTGAGCGAGGCGCCAACGTCAGGCAAACATAGTCGGAACTTACCTGCGTAAGGCTTGGGTGGCATGGACAGCATGGCGGCCTTCAACTCTTCAGACTGCACTGTCCCCTCGTCGGTACCCACGGGATCCTTGCCTATCTGCGATTTTGTTAGACCGAAAACCTTTCGCCTGCTGAATCCGAAAGTGTTTACCTTGGGCCCAGTGCCGTTGCCGAGCACCAGGTGATGGGTGTGAGGCATATAGCCAAGGGCGTTCAGCGCATCGCTCGCGTCGAACTCGGATGCCTCGCCATCTTCATAGAGGGCATCATCGAGTGCGCCATCACCGAAACTGTCGATATCGCGCTTTCTGGACAGCCTGGAAATCAGAGTCAACAAAAGGAACCCGCCTTAAGTCAGGGGTCGGGAACTGACCTTCCTGGCCGTCCCTCGGCCGGCGACTCGCTCTTGTTGGCTGTCTTGGATACGAAGCGACAGAGATGTGCAACTCCTCGCTTCGAGCAATGGTTGCAGGGGAACAGGCGGTTGCACTAGGAATTGACCTCCATTATCAGTCGGAGCCGAAATATCCGGGGCGGTTGAAATGCCGGTAGCCATGCGAGCGGTACGGCCCGAATGGTCCAGCCTCATCATACTCACCTTTTGCTTACGGCGCTGGCACTCAACGCAAGATATGCCCGGACTGGCATTGTTCACGCTCATTGCTGCTGATCCGCCGGATTTTGATCCTGAGGCTTCGGTCATTGCCAGAGAATGTCGACAAGCTAGGAAAACTGAACATCCATAAAGACTGGAGGTGATGTTAAACTCCAGTGAACAAAAATAGCACGGGACTCTACGGTTACCGACAGACGGGGTAAGGAACAACCAACAAGGATTCGACAGCGGTAAGGAGCACTGTGATTGGGGACGATCAATGGGGTTTTCGAAGACAGAAGAGAGGTGAGCGCCTTTTACCGATATTGTAGCCAGTCAGCGACCAACCGCCTTTACCATCTCTGGCAAGCCTACGGCTGGGCTGCAGTGTCACGCCGCGCTGCAAACAGCACTCTTGCCGCCTCGCGCCTGCTTTGTTCCCTACAAGTGCCGAGGGCAGGCCCCAAACCACCAATTGCTTCGTCCTGGGGCTTTCCCCCAATCAATTCAGGGCCAAGTCGCCTGCAGAACTCTCATCGAGACGCATAATTGCATCCTCTTTGCCCACACTCGTTCTATCACAGTCGTCCATTCAGATGTGAGCGATCCACGGAACGGCTGCGATCCCGAGACCTTGTTCCCAGGTGACAACACGAGCAGGGAATGTCTTTCACTCCTCCTGCCTCACCTGGGAATTGACCTGTCATGGTGTTTACGCAGCTTGAACAAACCGAGCCACCGGATTGTCTATTGTTAGATCTCAACGGTTTGTCTACCTGACCGCCACGCTGCAAGAAGACGAACTGATCACATGGTGCAGGCTCACCGACCCCGTGGCAAGCAACCACGTCTAAAACGAGGCTGCAGCGGTATTAGTATCCGACTTTCTCTCATCCGGGAGTGTATATGCACGGCATTTTCCTCCACTGATGGGCCACTCCTATTGGAACCGGGCGCGGCTCCAGAAGCAGGATTTCAGTCGGGCCTGATGGAATGTTTCTGGACGATAAAAAGAACAATTCTCCCGCCGATCTTGATCAACCCGGTGTGGGCGGAATTCAGGCTGAGCCGCCGAGGCGGACGAGCCCGGGGGTTTGGCATGATCATCAGGTGAGTATACCGTCTCTCTTATGTCCTCCTCGGGTTTCGCAGAACAGAATCATGCGAGTCGAAAATATCAGGAATAAGGTGAGAATATTTCAGCCGAAAAACCCGACGACATACAGAAAACAGTTTCGTCCACCAAGCTTGACCGAGCAAAACCAAGACAGAACGCCATTTCCTGTAGCTCGGAAGGGCTCTCCTGCTCCCGGTGCCTTGTCTGTACCACGCCGCCATGCTAATATCGTTCGAGGATGTTGGTTTGACGTTGCACCGATTTTTATCGAACTTGTATGCCTTGGTTGATAACACGCCACTGGACTGAGAATCTCCGGTTACTTTAACCCGGCACCGTGTGTTTCATGGCCTAATTAACTGTGGAAGCTGGGGGATGAGATGAATCCATGTGGTGGAGGCTAGTGATGAATGAGGAATGAAGGTGAACCTCTTGCTTAACTTAGTGTGAGGATCGTATAGAGGAACAACCACCCTATACACCCTCATACGTACTATACATACCATTTACTTGATTGGATCTTCCAATCAAGTCTAGTTGCTCTTTTGGGCTATGTTACGTAGTGGTGTGGTATGTCACGATCGTTACAGTTTAAAGATCAAAGAAGGAGGAAGATAGTTAGGTGTTTGAACGGCTTAAAGTATAAACCACTCGAGCCGAATAAACCGCTTATAAACCGCTTAAATTGGAATAAACTATTATTAAACCGCTTATATAGTACAAGCTTATCCCTTCTGTATTAATGGCTTTAAGCTCTAAATAGCTTTATTTGCTGAGCTTACTAGAGGAAGCTCAGTCTAGATAAATAGTAAAATTACGGTTTAGAAACCCTCCCATTCTCCCGCCAAGGAGCCCCTAGTATGTCTTTTTTTGATCTCGGCACAACCTTCTACCTGTTTTGTTCTACAGTATGAGGCTTTGTTTTGGCGTGTATGAGAGAGGAAAGGTGCAAGTTACTGTTTGGGTCATGCTTGCTTGGTGGGATCTCACCGGTATGCTTGGTCTTGTTTCCGTACCTAGTAAAGTTGGCCACGGACGGCGGCCGGGCCCATACATCTGTCGGTTTCCTGTTGACTTGAGCTAGGTCTAGACAGGTACCAAAGTTATCGAGATTAACAAGAAGGGTTCTGATCCACCCACCTACCCCATCAACGGTTTCCTTTCTTCTGTTTGGAAGTACTTAGTCCTGTCTTTTTTATCTTTGAATTCTGCTTCTTCTGTCTGCTGCTCGTGTCTGCTTCCCTCACATGTTTGAAGAGAAATGTTGCGTTGCTGGGAAAGGGAACGAAGCAACAAGAGGGTCTACTACGTAGTGAATCATGAGTGGGCGGGCGAATGATGATTCATCATTCATGTTGTCTACGATGGTGTTATTGCCGTACTAGTATTGTCACCTCAGGTCCCTCTCTCTTCTCATCAACCACCGGGGCACTTCCTCCTAGCTTGATTCCCTTGGAGGACTGTAAGCAAGCACGGCCGGGAATAGTAGGAACCTCTCGGGATAGTGGTAGGTAGGCTGACAGGCTGGTGGGTAGATCATCGTCATGACTTTGTGTTGAAGAAGGATTGGGAATCGGAGCAACCGGGAGAAGAGAGAGAAGTTATCCTGTGTTTGCTTCTGCGTTATATAGCCTTAACCTGGACCCTGCATCAGGCTGTTCTTTTCTTTATTTTGTGAGTACTGGTTTTCATCACTGGCTTTACGGTAGCTCAGCAGGGAATGAGATCAATTTACTTGCCCTGCAGTTCAGATGCTCCCTGTCAGTATTAATTATAAAGGGCATCATGTACAGATACATCATCAAGAAATCTGGCAGATCGAATGCTCTCGTCATGATAAACAAGGCTTGACTGTTGGGCAAGAAAACCAGGAGCCTGCCATACATATTACCGGATGTCCGCTTTTGAATATATACATTTAATTACCAACATCTCGAGCCAAATGGATGACCATAGAGTTCTCAGGTCCCAAGCAAGAGTGCTCTATTTCTGCAAAGGCAATCCCATCCCACCATACGTAACCATCTTGGTAACCTGATACTCGCCGATGCCATACAATGAACCCTCCCGACCGAAGCCGCTCTCCTTGACACCCCCAAACGGCGAGGCCGGGTCCGAGATGATGCCCGTATTGACACCCACCATACCAACCTCGAGGTGCTCCGCAACACGATGAACCCGCGCAAGGTCCCTCGAGAAGAAATAGCCCGCCAACCCCACGACAGTCGAGTTCGCCAGTTTGACGACCTCATCCTCGGTATCAAATGGAAAGAGACCCGCCACAGGGCCAAAAGTCTCCTCTGAGGCCATGGCCATCTCCTGCGTCATGCCAGTCAAGACGGTAGGCTGGAAGAAGTTCTCACCCAGCTCTGTCATCTTTTTACCACCGACGAGAATCTTGGCGCCTTTCTTCTCGGCGTCTCGGACGTGGTGGTCGGCCTTGTCGATGGCGCGGTGGTGGATCAACGGGCCGTGAGTGATGCCCGACTCGAAGCCGTTGCCTACCTTGAACTCGCGCACCTTTGCGGCGAACTTCTCGGCGAACTCGTCGTAGATTCCACGCTGGACGAAGATGCGGTTCGCGCAGACACAGGTCTGGCCCGAGGAGCGGAATTTGGACGAGATGGCGCCTGTTACGGCGAGGTCGACGTCTGCATCGTCAAAAACGATGAACGGGGCGTTACCGCCAAGTTCGAGGGAGAGCTTCTTGAGTGTGCCCGAGCATTGCTTCATGAGGAGCTTGCCGACGGGGGTTGAACCGGTGAATGAGATTTTGCGGATAGTCGGGTCGGTAGTGAGAACCTCGCCGACTTCGGGGGTGTTGTCCAGAGCTGTGATAATGTTGACGACGCCCTTGGGGATGCCTGCGCGATGGGCGAGTTCGGCGATGGCAAGGGAGGTGAAGGGCGTCTCGCCCGGGGATTTGCACACCACGGTACATCCCGCTGCGAGAGCTGGGCCGATCTTGCGGGTAATCATAGCGGCGGGGAAGTTCCATGGCGTGATGAGGCCGCAGACGCCGACGGGCTCCTTGATGGTCCACACACGGTTCCCCGGAACTGAAGAGGCGATGGTGTTGCCATAGACTCGCGGTGCTTCCTCGCTAAACCACTCGAAGAAGTTGGCGGCGTAGGTGATCTCGCCACGGGCATCGGCGATGGGCTTGCCATTTTCCCAGGTGACGAGGGTAGCGAGGTCTTCGTGGTTCTCTACCATGAGGTCGTACCATTTCCGGAGAAGCTTGGAACGCTCACGGCCGGTGAGTTTGCGGAATGACTCAAAAGCCTCCTCCGCGGCCGCGATGGCCACCCGAGTGTCTTGGGCGTCGAATTCGGGGCTGCTGCCGATAAATTCGCCGGTAGCAGGATCTGGACCTCGGTTAGATGAAAGGGAACAGCAAGTAAGTGGTATAATATACGATGGACTTGCCATTGACTTTGAATGTTTTGCCAGACTTTGCTTGTACCCATTCACCATTCACGTAGCAGACATCTTGCTTGAAGAGGGAGGGGTCTTTGAGCTGTGTATGTGTGTGAGGTCATGTAAGTGATGCCGTCGATGCCAAGACATACATCCCGGGAACTCAGGAGGACCAACCTTGGGAGCCATTGTGGAAGCAAAACGCCAGTATGAACTACTATGAGGTTGACTTTGTACTATCCGTGGTAGATTGCTTCTTTGAAATTGGGATCTGACGATATTCCGAGAGGCGGAGAGGGAGAGGAGCGTCTTTTGTATTGCGGCCATCCTCGGTTCATGAACTGACAAGACTTGCCTCTTGACTGCGGGGAAAGGGATGCACAGAATGCCGCTACCCTCCTGACTCGTTTTCTTTCTTCGTCCAGTCGGATTTGTTCGAAAGTGGTGGCAACTAGAGTTGAGCAGATAGGTACATGTGCTTTTGTAGTTTGACTGAAGTTTGCGTCACTACCGTGCTGTCATTGACGATAATCAGTTCAACAAGATCACGGATTCGCGGATGCTGATGGGGTCAAGATATGGCGGAGACGTGGGAATCTTGACGCTCCGAGATGACAGTCAACATAAAGGACGGAGAAGTCCAGCGTGTCTGGCTCACTATAATTGACGACAAAGCCCACTGTTCCCGGTAATCGTTGCCGCTAACAGCCTAGCTCACCGGTGACGTCTGAGACGGTCTTCCGGGTAGGATGATGATCAGATGATAAAGGTGGGGTATCCGCTGCGTAGAGGTTCTGACTGTAAAGGAGAGTGCTGCATTTAATCGCCCAATATTGGCAATAGATCCAATACATAGAGAAAGACAATACCAGTATATAATATCAGGTCATATTTGCATATAATTCATGTACATTTTCCTGCTCTGTCGCACATCCCAAGTTGAGCTTGACAAAACAGATTCAATTCGTATCTCCAACTCTAGGATCTGTATTCCCGCTAGATGCGGGGTGGCACGGTGATAGAGAAATGGAGAACTCACTGCTTGTACGGATAAAGCTGTAATATCAAGACTTATTTGAGATCCATTTTTCCATCCTTTGATTGAAAAAGATGTTGATATATATAGAACAGGGAAAATATATGTGAATACAAACACCGGCGCCGTAGAGGTCAACCGTGTCAAGAAAACGCCTTGAATTCCCGAGCCTGACGAAATAACCCACGATGCGCACAACGCCCCAACGTCGCCCTCCATATTCCAATGATGCCACCAGCTTGCCATCGGCAACGCAGGCAGTTATCCCAGTTTGGGATTTTGCGGTGGACGTCGTCGAATCACAATGGATTGCGTATCAGCACCCATTTCACACATATCTACTTCGGTATCCGAATCATCATCCTGTATAGACAGTACGTAGCCGAGTCGTATGTGACGGTCGTCCATTTACATATCGTTAATTATGGTGGTCTGGTATTTCCAGGCCTTGATGGTGGCGGGTATATATGGTATAAAAGGAAATAGTTGACAAAAGATAAGGGTAGTTCGCCAGGGCTTATGCGTAGTTCGCCCGTAATGGTAGTTTTCGATCGAGGGTGTGGAAGGCCTGTGTCCTCGGCGTGAATGGAACACCTCTCGGAGTTGTTGGCTGCATTTCCCATTCCCGCTCCTTGCCCGCCCCGGTGCTGCCATTGTCTTCGTCGTCGGAATCGACCATGTCGAGCTCTTTGTTTGGCAGCATCGCCCATACGGCCAAGCAGAGATAGAAGAAATACAGAGCCCTAAAGCAGAAAATTAGCTCAATGAACGTCTCCCAAGAAAAAGAAGAGATCATGCTCACATAAAAAGCACAGTCACGGCAAATGCTGCCTTGGACATCATGCAGTTTCTAAAAGCTCCACCTCCATACGGTTTGGCGACATCGCAGCTCATGCGGATATACCAGGCGACTGGGCTGGGGTATCGTGGGTCGGCGTAATCGGGACCAGCCTGTCCATAGACGCTCGCCGCGTATAGTCCAGTCAGGCAGAGGTTGACAAAGAGTCCAATGATCGGGTAGTAAATCTTCATAATCGTGGCAATCATTTTGCCGAGGAGGATGAAAAGCGAAATGATGGAGATCGCGACGTTGAAGTTGGTGAGGCTAGAATTGTTGGTCAGCACTTTGGACGTGGGAAGGACGCAAGAATAGCGAGCTTACGATTGAGACCACACGAATGGTATATCTGGGAGTGGTCGGTGGTTTGCGTAGGCGTAGAGAATGATATTGGGGCTCGAGTTGAGCTCAAGATCGTGACCGATTCGCCAGAACCGAGTCCTCCATACATCGGGTTGCTGTAAGCCGAAGAGGACGAGGACAGCAATGAGAAACATGAGTTCGGGCACCATGCCCCAGTACATCGGCCACTTCAACCTCCATGGCCGATGAAGAATCTTGTATGTGCGCGCCATAGCTGGTCTCCGTTCCTTCGGACGGCGGTCGCAAAGGAATACAGTCTCTGTGCTGATTTGGTTCCCCTCTCGATATACCGGGCGGCCCCTGGATTGATTCCCCTCAGTTCGTAGTGTGGTATCGTTATGCGGAGTCGAATGCGGTTCGAGTCGATCGGATCTGCGCTGAACTGCCAGCAGTGGCTCTTTATAAGGACTCGCTCACATCGAGCAGGGTGAAACTGGTTCCTGAAGTCGACAAGACGACAACAAAGGCGATGTTCAACAAAGAGTCTCAAAGACCGGAAGACTCGTAGAGGCGGGGGCCACTCCAGGTTTTTTTAAGAAACGCAGCAAAACCAACATCTCTTCCCACATGATTGCCAGACCCTTGCCGACCAGCCTGAAGGCGCTGGTTGCAAGTGCTTGCACCCATCACAGGGTGGTGCCCAATAGGAGGGACAGGCGGGCAGCATCTTCGCGACCTATAAGCGCCCGATCTTGTCCAATCCCGACATCGATGCGCTGCAGAGGTGGGGCAGAACACTGGGAGCGGCAGTGGCCAACCAGTCATATTCAAGAATCTGTCTGACCACCCAATCGAAGCGAAAAGCCAGAGACTCGGCAGGGCTTCCCTCCGTCGTCGACTCGTCGCTGGCCCCAGCTTTCAAGTCATTGCACAACAGGACCGATAACCCGTACGGATACTGAGCGGAATCAGCGGATAGACTTGAGATTGGAAGTTTTCTTCGACCTCTCGAAGTCTAGAAGGTATGAGTTTGATGAACTAGGTCGGCACTGGATTTCGGAGATCCATGTCTGTTGCAATAGACATCGTGAAGTTGAATTTCCCATCTATCCTCCGAGGCGGCAAACTGGCACCACAAATCCCACTGTGCCATGTTCAGCGGGTAGCTTCCTACCGGTAGCATGGGCGCTATCTGCAGCTCATTTGAAGTGCTTGTTGAATGTGCTCATACGGATAAGAACCAATTCAGGACACAGCAATCCAAGCGCTCATCTTTTCTCGGGCCTGCGTGTTGGCTCTTTTCGCACAGTTCTCAGTTGGCACGCAAATACAACGCACCGCCGGCTAACCCAACATGAGAATGCATATATTGAAAGCAATGCTTAGATATTTGTGTGTTACACTCACCGGATCAAGATATTGGATGTTGCAGATGTGAACCGCGAGCCGCCGTGCCCAAGCAAGTGCTTCCAACCAGAGCACACAATGGGAAGGTCATCGTTCATTGGTCGAGGTCAAAAGACGGGCAAGATCACATGACAGGTCACGCTCATCTCAAGTGGGCTGTCAAATCTGCTTATGTAAGCCGTAATCATCGGACCCGGAGCCCATCCCGATGTTTGCTCACGATCCGGGCGGTTCATGGGCTCTAACCCGCATGTTTGGGAGCGCAAAACACGACTGTTTGGTTCGGCCGCCGCCGTTCACATACAAGAGGCGTCCCGGCCCTAGCTGGAAATGACCAATCCGTGAACTTTCGGCGAATTCTGACGCACGACACCGATGGAGACAATCTAGATCCCAGATCCTGCCCTCCAGGGTGTCAACACCTTCCCCAGGAACACTAATATATGCCTGACGGTTTGAAACCGGTGAGGGTTGAACATGGGAAATGAAAGAAACCCATCTTTAGATGCGATGCCATAGAGTTTAGAATGCGTTCTGAAGTTTATTTCAACCTTCGCTTCGAATTGTCGAGATTCCCATGCTGGGCTGCCTCTTGCCGCGGATCTCATTTCCTTCCAAACTTCATCGTCGTACCCAATCACCCTTCAAATTTCCAAAGTCAAGTATTGTACCACCGGCGCCCAGGCCACGAAATACTCCATTGAACAGAACAGACAACAAAGGTCTGGTGATTTATTGCAGCAAGTTTAAAGCCCATCCTGGAGATTTCGGCCTCGAAGCGCACAACTTGGCATCACGGACTGGCCGCCCGCTCTAGCACTTAGCAGCAGTACGGATACATCCAGCTATTCAGCATCAGCCCATCGAGGAAAGATTGATGAGCAATCTCCAGCCAAGGCCATGGAGTCATATTCTCCGGTCCGTATTAGGGCTTTCTCTTGGTTCAAACCTACGGCACTCTGTGTACACGACGGACTGTATTCAGATCTTCTGTACGGGTTATCCGGTACGCATACAACTTGGCATCAACCGACAAAGAGCAGGACCGACACCATGATGGCTCTTTCTGTCCCGGGACATCAACCAGTGAGCCCAACATGGGATTTACCAAGACGCATCCCGTTGCGTTTATGGGAATCTGTCAAGCTAAAAAAAACTTGCAGCGTTGTCAGGCGATTCTGTCTCAGCCCGTCAGCGACTCTTGAGAATGGGCCCTTCTGGAACTCAAGATCTGCACCGACCCCACCATTCAGACTCGCTCTCTCATCAATGGCCATTTCTCTGGTCCTCCTTCAAAATACCTGCCCTCGGCTTCTTGAAACTGGCCCGTACGGTAAGATGAACAGCAGTGCTCTCCTCTCGGAGATGGGAGGAGGATATTTCGGACGGTCGGTTTCAAAATAAATGGACATTGGCCCGGTGTGCATGCGTGGTGAACATCGGGAGAATGAAGTCTGATGAGAGGGGATAATTTGCATTCTGCACATGTAAAAATATCTAATCCTAGCGTTGTATTCAACCGTAAGATGGAAATTCGCCGGGAATACGGCGTGAGAAAAGCCACCTCAGCCCTGGGACTTTTAAGAAGCCGTCCTCCAGGAGCAAACCCTCCTGAATTTCTGAATCCCAAGAAAAGCGAACTTCGCGATGGGCGTCCAGTAGATTTTATTCAACAGCAAAAGAAGTCGGGCACAGCGTGACTTCACCGTCCCGATTTGTGTGGATACAGGCAACGGGTTCCTTCTTAGGGCCACTCCCATCGAACGATAATGTTCGTGGTTGCAGGGGGTGCGCCGTGCCGTGACTGCCGTAGCGCACACGGCGCAACAGAGGTTGCATGGGACGAGCATCCAGACCTCCATCGACTCTCGACCCCTGTCGGTTTGCATGTCTGGCGGTCCACCTCCTCACAGGGCTTGTTTGTGGATTTGTGTTAACCACCCGGGCGCCCTTGTGAGTTGAAGATCCCTCCTACATATCCACGATTTCCAGCATGTCAGGGCTTGACAACAGATCCTTCGGTAGGGTCGCAAAGCTAGCGTACATACGGGTTACAGTACGGATACTTTTTTGCATCTGCTGTACCGAAACCCGCAAGAGGAGAGAACTCCCAGAGCTTGTCAAGCTTGATGGGTCACGGGTCTTGCGAGGTGGGGAGGCTCCCTCATCCGGCTCTTACCAAGTGATGGGTGGGAAGCATGTTCATCCCTGAAATCATAACCCGATGACTGGGGCTGCAATTCGCTGCAGGGTGAAAATCCGCAATTGCCAACAAGAATACGGGGGATCTCGATGGTTGAGTTTCGAAACGGAAGGTACAGTTTCGATCTTCTGTGCGGGCCCACGCGGTCTTGGTAGGCATGTAAGGTTAAGCTAGGTACTCCGTAACCCGTACCGCGAGTGGAGGTCCTTCGCTCTCCCCCTTTGGACTCAAAGTTCAGACTTCAACACCTGACACCAGCCATCTCTGGGTGCTGCTGTCTCTCAATCCCCGCGAGACCGGGCGCCGAAAACCTCGAATCTGCGCCTAGGAATTAGTTCAGGTCTGATCAAGCCTAAAGCCCCATCTCGATCTGATTAATATTATCCATACCGACCACCTCGGCGTCATGAGAGAGACGTGCTCAGTTTGCTCCAACCTTCATTTGCGGCTATCCCCTCTCTTTTCCCATGTTGCGGACGTCGGCCTTCTATAATACCGTTTCCAGCCCGACCAAGTGACAGTCCGGTCCTGCTCTGTTCCGAACCAGATATCCGGTCCGACGGGAACCAGCCTCCAAAGCTGCTGTGTACACTGAGACAATATATAGCACACTTCACAACGTACAGCCTCCAGCCCAAGAACCTCTACGGATTACGAGCTTTCCACCCAACGTTGCCTACCCATGCATCGCCTTACCTCGCCTTACAGCTCGACAGTTGGCACACAGATCAGATAAACAAACGAGTTTGATACAGGCCCCCAACCACAAAACGGACCAAGGTACATACTCCCGTAGCTGCACCGAGAATCAGATCCAAGAGCGTTTTTTTTTAGTCCCGAACCCGGCGTCAAGGCCTCTTCAACCTAGAGGAATTTTGCTGCTCCCCTCAATGGCCCCAGCGTCAAAATTGCTTCTTGACTTGGGCCCCTTTCTAGTCGTTAAAGGGTTATTGTCATCGATGTTCGTGGTCGGTGCAACGCGATTCCTATTCCGGAACCAGGTCGAGCTCTCATTGTAGGCGAGATAGCCCTTATTTGCGAGTTGCAGCGTCTCCAGAATAGCCAAACTCGGCAAAAAAAACTGCTTATGACTTTGGGAGACCGAATCGAGCCTCATCTTTGTTCTCAGGGTAACACCGCTCCTCTAGACTCTCAACAACGGCAGCTCCCCACCCAACCAACATCTCCGGCAGTCCTTCGAGGTCTTTCGCCTCCCGGCGCCCCGGGCCCGCTCCTTTATTCCACTCGCCCACAGAACAATCACTCTGCG
Organism: Rhypophila decipiens; assembly: GCA_033297075.1. NCBI lineage: Eukaryota > Fungi > Ascomycota > Sordariomycetes > Sordariales > Naviculisporaceae > Rhypophila > Rhypophila decipiens. The sequence goes on along the minus strand of MU858045.1, from coordinate 108,323 downwards.
CCCGAGCAAATTTCTGCCAAGTCGAAGCAACCTCCAGCCGGTCCAGCTCCAGCTCCAGCAGCCGCTCGGCATGGTACAACACCATTTGCTTGCCTAGGCCCCGATCTTTCCGGTAACATACCCCTCCCCTCCCCCGCTACGACCGACGCCTGTTCAACAACAACATCGCCTGCTGAGACCGAGATCGAGGCTTGTTGGTCTTCCGGTGCCTTGGGCAGGCGACAAACGGATCAAGAGAATCGCCGTGTGTGTGCATTGCAGTCGCCGTTCAAGAGACAGCGCCTGGCCCCTCCCGGGTCTCTCTCATTTCCGACTCTCTCCCCGAGGAGTGAAGCTGGGACCATTTCCGCCCACTCCGATACAACATCTCCACCATTATTTTCAAGCTCGTCGAAGCGCATGACGCCTCATCCGGCGTCCGGGCTGCCCGTCCACATGATGGGCACGGTTCGCGAGACCCCGGAAGGTGTCACTACCTTGCGCCTGCCCAAAGGACAAGTCAGCACCGCCAGTCCTTCGAGGACATCTAGCACCCCTGGAAGTTGGACATCAACCGATATATCTGACACTTCGCGGAGCCCAGATGACAAGCCATATCCATCGGCCGCCCATATTCTGCAAAACATTGGCGCGATAGAGTTCCTGGATCAAGACGAGAGGCCGACCTTCATTATTGACCTGGTAAATTCCGAGAATAACATACCCGGGCCATTCCGGATAGTCTTTTCCAACTCGAGCCTGAGAGGTCTGCCCGGAATCTTGGAGCTATTGGTGGACAATCCAGACACGAGCGAAACTTCGGAATTCAATCAATTCAAATCTTGGGTCATCACTTCGGGGAAGAACAATGAATCATCATCGGACGTATATGGCGGCATCCGCTGGTCTTGCACAACCCTTAGGAAGCGTTTCCGCGTTGTGAGCGGGCTGCATATACCCTCGCTCGCTGCCACGCCGACTGCTCTTTCACAAAACAACTCTCCCGGCCTCACCGAAGGAGCCACAAGCGCAGATCCCGAACCAAAACCCGACGAAGTGGAAGAAGAACGCGCTGAAGACGCAGATTATTTTGGAAGCGTGGAAATGGCTGATGCCCTCCCGCCGCATCTCTCTGAAGAGCCTCCGGAGCTTTCGGCCGATCACGTAGCCCCTTTGGACATACAGATGCTCTCGACCGACGACGGGGTGCTTGGCCACCAGCTGCCTTTGCAACTCCACACGACCTTTGACTGGACACGGATACCGGAAGATGACCCTAATCTCGGCCCGCACCATCGATTTGCACGCTCAGTGGATTGGGCGTCCACGTCTCTTGGACCGGTTGAGGAGTGGCCCGCCGATTTGCGTATCATGTCCAACATGATAATGGGTAGCCCTCACCCCGCGGCCATGTATTGGGGTCAAGATTGCGTCGCTATCTACAACGAGGCTTATATCTCGGTTGCGGGTAAGAAACACCCGCAACTCATGGGCTCGAGGTATAAAGACTGCTGGACCGAAATATGGGACGAGGTGAAGCCGGTTTTCGACGCAGCCTGGGAGAACGGTGTCTCGACGATGAAATACGACGATGAGCTGCATATCGTGCGCCATGGCTTCTTGGAGGAGACATTCTTCAACTGGGCGATTATTCCCTTGGTCGGCGGCGATGGAAATGTCGTTGCCATTTACAACCCCGCATTCGAAAACACGAGGCGCAAGATAAACGAACGAAGAATGTTGACGCTCCGTGAAGTTGGCGTAAAAACATCGCAGGCACGCGATGTCAAGACCTTCTGGGGCCTGGTTCAACAAGGTCTTGAATACAACGAGCATGATGTCCCATTTGCTCTGATATATTCTGTCAGCGATGGGGGCAGTGACAGCGAGGTATCCTCCATGAACTCAGGAACGTTTTCCAATCCGCCGCAAATTGTTCTTGAAGGCTCGTTCGGGGTCCCCGAGGGACACATCAGCGCGCCACCCAACATTGACTTGAAGACGAGTGATGAGGGCTTCGCGCATTATATGAGGGACTCGATGGCACAAGCCGAGGTGCCTATTGTTCTCAGCGACAAAGATGGTACTCTGCCGACACAGTTGCTTGATGGTCTTACATGGAGAGGTTTTGGAGACCCTTCTCGAACCATTGTCGTCTTCCCAGTGCACCCCACCACGGCCGGGGACATGGTGGTAGGGTTCATTATAATGGGCGTTAATCCTCGGCGAGACTATGACGAGGATTACGAACTCTTTGTTACCCTTCTCTCCCGTCAACTGGCCACATCGTTGGCGTCTGTGGTCTTGTTCGAGGAAGAGAAAAAGAGAGGAGAGAGGGCGGCCCAGGCCGCTGCCCTCGACAAGGAGAGGCTGTCCATAAAGCTGCAGCAACAGACTCAACAGGCCGTTGAGCACGAATATCGATTCAGCAGAATGGCAGCATTTGGACCTGTTGGTCTGTTCATTGCAGACGGGGGAGGCCACATCAACTACTGTAACGAGATGTGGTGGAAGATTTCTGGCCATGGGAGAGGGCCCAGCACTTTGGATGCTTGGATGCAAAGTATACAGGATGCTGATCGCAAGGGGGTTGAGGATGCTTGGCACCGCCTCGTTCAGGACAAGACTCCCATTACACACGAGTTTCGGTTCAAAGCTCGCCGTGAAATAACCGATGGCCACTCGGTGGACACGTGGGCGTTGATGAGTGCCTATCCTGAGAGAGACGAGTCTGGAGAACTCAAGAGTATTTTTGGTTGTATCACAGACATTTCTCAACAGAAGTGGGCTGAGGACTTCCAGAAGCAGAGACGTGACGAGGCGGTCGAGCTGAAGCGCCAGCAGGAGAACTTTATCGACATAACAAGTCATGAGATGCGAAACCCGCTGAGCGCTATTCTGCAGTGTGCCGACGAGATATCGTCTGGGTTGACGAGATTTCGACTGGAAGATCCGTCCTCGAATGTTCCTGGGGCGCTCAATACCCTCCTCGACAGCTGTGTCGAGGCGGCAAACACAATCTCGCTCTGCGCAAGCCACCAGAAGCGAATTGTCGATGACATTCTGACTCTTTCAAAGCTCGATTCCAAGTTATTGTTGGTCACCCCAGTCGATGTGCAGCCGGTTGTCGTTGTGCAGAATGTGATGAGGATGTTCGAAGCCGAGCTTGCGTCGAATGATATTACCGGCGAGTTTCGCATTGAGCAGTCGTACCATGATCTCAAGATTGACTGGGTCAAGCTCGACCCTTCACGCCTGCGCCAGGTTCTGATCAACCTCATGACCAATGCTGTGAAATTCACACAAGGTCGCCCGACCCGATCCATCACCATTACTCTCGGCGCCTCTAGGGAAGTGAGCGCCGACGTCTCCTATTTCCCGCCACACCATACCCACGACGGAGACATCACGGACGAGCCGGACTGGGCCAATGGCGAAAAGATCAACCTCCATCTCACCGTATCCGACACGGGGCCTGGTCTTGGAGAGGAGGAAAAGAAGATTTTGTTTCAGAGATTTTCCCAAGCAAGCCCCAGAACCCACGTTCAATATGGCGGATCTGGCTTGGGACTGTTCATTTGTCGAATTTTGACCGAGTTGCAAGGTGGCCAGATAGGAGTTCAGTCTCAGCGCGGGGAGGGCAGCACCTTTGCTTTCTACATCAAGAGCCGCCGATCCGACAACCCCCAACCAGATCAATCGGCATCGGTCCCTACCCCTGGATCGAGCCCGCTCAAGAATCCCGTCAGTCTGCCACCGGCCAGGCAAACCCAGTACCCAACACAGGCCCCGCCCTCGAGCGCCCAGATTTCCCTGCTCCGGGATCCTGGTCTCGTGCAACGTCTCGATGTGTTGATTGTCGAAGACAACCTGGTCAACCAGAGGGTGCTACAGCGACAACTGCAGCTCTCAGGCAGCAATACCTTTGTGGCCAATCACGGCGGAGAAGCGTTGGACAAGCTGCGTCGGTCTCGGTTCTGGAATAAAAATGCTGCTGTCACTGTCAACGCGACTGTTGAATCCACCGCGGCGGACGAGGACAGGGACGAACGATGGAACATTTCGGTCATTCTGATGGACCTGGAAATGCCCGTCATGGACGGTATGACGTGTACTCGCGAGATCCGGCGGCTGGAGGGCGCCGGGGTGATAACCCACCATATCCCAATTATTGCTGTCACCGCCTATGCAAGACCTGAGCAAATCGCCAGCGCCAAAACAGCCGGTGTGGTAAGAATCTTCCCTTGCCTCCTTCTTTCTTCGTCGACATGGCACACATATGCTAACCTAACTCGCGTGCATCCAGGACGACGTGATCTCGAAACCTTTCCGTATCCCGGATTTAATACCCAAGATCGAGGAACTCGTCGCAAAGTACAATACACAGCCGACTGATACCGCCACGATGCTCGAGTTGGAAACCACCGCGATGCCCGAGTCAGAACCACCTACCTAGTTTCGAACATGCTTAAAGGGTTGTTGGTTGGGGAAGTTAGAAAAAAGATATGGCGTCACATCTGGGAAAGCGTTGTCTTTTCCTTACCGTGATTTTTTTCGCGGTTCTATTCTCTAATTAGCGATGGAATTATTTAATGATGTTATAGTTCATGTATTGGGTCGTTGAGCCGGCGGGGGGCGAATGTTTTATTTTATTTTGTCAAGTTGTCAGGGATGTGACACCCTTTACTTTCTGATCTTTTTTCTTTCTCTCTTCCGCACATAGTTATCATACGTATGGCGTCTTTGCATGATAGATGGGTACGGATGGATGGCCGGTCGGTCGGAGGGAGCGGGAGGCTTTCTTTCTTTCCATATTGAGACGGGGGCGCAGGTGCCGGGTGGGCTTTGATACCTGTTTATCTTGATCGTGATCCATCACTGGTTTACTCAGTCGGGATCAAGGAGCATACAGCTTGGGGAGAAATGACAAAATGAGCGATGGGAAGCCTGTGGCAGTCAGTCAGTCAGTCAGTCAGTCAGTCAGTCGGGAGAGGGAACGGAAACGTCAGCGATCTGTCTATCTGTTTGCCTGGTAGTGGTAGGCAAGCCGACGAGGCCGTGCTAGCCAAAATAATGAAATGACAGGAGGAGGAGGAGTCGATTGGTCTGATTGCTTCACTTATGTGAGTTGTTAGCAGGGTTGGTCATTGCGTATACCCCCGAATAGTTACATTCTATGAACAATTATTGTTGCTCAAGAAATCCTCTCTGCTGTGCTCTCTGATGTGCTGGGTGTGCTCGAACGTCTTTCTTGAAGGACTGATGTTCAAACGCGGGTGATCCATCTTGAGCTGGGTCTTGATCTTGATGATTGGTGTTCGACTCTTAGGTGCTCGCTCCATCCTGCTCAAGTAGTAGCAGTAAGCATGACGTCGTCGAGCAGAAATCCGTATCACGTGGTATGCCACTAAATACCTCGGGAATCCCCAAAAAACATGAACAACAAACTTCTTTCCCAGATTGTAACGATTATGATAAACTCATCACTCACGAATCACAGAACCATCTTAGTCATGGCCAAACAATATCAGAGCAAGAATGAGCACACAGTTTCAGAGGTTAGAGGCGAACTCAACACGCGAGAGGTATATTATTAGCTATTAAGGAACTCGAACGATGATATGATCGAACGAGTAGTGTTCTTCAACTGATCCAGGCCTCCTAACCATCAACCCATAGACGAGAAGATGACAAGATATGCCAGCCAGCATCCATCATATGACAGCAGCGAGTTAAAAAGAAAAACAGACTTGTCCCCCATGGTATCTCTTTTTTTGTGGGTATAATTTTTGGTTTTCTCGATTTCGTTCCTCCCAATCCCTGCGATCCACCACCAGACAAACAACAACCCTCTGGGCAAAGGGTTTCCAAAGCACCAAACAGACCAAACGTGTTCCTTCTTTGCGGCGCGAGGGGGGTATACTTTGGGTATCAAAAACACCGAAAATAACAGAGACTGACAGCAGAAAAGCAAAAGGAAAAGCCGCGAGAGGGGAATCAACAACAAGAAGGAAAAAAGCAGCAAATGGGATGCAGAGGACGAGGTCGCTCCAGGTGGTGGGTGCGTGGATGGGGAGGCCGTCTCAAAGAACCACAATCCAAGGGGTGTCTTGAAATGCAGACCTGATCCGACCAAACCCGAGATATTAGGAAGGTGTGTGTGGGCGTGTACTCCTCTCAGTCGCAGGCGTGGGTTGATCATTCATGAGTTCGCTCTATTTTATGACATGTATTCTTCATTCCCTGGGCAACCCATCGTGGTATCATGACGAAATCGGGATTCCGGAAGACGAATCTACCGCCTAAGCAGCAGCAGTGACGACCGGGGCGGCGGCCACGGGCTTAGGGGCCTCCTCAGTAGCAGGGACAGCGGCCTCGACCTCGACAGGCTTGGGCGCCTCCTCGACAACAGGCTCGGCGGCAGGGGTAGCGGCCTCAGCCTCGGGGGCGGCGGGAGTCTCCTCAGTCTTCTCCTCGACCTTCTCCTCAGTCTTGGTAGCCTTGGGAGCCTTGCCCTTGCCCTTGATGGTGGCACGGATCTTGGAGAAGGTAGAAGGAGACTTGGGCTTCTCACCCTCCTCATCGGAGGTAGTCTTCTCCTTCTTGCCGAACGCGAAGGGGCTCTTCTTCTTCTCGGTCTTGGTCTCCTTGGGGGTCTCTCCGTTGGTGGCAGGCGCAACCTCCACGGTCTCAGTGGGGACGGTAGCAGGAGACGAAACCTCAGCGGAGAGAGGCTCGGTGGTCTCAACAGCCGGGATCACGGGCGCGGTCTCAGCAACAGGCTCGGCAGGCGCGGGCTTCTCCTCAGCCGGAGTGGGCTCGGGAGAGGCAACCTTCTTCTTGCCGAAAGAGAGAGTGCCGAAGAGGCTGGCACGCTTAGTGGGGGCGGGCTTGACCTCGGTGGTCTCCTCCTTCTTCTCCTCGGGCTTAGCCTCCTCGGCCTTGGTCTCTACAGGCGCAGCGGCTTCGACAGCAGGCTCGGCGACCGCAGGGGTCTCCTCTGTAGTAGTAGCAGGAGCCTCGACAGCAGTCTCGGTGGCAGTTGCCTCAGTGGCAGCAGGCTCAGCGGCAGCCTCAACGGGCTTCTTCTCCTCCTTCTTATTCACGAAGGGCAAGCTGCCGAAGATGGAGGTGCGCTTGCGGCTGGCAGAGCGGCGCTTAGGCTCCTCCTTCTTGACCTCTTCCTTAGCAGCCTCCTCCTTGGGCTCCTCCTTGGCAGCCTCCTCCTTAGCCGGCTCAGCAGCAGCTTCGACGACGGGCTCCTCAGTGGCAGGAGCAGCGGCCTCAGTGACAGGAGCAGGCTCCTCCTTCTTGACGGGAGCAGCAGGCTTAAGGGACTCGAGCGTCTTCTTGTAAGTCTCGGACTCAGTGACCTGGGTGGCGAGCTCCTTGGCCTCGGAGATCTTGACCTTGAGCTGGGCAACCCAGTTGTCACGCTCGGCGGCGGTCGCGGCCTTGAAGCTGTGCTTGTGGCCCTTGGAAGTGATGTGGAACTTGGTAGCTCCGTCGGTCACAGGCTCAGAGGCATCAGCCTATTGTTTGAATTGATTAGTGTTCTATTCCATTGTTGGAAGTTGGTGGATGGTTTTCAATCTTACCAAGGGAACGACGCCGTGAGGGCTGGCCTTAGCGCCCTTCTCGCCGAAGAAAAGGAGGCCTTTGCCAGTCTCTGCAGCCCAGGCAGTGATGTGGTGTGCAACATCGGCAACCTTGTCAACCTTGAGACCGGTGACAGCCTTGAGGTCCACAGCATCGGATCCGAACCAGAAGTGCTTCTTGGAGTAGATAAGGTTCCTGTTGGCAAAGGCGATGGTTAGCGGGGGTCCCTAGAGCCAATAGCTGTCAAGATGGGTCAGATTGACATACTTGGGGAAGTTGGCACCCTGGCCCTTGTGGTCTAGGCTGCCCTCCTCGACAGGCTTAACCTCTTCCTCCTTCTTAGCCTCCTCAGCGGGCTTCGCAGCCTCCTCGGTGGTGGGCTCGGCAGCGGCGGCGACGGGGTCGACTTCCGCAACGGCGGCAGCAGCCTCAGTGGTCGTCTCGGTAGGGGCAGCGACGGCAGGGGTCTCCTCAGCCAGCTTGGTCTCGACGACAGGCTCGGCAGCAGGGACGGTCTCCTTAGGGACCTCGACGGGTTTCTGTTCCTCGGCCATTTTGATGGATTGTGAAAGTGCTAAAGCGTAAAGCTTGGGTATCGCAGAGAATTAAGAAAAAAAAGAAAGGAGTATTGGGTATCACTGAAAAAGACACGGGAAGAAAAGATGCGACTGGCTGTGCTCAGATTGGGGTATCACCAGGATGCGCAGACACGGATGTCGAGTTTTGACGGAGACACAAAAAATCTCTGAATGGAGAAGTGTGTTTTGGCTGGAGTGAAAGGAAAGAGAAGGGAAAGGAAATTGAAGGAAGCCGCGTCCAGTCTCTGGGGGGGTACTTATTTGAGGCACGAGCTCCCATCGGGAGGTCTGAAGGCGGCTCGGGGAAAACGGTAGGACTCCTCTGTGATCTGACCAACCCTGGTCTGGCCCCACACTCCCAGTAACCGCACTGTGACCCCTACCTGGGCACTAGGCCGTTTCTGGCGCTCCTTAGATAACGGTTCCACAGTATGAAATATTCAGCGCTCCACGGCGAGCTACGGCGGCCACAAGGCAGTTGAAAAGCTGGGAATGAATTCAAAACGGTTTGTCAATGTTGGATTTTTCGCCTTGAGGCGCTCACGTGGGCTGGCTCGGCGACGGTGTATCCGTAAAGATTAGTTTTTTCTATACAGTTTACCTGCAGGTCAGCCCGGCTCCACGGGGAGCGGGACAGCAATAATTAGGACATGAAGCAGGTGATCGAGGAGGGAGGCGGTCCCAGGTGAACCAAGTTACACTACAGAGTACCACAAAGAAAAGAAGCATCCAAGCTTCCCATACCTCCCTGTCCAACCATCTCGCGGAAAGGGAGGCAGGCGCGAAGGAGGAAACCCCCAGGGCAAAGCAGTCAGATACCGTCGCCGTTGGACAGTGGTCACTGGCCAGTTGCTGGGGAGAACACGAAATTGCTTCACCGTTTTGGGACAGGGGTTGTGACTGAGCCTTTGGGGGCATGCGCTCTTGCTGCAGCCACTCACGCACTGCATCCCTATCCATGTCGCATCTAACTGGTCAGTGCGCTCCTGCTCGTGTGTGGGCTTGGTGGGCCAACTCGTTCACCGTCTGTCGGTTACGGATGCAGGGATTTGGAATGTACTTGAGGACGAAGTACCGGCATCCTGCACTCTCCTGACGCTTTGGTCAATATCAGGAACCTTGGACCCGCTGAAGCGCCCCAGAGGCCCGCAAAATAGTACCCTCTTTGCCCACTCCTGACATGCGATGCCGCCAGTCGTGACTTTAGTTGCCTGTAGCTTAAATTACATCCCTATTCCCTCTCCTCTTGTCGATCAGAGATTTCTTCCTCTGGCAGGAGCTCTCTTCAAGGACCAACCATGTGGGCATATCCTCTCAGGCAGATTTTGTCAAGCTATCTTGTAGCCCTCAAAAATCCTCACCAAGAGCGTTCGACCTCATGGTTTCGTTTCATTCCGAACAGAACAGAAAAATCAAGTCAACGTCGGAGGATTTTCTTGGGACCCGCTAAAAAGTTGACTCACCAATGGCAGAAGACGGAGTTCAGAGTCGGCAGCACAGATGACAGGCAAGCGACTGCACGCTAACTTAAATTATTGGAGGCACACAGGGTATCCACAACTGTAAATTTGGGTTGCCGTTCGTTTTAGGATTAATAAATTTGAGGGTCCACCAGTCCACAATTCCCGGTCTTACACCGATGTGATATTCACACAGTGCTCCAGTCGAATGCTACTGAACCCACCGAAACGGTCTGCTGCAAAAACTGATTCAAGTCTTAAAATCCTCCCATCACGATGATTCCGCAGCGGAAAGTAAAGCAAGCCATGTTGCTTGTTGAGATGCCGGGTGCTCCGTGTGTACATGTAGTATGAACGCCACGGAATTTCAACCGGGAAAATATTAGGCCAAATGGTCACGCAGCCGGCTCTCTCTGTAACTTTGTGAGGTGAGTCCGTCCGCCGTATAATCCTTGACCCTCGAGGATAGGGGCTTCTCCCGTTTCTTTGACTTCGGCAGGTACCGAACGATGAACGGATCCCGTTGTTTCTTTCTCGCCAGGCACCGTTATAATTGATGGCAACGAATATCCATATCAGGTTTTGAGAGGCTTCTTTTATGCGGTACGGTGATAAACCGAGCAGTACATAATCGTGCCAAAGCTGGCTAAGTGCTAGCCATTCCAGGCATCTTGAGAAAACGGCATGAGATATCCCATCTTGGCATTGAACGTGAGCTTCAGGATGAATCCGTATCCCACTCTCCGTATCATTCACTCACTTGGCCAGGACATATTCTCACGCCCTTTCCATCTTCCAACGTGCCATCGTAATTGTTTTACGCCCTCACTCACGATGCGAGGTCGTGGCCACCGGCTGGTGGGTTGACCTGTTGAATAATTGATTTCAACGGCGAGTTTGACAGTGACCCCTCCATGGCCTGACTCCCCCACACCACCCTGAACAGGAGTTCGAACTTTGAAATACACACAGCCTTTTCTCGAAGAAGCCCTCACTCGGGTAGACGGTTTCCCTTGCGGGGCATTAAAAGGCACTGACCCTTCCTGCACTGCTGGCCAGAGCTCTGGAGACCATATCTCGTGCTTTTGCCCCCTGATGATCAACCGCATTGTATGTACAGTATTCTACGGTAAATAGTCAACCTGTACTACCTGACCAGGGCCCATGCTCGCGACTTGAAGCGCCTTATTATATTGTCAAATAGGCCCTTTACAAGCTGAGAAAATGTATTATTTCTACAACAATAATGCATTATCAAAGTCACTGGCAGGCCTAGCAACCTTGTCAACCAGGTATACCAATTTGACTATTTACCGTGGAGTGCTGTATTCTACATAAAGCCCCGAGATCTGCCTAGATGTACTGTAGCAGGCGGAATTGGCGGCTATCATCACCGGGAAATTGTTCATCGGAACATTTACCTGGTCTGCTGCGTGCTTCCTGTCTTGCCCTGAGACATCTGGCACTAGCCCGGGTACGTATAAGCTGTATCCTGTACGGAGTAACTCGCTGTTTTCGTGGTCCTTCAACATCTATAGAACACACCCCGTCTCTCATTATCAGAGGTCTGATTAATCAAGATGTTTGCACCATATACCATCAATCAGAGGCCCACAGCCTTCTAACAAATTGTTCGCAAGACCTCCCGACAGATTCCAGTTGTTTCAAAACTGATACGCATTGGGGCTGGCACACATGTTTCACGTGTGGTCTCCCTGTCTTGTTACGGGCATTTACGGTTTTGGTGGATGATAGTTTCTCCATTCACATAATGTTCTGAGCATCTCCATCTACATGAGTTATGAGCTGTCAAGGAAGAGGCTCAAAACTTGTTCATCATTATCAGCCCAAATCGAGACTTGTATCGTCGCTAAGCTGCAAGATGTGGTGCAGTTTTAGCGGAGTCTAAGATACAAGCTGCATTTACACCGGTACTCAAGCTGCATGTGATCCATCAACAGGGACACATTGTTCGTTGGCTGTCTTGGAGATATCTTCTCAAGTTCACCTTGATAGGCGACACCTGCTAATTGAAATTGTAGTATGATTACAGGATGTTCATTACAAGCTCGCGACAGCAAGAAGAATGTGGTGGGAAATTGTTTGACCGCCCAATCCTTTTGATATGCACCGCATCACCAGACTCGACAATGTAGATCGCGATCTTGCGCGCCCATCGCTTCCGCTTCTCCTTCCAAGACGGTCCCAATCAATCATTATACAGATCTTCATTATTGCACCATCCATCATCAGCCCGGATAGGAGGAGCACACGCCGTACCTACGGGATTGGCATTGTGGTACTGATGAAACCCTCTCTCCTCGAGGCCTCGACACATGCTGCTGATGCCACTTTGGTACAACATTAGCTGCTGTCCAACCACCAACCCCTTCTTCTTTTCTATCGCGATAAAGGACATCCCGACAGTTTCCTCGTCCTCGTCCTCGTCCTCAACTTATTTCACTCCTTTCTTAGCCAGTGTTCACACCACACACAGTTCCCACTCGCACGAAACCTATAATAGAAACTGCTGGCTGACCCAGATAAGACGGGAGTCGGCCATTCTGTCCTCGTGTGCAACTGCCCAATGCATATCGTACATGGACATGAGCTATCGAGAAGCATACGGCCCCTCGTCCCATCCAAGCACCCTTCTTCAACCTTAGGTACCCCTCCTTTGGTTTGCTTTCCCCTCCACCACTTGCTGCTTCAGTACACTACAGCTGCGTATCACACCCTCAAACGAATGCCTAGACGGGCAGCCTGGGTCTAGAGTTCGGGTTCAAGGCAACTTGGAAATGACCAGACGCCTGAGTTTGTCAATGATTCCTTCTCCCTTGACCGTTTACTCTCTGATCACGTAAAACGTTCATGCAAGGCCGCTGCATGCGGGGGCGGGCAAACCTCCGCACAAGTGGACGTTAATGCCAGTCAGATCATCAGTCCGCCTATGTCGGGCAAGAGAAAGATCAGAGGACCATCAATACCTATGAGCAAGTAACAGAATCCACTCGGCCCTTCGGCATGGTCGTCTATAGGCATCCTAACCGACAGACCAAGCCTTGGACAATCTGTACCGTGTAGTGTAGGTACATTTTTTAGACAGCTGACCATTCTCAGCATCAAGAAAGAACCGCCTAGAATCTCTGATATGCGTTGTGAAGTAGGCCGATCGGCTGCCAAAGCCCAAGTCAGACCCGACCACACCACTCGAACCTCGAACTCTTCAACCAATCATGGCATTTTCCCCTGGGTACAGCCATTCATGTCAAAGAGCAGGTACCATGGGCCTGCAGGATAAGCCAAACACGCGACCACGGTTTCCCGCGTGGCGGCTGACTTGTCCAGTCACCTTTGTGGATGAGAGTCAGGTAAGAAAGAGGGTGCATATTTCTGCATATTTCTGCATATCGGGATGGGCGGTGCTTGCTTGCGGTAGGAGGGAAGCAAGTAGGTAGGTAGAGCCGAGAAACTTGCTCACTCGCTTTGAGGATAGGACTTGCCCTATCTCCATGACCGAGAAGTCCAGGACAGGATGGAGCAAGCCAGCGGGCTGGAGATAGTTGACAACCGGTTGTTTCGGTTCCTTTCGATTTCTTGGTCTTCCGGAAAAGAAAGGAATAGGCAGAGTATTCTCCTAGGTAAGACCTCGAGGCAGACAGCTGGGCTATACATGACCTCGGTCTAGAGAGTACGAAGAGCCTGTCAAACGGAGATCAGGAAGAGGTCGTTGATTGCCCCGCATTTCAGAGCTCCCGTGCCTTTGAACCTACGTACCATGGTGGGGTGCGGGAAGCTCACTTTTCTCTCCTTCTCACTGATTAAACCTCCAAGGTCAAAGCAATCACGGAGAAGAGAACCCTTAACAGAAAGATAGACTATTGCTTGTCGATCTTCTGGATTTCCATACTGAGTGGACATGCCTCACCATATCCGTAGAGACCAAGCTCACAGTGGCTTTCTTATCTTTCTTATCGGACGGGAGATCATCACCCCCAGCGCTCACAGTGGGCCAACCGCTGTGAGACAGCCACGGCAACCGTTTTCAGGTGTCCTGTCACGTGCCTTCGCCTGTTTCAACGTCCTCTCCACAGATGACGACCAGTGAAAGGGGAAGAGAGATTCTTGAACTTCTCGATTTGACGCAATCTTGTTGTACATCTTCCAAATGTAGCTTCCTTTTCGACATCGGCTTTGAATACAGTAGCCAGTAAGCTCCCTGGCGCTTTTTTGACCCTCATATTCTGGATAACCACGCCTTGGTCGGTCACTGGGACGAGGGCTTGGTCCTCTTGGAGACTCCTGGCGCTAGGCCGGGTTGGGAATCTTGATTACTTTCCCCTGAGCCGTCCTGTTATTGCCCGTCCAAAACATTAGAATTACAACACTCGATTTTTAAAAAGAGTCAAGCGCTTCATGAGACTTATCCCTCAAAACGGTTTGCCCGTTATGACCATCTTGCCTTGGCCCCCTACTCATTGGAGAAGGAACCCAGATTGAGCCCCTGCGTAACCATCCCAAGCTGTTAGAAACATTCACCTTGACATGAGCACCGTGGATTCATCCAGTTTTGAGGAGACAGGAGGCTTGGAGACTTTCACCTCAAAGCCTCATGTTTGTTCGAAGTTGCTCCCGAAAACGAGGCGGCCACGAGTAGGTAGCGTGTTAAGAGTTAGGAGGAGCTTCTGCCTATGGCCTAGACCAGACGACGGGAAGAAAACGAGGCAGACAAGAAGAGCGGTGAGAGTTTTCCTCGTTCGGCTTGGTTGGAGATCAATCTGATCCGGCTTGTCTTCCAAAGAGGCGCCAAACGAGAGACCACTAGACGTAACCCCGTCAGTGGCTTTTCCCTTTCATCTTTGCTCACAACTGTTAACCTGAGGAGTCGACGCAAGTCGTTGACTCAGACCTTGTTCATCTTGTTCCAACTATGTTGCAGAAGCTTCTACCTGTGCAGAAGCTTCTACCTGACCGGTCAGAGAGAGGTTAGGTCATAAGCTCTCCCTTGCCGGCAGCCTAGCAAGCGAGGTGGTCTCAAGTTGAATTTTCTTCCTACACTCAAGCCTCTTCCTGAACAACCCAACCGGCTTGCCGACTCCTCTTCTACAACTACAACGTCTGGACCGCCCCAAGGACTCTGGTACGTTTTGTGATTCCACACACCGAGTCTTGATCGAGAGTCGTTCAAGCAATCCGTCTCTCCTGCGCATTCTACAATACCTCCATCATTGTCCAAAACACTCCTTCACATCACCCACTTGCCTATAATTCACAACCGCTCAGATCTTACTCGCCCTTCGCCTTTCTGACCTCTGGGCCTGGAGCACACAACCTCAATCAGGACGGTGAGATCAAGTCCAGGGACTGAACGAAGGCGTGAGAATCTCAGCAACAACCGTCGTGGGAAGGTTCTCGCTGTTTGCGAATCAGACATCCCTTCCTCACATTTCTGAGGTCGCCTGTCCAATCGAGAGCCTCTGTTTTGCCTTTAGGCATCCCCCATAACCAGGCCGCACTTGCTCCTCTGGAGCCCTGACCTTATTTGCCAGCCACACGTTTTAATTTTCACTGCTGGTGAATATTCACTAATCCACCGCGGCCAGCATCTGAAAAACTATCCTGGAACAATAATAAAGTGGAAGTTACGGATCCGCTTTGCGACCACCATAGCATCAACTTCCTCTCCCAAACCCGCCCCTCCCTTGTTGGCGCCTGCACGTTTACTCTGGGCCACGTGTTGGACCTTCTCCCGTCCATCGTTCAACATTCACCATTCAACCAACGATAGCAACAAGCTGGCGATTAGACGACGAGAATCAGTCAACTTTCGTCAACACTCTCTCAAATCTTGACCACCCAACAATCGCTTCTACTCTCACTCCTTCTCCTCAGCTACAGCTCTTATCTTTACAACCCTTCTCACTCTTTGGCCAGAAATTCACTGGGCATTTTGAATATCAAAAAGTGTCGACACCGCAATGGCTAGAAGACAAAAGAAAGGCCGTGGCCAATACAGCAACCGAAGCGCGATCCCAGGCGCTGAGTTGACTGAAAATCCAACGTCGACTACGCTCACTAGCACCCCTACTCCTCGCATTCAGCAGAGTCGCAACACCCCACGAAACAACCAGGCACAACCTTTGATGCCTGAATCAGCATCTGACAGCACCAAGGCCCCCAACAATCGTGGACCACCCAGTCAATCTAGCAGCTCCAAGGCCTTGATCAATCGCCACACTCCAACTCCAGCGCGTTATCCCTCACCTCCACCCACTCCGCCTCAGGCTTCAGCCCCTTCTAAAAAGCCCTGGGAGCTCAATTTGGGATACCTTGTTCCCCAGCGTCGCGCCAATCGTATTTCATTCGAATGGCCCAGTGTTTGGCTCTCTTTTCCCGGCCGAGACCCCAATCTTGAGCTCGAAAAGGAGCTCCACGCCTACAAGCGGCTCACTCTTCCTTTGCCACTGCCATCCAAAGATGTTGCCCCTGAGCGCATGGTCGAGGTCAACAAGGAGAACGAGAAAATCAAGAGTGTCTATGCTACAGCTGGACAATCCGCCTTGTTCGACATTCGAATGAAGAACAGGGATATTCAGTATGATGCAGCTCTCATATTCTCCTCGCGCCTCCCCTCCCTCAATGGGCTGGATAACAGCAGTTGGTCCCGCGCCAATGTGCCTGTTCCTCTCCTCGAGTCCTCTGCGCAAGGTGTCTCTAGACCCAACTTTTTCAACATCATGAACATGGCAGACATATGGCCAATGATTTTGGATCATCTGAAGCCCAGTGTACGTGACCTGTCTGCGGTTGCTATGACTTGCAAAAGTGCAGCCGTGTCTATGAAGACGTATTTTGTAAGTTCAGAATTCGTATTTTCGTTGTGATGTGCCCCTCAACTAACAATTACTCAGGAAGTTTGGGATTTTCACTCGGGAGAATTCGATGTTGACAAATTCATGACCAAGAGAGACACAACAATCGAAGGCATCGCTAGAGGAAAATACCTACAGCGTCGCGGTGTCCGTTCAGATACCCTGCTGATAACAGGAGGCCATCAGCCCGTTACGAAAACTCCCTACTCGGACTCATTCGAGTCCATGTTGAAGCTTTTCAAGGCCGTTCGACTTGCCCCGTTCTGCTTCCGAGATGTGTCTCTTCACAGGATTCCTTTTCTGGACATCCGAGTGCTGGAAGTACTGATCCAAGGAATGCCAAACTTGGAGACACTCTCTATCTCGAGCTGCCTTCTGCTTGACGTAACGAAGCTTCCATCGATCCTCAAGGTCATCCTCAGGAATCCTCGCGCCCAGGAGGATGGAGACAGGCCCCGGAAGTCATACATCAAAGTAGACTTTTCTCCCTTCAGATTCTTTGGCCCCTTGACCTTGGACAGACATGGCTCATTTCTGATTACACACCATAAGCCTGATTTCGACATACCCAAAGCAGTAACAGCCTTGCTCTACCGCTGTTTGCCCGATGCGAAGAGAGCCGGCATGGATCTGCTCGGTGATGGCTCCTCGTTCTGGCACTTCCTCCGCCAATTGCCAGGCCCTGACCCTCTCTGGGCTGTCAAAGTCCGTGAAGCAGTTCTGACCCAAGAACGCTTCAAAAATCGACCAGATATCTATCAGAAAACACTGGACAACCTCTGTGCCGCTGTTTCTGGAGACTGTAGAGCTCCAGAAAGACGCCCTGTTCGGCGAGTCGATCGCAGTGGGGAGCTGGAATATGGGTACTGGCAGACTAAAAGGGCATGCCCCATTTGCGAGACCAAACTTTCACGGTGCTTGTTCGTCAACAGCGCACCAGAAAAAGATAACGGAGGCCAAAGATGCTGGGGCTGTCATGCCATAGGATTTGTCAACAGCGTTGACCATAGCCATTTTCGATACCGGAAGCTGGCTATCCTCGATCACTTGTTCAAGAGGTTCCCGGTAACTGCCCCACCAAAGGAGTCAAACAACCCTGAGAGCGTCACAGAGGGCACCAACATCAGTACTGATCACAATACCGGTCCCAGTGCCAGTGCTGGTGCCAGTCCCAATGCCGCTGCTGATGCCGATCCCAATGCCAATTCTGAGGCGGGCACTACGGCCAAGGCTGTTGGCAAGGCCACGCCTGGTGAAGGGAATTTAGGAAAAACCAAAGCCGTCGGCAGTGATGCCAAGAAGACTATGGGAAGAGAGTTTGATGATGACGGAATCTTCGAGAGCTCTGTGTTTTCAGTCAAGTCTTTTTCAGACCCACTGGGTGATGAAAAGAGAATATTTGACCGGAAATATGGTCTTGAAAAGAGAAGGTTCAGCTACAATATCCTGAACTTCATGGCACAGAATCTTGGGGTTGCTAGAAGGTTTGCATTCATGACCGATAAGGCCTGGAATTACTACAAAGGTCTCAAGCACGGCACATCCCAGGGTTTCTACTATGAGATCGACAGAGGAGAGCACAAGACTGTTGCCGGCGCAATCTATCGTTGGATGCGATTTCGCAACCCCCCGACCGGACCGTCCGAATATCTGCATGGCGGTCCGCAATATATGCATCCATGCCATGAGTCGGCACAGCCCAAAGGGTTTGAACATGTTGCCCCCAAGATACCTTTCGTGGAGTTCAAGGGTTGCTGGAGATACCGCTATGCTGCTCTCGGCGTTCTGAGAAGACTTCATTTGCAGTGGCTTGAAACCGGCAAGACCCAGCAAACCGATTTCCTCGAATGGGCACACGCCGCCCGCAACACTGATCCTCTCATGGATCCCCTCATGGAAAGATGTGAAGAGGCCGCCATGGAGGAATTTAAGCTACAGACCGCACACGATTTTAAAACCCATTACCTCCAATTCGCGTATCATGAGGATGCGATTTTCTCCCTCTGTGCACCAAACAAGGTTGTATATAACCTCGACCTCGCCCGGATGGCAGTTGAGCGCGAGAATGCTCGTTGGAATCTGCGGAAGTATGCTCATGGCCACAGATTCTAGGTTTTATGGAAAAGGTTGATGCTGAAGTCCAGAGGGGTACGATTTTCTTTCTCTTCATTCGCTCTCTCTAGCTTTGTTTTTATATCTTTACTTTGCATGATTATTTTTCTCTTTGGGGACTGGCTGGACAGATGCTTTTTTCAGGGGGTTGCTATTTCTTTTCTTTTCCTATTCTCGGTTTCCTTTCTTTCCTATTCTCGGCTCCTTTCTTGGTCCGCCGCGCTGTTTTTCCTTCTTACCTACCTACTACAGATACTCTCTACTCTCTCACTTGCTCAATTTCCCTGCCTGGTATGGTTGGGAAAAGTGGTCCATGGCTTTCTTTTTTTTCGCGCGGTTCTTTTCTCTCACTCACACTCATTCTAGCTACTCTAGATTCTCCTATAAGTCTCATTTCTCTCTTATCCTAGGTTCTGGTCGGTAAAAGTACTTAATTTCAAGGCAGGGTTAGCTTTTACCAGACTAGATTATATCATCAAGGTTGTTGCTTTTGTAAATTTCGGTTGACATCTGCTGTGTTGCCATTGTGTGATTTTCTGATGTCTGTGATATGTGATTAACCAACTTCCTATCTCATATACAAGCACCAGTCCAATTTAACTTTTTATCAAGTCAAGGCATTTATTCCAGCCAGTTAAGGCCTTTATCCCAGCTTGTCAAGGTATTTATTCATATCAGTCAAGGTATTTATTTAGTTTAGTTAATATATCTGTTCTAGTTAGTTAATATATTTATTTAACCTAGTTGTAGTATTTATTCGAGCTCGTCAGGGTATTTATTCGATCTGGTTAATGTATCTACTCGAATTAGTTAATGTATTTATTTAAGCCAGTCAAAGCATATATTCGAGGCAGTTAGAGTATTTATTCTACAAGAGTAGTGCTTGTATATCAGAAGCCTGGTGCCTGTATACGAGAGGACTGGTGCCTGTATATTAGGTGCCTTCTGATAAGTCAACCCAAGGCCATGGGGTATTCATTCCCGCTGGGAAAAAGGGGGCGTAACCATTATCTTATTGTTAAAGTAACCAGCTCACTGTGAGAGCGAGGCTTGCTTCCTGCATTGTACTCGATTCGAGAGTGAGTTGGGCTAAGACATTTTCTTCCTTTCGTTTTCTGTATTGAAAACATGACATCTATTATACAAGCTATCTCATATATGTTCGTCTTCTTTACTCTTACAGCAATCACGTATGTGACGTATTGATATTGCATGGTTATCAAAGGAAGTCGGCTACCGGTCTCATTTCTTCTCACCAGCCTTCTCCTTCCCGTCATGCTCATGCTCATGCTGCGTGTCCGTAGCTCCTACCCTGGCAAGCGTCGACACGGCCACGACGTTCCTGACGTTTCCAAAGCTCAAGCAATCGCTGATTCGTCTCGTGCCAGCAAAAAGCATGACCAGCCTCTCGATCCCGCAGCCCCATCCGCCCGTGGGTGGGAGACCAGACTCGAGGGCGTGGACGTAGCTCTCGTCGATGCGGACATCGTCGATATCATCCTGCTGGTCACCTTTTCCTTTTGATGGAGGAGCAGTTAACTCGTGACGGACGCTAGGATCCCGATGACGGGTGGCTTGCTGGATGAACTTGTGTCGCTGGGCATATGGGTCGTTTTCTTCTTCGTACATGTTGGCTATCTCCATGCCGTCGACGAAGAGCTCTGTCCGCGCCGAGACGTGTTGATTTGTCTTGGGACAGATGAAGCTCTTGGAGAGCGGTGACATGCAGACTGGGTGGTGGGTTATGAATATGGGTGAGGTGAGAGAATGCGGCTCAATGTGCTCTGCTGCTAGGTCGTCGAGTAGTTTTGGAAGGGTTGGGGTTTCGCCGTCGGGAAATTTTCCGACGCGGTGATTATGTGTTTTCAGGAGGGAGAGAAAGTCTTGTAGGGCCGTGGAAGATTCGAGATCAGGGAGCGTAAAGCCCAGCGCTGCTTCGAGGGATGGGATGAATTCCATTTGTCGGAAACGATTACTGCCGCTGACGCTGGACGGGAATTTGTGGACAACGTCGATCTCGGGGAGGGAGTCGAGCTTGGTGGATATGAGAGTTTGGCAGTGGGAGGCCGCGCCGCAGATCAGGTCCTCGGTCAGGTGGATCAGGTCGTCGAGGCTGGCGTAGGCGTTGTAGAACTCGCAGGTGGTGAATTCTGGGTTGTGAGTCTGGTCGATGCCTTCGTTTCGGAAGGACGGCCCCAGCTCGAAGACCTTGTCCACACCACCGACAACGAGGCGCTTGAGCCAGAGCTCTGGAGCGATGCGCATGGCAAGGGTTCTGCCTCCTACCCCTACCCCATCCTCGAAGCCGGTCACAAAGGGGCGAGCGACGGCCCCTCCGGCATTCTCGGCTAGGATGGGAGTCTGGAACTCGAGGAAACCTCGCTCCTGGAGAAAGTCGCGGATATATTTGATTATGTAGGAGCGAAGACGCAAGGTGTCCACTGACTTGCGACTTGTAAGTAGGTCGATATGTCGGTTATGGAAGCGCTGCTGTGGGTCTAGGACCCGGAATGGCAGAGGGACGAGGGACGGGCTAAGTAGTTCAGGCAAGCCGGTTGCGAGGATGGTCAACTCGCCTGTCGAGGTTCTTGTCGCCTTTCCTTTGAGAGCTATCATGCGGGGTCTACAGTCAGTACCATGGACTACGGTTCATAAAAGCAGTCTAGAGACTCGAGGGACATTGAAGACGAGAGAAAAGAGAAGCAGTAATTCGTACAGATGATGTCTCCTTTATTAAGTAACTGGACAAGCGACTTGAACCCAGAACAATCTACACCTGCAGCTTCCAGCTGTCTGACATTACACATTCCCTGGAGGTCCTCGAACTCGTTCCTTAGAACAAGAAAAGCGAGTTTGGAGCCGGCACGACGAATGGACTGTAACCTTCCGTGCACGACAACCTCCTCTCCTTCTATAACCTCCCCTTCCTTCACATGCTGGAACTTCTCCCGAAAAACCGGTATCCTCATGGGAGGCGCGGCATCGCGATGCTGTATTCTGGGATACTTGAGAGCGTTGGCCTTTTCAAGCTCCTGTGACCTCGCGCCGTGGTATCTACGAAGTGAGGCGCCCGTCTGGCGAGGGGTCGCCCCGAGCGACTTCCATACGTGCGGTCGCAGGAGCTGTTGGAGGCGCGGCTTTGAAGTCATCATTGCACCTAAATGAGGTAATAGACATTAGCATTGGAAAACCAAAGACTGTGTGTGCGTATACCGGAGATCCGAAAAGAGAATGTGTTTGGAGGGTCAGTGTAAGGCATGTTGTGATCATTCACGCAAAAGAGCGTGTCAGTCGCAACGGTTCTAATGTTATTGCAATTCATCATATTGAACACAAAGATCTTGGGGGTTGCAGTTATACAGACGAGAAGGCAACTTACAGTCATGGCGGGTGAGTTGGAATGATCTTGCTAGCCAAAAGCTATGGAAAGCTTCGACAGCTTTTTGAGCCCTCACATTTTTCTGTTTCGGGAAGCAATTGAAGGTGGGCAGAATTTCCGAGCTTAAAAGCTCGATTGGGGAGCCCACCTTTCCGATATTTACCCGACGACCTGCGGGTCCTTGATCGCCTAGCTGCTGGCCCAAGGACAACAACTGAGTGGACCCAAAAGTTCTTTGAATCCAAGCCTGCCTTGCTGGGAGTGAATTCAACCATCGTCATTTTTCAGGAGACAAGCCGCGACCAATATAAAGATCAACGTCCCCATAACCGCAACCCATTCTGTCATTGCTTGCGACCAGCGCTGTTACAGAAAGCAGAAGCAAACCATATTTCCACGCCAGCCAAAACCGAATAACCATTTTTCACAATGTCGTTCTTCGGTATGGGAAGAGCCCAGCCAACTTCGGCCGAGAAAATCGCCGCCGTCGAGAATGAGCTCAAGGTTGTCGCAGAGATGCACTCTCGGTATGTCACAGAATGATTGCGCGTCTTTGGCCGGCCGATTCCCCCTTTCCCCAAACAAACATCTTTCAAGGTCACCAGCTAACCCAATCCGTCTCCAATCCAGCATGGTAAAAATCTGCACCCTCAAGTGCATCGACAAGACCTACCGCGAAGGCGAGCTGAGTAAGGGCGAGTCCGTCTGCCTCGATCGATGCGCCGCCAAGTTCTTTGAAGCCCACACGAGCATCTCGGAACAGCTACAAAAAGAAACAGCGAACCGTGGCGGTGGCGGCTTCATGGGTTAAACAAACGGACAACAAAACACACTTATTGATCGGGCGCACGCATGACGAACTCTCCTCTTTGCTTCTGCTTGCTCTTAATTTCAACACTCGGGATGGGTTATAGATGGGTTGGGGGCCGTTGAACGAACACATACACAGACCTGACATGGCTAGGTCTTTTGGTGCTTGGGTACAATTCACTTGGCGATGATCACGGAATCATCCATGCTACGCTGTAGCTCGACGAAGTAATGCTCCTGTAATGGGCAAGGCCAGAAGTCGGACTCGGACGGAGGACATTGCGTGGCGGTTGCTGGCTTTGCTGGAGTTGGGTCGGTTCGGGCAACTTCCCCCTGGCTCATCTCGTCGTCGAATAGGGCATTTTCCTGGTTCTGACGCTGTAACAATATTTTACTGTATTAATCACCATTTTTGAACATTGTAAGGGGCTCGAACCATCAACGGGCCACTTTCTATGGAAAGATCTGACGACGTAGCTTTCACTGATGCTAATATTGAGCGCATGAGCAAATGTGTATGGAGCTTCTATTATATATGTGCCCCTGACCATGTTACGCCCAGGCTATGCGATACAAACCAACGATGCAGGGAATCCACGTGTGAACCATTTTCCACAATACGCATGTTTCCTGATTCAAGAAATATTAAAGACTTCCAGCTTTTTCTCGAGTGATTGCTTCTCTCCCCGCCTCCCGTTGTCTATCGCCCCAGGCGGCCTCTCCCCTGGTGATATTAGGTCCGGTTCCTATGCCCGTCAGCGTCCGGACAAACCAATGCAGCCAGCTCTCCGTCTCTAAAACAGCCTTCAACTCATCCGCGCGCTTCTCCAAGTCGGCTACTTGCGCCTCGAACTGTTCCACGCCATCCTCGACATCTTCGACCCTGCCAACGAGGGCGCCGATCTCGTATTCCAGCTTGGCAACCAGCACCTCAACATCCTTAACCGCCTCGGTCAGCCGGGAGCGCTCCTCCGCCACCAATTCTCCGCTGCTATGCTGAATACGCTGGTAGGTCTCGCTCATTGCCAGGTAGATGGACTGTAAGTCAGACTGTTGAGCGCTGAACGCCTCGTCAAGCGCTTCTACGTGAGTAAGCTGTGCCGTCACCCAGGGGCTGAGACCAGCCTGCATATTTAGTAAGCGATTGTAGAGGCTCCGTGCGGCTTCACCCTCGTGCTGTGATGGATCGGTGCCCTTCAGGCTGACCGCATCCACGTCTGTGATATCGATGACCTCTTCCCAGTGAAGAATAACCTCTTCCGCTGTGCTAAATGACATGCGCCGCGGGTATCGCTCTTCGTTTAGCGGATGAACGAGTGGGCAGCCAGGACCATAAATACTGTGCCGACGCTGCAGAGACGAGAAACAGGTACCGCAACTGCGCTGGGCCGCAAGGATTGGGCCTTGGAGATCACACTCGTCCACAACGGAGCCAGGGCCCGAAGCCGTGGTGCCGAGAATATCTCGTCGAATTTCAGCGGCTTGCGATTCCCCTGATTTGTCGTTGCCGCTTCTGGCACGCCAGGCCTCGCGGCCATCTCTGGTGGCTCCCGTCGTAGATAAACTCCCATCTGCATGACTGCCAAGAGTTGGCACTGATTCACTAGCCTCCTTATGCCGCATTTCCTTGAGGTACTCTTCTGGTCTGTTCTTCCAGGTAAATGCTCGGCCTACTGCAACTGGACTCGTAAGTGCGGTCGACGTCTGCGCCAGGGCTGTTATGCTTGGCGTCGAATGGCCGGTGAATATAGAATCGTGGTGGTCGTCTCGAGACGGCCGGCTGACATGGCTTCTTAGACCACCGCCTACAGCATCTCTGATACGTCCAAGCCCAGAGCGAGCGTCGCTAACCTTTCCGGCAACGCTTTTGAAGACTGTCTTCCGCAACGCGTCTCTGTCCCCGCCGGCACTGTCAGGGACATTTCCTATAGATCCTGGCAGGGGCACTGAATAGGATCCTGGGGATTCTTCTTTCCTTCTGTGTTCGGCTTCATCTTCCAATGGCAATGACTGTGCTCTCCGACTAGCAGTATAGTGTGCTTCGTCTTCCTTCTCTTTCTTCAGTGGATGACCAGCGTCTCCATGATGATCCTGAAGAGTCCTTCGAGGCTTCCCCTGCCACAACCACTTGGCTCGCTCGCCAAATGCCAGAGCGACAAACCTGTCTAGGTCCACTGTTTCGATATCGCCAATGTTGGCTTTGTCGCGTCCACCAACCATACCTATCACTAGCTCTCCTCTCTTCCCGCCGAATTCGGCCACGGTGGATTTGACTGCTTTGTGTACGCCCCAGCCACCGTCTCCAGCAGCTGCTTTGGCAGTGACGCTATGCAGCTTCAGTAGGGTCTGCCGGTCGAGCCGGCGAGTCTTTTCCAGCTTCTGGGATTTCTGGAAAGTCCCGATTCCTCTCTTAGTGTTTTCGATATCAAAGACATCCTTGACGACTGGTGCGCCATAATAACTCAGTCGGTTTCTCGCCCCCATCAGAGTACCCAGGAGTGCAGCAACGGTAGTAGGTCCGAGTATACCATCTGTCGGCTCAACATTAAAATATTCCGAGCCGATCTCCGTCCACCAGTTGTTGACAGCAGTTTCGGTCAAGTCGCAAAGAAGCCCATCCATGTACTCTTGATCGAGTAACCCGAAAAGAAATAGAGCCATCTGACAAAGCTTGATTAGCTCCAAGACAGACTGATGAAACGGTATCCTATCACTGGTCTTGTAGAGCTGCAGGAACTTGGCTTGGGTTGCTGGCGTCGGATCTGACAGTGTCAAACCGGAACGGCCCGAACAACCTAACCGCTTCAAGTCCTCATTCACAATGAAGACTTCGCGATGTTTTCGTATATCACCATCGGGTACCGGTATGACAGTCAAAGCTGACGGAAAGCTGCTGAGATTCGTGACCATAAGCTCGCCAATCTCCGTTTCTTTGGGCCTCGCATGGTACTGTTGTATTGCTTTGAAGTATATAGATAATCTTCGAGACCAGTCCTTTTCTTCTTCGGGGACGTCCAGCACGCCAACCACAACAGAGTGCCTCGAATCGCCGGTGTATGTTGCGATCACAAGTGTGGGTGACTGTCGGGAACAAGCCCATTGCTCGACTAGGTAGAGTTCATATCCTTGTAGAGTACGTTTCCGCTCAACGACAGTTACTGACGAGTCTTCTTCCAGATACCTGTCGAACTTTGCTGTTAGAACGATTTCGAATGTGTGACACAATGTCCTGTAAATGGGTGACAGGATCGAACTCACCTCATAGCTACAGGGTCCGGCAGCACCACACGACGGCGCTTCTGCGGGGCCTGAGCTTGGGATGGAGGAAGCGAGGCTTTCACAGGAGCAGAGGTGTTACCATCGAACCTAGACCCGGGAGGCATGGTCGGCAATGGGGTCTCTGGCATGGCAGCCTTCCTGTTCATCATTTGGGACGTCGTTCTGGCGATCGTGAGTTGTTCCTCATTGTGGACCCTGGCGTCGAGCGCCGCGCCGGGAAACGGCAGTCGGGAAGCCATGTCTGACGACTCAGATGGGGCTGCCAGCAGCCAAGTCGTACCTAAGAAGTTGATCTAGATCGAGCCATGTATGGAAATGTGCGCACTGGCTCGAACGGTTGCCACGGGTCACAACTACTTCATCGTGGGGCGTTTGGTGGCTTTGCTTCTCCTTTCAGGGGTTGGAACTTGAAAGACAAAGGCGGTCAATGTCGAGACAACTGTCACCAGACTTCGCTGAACATGGGATGGCGGAACTGGAATCGCCGGTGATACGGAGTACTTGTCAAGTCTCCAGGAATGGGCAGGAAAGTGCAACTTGAAGCGTAAACAATTCATGTGCTCCCTCGAATTGCTGCCAGGTTTCCATGTGATGTAACCGACCTGGCCCCAGTCCCCCTCTCTATCCGTACACTACGGGTTAATTCAGCTGACACCTGCAGCTTTCCAGATCTCCCGCTTCCTTCCCCACAGAACCCCGCTAAACTTTGAGCAGAGCGCCCGGATCAGCTGCCCGATGTGGGGTCCTGCTCGATGCCACTGGTCACTGGTGCGTCACTGATCCTCCAGTAGCCTATGCCATTCGATACAGTGTCAACACAAAGGGGCGTTAGGTTTGGGTTGCTGGACGGGCCGGTCCTTATCCAGTTTAACCCGAAGAACAAACCTACACTTCATTCTCAACCAACTTGATTCCAGATTCCGATCAAAATAAACCCTTCCGAGAACTTCCCACCAGCTCTTTCAAATAGAAAGCAGCTGAATCATCGCCCTCTCATCGTCTTTATCGAAGCTCGGACCCAAGACGTGATACCACGATCCTTGTATTAATCACAACCGCCTCTGACAACCCGAAGTGGCAATTCACCTTTACACCATTTTGGCACTTCACCAGCCTACAACGGATGAGCGATGGCAGAAAACAACACGGGCATCGCGCTCCTTGAGAGAGATCTTGCTAAGCTTTCCAGAAAACCTAGGCTTCAAGCAGCCGTGGACAATGTCGACAGGATTATCGAGCAGCTTGCTGCGGCAAGAGAGCAGATTGCGACAGGTTAGAACCCTTCCTAGGCCTCTCAAAGGCGTATAATTTGCTGATCATGGACCTTGCCCGTTCTAGCTCTGGATCCTCATACAGCAAGCTTGACGGTGACGAGACTTCAAAACCCGACCAAGGATGCTTTCGAAATGGTCAACGAGAACCTGAAAGATGTATCATCGGCCCAGAAGAAGGTCTTCAAGGCAGTGAATGAGGTACACGCCTTAGCTTTCACTCCGTGACTATGACACACACTGATATATATGGCCTTACCAGCACTTCCCTCTCAAACCACTACCTGCCGATCACGATGCAATGGCGGACCACCCAGCGCTTATAAACCGTGCGATCGCAATGCACCTCCTCCGCGAAGGGCAGTTTTCCGTTGCCTCGACGTTCATCGAAGAAGCACAAGACACTCCGCCACACCATGCATTATATCAGCAGCTCGAAAGCGAAGATACGCCATCGGCCGACCAGGATGAAGCGATGGATGATGACGATATGGATACAGATGCCCAAACCTCTGTTACTGCATCGACAAGCGACCCAACCGATCTTTCTTCGTTGCACTCACAGGAACTGCAAACGAAGTTTGCGGAAATGTACAGCATATTGCAGGACCTGAAGTCTCACAATCTCCGATCAGCGATTGACTGGGCGAGGGCGAACTCGACTGAACTAGAGGCTCGCGGAAGCAATCTAGAGTTTGAATTAAGTAAACTCCAATACGTGTGGCTCTTCAAGGGCGCAGCTGTCAATGGGTTGCCGGATGACGAGCGGAACGGGCGAAGCGGTGCTCTTGCATATGCCCTTCAGCATTTCACCCGGTTTCGAGAACGACACGTGAGGGAGATTGAGAAGCTTGCCACGGCAATGGCTTATGCACCAAACCTTGCTGATTCACCATATAAGGAGGTCTTCTCGACCGACAGTGCTTTCACGGATGTGGCAGCTTCTTTCACGCGCGAGTTTTGCAGCCTTCTGGGTCTTTCCGCCGAGTCACCACTCTACATTGCTGTGACGGCAGGGGCGCTGGCGCTCCCCCGGCTCATCAAATATACTATGGCAAAACGAGCCAAGGGTACAGAATGGACGACAGACAACGAACTTGCGTTCGAGACTCCACTGCCAGAAAAGATGGTTTATCACAGCATATTTGTTTGCCCGGTAGCCAAAGAGCAAACAACCGAATCGAATCCGCCCATGATGATCCCCTGCGGGCATGTTTTGGGCAAAGAGACATTGCAGAAGCTGTGCAAGGGAACAAGGTTTAAATGTCCTTATTGCCCCTCGGAGGGCCAGCTCAAAGACGCAAGGCAGATCATCTTGTAGGGCAATGGTGTTCTGCCGTTGGATGAGCAAGAAGGGCTTCTCCCTGATCCAACTATTAGCGCCGGTCTTGATAACAGTGTGCAGCCACTTAACGTCTTTGTACCCTTTCACCGGGGGAGCAGGATGTTTGTCACGATGCCGAACCAGGCAATGGCAAGGTCTACGCAGAGCGTTCTAGCCTCTGCCTTGAGACCAAGCATTAACGTTCAAGTCGCCGACTCAATGTTCACTGACCTCGGGCTTCCTTAGCGGAGCAGTTTGGGGCAAGTCCAGCTTCGGTGGATTTTTGACATTTCCGATTTGAGAAGAGGGACGAATACAACGCCATACAACTTTCTTAGGACCATGCGAGGTAGATACCAGTCCTCACCCGATATTTTGAACGCTCTACGCGTTTGGGCGTATATGCAGACCATGTCCTGGAGAGGTTCTGGCCTTACGGATTCAATAATAGGCGTCGAGATAGATCTGCGAACTATAGAGGCCCATGGTATTACAACATGGACACAGAGATATCCTCCTCTCAATATACGTCTTGAAGCTCTTACCCGGGGCGACCTGAGGACTATGGACACAGACGCGACATGGTTGGGGAATGAGCAAGCCGGCCAGCGTTTGAGCTACGAGACTAATGAAAATGATAGCGACGGCTCTGATTTCGATTACCTTAACTGACGTGTCGTGACCGAACAGAATAATTACGGCTTGCCAACTCCTGAGCAGGGCAATGGAACTACACCAGCTCCTTGCTCAAGATGGTCATTTTCTCGAAGTCTTTCCATAAATCGTACCTGCCGGGTTTCTCCATTCTTTGCTCGCTCCTGTTCCCTAATTGCCTAGGCTGGAATCGACATTGGTGTAACTCTTGAGTTTCATAGATGCTTATTTTCTCTACCCTTGTATTGGCTTCTCTTTGGCGTTTTCTGGTTTTGGCTCTTGATTTCCATATACCAAGCGACAGGCGGGACGATAGTTCTATGAGTTGTCACAGCGACTTTGATTTTGAAGCCGTGGTCTTGACGGACATGGTTCTATTCTGGTTTTCTCAGAAGCGGGCTGTTTGTACATATATCGCAGCATCCTAGGACATCATTTCTATATCTGAGCCTTAACAAACGCACTAGACTGTTTAATGGATGATATCTGAGTGTTTCCTTTCAAATCAGTACTCCACGTCAGGCATTTGCTCCAGGTAGATTCTGTTAACAGGGGTGCCGAACGGCTGCTGCCACTGTTAGCCTTTAGGGTTACAGAATGTTGTTGGTCGTTATGCATGATTCCTAATGTACCTTATAGAAATAGCATATATACGTGTATATTTTACCTGATCATCAGTCCGACACTCTGACTTCTGTACTTCAGCTCATGTTAACCTCAGCTCCTAATGGGATGACCATTTGGTACCTACCGTAGTCGGGTAGTACCACAGCTCAGCTCACCTCAGCTCAGCTCACCTCACCTCAGTGCGCAGATCCTTTCAAAAGTCCCAACAAGCATGCGGGCGGACGGTCCTGGAAGCAAGCCCGGTGAGCTGACTGTATTTCCTTGGTTCCTCGTATTTGGTGTAGCCAACCATTCCTGATAATGAGGCTAGGCCCAAGTAAATTTCCCAACCAAAGCTTTCTTGATGATGAGAATTATAGGGGAAGTCCGGCGATGTATTCTCCGTCGGTAAAGACCAACCCCGGTATTCCATTCCTTCCTTGATGTGTTGAAGCTTCACTTTCTTCAAACGCCACTCTGGCCGTTTGGCGGGCATGGTGTGGTTTACCACGTAAAAAGAATATCCGATGTGAGGTATTACAATTCGGTAGGGATGATATGAGATGTGTAGAAGCTGGAAAGGCGATATGTACTCAGGCGTAATTGATCCATCTTGACATGGTCTGACGAACCATGGTATAAGTGGACATGATCCGATATGATAGATTGAAGAATATGATCAATCGCATTATAACTGAGTTAGGTCCCAAATTACCCAAGGAGCTACCCATGTAAGTCCTACCTCTGTGTAAACCATTCTATGTAGAGGATATAGGTAGGGTGTCAAAGAAAAGAAGAGAAAACAGAGAGAGATAAAAGATCGTTATGGTAAATTCGTCGTCATAAGAACACGAATGTCAAGTGCTAGCTATATATATGACATATACTAGCGACAACACCGAATGCCCACCTGGGTTTAGTGTGCAACACCATCATCAACAACATGATATAAAATGAACGGCTCAAACATGTAAATTGATGAATGTGGAGGGGGATATAGAAAGACAAGAAAAGCAGTTTGCATGCTGTGCGATAACCTTCCCGAAACGGGATGAACAAAAAGAGAGAGGGAGAGAGTGACGTGATGTGCGACTCCCCAAAAGCTATCTAAACCAAGAACCTCATCGACGGGGAAAACAGAAATAAAGCAGATGAAGAATTTCCCGTTAGCTTGCGCGCCGAACCCGCCCGGCTTAAAAATCCCAAAACAAATATCAATAAAAAGAGGTATATTGAACACCATGGCTCCCATCCATTTCGCCCAGTCGATAAAAAAACAATATGTACTTCGGTACGTTGCTCCCTGGGAATGTCACACTTCCCGACCCACCGAACCTTTGCGTCTAAATTTTTCTTCATATTTTTTTTACTTGTCGCCCCAGATATCGTCTCTAGTCGATCGTCATTCGGCTGGACAGTGGGGGTTTCTGCTCGTTCATTTGGTACGAATTGGCGTCCTCCTTCTCCGGGTCCTGTCCCTTTGGTTTGACCAGATGTTGCTTGAGACCGGCTCCGAAATTGTTCATGCAGATGAAGGCGTTGATTATGGTAAGGATGATGAGAAGAATTGTGAGGACAGCGAACGCAGTCAAGGAGCGTCTAACTGCCCTGTAGTGCGCCTCTTTTATCGGTTGGTAGATGCGGACGAGCTTGAAAAAGAAATAGGCGAGGCCACCAAAGTACAGCAGGATGATGCCGCACATGCCGAGTTTCGTCTCTCTCTGGGTAAACAGGGCCGCACAAAGGAGGATCCCTATCGTGACGGGGATGGCCGCGATGGTCAGGCCCAATTCAACGTCAGTCTTGCCGCTGACGATGACGAGGAACTGGATAGTGAAACCAAGGAAGAAGAAGAAATCGAATTTGAGAAGAGCAATGTAGACCTGGAGCGCAGTTCCGTGTCAGTATGTAACTTGATCAATCTGAGAAGGGTGGGGGTTTCCTGCTTGAACATACCTGATACCAGAAAAGTCGCTTCTTCATGCGATAGTCGGCTCCAATCTGCTTCAAAATATCCCAGGCAAAGACATGGTATAGCTGATAGGCTACAAATGACATTGCGATGGTGGTTACACCGATAATGGCCGGGATCGCGACGAGGAATGGCTTGATTGCCCCCCTGACCTCGACACCAGGGAAGGCATCTCGTAGATAGCCCTTGGATTGCAACTCCTGAATTGAATCGTCAATTTGCTCGATCTGGAGGATCGTGTAGATGAAAAGGGCCATATTGGCGATGCAGAGGCCGATGATCTGAATCGTGTTCTTCAGTCGTAAAGCGTCCCATGCAAGGAACAGGACATAGATGAAGCCGAAAATAAAAAGCGTTAAGAACGTCGGTATAGTCCTGTATTGTGATTCTAACGCTGGCGAGTCGGCCGTCGTTCCATTGTAGGCTGTCTGAAAGCGACCGAAAACGTATCTATAAAAGGGAACGAGGACATGTCAATACCAGTTTGTTGAACTTCGGCCGTCGGGACAAGATAGCACTTACGCCTCAAAGGCAACACAAATGAACATTTGGATGGCCACCACGGCAAAGAATAATTTTGCCCATTTCGTCGAGATAAAGTCGGTCCTGCTCCTCCTGGCACTCGGGGCACTGCCCGCTGAAGCCATGATTCGCTCTCGATATTGGAGGCCGTTGTTGGCTCCGTCGAAGCTGGAGATGGGTTGCGAGCCGGCCAAGTAGGACCGGCGACTTTCTCTGCTGAGAGCCAGGGCGGGCTGGATCTGATGACTCCGGGCGCGCACGCGGGAGCCCTTTTCTCTTGATCGGTTGTGATTCTTGCGGTCGCGGCTTTTGGAACCGTTATTCTTGAATGTCCGTGTTGGCGAACGACGAGATGGATGAGGATCGGAGAAGTAGACTTGGTCGTTGGTCGCAAAGGTGGCCGGGTCGGGAATGGCCAGACGTCTGACTTGGATCGGTCGGGAGGATGGGCGCCTTCGACTGGGGTTCAATCGATGCAAAGTTTGTTCGTGTGGTCGTGTGTTCGCCCCAGCCTGCTGGTGTTCCTTTACTATACCGTTCACGCAGATGCAGTTAAAGGTGGCAGAGGCGCAATGTCTGGGTAGGACCCAGGAAGCAAACGGGTGTTCTTTGTTGTTTGGTCAGGGGTCTCGTCTGCTTTGAATTCTGCTGGACGGTGGGAAAGCTGAAACAGGGAGAGGAGGTGCTGTGTTCGAGCGTGACAGGGACTTGGCTCGCGATGTGCGGATGCTCCCGGCACGGACCAATCAGGACGAGAGATCAGGAGTCCGAGACCTGCAAAGGCTGCAATTATTAGGGGACTATTTGCTGGTGTAAATTGCTGGCTGTTGGGAAAAGATGAAAGCAAGAGAGATTTTCTATCGATATGGTAAAAAAGATGTCGGAGAGCTGGCTGAAAACCGATGGATACTTTGCCGAGAAAAAAAGAGGGAGCCTACAGAAGGACATCTAGGAATCAGATGACGGATTGAACAAGAGATGATACAGAGTTTATTAACAGCCCAAGGACCACATTTCTATACCTATTGGGCGGACCCCGATAAAAATGCCTCTGGAAAGAAAGCCTTGGCTTCACCACTCCACTTCCCTGCCCGCTACGGCGACAAGATCTGGACTGCATGGGTTCTGAACGGGCATGCTTGGGCTGCTGCACGCACTGATCAGTGAGCTAGCCACTAAATTACAGGCACTAAAGGCGTTTGCAGGCATCGAGACTCCCCCCGCAACTTTGCCCAGATTCCTCCAGTCAACATGAGGCTGTGCATTTGAGTTTGTGTCCCTGTGAGTCTGCAACTACGGGCTTGCTAGGACATCGTGGGACTGTTTGGAGATGTTTGACGAGGTTGTATCTCGAGTTCTTGCAAGCGCCAGGCCGGACGGTTTGCCTAGGTTTTGCCACATCAGGGACCCCAACCTGGAATTGGAATGTGGAGAGTCGGAGACAGGAACATCTTGCAGCAGCTAGGAGACCCCTGCAAGATTATGATTGGCTTCAAACGGCGAGGCTCAGTCGACCAAAAGAGACCCCAAAGTTCAAACCCAAGAGATTTGTTTCTGGAAGTCGCATCTGTCAACGTTCGGTGTTGTGGCGCCGTTGTGGCCGGGAGACCCTTTCATTGCGGCGTGTCTCGTTTCGTTGTCTTTTGACGTGTTAAATAAGGTCAAGGCGATCATGACCGGTGCTGCCCGCGCCATCCATCAACAAAGATGAGACTGGTTTTCAAATCAGTGGGGATGAGGCTCTGGCAAGTGTCAAGATACTATCTCTTACAATTACTACGCACTGTTGGAGCTTGTTAGCCCGTGCTGGTGGAGAGGCTCAGTTGAGTCCACTGATACTACCTGGATCTTTGTTGTGGATGCTATTCACCGCCCAAGTTGTCATGTTTTGTAAATGTTTCTCGCTTTTCCTTAACTGACCGCACGTGGCGGTGTTCCTGCTTGAAAGTCGTGTGCTGAACGAGTGAGGAGCTACCGTATAAACTCAATACTGGATGTAGCGGTCTCTGGTTCTCAAGTTGTAGAAACATGTGTGGTCGTGTTTCAAATCCTTCACACTTTTAGCCGGGTTCTGAATGCTCCTGGGTTGTCGTTGCTGGGAGGAGTGTCATGAACGAGCACATCCTCTGCATATCAGTTAGCCGTATATCAGTTCAAGTTGCCTTTTGGCGCGACGTCATCAGTGGACAAATGTATCTGGTGTTGGCTGTGCTTTTTGGAGGGTATCAAGCTGGGGCTGAGGGAACTTAGGGAAGGTTACGAGGCTGTGTACCCCGTAGCTCCTCCTGGGCAGAGAAGATAACCTGGTTGTGTCAGTACGTAGTGTAGCTCTTGCCAGGTTCATAGGGCTGTATCTGTATGCATGCTGCATCACATGTCTGTGTGCACCACCAACTTGGAAGAACCAGTTGAAGAGATCCTTCCCCATATGGGGCTTTGTTGAATTTTTTGAGATTCGGGTATAGAGACCAGAATCATGTACTATTCTGGATTTTAAAAATGAGTAGTAGTCCGTAACTTGATAAGCTCCTTGGATGAAATTGCGTATCAAGCCCTCAGTTCTGGGTATTCATGCAGGTGCGTTCTTCACACCTCACTGCAGTCCCCCGTCATTCAACGGCAATCTCCACAGTGTTCTCTCCGCAGCGGTCCGCCGTCCACACTCTGGCCCTTCCCGTTTCGCGCGCCAAGACCAGTGACCGCAGCGGCATCTGGACTTGGGCCACTTTTTTCCTCCAACCACGTCGAATGCGACCGAGTTCATCTGGGCACGCGCCGATATCACGACTTTTGGCATTGCATATTTACGTCTGCCGTAGCCACCATGAACGAGATGGCGACCGACACCTTGGATGATATTCTATCTAGGGCAGCCAAAGATGGCTCCATGAATTAGTGAGTTTCTCAGCGTCTGTCCAAAACCTTCCGCCCTCCCATGTCTAATCACAGTGTCACTTGCAGCGCATCTTGGCCTGAACTTCTGCCGGCTCTCCTTTCGAGAATCGACCACGTAGGCGGATAACCCTCTCGCAACAACGCCCCCCCTCTTCATTCAATCAAGACTAACTCACTCACCACTAGATTGCGCGCAATCGTTTCCCCATCCCTCGTGTTCCTGCCCCGCGACCTCCAGCCAGAGCGCCATCTCCACGAACGGTTGCCCCGCTCACCTCCTCTGATCCAGTGGAGGCTCCTGGCTCTTCGGGTACAACACCCTCATCTCAAGAGACGAACAAGGAAAATGCCAACCCATCGCCATTTTCCGCTCGAATCGCAGTTTCCAATGCTATCCCAGCAGCTTCGACAGCCGTCTCTGCGTCGGGAAATCCTTCCGTGCAACAAGAGGGAACGGCGCCCAGCAGTCTGCCGCCTCAAATTGATGCGCTACTCAACGAGATAACCTCGACCTTAAGGGTGGAATTTGTCAACTACCCACCGCACACAATTCAACGGCTTTCGGAGCTCTTGCTCAACCCTCAACAACACTACAGGAATCTTGTCGCTTATCTACACGCCCTTGATCGTGTCGTCCATGTCACTAGTGGTGCCAACACCTACCCGCTACCGCCAGCTGTATCGGACATGAGTTCCATGTCCGGTGGATGCAGCAGTGTCGGAACCTCCAACACAAGCGGTCTGACGATCAATTCGAGTCTAGCAAACAACATTGGCTCGGATGAAGCACTTGGAGGCGCTCTTCTTACCCCCATTCCATGGCTGAAAAAGAGCACAAACGGGAACACTGGTGATGATCTTAGCGACCCCGGTGGCTCTTCGCCCCCTTCAATAAACCCAACACATGCACAGCAACGAGCACAACCATCTCAGTTGCAACCGCAAGCTGGGGCTGTGAGCCGAAACCGAGAACCACAGCTTCGCACAGAGAGCACCGAAACGATCGAAGGTCCTAATGGGAGGGGAAGCATTGAAACCGTAACCATAACTCGCGCCGGTCTTCTTTCGAGGGGCTCCGACACAGCCCTTGCCAACCGCGGACTCGTACAGGGGGCCGATATATTCCGACAGGACCAGAGAGCCGACAGTGCAGCTAAAAGTCCGCAACAGGAACAGGAAACCACCCATGCTAGTTCCGCTACTGGAACCGAGGACGACCAAGATTCTACCATGACCGAAGGTGATTGTCCCGAGGATGAAAAACCTTACGCGGGCCCCGAAGAAATTGGTCCTGAGGATACGGGTCCCCAGCTTCCTACCCAGAGCAGGTCCACCCATGGACCAGATGGAGCGGCTGAGGTTCAAGGAATTGATGTCGAAGCTGCCGTGGGCCGCAAAGCGTCCACGCCGGAGGAAGCTATTCCGAAGGGTCCAAAACACGAAGCCACAGACAAGCTTGAATCCCCTGCCAAAAGAAGAGAGAGCGAAGGAGAAGAGGGGCTTGCTAAGTCGAGTTTTGAAAATACAGAGGAGCGACCCAAAGATTCAGGAGATGGGTCAGCCGTTGAAAATTTGGCTAATACCTCGAAGCCAGCCCCTAGCGACTCTTCTGCGGCCGAAGAGGAGGCTGCTCCTCAGTCCGGCGAGAAGATGGACTCCGACGAACCGCAACCTGAACAAGCCAAGTCCAACACAGAAGAGGACAAAGTGGACGAACCCATGACGGACATCAAGTCTGAAGAAGAGGAGGGGAGAGGCTCTAACGAACCTGCCCAAGAACCAGCTGAAGTAGATCACAGTGACGCAATTCTGGGACAGCCAAATGTCGCCGAGTAGGCTTTGGGACCTTTTCTGGCACCCGCTCAACTAGGCTTTACTACAGGTGGTAATCTGGTTGCTTTATTTCAAGACAATCGGTTCTCTAGTTCTTCGGATTCTGGGGTAGTTCTGGACGACGAAGACTCTGGAAATGGGTCGATTGACATTGACTGATGACTGATGGGCGTGCACTGCTGTGTATTGTGTTTTTATAATGACTAGCGAACATAATTTTCCTTTTTTTCTTGGCGCCTAATATTCAGGCATCACTACTATCGTATACAGGCGCAATCCAATTTCACTTTCTCAAGGCATTTATTCCAGCCAGTCAAGGCCTCTTGTCTAGTCCAGTCAAGGCATTTATTTCAACAAGACTAGGGCCTGTATATAAAAGACTGGTGCCTGCAATTAGGCGCCTATTTCTTTCGATATCCCGTTTTAAGAATTTTTGCTTGATATCGAATATCACAACATGCGTGATGGTCTACCATTGAAGCTTTCTACAGACTACAAAAGGTACCATGAGAACGTTCTATTAAATAGATACTGACCTGATAACATCCTCTTTTGGTCCCGTTCCAGTCCCTGAACGCCAACAGACCCCGACAGACAACCCGGAAATCAATGACCAGCTTTTGGACAATGAAGGTGAAAGAAAACCTTTCTCTCATAAAAACAGGGAAACCAAATTTCATTTTCCATCCCGTACAGTGAATAAGCTCATCGCTTACAAGAACCAGCTCACTCTGAAATTCTAGAAATACTCTCCTTGACAATGATACTGTTCTGCCTCGAGTCCCTCTTGACCCTAAAGAAATCGTCGCAAAAGTCGCTGCACTGCATGTGCTTCAAAAACTCCTCGTCATGGGTGATGACGATCAGCTGCAGGTTACTCTGACTCTGCCTGGCCTTGATAATGGCGTGGAGAGACTCAGCCAGACTCCTGATGTTGTCGCTGTCCAAGTTGGTCGTCGGCTCGTCGAGAGCGATGAGGCCGCAGTTGACGCCGAATGACTCGGCAAGTGCCAGACGAATGATGATACTGGCGAGGACCTTTTGACCAGCACTGCATCGCCCGCGCATGTCCATCTCGGTGTCTCCCTTGACCATGGATACGCGGTAGTTGTATGTGCGTTTGCCGGTCCCGCTGGCGGTTGTGCCCGACTCGATGTCTGAGCGGATCTGGATCGTGTCGATGTCGGTTCCTTGGTATGTGCTCTGCCAGAGCTCACCGATTGTGCGGTTGATCTCTTCCATCTTCAACGAATGGTACTGCATAATGGCGTGGTCCAGGGCAGCCGTGCCGCGCCCAAGATCCTCGATGGCTGCCTTTGTGGTTTCGACTTTGATGTGCGACTCCTTGAACTTGGCTTTTGCTCCCTTGAGGTCAATCTCGTACTCTTCATTCAGGCGGGCAAACTGTTCGTCCTTGGTGGACATGGATCCCATTAGGCGCTCGCGGTCAGCACCTAGTTTACCGCGACGAGACTCGAGATAGCGAGCCTCCTGGATGAGACGGTCATAGTCTTCTTGTGCGTTGCGGGATTCCAGTTCCTCGATCTCGCGTTCGAGAGCTTCACGTTCACGGAGATTTTTGCGATAGGTCAAATTGTCGCTAATATTGCGCTTCTTTGCGTCGCTATTGTCGATCTCCTTGGTCATCTTATTGATCTGAACGGTCAACTCCCGTATGTCGTTTTCGAGATTAGTGATGGTCGTTTCCAGGGTCGCGATGGCTCGCTGATTGGAAGCCAAATTCGATGGGCCGCCCCGATCCAGGTAGTCTTGGATCTCCCCGTTTATCATCTTGAGCTCGCTGACGGTGGTTGCAATCCCATCTCGCTCCTCTGCGACACTCTGCTCCTTCGCTCTACACTGCTGACGGGCCTCGTCGAGCGCCGCCCGGGCACTTGCGATCTCTGGTTCTAGACGCTCCAAGTCATTATCGGCCGCCTGGATAGCATCACGCAACTGGGCCTGTTCGTCCTTGTGTTTCCGAATTGTTTCCTGAAGGCGCTTCTTGCGCTCTAGCTGCTGGACCGCGTTGTGGATCTTGTGCTTCAGATCCATCTTTTCGAGCTCTAGCCGAGAGACTTCGTCTCGCATACGCTGTCGTTCGGCGCTGAGCTTGCCTAGCTTCCCCTGAGCAACCCTGGTCTGCTCCGCACAAGTTGTCTGCTCATCATTAATCTCCTCCGCAGACCTGACCTGGAGGCTTGTTGACTGTTGAGATCGCTCAATCTGTCTCTCAGAGTCAATGATATCCTTGTGAGTTTGCGCAATCTTCATGACATTCTTGCTAAGCGAATCCATGTCTTGCTGCTTGTCCTCGGCCTCCTTGAACAGCAGGTCCTGGTCCTCGAGACGACGGACTAATTCGTCTTTTTGAAGGCCCAGCGACGTTATGTCCGCTGTCAATGCTGGAATCTCGCCAGCCAGCCGTTGGTACGCGTCATATTTGGAGTTCGCCGCCTTCAACGCCTTCAATGTGCCACTAAAATAGGCCTGGTCTTTAATGAGCTCTTTTTTGGTTTCTTTAGTGAGCAGAGTGTTGATTCTTGCCATGAATTTGGATTTGAGATCTGGCTGGCCATTGAAATCTCTCTCGCAAAGAGTGCACTTGTTTTGCTTTACCAGCTTGTCTCGTGCTCCGGTGTAGTATGTGTTAAGGTGGTCAAAAAGGGCCAGATCAGTTTCAACGGTATTCAAACTCGTCTCGCCTTCCTCGAGGGCGGATTTGAACTCATCAACCGAGGGCGTTTTTTTGGTATGCTTAGCTTTCATGATGGCGTCAACAACAACACGCTCACAGCTGTCCTTCTCCAAGGACAGCTTAGCCTTTCTATCGCGGGCACTGGAGAGCTTGAACTCGAGCTGTTTAAGGTCTTGTTGAGTCGTGTCTTTCTTCTTACGTAGCTCGGAAACGACTTTGTTCTGTTGCTTCATGGTGGTCTGAAAGTCGGCTTCCAGGGTCTCGGGTTGCCAGCCTGCGCCGACGATGTTCGACAGCTTCTGGTCCCAAGCTTTTCTCAGAATATCCAGATCTCGCTTCCGGTCTGTGAGTTGTTTCTTACGAAGATCGAGTTGCGCTCTCTCCGATGCCAATCTGGTACAATCGACCAGTTCCCGATTCAACCTTGCGGCTTGGAGCTCGAGAGTGTCGATTTCACGCTGCAACTCGGTTATGCGATGGTCCAGATTTGCCTCCTGTTCATCTGACTTGGCCATCTCGATCGCATCTTCAAGTTCTTTCAGATCCGTTCGAAGCATTGCCTCTGTACCCTCATCGATGTCGAGTGAAGTCAATTCGCCCTGAGTCTTTGTAATCTCCGTACCAAGACTCCCCATACGCTGCCTGGCCAGCGCACGGTCCCGTATGCGAGAGGCCTTCTGACTTTCACGCTCGGTTATTATCGCCGTCTTATCATCGAGTGCTGCAGTGTTTTCGCGTTGCAGGCGATCAAGCT
The DNA here is from genome assembly GCA_033297075.1 of Rhypophila decipiens. Lineage (NCBI taxonomy): Eukaryota > Fungi > Ascomycota > Sordariomycetes > Sordariales > Naviculisporaceae > Rhypophila > Rhypophila decipiens. Next base: position 67,726 of record MU858045.1, on the reverse strand, counting down.
CTCGCTTCTTGTCGTTCAGTATCTTCTGTATGCGATCGTAGAAGGCCTGGATTTGTCGATCGTCCAGTGCACCGTCATACCCACGAATCTCATGGCTATTGGCGGCATCCTGAATCATTCGGCTCCTCGTTACCAGTTGGCGCTCGTACTTGTCTTTGTCGGATTGGTGTTTTCCTTGCTCGGCGGCTTTGGCGGTATGTTTGTCCCGAGAACGCTTGAGCTCCTTCTGGAGATCACGTATCTGACTGGTTTTCTGGTCTCTTTCGGCAACCGCTCGCTCCTCGCTCCTCTCATATTGATCCAGGATATCTCTCAGGGCCTGGTCGGACTCGGAAAGCTCAGTAATGCGGCTTCGCAACTCATCGATGGCATCCTTTTTGTACTCCAGCTTCTCGGTCTTGGTCTGCAGGTCGTTCACGATCTTCAAGAAGCTGTTGGCTTGTTCGTGTTTTTCTTTGATTCGGACACTCTCTTCGTCCATCTGTTGGAGGAGCTCGTTGCATTTATCTCGCGATTCTTGGATCTCCCGAGTAAGCTGAAGGAGGAGCTTGTCGACCTTGTCGGCTCTCTCTTTATTGGCCTTGTCTTGACCCTCCTGTAATTTCAGCTCTCGGAGCTCTTCGCCCTTCCTCTTCCGCAGCAGTTTGAGGTTGTCTATCACCTTGGTGTATTTCATTGCCTCGAAAATCTCGTCGAATCGTTTCTTCAAAGCGGCCGGTTCGCTCATAGGCCAAAGCGACTCGTCTTGATGGCAAAAGATGACAGCGTCCAAAACGGCAGGAGAGACGCCCAATTTCTCGGGGACGAGCTTGTCAAGCTCCATCACCCGAGTCGAAATTACGTGCCGTTCTCCATTGTTTCTCAGTAGCAGACTTCCTTCCAAGGTTTTTTGCGACCTAGTCGTCTTTTTCACGAGAAGCTGGACATTCCTTGTGACGACAAACGACTCGCCAACGGTTGATCGGAAAGAGACCTTGACCTGTGCTTGTACGTCTTTTTCTCCAACGAGCTACATCGGGTTAGCATTGACCTATGGAGCGTGGGTGCGAAAGTCGACCAGACACGTACATTAGGATCGTGAATGAAGGCACCGCCTTTACTGTTCGGGGGAAGCTCTCCAGTGGTGGCATATTTGAGACACTCGATGATTGTTGTTTTGCCGGAACCGTTATAGCCGACGATAAGGGTCAGGGGCGTATTGAAAGCTATGGTCTCCTGGCTCCGCGGCCCAAAGGAGCGCACTCCCATGATGGAGAGTTTCTCGATCCTCGACATTGCGACTGATTTACTGGAAACGACCGCAGGAGTTAGGATGACGTCCAGTCATGTGTTGCAACGTCGAAGTCCGAAAGGGCTTTCGATGTGTGTGATTGGCGATGACTTCTGCAAAGCGCAACAAAGAAGACGAGATTACGGATGCTCCGTGACTCCGTCAGACCTCCGATAAAAGCGGTTCAATCGGCAGACGCGTCGTGGGAGTGACCCGCAGGCAGGTGCTGGTCGTTCAACGCGGCTCCAGGCACGTCCTCACGGGATCAGGCAGCCGGCAACGCCACACCCTAGCAAAATCTGGGCTGGGGGCTTTGGGGTGCAGCTTTCAGGGTCGTGGAGTTCGACTGGGGTCCGCTGCAGAGGCAGCTGCAGGGAGGTCGGGTCAGGGTAGCGACTGACCAGCCGAAGCTTGGCTTTCGATCTGGCCTTGGATCAGCGTCTCCGCCAACTCCACTTCATGACGCCCCGGAGACTATGCTCCGGCGAGCATTAGAAATCCGCCTGCCTTCCTCGTTCTATCAAGCCCCATATTCGCAGCTAAAAACAAGTCTCCAAAAACTGCTCTTCAGGGTCCTTTCAAGGAAGGCCTCAAGAATACAATCGCATTGTGAAACAAACCGCGCAAGTTCATATAAATTGATTGGAGGCGGTGGTTTGTGTCAAGGAAGGTAGGTCAAGCACGAACGGTTCTGCGACTTTTGCTCAGTAATTTAATCCTGAATTGCTCCTGTCTTCCGAATGTTGGCAGTCTCGGGCATCTGAAATCACTTCAAGTTCCACAACCACCGCCCACAACCCTTTTTGTGTCGCTTGATGATGTCAATATAACCTGGTTCTGGAAGTCCCTGCTTTCTGTGCCTTGGTCCTCCTGCCATCTAGTCATCTACCTATCATCTGCCCCTACCGGACCGGTAGTCTACACTTAACGAGGTACTAGTTCTAGCACCCGTTTACCGGTCACCTGTTGGCAGCCCAGCTCTACCAGCAGCTACACCAGTCCGCCATCCGCCACCCGAACCAAGACTATTTTCTCACTCCCTCTTGATTGATCTCGACTTGTAGCGAAGCTGTCAAAAGGTTGAAAGCCAAGGCTATAGCTGGGCACACGGTCGTACTCGCAGTACTTTGTCGTCCAATTCCACCGGATAGAGTACGTACATGCAATACTCCATAGCGATCCGACTCCGCCCTCAATTTTTCCACTCTTTCTCCTCATCGTCCCGGGTCAAGGCTCGTCAGAGAATACTAGTCGGGATAGGGCAAGTAGGTGCATCCGTTCTTTCCATCTCATCAACAGATCGTCTCATCCAAGCCACTCCTCTCGGTACCCCCTTTCGTCTGTCGGGGGTCTCACTTATATCCCATATATATTACTCATTAGCTGGCACTTTCCTCTCCTCCTCCTGTCTCTTATCTGGAACTTTTCTGCCGCACGATCTCACTGACGTTGGCCATATCTGGGCTTTGCTCCAGCAGATCATCAAATAGGTATGGATATATATCCCGTCTTCAAACCCTCCTGCGCTTCCTAATTTGGTACTCATATGCCCGATTCAACCTCTCTGATGGTGTCGGCGTGCAAGTTCGGGGAGGTGGGGTTCCTCAGTTTCTGGCAGATGCAATTCCCATGGTCAAAGACTGCCCAAATTGACAAAATCCCATCTTTTGCAAAATAGGCCCGCCTAGACTCTCTCAGCATCTCGCCCCTCTGTTCAACAGTGGCCCGATTACGACGTTTCCAGCACTGCGACCACCCCGAATTCTTATTGTCCTTCTGGACTTCGTTTGTGTCATAATAAAAACAATTGCCCCCCGCTTCCGCCATCTGCTCGGCTCCGGCTTCTGGATTTTCGACACATCACCTTTTTTCTATTCTTTTTCTTCCGCCGTAGCGCGGCCGAATGTGCTGTTGCTGTCGTTGACCAGGCCTGATTCGAGCGCCTCCTTTCGCCATTTTATGCAGACACTGGCTGCCCCCCTCCACCCCAATTGATGCAGCAGTGTTTGCTTCCTTCAGTCAGCAATTACAAGATTGCCCTTCAGTCTTCAGCAGCACAGATATCTTGGCGGCAAACAACAATCCCCCCGTTCCCCTCCCCCTCCTTTCCGTCTCGCCGCCTTCCCCCGGACCATGTCTCACGGACCGCCTCCGCCAGGTGCCAACCTCTTTGGTTTTGGCAATCTTGGAGTCGGTTCCGGCATCTCTACGCCTCAGGTCCGCGAACCTCTTTCTTGTTTTTGAAATCATTTCGGCTTTTACCAGCAGCTTAATATTTTTATCTCTTTTTTTTTTCTTTCGGTTTTGCATTTCATAATCACCACATCCTCGCTGGCCAAGCATCGCTGACACCCTGGCCGCTTGGCCTTGCAGATGAGCGCTGATCAGCAGGACATCATGTCGCTGATGGACGGCTCCATGTTCTCTGGGTATGACACCATGTCCATGAATATGGATCCAAACGATGCAATGACACAGTCCTTCATGAACACCCCTAATCACCCTTCCGGCCCCGATCAGACCTTCTCCCCCTCCGACACCGTCGTTAGCATGGCCGGCCCTGGCCATATGCCGGTTGCCGCTGTCGGTCCTTCGGGCTCTTCGGCGACTAGCAACAATTTATCTGATTTTACAAAAAGACGAAACTGGCCCGCCAGGGTAGTTGAGGAATTGAAGGATTTGTTACATATCTTGGACGCTGACGGCAAGATCAAGCATGTCTCGTCGAGTCTCGAAAAGCTCACCGGCCACAAGCCAGACGAGGTTCGCGAACAGTTTCTAACCAAATATCTCCATCCGGATGACGTGGGTTTGTTCACCACCGAGTTCCACGAATGCATAGCATCCGCCGCACCGTTACGTGTATTTTACAGATTCCGGAAAACAGACGGAGAGTACATCGTTTTCGAAACAGTGGGCCACGCCCATATCGCCGCTGCTCGTTTTGCACCAAACCCTCAGAATCAGTCTCCTTTCTGCCAGGCGGTTTTTATGATGGCCCGGCAGTATCCAACTAAGAATTCCAGCTTGTTGGATTCCTTTTTGGAGCACAAGATTGAGAATGAGCGCTTGAGGCGGAGGATCGCTGAACTCCGAAAAGAAGAGGCAGAGGACCTTGATGAATCCCAAAGAACGTGGCGCCAGAGCCAGGAGGGTCGATCCGATATCACTGTGTCCGAGGATGCCACTCAAACGGGAGGCACGCCAACCCCCTACGGCCCACTGAGCCTTCAGGATCCCTCCATGCCTCCGCCTGACCGGCCTCCGTCCCTCAACACGGCCCTGACACGAGAGAACCTGGAGGGAATTGCTGGAAGCCGACCAGACTCGATAAGGGAGAAAATGGCACGCTACGAAGGTGCTACCCAAGCAGACACGATCGAGATGCTCACCGGTCTCCGGTACTTGGAGGGCGAAAGAAGCAGGGGACTCACAACAGGGAGCGGCAGCCCCACGTTAATTAAGGGTGACGCGGGCATTGCCATTCCAATGGACAGAGACCCCCGCACTGGCGAGAAGAAGAAGAAGGTCAAGATGGCTGAAGAATATGTCTGCACTGATTGCGGTAAGTATTGGATGCGCCCATTTGAGAGACGTTACTTGGCTAATGTTGCTGCTCTCAGGCACTTTGGATTCCCCCGAATGGCGAAAGGGACCCAAGGGGCCCAAGACACTTTGCAATGCCTGTGGTCTCCGCTGGGCAAAAAAGGAAAAGAAGAAAAGCAATCCGAATTCAGGCGGCGGCATGGGGATGGCAGACGGACAGCCACAAATGGTCGACAACCTCGGATGAAGTCATTTGGATATTGCATTCTTCTTGATACATAATGATTAACTACAGCTGAATCGACGATAACAATACATGCAAAGCCACTTTGCATGTATTCGTGTCTGGGTAGTCACTACTGATAGGCCGCCAGCGATGATGGCCGCCTCGCCGAGATCATTTCGGGTCGCGGAGAGACGAACGATGGATAGCAACGACAGCTCCTTCATTAATTATATACTGAATGAAACTAGTCCGGCAAACGATTCAAGCTGGTTGGCCAAATACTCGCGTAATGGGACTGGCCCGACAGGTCCATTCATTAGCAGCATATTTTATCTAATCCAGCAATCATTACTATAATATCGGGGATTCGCCAGCAAACCGGAAAAGAGAGTGAAAGGAGGAGAGCGGTATCAAAGCCACGAAACGAGCGAGGTTCTCAATTCTTGCTGTTATCGGACACGCAAAGATATTTAAGAAGCACATGCAAGGGTGGTGTTCAGCTGCTTGTGGGACAACATGAAGGCATTCCGGGGACCACCAGCCGTATAGGACAAGGAGACACCAAACCCGCAAGAATATGCACATGTCTGGCTGCCTGGGCGATATTGCATTCTGTGTAATGGGAAAGAGGAGACGTTTTGTTTTGTTCTCTCGATCCAGTTGAAACTGCGGCAAGAGTTGCTGCTACTAGGCAGCAATGAGTTCTGACGTTCAGAAGACGGAGTTTTGTGTGGCTGTTGTTATTGTTGTTTATCATACCCCAGTATTGAATGTTACAATTTAGTCTTTTTTTTTCCTTGCACATACGTTGAGGCACGTAGATCATGATGCCTGTTGCCTATAATCTTTGATTTGCGGTACTGTTCTGGACAGAGGCCTGAAGCTGCTCGTGGACCATCCCTACTAAAAAAATAAAAATTTGAACAGCAGAATGAACCGCCCAACATATTCAAGCAAATTAGAGCTGCTCTGCTCTGCTCTCTCTCCGAAGTTCGAACAGTTTGTTTCTCGGCCGAGGCACGGATATACGTCCGGATTCCGTACCTTCGCCGCTGCGCTGGCGTCGTCGGCTTTGGTACCTTCCGGAGCCACAACACGTCAACGACCAGATCCATCAGATCTCCCGTGCCGTGGTGGTGGCACTTTTGTCGATCTCTCCCGAATTACCAATCCATTACCATGTGGCATTCGGCATATTCCAGTTGCAGTAGATTACCATTTACAGCGCTATTGCACTGCCTTGATCAAATCCATCAGCGTCGTTGTACTTGATTTGATATCCGGCGGAGGCACTCGGTAATCGTAGATGCTTCTTTGTCGAAGTTCCCATTCTTCAGATCGACCACCAGGTCCCTTACTACGGATACTGAATGTCCGGTTATTCGGCAATGCAGGGCTGCAGGCAGTACCTATTTGGTTCAGAAATCTGACCTGTCACTTTAGTAAACTTTTCTTTTGTTTAATCGTTTTCGTCCCTCCACGTTGCCTTCTTTTACTGACTTGTCTAAGTTCTCTGTCATGAAGAACTGCCTACATATTCCCTTTCTCTGCCATTGGACAGGTTCAATTTCCTGTGGTGATATACAGTTTGCCTTGTTTTTAGGACCTTTCCGTATTCCATTTTTCATGATGTATGTTTTAACCAGCCATACAAATCACCGCCGGAGTGGACTCCGATACTATCCAGATTACACTGCAGCAGTCGCCGAAGAGGGGAGGAGGGAAGCATGCGGAGGTACTCCGTACCATGGTTCTGGATCTGCGGTTTGCATTTGAACATGGAGAGAAATGCACAGCCTTCCTACCATGCATAGGACTTTCTGGATACCAGTTATTCAAATATCTCCGGATACCAATTTACCAAGGAAATCTACTATCTGGAGATCATAGGTATGCACTAGTTTCGTAGATCGATCGGGTTTCTTGTGGCGTTCTTCTTTTTTCCTTTTTGTTTTCTTTCTTTTTCTTGTTGTGGTAAGAGGCGTGGCCCTCGGTGGCTGAGCTGGCACTTCCGTACACTACCTACGGATATCTCCATGCAGCTATTGTTGAGGTTGATCAATTTGATGGGTGGCAGTTTTCGTGGGTTATGTAATGCTGATGAATTTGGTGGTGTGATGCCCTTTTTTTAAGTTTTGCTTTTTTCTTCGGGTTCTCCTTCTTCCTCTGGATTATAGCGTACAAAACCGTCCGTTCTCGTCGCTTGACATTATTGAGACAAAGAGAGTGTGATGGTGAGACAAAGGTGTGATTGTAAAGGTGAAGAAAATAGATGAGCAAATTTTGAGTGTGCGGAACGCCGGGGAGACCATGAGGAGTAATTATGAGGATTGATTCATATCTCCCGTCAGTCAATAATTCTGATGGTCACTCACTCACTGGCTCGGACAACTCAAACAGCCAGTCAGGCCAGTTCTTGCGTCCGCCATGGTCACCGCCCTTTGGTATACAAAGATGCATTCGGAATTCAAGGGTTCAAAGTGACGCGGTCCTTACTCACCTCGATCAACAATTGACAGGTGACCCTTCGTTTATCATGAAATTGACAAGGCTCACGATGAAGTAGTGGTAGGAATGCAAGACAGAATCGAAACCGATGAGAAATGACAGCATAGGTATTGGTTGATATTTTATCCTGAGAGACATATATTCACGTCACAAAGATGTTCCATATCCATGTGAGATTTAGATACACTTCGAGAAGATGACTTGCAAAAAACAGCTTGAAACAGTGGGACATGACCAATGACTCCCGGTCCTTCCCTTCGTCAGCTGTTGGGAGGTCCAGGACATGTGGCTAGGATCGACGGGAAAACGAAGAGGACTAATCTCGTGATTCGCAACTTCATCAGGTTTATTATATGAGACAACTCAATGACTGAGACAAGAAAGAACCCCTAACAGGTAGGCGGACAGTTGCGACTTGCAGAGGAGAAAGGACATCAAGAAATACTCGAGTACAAGAGACACCCATCTAGTACCCAGCAGGACGGTGCAACCACCGGTTAGGGTCGAAGATGATATCAAACTCGACACCAGTATACGTCCCAATAGCACAGCTCAGGTCATGGAACCCTTCGAGACCCGTAACAGGAAGGTCCTCTTCCGAGTCTCCCTCCTCGTGCAGATTCCAACGGCCAGTCTCCCGGCCCTGTCTCGTGAAAAAGATATCCACCTCAATGCGACCATTATTGGCAGTAAAGGTCATACCGATACCGTAGGTCTCGCCTCGTCTAAACGGGTCAGTGAAGGTCTTGCCTCCCCACCTGTCGTTGATGAACTTGTGTCCGTCATCACCGTGGACGGCGAGGGACCCTCTGTGCCAGCCTGGCATGCGAAAGGATGGGTAAGGCAAAGCAGTATATCCCAATGCCAGGCAAACATCGCCGTGCTTGTGGTCGTTCTTGATCAAGACCTCGTAGTAGATTGTTTTTCTGCCCGAAGGAGAGGCGAGGGGACTGTGCTGGGTCACCGAGTACATGGGCGGGTAGCCAATGATGCAATTGTCGAGGGACTTGGAGTCGGTCTTGGCTGACCAGACGCCAGGGGCTTGCCATTTCAGCGAACCACGGAAGCCCGTGGTTGGCTCCATGAGGCGGATGTTATGGGTGTTGAGAGCCTCGATGGCGTAATGGTCCAGCTGAATTGGTGCCGACAGGGGGTGGTCACGGCACCATTGCTCACCGTGTTCGGCCTCGGCTTCTGTGGCATTGGTCGCCGGGGACCGCTCAAAGCCGGAGAAGAAACTGGGCGGCGGAGGGAAGAGGGAAGTATCCGGGACGACGGACTGCCAGTCATGCTCCGGTTTGGACGACTTCTCGCCGTGAGAGGGAGGGGGCCCTGGTGGCGGTTGGGTGTAGTCATCTTGCCTCTTGGAAGGAGGTGGGCCCGGGGGAGGGGCGAAATCATCAGCCCCGTCCCGGTGTGAGGGCGGGGGTCCTGGAGGAGGTGCGAAGTCATCGGCTCCGCTCCGGTGGGCCGGTGGTGGTCCGGGAGGGGGCGCAAAGTCATTATCCTGTTGCCTGTGCGACGGTGGCGGGCCGGGAGGAGGCGCAAACTCGTCGTTATTGCTTCGGAATGGGTTGTTTGACTGGAAAGATGGTGGTGGTCCAGGAGGAGGACCGACGGAGCTCACATCGCCCCTGTTAGAGGACGGTCTTGCATGCGACGGTGGCGGACCCGGAGGAGGAGCAAAGTCATTGTCGGCCGATAGCTCAACAGGCGGAGGGGCAGAGAGCTCAGATGCCTGCGGGTGCTGGTTCTGGCGCTGTTGCTGTGGCATCTGGTAGGACGGCGCTGCGGCAGGAGGTACGCTTGCTTTTGGAGGTGAGGAATATGACGGCTGTTGAGGTTGGTTGTAGGACGGACGGGGACCCTCTGCGTCGAAGATGTCCTTGTCTTTACTACTTCCAAAACACATGGTGAATGTGGTGAATGGTCTTGATTGGTTTATTGTCAGTTCGGTGTGTGTGGCAGGGCTGCAATGGCTTGGTCGCGATCTTTTATCGTCGTGGTGGTGAAAGAATATGCACGTAACGGCTTTTGCTCTTTCGTGCTGAACCGCCTGGACTTTTTTGGGCTAGGCTAATTTGCGCCAGAGGAACAAGAGAGCACTGAAAGATTGTTCTGGTCCTAATCTGCCCTCACAAAGTTTTGTTGGAGAAGTCAGCAGATGTGTTTGATGTTGGCTTACGCAACAACGGTATCTCATCAAATGGCATTTGTGTCTCGATGATGATGAAAGAGGCTGTGCAGTTGCGAGACTGTATTCATCCGGGCCATTGAGGTTCCTGACGGTTGGGCCGTTTCCAGCCAATCGAGAGCCCCGAGATGCCTCACGTCACAGGGGCGAATGCTTCCCCAGAAACCCCACAGTCAGGGCAAACGGGGAGGCCGCCGGCCGCTGTTCCGATTCTGCCCCACTACAACTGCACCACAAGGGAAGTTCGGATGACGTTTTCAAGCCTCCGTGAGCTTGTTGTAGGATGGAAATCATACCCTTTCGGATTTGACCTTCAAGGCACCGAAAAAATTGGATTGAATAATGAAATTAAGTGCGTATACGGAGGAATCCCGGAATGGAAGTCCTTCACCTGACTAACTTTCTGGTAAGTAAATGCCCGGAGTATTCATATCCGCTGTGCAGTGCGTGAGTGAGCATCGCTACGGATGTCAAAACAGTCACATAGCGTGGCGAACTCAAGCTTAATAACCCGGGATCAAGAAACAGCTGACGGAGAAGAAGACAAATGCCAACAGTCAAAAGGGGAAATCTGTCAATAAAAACAAGCCCCTTTCCTCACTCAGCACTGCTGACAACAACTTCATCGCCCTTGCCAGCCCCCGAGCCCTCCTTGACAGCCTTAAAAACATCCAACCACCCAGCTCCTTTGACTCTCCCGCCCTCGTAGACCTCATTCAGATACCTCTCAGTATCCTTCGCAAAGCTCAACAAGCTCTCCTCCCCGCCCCACTCGGAAACAGCCATCAGTCCCACAGGCAGCTTCCCCTCACCAGCCCCGGGCTCAACATAGCCACCAGGACAAGTAACCGCAGGACATCCAGACGTATTTGCCAGCCAAGCATAAGTCATATTCCGGAGCGTGATATTTGCGTTATTCAATCCGTATGCCTCATCCGCCGGGTCGCGCAGCCAGCCAGCGATCGGCACCGTCGGCGTGAAAATCAACATGCCCGGGTAGGTCTCGTACAAGTGCGCGAGGTGCTGCATGATGACACCGCGCAGTTGAGCATACTTCATGTAATCCTCTGCGGGGGTCTGCTGGGCGATGGAGACAAAGATGCGGTTGGGGTAATTGAGCAAGTGCAAAAAGTTCTTTGGGTCGTTGGAGCGGGCCCGGGCTTCGTCGAGGAACTCGGCTAGACAGGTTGATCCGTGGGCGAGCTGTGCTTGCCGGAGGTAAGGGATCTTGATGTCCACCACCTCGTACCCGCCGCCGCCTTCCGAGGCGGGTTTGGAGAGCCAAGCTAGGGCTTTGTCGAAAGTTTGGAGGACGTCGGCGTCGGAGCGCACAATCCACTCCCGGTAGATGCCGAGGTATTTCTTGGCCGAGGGCGAAGGGGGCTTGGAAACGGCAAAGAGGGAAGTGTTCGGGTCGGAAGGGTCCGGTTGGGAGACGAGCCGGTAGGCGATCGTCAAGTCGGACACGGTGGCGGCCATGGGTCCAAAGATGGCCATGCTCGAATTGCGTGTCATGGTGCGGTTGTAGGTGGTCTTGAGACCGTAGACGCCGCAAAAGGCTGGCGGGATCCTCATGCTCCCTCCTGCATCGGATCCGAGCGCGATGGGGACCACACCGCCGCTGAGGGCCGAGGCGCCGCCCGAGGATGAGCCACCAGGATAGTAGGCCGGATTGGCCCAGTTGGTTGCCGTTCCCGTGGACGGGTTGCAGCCGCTCGTGTCCATGCCTACCTCATGCTGGTTCATCTTTCCGAGCATGATGGCGCCGGCGTCCATCAGCTTCTGGGCAGGCCATGCCGTCTCTGTCGCCGGCGTGGAGAAGTACTTCTCGGCCTTGTTGACCTTCATACCCATGGTCGAGACGTATCCCTTGACAGGAGTGTCATCTTTGACTCCGAAGGGGACACCGTCGAGGATACCAATCGGCTTTCCAGCGGCCCATCTCTCGGTGGACGCCTTTGCTGCCGCCAGGACCTCGTCTGGCTTGCTCTGGATCCATGCATTGGCATATTTGGACTGTGTCTCGACATCGCGTCGGATAAGAGGGAGTAGAGTTTCGACCACTTGGAGGGGTGTCAGCTTGCCGGACTTGTATGCCTCAGTGTAGTCGGCCACCGTGTAAAAGCGACCGGGCAAGTCTGCTGGCGGTCGTTGTTCTGTGAGCTCCGGGCCGACTGGGATCATGGCCTGGGCCTCGGCCCCTTCTGCGAGGGGAATGACATTGGGCTAAGAATACAGTCAGAAGTATATCAATGAGTGATTCCAGAGACAGAAGCAGCCAAGATGGGAGACACATACAAGGTACTTCCGGGGTGCATCGCCAAGACCGGGCATGAACTTGGGGATTCCAAATTCTGCATTGTTCCAGAACCAGCGTTGAACATAACCTGAATACGATACTCTACATCAGGATCGAAGTAGTGAGCTTTATGTACGGGTATATCCAGTAAACATGTGCAAAGAAAGCGTGGCCACAAACAGGTTAGAGGCGATGACAAGAGGAAGTCCTCGGAGCACCGGATTATGGTCCGCCCTCTTGTCGTAGGCGAACGCGGCCTCTGGAGCTTCCTTTGCTCCGGGATAGTTGGCGAACCGTTGTGAGGGTGCCATTTTCTATTTTTGAGCAGCTTGTCTGGATATTTGGTATTCAGGAGAATGAGGGCGTGGAATCGAGTGTTATCACCACGATCCCGCTGTGACACCGGAGTTGGGGCTGGCGGATTACAATCTGCCCAAAGTCCGTAACGGTCAATTATGGAATTCTGGGATATCAATGGCGTCTGTCTGTCACGGTGGGAGAGGATGCAGCCAACAAACGACGGGGAGGAGCTCGACCTTGTCACACTAGCACGTGAAGCCAGGTCCTGTAGGTCTTTTAGATTTGAGGAATTATGAGATGAGAAAGGATGGTTCTGTCAACCCTCAATTATGGGTTTCTGCAAAATATCGCCGGATTTGAGAAGAAGAATTGAACAAAGAGAAGGAGAGCTGTTTGCACTTCTTAGGCCCGGGCCGAGTTTGATTTTACCAGGTCAACGGGATGCTTACCTCGGCGTTACCATCCGAATGCAGTGGTTGATCTTGGCAAAACCCGGCCACCTCTCAGCGAGGATGGAGCATGTGGGCGACGGGTGTGATTTGCGAGCCATGCACCGAGAATTCCGAATTCATCCTTCACTGGCGACCATCCAGTCACGTACTGTACTTTATAGCAGATGTAATAATAACCCTGAATTAGAGCGTGCAGCAGCTCCTCCAAGCTGCAGTTGGTGCTGAAACTTGACGTGAGCACCAATGGATTACGTGCAGCATTTTAGTGCCTCAAGAGCCACAAACGCCAACGACGCCAAATGCCCCCAACCACTTTTAACAATAGTCCAGCGATGCTGTGAGAGCTCGCTTATACAATATTGCTATTCGTCGGGACAATGCCAGACAAACTTTAGAGGGAAAATAATCACAGGAACAAACCACGCAGTTATGTACCCTATAAGGTGAAACTTCTTTGAACGGATGCTGAATCGCATCCCAGGTGCCATGTAGTGTATTGTGTCCTGTCCTATTCCTTTTCTTTCCGTTGTCGCTGGAAGCCATCTATCAAAGCCCCCCCAAAAACGAGAGGAAGATATATAAACCCGAGAGCCTATATCCACAAGGCCGGTTTGACCAAGGTCGCTTATACCATCCTAGATACCGCGATAGCCAGTCCAACCCGTCCTATTCACCCATACCGGGGTTTGCCTTTGATCCAAACGAGTGAAAAGAAAAGTAGAGAGCCAGCCGTGGAATCCAAAACCAAGAGACCACCAACCGACCCTCAAAAACAAAAGACAAGGTCGATCCAAGAACGCCATTCTTCCGATGGTGTCCAGCATGTCAAAACCGCCGGTACCAAAAACATGGAAAAGGAACTGACCAACCCGACCAGTTCCAAAGCATAAAAAATCCAAGGCTACAAACCGATTCTTGCTAAGCAGACATGGACAAAAAACGAACGATAAGAATAATGAAACAAGGCCGTTATAATGCAAACCCCGAACTAAATGCTGTGTCATAAAGCCATCCTTCATAGGCTTTGTTCCCCTTCTCCTTCCTGGCCGAAGATGTTTCCGGCGCCAGTTTCTCCTTTGCGCCGTGTAAGTGTGGTCGATGGGATTCGATATGTATAGCCCCAATGACAATGATGATGATGATGGTAGATATTCGTTTGCTAATCTGTTGTTTATACGATGAGGGACGTGATGTGGTGGTCCTGGTCTATGCTGCGTATGAGGTGTCCATCGTGAACCTCGGTAGTTAACGTGTGTGGGGGGAGAGGGGTGTATCGAGTCGGTCTGTCGGGCTAGCATCTGGTGGGTCGCGATAGATTAGACGCTAAACAAATCTAGCAGGGGGACTTCGTCCGGATGGAAGTCCCGGACCCAAGGCGGTGAGAGAAAGCGCCAAATAGCGCTGGCGGGCCCGGCCATCGTCAGGGTCCCGTTACCGTCCGCTGATCCTCAGGAGCTTCGTCCGAAACCACAGGATGAAGCCCTGCCAGTATCCCTGGGTCTTTCTCTTGGCCGTGTTTGTGCGTCTCGGTCGAGCCGGCTCGAACCTAACATCGTCGACTCCGGGTACGAATGCGGGAGGTGCTTGGGTAGCTGGCACGCTCTCATACTTGCGAGCCGCAAACCCTACCTTCTCTGCTGAGGAGGGCATCTCTTCCGTGTTTCGCCTGAGGCCAGAAATCGAAGACCTGGGTGGCGCCCAGAAAGAAGCTGACGAGACATCTCTCCTTGATGATGCGACTGTGCTCTTTCCCGACCCCCCACTGTAACCCGTAGAAATAGTAAGGCTGTCAGTTGTTGTGCTCTTCCGCGACAGACCAGATCGTGTGGCTTCACTACCGCTCATGCTGGCCTTCCTGGCTGCGGCTTCCTTCTCGATTCGGCTTGCCTCCTTGTTGTCCCGTCTCTCACGTTTCTTGATCATCTCCCGGTCATACTTCTCTTCCTTGGCGCGTTCGCGCTCTTCGAATTTTCGGCGCGCAGCACGGATGCTTTCTGCTCGGGCGGCAGAATCCAACTCGGACTTGCTGCGGAGGCGGGGAAAGCTGGCGGCATCGAAGGAACTGCGTAGAGGCGACATTGTCGTGACCGGAGCAGACGAAGTTGGAGAAGCCACTGAAGATGGGAAGCCTCCGCCGAGGCTGCCGGTTGGCGAGTGACCGCCCTGTGAAAGGTTAAGGTGCAAATCCGAATTGCTTGCTGTGAGAATATCATGTGCCAGGCGTGAGGATGAAACAGTGCCCGCAGCCGATGTGCGGCCCGTGGTGTTCGAGCGAGGTATTGGTACTGAAGTATTGATATCTGAGTAGGAATCGGTGCGCTGGCTGGCGAGCGACGGACGCCGCGCATTCGGCGGGGGAAAGGTGGGTTGTGTGTGGTGGGACAGGTTGCTGCTGTGAATAAGATGCTGTGTTTGCAAGTTCGAGTGACTGAGTACGTCGTCCTCGGTTTCCGTTATGGTTGGTGAGTAGTCCCTGGGACCATTGTCAAATGATGCCAAAGAGTTGGCATAGGATCGTGACAATGGCGGGGTTGCGGTGCGTGGAGTCTGCTGGAAAGGATGCATAAACGCGCCTCGAGGTCCGCTCCCGGTTGAAGCCTGCGATGCTGAGCGGCCATGTTGGAACTTGGCCCGGACGTTGCTGCTGCTTCCACCCGTGACAGCAGCACCTGGGCCCGCTCCTCCGTTGACCAATGCACCCGTGACGGCAGTGGCATGGCCCCCGATCTCTCCTGCAGTCCCATAAGCTTCCCGCGTGACTGGAAAGGCAAAACTGACATCTTTAGCGGAATATGACCGTGGTCCGTAACTTCCATTCCATTCTTCTGCGAAACTGCCGTCCAGCTGTCCGACTGTTTGCTCCTCCCACCCGCGATCTAAATCCAACGAGTTCTTTTCCGAGTACGCCAACTTCTTTAATATTGGCTTGACAACCTTTACGTTGGCTGCCCTGGTCTTGGTGATCTTCCTCAAGCCGCCGTTCCCAGCATAGCCATTGTACGACGCCATTTCCCCCGCCGCTTCCGGTGGCGATTACACCGCGATCGAACCTCCTTGCGCCGGGGTGAGCAGGCTGACGATGGGCGAGGGGCAACAAGAGACCGACCCTCTGCGATTGAGGATTGCCGCCCCGGAATCGACGGAAGACGACGGATTGAGAGGGGCAGAATTGAGGAAGAGTGAAAAGGTAGGTGGGAGCGGGGAAGAATATGCGGCGCTATCGCCGTTATCACAACGCACGACAAGCGGGGAGGTGAGACCGCCAGTTCGGATGCATTTGGATTTCCGCAGTACAATGAGAACAATAACCTTGTTTGGGGTATACAAGAGAGGGAATAAGCACGAAACACAAGGCGACGGAGGTTGAAAGGTGGCAATGGAGAGGCGGCAAGACAATGGGACGGAAACGGCTGTCTGTCGCCAAATAACAAGAGACGGAATGGTTGTCGCGGAACAAGCAGTTCGCTTATTCCGATGGGCTGGCTCAGAGGTGATGGATGCTAGGCAGTCAATGCGACCAAAGGCGACATTTTTCGTGTCGAGCGGTGGAAGAAGTAGCACGCGTACCGAGTAGGTTGGCAGGACAAAATGGCCGCCGTCAAGGTCACCTTTTCTCCCGGGTTCCTAGTTGCAATTTACGGCGCAGAGGAGTGGAGTTTTGGATTGTGGAGGAATTGAGACAGTGGAGAGTTCGCGTCGAATGTCGATGGCATGGGCTGACGACTTCCCGGCCAGCAACCTTCAGTTGGGACTGCCCTTTTCAGGTGGATGTGGGTGATGGAAAATGGCAAGCCCAGACCGACGCCACGCTATCTGGCTGATTCAGCCTCATTCCTCAGCGGGCTTCTTCACCAGCAATGTGCAGTGTGGGGGATGTTCCGACTGCTGTAAATCATATGAGGGGGCGCCCCAGAGGACCGGTTGACCAGAGAAGTGCGCAACCAAAGCTCTTGATCAGGACCAGCGCTGTCCAGCACGGTTCACCGATAGGCCGGCCCAGCAGGTCGCCAAGCGGGGAGCCCGCCCAGGGTCCCACCCCCTCCACTTTCGTCCAATAGTCTTGAGTTATCATACGAACACCCCGCCTCTCTGAGCCACTTTATCTCTTGCCCCACACTTTTCGGAGAGCTACAAAAGTTCCCGAGTAGGAAACGACACCAATTGGCAAGCCTGGGCTTTAAGGTGTGTTGATAATGCTCATGGCCACTTTCACGACCTACCTAATTGCAAATTTTGGAGAGAGACCATAACATCACTCAACGGATGTATGTATAACAAATAAACAAATCTGCGTCAAATTGTCAATTGTCGTGACAGGTTTGGAGCTGGTTAGGGGTGAGTTATTTAAATTCAGTGGTTCGGCCGGGAACCACAGCCGTTAGGTCACAACTCCACACCGCGGGGTTCACAAGACCTCACCTCCCAAGGATCAGCCTCCTTCCTGAGTTGAAGATAACGCGGGGTCGATGAAGGCGAAGAAGGGTGTCCGGCGCCGATATTTCCAACAAGACCCCTTTGAGCCAATCGACCTCTAACCCCACCGACCGCGAATGAGGCGTTGTACGTATGCTGACATCTTGGTTTGCCCCGACTTCTTGTCCGACCAAACAGATCACCAACATATAAGCTGTCACAAGTACACTACATTGTGTAATTTCTTGGGTGCCAGTCGATCTCTGAGGGAAACAGGAAGAAAATCTTGACTCGGGATCGAGAAGCAAGAATATAACAAGATGTGTTCGACTCGAATTCCATGGTTTACGGAGCACCCGTATTTCTGACTGACTTGCCCATCGACATGGTTGACAGCTGCCATGCCGGTTCGACTCGAGGGAAAGGCATCGAGTCAGAGAGACTGGTACCGGAGTAAGAATAGACTGCGGATACATGCCACGCCACACACTGACGTTTGATATCACATCTCGCACATTCCTAGATAGGTAGGTAAGCTGGAAGGCAATGAAGAGTGATGACACTTGCATTTTACCCGCAAAAGCACTTTCAGAACCAACAGGCCGCCTGCAGGTTCCTTCTTCAAAAACAATACCGGTTAACTGGAAATCCCCGGTAAAGAGGCATAAGTTGCCATATTCGGCACGCACTTGATATCACAACCAATCATTGCCCTCAACCAACCTAAAAGTCATTCTCGTCAATGAATTAATTCATTGTCCGGATTCTGCCTCGGAATCTGTCTTCAGGAGCAACAAAATAGTAGGGCGTTCTGCCATGCCCACTTGCTCCTTGCTGTTGTCACTCTTTCAAGTTTCCCCTCTGATTTGCCCATCAATTTCACCACTTCTACGGATACCATAAGTCCATGATCCCCGGATATCCATACCATTTTCAATAATTCCGTATCCGCATTCCCACACCGTTTCTTCTCGGCCAGACACCGGGATGCTTCCGGCCGGCCGGGATATCAATAAGAAACAAAAACAGTGGAGAACAGCAACAGCAACCCCGGCCAAAGACACTAAACAAGGGGGGACGGACCCCGCCGTTCCCACCGCCGCAGAAAAACGGCGACGCTACCCTGGACAATGGGGAACTGATCAAGTAAACAAAACTCCGGATTCAGAAAAGGGGGGGGAGTAAACTGAACGCCGAGCAACACCACCCAACCACCCAGTTTTCTTTTACCGTGACACACTGACCGTTCGTTTCGTTCTAGAATCCCCCTACGGTGTGATTCGGGTTTCTGGTCTCCAATTCTCCATCCATCAGTGAAGCGGTGAAGAACCATGTCGTCTGGACTAGGTTACTTTGTAGGGATAGTCGAAACGCGTCAAAATCCCGACGCGTAAAACAAAAAAGAAAAGGCGAGGCCGATCGACAAGGGGTGAGTAAACAAATGGAACAAAGCAAAACGGGACTATCAAATTCTTCCCCTCTCCATTGAAGAGGCGGTCAAGGTCGAGTAAAACTCCAACTCGGAGCTAGCTGTGGAGACCGGCACTCTGGATGGACCCTCAAACAACCTCGGAGAACAAACAATGAAAGATGGAGTCCTCGTGAGAGTCCAAAAGATTTTCTTTCTTTTTCTTCGAGGGGGGAAAAAAGAACAAAGATGCCCCACCCACGGCTCGATTATGTCCGCCCACCACCACCCGCCTCCGATATATAGATATCGAGAATCAACAAAAGTGCAAAATAATATTTTAGCTGCGACTCGTTTCGATCGAGTGACCTCCGGGTTATGAGCCCGGCGCGCTTCCGCTGCGCCACGCAGCTGTCTTTTTCTTGTACTAGACGAGCTTTGATGATTCTTGGCGTCCTCGGTAGTGTATTTATGCGTGGATCTATCTGTCTGTGGGTTTTCTTTGTGAAAGGTTAAGTAAGGTCTGGCATGGCATGGCATGGCTGCGGGTCAATGTGGACAAACAACGGCACTGCATGCATTGGTTTTACAATAAGGTATTTCGTGCATGTCATGTGCATGAGATGGAATGACATTGCTTCAAAGGAAGTGGGACCGACCCTTCGACCGTGTGGGAAGTCATGAGTTGCCCTGAGGGAGGTCGAAAAGATCACATCAAGACAGGACGGACAGATAGTTAAGAAAGACTTGATATCTTATCATCCAGCGCCTCATGCCCTCACACAGCACATTCCATAGTTAAGCATGGACGGACAGAGAATAAGCCGCTGATGAAAGGAAACGAAATCCCCGCATAGTAATAATTGTTGCAAACTTGAATCACAGCACCAGAAAAGACATGATCAGTAAAGAGCTGAAAGTGCCAAAAAGAAGAGCATTCGCGCCCAGGTGGTATAATTCCTTGTCGCCGTCCTGCCATAAGAACACCTGCCCTATCAGAAAGAAAGTCCGAGAATACTCCGGGACAGAGGGAAAATATTTCGTGTTCTCGGTGCTCTACATACAGAGCCACGACGAGAAAAGAAGAGAAAAAGATATCGCACCATCCCCTGTGTCCAGAGAATCGACAACATACCAGTAGCCCTTCACCACCCACCCGAGATAGGAATCATTGGGTTGGTCGTCAAGATCATCCTGCGCACTCATCCGCCCTTTCTTCCAAAATGGATGGTGTATGTACCAAACGCATCCCACAAGTGCACATAACCTCACGGCTTTACCGCCATGGTTTACATACCCCAAGTGCTTGTATCTTTGTCGTCGGGATAAAAGAAAGCAACGACACCAATGATGACGTACGTCGCCATAAGCAACGCACCTTCGAGGTAGTTACTCCTTCCATCCAGAACCAGAAAGTTGACAATGAAGGTGCTGACGAACAGGCATACTGTCTCGAAAAGGGTGAAATACAGCGACATTTCCTTGTTCAAGCCCCATCCAATGATGACAATCAAAGGCGTGATGAAGAGAGCAATTTGAATAGAACTGCCTACAGCTACGCCAATGGCCAGATCCATCTTGTTCTTCATGGCAACCGTGATGGCGGTGACGTGCTATGTAAGGGCAGGTTAGCCATGGTTTCTGACTGGGGTATTACGAAAGTTTTGGGGATGCTATCTTACCTCTGCAGCATTTCCCACAATAGGAAGAATGATAAGACCAATAAAAAGGGGTTTGATTGGGCTTGTTTCGACCAAACCATTGATGGAATCGACCATGAACTCGGCGCAGACGGCGACAAGAGCGGTGGAGCCGAGTAGGAGAAGGACGGAGCTGATACGGGATAACTGGTCTGGATGTTCTTCGACATTCGTGGCAAGAGGTCCGCCTACAGCTGCTGTCACGGGAATCTGTGCAGGCATCATTGCTCCCGGAGCTCGATAGTGCTGGTGGAGACGGTCGGGCAGAGAGTTGGTTCGACGGATGCCGTAGCGAACGCGTGGGACGGGCCCAGCCGTGGCAGGCGGGGCCGTAGCCCCCTCGGTCGGAGGCAGAAAGACAGAGGGCGCAAGGCTCTTGGTGATGGGCAACAGAGACATTCCTCGGAGACCGGGGAACGGCCGGCGGGACCCAGCAGCTTCCGAAGCACCCACAGGCGCAGAGGCGCTATTGGTGATGGCAAAATCAACACGACGTGGTTCGCCAGGGGAGGCAGGCATGTGGCTAGGGATGGCAGCGTTTTCGTCGATCGTCTCCTCCCCGGCAGCTTCCTCGGGCTCGTGGCGGCGAGACTTGTGATGATGATGCCTGTGCTTTCGGTGCTTTCTCTTGTATCGTTTTTGGTGCCTCTTATAACGGGAAGGCTTTTCTTCCTCAGCCGCGTCTTCATCACCATCAGCTACACTGGCTGTCGACATCTTTGAGTAGGTGCGCGAGCGGCCACCGGGCTCTTCCGGGGTTGTTTCATCAACCATGGGACTGGCATCGGCGGTTCCAATAGACGGCGTGCGAGTATGGCCTGCTCCTGAAGCAACACCTTCAGACGTGTCGACCGAGATGATGCTCGACTTGCGCTTGCGTTGGCCGCGTATAACCCGACGCACTCGTTTGGACACTGTCTCCCGGGAATGGTCAGAGTCGCTGGAATCCGAATCAGACGAGGAACTGCTGTCGGAGCTGGACGAATCCAGCCAGCCAGCGGCGGGCCCAGGTGTAGATTCCTCATCAATGATGTGCTGGGGAGTAGACTCGTAAAGGTAGGCATGTGACATGAGCTGGAACATCAGGTAAACGATGTAGACCAGCAACAATATCACACTAGTACCGCGGCTGATCTTGAGAGACTGTATGTCGGCCTCTTTGAAGTCCTTGAACGAGGCGTGGAAGGCGGATGGTAGGACGAGACTAATGACGCTCAAGCTGAGCAGACAAGCACTCATTTGGGTGACAGTGCTGTTGTATATCTGCTCTCTAAACCGAAGGCCACCGAGAAAGAAGGCCATGCCCAGAATGAGGAGCAAGTTGGCCAGGATAGAGCCGAGGAGAGAGGCTTGTACAATGCGAATCTCGTCCTTGACAAGCGCCGCGATGAAGATGATCAACTCAACAGCGTTGCCAAATGTGACATTCAACAGAGCGCCGAGTGAGTCTCCAAGCTTACGTGCCACGCTCTCGGTGGCGTAACTGAGGAGACCGGCGAGAGGAATGATGGCAAGAGCATTCATAGTGAATTTGATGGCCGGGGAGGTGCCAGGGAGTACCTGGACGATGATACCGACGGGTACAAAGACCAACATGACGTTGAGCTTGCTATAAAACAGGATCTGCTTCAGGGTCAGGAGGAATCTCATGGCGATGTTCCTCTTGGCCTTCTGGCTGCTGTCGACGCCTAAGACAGACCCCTGGCGTGAAGCCTGCGGTGATGTAGCGGAAGGCGGGTTGCACCCGTTTCCAACATCGCCATTGCTCGGTGCATCGGCCGTGGTCTTCGTCTCGTCGCCTCCGACAAAGTCATTGTGATTGGAACTGTCATTGTTGGCATTGTTGTTGTTTGTGTTGTTATTAGCGGTGCCAAGGGCCTTTGCAGTCGAACCAGACTGCAAGGAGGAGGTGTCGCGACGGTTGCTTATGGGAAGCAAGTCGGGTTCAGGTCGACTCGAAGATCGTTGAGTGTCGCCATTCGCTTCGGATGTTACCCAGGAGCGGATGCGATCTGTGAACTTGGTACTTTGTAAGGTTTCCTTCATCGAAAGTGGTTTTGCGACGCGAAGGATTATGTATCAAGTGTCGCGAGTAAGATTGGGGGAAAAGTGATTGGTTTTGATCAAGGACCGTTTCTTGTTCGTCGTGTTCTGAAGGACGAATGTCCTGACTGGAGATGTGCCGATAAGTGACGGTAGAGGAGAAGTGCAATGAGTAAAGACGCGTCAAGATGTGGGTAAGAAGGTAGGTCACTCTTTAAGGCGGAGGCGTGGGGGAAGCGTTGAAGCTGTAAAATAGGGAGGCACGTGGGAGATGAAAACACCCCAGAGCTCAACCATCATAAAAACCGGGCAGTGCCTTGTTGGTATCGACCCACTCTTTACCTTCCTCCCCTCAACGGATCTTGGAAGCCCACCGGCTTGCCACCGGTTGGTCACCGCTCCAAGGTACGGATTGAACCCCGCCGTGATTTCCTTTGTCATAGCGAGCCGATGGGCTCAACAACAGCGCAGAAATAGGGAGCCCATAGTTTGCCCACGTGAGCGCCATTTCACTACACGGAACCAATGATTATTTCGCAAACCTAGCTGCAGTCTGCACGTTGCTATCCGCGGCAGCTTTATAGCCGCTTTTCGCTCGCCATCTTCGGACGAGGGCCGTAGCGTCTTCTACATTAGCTGTTGTCTGAACTTGTTGTTTTGTGACATTTTGACATTTGTAGTGTAATTACTTTAGTAGGCACGTGTGGAATGCAGTGGTACCCGCTGGTCAACTCTCCACTCAATGAGCCTCGTGCCTTTTCTGGAATCCGTGTTTCCACTCTGACACACCTTCGAAGAACAAAGGGCATTGATCAATGATCGCTTTCGCTTTCCCACCAGCCTCAGCCACACCATTGACGTGGTTTTTCTCTTTCCATCCCCAGCCACTGTAATCTAATCCGAACAAAGTCAACCTGTGGCGGTTATGACGCTGGGTTTCATGAAACAAGTTCTCGCCGGGAAAAAACGTCATCTGATAAGTCAATTGAGACCCGCGATTGGACGAAGCGACGGCTATGCGGCTCCACGATGTGCCGAGTGATGTCGGATGCGGGGATGAATCATGTTTACGAGATTTACGCAGTACGAGGGCCATGTCGCGTTCCTTTCCGACAAAATGTCTGTACCTTTTCATCCAAGTCAACAACAATTGCCATTGTGTTGCAACCATTGTAGTCTCGTCACTGACGATGGGTTCCACCACATCTTGATGCCCAGCCGCCAAATGAATGCTTGGTGCGCCAAGGCCAGCCCTGCGGAAAAGCTTGTTCTGTCTTGGTGTTTCCGTTTCGACAATCGTACCCACTCGTCGAGATGATCCTCTCAGCCAAGTCCAACTTCTTCGAACGAGAGACGACGGCCATACTGAGCACTAGGAGTCTGCTCAAACCAAATTATATGTAGTGTTGAGTATTCTCTATAATACCTACTTCCTCTCTACCTATTCACCCTCCCCCTCTGTCCCCGAGCATCGATCTTACACTCCTTTCTTTTTTCATTCCCTCCCCGCCCCGAGGTTATACTGTCAGCCTAGAACCTCATCCCTAACCCAGTTTGCCAGTGTAACAAAAGAAATAAGCCCGAGAACCTGAACTGGAAGCAGGTAGCTTTTTCAGAAAGATCGCTAGCATTCTTGAATCTAACCGCTCATCTCGATATGAACCATACCTCAACGACCCGATGGACCCCCGCCCGCTCTCTTGCTTCACACAATATCAAACACAGCTAATTAACCATAGAGATGGAGATGAAAAGGGAAAATAATAACAATATTACCCTGAGGAACTACCAATACCAATCCATGACACCCTCCCTCCCCCAAGCAGCAGCGGTACAAGATTCCAATAATAGGAGGAAAATGAGAAAGTGAGACGCCTCAAAACATACAAAGCAAATGACTGGTTACTCCGAGCAAATAAGAATTACTCGAAGTGAAGAAAAAAGAGAAAAGCATGACAAATGGAAGAGGAATATGATGGGGGATACAAACAACGATCTATATACCACGTTCAAAACTCCAGCTTGCCTCCCTCCCTCCTTCGACCACCTCATCACAATTATAATACCATCCATGAGCGTGGAGAGGAGGACGCTTGGAGCGACAGGTGAGTCCGATGCGGGCGCAGCTCTTTCTTTCAGCATGTCTCTTTGTAACCATTCTTTCCCATCCCGATCTTGCAAAAGCTCGGCACAACCAATTTAGCGAGTTTTGCCAATTCCTAGGCGGCGGAGTGAGCTATGGTTGTGTGAAGAGCACACTGCATCCTCTCGTTTTTGC
Organism: Rhypophila decipiens; assembly: GCA_033297075.1. Taxonomy (NCBI): domain Eukaryota; kingdom Fungi; phylum Ascomycota; class Sordariomycetes; order Sordariales; family Naviculisporaceae; genus Rhypophila; species Rhypophila decipiens. The sequence goes on along the minus strand of MU858045.1, from coordinate 43,089 downwards.
TCATCGTTTCATGTTCATTTCCCAGACCCCAGCTCAAGGTTGAGGGGAGTTAGTTCTGTGTCTTAAATCGACACTTCCAGAAAAGAATGTGTGATTCTGGGCCCAAAGTTATCACATCAGCTCCCCTCACCAGCTCGGGCTTTTCCTCTTCTCCTAAAGAAGTCCATAACCTTTCTCGCCGGACCGCTGCTGCCAGAGTGATCGTGGGTACGGTTGTACGGATCCGAATCATACGCATCGACAAATCGCTTAGGTTTCTGCAGAACTCCCCTGTTGGCCTTGCTGCTGCTCGCGACCCTTCGGGCATCATAGCCTGACACCTCCTGCTGTTGCAGCTGAGGCGAGGACGCCTGCGGTCGACGCTGTGCAGCTTCAAAAGAAGCATCCGATCCGGTATTCAAGACGGCGCCTTGGTTATAACCACCCTCGAACCCGGAAGGCCCACCGTACTGATTTGACGAGTATTGGGCGTGGTGTCCAGAGGCATATGGGTCGGGCTGCTGATGAGGATCCCGTAACTGTGCGTACATGCCATCCACCGTGGAGGCATCAACGTGCTGTCGACCTACATCTTGATCCACATATCGCCCATACTGGTCAACAGCAGGGGGCTCCTGGATTGGGAGATCTTGCTGTGAATCAGGAGGCAGAGTCTCGTCATCTTTACCTCCAAGCCCAATCGCCCTAGAGATGGACGAAGGAATGAAGGAGAAGCGCCGTGCATGTTGCTTCTCGTGGGATGCCTGAGAGCCCGACATACTACCCGACCTCTTCTTGCCCAGACCCATTGAGAATGATCTTCGCGAGCGCTTGGAATCCATCGACATCCTAGGTTCGTCTCCTGCTTGCATGGCGTTGTTCATGCTGACCGGGGGATACCTCCTTGACTTTTCTGCCGCCTGCTGCTGGTCTTGTCGCTTGCGGCTTTTACCGCCAAACAACGAGCCACTCCGACCGAAGAGCTTGCCGCCAATCTCGCCCATAGTATTAGATCTACGATGACCCTTGATTTCAGCGGCAGTAGGTTGGGGTGCGCTGTTGTTCCTGGCATCGCCCTCTCCTGCGAATCCCGACATCTTGGCAAACTTGGGCGGGACAGCGCTGATACTGGGCCTGCCGTAGTCGAGGTTTTGGTTCTCGTTGGGAGAGGGCATCCCGTACGTATTAGCATTCTTGGGTGGTTGTTGAATCCTTCCGTGAACATTAGTATCTGCGAGTTCGGGAGGCACCGGCTGTGCATATGATGATCGGCCTCCAACTCCTCGTGACCCGGTAGACTGTATAGATCCACCTGTAGTAGGTCTTCCGCCGCTGACATATGCGATATCAGTTGCCCCACGACCGTCACGCCCCTGCCGACCAGAAGCCGTAGGATTCCGATGGGCGCTCGGCGGCCTCCTCGACGATCCCGTCTTTCCGAGCACGTCCCGGCCGAGGGGTGGATCCTTGGGGAGCGGTTTGTCATTCGGTGACGACGATGGTCCATTATCGACAAGTTCAACACCACCCTGGCTGCCAGAGCGGGCCCGAGTTCTGCTTCCGGAGGCTTGCGTGCCAGAAGCGTCACCTCTCTGAGTGGTGGTGTTCGGAGCCACGTATTCCACCTGCACAGTTCTGCGCTTGTTATCTCGCTGCTGTTTGGCGATGGCGGCGGCCTCGGTCTCCTGGTCGATCGTTCCCTGCTTGCTCTGCAGACCGCCGATTGTGGGAGCAGCGGCAGACTTCTTTGAAGATTCCCGTACCGAGGCACTCCGCGCGATGACATTCGTTTCTCCCTCGTCTTCAGCTGGTACTGTTGTATTCTGTATCTCGCCGGGTGTTGTTGTGCTAGACGTGATGAACTCGACCACATGCGCGTACTCGCTGAGCCAGCTGTGACGGGCGACCTCGAACAGGTCTGCTCGCTTTCGTGGATTAGGAACGAGGATACGTCGCAACAGGTCTCTGGCATGCGGCGTAACATATTCAGGGAAGGTCAGAGGTGTGTTGACAATGTATTTGTACAAAAGATTGATATTGTCGCCTTCGGGGTTCGCCGGGTCGTCGTCGAATGGGAGATATCCGGCCAACATGGCATACTAGAGACGGCAATGGTTAGAGCGGCTCACCAACTTCTGTGTTGTCCAGCATGAGAAGGCGTTAGGAAGCACTTACAAGAATCACGCCGCAGCTCCATACGTCGACTTTCCTGCCAGTGTATAGAGAGTCACTAACTACCAGCTCAGGGGCGGCATAACAAGGGCTTCCGCAGCTTGTTTGCATGAGATCGCCCTTCCTCGAGCCGCTCGGCTTGATCTTGTCCAGACCCATGCGCTTGACGAATTCGCGATCTGACAGATTAAATTCCTCCTCTTCCGTGAGTTCTTCGTTGGGGTCGAAGGTGTTCGCAAAGCCGAAATCGGTGATGATGATGTTGCGGTTCCTATCAAGCAGCAGGTTCTCCAGTTTCAGATCCCGATGTACGATGCCCTTCTTGTGCAGATAGCCCACGCCCGACACCAGTTGGGCGAACAGTCTCCGTGCAGCATTGTCTTTGAGATAACGATGGTTGAGAATATAGTCAAAGAGTTCGCCTCCTGAAGCATACTCGAGGACAATGCCATAATGCCTCTCGGATTCTTCCATCTTGTGCAATCGGACAATGTTGGGATGGGTCAGCTGCCTCAAGATGGCCACTTCACGCATGATTTTGGCCATCCTGGACGGATTGCTGCCCAGTTGATCCTTCTTGATAAGCTTGATTGCAACCTGTAAATGTAGTTAGTTAGCAAGTAGGCCCAGGAAGCCAGGCAGGGAAAGACCAACCTGAACGCCGGCATCTTGTTTCCAGCCAAGTTTGACTTTTCCAAACTCGCCCTCGCCGATGGTGTTGCCGAGGATATACTCGCCAAATTTGGTGTGCTTCTCCCGTTTCGAGTGATCGTGACGACTTCGCGTGCCACGTCGTGACTCTTCGCCGTGATCGTGGACAGGAGCAACAATGGGAGGCGGTGTGGCGTCGTCGTCGTCGTCTTGGGGAGCACCGACATGGTGAGGCCGCGCCTGGGCTATTCTCTCCTGTTCCCGCTCAATATCGACTTCGGGCTGTGAGATAAGAATACTATTCAGAATCTCGCTTGTTTCTCTCGACGGGCCCTTGGGTGCCGAGGTCCCAGGCTGGGAACGAATAGGCATTGTCATGGTGGATCCAGCTGCCCGGCCATCACGGGCGCTACTTGATCGATTAGGAGGTTCTTGCGGCATTTGGTTGTCTCTTCGGCTGCGGGAATTCTGTGCCGAAGCCTCGAAATCATGAGGGCTCGGTTCAGCTGTGCCATTTGTGGGGTGGGCTCGGCGAGGCGAGTTGGTGGAGCGGTCGGCGTTCTGAGCGGTGCGCCGGGCACTCGAGGATGCACCGTTCCCGTTGTGCTGCGTCGACGAGGTCCGGGGAGGCACTGCGGTAGGCATGTTTCGTCTGCGGTCCGAGGTCGTGCTCGGGTAGTGCTCAGGCGAAGCAGCGGCGACGGGAACTGGGACGGGAACCGGAGAAGCGACAGCGGCGCGAGAACTCATCGGGGATCCAAGACCGGGGGGTGGATCGTTGGCACTGGGTCGCTGTGATGATTGTCGAGACGAAAAGGATGGCGGTGATGGACCCGTGGCGCGCTGATTGGCATCTCGCGCAGGGGAGGCCTGGGAAGACGACGACGCCGGATAGTGCCGATTCGAGGGCGACGGTGACACTGGAGCAACAAGGGTAGGAGGAGTACTGAGACTCGAGATAGATGTCGGTTGCTGATGCGGCGCCGTCTGGAAGGCAGTCGACATTTTCCCACGCCTGACGCGCAGAAAATCAGACGAGTCGAGAGCCGCGACGACGGGGCAGTTGTTTTGATGCTGACCTAGTCCCAGGTTGGCGAAATTGGGGAGTTTGTGATAAGCCAAGACCGGGGCTGGGCAGCTGGGCAGGCTACGGATAGGCTTGGACAACTAAAACACAGTGCACTGTCCCTTGCTGCCAGTTGGTAGGGGTTACTCCGTACTGGTATGGATCGCAGAGCACTCCAGTCACTCCAGTCATCGTTCGAGGACAACAAGACGGCCTGGAGACAACAAGAGAAAGAGCGCAGGGGCAACCCGCACAATGCGCAGCCCGTCTGCAAACGCCTGTTTGCGTAAAAACCCACCAAGCAACAACAAGTTGGTCTCTTAGTTGCCAATGAACCGCTTCAAATTTTCATTGTGCCATTCAATTCGCTGAGCTTGTCTTTTTGTTGTTGGCCTTGCGTGTTTTGTTGCTACATGAAATTACCCCTACAACTCTTGGCGCCGGATCTCGGTTTTTGCCTTTGGCTGTTGAGAACTTGAGCCGGCGTCGAGCTGGAGCGTTGATACGGCGCCCTGGGGGGGGGGGGGGGGGGCGGGGCCGGGGGGCCGGGGGGGGGGGGGGGGCCGACGGAGTGCAGCCAGCACACCTCCAAGTCAGTGGACACCTGCGAGTTTCCTGCTTCCTTTCAGGGGCTGTCGCTGTTTTTGACTTTCTTCGGGTCAGGGTCGCAAAAATATTATAATTCGCAATGCAATGCACACCACGGACCCAGTAAAGTAAGACCAGAGTGGAGTATGTATGGGCGAGTTGAGGCTGTTCCTTGCTGGGTTTCCCTGAATTCAAGCAACTTCACTTTAGCATTTGTGGTTGGGCGAGCCAGGAACTTGGACTGAATCTGGTGGTGCAAAGAGAGCCTGCTCGTTTCTGGTGACGAGGAACTTTGAGGTTCTGGTGGCTCGCTGCGCACGCCGCTGCGACTCACTGGGGATAGTTCCGTGATTAGCGCGGGCAGGAGATCCTCTCGGCCGGCAGCGTATCAACCTCCCGATGAGTTCGGGGTCCTTATCCGTGCCAAACGTATCGATCCGGCCAGTCCTGGAATTGCTGAGTATGTTGAGGTCTTCCGCCAGGTTGGCGTGCCCCTTCACGGTGTTAGACGACTTCGCGAAGACTGATGCCATAAATGGCTTTGAGATACCCCGTATAGCTGACCTCCTGCCCGCAGTTTGGCTCCGCAAACCTCCAAGTATTAAGACAAGACTTCATGTTGGCGCATTCTTTGCTTCTTGATTTTATATCAACTTGATATGATGATTCATCACTCTTGATACCACAGGATTTACTGTAAATTAATAGGTAAGCTTTGAGTTGCTACTTGCTCCATTCATCCTCCAAGTGCCCTCTGCTGTTATGCATTGAGCGTACGATATCTACCAGACGGTAAGTAACATACGGTACGGCACGGATACTGTGCTGTCATTCCCATACAATGTCGAGGCTGACCTGATATCACGATTTGCAATACCACGACTGAGGCCATGAAGTGTCATTTCGAAACTTTGTCAAGAGTCCTATAATATGGCTATACTGTCGCTCTCGTTTCACCATATGCAACCGGAGGCGCTGACAAAGGAGGATCGTGAAAGCCCCAGTTCACCAACAGCACCATCACGGAACACCGACACCCATCTTTCACATCCTGCTTTCAGGAAAGCAATTTTTTCAGCTTTCTTTCTAATAATCACAGAGTTTGGGAGCAATCTCTGGTTCACTGCGCAACCCTTGATGGATATGGATGTGTTGCTGGAGAGAGGGTGCGGTCAAACATCGTTACGGCTGAAAGAACACGGTTTCCGGCTTTCCCTACACGGTACAGTACTGGTATCCTGATATTCTCATTCGTTGCATTAAATGGGAGGCGCGTCTCTTTTTTTGCGCGTCGGTCTCAGATCTCAGCCTTAACTGGTTGCCGTCAGCCGAATGTTTACCACCTCGAATGATAATAACGGCCCTCCTTGCTGGTACTGACAGACACACGGGCATTGAGGCTTATCGAGGCCCTTCTTTTGGGCCTTTCCAAGCCTTCATTGTGATTCCATTATTGCTCAGGCTCACATCAAGTCTTGAGGGCATCCCAATCTTTGGACGTCCAATCACTGGGGCCAGTAGAGCTCATTATCTGTCCGTCACCACTCACCACGCTTCAAGCTTGCAACAAGCATCACCAAAATAATATCAAAATTGAACGTAACTCGTCGACAGTTCGAAAACGGAAATTCTAGAGAAGCTTCTCGGAGCATTGCATGAAACATGTACACTACACTAGGTTAATGACAAAGTGGGACAAAGCCAAAAGTCCTGTTACAGCTCAAAGCGGGCATCAGGGGAAATCACGCTTTACCCTATAAGATGGCCCCTCTGTGACATCGACCAAAAGAGGATGCCTTGTCGCCAAACCCAGCCGGGGTGGGTTCCCTCTTTCGGTCATGAGAGGATGGAAGCAGCAATTCACCGCCAAGATAGCGATCCAGGGGCCCTATTGCGGTCGAAACTGTCAATGTTGAAAAACAAAAACAAAGTAGCACAACCTCTCGAAGCGAAAAGGGAAAAGTTTAGATATAATTTGCGTCGCTCGGGATTAGGGAAAAAGAGACGAATTCAGGATTCAGGAACAGGTCGTGAAATGGCATTGACGTCGGAGATGAGGCGCATATAAAAATGCAAGGATCGGCAGTGCAGCAGACGCTGTCCTTTCCTCCCCGTCTGACTTTAGGAGGCTTCACCTGGCGCACCCCTGTTGGACATCCCGCGAAATCATTCCATCCTGCTTCCTGCTGTCGTAGTGCCGGGTGACGGATCTTCTTGCTTGTGTGAGTGTCAGTCTCATTTTCATCGACAGGCTGGAGAACGAAGAAACGGAACAGAAATGCCTGTCTACACGCCTATAACACTTCGATTTATATGTTTATATTCTCACATCATGACGCAACGCCAATTTCCCTGCCCAAGGTCCAAGGCGCTTAACAACACAGTAGGTATGAACTAGTGAAATGTACCGTACGGAGGCGTCTGTATTCCGTACGGATCCCAAGAATGTGGAAAATACCACAGCTTCGGGACCAAGCGGCGCCTCCTGCAAGGCACCGAAAGTTGGAACAAACATGCCGGCATCTTTGCTTTTCTGCTTTCCCTTCTGGCATGACTGCGCGCACGCAGGCTGTCCCTGAAAATATGCAACCAAAGAATCATAGCAGGCAGAGGAGCAAACGAAGTTCACGAACAGCCATCTGTCAAAAGTCAAACCTGAGACCTATAATGGATCTCCCCCTTTTTCTGGTCTCCCGAAAATGAAACACCGGACCCGGCAATTCCCCAGACCAGTCCCCAGTAGTCGCCGGTCAGGGACCCACTGGTTGACGCCAAACCGTAAGATGGACGGAACTGCCGGCGCGGCGGGAGCGGAGCGGAGCGGAGAACGAATTGCCAGATTCGGGATCTTCATACCGCAGAAAAGGGGCACAACAAGAGTTTACAGGCGGGAACAGAGAGTCAACGGGAGACAAAGAAGAAATGTGGAGAATTCCAGTTCATCACTTCTCCTATACGTCTGCCCCTTTCCCCTATAAAATATGAGTGTCAAACCGCCGGATAAAATTCGTTGCAAATCCACTATGAGGCGTCAATGCTGCCGGTCTCCACCCCTTGACATGCTGACATGATGGCGCATCAACTATGTACAACTACACGTGAACTAGTAATACACTCGCGGGATGCTATTCTTTGAGGTTAATCATATAAAAAGGGGTGCAGGGGGCAAACTGTGGCTGTCGTCGGCTGCAAAATCTCCCATTCCAGCCCCAGCAAATACTCCATAAAACTGACAAAAGAAGCAGGGCAACAACAAGAACAAAGCATTGGCCTAGTAGCGTAATTGGTAGCGCGTTCGACTCCAGCTGTTCAAGGTTGTCATCGAAAGGTTATCCGTTCAAGTCGGGTCTGGGTCATGAATATCACGGGCATCCCTGCGGATGTTGATTTCTTTTTCGCTTTGTTCCTTTACCTTTTTTCAACTCTAGGTGTTCTTTCCTTTTTTCCGTTTTACGTTCTAGATTAATTTACTTTTTCTTTTATTTAGAATAGGACCTAGGACCTCAAATGACGAGGAAATCAGAGCAAAATGACCACGTAATTATAGCCGGACACATGCATTGCTAATTGCCAATGGCGATTGATCATGTTGACAATTTCTTTGTTCGGATTTGTCCATCCAGCCTCTGACTGCCAACAGTCTGGGAACATGCAAATGGAAAGTTGATGGCTCCAAACATGACTTGGTCATATCCTGTCTAGGCAGACAAGGTACAACCCAAGTACCGGAATATGCGTCCAAACCACTCACGGCAGAAAAACGGAGGTGCTATGCGTTTGATTTCTTCTCATTATGTTACTAGCTTGCTTTTATTTACATGCAAGATCAAAACACATCCCGCGGTAGGTTTGGGTATCTAGAGCTTGATAGAGATATCATACAAATCAAGACCAACAGCGGTTGCAGTCACAGTCACCATATACAAGACCAGGATTCCCACAGCCACCACGGGGGTCACATCCAAGGTCGGCACCGTCATGTTGACCAGACCGGTAAGTAAGTTGGCCAGTAAGAAAACGACAAGGCCATTCCGGTTGTAGGCCCGGAGGACACGGCTCGTGGCCGTCTCATATACCTCCTTTTCTGCCCTGGCATCGTGGGCGCTGTAAAATGACGGGAAGAAGAAAATGTCGACGAGGCAAAAGCCAGTCACCAAGGCGGTGTTGGACGCCACGACCCAGAGGACGTATGGCAGGTTGGCCAGCCTGCGCGATACATCCACTCCAGCACCATACTTGAAGTCTGTGCAGAAAAAGTAGAGAGCCGTCCAGACCAGCGACCATGCCCCCATCGTGAGCAACAGTCGCCTCTTTTGGCTGCTGGGGCTGGAGGGTTTCTTGGGATTGAGGTTGCGAGGCAGTACGACCATGCCCATGCCCTGGCCAGCTAGGAAGATGGCCAGGTAGCCAAAGAAGCTAAAGATGCCCTCCCTGTTCATTGAGATTAAGTCCGTCCTGGGACCGGCCAGGATGTAGGCCTTGAGGTCGGTGCTGTCAAGAACCACCTGATACACGACACCAAGCAGGATCGCAAGCCCTTCGTAAGAAGGGATGAGCCTGAGCGCCGACTGAAAGAGTGCGACAAAAGGGGGCAAGAAGCCCAGAGTGAAGAAGAAATTCCAGTGCACGCCATACTCGGTCACATGTTCTGCATAGTCCAGACCCTTGACGCTGAGGAGGCGGATGAGTCCCAGGGCGAGCAAGGGCAGAGAGTGACGGACGGACCTGACAAGTCGCGGGCCCAGGGGACTGGGCTTGTTCTCAGCCAGCTCTTTCAAGACTGGCCGGGCAGCCACGATCCCCGCCGAAAAGACAAACGACCCGACGCCCATATCCATCAACGAAGTGCCCCACGTCTCGACCTTTGCGAACCTGCGCGGGAAGATTCGGAAGTCTACGGCGAGGATGCAGATGCAGGTGACCACCATCATGTTGCCCCGGTAGTTGGTGAGGAAAGGCTTGGTCGAGAGGACGCCCTGGGACGAGCCCTGCGCACCCGCCCCTCCTACTGCTACCTTGGCCTTTTTCACATCGGGTGGTAGCAGAGGCTTTTTCCTTCGCGAGGATAGGTGTGAAGGGAGTATGTAGACGGCGAATGCGGCACTGAGGAGGAGGACGTTCAGGAGTAACGGGGCGGATGAGTATAATGTGACGGATAGAAGCAGGGCGCCAACATTGAGTAGGAAGTCGACAACGTATGCGAGTGGTGTGTATGGTTTGAAGAAGGATTGTCGCGTTTGGAGGACGGACCAAAGGAGAGATACTATCTGCGCGAGGTGTATTACTCTTGGTCAGCTCGGATGTAATGTCTCATTAATTTGAACTGATGGGTAATATGGCCAAAGTTCTTTGTTGATGTCTGATGTTTATTTTCACATACCGGTGCAACAGCGCAAACTTGAGCGATTTCTGAAACCGGACCACCTGAGAGGTTTGAGACGAATTCTTCTTTGAGTTGCTTGTAGCTTGGGGCTGCGCTAGTGGCATTGCCTCCGGCCATGGTGGGCAGCTGCAGTGATGAACAGATAGAGATATGCGCAGTGGTTTGGAGAAGAAAGGAACAAAATTGGAAGCGGTTTGTCAAAAGAGTGGTCGGATTAAAACTGGAAACTCAAGAATGCATCGTTGTTTGGAAGAAAAAAGTGAAATGCTACAGCAAACGAAATGTTGGCTGGATTCAGCAGTAAAAGCCAGGTTGTCAATCTCTGAGAAGTGACGATGTTCAATTGTCAGCCTCACGTTTCGACAGCTTTGCGTCTTCCCCCACCCCACATTTCGCGTTTCCAGATCGCCGTTGACCAATCAGAGCATGCAGCGGAGCCACTAGCGCAGGGCAGCTTCCCCAGATCTCCGGGTCCACCAGGCCGCGTTCGGCCCCACACTCACCGACCACCGACTCCCGAACAAAGAAAATCCTTGGCACAGTGGAAGCTCTGGGCACTCCAAGGTTCAAAGGCCTGGGTTCAACCATGTTGGTTGGGCCTTGTCATATGTTTTGTTGTTGAGGGAGATTGCAAGGTGCAAGACATTGCAAGTCACCATCATATTATCTTTGAGAGTTCTTGTTCTCAAACATCCCGTCGATTCTCACATGCCCAATCAGGTCACCTTAGACGATTACAGTCTCTTTCACCGATTCGCGGCTCTCTATCACCGGCGCTGACAGATGATCCGTTCTTCCTTAGTTCTCTATCTCAGTCTTCATTCATGGCTCAGCCGTGGCGGGAACTTTGACATATTCCGTATCTCCTCTCTCACATTCGTCATATTCCAGTGTGTTCCAAGATGTCTCTCGTCTGGCGGTGTGGCGGATGATCTGGACCGGGTTTTCTTTGTTCGGAACCGCTTTGCCCTAAATACTACCCGGGTGTCAGTGTCATAGATGGGAATTCGCAGTGTCTGACGGCAGGCATCCGCGGCCGCATTCCAGTGTCTTTTCTCTTTGTCTCGCTAGCGATGGGTACTGGAATCCGCTGTGAGCTTTGTCTGGCGCTCGTAATCTCTGACTCAACGCGGCGATGGAACCTGCTTTCAAATCCAGCTCTGTCTTTCACGAGCCAGAGAAAGGAGCTCGGGATACAAAAGATGGTTTGATGGATTCCGAATAAGGACCTTGGGACCTGTCTGGGTTTCTCAGTCCAACTCAACACAAGGCTCCTTTTTGTCGACACCAACAGCAACTCCTGATTCAAGTTTCCATTCTTAGCCTAGCTTTCCAGAGCCGATTAAGAAAGATTTCAACGCAAGGGATAATGGAGACGCAGGCCCGCCTGAGGCCTCCGCACCTCCAACCACTATGGACGGACTCGCGAAGATCAGGAGGATACCCACCAAGCCCGTACGCAGCCCGTGATTCGGCCTATTCACCTGGCATAAGATCGCCAAACATGCCAAGTCCCCTCTATCCACGATCCGGGGAATACGATCATTCCATGAGGCGACACGAGAGAGCCATGGTCGACAGACTTGACCAACGAAACTGGCAGGGTCCTCCTGATTCACCCACATCCCCTGCGCCTCCTCGGTCACTCGCGCCCATCACAGAACTCAACGGAAGAGACAGACGATCCTCTATCGCATATCCACCACACTCACATGCTTATTCTCGCTCTTCACACTCGCCGCCTAGACCTCTGGAGTACGACTACGACTACTCCAGACGGCCAACTCTGGCAGACGAATCCAGATCTATACTCCTTTCCAGACCCCTAGAGCCATCGAGGCCTGCCGACCAGGCCAGCTATGCAGAGCGCCGGCGATCTCTGCCGCCTTCTTTTGCCGTTCCTCGCCGAGTAGCCAGACCCAGACAACGGAGACAACAAGAGCTCCAGGCATGGGGCCATGTCTATCTTGGAAACGGCTCCGAGGCAGACTGCTTCGTGGCAGCTGTTGCACTCCGCAGACCGAGTGATGCTTCATATGTGGAGGACAATGCTGCTGAACGGGAGAAGGAATACCGAAGTCGAAATCGATTGACCATCCGCGCTCGCATTAGACCACGGGCACTAAATCGGAGCCCATTTGTGCTGGAGCGGACGTTTGACATGGATGAACTCAGAGCCACCGTCCCAGACCCTGAACCAACATCCCCGGCTTCTCGGAGACAATCGGCCGATTATCCTAACAGGAAGGCCCAGCCATACGACCCCACAAAGCCGGAGAGGGAGCCCGAAAGGTTTTCTGCTCGAAGCCTCAAGGCTGTCAAGACTGTTCCGATTCGTAAGTCGAACCCACGATCACTCTGCTAATCTTGGGGTCAAAAATCGAAAAAAAGATTGCTAACCAGCGGGGATCACACACAGATTTGCAATATGCGCGTGTTTATTTCCCAGTCATTGCCGCGCTGATTCTGTCTGATTATGTTCAGACAGGCGATATCATCGATTTCCCCCTCCCTCATCCGGAAGCGTGGAAACAGACTGTGGCGCATGTATACACCGGACAAGGCGAGCTAACCGAGGCAATCAAGGAGAACATACTCTACCTTGGAGGCAAAGTTTGACCTGGAAGCTGACGGGCTCTGGCGGGACGGACCAGCAATTCTTTAATTTCACTCCTCTCCTCTTTTCTCTTCACCAATATCCATTGTTGATCATATCATTACCAATACCCATACTTACTAATTTCGGAAAGGCGTGGCGTTTCTGCGTTTCTGTTTTTTTTAAAGGGTCCAAGGGATATTTGCGGACACAAATTGGCAGCTAGAGGAATGAGTTGTATGTTCTTTTTACCTACTTGCTTCCTAACCTTATCTCTGACTTTATGCTCTTGTCAGCTGGACTTTATGGGTATAGCAAACAAACTCACGTTGATGCCTGAATTCCAAAGTGTGTTTTATCCATGCAAGACCACCGTTTACTATGATCAGATGCATTGACCTCAGACTTTCTCCATCTTACATCACAAACCGTCCTACAATGCCAAACTGTTCTCTGCTGCTTTGTCGTCTGAAATCAACAAATTCTGCTTTTCTCCACCAGATAGATCAACTAATCAACCCCCGCAGAAGCCAAAAAAATGGTTGAGAGTCTCGACCGCGATCGCCAGATTCCCATTGTCCCAAAAAAGGCGATTTCAACCCGATTAAGTTCGGCCTAGGATGTGTCACCCACACAACAACTGAGTCGGTCTGTTGCATGATTGACGCTTAACAGCAGCATTGGTCAGCTAGATAATTAATTGCCTTGTCCCTCTGGAGTTTCGTCTTCTCCGAACCAGTAAACAAGGGGCGATGAGATATTCAGAGCCGTCTGTTGCCCGATATCTAGCTCTGAGCTTCAAGCTACAGGCGTGCTAAGGTACCCGATCCTAGCGATTATCAAGGCGGTGGCACTCCTGTCTCGTAAGTCGTAACCAAAGACCAACTAAAACCGCCATTTGTGAGAATCTGTTTCTCAAAATTAAACTTTTTAAGCTTCCCCGCCATTCTTACAGAGCTTACATACACACCTTCCCAATAATTATCTTCCTGCACCTCCTCCTGCAACAGGAAAACCAGCAGGACACCTTGACATCATAGAACGATTGAGAAGGAAAGAGAACGGAGAACTGCAACAACTCGAATCATGGAGCAGTCTGTCGTCGACGACTTGTTCCATGTCCAAAAGCTCCAACCTCGATAATCACAATCAGCAAGCACATTATCCAGAAGAGTCGGCCGCCACTAACAATCCTGGCGACAATCCTTTGATCCTCAGGACCGATGAAGCTCTTTTTCGACACCAAGAACGCTAACGCTACCTCGTCGATAAAGACGGCGAATCCAAATGTGATCACGACATCAAGAAGGCCCTCCTCAGTGGCGGCAAACGCCCCAGACCCAGCCCTGTTAACACCCCGAGACATCTTTGGCCGACCGATGGAACCGATCCCGGCCCCATTGGTGTATATAAATGGCGGGCTGGGGGTGGGAAAGGAAGCAGTGGCCGAGAGTTTGGCATCACTTCTGGGGCAAGACAAGAGCTTGCTTGTCGATGTAAGGGCCATAGGAAGGGACGATGATGAAGATGCCCTGGTTAAAGGGGATGAGGACTCGACTCTCTCCTTGATGACCCCCGAACATCCAGGGTATTTCGATTACTTCGCCGAGGAAGAACAAGCTCTCGCTGTTGCCGAGGAAACGGAACAGGCAGAAGATGATGAGAGACAAGGGAGAAGACGTCTCTGGGCTTCGTCGTGGTCACATACCTTTACTATTCCCGCTTCCACCAGCGATACCAAGAGCGACAACCCAAATCCATCAACGACGTCTGCGTCTACAAAGCCATCACAACCGCCCCAACCGCCATGCAGCGAGAAGAAACTAGCCCGCCTTTTATCCAGCCCCGGAAACAGCACCCGAATAGCAATCATTGCCTTCTGCGCGTTCGACACCCCAATGGGCCACACAGCCCTGGCCACCTTTGTCACAGCAGCTACCTTGGCAAATCGTCTGTTTATCCCTGTTGCTTTGTCCTGCGAACCGACCGAAAAAATGCGCCGCGCTCAGAGTTCCCAGCGACAGTACAGTTCCAAGAACAAGAATAGACTAAGCATGTCCTTCTCAGTGTCTACACCCGGTCCTACGTCTGCTACGTCTGCGGCAGTTGCATCTACGTCCACGTCCACGTCTACAGCGCTTCCTTCTGCTTCTCCTAACTCCATGTCTACTGCAGTGGGTTCTGGAGTGAGCATCGATCCGGATATCGGTAGGAAGAATGGGGCTGGTGGAAGACCATCCAGCCATAGTTTTAGCTTTGGTGGTCGCGGAGGTGCAAGTGCCGGGGCACATGGTAATAGGAATGGGGGTGACAGTGACAGTGGGAGACAAACGGGGCAGGCACCGCATCCCAGACAATTATTCCTGGCTTGTCCGATCATCACATCTTCTCATGGCGATGGTGGCGGTGGTCAACGAACAGGTTCAAACAACGGGTACAGTCTAACGCTGGACATTAGCAAGTTATCGGCGTTTGAGACAGCTTTGCAGATTATGGAGTTGGTCAAGCGGTTGGTGGCGGAGAGGGACGCCGAGGCACAGAGCAAGCGGGAGAGGTTCTTGTTGGACAGTGGTCAGGTTGGAGGATTTGACGGTGCCGGTGACGATGATGGAGAGTATACAAGAGAGGACGACGGTGTGGGTGAACTGGATTATGACGGGGCCGGGGAAGGAACAAGTGACAGCGGGAGTGATGGTGACGCCGATCCCGATCCCGATGTCTATGCCGAGAACTTCAGCAACCTGACCACGCCAATGGAGGGGCCGGGCTATGAGTGGAAGGTGTAGAGGGGGATTCACGGGTCATGCTACTGCTATCTCTGACAGTGGATCGGCCATTGTGGATGACCGATGAGCCGGCGAGACCGCTATGTACACCGAGGGAATAAAAGCAGCCATTTCTTGGTAGAGAAAGAACGGGAAGGGGCCAGACGCCTCACCCGGCCGGGACCGAGCCGGAGCGAGAGCCGCGAGCGAGCTGGTGGAGCACATGTATTAGAGTTTTGGCGGGAGGAAGAAAGCCAGCATCTTCAAAATAAAAAAACCACCTTGTTCCGTACCTTTTATGTTGTTCACCACACCGCAGAGTCTCCACTTCTGAAATAGTATAAACCCCCCCCCTTCGGATTCAAATTTCTTCCCTCGACAACTTTCTTCCCCGAACATGTTCCTCCAACAGTCGACAATCACCAGAAACATCATCGATATCCACGCCGTCTTGTGCAAATTGTATTCTTGGTCATCAACCATGACTGCTCTTCCTAGCCATTAAGCAGTGGCTAATTTTTCTGCTTCATGTCGTCAATCTTCTCACCATCGGGAACCTTTCTGGTTGGTGATGATCGTCAATCGACCACCATGCCATCTCCGCAGCGTTCCATTCATCTTGAAATGACAGTCGTTCTCTGGTTCTTATACGGCTTGACTTTTCCCCCTGAGATGAGATCTTGCTTGGAGTGCTTCCAGAGTGTGGATTTATTCTGAGATGCCCGTCTAGCCATCCATGCTGAAGCAGAAAGCAATCACAATTCTTGAACAATTTGGTATGCTTGATCACAAACCCATGACTGTTCTACAGACACATCGGCCATGTCCCAATGCTTCCGCGTCATATCTTCAGTTCTCCCGTGCTGGCTGTGTACACCTACCCGGCCAGTCGGCGATGGGTGACTGAAGTCTTCGATTGGTGCCTTGGTGATTCCTATTTTAATTTACAAGGTGGTCTCCTACTACTAGGCTCAATCCATGGCTAGGTACTTTTGCTTACCTTATGCATGATGATAAGATCGATCTTGTCTCCCGGGCTTCACCAATCTAATCAGATCATGATGAAATCTTATCTCACCGGTTAGCCTTTCTTTAGGCACCTGTCCCTGGCCATACACTGCGTTGAAGACTTTGTGCTTTGTCCACTCCGAAACTGTCCTCCTTTCTGCAATGTTCTCGCTCTTCATTTTAGCGTATTCTCACAATGAAACCGACAACCGTCATTGTACATTAAGTAGCTTGCCCCGATAATAGATTGATCTGTGGACTTCCAGACTCTGGTCCTGACGCCAGACTGTCGTTGAATCTTGGGATGGTGGATGGGCCAAACTCGCGATAGATTATCACACCTGGTATTTATGAACACAAGTATTCCTCTTCTCTTGATTGGGCTTCTGAGCGCCTATTACAGTGGGCAGTCGCTTCGTTTTGCCGTTCCTAGACATATGGCCTCTACAGTGTCTGTTTACCTGCCAAGGTGCATTGGGGGTTTTCCTTGTTTACCTTTTTCCTAAACGAGGCAATGGATTCTCGCTGTAAATTACGTTTCCTGCCACCACAGTCAAACCATCCTCACTCCATCACGCTCGAATTTATATCCACGCCCCATATTTGCCTCGAGCGTCGAAGCACACATCTTAGGCTATTGATACGAAGGGGAAAAAAAGCGAAAGCGAAGGATCAAATAATTCGACTTAAATTCTTACCACCTTAGCGTTATTGTTAGATCCTTGGGGGCGGCCATTTCCACATCCGGGTCGGCATTAGATTCTCGATGCTGTTTTTTATTTTTTTGGTATCCCAAAATTCTTCAATCCTTCTCGCCCCCACGCAGCCATTGCCGCGGTTACCGCGTCCGTCCCTTTTGACCCCCATCCCAGTAGTCTGTTTCCTTGACACTTTGCCGGAAAGGCAAGTGGACTTTATCCAAAGTTGCCGGCTCTGCTTCTGGCTCCTGGGAAAGGTAACCGGAGCTAGGGGAACCTTGCCCTGCGTGCCGTCCCGTCCGCTCAATCTTGTCTTCAACCAGTGGTATGTCGTTTCCAAGAGAGAGAAAAAGGGGAGACGATGGAGTCGTGTCCGTATTCCAGAACCCCAAGTTATAGTACCTGCCCCCCTTTTTGGGTATCCTTAGTTCCTGACCATATTGTACTATAGGATCCATATACCCCCTTATATGAAATACCGGCCGGTCATTAAGGATCGGGTTACTCTACTCTACACCACTGGTACTTGGCTCGTCCGTGTTTCTTATTGGCTGGTTGGGTGTTGGTCAAAACTCCGGGTTCAAATTTCCTGATTTCCCTTTTGGTCCTTACTTCGAAGTCTGGTACAATGGGAGCAAAGGGAGCTAAGTGGTCTGGGCCTTCCTTCCAAATCCTACCTGCAGGAAATGAGCTGGATATAACCCGTACTGATGGATGACTAAGTTCCATCCGTGGCATTTTACACCAAGCCTCATGAGACCCGGGGCTCTCCTTTACTCGCAAGTCAGGTGTCGAGTGAGTGTCAATCCTAGGCATTTTTACCCCATATTGGGCTCCGTTTGAGGGGAAATCAAGGCACTTGGGTCTTACCGGTATGTACTTTGGTGGCCCACCTCTACTGTCATTTCAGCATGGAAAGACGACTTCCCCGGATTTCAGGCTGTGAGGTCATTTCAAGCGCCTTCTTCTCATACCCAAGAAAGACGTTAAAAGAAAAGATGAGAAGGCCAGGACTAAGGCTTTGAAAATTTCCGAGTGATTCCTTCCGTCGTTGCTTTCCTTGGGATTGATGGGCTTCCTGGTGCTGCGTCTCGATGAGTAAAGGGCAAGTTGGGCGATGCCCCTTGACCCTCATTTGTTTACTTAAAAAAGGACATTCAGTAAGAAAAAAGGCGGCGAGCCTTGTGATGATATATCTGCCCCCTTTCAACTTGATAGAAATGCCGTTTGCAGTTCTTAGAAAGGCGCTGAACTTGTCAAGATGGCAGATGTACCTCGCGCCACCGGAGAACATTGATGAAAAGCCCTGGTCTTTATGATCAATCCAGCCATCTTGGATGTCTGGATGAAGGATATTACCTCCTTTTATTCTTAATCACTCCGTATTTGGTACTCCATGTTCAGGTTTCTACATGTCACCTCGCTTCGTGGCCTTGCCTGCCTGCCCGATCACCGGGCTACCTACGTCTCATTCTCTCCGAATTCAGTCAGCAAGCTGGGTCTGTATCCATGACCAATTCCCGGACTAGAGACATGGTCATCGTTACTCTGCGAATGTCACTGCATCGGGGCTTCCGCCAAATCCTCGCCACATTCGGAAACATTTTACATCTGGAGACCTTTCAAGCGGTTGATAAGCCTCGAAGCCCAATTATCAATATACACGATACCTCATTCTTGATCCTTCATCCTTGAGCTTCACCAGACGGCATACTTTGTCAAGATGGGATCAAACTCGGTCCGTCGAAAGGGACCGATATCGAGGCCAAGATGATGATCATACCTGAGAGATAAGGACAGCGGACAGCCTACCACTCCACTCCCACCGGTCGCCCAGCAACCTACCATCCGCAATTCAACCACCCTGGCCCGGCATATGGCGACATGTTTTACATTGGTTCAGCCTGCTCACCGATACCTACCTGTCTGTCCCGAGTCATATCTATATCCAATTACCTCTTCCCCCTTTCCCGTTGCGTTTTCCGCAGGAGCTCGATTCGCTGGACCTGCAGCGATTACGGAGATAACTAACCAGGAGGACGTCACAACTACCACCGTTTTCCTGACGTTTTATTCAATAGTTACGGCATCACCAAGATAACATGGTGAGGAGAGGGCGAAAGCGACCTTGTTAGAACTTTTCATTTTTGCGCGACAGAAGCAAGGCCGGTCAGGGAACATGGATTCTCGCTCTGCTTACTTGCTCGACAGTCCCTTTCCCGCGCTGCCTTTCTGCCCGACCCGGACTAATTATTATTGTCTGCAAGCCACCCTCTGCCACCTACCTGTAGTCCGCAGATGGCACTTTTCTCGAAGGGAAGGAAACATGTAGCTAGAGTCAAAGCATTCTAGCGTTCCTACCTTGTCATCTTGGTCTAATGCAGCATCTCTTCAACCAACATGCATACCACATCCACATCATACACAACACTGGTATCCCTGTGCTTCACTAGCCTCGTACACGAGGCGAAGGAAGGGTGATAAATTAGTTACATGGGAATTGCCGAGAAAAACAGTCAACCTGAAGTGGACAAGCCAGTGGTGACATTCCTAGCTCCTATCCATGCAGACAGAGTCATCCCGCATCAACAAAAGCGCCGTGGTCCCCGTCCTGGATCGAAATAGGAACATTGTACCGGAGAATAATCGGCTTGTATTTTTATCTTTACCCTTTTCTCGCGTATTTAGAGATGCTACAAGTCCAGACATGGACAGGAAGATAGATGGATAAGTAAGTGGGAGGTACGCAATTTGCCTCATATCAGCTTAGAGATACAATGATTACATACCCCGAGCCTGACGGAAGGATTTGGTTACTTCGACCTTGGATTACCTACATTATTACTAATACTACTAAGTACTTCTATTCAGGCAAAAAACTTCCTCTTTACCTCTCCAAGCAGGAGTGAGGAGAATGTGATATCATGTGATGAATACCAAGCTCCTGCATAAAAGAGACATAACTCGCAAGCCACAGATTTGATTGGACAAATAGCAATCGATTTTGCTCAGCTTCTTCATACTAATCACTGGACTTGCATCAGATTGGTATCACGATCAAAACGAACTCGGCACGGCAAACGAAAGCGGTATGTAAGGACTCGAGCCTGGAGATAAAAAGACGGCCGAAGGCTCACTTACAAATCGAGACATCAGAAATCTGGGACTGACAAGTAGAAAAACGATCATGATCTGAGAAAATAAAACGACGGTAAGGTTGCAAATCAGGAGACAAAAGCCAAACAGGCAGAGAGAAGGAAAATGTTCCCGGTACACCACACATGTCTGCATACCTATTCTTGAGCTGTTCTCGAATGAGTAACTCCTCACGAGGGGACAAGAAGGAAGCCGATGAAGAAAATCACACCGGTTATCCATAAGGCCATTTGTAGGCATTGACTCTCGAGACTTTCGACCTCGTTCCCTCCAAGTCAGTCCCCTCCGCCGCTCCTCGCTCACGCCCCTTTACGTCAAAACATACCTCTCTAGTATCATCAAGACCACCAAACACAGCAACCACGCACGACAGAAGCTTTGTTTACTGTTTCCTTTTTCGACTTGTCAGCTCCCATTGTACGCCTTGAACTGTGCCCAATACACCCTCGAGCTGGTCACGCAGGCAGACTTGGACACATACACACACTCACACA
This sequence comes from Rhypophila decipiens, assembly GCA_033297075.1. Taxonomy (NCBI): domain Eukaryota; kingdom Fungi; phylum Ascomycota; class Sordariomycetes; order Sordariales; family Naviculisporaceae; genus Rhypophila; species Rhypophila decipiens. The sequence continues at coordinate 22,533 of MU858045.1, read as the reverse complement.
AGACATCGGCCTGAATATCATGTCGGGTATTACTAAAACGAAATAAATATCATGATCGTTGACAGATTCTACCTTGCACAGCATCCGGTGAAGGAGCAAGAGCAGGGAAGGCATGCTGTATCCCCATAACACACCTCGAATCTCTAATGCAGAAGACGTTGATCAAGATTAAACCGGACAGCACCGCAGAGGAGACGTATCACAACTAGAGCCCCCCCCTATTCTCGGTCGCTTTCCCGCTGTCAGTTTATGATCTTGTGTTTCGTTGGTGCTACTGTGAGTGACGTTGACAATCCGCCTCGACTTGCCCGCCTCATCAACACTCTCACCCTCAGCCGAGAATATGTCTCATCTGCTGTCCTACGTCCCTAGCCGCCCTCATCACAGACCCGATGAAGTAAACGGAGATTCATGAGCATTCTAGTTCAGTCTTGATCAAGAAAGATATGTGATAATCCCTGCTGTGCTTACAGCCGCGAGCCTCTCCCAGAACCCATGTATACTTGTCAATAGACGTGAGAGAAAAACCAGGTGGACCACTACCATACCTTCCCCATGTCGTCGTTGCTTGGATACCTATCAAACAGCAAGATATTTTCAAGACCTAGTAACTTCATAAAATATACTCAGACACATGGGCACGCTTTCACGTCATTACTTGGCCAGAATTGGAGAGAATTTATAATGATAATGTAATTACATGGCCGGCATACCTTTACAAAAAGCCGGAAGGTCCCGCTCAGGGGTTCCAAACAAAACAAAATACGGCAGTGTAAACAAACAAAACAAAAAAGATACCTTCTCCAGGAGAGTGATAATTACACCCCCTTTCCGGGTTGCTCCGCTCAACAACAGGTCGCACCCACTAATCAACTTCTTGAACACACCCGCCATGTCTTGTGTGTCATCTCTTGTCTTGCCTTACCCGTCCCTGTGTGATGTTCCTTTTCGAGAGAGAAAAAAACATCATGTAGGTACCAGAGTGTACTTGCAGCCCCCCCCCCCCCCCAAATTCATTCAGGAAAATAGGTCAGGTCATATTATGTCAGGGTTGGTACACAGGAAATTTTTTTTTGAATCGGGCCTGCCTCGGGGTGACAAGAACCTGTCCTCCGGCGGTTATTCGGAAGTGCTTGTATTGGCAAGTTTCGTGTGTTGCTGAAATACCGTATTGATGATGACTGGCACGTAGTCGATCGAGAAGATATTCTCACAGAATGATATCAATGAATATCAGATCGCTTTTTGAAATTTTTATGATTTGATGTGATGGAATTCCTGGTACGGATATTTTATATTAAACCCTAGATTAGAGTAGTCTCTATAACTTACAGAATATCAGGCAGGGGAGGTTCGAATGATGACTAATCAATTCGATGGTAATCCTTGGACCCTTTTGCCCCGGCCCAGTCAAGTTCCATCGAGATCATCCTAATCCATACGTTGATGAAGTGAAAGGGAGGGGTAAGAAGTTTAAAAAATAAATAGAAGTCTCCCCAGCTTTTGCCAAGCTGTTTGGTTTCAGTGATCGATGTGATCTTCCATACCCGTGCACGTGTAGAAAAAGCAAAGTGAAAAGAAAAGCCTAGGGTGCGGGCGGGCGGGCGGCAACAGCGGGAAGAACGGAGGCGGGGTCGGGGCGGGGGTTGGTTGACCCACTTCGGCCACCCAACCCCGGTATTTTGAGGAAACCAGTCGGCGGCGGCATTTTCGGAGAATCCTGGAAGCCCCCACCAACCCCTCTCCAGCTGCCGTCTCCGTCTTCCCTCCGTTGTTTGTCGATAATACGGATACTACCAGCCGACCGTGTCCTTCCCGACCTTTCTTTTAGTAGTGTAGACCCCGGGACACGGGTCGCGCGGGATGGACATCGAGATCTCGACATCTCTATTTGGGGTGCAATCTCTCTGTCCCTTCCGCAACCTAGAATAAAGTCCCTCGGGGACTCTCATGCCCGCTGCACACTCAATCACGTCTTCGCATATCATTATTATGCTTTACCGGGATGAACCAACCTCTTTCTCCACGGAGATCTTGCATACCGATATATCATATAGCTGTGCTGCCCGTGTTCGTCCCGTGTTAATTCGGCGCCCGTGGGCTCGGACAATTGAGAGATAGGGGTTACTTACTATATTTACACAAACAATCGAAGCCGGATAGTTCGCGGGCCGGTCGACGTTCCAATCTCAAGCTTTTCGAGCCTCATTTGTCCCGCCCCCTCCACGGCCATAGGTGGAATAGGCTACCCCAAACGATGGGTGAGGTAATTATCTGTCAAGGCAGCTTGTTAAACAGTAATCAAGTGTGTCAATGTGCGATGCTGCCCCCATCTTGTTGAAACATAGGAAGCTTAACACCTCTTGGGATACATGACATCGAAATGGGGGTTTCGTTACATCACCACCCGCCCTCGGCGGGTGTGTTGTCCATGTCGTGTACGTATATGTCAAAAAACATCAGCTCATTGCGGCATCTTGCCTATGTTCGTCCATATATATATCCCCACACCCCCCCTGGACGTCGTTGTAATTTCCCACGTTCGGCGAGGCTTGGTGCACTGCATTCGATGCAGGTGTTTTCCCTACTGCCGACCGACTTCGCAGAACAGAAGAGAAGGCCAAGCCTGGTTTTCCCACCAACAAGAAGAATCTGCATCTTCCCGCTTCCGGTTTGTTTTCTTTGCTTCCTGATGTCTCATTCATGTGTGCGCATATGGTTTAGTATCTCTGTCCCTGCATATGGGATGGGGTCGAATTACCTCCAACATCCTACCTTTTTGCTCACAGCGGGGCCCCATTTCAAGGTGGTAGTGTACTGTAGTAGCAAAACGGCCCGGGGATGCCTGCTCACGAGCATTGCATATTGTCTCCTTTGGCTTTGTCATAGAAACCCCCATGAATACTCCGTAAGATTGTGGAGATTCAAGAATCGCATTTCATAACCGCGAGCCCTTACAGCGGACGCGGGTATCGCTCGGTTCAACGGTTGTATAATAACGATGGCAAGTTGCTTAAGCACATGTCTCTCGGTCTCGCAGAGATCGGTCCATCGAGGTTTTCTTGACAGTTCGGGTGCTATTTCCGTTAGGCCCATAATGTCCCTGAAGCCACTACATGTAATTCGATGGCGTCTGTTTTAAGGGGTATTCCATCAACGTATCTTCAACTCTTGTTTGTTAACGGAGACCCCTGTTAATGGCGTTCCCCACCTACCGGTTTTATCAACTTTCGGATATTTTTGCGAATATCTTCGAGTACACTCTTGCAGTCAGTTTTACTCACCTTGAATCTCTCCGCATGTTCTGGCGATTCTTCACCTGCCTAGAAATCCACACCGGTGCCTCTTTTAGCCCACCACCCGTCTTCTGCCCCGTCGTGCTCACCACACCCCTCACCTGTCATCACCAAAGGTGTCCAAGATCGTGACCGAGGCTGTCATCTTATTGGTCAGCCCGAGGGGTGCTGACATCAGACGCATGTGGCTTTCCGAAACATTTCCCGGTATTAAGCGTGAACTCATGCCCATTATTTCATCATAAAATGTCAATACCATGAGGACTGGCACGATACAGTGTCGCCAGACAGTCCGAAGCCACAGTTGGACAAGGCCCAAAATCATGGGACGCCGAGAAAGATATATTGCCAGGTCTCGTGGCCTGGAGGTGTCATGACATGAACGCCGGCCTGAGTACTACCGCACAGGCATTATATCATGACATCGGTAGTAACAGGCTTGGGAAACAGAAAATGCAGGTTCGAGAGGAAATGGTTAAGCGCTGGCGGGACGAGATGTGGTGTGTAAATATGGAATTGGCATATGAGTGATGCCAATATCGAGGGGACTGCGAACGAGTGCATGCTCGCCGGTTGTATCCGTAGTGTACGGATACGCTCAGAGGGGTGTGTCCAGTGGTGGGGGTGTGAATATGTAGCAAAGCACACAAGATCTTCTGGGCTTGTACGTATCGTTCTCCCGCGGATGTCGAAGTGATTTTTTTTCTTGCAGCATGATTCGTGTAAATATCGAATGCGATTTGTTCCCGCATCCGTATCCGTTCGACGCGGAGCATAGCGGCTTCTGAGCTCAATCTTATCACTCAGTCGGCAGCAACCCGAAGAAAGCTGATTCAAGATCCTGGTTGTCGATAACGAGGTGGAGAGGAGACATAGTATAGTCGAGCGCTGTATGAAAACGAAATACGGATACGGATTATATGCACCATTTTCCGTTCCAGGTCCTGGTATCTATTGCCTGTTGCGGTGCCTGTCTGTCCAAAGATTTTCGAGCCGAGATGCACATGCACACCTTTACGGCTTCTTCGGGAACTGCTTGTACACTACGTGTAATCCGGCTTGTCCTGGCCCCCCTGTCTCTTGCAGACAGTTCGATCCCCCGTCTGTGCATCGAGCCAAGGAGGAGCGCCAAGGTTGACGAGATCCAGACTCCTCCCGATCTGGAGAGCCCACTTGGATGCTGGGCCCCGGCCCCAGTTCTATCGGTAGCTTAATCCCGCCTAGTGGACAGGGGGGCGTAGCGCTTGCATTTTGGACCATGTCCCGCATGTCCTGTTACTGTGTCGAGAGAAGCGAGTAGGTATGCGTGTGTTCTGGTGCGGATTGGGTGTGAAGCATGGCCGGCTCGGTCGAACACGACATATGTCAAGTTTCCGTTGACAATGTGTGGCTAGATTCTGGCATCGATGTTGAAGGTGGTTTGGAGAGCCCCTCGACGATGACGAAGATCATCGTATGGAGACATTCACGGGCTGGTGTGCTAGTGCAACCGAGATCTTGATCTCGACGCCGAGTCGGGCTAGTTTAGCAGGGTGGTATTGTGCCAGGATCGCAACAGGATCCTCGACCTGCTTCGTTCGTGTTTGTCGTGAACCGACAAAAGGAGTTGGACGAGCAAATAGAAGATGATAGAAGAAGCTTGCTTGGGAGAGAGAGGCTTGCAGGAATGTGTTGGTCTTGTGCAGGTGCCCGGCCAGAACATACGACTTGGTGAGCACTTGTGGTACCTGAATTTATTCTGCAACCAGGTTGCTGGGTCCTCTAGGGAAAGGTTCGGAGTGACGAAAGAGGAATTTGAAATGCGGAAGAGTTTGTGATCATGTCCACAAGGTCGTAGTTTCGTTGCGTGTGTTATCTTCAGCGATTCCCATTGTTTGTCTTCCTTGGTCCTTCCTTTGAGAATCTGGATTCCTGGGCCATCATATCTTAAGAGCCAAAGAGGTGATTATTAGCTCATGTCATCCAAATCGTATGTGCGATCTTCATGCTGGCTGCTCTGACATGCATCTACCCACGCCGCCTGCCACGCTGTGAACCAAGATTTCGCACAGTACGGCAGGTTCATATGAGAACACCCTGGCCCCACTTGCGACGTTGTTGGTCCATTGGATGGATGATCAAGCTGGTTAACTGCAGGATGAAAAGGGATATAGCTTTTTTTAGGCCTCTGGTTGCTGATAAGTAATCAGGTGACACTGTTGTTTATAAGTTGAGGTGCACAGAAATTACCGTGCAATATTTTCCGCATGTATACGGAGTATCGAAAGCAGGGGAGAACAACCGTGATGGCAGCGATGATGTTCCTCCATCATCGCATTCACATCGTTCAAGGTTGAGCCATTGCCCGCAAGAAAATTTATCAATTTCCACCAGCGAGGCTTACCCGAACTCGGTTTTTCAATGGGGTACTTCAATAATTAGGAAGGTGGTGTGCTGGGTGGTTCGAAATTCGATAACCCGAGCATTTCCGTGACCACGACACATGTAGTGGGGACTCTGAGGGACAAGAGAAATCAGTGCTTACCTCATTCGTTCCCCTTGTCCTCTCCAGTGTACGATCGTAGGTTTTACGTGATCGATACTCCGGGACGGTAAACGGAGACTTGAGGGGTTGTGTGGGGATACACCGGTGTCATGGCGGAGCTTGAACCTTACCGGTGAAGCACCAACGTCTTGCCGTTTATCTGTCCAACGGTTTCTCGATAGAGAGATTGTGTGAAGAGAGTTAAAGTTAATATCCGATGAGTTTAGAGCATCTTGGAAGTATCTTCCTACTCCACTCAGAGCCGGGCAGTAGATCACCGGTTGCTTCATCAGCATCCATGACGTCGATTGATCTCGATTTCCGAGAAAGGAGGTAGGTGGTATCGAACTGAATGAGGACCTTGATAGCACACATTGATCCACCGCCCGCAACAAGGTGTCTTTCTTGGCTCTTTCCCTTCCGTGATGTCCTGTGGCTTCTGACCGTTTAGGCTTAGGCGGCAGGTACCTAGATTAGCTGGCTGCATGGCACTTGATGCAGATTCACGATCGATTGGAGACTGGAGATTGGACGATACCATTAAAGCTGACGGCACTGAGAAGCTGGTTGGCTAGCTGCTGATTCAATCTCTTGGGGTTTGTGAGGGCCAAGTTTGTTCACATACTGCATTGTGATGACGATTGCGTATTGGAGAGTCCTTTGGCTGACTGTCACAGCACCGCCCTCGTAGGGGGAACCGACTAAATCGAAATAAGAATGGAGGTTGCTCATTCTTGCGCTTGGTGAAAAGGCTTCAATTAGGGTCGTTTCTCTGTGTCCCAACGTAAAGGATGAACCTTGGTTCGTTCGTCCCCCTCCATCTTTGGGTCATGAATTTTGCGGGGTAGACCAATCACCGTCCGTTCTCTACGAACGGCCTACCTCCTTTCTTCAAGTGACCCGGTCAGCCAAGGGCTAGTTCGGTCTTGCGATCCAGACGACATCAGCCGAATTGCCCCTCTTTTCCCGAGTGGGTTTGGAAGAGGAGGGCAGTTGGTGGTATCAAGGGTACCCTTTCCGGCAAAGTGAATGGATGAGTGTAAATGTGTGTATAGCAATCTGAATTGACAATTCCTGTGGCAATACGACGAATGAGGGCTAATATCACGGCAGAGTGAGCTAACTGACTTGGGTAGTTCATTGCGTGATACCCTTCTGAAGTCTTGACATGCGCAAGAATTCACCAAAGCGTGAGAAGCGAGGGAAGAGGGCAAGAGATGTTCGAGGCTTGAGCTAGTTCGGTGACCTGAAGTCGGTTATTTTGACTACTGCTCATGTCATCCCGTCCCTCCTCCATCTGTGAGTGTGCAGAAGGTGATTGATGTGATGATGTTAGGTCGTATATGTACGACTGCGGCACCGACATATGTCAAGTGGCCTATCAGGGGTAGCGAAAAGAGCCTCTCTGTCCCCGGAGGATTTGGGACCGTTGAAGGGTGGGGGCGTGAGCGGGAGGGTAGGGTGTATGTAACACTATCCAAACACCGGTCCAACGTTGATCGCTCTTTGTGGACCGTCCAAGAAGAAACAGCTGGAAGGACGTCATGTTAGTGGTAAGTCCATTGGGATAGAAGGAGACAAAACACACAGTTGCTGCTGCGAGGATGAAATGAGGATCTTACGGCAATGCTGTGTAACAAAGGTACTGCATGTGTCGTCCGCCCATCTGCACAGATACCCGTTTTCCAAGGGTAGTGATTGATGAGATCGTACACTACATACATGCTGGCTCCCCCATGCATGCGGATCGAAATACCCCGTATGGAATACATGCCAATACCCCAAATGCATCAACATCGTTCCAGTCTGGATTCTCGATCGAGGTGGTGCTCTCTTCTACCTTCAGTCATGTCAACCACATGGTGAACCAGAACAAGGTGGTGTCCTCCTTCCTGCTGTGTGACATGACACTGGAACGAAACTGTCAAAGCGACATGTACCTCGGAATCCGTTCTGTACAGTGCTTCACTTGGTAAAATGGAATTGATCACTTTTACCGACGTAGGTGCATTATTACCGTTTCGGGGTTTACCGTTTCCAATACGCTGAAACATGTATTTTCTCTCCAACATCTCAGCCCCTGTATATCCGAATTAGGAAATCAGCTCAATGCTGATTGGTCCAGCTGTAAAACCCTCGACGTCGAGGTCACCGACTCAACAATGCCACCAGTCATAGTACATGGAGAATTACCGGCGAATCCCAACGCAAATCCGTTGTCTTTGGCATCTAAAGTCTTCTTGTTGTATAGGGCGTCTCCGTCAGTCTATCTAGCTATCTAACGGATCCCATTCTAATGCGTCCTTTTGACTTCCTATAGCCGGTTAAGTGACATGCAGGTGTGTTTGTGTGCGAGGATCCATGAAAAAGCAATGGTATGGAGCCAGGTCCAGATTCCTTTAGGTGCCGTTTTGTGAAGGGAAAGAAAGGGAGAAAAAGGCAACGCAACCGATCTCCAAAATCCAACGAAAAACATAACAGGTCGCTCCTCTATGCTGATCATGGAGTCCCAGATGCCGGGCCAAACGTCTTTAGGTTGTTTCGCAATCTTCCTCCACAAGTTATCCCATTACACAATAGGTCGACGATGGTTTTCCCAGCAAGGGTCCAAAAATAAAAAACCGAGGAATGAAGAGGCCCAGAGAAAAACAAGAGAAAGGAAAGAACTTTTATATCCAGTGAAGCCCACCCATTTTGGCAAGAACCGGACAGAGAACATGTAGCCCAATAATGACCTTTTCCGTAAACCCAAAAGAAAGTCCCGGCGGAGGAACTCGATCCTGTTTTCCCCGCCCCTGCGCCATACCAAATGTTGACACGGAAATCCAGATCATTCAGCCATAGAGTCGTGATCCTGTGCAAAGTGAAACAAATACCGGGTAGAAACTCTTCATTGCCAACTTTGGCCATGGAGTATTCTGCCTGCTATGCAACGCCACAGATATGAGAAGGGAAAAAGGAAAATTGAGTCTTCTTGATTAGAGCAAGTCAGGCGTGACTGTGCATTTGTTGTCCCGTATCTGGACTGGGCTGGTCGTAATACGTCGAACTTGGGAAAACCGTGATACTTGAACCGAGTCCGGAAGATCGGGCCCGGATGGCATCGCCATGCTCTCGCTTGGTCGAGGCTTCTCTTGGAGTCGAAATGTGTTGTGTTCATCACCGTCTTCACGGCTGCCCCATGAAGTCTGTCTTGGCGTCAGTAACAGTAACAACAATGCAATAAATGCATTTGCGGTTGATGGACCATGGGATGACTTACATGCTTGAGAGTGAAGAGTGCGTACAGCTTGATCAGGCCGTGGAAGTACCCAAACACAATAGACACGGGCAAGTACATGATATCGCTCGGGTTCTTCCGGAATAAGCCCACCAGTTTCACGACCTTGGTGAAACCAAACGTGAAGATCACCTCACACGCAAGGAGAATATATCTTTCCCTCAAGCTCCAGCCTTCCGTGCCCCACCAGCAAGAGAAGAGCAACAGAGGATCCACGACGAAGGCGAGTGAAGTAAAAGTCGCGATGTGCAAGGCGTAGGTACACCATGGTTGTTGCCTGTGTAATTGCCATGTTAGATCTGAGGTTCGATTGGATCAAGGACGAGGTACCCCGGCAGGGATCAGGGGGGGGGCATGTGACAGGGGTCTGAGAGACAAGGGTGTATGTAGCTCGGTTGTTAACGGGTCGACTCACCTCCACACATATTTTTCATGCACCAGACTGGTCCAGTTGCTTCTCCAGTTGCTTCTCGCCCACCGGGTGCACTGGTAAAGAAATTTCGTGCTTGTCTCCAGAGTGGTCTCGATCTCACACTCTGGATCATACTGAATCCAGGTCTTCCACTGGTGAGCAACCAACCACCGAGTGACAAAATTGTCGTCGTCAGCGTTGAGGATGTATTTACCCCACTTTTCGTTCTTGAAGCCACCTAGGAAGCTATAGCTCTTAAGTATCTCCGTCCGATAGGCGCCAGTGCGGCCAGACATGCAGGACGTTCCGCCATCGATGTTGTGGGTCGCCGAGATCTCAAAGTTTCTCCTCTCGATATACGCGGCTCCGAGCCAGTTGTAGATGCGAGTGGAAAGGTCCCCGTCGATACGCTTCACTCTCTGGCAAGTACCGACTCCCCCGATCTTGTCATCCTCGAAGGGCGCCAAGAGCCATGGCATGAGGGTCGATGGCCATTCCACGTCGTCGTCCGCCATGACCGTGATGGGCGTCTTGACGTGGTCCTCTTCCAGCGCTTTGCAGACCTGGAGTCGCTTGTTTGCCTTGTCGACATGGAGGACCTCGATTTCGGTGTGGTATGTGGCCGGTGGGGTCCTGAGATCTGCTACCATTTGTTCCAAAGCCGCGTGTTTATTCCACGTCGTCACGAGAATCAACTTGGCCGGTCGACAGGCGAGGATGCTGTGCAGGGAGTCATGCAGCTCCTGGAACCTATTATGGATCGTGGGAATGATGACTGTGACATCCTGGGATGTATACTTTGGCTTCTCAGCCTTTGGGATGATCGACTTGTAGGTCCAATGGGCCCAGCAATGGACAAGTAGTCTCACATAGCGGTGCAACCTGTACAAATTGTCAACACAAAAAAAGTCTCCAAAGCATGAGGCGGAGCGCAGTTCTCCACAAGATGGGTTATAATCGTACCAAATTATGACGTGGAAAATCAGCCAGAACCTGGGAGACCAGAGGAAGTCCGGGGTCGGAATTAGAAAATCGATTAGTCCGGCCATTCTATACTGAAGTGGTCCGCAATCGTTATTCGTGCAAGGTGAGCAGGGCCTTTGCTGGATAAGCCTAGGAGCCTGAAAGGTTTGGAAGCGCTTTCCCCAAATCTATGACTTCGCGTCACGGGATCTTCAACAGGTATGGAAGAGAAAAGAGGGCCTTCTCGACACAATCTCCAGGTCGATAACAGGGACTCAGCTCTGCCGGGTCAGAGACGGAGATGAGGTGCGGTTTGTTGTTGCTTCAACTCGTGTGTCTCGGGAGGGTGTCGGGATTCGTGCAAGATCACGCGGCGAGGGTCGCGGGGAGAATATTGTGAAGACGAGGAGCTTGGAAGAGTTTCTCGCTCATCGGTAACTTCCTCGGACGTATGGAAAGGTTGCCGTCAAGAGATGAACCTGTTGCCTCGGGAAGCGAGCGTGGGGATGGCGACTGATCCCCGGTGGTAGGGTAGAAATCAACAAACTAAAACGAACGACGGGGAGGCAGGGTCCAACAACACAGGAGGAGACGCCTTGGGGATAGTGATATCCAGAATAATGTACACAAGACGAGGAGGGTGACGATTCAAGGAAACAAATCCATTGCAGTGACCAATTGGTCTACCGAGTTTAGACAATGACAAGAAAAAAGTTGAGGTTGCAACGACAAGTCAGGGTCCAGACTTCGGAGGGAAGGGGGGGCTAGGTTATATGTATATATAGGCAGATGGACAAGATGGGCCATGACGGGATGTATGGAGACATTGGAGACATTGCTCCTTGGGCAAAGAGAAGGTACCTACATCTCGGCCGACGAAGAAACATTGGATGGTAGCGGGGATTGACCTGAGAAGGAAAGGGTAAGGTAGGTGGGCAGCGCGATATGGGGAAGGAGTACAGGAGTACGGTATGTAACGAGAAGAGAACCCAAAAGGATGGGTGAAGCACGTCAATTGAATGTAGTCCAGGTACCATGCGAGTACAGCAGATCAACGGCAGATTCGGTGCTTGTACAGAAAGGGAAGCAATTTCAGTGCCTGCCTCCAACCTTGACAATAAATTTCTTTTCATGCCGACCTCTCTGTCTCTTTTTTTCCTCGTCTGCCAAGCCAGGAAATGACTTGAAGCTCTTTTTGGGGGGTCATTCTGGCTCCTCACTCCATGCAGGTCCTGGTTTCGATATGAGGTGGAAACCCCAAGAACAACCATGGCCAAAGAGAATGAGCGAGCGCTGGCCGATTGCAGCTGCAGGCGTAGTCTGCCAAGGAAGATGCTGTAATTTTGATATGTACGTACCTGCAATACTACACATTACGAGATTCGCAATGGCAAGAAGCGGGCAGGTAATAAGCTGCTCGACCGGATTGATCATAATAATGAGCCAACGAAACATTCGGGGTCCTTCCACTGGAGAAACCAGTGAGACCACAGCAGGCAAGGGCAGACCTGTGTACATAACCGTCTGTACATACACTCGTTGTGAATAAGAAGCGTGGGGCATGGAGAAGGGCACGATGGAGAATGAGGGGGTATCTCCATAAAAAAAAATTAGTCGCTTCCTTTTGGGGCTTGAGTCCCTTGAGAGCGCTTGAAGAACGGAGAGGGGGAGGGTGGTGGCCCACTGCATTTCAGTGGGGCGGCGTGTAGCATTGGCGATTGGGGAAACGGAAGAGAAAGCAACGACAATCCCGTCCGATATTTCCCCGTAAAGTCTTGTTTGAGAACACGTTCTTTTCCAGCTGCAGAATGCGACAGATAGAGCTGCTCCTACCACTGACTGACATAGGCAGGTGAGTACGGCAACTTGGTTCTTGGGTACCCTCCGTCCGAACTCAATGACACAGCACACTGGGCCGCGTTGATCGAAACCAGAGTCAGTCATTCAGGTTTCGAGCTGATGTCTGGTGCTGATATCCCGAGGTACTGCTTGGTACTGTGTAGTACTCCTTCTGTATCAAAAATTGCACATATTTATTCTGTAATAAAGAGAGGCAATCTGCAAAAGACGAGGAATACAGTTAGTACCCCCAATTTCGCGAGCATTCGATGAAAACACCAGATCCCAGGTAGGACAAGGCGATTGAACACCTTCTCTCTTTTGGTTATCTGGAAGCTCTAACCGCCAGTGCCGACAATTAAGGCAGTTATACCCGTTCTGGATTGCTCTTCATGTGAATGTAGGGTTTGTCGTTTTAGATGCGTCGTGAACAAGTTCAAGCTGTCCGAAAAAGAGCCAGTCAGCGTGTGGAGGTCTGGATCTTGACCTTAGTTAGCTCGCCGACTGTAAATGTACCCGTTTGTTTGCCGCAGTTAGTATCATCGCCCTTGGCCTCCTTGGACTTGGGGCCGTTGAGGACCCACCAACCCCGCTGAGGCTAGGGACGACCCCCCAGAAACACCTCCACTGACCAGGCGCGCCTCATGGGGATCCTGAAAATTCACCACTGACCTTCCGGAATCAAGATGATGGACGTAGGTTGTACGTTATCCTCCACTGAGCCCGGTGGAGGAAGGTAGCAAATCAAAAAGTAATCCCCTCGTCAGCGAAACATTCCAGGTAGAGCAGGTAAGCAGTTGAGAGGACGTAGCCACTCTCGGTGCACTCCGATATGAGTTGAAAATTACCTGTATTACGTAGTGGGTTCTTTTGTCTTTCCTTTTTTGTCCCTTTTCTATATGTACGGGTTACGGATTGCGAACCCCAAGACTCGAGATTTCTGATTCTCGTCGCCAGGCCCTAACTATCGGTCTGGGCACCCTGAATGGTAGATCCATGGATTTGCCAGGCGGGCCGGACCATTCCTAAGCTTCCCGTGGGTTCTAGGATCCAGCGTTGAGATAGGAACGCAGCGTCGTGAATCGTCTCATCGCCCCATATGCTCGCGGGAAGATCTTGCGCTCACCGGCGGCCGGAAGGGAGCCATATCACATGGCGGCGGGATTCTCGGTCTAGCCATTGGCTTGTCTGCTCGCCGTTAATCACACCTCGTTGATATCGGTCCACCGCTGGTGCATCCATGGCCAGTCTCTGTGCTTCGCCGACAGGTCCAGGGGTCTGTCGAGCGTCAACGGCCTGGTTTTTATCAGGGATCGATCTCTGGGCATCGTCCAGTACAGGGGGTTAATGTCCGTGGTCAATCTTAACATCCCCTGTTAGTGCAGTTTGAAAGCCCGACCTAGACGCAATCCTTCAACCTAAAATCTCCATGTCTCTGTTGGCCATCGGCTACATCGCGGGAAGGTGCTTTGAGTCTAGGTTCATAGAGCTGAGATATGAAAATGGGGTGCAAGAGAGGTGCAAGATGCCTCCCTTTGCCGGCTGCACGACTCTACAAGTAGACATAAGGGGGTCAGTTGTGGGAACAGGGTCTGGGGCTAAAAAGTCAACTGTGCCGATAGGCTACCCATGAGCAAGTCTCTGCCTAACGCCTTTACCTTGGTTTCCCTGGTGAAAGTGATAAGGATGTACTTGGTACTGTACCACTCTATTCGACGAAGCAGATCTGCGGCATCGTGAAGCGCAGTTATAACGGAGCAAGGTCGGCCAAACCATATCGAGTAGCTGTTAACGCGCGGCTGTGCAGCTTGTCGGACAGTGACAGTTGCACGAATCGGCAGAAGGAAATATTGACAGCTGCTGTGTGACGGCGCTCAAGGGGGACAAGTGAGGCAAAAAGGCTAGCAATTCGGATGGGGAATTGGAGATGCAAGCCCCGTACGGGGTCAAACCTCGAATGTCTGCGGGTTCACTGCGGGATGACGGTGACGGTGAACGGAATGGATGTTTGAAGCTTCCCCAGTAGAACAGATCCATGTCCCACCTTTTTTTCGACTGCGTTGTAAATATATCGCCGAACGGCGAGCAGTTGCGGTCCTATTCAGCTACTTCTCACTTAATTGCCTGCATCAGTGCCAGGGTACAGTACGAGCGTTCTGGCTGGCGTGCGTATCGGCGAGCCTTGATGTCGAATTCTACACCTCAGTTTTTGGCAAAGGCAAGCACGTCCTTCTCCGAGCTCGCCGTTCAGTACGACAGCAGAAGGCCGACAGGGGAGAGATAGCTAGAGGATCATATGTTGAACAAGCTCGAGCTCACATCGAGGTAGTGTCCGGCCTGATTCACGGCAGGCCGTGCCCCACCACGCCGTGACGACGGAATAGCGGTTGTGGGGTCAGCGAAAAATAGACGGTGGTGGGTAGTGGGCACAGGGAGGGCAGCCCGTGGATCGCTATTTTCCCACTCGGGCCATCCACCCTATTTGGCGACAAGGTCGCACGGAAGCCCGGGGTTCGGAGCCGTTCAGGGTTTGCCATCTATCTATGCAGGTACACCTGTAAGACAACGGCGTGGTTGATAGAGCACTGACCGCGGGAAGCTGCTTATATCTCACACCCACAAGCGAAAATTCAGCTCACCGGTCCCCTGTACGGCACATGTACGTACCTACACAATATGTACACGCGGGTTGATTGTCTCTGGTTTTGACAATGAAGCGGCTGGTCACCGCTCATCAAGGGCAACTGGCATGTGTATTGAAGGCGATAGAGATTTCCGGCCGACTTTTGGCAGACAAAACTTGTAATTATTGTGTCCTGGCTTCATATTCTTGGGCGAGCAATCGGGGATATACATCTAGAGTCCTGGACTCACTGGAGAGAAAATTAGAGTTTGAGCCTCTTTTCGCAACGGTACGCAGGTGGGGATGGAAGTTTGCTTGGCACTTTTCTCCCAGCTCAGATTTCTTGGTTCAAGGCCCGAGGACCGCGGTGCCGACTCGAATTCCAACGGCTGACCGATAGGCATCTCGGCTGTAATTCTTGTTACGACGTACACGTGTATTCTGTACGTAGCCTTGAGTGTATAAACCTCCTTAGGCTGCCTGTCACAATACATGTGGTTATAGCCCCCTGCCCCTAGCCATATAGGCTAGGCAAGTCGCAATCGACTGGTTGGATGAATGCCCGAATATGGCAAGGCCGGGATGCGGAGATGGCCCCGGGGATTGGCTCGAGCAGATGCGGAACCAAATTTTGCTCTAAACTGGGTGAACGATAACCAAAAATCCAGCCCGTTGAGCGACTTCTCACGCCGAGAATTCCGCAATGCCATTTGTTTGAAGTCGAGTCCAGGCACATCGGCCAAGACAAAGAAGGCAGGTTAAAAGTGTGGTAGAGACGGCGGAGCAGGAAAACGGGTTTCTGGTTCTGGATACAATCCGCCCCACGCTAACGTTAACCCCCATCGAGATTGCTCGGTGGCAGTTGTAGGGTCCCGCCCAGATTATTGTTGAGGAATTGAATTGTATCCAAAGACTCGAAACGCCTAGTTCTAAGCCCTGGAGCAAGATACGACTGGACCGATCAGGACTGAACCGTGACTTTTTCCGTTTTGCTTGTCTTTATTGCTGGCCAAAAAGGTTACTATAAATCCATACATCCTGCTGCCCAACGAACAGTTTTCGAAGTACGTGACAAGTAGCATTCCCTAACCTTGGTCATCTTTTTGTTCTTGGCAATGCAAGACTGCCATCATGCCTCAGATTTCTCCTTACCTATGACAGAGCACTTACTACCTGCAGCCACGTTTTTAGAGGCCAACAATAAAACATATTTTCCATTGCCGGCCCGCTAGGGTCTGTTAGTGTTGTGAAGGGTTGCGCAACAAAGACTATATGGAGTACGTATAGTACATGATGTCTTCAGGAACTGCCGATCTCGCCAATGAGGATGCACAGGAGTCCCGGTCCTGCGATTCTCATCGGTCACCCAAGGTCCAAGACGCCCAAAGACGTACCTTGAACTACCGGATTTGTACCCCAACAAGACTGCCAATACATCACGAAAGAAAACTGAAAAGGTGTCGAGAACGTAATATCGGGATTACCCAGTCGGCTCATCCGGTTAACCAACCTTCTTTGAAAAGAAGGCTGCCAGCTATGGAGCCAGATAAAACACAACAATTTACAATACCTGACTGCACCTGGCACCATAGTCGTCGTGTCACCAAAGCGGGAGTGCTCCCATGCAGCTGTCCATTTCTGGAACCGAACGACTTAATCAGGAGGGACTAACCTGGTTTTCGACGGTTAAAATGCTGAGCACAATCTATGCAGAACTCCAGTCAGCGTACCCGTAAAATGATGGCAATTGGTCTGTGTCACTCTGGCACCGCGTTTGTCAGACTCATGAAGCTTGAACTGTCGTGTGGTGACGGGGTGTTGCTGTTGGGATATGTGAGACATCACTTCTGTATGCATCCCGTACAGTATAAGCGCTGATTCTATACTGCACTAACAGGCACCCCCATTTTCCCAGGACCCTTGAACTGCCCCGGACCGGGACGACGCGCCTGGTTCAGCCTACGCTTTTCTTTTTTTTCTCTGGTGACACATGGGACCAAGATCTCATCAGCAGAAAGTGGGTCGCCTTCGAACATTTGACGTACTCCGTGACCAGAGCGAAAGCAAGACCTGTGGCCGCAAGTAATTTTCGACTGGTAATATCAAGAACGTCAGACAGTAAGCAACAAGAAATATCGAAATTCGAGTCAGCGAACCTGGCCGATGATAATAATGGTGAATCTCAAAAGGCTTTGAATGGACCTTTCACCTTGCTCCAATCATGATTGAGCGCGACGATCTCCCGAGGGCGTCCGATCTTTTGATCTGGATTGCGCCGGTAGCCCCACGGGCTATCGGCTTCCCGCCCCTAACTTGTCCACTAGCGCGTCAATCAGGCCTGTGGAGAAGGCCACTTGCCAAGGACCATCCCGCACTAATTTCGAACGCGTATCATTGGTTGATTTTGGATGTGCGAGGTTTATTGGCCAGCATAGCTAACAGCAGCAGCAGTTAGGTACAGTACTGTACCTCACAACAGGACGGGAGCTGTTGTTCATGATTTGATATTTCAGGAACGTCCAATACTTATTCCTCATACATTTCAGTTCTGTCGATATGTGTTAGAGCCCAAGGTATTCGATTAAAGTCACAGAAATTACGTTGCTACATTTGTATGTCAGATTGGAATGGGCTGTTACTTCATGTGTTGACCCAGGTTGGTAGGACGTCGTGTGTCTCTAGGTATCAATGCTGGTTAGCATCCCATTTCGGCGTCGATGAATCCATCAAAACGCCCTTTTCATGATCAGAACTTTCGGGGTTACAGTTTCTGGCTCGCATTTAGAACGCCGAATGATGTCAACGCTGCTTATCTTGGTGGTGATTGCCGTTGAATGAGATGAGCTTCATGTGCCAATTTCCCACTATTCCCAAAACCAAATAAATGAAGCTAGATGAGCACTTACTAACTATCTCCTCCAGCCCGAGGCATCTCCCAACTATATAAACAAAGGATCGGGGCATCTTGCACCTGTCTGCACCCTCGACATGGCGTCCAATACGTAGAATGTTCACCCCCATAATTCTCGATTGGACAAAGGCGATTAGACCTGCGTCAGCAATACTTTGGGTTCACGATACAACCTTGCGGTCCTGAGAGGAAAATTAACATGAAAAGAAGAGGAAAGTACTTGTCAGTGGTATTTACGTTGAGGTGGTTCTTCTCTTTGACGTCCTGACCCAGCCGTGATCATCTCGAAATCTGGTTCGGGAAAGACCGCAGGGAACACGGAAGGTTCGAACTGCTGCCAGGCACAAAGTTCTGACAGCTTCTGCAGCAGGCAGGCATTTCGTCCAGAGCCGGCATCATGTTGTTCGGCGTCAAATTAACTCTCGTAACACCATCGCATATCCTCATGCACCACTTTTATTTTTACTTCAGTGCTCTCACCCATGGGTACTACCTACAACCTCCATGAAATCATTACACCTATTCATTGTCTGGCATGCATATGCCATACTTCCCAAGCTCAATATGAAATGCTACCGTTTGCTGCTTCGACACGGCCAAGCCCAGGCACAGAACATGGTGTAAGGTATCTGGAATTCGGCATCCCAACATTTCCTCCCCTTTAGCCGGTTCCTGAAAATTCCCAGTCACTTTGCCCAAGTACAGCCAATACACGACTGCCAGTGTTGGATTCTTTCTGGGGACCTTGGTGGGGGCAAAACGTCATAATTGGGGGAATAACGGAAGGTGCAAACGGTATTTCTGATACGGTGCCTGGCCTCTTACCCTGGGCTACTGTTGTCACTCGCGAGAATTCAACACCAAGATCGTCGATATGGAGTCTGTTGTTTACCATCACGATTAATGATCAATATCCTCCCGAAACCCACTCTGGCTCCCGGCACGTGGCTGCTCTTGCTGTGGCGGTCGCCTCATGACAGAGAGTCCCGTCTGGAATAATCACGTGTTGGCAGGAGCAAGAAAGTTGGAAGGTACAAGTTGATGGGCAAGTGAAGATCAGGTGAAGAAGGTCTCTCAAATTCCGTCGAGTCCACTCGTCCGCTCCTTCTTTCAACGGTATTCACTCAGCGTTTCTTGCAAGTCTGCCGATCTGAGCTTGTTTCTTTTCCTCTCTGTCACGGTCCGGAGTGCTGAATTGACAATGCATCACCGCATCTCAAGTCCTTGTCAAACCCCCCTTGGCGCAAGAACATCCGTCGGCCTCGCATGACTGGCCCGGCACTTGTCGTGACAGTTATCGGTTTCGCCCAGTTCCCGCAACTCCAGGTTCCCGCTCCCTTCACCTCTCCCCGCTCTCACAAAGTCATCGTCACGTCACACAAGGCTGGAAGAAATGTTGGGGCCGTACTGCATGGATGGGATCTGGGCGACGTCACCCAATGAGCCGCTTCAATATGTTTCAGCCACACCACAATCTGGGCTCCTCCATACTGTCGCTCCATTGCCGAAAACGACAAAGGCCATTGCTCTGCGGACTCGGTACCGGCTGCCGCGTTTTCTCACTCACATGTGGTTCACGGCAAATCGAGCGGTTCATCCCCGTGGCTTTGACACCTGCGGCAGCATCACCGTTCCGGAGCATTGAAGAAAAGGGGGAAATAAAAGGAGTCGGCGACTCTAGTAGCCGCGTCAGAAGGAAACAAGTCGTGACGATAGCTCGCTGAGTGCTTTTGAAGAGTGCCCAGTTTGCAGCCGTGCAGCCAGCATGTCAGTGCGCCTCACATCTTCTAATCTTGTTAAAAAGATCGCTAATCCTTCTTGGACACTTTTATTGTCCTGCCCGCCTACCGTACATACACTACAATCTCTGCTTGTGGGATTTGGGGGCAGCAGGTCTCGATCAGGAACTGGATGAGCTCGCACAAACGTAATACCAAACCTCCATACCAGACCCGGCCGCGACTTTACCCACCCTTTGGCTGCAAAGCATAGCGTCGTGTAGCTGCACGCAATGCTATCAAGTTGGCCAGCATATATGGGTTGCCCGTACGATCAAGACGAGCGACCCCCATGCTGAATGCCCCCGGCCGTTACATCTAGGGTGCCCAACATGCCTCCAACTTGTACAGCGGGCAACTAGCGCCTTGAATTGGTGGTCACTGATGGCCTGCGGCGACCCTACTCCGTCGTGGGCGAGGTTGCGGATATTGTTTCGCTACCACATCAGGCAGCATCCGGCAAGGCGATTCGATGTAATGGAACCCAACCCACGGACGAAGCGATGTTCCAAACGCGGTTCGGGAATGCAGGAAGTGTCTTCCGGGACATGGATGATCTAGATGATGCGCATTCCATGGGTTATTTTACAAATTTTTTTTCTCTTTCCATATCACCGCGAGGCCGGTGTGCTTTGTGGGATAAACTCCACCCTGGCCAAGTTACGCACCTCCCCCGTTCGGCTCGACGACTTCGGCGAAACCAGTTCCATGAACAGCGTTGAGTCAATCAATCTTTTCTCTCAGTTCTTTATCGAATTCGAATCCTCGTCTGTGGGGAGCATGCTATGCTGCAGGTGCCATGAAATCACGGTTGCATAGTTTTGCCTGATGTGAGTTGTTCAGTTCCCTAATGCAAGCACGCAGGGTTTAGGGCAAAAAATATGGCCTCAAAAATACACTGCAGCTCATGGCTTACGACATTGAAGCGCCCTTCGACGTTGAAGACTTTTCCCCCCTCCCCTTTGCCTTTTTTCTTGGAAGATACTGTACTGAGAGGACATGGTTCTCAGGGGCCCACCGGCCGCCAATTCTCATACCGCAGACATCTTGTCGGTTTGCAAGGACAGGCACTGATGACGACGGACTTCCATTGGACCTACGACTGGCGGTCAATGAACCAAATACGGGAACATGGTCTGCCGAGCCAGCGAGCACATCTTCCCGACTGCCCGACTGTCATCGAATCATCGAATCATCGAATCATCAAACCTGAAGAGCTTGTGTTCAACTTGGCCCAATGGAAAAATAGCCTATCTTCAGGGGCCGTTGAAAGGGCACCAAGGGTTGGCCTGTTTTGATCAAAGGCAGTCCAATCTGTCCCGCAAATGTGCCATGACCTTGCAACTCATGG
Organism: Rhypophila decipiens; assembly: GCA_033297075.1. NCBI lineage: Eukaryota > Fungi > Ascomycota > Sordariomycetes > Sordariales > Naviculisporaceae > Rhypophila > Rhypophila decipiens. The sequence goes on along the minus strand of MU858045.1, from coordinate 1,556 downwards.
AACCTGATAGAACAGGCAGCTTTCGGCTCCGGCCTACGTCGCAAAAGCGCAAAAGCGCACATATCGGATTGACAGGTCATCTGTGGCAAGCGCCAGGTGCGAGTCCTCGCCAGGCACGGCCTTGATCAATCCACCCTGTTTATCAAATTTTCTTCCCCTCAGACGCCGAGAGCTGTGGGATCGTTCAATCACCTGCGACTAACAAGTCCTCGGGAATTATTGCCTGGAATGCGGGCACGGCAAGGACCGCCTTCTGCCTGTGAAGAGGCGACGGTGGCGAGCAAGTGACAAACCACAAGTGGTGCTGATGGTCACGAGCTTGGTCGAGTTTGAGCAAATCTGGTGATGATCGGAAGGAGCGTCCTGGTTCGCTCAAGGGACACCTTTCTGGCCGCAAATGTGTCCTTTTCTCATCCAGACCAGCTTCACCGGCGGCCAACAGATCTGCGTTGATCCCTCTCACAACCCCTCCCATGACCCTTTGCGCATTGGCAGTACCACCGTCGCCACTTCGGAGGCCATATCTTGGGTCTCTATTTGATGCTCGACGAGGACTCTATCTAGACTGCTCCGCACTTCCCGTTCTAGACCTCCCAGCCGCAGCGGAAATCGACAGGAAAGGTGTGACGGATCTCCGTTTATACATGCTACAAAGGCGCCTAAAAGGCTGTTCTGGCGACTGGGAAATGCAATAGTGCAGTCTTGGGCGGGAAGTCGGACACAATGGTTCAAGACGGGAATCAGACCTACTTGGGTCTGCTCTTGCTGGCCTAGTGGCCAATAATATGTAGTACTCATGAGGTTTGAGCTGAGCTCGAGGTGAGGTAACGGGACGCTTGGTCTGTTCATCGGTTTACCATAGAGAAAGTCTTGGTGGTGAACGAGTCATAATTACGGACGTAGTCGGACCGAGAGTTGAGATATCGCCAATCATTGGAACATGATGGTTGTGGGACAATGCCATCAGATTGGAGTCGAAGGATTCCATGTCGTGGCAAAGGTGGTCTTCCAGTCCGATACCTCTTGCGCCTGCGGCTATCGACCAGTCTCGTTTCTTTCCACCCCAGGACCAGACGGTTGGTCTTTACCTACCATCTAGACCGTCTACGTATCAATCTTCTCGAGCAGAATTTGTTGACCAATTTGACAACCGACCGGGGTATAGCCAGTGTGTAAAGATGGTCCATAGGGCATGGTGACGTCGATAGATGTGAAGGAAGCCTCAAGTTCAGTCCTCGAACGGCTGTGGACACGCTACTTGCCTCCATATCTCTCGGTAGAAAGCCCGGAGGGTTGATGCAGAGGTAACCTCTCAACAACTATTTTGATGCGACGTTGCTCAGATATCCGGATCAGAAACAAGGGCCGTTCCGTGCACGAGAAGTATCTCATGACAAGGCTCGATGTCTATCCGTTAACATCTGCCTTGGGATTTGCGGGGGGGGGGGGGGGGGGGGGCCATGGGGTAGGGGGGCAAAGTGGGAAAAAAAGCGCCGGGTTTTTACTGTTTGGGAAGCCACACTTTGGGGGGAAAAAAAAAAAACACGAATGAGAAT